>CM033424.1:101192132-102442132 GCA_019425775.1 Rafetus swinhoei | reverse complement strand
ACCTCTCATACCTCAGGGGGTAAGTTGATCACTGAGGGTCAGGAAGAAACTCTTTCCCAATATATTGTGCATACCAGGTGAGGTGTATTACACATTTGCAGACTTTTCTATCTTTCAGTGAATCATCTATGATCCGCAGTTGTTGGAATACCAAGCCAGGTTGGTTTGTCCTGGTATGACTGTTCCTTTGACCTGCCTGAAAATACCAACTATTTTCCATTTTGGTTATGGCTAAAAAAGACAATTTAGCTATAGTCTAGTCAATGCAACTGCCCCTGGCAGCTGTGCAGAGCCAGCCTTTTAAATACTTGGAATCTAGTTACCTTTATGTTGTAAGAGTAAAGCCTGTCAGAACCTGCCTGAGAACTAGAAAGTTGACTCTGAGAATTCATGTTGTCTCAGCTATCTTTTAATGCTCTGGCCTGTCAGAGAGAGAATCAGATGGGTGCAGTACAGTATCTTGAACCAGTGTGTAATTGGCTTTGGATCCAGGAGTCCACCTCACCTCCCCATTTTGCTTATCTTCTCCATTAAAAGAGATGCCCAACCTTCCAAAATCTGCCACCAGGGGAAGTAAGTGCCTTTATGGAAGTTCTTGCAACCACTTTCTTTCACTTTACTGAACAAGATTTATAAGAGCTCCAAAAAATTGCCATGGGACCCTTAACAACTTGAATTATGCTTCTTCTAGAGCCATCTCCTCTTACCCTGAAACAGATAATCATCTGTTTACATGAACAGCCAGCAACATAGTATATTGTATCCTTCGTGATTCAGATTTACTCCCAATGAAAACTAAGGGCAGAATTGCTGCAGACTAGTTAAGACTCATCTAAACCTGAATCTGGCATTAAACTTGGCACGGCAGGAGGCAGAAAAGAAGGCAAGACTCCTGTGACAGCAGAGTTGAGTGGGTTCCAGATGCTTGCACTGACTTGCTGCGTATTCTTGAGTCTTATGTAGCATGCTCAACCCTTTTCTCACTACAATGAATGAGAATCTTTCTGTTGACTTTAATGAGGGTTGGACTGAACCCTTAATCTCTGTTTTCCATGTCTTATTTTAACCACTTTGTGATCATTAGTACAAAGATGCTGTATGTATAAAGTAGCATTGAGCAACATGCATTTTCGATTGCCCTCTGTGGAAACAATCTTTAGTCCCACTTCACAATCTTATATATATTCCCTGAGACTAAGGCCTTGTCTACACTTACCAGAAGATTGGTGCTGAGGGGATTGATCTCCCTGGGGTTGATTTAGCAGGTCTTGTAAAGAACCACTAAATTGACTGCTGATTGTGCTCTTGTCAACTCTAGCCCTTCACTAGAGTGAGAAGAGTAAGGGTAGTTGACAGGAGAGTTTCTCCCGTTGACACCCCCCGCTCCTGTGGTGGAGACACAAACGCAATAACTCAAACTTAGGTACGTTGACTCCAGCTATGCTATTCACGTAGCTGGAGTTGCATACCTTAGATTGACATTGTCCCCTAGTGTGGACCTGGCCTCTGATCTGATTCTTAGATACTATTCCTGCCTTACCAAAACTAGAAATAAGTGATATAAAAAAGTAGACCCATGTGTGTGTTTTTTCCCCAATGTTGGCAACATCTAAGCTTCTTGGGAAATGTAGGAGGTCAGATTTTCAGCTGGTGTAACTCATCTTAGCTCCTTTGACTTCAGTAGAGCTATGCTGACTTACACCATCTCAGAATTTAGCCCTACAGGATTTTTCAGCAACTGCTATTTGATTCCCTAAATATCCTATGTTTTACCTCTCCACTGGTAATATTTAAAGCAATAAATTCTCTACTAAAAGCCCTTCACAAAATGAATGACTTTGTGTTTGCTGTGAAGTACTTCTATAACAAGTCAGAAATGATTTCCTAGGGGAAGTGGCTTGCCATAATGTGGTGATCTGATCTCTTCTCAAAGACTAAATAAGGCAAAACAATAAATTGCTTTTTATACACTTGCATCCTCAGATGAAGTTGATCACCGAAATCTTTAATTTTGCCTCTCTTCCTTATTCTCCTCCACCGCCCCTTAAACTAACAAGGACTTTATATCCTGTTGCAGGATGAGATACTGGGGGAAGGAAAACCAGTTGGGGAGCCTGTTAATACCTTCCCATAGTTAGATGTTGAAATATGATTACATTTGGACCCTTTTTGCTTTTCTATGGCTTTCTCTAGACTAAAAATCAAAATACCCCATGACTATTGAGACAGATGATATTTACATCTGTAGCTCAAGATAAACTTTTGAGATCCAGAGTTAGGCAGGAATTTCAAAGTCATAATCAGAAGCAATCTTGCTAGATCATAACTATTGTTCTCTCCTGCATCTAGTATTCTGTATCCACTCTGTCAAGTTGGTGGTAAGCAGAGTGTATGTTTCCGTTTGAAGGCTCTTGTCTCAGATTACTGGCTTCTGGAAACAATTTTAAAAGGACTTTCTCCCCTACATTCCCCCATACCTCTTACCTAAGCTTTAAAAACTCCCAAGTTGCTGGTAAACAAACATAAACCTTATTCTTACTGCATTTCCTCTCCATTCAGGGTTTAAAATACCCCAAGAATTAGACCTATTATCTTATTCTTCTGTGAAACCTCGTGCATTACTATGATGCTCTAGAAACAAAACAAACTTTTTGAGAACACTCAGTACATCCTCCATGAGATATTCATTCATTATTACCACTTGAAGAGTGAAAACTAGAGATTTCTTAAAATAAGATTATTTTTTTTAAACTGAGTGAGAAAAGGGAAAATTGGAATTTTTTTACAATAATTTTTATGATTTTTCAAATGCAGAGCTAAGTGGAAGGATTTGTATTGAGAGCACAAGTCTCGCTTTCTTCTCCAATCAGCTGGATATTCTGGAATATTGTAAGGTGTTTTGTTTTTGTGTTTGTTTTTTTTGAAGTCCTTATAGATACCTAGAAGAAGATACTTGACTCAGTTGTCACTCTTGAAGGTTCTATTTAAGATTTATAAGACGTTCAAGTTTGTCTTTTGTCACATTCTTTTGAAGAGAGGCAGAGGTGTGTATCCTGTTCACACACCAAGGCTATGGTATACTAGAGAGCTTACAGCTTCACTGATGCCAGCTCCACCACTGAGAACTCTCTAGTGTAGTCGCTCTATTGTCAGCTTAATTAATCCCGGTGAGTGGCAGTAGCTACCAGTGAGTAGCTCTCCCTCGACATAGTAGAGTCCACACTATCACTTAGTCGGCATAAGTTGCATCGTTCAGGGGGCGGCTAATTCAAACTCCTACACAACATAATTTGTATCTATTTGAGTTGTAATGGAGCTATAGTGTTACCTTATTTTCTCATAGCCTTACCTTACTTCCTCACGACTAAAGGTACAAGCAGAAAAGTAATTGGAGAAGGATCTTCAATCTTCTTAAAGTGGATATAGATCGACTGATTTTTTTTTTAATTGACTGTGAAAGAAAAACATCTTCAGAAGATGCTTAAATCCTCTTATCAGAAAATTAGATTATTCTTTTCATTATGGCTTGGGATGCAATAACACCCCCTGCCCTCTTCACCTGACTGCAGTGCTGTGCAGATGATGACCTTACATGATGTATAATGACAGGTTACTAATAATATTACTACAGGCAATCATAACACTTAAATAGTTTGTTTGTTACATCTGCTATTCCATTTAATTCAAATTCAATATTCAGTTACTCAGTGTTCTATCAAACATAGTAATTAGCTTATTAATATGCTTCTAATATTGGCATTCTGATGTCTCGTGCCAAAAAAAAAAAAGCTCATGATACAGAGTCAAGCCTGATACTGAGCACAACTCTTTAGATACACAGTGCTCTTCTCATGCACAATGAACGTTGTGGATTAAAGAGCATGTTTTGGATCTCTGACGTGTAAGAAATCATCCTCCAGCAATTGTGCCCTATTAAAAACAATTGCTAGGGTGGAGAAATACTCAGCTTGTGGTTTGTCCTGCTAACATTGCTGCTTGTTAAGGGGACGAGTGCCTGTGTAACAGATGCTCAATTGCAAAAAAAGGCTTTTATCCCCCCAAAAATCAACATTGCTCCTGTACAAAGAGCTTAGGAAATGAAATATGTGCCCAGGAAAGCATTTTACAACTAAATAAACTTTTTACAATTACAGATGTATGATCTTATAATCTGTAACATTGCACTAAAAATAAATTTGCTTTTACCAGTCACCTTTACAAGGAGTAAAAAACTTAAGAGGACTGATCTTGCTCCCTTGTGACATTCTCAAGTCAATTCTCAGTAGCCGGATTGGTTGTACCCTTATTATGGATTAAATAGGCCCTGACTTCTAGTTTTCCAATGGGGAAAGGTGTGCGCCACCCTCGCCGAGGTCCAACCGGCTCACTGCTCTCTGCCCTTCCCAAACCTCTCCCTGAGCTGTTGATCAGCTGTTTGGCAGTGTCCCTGATTAGCTCATCGAGGGTGACATTAAATAGCTATGGCTGGTGGCTGCTGAGCACCCACTATTCTTTTTCTGAAGCTTTAGTGGGTAGCCGAGTTAGTCTGTACAAGTAAACTGAAAAAACAACAAATAGTCTGGTAGCACTTTATAGACTATCTGCATGTTTTGTTAATCTATAAAGTGCTACCAGACTATTTGTTGTTTTTTCAGCTTATTCTTTTCCTGTGGGTGCTCAGCCTACACTAGATTATAATGTCCTTCTGCAGTTGAGAGGTCCTTGGAAATCTTGGTCTTTATAAGAATAGGGTTTACATTTTTAAATCAGTATTCAGGCACACTACTGAAGACGTGATGCTTTGAATCTCCAGGATGTTGCCACAGATTTCATGCCGTTTCCAAATTCTTCCTGAAGTTGGATTGGATCTCTGGTAACGAGTCAAATAAAAAAAAAAACTCTGTCAAAAATAGTGTGATAAGACTGCGTTTATTTAAACTTCTTGTTCTGAACTTCAAAACAGAATCCAAACCAAATGTAGTACAGACTTGGAGAAAACCACAATGTCTTGCTGCCATCTTAAGACAAGATGCCAAAGCAAGATTGACTTCAGTCATTCTGGTCTAGCTGTATTTTAATTATGGATTGCCACAAAATCCGGTTGCCAAGTCAAAAAAAGAACTTGGCATGTAAAGTTTAATCTTTCATGTGAGCTGAAAGAGAAGTTTATGTAATTGGTTCAATTGGCTTGTTCTCCCTCCCTCTCCCCCGAAAGAAGGGGGGAAAAAAAAAAAACTTGAGCACTTCAGAACAGGTATTCCCTTGTTGTTGTATGTTATACAGCACCTCTGTGCCAAACAAATAGGGTAATGTCTTCATTGTTTTATTGTAAGCATTCATTCTGATCCTGGGAAGGCTCCTTTAAGTAGTCACGTATGTGAAATGTCTGCATTAACCAGTCTGTTAGGTTTGGTAGTCTTGGCACAGTCTAGGGATAGTTGAACTAAATGGAGAATGTCAATGGACAAAAGATACTGTTCAACAAATGATAAATACATGTGTGACATGTCTTTCCCTCCATCAGACCTATGTTTGACAGATTTACTTGACCATGATAGGAGAGAGAAGAAATTGCATCTTTTCTCTTTCCACCTTCCCATTAATTTACCCACAATGCACTCCATGGAAAACTGAGGCATTCAAGCTGTCAAACCCTTCCTACTCTGAAAGAATTGTTAAGATTCCATCTTCCTCACATGTACAAGATCTGTGGCTGGGGGTCGGGACAGCACAGAATACAGTGATTATTGTAATTGGTCATGATTGGCTCCTGTAACTAGTGGTGGGCAGAGTGGGCTGTTCCAGCCCAGTTGGCCCCACCCCAGTGTAAGCTGGGAACACTCCAGCCCAGCTGGGCCCACCCTCGGCACAGTGTGGTGGGCCCGGCCTGGCTGGAGCAGCCCCCTGCCCACAGGATTACATTTAAGCAGTTAACTGATGAAAAGGGATTTTACATCCCTACCTGGAAGCTGGCTACAGCACGCACAGATGAATTGTCCATGCAGCAGCATTTATTACACCACAGAAACCTCTGGGCTCTGTAACACTGTTCACTAGGAGCACTTGGGCAGTCAGTGCCTGCAAGTAATGCACATGAGGCAATCTGCTCTGGGTGGCCCTGTCCCAGGATGCGTGATGGAGTGCCTGTCCTATTGTAAACAGTTTGTCTAAACAGGGTCCTGACTGCCCTGGAAATTACATACTGAAAATCTGGTTGTTGCAAGATGGCCACGTGCCCGCCTGTTGCTGATGTGATTACAATGTTAAATACAGTTTCTGCAAATGTTGCCAGATGACTATTGGCTAGAACAGTGGTTCTCAATCTGAGGTATAGGTACCCTTGGGTATATACAGGGGTTTTCCAGGGGGTACGTCCACTCATATAGGTATTTGCCTGGTTGTACAACAGGTTACAAAAAGAGCACTAGCAAAATCAGTACAAACTACAATCTCATATACACAATAACTTGTTTATTCTGCTCTTTATATTAGATCTGAGTTTTCTCAGTGTGGGGGTTGTGATTTATTTTATAATAATGAGTAAGGAGGCAATTTTTCAGTAATAGTTCACTGTGGCACTTCTGTGTGTTGTCTGATTTTTGTAAACGAGTAGTTTAAGTGAGGCGAAAATTGGGGGAAGGGGGATGCAAGACAAATCGGGTCTTCTGAGTGCAGAACAACAGTCTGAGAACCACTGGTCTAGAAGTCTAAACCAACTAGTATCTATCTAGGGCCCAATCTGGTAACATTTTGTACATGACTCCCTCCTGCATCACCGGCACAAACCTCTTTATTGAGCATCCTCAGCAGAGGGACCCTTTAAGAATGCACCTGAAAACTAATACTGAGAACTTGCTTACAGTTTAAACAGAATTGAATTTCTGCAATCTTCAGTTAAAGCTGCTACTGAAACCGGTGGAAAATTTGCCTGACAGTGACTTCAGTGGTGGTGTAGCCAGGGTACTAGACAGACAAGGTGATAAGGTTATATTTTCTGTTGGGTCAACTTCTTTTGGTGGCAGACAAGCTTTCAAGCTACACAGGGCTCTTCTTCAGCACAGGCCTCCACCCCAAAATAATTTGTTTCCTGCACACAGTTAACACTCAGTGGTCCCTTGTAATTCCTCTTTAACAGACTTGCCCTTTCTGTCTCTGTCTAACCTGTGGTTAAAAAAACACAATGTAAATTCTGCCCTAGGAATTAAGGACAAAAAAGCTAAGGACAAAAAGGACCTTCCATGCTCCCTGCTAATGTTCTGTGTCTTTTTTATTTGTGTGTGGAATACATTTTGTTATATGCACTGAGATGTGCAGATGTGCATCATTGGTAGAAGCACATAATGCTGGTTGTGGGCATGCATCTAATCAGCTGGGCAGCATATGAATCTCTCCTGGGTGGCCACTCAAGTGCTCAAGCATACATGGAATTGTGCTCCCTACCACTGACTGAATGCAAACCTCAGAATACAGGGTTAAACCTGATTCCAGTAGAATTTTTTCAGACTCACTCACAGACTCAAGAGAAGGCAGGTGTGGCACTTAAATCCCACAGCCATCCTGCCTGAGGGCATCTCTCCTGTTTCCACCCTGCACAGTTGTTCCCAATTACCAGTCAGGTTTGGTCAGATGTGAGCCTCAAATGACTGGCAGTTGTTTGCGCTATAAACATTGGATTAAAAAGGGAAGGCTGTGGTGCAGTATAAGAGAGGGTTTAATTGAATTTGTAACCAGTTAAGGTGTGTTTTCATGGCCAGCTTAACTCCGGCTCTCGCCTGGGTTTTAGCAGAAATTTCCCTACCATTCACATAGAAAAACCTCTTGTCCAGGTTTGAAGATGCTTTAAGTTGAGCTAGCTGAGATATTTGGGGGACTGGAATGGATTACAATCCAAGCTTCACTTTGGGTTGGGCCAGTTCTCCCACAGTTTGCGATGAAGTTGCAGACTCTTCCAGTGCCTTCCCACAATTCCCCTCTCTCCTAAGAACAGACAAGTTCCCTCAATTGACTGGGAAAGAATCCTAGAATGTCTCAGCGCAAAGAACCATGGATATGCACCCAGATGCACTTACAAGAGTGCAGAAACAATGACACAGCAACAAGGGAAGGGTTTTGCAGTGGCAACCTTCATGCCTGGGCTAAGCTAATTCCAGTGCTCAGACCTGGGTTAGCTGTGCTGAGAAGACATATTTCCCCAATGGCATGGCTGGCTGTAAAGATTGCTTCTACCCACACTAGGGATGTAACAAGTAGTCGGGTACTTGACTACTTGCTTCCCTTCCCCTTGCTGCCTCTGTATCAGAGGCAGCAAAGAGAGGAGAACAGGTGCTGGGGGGAGCTGACTTAAAAGCCAGTTCCCATAGCACTCTTTCCATGGTGCTGCCTGCTCCTGCTCCTCCCCCTCCCTGCACACTGCTGCTGCCTCTGGGGCTGGCTGCATACAGGGGCTGCTGCTGGAGTAGCCTCTGCCTGCGGCCAGCACAGGATGCTGTGACTACACAATTAGCCAATCTCCCCCTCTACCCCGTTAACATTCCTAATCCCCACACTATGTTGTTCAATCTCTTGTTAGTAAATGTCACCTGTGTTGCTCCTGCTTGTGGCCTAAGCTACTTTGGTAGTCTTCCTGTGATTAGTTTGGTGTGCTGGCTTTTGTTTTCAGCATTGGTGACAAAACACTACCCATGCATGTGTGAGCTGTCTGTGTAGCAGGATTTCTGGAGGTATTGCTTCTTGCACCAGGCTGTGAGTGTGTCTCCATGCTGCTCTGTTCCATGCTGAAGTAGTATGGCACAGCTGTTAAGACTTGTGTTGCCTGTTTGTTTCAGTTAGTTTCAGTGCTTTCTGGGGGAGGGATAGCTCAGTGGTTTGAGCATTGGCCTGCTAACACCCAGGGTTGTGAGTTCAATCTTTGAGGAGGCCATTTAGGGATCTGGGGCAAAAATTTGTCAGGGATGGTACTTGGTCCTGCTGTGAGCACAGGGGACTGGACTCAATGACCCAAGGTCCCTTCCAGTTCTAGGAGATAGGCATCTCCATTCATTTTAGTTCAGCCACATATGAGACAGAGGAGCTGCTATGGGAACATAACTCAGATGATATTTGTCAATTGGTTACAAAAGCTAAGTTGAACTTTAGTGTGAATAGGGCCTACCGTCCACCTTAATGCAACAATAAACAGAACTGTTAGCAAAATTCAAGGCTTTCATTTAGTCTATTGCTAATTATTATTATTGGGCCTAAAAGTCCCAGTCATGGATCAGGGCTCTGTTGTGCTAGACACTGTATACACACAGCAGAAATACAGTCGATGCTTAAAAGCTGGCTCCCGGGGAGCCACCTGATGCCCCATGTTAACTGCTGAAATTTTCAGCAGTTACACGTTTAATTAAGTAAATGCATTTTAACATCCCTGCTGTGCACTAATCCATGCTGCATCCCAAAGTATAAGCTACGAGTGGACTGCTTGAGCTAAAGAATTAGTTCTACCTTAGCATGGCAGGTGACCGTTAGCAATGAAGCAGACTTTTAAAAATTCATAGCAAGGAACATAGTTTAAAAAAATAACCTTTTCCCCTGGTTATCGACTATTCAACTAGTCAATGGAAAATCCGTCGACTAGTTGATTCAACTAAATTTAACACCCCTAATCTAGGGGCTGGTTCATTACTGTTGGTAAAGTGAAGTTCCGCAGATTTAAAAACTGAACTCAGGATTAATTTCTGATATATGCGCAAGAGTGGGACTTTCAAGAATGCTCGGTGATGGCCAGATTCTGCCCCCACTAAGGTCAATGGGAGCAGACGCCCACTGAAGTCCACAATAAAACTCCTGTTGACTTCAATGGGAACAGAATTAGGCCATCACACTAAGCACAGACAACAAGCTATTGCAGCATTAACTGAAGCACAGGTGGTTTTTCTTTCTGTATCTGAGATCCTGCTTCTTGAGAAGTAGGTGGTTAATGTAATTCATGTTTATTGCTAAATGTTGGTCTTTGAAGAGGTTTCAGGGGGTAGCCGAGTTAGTCTGTGCAGGATAAACTTAAAAAACAACAAATGGTCTGGTAGCACTTCATAAACTAACAAAACATGTAGTTGATATCATGAAACTTCGGTCATCTGAAGAAGTGGGCTGAGCCCATGAAAGCTCATGATACCACCCTACATGTTTTGTTAGTCTATAAAGTGCTACCAGACCATTTGTTGTTTTTGAAGAGGTTATAAGTCTTATCCTAGAGAATTGTCCAATCTTACAGCTAGCAAAAGTCAGGCAGGGAAAGACTTAATGTTTCATTTTTTTCACTCTCCCATAAAAGTTTGAATTGGACATTTTAAGCTAATATGTGTGTGTTTGGGTACTGACAGGGTGTGTGTGTGTGGGGGGGGGAGAGTTAATTTTGTATTATGGTGCTCATAGTGAGAAATAGCTTATGATTGGGTAAAGCAGCTGTGAGTCAAACACAGCTTTCATTGCTCTGTCCATAAACTGCACACACATGTTTAGAGCTCTTGGCCTTTTCCTCTTTGGTGGTTATTTTATTGTTCTTGGCATTCCCGTATTATGGAAATGAACCAGAGTTCCTGTGTAGTTTCGGTACTTTTTGCTGTTTGTAATTGCAAATAGATGAATGGCTGGCTGATATTTAGAAGGGTCTTAGGACAGGACACATTGTTTGAAAAGCAAACATTTGCAAATTTCTCTGTTTTGTTAGTCATTGGTAGCCCTGTCAGACTAAATTATCTTTAATCCCCTTTGTTCCTCCTCCCACTTCAACTTCTGCAATATCAGTTGGAATATTTACATTAGGTAAGTAGGTCAAAGGAGATTACTGTAATTCATTGTTCAATAAACTAACAATTCTAATAAGTAATTAGTTTTCTCTAACAAAAGATTGTTCTGGTGGTGGAGTTTCACTTCTAGTTTCTTTGTCTGATGTGCTAACTATAAGATGTGTTTTTTATCTTAGAAAAGCGCATAGTTTGAGATGACAATCTTTAAAGGCAGTTAGAATTTGAGCTCCTGGAAGATATCTTTCCCCAGGCTTCTGGAAAAAGTCTTCACATTTGAATACAATGAAGTATTCAGTCTCCAAGTTATGCAGTGCTGTGAAATCTATTATTACTGTGATACTGTTTATCAGTTTCATTAGGGAGGATAAATAGTCTATCATTTGCAGAAGCTTTTTTTCTCTGAAAGGAACCAATTAGCAATAGTGCTGCAATCTTTGTATAGTTTACTATAACTTAATCTCCAAATTAGTATAATGCCACCAACCTTTAAAAAACAAAACAAAAATAATTTAATCCCCCCCCCCCCCCCTTTCATTACTTCTTAAAATCTGTGTTGTTTCTCCCAAGCAGCTTCCTTTCTCTTATTCCTTCCTACCATGTCCCTTAGACTTACTGCAATGTGGTTGTAGCCATGTTGGATCCAGGGCATGAAAGAGAAAAGATGGGTGAGGCAGTGTCTTTTGATGGTCCAACTTCAGTTGGTGAGAGAGACCAGCTTTAGAGCTACACTGAGCTGCCTGAAGAAGAGCTCTTTGTACTTCGGAAACTTGTCTCTTTGATCAACAGAAGTTGGTCCAATAAAAGATATTGCCTCACCCAGCTTGTTTCTCACATGCTTATGTCTGTAGTTCTGTCACTACCTCATGTGAGTAATCTCATTGACTTCAGTGGGACCCAGTCACCTTATGGCCCTTGATTCTGCATTTGCGTCCTTGATAGTGGACATTTCTGTCTGCTTGATGTTCCATTGAACTCAGTGGAGCACTCCTACGTACTTGGATTAGCTGGTAGGATTGTGACCTTAGATTGCAATCTGTTTAGGGTAGGAAATGCATGTTTATGTTTAGCACCATCAATTCACATGATGCCTAACAAGTAGTAATGAAACAAATTTGGATAAACTGGCATTTAATCAACAATATGTTCTACTATGTTGCTATTTTTAGATTAAAATAATCCTGAAGTTGGGAAATAGAGGGTGTGGCCAACTCTAACTGCAATCTGAAAATGTTTAGTCTTGGATTTTGTCACTTGGGTTTAACGAGTCAGTACTCAGTTACGTGCCAGCAGTTTAAGTGGAATAGCTCTCTAAATCTAGAGGGAAAGAATTTGCAGTCAAACTTTTTTACACTGAAAACACTGCTATGTACTCATTTGTGTTAACCTGCATTTTAAACTGTCAGTGGAAGTAATATCATATAAACTAGGAAAGTCTGAAGAGCAGTTTTGACTCCATTGAAATTAGGTCTACTTTGTTCTGGCTTTTGTGCCTTTGGGTGGGTAGTCTGAATTGAAATCTAAACTAGATCCAGTTGTCCATATTATAAACAAGCTGCTTTATTTGTTGTATTTGGACTAAATAAGCATTTAAATTAGCATCATCACTGTGATCAAAGGGCAGGATTTTTCAAAAGCACTGCTTTTACGTAATTTAGGAGCATGATCCCAACCAAAATTAAAAATTTCCTGTTTTAAGATGAACAATAACATTTCATACCTGCATTCATGTTATCATTGGACTGTGTTAGCAATGGATCAAAGAGGTTTGGGGTAGAGTGACTTCCACAGAGTAAGTCTTAACCAGGAACTTCATTTAATTAAAAAAGACTTATTAGATTTTGAAGAACAAATTGTGTGGTGGGGGAGGACCCTTAAATGGCTGGCTCTTTTTTTGAGCCTGCACTGATGACTATGATTGAATCTGGTTTATGATAATACAGGTTGAACTCTGTACTCTGGCACCCTGGGCACCTGACTGGCGCCAAACCAGATAATTTGCAGAACCACAGGTGGTCAATATAGTCTAGCAGCATTACCCACACTTCCACTGCTTACTGGGCTCTTAGAAGACATGTAGGGGGCAAATTAGAGCTAAATAACAGCACAGAACACTGAGAGCCAGGACTGGTGGCTGTAAACAAATTTCATGGTAGTATGGGAAACTTTGCCACACACATGACAAGTGGATATCTGGCTAACTAATATCATGCCAGACCATGGATATTGCTGGACTAGAGAGGTTCAACCTGTAGTCAAAAAGAAGCTTGACTGAAAAACCTTGACCTATTTAAGATTGGCCTGAGTTTGAGTACAGATTAAAACTTACCCCAAAGTTCAGGATTGAGGCTCTTTTTAATACCTACAGAACTGACATGGGCAGATGCTTTCTTTATAGTGTCTGTTTACCATATTCCTAAAGTCTGGAGTTACACTTTCACATTTTGAAACTGATATATAGTTGTTGAACTGTGCCATTTTGGTAAAGCCAAAATGTTTGAAGGAGATATGTTGATTTCAGTAATGTTTTGGAAGGCAGGTAGGAAGGAAGGGCTTTTATGCCTTCTCTCGTGTAGTGTATTGAATAGGGCACTGGCCTGGGATATTAGGCGATCAGGCTCAATCCCTGTTCCACTTATGCAAAAACATTAAAAAAGCTTCATGTTCATTCCAGTGTGGAACAGAAGCAGAACAAAGCACTGTGGTACTGTAGACATAGCCTAAGTTGACTTAATGGATGCAGCTCCAGTTACGCGAATAACATAGCAGGAGTCGATGTATCTGAGGTTGAGTTACTACAGGATCTATACCATAGGGAGTCGATGGGGGAGTTTCTTACCTTACTCTTCTTGCTGGGAGTACAGTACAGAGGTCAACTGGAGAGCGATCTGTGGTCGATTTGGCGGGTCTTCACTAGGCATGCTAAATTGACTGCCAGTGGATCAATCTCAGAGCGTCGATCCTGGCTGCCGGATAGATGTGGCCTCAAACTTCAGAAGTTGCTGTGAAATGGAATTGTCCTCTGGTCAGCTTTACTGATCAACCTACGTTACAAAAAAGGAACTAGTTTTGGTGGGCCTAGCGGACAATGGGAGGGAAGATGAGGATCAATCCCTAGGGCTCTGTCAGACATTTCTTGGGCTGGCAGAGAAGGGATGAATCTGCAACTGTAGCTGAAGTGATCATTTTTGCTTACAGCTTCAGCATAGGTCATCTTCTGCACTCGGCCAGCATTGAATGCAATAGCACTCTGCTGATATCTAAATCCCCTCGTGAAAAGGCCAATAGAATTTGAATAGTGATGGAACCTATCAAGCGCTTCAGAAATTTACTCTTAAATAAAACACACAACCCTTTCCCTGGCCCTCTCCTCGTAAAACATAGTGGAAAATGTCAGGTATTCTCAATTTAATTCTAGAGGGTGCTTCCATAAGGGATAGAGACTGTCAGCTTTCCCATATGGAGTGAGATTCTGTGCTGCACCTCTACGGGTGGTAGCCCTGAACTGGCAGGGGAAAGGAGGGGGAAAGTTGCCTAAGCCAATGGCTCCCAATGTATCTTAGTTCTG
Organism: Rafetus swinhoei; assembly: GCA_019425775.1. NCBI lineage: Eukaryota > Metazoa > Chordata > Testudines > Trionychidae > Rafetus > Rafetus swinhoei. The sequence goes on along the minus strand of CM033424.1, from coordinate 102,427,777 downwards.
TAGGACTGCATAAGTTACAGCAGCCTGTAACTAGCTGCCCAGGGGCAGTAAAACTGATTGAAATATCCTGATGCTGTGACCACGCTCTTCCTGCCACATGACACCCTCTACGCCACAGCTCAGGCAGGTTCCTCTGAAGGCAGTCTCGAGTTCAAGCTGCAAGGAATTGTTGCCTGCTGCCTCTTTTAAAACTCCTACATGCCGCTTTGGCCCCTTTATACAACATGCAAGGACAAGAATAAGAACCCTACTCAGGCTTTTGTGAACTATGTAACAAGTTCATAGATAAGTGAAAGTATATTGGATATCCAGGTTTTGCAAACAGTGAAACGAGTTTCATTTTTATTAAGAATATGAAAGAGGGGCTGATTAAACAATGTCTTCATTTCTGATGCTGCTGGGGAGTAGTTATTTGTGTAAGTATTGTTTGCATTGGTATTTAGGAAACAAGTGTGGAAAAATCTCTGGGGGTCTTAAGTCTTATAACAGCTGTTCTTTATATCATAATTTTGAGTTGTACTTAAATTAACACTATTCCTTCAACTGCTACTGAAAACATGTGAAATTTTGTCCCACAAAAATTGTAGCTCTTTAGCCAGCCATAAATCAATCTAATGGAGTGTAGAATTCAAAAAACCTGTAACAACTCACTTAGAATCTGAAGAACTTTCCTCCTGGGACTCAAATACCAAGTAACTTTAGAGCATGTAGACATGGATGTTGTCCCTTTTTAATGGAAGATTGCACTCTGCACATCGCACTGCCCTGAATGTCTCATGTGGCGTTTTTAAGTTCATTGTGCTATTGACGGGGAAATGTCAAGGATTTTTTTAAATGACTTAAAACAGCTATTTTTGAAATTGGGTGTGAAGACTGTTTCTCCTCTTGGGTTTGAGAAAAGTAATTTTAGGGACACCAGAAACACTGATATTGAACAGTTGAATGTAAATGTAAGTTCTAGTCTAGTGGAATCCTGCTTTATTAGTTCTAGCTCAAATGTACCATTTAATCAATTTTTTTTAAACTGACTCTTAAAGACTCTTGTAAGTTAGCATTGATTAATACTATGGATAACATTTTTACAAAGTAGCGTGTTATTACCCTAATACAAGCCTTGTTGGAAGAGTGTAATCTGGGAATGGGAGAGTTGGAAGGACACATTCCAGCCACGTTCAGTGTAGGGGAGAGTAAAGCAGCAAATGCTCTATTAAAATGCACAACCTGATTATTTAACTGTCGCATCGTCCACTCACATCCTTTCTGTTTCTGGTTGCAGTTTGGGGCAGAATCCCGAAGATTCTGTCTGGATCGTTACAAGCCAGGAAAGTTTGAAGACTTCTACAAGCTCATTCTTCACATCCACCACATCTCCAGCATGGAGGTGATGATTGGATATGCTGATGTTCATGGGGACCTTCTTCCTATTAATAATGATGATAACTTCTTCAAGGCTGTTTCAAGTGCAAACCCACTGCTCAGGGTTTTTATACAGCGGCAAGGTAAAATCTTCTGATTTCTTAAATCTTCTGAGCCTTGGGTTGTCCAGTCCTTTGTTCATGCTAGTAATCATATTGCAGTAGTGCCCAGTGGCCCCGGAGGGTTGGGGGCTGCACATATATAGAGAAGCGACGATCCGTATGCTAGAGGTTCTTGTGAGCTCAAAGATCTAAAAACAGACTAAGACGGGGGATGGGGCTATAATACACTCACCAAGGGTGTGACACTCTGCCCTACTAGGTGGTATAAAAGGATTAGAGTAGTGTACAAGGACTCAAGATGACTTCCCCCAGCACCCAATGGTGAAAATGGCCATAAGGCTGCCTCCCCTTCAAAAGCCATGCGCTGGTGGAAGGCCAGAGTTGAGAGGAGCATGCTGGTGGAGAAGCACTGTAGCCCATAGGGCAGTCTGAGGAGATGTCTGTATCCTGGGCAGGCTTGGGGGGGTCTATCTGGGTTTTGTTACCTCCGCGAAGTTACCCCAGCAGGTTCTGTAGCTCCCAGAACAGCACAGGAATGGGGAAGGTGCAAAGATGGTTTAGAAGTCCCCTTGGTCGTCTGTCTCCCGGGCTGCGTGTTCAGTATTCCACTCTGCAACATGCTACTTGAGTCGCTGTCCTTTTGATTTGAAAGGAAATCCAAACGTTGTACTATGCCCGGCCCTTGGGGAAGAACAGTCAGTGGCCCCCAAGAGGGCTGCCACCTGTCTAACAGCGCAAATCCAAAGAGTTTTGCCTCACCTCTTCCCTGAGACCAGGCCCCTGTCCCGCCTCTTCCCCAACGCCCAACCCCACTTCCCTCCATCGCTCACTCTCCACCACCCTTACTCACTTTCACCAGGCTGGGGAAAGGGTGCAGGCTGTGGTAGGAAGCCAGTGAGTTGGCATTTACCTTGAGTGGCTCCCAAAAGCAACTGGCACATCTCTCTGCACCAGATCTTAGCTGGGAGGGGCTAAGCGTTGCCTCCATGTGCTGCCACCTGCAGGCACCGCTCCCGCAGCTCCCTCTGACTCTAATTCCTGGCCAATGGGAGCTACAGAGTCAGTGCTCAGGGCAGGGGCAGCACACGGAAACCATCTGCCAGCCAGCTGTGCTGGTTGCTTTCAGGAGCTGCTTCCTTAGCCCCGCTGCAGTGACTGGGGGGGCTCTGGGCTAAGGATGTTAAGAGGCGGGTAATTAGCTAATCGTGTAGTTGGTACAGTTTGTATCGACAACATGATTAGTTGATAAGGGAAGGCACTACGTCCCGGCTTGCGATGGGTCCAGAAGCTACCACCACCGCGGCTCTGCAGTTTAAATGTAGTAGGAGCCAGGCACGCAGGCAGCCCCTGTCCACGGCGGCTGGGGCTGGCCATGAACAGAGGCTGCTCTGTGGGATGTAGAGCAGCCTCTGCTTGCAGTGAGGAGCAAATGCTACTTTGTGGCGTCCTCCCCCAATAGAGGCAGCAGCACGGGGGTGGAGGGAGAGGCGGCACCGTGGAGACGGTGCTGGGGGGGGAACTGGCTTTTGAGCCGTCTTCTGCTTCCCCTCCCCTTCCCCTTCTGCCTCTGTGTTTGTGGGGCAGAATGCGAGTAGTTGTACAGTCGACTACTCAACTGCTCGCCTACAGCCTTACTCTGGGCAATTGCCCCCTTCCTCATTCTCCCTAGCAGGCCTGACCATGCCTAGTTCTTCATCTTCATATATGACTTCAAGACTTCAAGCTTTAGCCAACAATTTCATACCCTTATTGAACAGGGGCTCATGTATATCAGTCCATTTTGGAAAGATTGAGTTCTGACATGGTGACTGAAGGAATGCTTAGCTATGGAGGCATGGCTTTCAGGGCAGATGGCTGCATGAAGATGATTCGTTTTGTCTTCAGGTGTGGGATTTGTACTGACCCTCATACAAGTTAGCTGCAGAGATACGTAAACATCAGGGTGATGTCAAGGTTATTCTTAATAGTTGTTATATGTTTGAGTAAGAGTAGTCTAATGTGGTGCAGCGCTTCATTCATCCAAGTCTTTTGATGGGGAAATGAATATTAAAAAAATACTGATTTTAGTTTTCAGTGAAAACACTGAACACTTGAATAAGTGAAATCAAAGGCAATCTTTAAAGATTAATTTTTACTGAGGACTTGAGCACTATGACTTCAACTTCTCTACTTCAGTTTTACATCTGGCTTTAAGTGTTGTGAGCTGCAGCATGTGACTTCATTGTTTGCTCAAACTTGGCAATTTAATATCACTGCCACCTTCCCTTCCCCCTCGCCCCCATAGTTTAAGGTCAGGCATTAGTGTAAAGCATAGGGTTGGAAGTCGAATCTCCTGTGACTTGTTGCTCTGTGACTTCAGGCCACTCTGGGCCGGATTCTCCACTGCCTAGAATCTTGTGTATTCACTTACATCTGTGGGAGTGAGTGTAAATAAATACACTAGAAACCAGGCAGTGGCAGGCCTGAAGAGGTTCCTTCCATTCATACAATTATAAAATGGGGGTTGGGAGGGACAGAGGAGTGGGAGATTTTTCTGCTTGTTGTCTCCCCTCCTTCATCTCTGAAAATGAGCTGGACAGAGAAATGTGTTGCATCTTCCTTCTACAATGCACATTTGGTTCCCAGCGTGTTAGTTTTGTGCAGTCATGTGAACACGACTGGTGGGCCAAGTCATAAGAAACCACGTCTGTGGCTTTGTCATGTCTGTGTCAGTTCAAGTTTATTCACACATCTCTGGATCAGTCCTGTTCAAAGAGCAGCAAAACTTGCTTAGCTGAGATGTGCTGCTGAAAGCACTGTGTCTAACTGGGCTTGGACGTTGCATCACTATAACTGTAGGGCATTGCTGTTCCAGTCATTGATTAATCAAAAAAGTAGTCCAGTGGGGGGGAAAAAATGCCTCAACTTCTCTTCGGTGTAAAAAGCAAAGTCTCTGGCTGTGCTAATCTCTTAGGCTTTGTCTACACTATGCAGCTTTTAGCGACACAGCCATGTCGACGTAACTGTGGTGTTAAGTCAGGCCGTGTAACCATTGTTTTGTCATCTGTTTCGCAGACAAAATATTTCCATACCCAATGAGTGGCGTTCACGTTGTCAGCAGTAGAACACTCCTACCAACAATGTGCTGATCATTCCGGCACTTGTTGCACTGAAACTTTAGTCTTTCAGGCTTGTGGGCTTTTTAAAAAAAAAAAACTCCTGAATGATAACAGTTTTATTGTTCAATTACCAGTGCAGACAAGCTTTAGTCAATTGTGTCTTCCAAGGGGAGGTAAGTGGGGGCTTTTATTCAAGGGACACCATCAATCTGAAATATAGTGGGTAAAGAATTAAAAGTAGTTTTAGTTTTCTACAGCTGCTTCTGAGTCGTCTGTCAGTTTTGGTAGCTTTATAGTTGCACTTTCCTATTTAAATGTGTTTCTCTCTCCTATTGTGTGAAAGAACCACGCTAACAAATGAGGAAATTGTCTGTGCTGAGGAAACAGGAAATTGACTCTGCAGGGGAAACAGTGAAACTGACTATACACTCTTAATTTTCAGGTCTGGATAAATGTTTGCATTGTGTGCATTTTCCCTGAAGCTAAGGTGAGCACAGAGAACTGTGGCTTGGCCTTTTCACACATGGGAATGTATCTATAAAGGGATTTTAACCTTAGAAGTTAGATATTTGTGGAAATGTAACTACTTGCACTGTGCAAGTGAACAGTTTCTCTTTTTTCCAAGATAGTCTTGAGAAACCCGAAACTTCAGGAGTCTCCTGAAATATCTTTTCACTGTTCCTCAGGTAACCTCTTAATCATAAAAATTTAGGCTTGGACGGGACCCTGAGAGGTCAGCTAGTCCAGCCCCCTGTGCTGAGGCAGGACCACAGATACTAAACCATGGGTTCCCAAACTGGGGGGCGTGCACCCCTGGGGTGTGTGTGAAGAAATTCCAGGGGTGGGGGCGCAAGGCGACCCAGCCCCCCCATCAAATTTTGCTGTACTGCTCAGTTCCTTTTTTTGGGGGGGGGGGGTCAGGGTTTTTCAAAAATCAGAAAGGGGGGCGTGATGCTGAAAAGTTTGGGAACCACTGTACTAGACCATCCCTGACAGGTCCAACCTGTTCTTAAAAACTTCCAATGATGGGGATTCCCAAACCTCCTTTGGAAGCCTATTCAAGAGCTTCATTATCAGTATGGTTAAAAAACTTTCCCTAATGTCACCTAAATCTCTTTTGCTGCAGATTAAGTCCATTACTACTTGAAGAACAATTGATCACTGCTCTCTTCTTAACAACATTTAATATATCTGAAGTCTATTACCAGATCTCTTTCTGGTCTTTTTTTTTTTTAAATCTCAACTATCTCTTACTATATTGTACATCCTGCATTATGTTCTCCTTTCCTCCGCCTGAGGTGGGATCAGATCTGCTTATATTTAGAGGAATACTGCTCTTTCTTTTGAAGATCCACACTGCAGAACAACACAGAACCCTAACATCCTTCTGCTCTTTCTTCAGGGCTCCCAGCTCAGGACCCAAACTCCCTTGTAGGAGGGAAAAGAAGGGAAATTGGTTGACCCACACAGCACTAGAGCAGTGGGCCAGTCCTTTTTCTTTCCCTACGAACAATGTAGGACCCAGACTTCAGTTTTTCCACATCAGGATTCCTTCTGGTGCTGATCATTTCTCCTCCTTACTTGACTGGGTAATAGAAGCTTGTTCTGTTGGGGGTCCCGAGAAGGGAATATTAGTTTGAGATGGTGGGCGACATCTGGCAACAAACTGGATTTCCTAATTCATTAGAAGCTCAGCACCATGCCTTTTCTAGCCAAGTGAAAAGTTTAATACATTATATAAAGGACACACAGCTTTTCTTTTGTTTCTCTGTTTTCCTCATTTATAATTCAGCTATCCCCATTTCCCTGCCAAGTGGATGTTAATACATGTAAACAATTTAATTATTTGTGTGGGCAGATAGACTTCATGTGGCCAGTTTCATATTTCTACTATTCTAGATTCAAGCTCTACTAGATTTTCATGAGAATTCAGTGCAAGAAGAAGGCTAGATTTAAAAAAAAAAAAAAAAAAGTGGTGTAATTGTTTGTCTTCTCATTCAGCTGCTGCGGCTACGTCAGCTCATTCTTTCCCACCCACTCAATTTGCTTTATAGTCCCTTTACAAACTCCTGCTAACATAGCTCATCCCTGACCAGGGAAACAAGTGTCAGCATCTTAACAAGAAAGTTTCTTTCTAAAAAGAAACCCAATCAGCATTCTTGGCATGCCTGTAGGTCCCACTCATGTCACAGGGAATTTGGGGTGCATTAGGAATGCAGGATTGGACTCAAGATTTGAACAGTAGTGCAGAGAGGCCCTTGGGTAATGTATTCCGGCAGACAGTACCAGCCCTGTTTCTAGTTCAATAGGCTCCTGTGCGTATTACCTTAAGTGGTGATACTACTATGATTTTTTTTGTAGTAGCCCACAGAAGATTTGTAGTTGACTAATACAAGGGCAGGTTTTAAACTGGCAAACAGTTTTATAAATACACCACTTGATCAATTCTCTTTTGACTTACCTTCCAAAGTCCTTGGGGACAAGTCAGTAAGTGGCGTAAATGCCTGTGCATTGCAAAAGAAGTTATTGCATACCCTCTAATGTTGGTCATTGTATTGTGCCTGACAGCAAAGTCCTGTGTTTTAAAATCATCTCGCTAGCATGATCCCTGGGTTCATAACATAAGAAAGCTAGTGGGAAATAACCCCAGCATTGGCTACAATATTAGAGGTGGGGTTTTTTATTAAGGTATTTTATGTTTTAAGCAGATAATCCCCAGCAATGATGGTTGGTTGTCAAACCCCATATATTAGACCAGTGTTTCTTAAACTGTGTTTTGGGGAATACCGGTGTGCCACGAGGCAGTTGGGGGTGTGCTGTGGAGAACAGAGTTCAAAATGGCTGCCCTTAAAGGGGCAGGCGACTTTTTTTCCTCAATTACTTGCCCCCCAACCTTTTTGGTATTCCTCATTTAAAAAAAAAAAATGGTTTGGTGTTCCTCGGTCTTAAAGTTTAAGAAACTGTATTAGACAATATAACTTTACTTTGAAACAGCAAGCGAAATTAAAATCTACATTCAGCTATGCAAAGCATTATTTAGCTTGCTGGGTGGCTGGACAGGTTGGGTATAATTGGAGTTGTTTAAGTGGAGCAAAATCTCTTGTCATGCCAGAAACCTGAATGACCCCCATCCAGTTAAGAACTCCACCAGCATCAGTAGCTTAATGGTGTTAGCAATAGAAATGGATCTGCTTCAGACCAGTGAGCACACAGGAATGATTTCCTTTGTGAGGGTCCTAATGGGGTAATGAAGGCCACTAGAGTCCTGCTACTGTAGCAGCAGCTGATAGGGGTTCTACTCTTGAATTGTTTCACATTGTGCTCCTGAATTGAGCTTTGTGGTGATTTCAAAAGGGTGCTTGCAAGTTGAATGGATCGGTGAGAGGTAAAGTTAACAGTGTAGAGAAGATAACTCAATTGTTTCGATCTCCCTGTTCTAATACGAGACTAGGGAAATGGCTAATCAAATTTGAAAGGCAACAAACTTAAAACTGATACAAGAAAATGGTATTTTTATGTAGTGCATAGATCGTGGTGGGCACGATATGGCCCATGGGCTGGGTTTGGCCCACCAAGCCGTTTGATCAAGCCTGTGGCCTGCCATGGGGGAGGGTCTGGACCAAGAGACTTTGTGCACTCCCTTGCCCCCAGCTCCCTGTTGGCTTGGGGCCGGGGTAGCATAAGAAGTCTATTTCCTCCTGTCCCCGTTCCCCACTCCCAGGAGCACACGACACTTAGAGGGAGCCATGGGCTGTTCAAAACACCTGGCAGTTCCCTCTAGGTGCCATGTGACTCTGGCAGAGGGCGCAAGAATTCGCACGCTGCCCCATCTCCAGCACCTGATTGGCCTGAGGGCGGGGGAGCATACGTGAAGTCTTTTGCCACCCAAAGGACGTGCGGCCCTGAGCAGCACAAGGAGGGAAGCCGTGTGGCTGGGGCTGATGCAGGAGGGAGCCTGCCTCAAGGACCCTGTTGGTCTGCTGGCCAGGAGCCACCCCCAAGTGACTCGCAGCCAGAGCCTGCCTCTGGCACCTCAGTCCCTGATTCTTGTACCCACTTCTTAACTCCCTGACCCAGGACATCTTCCCCCTCTGCCCTAGGTCACTACCAAAATCCTCTACACACTGCCCCAGATCACAATTCTCTCCCAGAATTCCCTCCCAACACCCCCTGCTATACCGCTCCCCCAGATCAAAATTCAGTCCTGCACTCCGAGGGCTCGTCTAGACTACGGGGAAGATTTGAAAGAGGATATGCAAATTCTGTGGGAAATTGCATATCTTCTTCCGATCTCACTTTCGAAAGCAGAGTTTTCGAAAGTGAAAGTAGTTTAGATGCAGCTTTTTCGTCGAGCCTCCCCCCTTTGTCGAAAAGCTGCTTTTCCTCAAAAAATGAGGTTTACGTGGCTTTTTGACAAAGGGGGGGATTTGCTGAAAAAAGCTGCGTCTAAACTATTTTCAAAGCTCTGCTTTCGAAAGTGGGATCGGAAGAAGATATGCAAATTCCTGCAGAATTTGCATATCCTCGTTCGAATCTTCCCCGTAGTCTAGACCTAGCCCTACTTCCTCCCGAACCCAGCACCTTAATCCTCTGCCCAAGGTCAGAACCCCCTACTTTACCTAAACACCCTCTCTTGCATCCCAGTATCCTACTTCCTAAAATCTTGGCGTGGCCCCTGATGAAAAATTATTGCCCACCCCGGCATAGATTGTAGCATCTCATTGCCATACAGAATCATTGAGGCAAAGAGTTTCGTGGGATTAGATTGGATTTCCCCCCCTGTGTTGTGAGAATGTCCAATGCTACAAGAGGTAGGATTTAAAAAATAAACAGGAATTAAGTCATGATTCAGCACACGAGCAAACTAGCGACATGGGAAACTTCCATGGGTTTGTTCCATAACGGACCTGTACGCAAGACAAAGATACTTGAATTGCTGTCTCTGATACAGGCTTGGTCTGAGACAAAGGTATTTGTTACCTGGGCCACAGGCCTCATCCATAAGGTAGTTGTTATGTTTATAAGGACATACATAGGTGGAGAGTAGAGCACTGGAACTGAGTACTAACCAGAGGGCTGAGACAAGCTCTCATAGGTAAGCTATAGGGTAAGTAGTAGATCTGTTGTAGAGTTGACCTCCCCCTCCCACCATCTTTAGCTCTTTCCCATTCCTTCCTCAATGAAAATGATTCTTTCTAGGATCTAACACTGTTCCCATCATTGCAGATGAGCGTTTTTCAACCTTTTCTGTGCTGGTGACCTCTCTTTGGATTTAAAGAAAATTATAATCCCCCTCCCCACGCTAAGCCTGAGCACCATTGCATGGGGCTCCACCCCCAGTTCTGCTATACGGGGCTGAAGGATGCAACTTAGTTTTGTGGGGCTCCCTGGTATAGGGCCGTGGGCAGTTGCCTTGTTTGCCACTCCCTAATGCCAGCCCTGCATTTAAATCCCTCAGTAAACCTGTCCAGCAACCCTCAAGTTGACAGAAAATGCTGTAGATCTAAGCACCATGGTTAATGTACAGTAAACTTCCGATAATCCGGCACCTTTAGGACCCAGGGGGTGCCAGATTATCAGATATGCCGGACTATCGGAAGGGGGGGGCTATGAGGGGTCTGGAGTGGGGTGGGAGGAGATGCCACCCCAGACCCCTCATAGCCTCCCCTTCCGATAGTCCAGCTCTGCCCCAGGCGTCCCTGATTCAGCCGCTGCTGGTCAGTCTCAGCAGCAGCTGAATCGGGGATGCCTGCAGCAGAGCAGCTGGGGTGCTGCTGGGTTGGTCCCGCAGCACCGAGGGGCGGCGCTACGGGACCAACCCGGCAGGACCCCAGCTGCTCTGCCCCAGGCGTCCCGATTCAGCCGCTGCTGAAACTGACCAGCGGCATCAGTTTCACCAGCGGCTGAATGGGGGCAGAGCAGCTGGTGCTGCTGGGTTGGTCCCCGCCGCTCCTCGGCGCCGAGGACCAAACCAGCAGGACCCCAGCTGCTCTTCCCAGGCGTCCCCTGTCAGCTGCTGCTGAAACTGATCAGTGGCTGACTCAGGAAGCCCGGGCAGAGCTGCTCTGCCCGGGCTTCCTGGAATCAGCCGCTGATCTGTTTCAGCAGTGGCTGAATCGGGGACGCCTGGGGCAGAGCAGCTGGGGTCCTGCCGGGTTGGTCCCGTAGCGCCGTCCCTCGGCACTGTGGGACCAACCCGGCAGCACTCCAGCTGCTCTGCCCCAGGCGTCCCCAAGAGCAGCTGGGGTGCTGCGGGTTGGTCCCGCAGCCCCAGGGGCAGCGCTCACGGGACCAACCCGGCAGCACCCCAGCTGCTCTGCTCCCGGCTTCCCCGATTCAGCTGCTGGTCAGTTTCAGCAGCGGCTGAATGGGGGAAGCCTGTCCGGCTGCCCCAGCACTTCCGGGTTCCTGATGGTGCCGGACCATCAGGAGTGCCGGAGCATTGGATGCCGGACTAATGGAGTTTTACTGTACTGAGTTAACACAAAACGTCTGTGTTCAACTTTGATGAAGTGACTTGTTCTAAATGAGCCTGGACATTCCAATGGAGAAAATGCACCTTTCGCTTGGGGGGCGGGGGGGGTCTGTCTGCTATAGAAAAATGGCTTGTTTGTTTGTTTTTTTTAAATGTTCTTGAATGTGTTTGTTTAAAACCCTTTTGTAGTCAGTGCAAGTTGTATTCCAACATGTTATCTGGTTGAGCGGAAAATCTAAGCTCCTCAGCAGGGCATGCTTTACCAGCTAACACATGTTACAATTTGCCTTGTCTACACGTTTTAAAACATTAGTTCAAATGTGAACATGTTTCTAAAAAAACACACCCCAACACTTTTTTCTTAGAACAAGGATGGTAGGTGTGGTGTTCCTATAGCAGGTGCTACGAGATGCCACCAGGCGAACAATAATTCCCTGGATATCAATATAACATGGTTGTTCATTCTTCTTAAACCTGGAAACAAGCCGCAGTGCTTCTCCTTGCTCTACCTGTCTTGTGTAAAAGATAAGGAGTATATAATATCTGTGTCTTAAAACCACTGAAAGATGGAATGTTGTGTTTGAGGCTTATCGGGCATAGAAACAAAAGCAGCCTTGGATTTTGTCTCTGGCATAGCTAGGGATACCTCTGTTCTAGTGGCTGAGTAGAATAAAACAGGGCTAAGACAGTGCTGCTCTCTCCTTCCTGAAATAACTCTTTGCTTTTAGAATATAAGGTTTTTGTGTTTCCGTATAGAGAATTTAGAGAAGAATTCAGACCCTTGTTTATATTCTTGCTCCCAGCACTTATGGGTCCAATAATAATGTGAAGGGGGGAAAGAAATTAAGGGTAGGTGATAAAACCAGATAACTAATGTAAGCCTATAATTAATATTTGGGCATTGAAGCTGCCTTACTGAACTGGGGAAATTTTTGAAGCCAACTATTTTGTCCTGTACCAAAACTTCCAAGTAAACATTTGTAAAAGTTGTATCTTACTCTGCACAGGTACAAAATTTGAGTGGATATTTGTAATGCTTAGCCAGGAGTCGTTTGTTTTTCCGATGTTATAAAATACTACTTTATCAATGTTCACAAGATGTACCATTTATTAAAAAATTCACAAGTCAAGTGCTACAGCTAGAAATCTAACTAAATATTTAGAAATTGGCTTATGCTGAAAACTCTTGCAGCTTGAATTAAGGAATTGTGACTACAATGCCATGAGTCAATTTAACTGTATGCATAGCTACAGACATATAAGAATAAAGAGAAAATAACCCACTTCTGTTTTCCTTCCACCCACGTGTATGCAGTGATGACATGAAGCTTAAGAAAAGCACTAATGATGAGAGAGGAACCCGAAACAAAATCATTTCTCCCTTTTTTATTAAGGTGGTGAAGTAGCTCCAAGAAATACATTGTCCATTTAAAACAGATGATCGGAAAGGTTTATCTGTCAAATACATTTAAGGTCCAATATCAGGGAATCTTCTAACAATATTTATTTTTCATTTCCCCAGCAATCAAAAGAAGGGTTTACTACTTTCTCACAGGTTATTTATTTTACCTGTTCTTCATGGTTACAATTTCCCCATGACTGACTGGAAAGCAATGCAGCAAACAGGTCATAATGGAACATTAGATTGCTTCTAGGAGTCCTCACAAATTCAGATTAGCTCTTGCTGTTGTGATGGGGAGCACTGAGAGGGTCGGCTGCATATAGCAGCTCTTAGGGTTACCAGATGGTTTCAGCAAAAAATACCGGACACACTTGACATTACATCACAATTTACATTACATCTTATTTAGAAAATACCGGACATTTATATTTTCTCCATTTGTTTCCCAAACAGAGAGCTCAAATATTGGACTGTCCAGTTCAAAACTGGACACCTGGCAACCCTAGCAGGTCCAGGTTCTCCTGTTGCTGATTCCAGGCTCTTTGCTAGCTTTCAACAAAATTTCGAAGGAAATACAGCTTAATAGACACAATTGCGATTGACAGCAGATGTTTGGTGAGGCATAGCTGTACTGGATATTGCATATTAATAGAAGACATTTAAATAATACTGCTTACACATGGGATTAAAAAAAACACATTCTTGAATGATTCCAGTATCACTTCTCTGGCCTTAACTGCCTACCTTACTATGTGCAGGGATTTAATTTTTCCAGATTGAAAGACAAGTTCTTAAATGTTATAACCAAGAAAGGCTTAAGTGCCTTTTCATATGTTCCAAAAGGAAAACTATTGAGAGGCAAGAGTACTGTTTCTTGACCCTGCTTCTGATGACCCAGCTGAATATTTTTCTCTATGCTATGTTTAGAGTGCCAAAGAATCCAGCAGGAATATTAAGGAAACCATTAACCTAGAAAACCTTACTGTCATCCTTGCTTTTTGGTCCTTTCTAACAAATTAACTTCCTTAGCAACCTGCAACACTTTTTGTAACAGTGTAGTATGCTTATGGAGGATCCTTTTCTTGACACTCCTCAATTTTTCTCTGCATCTCTTCCCTACTCTTCTGATCTTCTCCTCCCCATTTTGGCTGTCTATACTTTCTGCCGCTTGTAAGTAGCTTTGAACCAGACTACCAAGCCCATTCTGCTGACTGTAAGGGCTGTTAAAGTCAATTTTGATGTTCCTGCTTGTCTCAAGGAGTAACTGTAAATTACTCTTGCACAGAGTAAAGACATGCACCTTCGACTTCGCAAAATTGGGTGCTAAAAATCGATCTTTATAAATTCAACCTAATCTCATAGTGTAGACACGTCTCCTTTGCCAAGGCACCTCCCGGCAGAGTGAAAACTAGAGGGTGTTCCTGTCTGTTTAGCTCAGCAGGCTACGTGACTGGGAAAGTTTGGCTTGGGCTCTAGTCGCATGTCCTCATTAGCTGTGGTAGAGCGGATGGTAATGGAGATTGCACTTACTGGGGAATAGACTGTTCTTAGTCAAGACAGTTTTCCAGGTAATGGGCTGCTGGTCTCCTTCGTTCACTCATGAGGGATAGGGTAGCTTGGGGGACTGGAAATGAATAATTAGTCCTTTAAGCTGTGAGTCCAGCTCTACATCAAGTAGGTGGTAATGGAAAATTGAGTGAGAGATGGGCCGTGGTACTTGTGGGCAGGTTTTGGTATAGCCAGAAGCCACTATCAAAACCAGCATCTGTAGCCTTAGCAGAGGTCGAGGACTGAATGAACAGTGAGACTGAATTGTCGAGCCTCTGAGGAGTGTCGCTGTCGTTATGAATGCACTTATGTTGGGCAGTGTAGAGAAGCTTTTAATGCTTCCACTGTACTTGTTTTACATAAATAAGATTTCATCTTAAAATATCCCAAAACACACCCATCCCATTGAGATGTAGGTACCAAAATCATTTCTGAAAAATGTTACCCTCCCTCTTCAGTAGTGTCGATCCTGCGCCTTTAAATCAAAACTTGAAAACAATGTGGTCACCTCCGTACTCTTAAGATCGTAGCTGTTGGCAGGAACTGCATCTGTGTTCCTTCAGCCATTATTTCTCTCTCTCATCTCACTAAGCAGGGTCAGTCTGGCCAGCACTTAGATGGGGATCTCCAAAGGAAAGCGGAGTGTACTATAGGAACTGGTGGTGGATGCACTTTGCTCTGAGTCACTACTCAGCCAGTGCCTGCTACATAGCATACAGGACCGCTGTTTGGTTGGAATAATGTTCAGAGGAGAAGTTAGGATATCACCATAAAGCTAGAATTGTTAGAATGCAACTACCCAAGTTGCTGTTTATGTACACAATTCCTGTGACTTCCACTGGTTTTGTTTTAGCTACTTGACAGGAAACCTACACAACCTCGTTTAATTTTACAGAACACTTCAAAGGTGGGTGCATTTCAGTAATGGGGTGAAAAGCTGTACTGTGTGGAAACATACAAATGGAATATAAGTGTTTAAGACCAGCACTGTTCCTGAGTGGGCATTACTTGTAAAACTAAACCGTTAACCAATTACGGTGAAGAGTCATTTGACCTAAGCTGCATGCCAGAAATGCCAGACTTTTGTTTCCAGTGTCACGCTGAACTTGAATCCCATGATGCTGTAGTTGAAAGGGCACTTCATCTGCTAAGTAAGTCCATGAGGGAGAGCGACTTTCATGTGGGTAATCACATGGAGTCTCCTATTGTCAACTCCGCTCATTCGACCTGAAAGGCCACGTCCCAAAGGTTCCCCCTACACAGTTGTTAATCAGTGTAAACCATGTGTATTAGTGGGCTCTGAATCAGCAGTGATTACTGGAAATGATAATTCTCACACTTGTCATAGTGGATTGTGTGTGTCTGCCCTTAGTCTGTTCTTGCATAAATAAATTTGCCCCTGGCACTAGGTCTGACTCTTTATTGTTTTTGATGAGCTTAACAATTCTGTGTGGCAGCTGGCTTTGTATGACCACAATTTATGTATCATCACTGTTGCTCTCAATAGGAAAAACAGGAAACATAAAGAAATCTGTTTCCAGTTTTTTGTTCCCTTCTGTCTTTCACTCCTGAATGAAAAGGCAATCTTCAAAAGTAGGAAGTTGCCTAAACTCTGTTTTGTTCTTCGTTGTTGTGTGTTACTTTTCAAGCCTAAGGAGAGCGCTGTGATGCTACCTGCTCCTGCTCTAGGTGTGCAGTCTTGTAAATGAAGGTCTTATGAAGAAAGGGTTTATGGCTTCCCTTGTGGATTTGTCCGAGGGATACCAAGGGAATTTGTTTGACTATAAAACAAACATAGCCTCTGATCCTGAAACGTCTTCTGTCATTGACCTTCTGTGCCCATGTGGCTCTCTACTGTATTAAGCAGTACAAAAAGTTGTAGGACTGGGCCCTCCTTTAAAATGAATCCCAATATATCAGTTTGAGTAACTATACCAGGGCTACTCACACATGGCCCACGGGTCACATGCGGCCTGCAGCTCGTTTGTTTGCGGCCCACAGTGCAGTTTGTGTTTACATGGGACTCAACATGTGGCCCGTGGGTGGGATCCTTTGAACATGGCATCCACTGGGAACATGCTCCACAATGGCGAGTCAATATAATGGTCTTCTGTTGATATGCATTTTAGTAGTTAAATTCCTGGACTGTAATTGCTCATTAAAAGTGCTGTCATACAGGTGGATATCGGGTAAATATTGCATTTTATTAATATCAGCAGACCTGACTTCAATGGGGCCTGTGTGTTGTATAGTCTTGCCTTAATTTGGTATTCATGCCTGTCAGTGTGAAAGAAGCAGTTTGCATATATTTGAATATATTTGCATGTACATGCAACCACTCTTAAGTTGCAGCCCTCAACATGTTCTGTGAGTATCATTGTGGCCCCCAGGGCTTCCAAAGTTGAGTAGCTCTGAACTATACCATTGTGAGTCGTCTAAGTGACAGCAAATTTCAAGCCTTGCAGGTCAGTTTCTTTTTGGAGAAGAAATCAGTGATATGGAATCTGGGTTTTTTCTTAGTACATCTTGTGTATTTTATCCTATATACATCAGAAGCTAAACAGAGGAGGTCGCAAACTGCACACAAACTATTAATAGCTTACTGCAATCTCGCACAACTCCAGTTTCCAAGGTACAACTCAAAACCAGAATTGGCTCTAAAGATTTACGCAGAGAGCAAACTCCTCCTGCTGCTTGCAACAGCTCTGCCACAAAGAAATTGCATCAGAAAGCTCACAATGCAGCATTTATTCCAAGAATGAATAGCATGTGTGTGTGACAAAAGAGCTTGTAACAACACTATCTTGTGAACTCTCATCATAATATGAAATCTGAGGCCCATAAAATACTTACATTTAAAAGTTAAAAAAAAAAAATTAGACATAACTACCACCTCTGAAACTATTGTGATGCTCTAATCTAGAAGGAAAACATTAACCGGAGTTTCCTTATGATGCTTCCTTTTGTTCCTTCTTGCAAAGTGTTATCCTTTCCTCTCTCCCTTTATATTGTTGGATGTCCTCTGGTAACAAGAAACCACTATCAGAATGGACAGTCTGGGTTAAATTCCTATGATTTTTGGGGCTGGGTCTGTTAGCATCAAAAGAAACACAATTGTTTGCATTTTTCTTGGAGAGTGTATCTGTGTGAGAGATCAAGTTGAAATAGCTTTCTTTTCATGTGCTGACTTCCCCAAAGTGCTTCTAAATTTTGTTCGTGACCTATTTAAAACCCTGCATGGGCACATCCTAAATATGAGGAGAGTCCACTCTGAAGCATTAATGTGAGGAGAAAGAACAGCTAGGCTGCAGGTTGAATGCAGATTGCATGTTTTACATAAGAACATAAGAACGGCCGTACCGGGTCAGACCAAAGGTCCATCTAGCCCAGTATCCTGTCTGCCGACAGTGGCCAGCACCAGGTGCCCCAGAGGGGGTGGACCGAAGACAATGATCAAGCGCTTTGTCTCCTGCCATCCCTCTCCAGCCTCTGTCAAACAGAGGCCAAGGACACCATTTTATCCCCTGGCTAATAGCCTTTTATGGACCTAACCTCCATGAAATTATCTAGCTTCTCTTTAAACTCTGTTATAGTCCTAGCCTTCACAGCCTCCTCTGGCAAGGAGTTCCACATGCTGACTACACGCTGTGTGAAGAAGAACTTTCTTTTATTAGTTTTAAACCTGCTACCCATTAATTTCATTTGGTGTCCTCTAGTTCTTCTATTTAGGAACTAATAAATAACTTTTCTTTATCGGCCCTCTCCACACCACTCATGATTTTATACACCTCTATCATATCCCCTCAGTCTCCTCTTTTCTAAACTGAAAAGTCCCAGTCGCTTTAACCTCTCCTCATATGGGACCCGTTCCAAACCCCTAATCATTTTAGTTGCCCTTTTCTGAACCCTTTCCAAGGCCAAAATATCTTTTTGAGGTGAGAGACCACATCTGTACACAGTATTCAAGATGTGGGCGTACCATAGTTTTATACAGGGGCAGTAAGATATTCGGGTCTTATTTTCTATCCCTTTCTTAATAATTCCTAGCATCCTATTTGCCTTTTGACCGCTGCACACTGTGTGGAAGTTTTCAGAGAACTGTCCACGATAACTCCAAGATCTCTTTCCTGATTGTCGTAGCCAAATTAGCCCCCATCATACTGTACGTATAGTTGGGGTTATTTTTCCCGATGTGCATTACTTTACACTTATCCACATTAAATTTCATTTGCCATTTTGTTGCCCAATCACTCAGTTTGGTGAGATCTTCTTGGAGTCCCTTACAGTCTGCTTCTGTCTTGACTATCCTAAACAGTTTGGTATCATCCATAAACTTTACCACCTCACTGCTTACCCCTTTCTCCAGATCATTTATGAATAAGTTGAACAGGATTGGTCCTAGGACTGACCCTTGGGGACACCACTAGTTACCCCTCTCCACTCTGAAACTTTACCATTTATTCCTACCCTTTGTTTCCTGTCTTTTAACCAGTTCTCAATCCAAGAAAGGACCTTCCCTCTTATCCCATGGCCATGTAATTTACACAAGAGCCTTTGGTGAGGACCTTGTCAAAGGCTTTCTGGAAATCTAAGTATACTATATCTACTGGATCCCCCTTGTCCATGTTTGTTAACCCCTTCAAAGAACTCTAATAGATTAGTAAGACAGGATTTCCCTTTACAGAACCCATGTTGACTTTTGTCCAACAAATTATGTTCTTCTACATGCTTCACAATTTTATTCTTTATTATTGTTTCGACTAATTTGCCCGGTACTGAAGTTAGACTTACCGGTCTGTAATTGCCCGGATCGCCTCTAGAGCCCTTTTTAAATATTGGTGTCACGTTGGCTACCTTCCAGTCATTAGGTACGGAAGCCGATTTAAGGGATAGGTTACAAACCACAGATAATAGTTCAGCAATTTCCCATTTGAGTTCTTTTAGAACCCTTGGATGAATGCCATCCGGTCCCGGAGATTTGTTAACATTAAGTTTTTCTATTTGTTCCAAAACCTCCTCTAATGACACTTCAATCCGGGACAGTTCCTCAGATTCATTACCCACAAAGGACGGTGCAGATTTGGGAATCTCCCCAACGTCCTCAGCCGTGAAGACTGAAGCAAAGAAATCATTTAGTTTCTCCGCAATGGCTTTATCGTCCTTGATTGCGCCTTTTATAGTTCGATCGTCTAGGGACCCACAGGTTTTTAGCAGGCTTCCTGCTTCTAATGTACTTAAAAACATTTTGTTATTTCTTTTGAGTTTTTGGCTAGCTGTTCCTCAAAATCTTTTTTGCTTTTCTTATTACATTTTTACACTTGATTTGACAGTGTTTATGTTCCTTTCTATTTATCTCACTAGGATTGGACTTCCACTTCTTAAAGATGCCTTTTTGTCCCTCCTTTCTTTTACATGGTGGTTAAGCCACAGTGACTCTTTTAGGTCTCTTGCTATGTTTTTAATTTGGGGTATACATTTAAGTTGGGCCTCTATTATGGTGTCTTTAAAAGTTTCCATGCAGCTTGCAGGGATTTGGCTCTAGTCACTGTGCCTTTTAATTTCTGTTTAACTAACCTCCTCATTTTTGTGTAATTCCCCTTTTTGAAATTAAATGCCAGGGTGCTGGTCTGCTGAGTGTTCTTCCCACCACAGGAATGTTGAATGTTATTATATTATGGTCACTATTCCCAAGCGGTCCTGTAGCAGTTATTTCCTGGACCTGATCCTGCGCTCCTCAGGACTAAATCGAGAATTGCCTCTCCTTGTGAGTTCCTGCCAGCTGCTCCAAGAAGCAGTCATTTAAGCCATTGAAATTTTATCTCCTTCTCTTCCTGAGGTGACATGTATCCAGTCAATATGGGGGTAATTAAAATCCCCATTATTATAGAGTTCTTTGTTTTGGTAGCCTCTCTAATCTCCCTCAGCATTTCAATGTCAGTATCCCTGTCCTGGTCAGGTGGTGGTAATATATCCCTACTGCTAATTTCTTATTTTTGGAGCATGGAATTACTATCCATAGCGATTCTATTGAACATGTTGATTCATTTAATATTTTTATTTCATTTGATTCTACATTATCTTTCACATACAGTGCCACTCCGCCACCCACCCGGCCTGCTCTATCCTTTCGATATATTTTATATCCCGGTATGATTGTGTCCCACAGATTTTCCTCATTCCACCAGGTTTCAGTGATGCCTATTATGTCAATCTCCTCATTTAATACTAGGTACTCTAGTTCACCCATCTTATTAGTCAGACTCCTAGCATTTGTGTAGAAGCACTTTAAAAATTTGCCACTGCTTGTTGTCTGCCCTTCCCTGATGCATTCAGATTCCTTTGTGCAGCGGTTGTTTGTCTGCTCTGGCCCATGGTTTGCCCTCTCCCTCCTCTCTTTCTGACTACAGCTTAGAGAATCTCTATCAATGGATTCTCCTCTAAGAGAATCTCCCTCCGATTTACGTGCATCTCCACACCAATCGGCTTTCCCCATCTCTCAGTTTAAAAACTGCTCTGGCCTTTTAATGTTTAGTGCCAGCAGTCTGGTTCCACCCTGGTTTAGGTGGAGCCCATCCTTCCTGTATAGGCTCCCCTCTCCCAAAAGTGTCCCCAGTTCCTAATAAATCCAAACCCCTCTTCCCTACACCATCGTCTCATCCACGCATTGAGATTCTGAATCTCTGCCTGCCTACCTGGCCCTGCGCGTGGAACTGGAAGCATTTCGAGCGCCACCATAGAGGTCCTGGATTTCAGTCTCTTTCCTAGCAGCCTAAATTTGGCCTCCAGGACATCTCTCCTACCCTTCCCTACGTCATTGGTACCTACATGTACCACGACCACGGCTCCTCCCCAGCACTACACATAAGTCTATCTAGATGCCTCGAGAGATCCGCCTTCGCACCAGGCAGGCAAGTGACCATACGGTTCTCCCGGTCATCACAAACCCAACTATCTATGTTTCTAACGATCGAATCACCCACTACTAACACCTGCCTCTTCGAACTGGCATTCCCTCCCCCTCAGAGGTATCCTCAGTGCGAGAGGATACGCAACATCCTCTGGGAGGAGGGTCCCAACTACTGGGATGGTTTCCCTCTGCTCCCATTGAATGCTCTGTTCCCTTGAGACTTTCATCCTCCTTAAGAGCACTGGGGCTCTCAGACTGGAGGTGGGACAGTACTACAGTGTCCCAGAAAGTCTCATCCACAAATCTCTCTACCTCCCTTAGCTCCTCCAGTTCAGCCACCCTGGCCTCCAAAGCCCGAACTCGGTCTCTGAGGGTCAGGAGCTCCTTACAGGTGCACACATCGCCACCCGCCCACAGGGCAGGTAATCATACATGTTACACTCGACGCAATAAACAGGATAGCCCCACTCTGCTGCTGGGCTTCTGTCTCCATTTTCTAATGAACAAGTTTAAGTATAAACTGGGATTCTTTTTAAACCTCTGGAATATAGATTATTTATAAGAGTTATGTTTTAAAGAAGGCCAGAAGTCACTAGTGCCCTCTAACCTCCCCTCTAAACTCCCTCTCCAAACTCCTGTTAGCAATTCCTGTTCAAAGCTCCTGGTCGCTGAGTCACAGGCTTATATAGCTCTGGTAGCCCCTCCCCCTGACTGAGGCTTAGCCAATTAACAGAGGCTTCTAGATTTCAAACCTTTTAGAAGCTCCTTCAAGCAAACAAACAATCAAACCAACCAACCAACCAGATAAACACAAGCTCAGCACACAGCAAATAACTAATCTCAGAGTTCTGTGGCGGGTAGTGTGATCAACAGTCATGTTCAAAGGAAACAGATGGGGTTCTCAGTGCACCGAAATGCTGCTGTTGGCATGAAATCCTTTCCATGTTCCCCCAGCTCAGCAGAAAGATTTCCTCTGTGTTGGAGCACTGCACAGAACATAATAGAGGTGGAAAAGCAGAAAGCTGTCAGGATAACTCACTAATTTTCAGGCCTCAACTAAAGTAGCTGTTTCCTTCCAGCTTCCCATGGTTGTACCACCACCAGCTGCTATGCTCTGCCCGCTATAGCAAAGATGGGAGTCCAAGTATACACGGCGCAAGGACGGTAACTTGGCTGTTCAAGGTGTGGTGCCTTGCAGTCAGGTGGGGGGTGGATAATGGAAACAAACTCTAATGCTTGGCTTTGGTACAGTGTGCCAGACAAAGGAGGAAACTGTTGTCAACATCACATACTAAGCAAGGAGGGTTATTGGGCTGTCTAAGCTCCTCTTGTGTGTAAAGTGTCATGGTCAGAGAGGCGAGGCAGAGATGAGAGATTGCTAGAGGAGTGAGGCTGCATGTGACAGCTCAGTAGTTGTGTAGAGTGTGGTGCAGAATCTGTTCTGGGCTGGTCCTGGCTTTGTTCTACCCAGGCTCTAGGGCAGTGGTTCCCAATATAGTTAGCTCACATTCCTCTTCTTAAAAGAATTGGAGTGCCACATGCAAATTTCTCTTTTCAAGCCTATTAGGACCTAAAATAAATGTTCATAGTTAAAGTATTTCCAGATTCATTGTAAAATATATGCCTAAGGAGGCCTCAGCTGTTATAAATCTAACCTCCTTTGTAAATGTCATTGTCTTTTAGACACTGAATCAAAGCAGTACAGTGAAACAGCGATTATGTATGTCTCATTATTCAAATTACAAGAAACAATTGCATGTCATCAATGACATTGATATATGTACATATATATAAATAACATTTGGTATGCCACTGAACATGGTTTGTCTTTAAGTGGTCTGTCTTTAAATTTAAAGTTCCTTCTAATTATGTGGATTATTGCTGAACATAAGCCAAATTTCACTTAGCTTATGTTTGTATTTTTCTTGATTTTTTTTTTTTTTTTTTAATTGTGTGTGGGGGGGGCATTCTTAACTTTTTTAAAATGCCACTAATGAAAAGGGCAAATTTGCAACTGTGCTCCATGAAGCTCTGTCAGGTCAGATATTGGTGACTTTCAGCCAACAGACTGGTGTTGCAGTGAGTTTCATCCTGTACTTGTGTGGTGGTTTTTTTTTTTTGTTTTTTTTTTTTTAATAATGGTATTCATGGCAGAGATACAATTCTGAAGGGCATCAAAAATTTCAAAGCTCTGTCCAGTAACAAGATGAACGACTCTCTCTGGCTCAGCGGCTTTCCAGTGAGGAGGAGTTGACGTCCACTATCATCATATGACCATTCAACCAAGTTTTCCTTTGCCACAAAGCCATCTAGCAGGGGGTGTCTTTCAACAGGAAAAAAATATGGGGGTCTGGGCATTAGGTAGCTTCAACTTCAATTCCCCTTTGTTACAAGGCTTCACACTTCTGTTTCCCCTCCAGTTCCCTCTGATCCAAGGAGCTCTGCCAGTCCCAAAGCAGTCCCTGACCTTTCTTGAGCTTTTCCCACAGATGTCTTCCTGCCCTTGTCCGATCCTAGACTCAGATTTCTTCCCTTTGTCACAGTCTCACTCCTGAGTTGACTATCCCTACCTCCCCCCTCCATCATTTAAAAATCTGGGTGTTCATGTTAAGGAGATAGCTACCGGATTAACATGGTCCCATTCCCGTCTGGTCTACTGCTTCCTTGAGACCTGTGTCATTAAAGGAGCCATGTCATGGAATAGTGGCTGGCTGGCAGACTGCCCTGTAACAGCACTTCAGCAAGCTCCTGGGCCACCGTTTCACAGAGCCCCTGAGGCAGGGAATGGAAGGGTGGAGGGAAGAGAGTACCACAGGGTTTCCCATTGTGGGATTTGCCAGAGTAGTGGTGGGTAGGGGAGAAGAAGGAAAGGAGAGGGAAGAGTGTAGGAAAAGGAAGATCAGCAGAGAGGAAAGCTACATGACTATGGATCCACTTTGATTCCCTGTTGCAAACATGTTCTATTGGTAAAATGGTTTGGCGCCTCCTTGAAACCCATCTCCCCTCTCTGCAGCAGTCCCTATTACAGCTGGGCCGCAGCCCTGGCTCTGAGTACAGATTTATGAGGCACGGGGGAGCAGCTCAGTGAAGCAAGCTCTGTGTGTCTGCTCTGACAATGGACAGCTCAGCTACAAGAACCCATATCCCTCCCCCACAGAACCACCTTTGGGGGAACACCCACGGTCACTGAGCAGCATGAGATACTTAGTGAGTGGGGCAGCAAGCAGAGGAAATAACTAGGGGCGGGGGAGCAAAATATGAGAACACAATTGAAAGCAGATAAGAAAACCAGAGAGAATTGTGGGTTGAGGGAAGAGACAAAATCAGAGGGGGAAAAAACAATTGGGTGTTTAGAGACACAGCACACGGGTTGTGGATATAGAACGTGTTCAACAACATGTTGCAAGGGGCATCCCTCAGGGCGGTGAATCACTGGTTAGTGTGCCGAGATAATGTGGCTGGTCTAGTACTTCTGAAGACTCTGTGCATTCCATGCTGTGATGGAGATAAGCTGGTAAGTCTGTGTCATGTAATGGCAAGGATGCTTAGCCACAGGTAATTGTTGGAAGTTACACAAGTTACAGACAACATGCCTGAGGTGAAATGTTGCTCAGCTGATTAGAAGTCCTGCTGCAAAGAGTGACCCAGTTAAATGGATGAGGACACCTATCTATCTACACACTTCAGTGCGCCTCGTCACTGAAGCCTATGAGAACCTCAAATTCAGTCGTTTTGGGGGTTTATCCTCTCAGCACGCTGGAAGGCAGGGAAATATTCCCCATGTTCTAGTGCAACGCTGGATCCACTCAGCTGTCCTTCCCACCTCATTGGCCAATGCCTGGTGAGCACCACAGGATGTGTGGGCAGGATGACTCATCAATCTCCCCAATCTGGTTTGTTTGCTTCCCACAGTAGGTGAGGGACAGAACTATTGGCATTGTTCAGAAGTGATGCTATCTCTCACCCTGCCTGTCTTCTAATTTTCCTTTTGAAACCGAAGGAACCTCCCTGCCCCCTTGAATTATACACCATTTAAAAGACCTTAAGGATAGAGCTTTGCATATATGTGGATATCCACAGCTCATTTTTGCAGATATAGAAGCAGATATACCTCTAGAACCCTGCAAATTTGAAGATGTCTGCTTTATGTCCACAGGTATCCACATCTGTGGGTGTGGATGCAAACATCATATCTCATTTTTGTGGATACAAATTTTGTATCCATGCAGGGCTCTACTTCAGGAGACTGGTTGGATCAATGGGGTCAGTAAGGAGGTATGGAACCTCTTGCTTCTAGGTGGTTGGTTCAAGTACAGCGTAGGTTGGAAGTTGCTGAAACCACCTTCTGCCTGTTCAGCCACTTGATACCAGTGCTCAAGTGTCATCTCATAAAAACTCTATTGCAACTCAGCAGAGAAACCATGGATTGATTGACATGGAGGTGAAATAATTATCCCCATTGGAAATGGCACTTCCATGTCAGGACAGAGTCCCACTACAAGGATGATGTGGGGATGTTTGCATGGGTGCTGACTGTACTGTACTTTCCCTTTGGATAAGGAGACTCTTATCTCCAGCATAGGGATGTAAAATCCCGTTTGATCAGTTAAATGTTATGTTCGACTGGTTACCTGCTTAAATGGGGACAGGCGGGGAGGCAGCCCTCCCACCATGGGAGGGGACTGTTCCTGCTGGTCTGGAGTGCCCCCTGACTACAGTGGGGTTGGCTGCTCCAGCCCAGCTGCTGATTAACTAGTTAACCATTCACATTCTTACTCGAGACGGACTGTTTCAGCCTCTTTTTCATAACTAACCCTCCACCATCATCTCATTCTAAAGCAAGCTTAGGTGGCCGTCATGATGGAGTATGCTGAGGATGCAAACTAGTTCAGGCCTTATCTACATTGACATGTTTTGTCTCCAAAACCTGCCATTTGGCGACACAACAGTGAGAGTGTTTACACTACAATGCAACTTTTGTTGGGGAAACCCCCCCCCAGTTTTGAAGATGACAAACTTCTAGCCCTGCCAGAGACTTTTGTCTTTTCCCCTCCCTTTACTGTCAACAAAGAGCCAGTGTGACTCTGCTGTTTGTTTTGTCAACAGAATTAGCTTCTGCCAATATCCCACAATGCCTGCCCTAATGGTTCTGCTGAGTGTTTTGTGATCTCTGTTGCCCTGCAGGCATGCACTCCTCTCCTTTCAAAGCTCTGGGAAGTATCTGACAGCTGAGTGAGCTGCTTTCTTGGGGAACAAACAAAAAATAAATAATTGGAATGCTTCTGTTGTGCTGCTGCAGGGGGAGGGCTGGAAAGACTGCTGTGCTGCTTTGACATTCCTTAGCATGGGAGAGCGCCTAGAACAGCGGTTCCCAACCTTTTCTAGATGGGGACCCATTTTGACAATTCAGGAAGTCGTGGTGACCCAATGCAATTTAAAACCGGGGGGGAGGAGGAAGGGCAGAGCCACCTGGGAAGACACTTGGCGACCCTTTTGAAATGTAATGGCGATCCATATTTGGGTCCCGGCCCATAGGTTGGGAAACCGTGTCTTAGAACTAATAGGGAATCCCAAGAAGCGAAGCACAGAATCAGCTCTTCCTTCCTACAACACTGCACTGTGAGATGCTTACCGTATCTGTTAACAGCGGAGCTAACAATGTGGCCATGAAATGTTGACAATGGGAGGCAGTTAAATTGGTTTGACCAGTTTTCACTTTTGGCGACTCTTGTGTGTCAACAGCACTTTTGTCCTCAAACCTTCCCAAGGTAGATGTGGCCTCTGTCTCTGCTGCTCCTAGGTAAGAGCAGCTCCCTCTAGAGCAGACCTAGCACTGTGTCCAGAAAGCAAACTGGCACATTCGTGACTGATTGGAAAGTGAGGAGAAGTGGGGAGAATGAACAGAGGTTGATGGGAGCCCCATGGGAGAGGAGGCAAAGACAACTGAGGGCTAGGGAGAGAGAATTGAGAAATGAGCAACATCTCTTGTACATCTCATTCTTGCTGCTTTTTGGCAACTGGTGCCTACATGCCATGGCGACTGCTGCTCCAAAGCTGTGCATTGGTGCGGTTTTGGTAGTTATTTCCTGCTGCTGTGACCTTCATAAATAAACTTGACTTTCCGTAAAAATGTATCCGTTTAGTGTTGTGCAACCTGCTGTGATGAAGAACAAGACGCAAGGATTGTATGATGTTTAAAGCAATTTAGTAGCCTTACACGGAAACTGTTCTTTGAGCAGCTGCTTGATGAGGTGCCCAGAGAATTGGCATGTACTGTGACTGACACTTGGACCCGCTTTTTGAGGTGTACCCCTGTCTTCAGCCTCAAAGACAACAGGAAGTTTAGGTGAGGCATTCTGTCACTGGATAATAAGCCCTTATAATTGAGTTGATTGTGGTTGATATTGCTGGCTGTTACAAGCACATGTTGCTGCTGATATTGGCACTAAGGCTAAAAAAGAATGACAATATGGGTCTGGGCTGGATGCATGTGAGTTTGGGTTGGACCCTGTGTCCTGAATATAAATCTTGCTGCTGTCTTTTCTCTCGTTCACCAGTCTAGAAGCACAGAACTGCTGCGACTAGCAACTCATGAGTAATGCAGTCATTCCAAAACCATGTCTAAAAACTGTATACCTGCCTTGTAAAATCCTGCTTTCTCATTTTGCCTGAGGTAGATAAGCTTTTTGTGATATGCAAGTTGACTTTCTGCCTCTTGAACATAGCAGTAAAAGTGGGCGATGCACTTTTTTGGCAGTTTTGCAAAGCTGCATTATAATGCACTGTATTTTTTTATTGGTGTAATGGGGAGGGAAAATCACTAAATCGTATTGCACTTGTTCATTGTCTAGTGTGAACATTGTTTGAAGGTACATCACTTTCAAAATTGTATTGCCATCTGATAATTTGATTTCTTTTGTAATCCCTAAAAATGGACTTTTTTTTTAATGTGGGTGTCTTTGTGCATTTTGGCAGCATTTTGCATGTATTTGATTTCACTGCTTTGATGACCAGATAGTTTCCTGTCTCTATGTACTCGCATGATTGATATGGTGGTCTTGCATTGCTGTGGGGAATCTTATATGCTCACTCTTCCCTACCCTCTAGCAAGAGCAAGTCTACCAATAACAGCAACCCAAATATGCAGTAACGAGATTGAGGGAAAGTTTAGCCCAAGCAGATTCAATGGCACTCTCACACTCAACAAAAAAACTAAAAGATTGCGCAGGAGCAGAAAAAGCACACCTTTATTTAAAAAAAAAAAAGCATCATAATTGTAGGATGATGTATTTGAAAACTAAATTATGTAAATTGATTTTTAAAAATGCAAGTAGTCAGAGTCCCTTTAAAGGACACTTATTATTAGTGTGGTGAGGTTAGCGGCTTGAGGTTAGAGCATGGAAAGAGGAAACTATTTGTGCCTTTTTTGTTTGATGTTGTCTTCAGCCTTCTTTGCATGTACAACAAAAAATCCTCTTTGCTGCAAGAATCTTATTCTGAACAACTCGTTTGATTCTGATATCACAAATATCAAAAGACTTAAACCTGAGCAATTGAGGGATAGTAATTTTTATTCTAATGCTGTAAAAACTGCAATTTCTCGCTGCTGAGAAACACTTAGGAGCAAAGTCTTTGAAAGAATTGTGACTGCACACGCTCTGCTTCAGTTAAGAACAGAGAGATCCCAGGCTACTTCTGCAGCCTTCCCAGGAGCTCAGCAGTAAGACAGAGCAGATGAAACTTGATAGCCATGTTTTTGCACTAGAAATAGATGGGCAACAGCCACCAGCACCCTCTTTAGGGCAAGAAGGGAGACTTTCAAATTATCTTTATGTATTATAAAGAAGACACTTCCCTCTTTCACAGGTCACCTTTAAAATACCACCATGCTTTAAAAAAAATTATCTTGGGAATAGGGTTGTAAAATCCCCTTTAATTAGTTAACCAGTTAATCTATTAAATGGATTGGAGAGAGGGGGCACTGGAGCGCCCCGCCTGCAGCAAACCTGGGCTGGGCCTTCCATGGACGAGATCCGTCTGGGCTGGAGGCTAGAGCAGCTTCCTGTGCGCAGCGGGTGGGGGCTGTTCCAGACCCCACTGGTTAACCATTAGCATCCTTAATTGGAACTTTTAAAATCATGTTACTGAAGAAACCCATATAACTACTGCATGACTTAGACAAGCATTTCGTAACTATTAAGTTGTTCATCTGACTCAGCAGCGAATGGGAATAACAACTGTGATTATCTTCTCTGTGCGGGAAAGTGCTCTCTGGGAGAGGCTTTATGAAGATTTAACTGATAACGTGCAAGACAATGAATTGTCGGGTTATTCTTATTGTCATTGGGCTGCAGCGTGGTGGTAAATCAGTTAAGCTCTGGGCTGAGAGCCTTTCCTAGCTTGTTCTGCACAGCTCTGGTTTCCTTTGGAAAGGCAGAGAAAAGAACCCTTATTTCGGAGTGCTGGCAACATGTCTGCTGAATCACGACCATGGGAACTGCTGAAGGGGGTCTGTGCTAAATAATTGGTGTCTCTGCCAATGGTTATTTTTGGTGGTTTCAATTACAGGCCTCCTTTCTCTGGCAACCACACCGGTGTCATGTAAATGTATACTGAGTCGCAGGAGGAAAGCCACTGAGGACCTAAGCCAAATCTGAAGAGTGGACACGTCTACAATAATGAGCTTTCTCCCCCCCGGCGCTTCCCTCCTCCTCCCAGAGTCCCTAAACCCTTTCCTCATATAAACATCCATGGAAGTGGTTAGGGTGTTTTAACTTGACAGCAGTAACAGGAAGTTTAACTTGGAAGATGCAGTGTAGGAAACTGAACAGTGGTTAAATCTTTTTTGTCTCAGAGGGAAAATATGAACATATTTAATGCTGAATATGCCTTGCACTGCACTCTTGATTGCCTGAAACCCAGCTCTGATCACAGTGCCTGTTGAAGCTACAGATAATGCATTAGCTGTAAGTTTACGCATGTTGAGAAAAGAGCTTTTTCCCGGCGCTTACTTAGTATGCCGTAAGGCAGGGGTTCCCAAACTTTTTTCCCTGAGGCTCCAGTAGGCACGGCGGCCCACTATTAACAAACACTTCTTGAGGAAAATTAATGATTATTACTAGGGTTGCCAGGTGTCCGGTATTGTACCGGACAGTCTGGTATTTGCGCTCTCTGTCCGGTAAAAAAATCAGACAATACCGGACATGTGCAATGTCCGGTATATTCTGATTTTTCCAGCTGCGCACCGGACGGAAGTCTGGCGTGGGCGGGGGGACCGGCTGGGAGTCCCAGCTGGGAGGCGGGGCCGCGATTGCTGCTGGGAGCCCTCAGTTGGTTGAGTGTAAGGAGGAGGGGAAGCCGCCTCCTTGCTCGTGCGTCGCTGGGAACCTGCGTGGAACAGGCAGCGCCCGGGGATCTGCAAGTGCCCGGGTCAGTCCCTCTCCGCGCCAGCCAATTTGCCCCCCCCCCCACCTTCCTGGCTGGCCACTTCTCCCCCACTTCCCCGGCCAGCCTCCCTGCACCGCCCCCCAGCTCTGCTTCCTGCCGGCCCATTCCTCTTCCTGATCTCCCTTGGCCAGCACCGCTGCATCTTTCCTCCCCCTCCCCGCCAGCTTTGCTTCCCTTCCTCCAGGCCCCCTTCCTTCCGGCCAGCCCGTGGCCTGACCCTCCCCAGGTGTGCTTCTCCTCCCCCTTCCTCCCGGCCAGCCCTGCCCCCCCGGCCCCCTCCCTCCCCGATCAAGTGTGTCTGGTTTTTTTTGGGGGGGGTCCTACCTGGTAACCTTAATTATTACTAGGGGTGTTAAAATGTGTTTTTAACCGTGCAACCACTGAACATTTCAGCAGTTGCACAGTTACACACGGGGGCAGGTGGCTCCCATCTACCATCGCCGCTCCTCCCCCCTCCCCCTCCACAGACACTGTTGCCTCTGATACAGAGGCAGCAGCACAAGGGTGGAGGGAAGGGGAAGGCAGCTTCCCGGGAGGTGGTATGCGTGAAGAACTGGCTTTTAAGCTGGCTCCCCATGCGTACTGGGAGCCAGCGTGTAACCGTTGTGACATGGTTACACTTTCACATCCCTAATAATTATATGCATGTAGTTTCCTTTACATTTTAATATAAACAATTGTTATGATAGAGCTCCCTAGCAACAGGTTCTTGAAATGCTTCAAGATCTTTGAAGCAAAGCAATTTGTCAACTAAACTTGGGGGGGGAAAAAAAAAAAGTTGATCACAAAATATGGTGTTCAAACAGGGAAAGCACAATTTTGTGTAAAACTGAAGACAAAGCAATACAACATTAACACAATTGATTACAAATTAAACAGTACAATGGTATTTTTTAAAGGAAAAAATTGTCCAGGTTTCTTTACTATATTTTCAATTTTTAGTGTAAAATCTGAATTTCTGTGCTATGTAAGTAAGACTTAACCCTATTCTCTATTAATTAGAAAAGAGACAAATATTATAAATGAAAATAGAAATGTATAGACTAAAAGTTGTCCGAATGGAATGGAAGTGCCTGCTTCTCAATGGCTGTTAGCCGGGATGGGTAGGAATGGTGTCCCTAGCCTCTGTTTTTCTGGAGGTGTGTGACAGGGAGGGATCACGTGAGGATTACCTGTTGAGATCCCTCCCTCTGGGGCATCTGGTATTGGCCACTGTCAGCAGTGCTCCCCCACTGTAGGCCCCTTTTGTTCTTTCTCTTCCAATGAGACTTAGGCTAGGTCTATGCCACAGTAGTGCAGCTGCATTGCTAGAGGTTGACCGGTGAAGGTGCTGTAAGCTGGAGAGAGAGAGAGCTCTCCAGCCAGCTTCATAACTCCATCTCCACGAGAGACCGGAGCTGTGCTGGTGGGGGAAGCTCCCCGATGACATAGAGCTATCCACCCCAGCACTTAGCTAGATCAGTGTAACTTGTATCACTCAGGGGTGTGAATAATCCGTAAAGTAAATTGCAGTGTAAACCAGTGTTCCCTCTAAGATTTTCCACCCGTGAGCAGAGCGAGTTTTGTCTTGTGCACCAATACTGATGTCGTGTGCACTTGTTTGGATGTGGGCCACTGTGGCACCCACCAGTTACTAACAAAATGACATACATACGCACATTTTATATAATATATAATTTTTTTAAATTGTCATGCAAGAAAAAAAGACTACAAAATTTATAATTAACAAGGTGCATGACCCTGCACCCACCCATCCTGAAAACCACCCAGCTTGCTGGCCTCTGCCCCCAACACACATACTGTGTGCCCCACTGCCTGTACACCCATCAGGACCACACACAGCCAGCTGGTACTTGTATAGGCCTGGCTAACTGCCTTCCCCCACGCACGCCCTGTAGTTATGCCCTGCCTTGCAATCTGCCCCCCTTTTGCCACCAATATAAAAGCCAGGGCCATTCTATCTCCCCACCCACACAAACAGTCAGTACCTGGGCCTAGGGCCCACAGCCCAAGCACCACTGCCCAGAGACCTGTGCCCGGCCCCGCACCTCGCCTGTTCTTTCCTCCTTCCCCTCCCCATGGCCCAGAGACCTGTGTCCAACCCCTCACCTCGCCCTCTCCCCATGCCCCCAGAATTTATCTGCACCCACTACCTCCCACCATCACAGATGGCTGGTGCCTTGGCCCCCCACCTGACAGGCTTCTATGCTGGGCCCCCGCTGTCCTTGGCCCCACTGCCTCCCCTGCTGGTACAGAGCCAGATGCCTGTTCTGCCACTCTCCCGCCCGGGCTCCCACATAGCAACTCCAGCCCCAGCCGCCGGAGCAGCCTCCTGCTGGTTGTGAGGCTCTGTGTAGGAGATGGGCAGGGTGGAAATTTTTTCTGTGCGCCCTTGCAATTGCGCAGCTTAGAGGGAACCCTGGTGTAGACACAGCCTGAATATTTACGCTTCTCTTGTGAATGGCAGTTGCTTTCAGTGTCTGACTACAGTTTGAGTGGGAGCCAGAAGTGACTGACATTCCTTAATTCAGTTTTATTATGGACTTGCTTTTTTGGGATTCAGTTTATCCTCTGTTCCCCCATCTCTCAGAAAACAAACTTGTTGCAAGTGTTTAAGATCCTTCTTTCAGTACCTCTTAGTTGTTGACTTATGGATCCATTTGTAAACCTAATTAGCCTGTACTTTTTCATGTGAGCGACTTCTCTTTACAGTTTTGTGCTTCTAATAATAACAAATACTGTTTGGGTTGCTCTTGAATTTATGCAATCAGTTGTGATGGGTGAGGATAAAATAACATTGTCCAGTTTTATTTTATATGTTCATTAGCACTCTAAATAAACCCAATTCAGTCTGTTTTCCAGTTAGCTTCTCCTGAGATGACTTAAGTGACCAGAGTTTGCCTGAGACACTGTGTGAATAGACGACTTCTAAATTTACGACGACTTCTAAATGGCTGTTGCTTTTTTTTTTTTTTCTTCACTTAAGCAGAGACAGATCAAATCCCCAGCACTTTAGGGATGGCCCAGACAAGACTTTTCTAATATATCCTGGTGCAGCGCTTGGCGCACAGACGCTTTCAGAACTAGCAACATTTTTCCTGTTTTTGCCTTTTTCCTCTTGTGGACAGAGGCAGGGAAGAGGCTTGACAAGGCGTGAATAGTAGGTTAAAACTACATTTGATTATGCATAGAAAGGGCACTCAGATAGTATAGCCCTGGGAATCTCAACCACATGCTCAATAATAACAGTTGGTGCCTACGAGTTTTGCTACCGTTGCTTGCTTTCATAGCTTTTACAAGTCCCCCTTCTCCCAACACTACTCCACTTTAGGGAAAGATGGGCTCAAACCAAAATAAGGACTCTGTGTGCTCTTCTAAAGTGGGAAGAATATTTTACAATTTAAATTACCC
The DNA here is from genome assembly GCA_019425775.1 of Rafetus swinhoei. Lineage (NCBI taxonomy): Eukaryota > Metazoa > Chordata > Testudines > Trionychidae > Rafetus > Rafetus swinhoei. The sequence continues at coordinate 102,394,011 of CM033424.1, read as the reverse complement.
TGCTTTAATAAATCTTAAAGCTCTTCTGTTACCACTTGTATGTTGTCTTGCAGTGTCAAGCACATTCTCTAGGCCTAATAGCTGGCTAGTATAATTAGCTGGCTTTAATTTTTAGCTTAATTTAGTCCAAATTACGTGCTTGGGAGTGATCGGGTGGGAGTGTAATGTAGGTGGAGGAGACTTCCAAGGTGAGAAATGCAAAGAAGTAGGAAGTGAAAGTGGCACAAAATGCACCATTCCTCAGAGCTTTGGCTGTTCCTAATAGCAGATTCAAATGTGCTCCAATGCAGGTTTCCCCAAGAAATAGAAAATATGTTGTTAAACATAATGCACTTGCAGTACTATTTTGAATTTCACAGTATTGGGTGTTTAAAGACCCAACTTGTGAAATCCTTTGATTGGAAGAATTTCAGCTTTCAGGGGGGTTATTTAAGTAACTTTTCATAGTTGCAGAGGAGAAACTTGGAAACATGAGCAGAGAATCTTCAATGTTTTAAAAAACTAAAGGAGTTAGAGCTAGGATTGCCAGGTGTCTGGTTCTGAACCGGACAGTCCAGTATTTGAGCTTTCTGTTCTGGAAACAAATTGAGAAAATATAAATGAGAAAATATAGAAGTTCAGTATTTTCTAAATAAGATGTAATGTCGATTGTAATGTAATGTCAAGTGTGTCCGGTATTTTTGTTGAAACCATCTGGCAACCCTAATTAAAGCCCCCCAATTTATTATTTTTTTTAAATCTCAGGATTTTTTAAGCCATCTAATTGTGGTATGTGTGGGGGGGGGGATTATTTTTGAACACTTGGAGTAGGCAATATTACATGTTTGTGGCAAACTGTACATTCATACTTGTACTCTCCCACTATATAATTAACACAGTTACAGATATAATTACAGATATTTATACATCAAAGACTCTGGTTTTGTTACTTGAAGATTGGCTAATAAGCATGTGCCCTTCAGTGCTGAAGAACTCTATATTCAGTGACATACCATACATATCAGATAGGAAGAAACTGATAGTTTCCAGTAGACTAACATCAGTACTTAATCATGACTCATGAACATGGCGACCAAAATGAGAGATGAAATTCCCAATAAAAGAATAGAAAGATGTTCCTGAAATTCAACTCTGCATGTGCAGAAGTTAGTTTTAGTAAGGGAAAAATAACCCTGGAAAACTGTCAGGTAGATTTGTGTGCACAGTAGCTGGAATTCTGACATTCAGACTACATGGTATCTGAACCACATTACTGTACCATGGTTGTTGCTCATTGTATACATAATCTTGTGATTCAACAGAATCAATCATTGTCTGATCAGGCTATCTGTATTGAAGACTGAATCATAGGGCATGTTTTGGGGGAGAAAGTGAAATACCAATGTGTCTACAAAATTTCAATAAAGAGATGGTGGAGGAGAAAGGGACTGCCCCTTACTGAATGTTTCTACTTATACCGTTCCACACAAAGGATTAATATGTTGTATAGTGTTAGTCCAAACTGTACTGTTTTGGCATTAAAATGTGGGATTTTTGAATTACAATCCATAGCTAATAAAAAAAACCCTATATTTTCTTGAAATTCCAACACACACACAGATCCTGCCACTCAGTTTTTATTTCATCTCCTCAAATGGACATAAGTTAGAACTGACATTTTTCAGACAAATACTTTTCACACAAGGAAACTGTGCATTTGAAAATACATTTGAAGAGGCACTGTGAAGTTGGCTTTCCATGTTGAAACATGTTAAAACATTTTATTTAGAATTAAAATTATTTTTAAATTTAAGAATCAATGGAAGGGTGTGTGTGGGGGGACGTTACTCTGGGGTGACTGGGGCAGATATTATAGAAAACATAGGTATGCAATATCTTCCAAAAATCTAGTATTCAGGAAGTCTGAGGAAAAATAAATCTTAATTGGTGAGAATAGGATAAGTGTGTAACATGCTCTCAGCATAGGGTATTTTAACCAGATGATTTTCTCTGATGGCAACACTTCCTCACCCCAAGCGTTCATATATCATGAGTCATGCCCCCAAATTGGTTAGGATTCTTATCTTTGACTTTGTTTGGTGCTTTGTCTCTAGGGTATGCTTTGGAATGCATTTTTAGGCTTTTTCTTCACAAACGTGAGGCTTAGATCATTTTCCAAAAATGAAAGCTGATAGCCTCTACCAACATCTGAGGCTTTAAGAAAAATTGCGCGCACAAAAATCACAGTGTACTCACAAGAATTGGCAACACTGATTTTTCTCTCCACCCACTCCCCCCCACCTGCAAAAGGGTGTTTGGCTAGTGCCATCTTTAACATTGGGGGGTTGACTCTCCACTGCTTTGCAACTGGCGTAGTTACAGAATCTCTCTCACACTTACACACAATGCATGTAAAATGCCACTGTTCCAGTCTTTGTAGCGTTCCACATTGACTTTGCACAAGTGAAAATGACTGTGCAGGGTATGGGCATGGGAGTATTAGGCCCTAATTCTAAAACACTGGTTGCTTTTCTTGACACTTCAGATCACTGAAGGTACAAAAATTGTTCATGCTGCTGGAGAGGCTTGATCACTAATGGTTAAACATCAGTTCAATCATGAGTTGGTTTGCAGAGGTGTGTGGGGATATGCCAATTGTTGCATGTGGCATGCACAGATTTCCTTAATGTTCATTGCACAGTGAAATTTATCCCATTTTGCAAGTTATTTTCTCATGTCTTCAGCTGGTGAAATCATGCTATGTGACTTGGGCAACACCATTGTCTGCAAATTAGGCCCTCAGTGACAACTGTGGTGTGTGGCCCATTTTGTCACCATATGTAGGCAGATAATGTAATCCACCCCTTGTTTTTGCCATCTTCCATTACCAAGCAGACCTGCTCAGACTTCCTTGCATATCAGTATTTATGGTTTGTGTTTTTACTACTACTTTCTTCAGTGTAGGTTTTTCGGCCCTCTCAGGAGCCCTGTAACTTCCTAAAGCATTTGGGTTTTTATAGGTTTGCTTGAACAGCGACAGCTTTTGTTTGAGCAAGAAGGTTGTTTCACTGGCAAAAACATAAACTCAACACTTTTTTTTTTTTTTTTTAAAAAAAATCTCCTTGTGTGCAAAGTGTATTATTTGTCTGAAAATGTCAGGTCTAATGAGGTTGAGAGCCATCTTGTTTATCCTGTACAGTGCTCAGCACTTTCCTAATATTATATGTTGTATCTCACTGAAGCCAGCAATTCTGAAAATTACTGGCAGTCCATTTACTTCTATATTCTAACTCCCCTCACTCACATGTGCACACTAAACTTGAAAGCATGAGAGAATGATACATTAGTGGCTGTTGGGTAACTTAAACCCTCCTGTTTGACGTTCTTGTGCTGGTGTGTCAGCTCTCCAACCCCTTGGCCTCAGTGGCAACTGATAAGGTTGCCTGGATCAGCAGGCTACCCTGCTGTAAAGAAACAAAGTGTAAATTCAGCATCTTTGAGTTCTTGTTTCCTTTGGATTTGGCAAGTAATTTTGGCAGCTATTCTTTGGGTCTGTTATGATCTGATCCAGTAGGCAAGCAATATGGAATTAACTGAGTTGGAGGAGGGAGAGCTTCTTTCTCTCTCTTGGGGGACATGACTATTTCAGCAGAGATGATTTCATCCTTTCTTAAATAATATGTCTGAGACTAGCTTTGCTGGAGACAAACCAGAATACTTTCAATTTGTGGATTATTAAAGAAAAATATTCTCCCTCTAGAATAAAGCTTCTTCCGTCTATTTTCTGAGACCTAACATAGATGCAATTGAAGTCTGTTGCATCCAACTCTTTTAACCATGGCTCGAATGCCAGTAGTGCTGGATCAAGTAAAGTTCAGAAGACTTAATTTTATTGCCTTTACCTCCACGGGGGAAACAGGACATTGGTCTGTTCCGGGGAAGGTAAATCTCCCTGGATAGAGACATAAATTTGATTCCATTTAAAATAGGCCCAGTTTCATCACAGAAATGCAGGGTTGTCTTGGAAGTACTTGGTTTTAGATATTAGATGTTCAGCCCAATTCCTTTAACTTGGAACAGCGCTGGAGTTTGTCCATATTAAAAGCTGCAGTTCATCAACTCTTAAGTGTGTGTTTATCAGAGTCACTGATTGTAAGGTCTTAGAATTGTGCAGCAGACTTTCTTGGCTGTTCATTTTAGCCTTTTTTTTTTGGGTAAGCATGGGAGCTCATCAGCATCAGAAAGTCATACTATGGGATACTCACATTTAAATCATTTTGGTGTTCACATACTTGTGGCTCTCTGTAGTGACCATACATCACTTGACTTTTACACTGCCACCCCACTTGTAAAGGAGCACATATGGATCTCCCTGTCACCCACAAATGAATTATCATCTGTGAGCCAGTGGGATGTCCTGAGTCATGCCTGTTCATTTGTGGATAGGGAATGAAAAGTTGTATAGCTCACCCTGCTCTACATGTGTCTCCAGCTCCTGGACCAAGTGTTGATCTAGAGTGCAGATGGATATTTTGGTAAGATGTATGAATGGATTAGCAAGGTTTGGGTGTTAGCCATGAGTTCTGGGGGGGGGGTTTGTTTTTGTTTTGGGGTTTTTGGTTTTTTTTGTTACCTTGATGTAACTTTTTTGTAAAGTACAAGATATAAACTTTTTGTAAAATTAGGATACTTTTTTTTACTATGTTAGTGGCCTATGGAAATTCAGACTCGGATAATAAACCTTTTTAAAACAAATTTATTTAATTATAGTTTAAAAACAGTTTAAAAAAACACAATTCATTGGATATATTAAAGAGCCAAACTTGTAAAATGTCATGGAATTTTGCTGTGTTGTGGACTGGCTAGGACAGAGGGTTTTTGCTTACATTAGAAGAGTTTTTATTACTGAAAAGCCATACACACGAGAAATTAGCAAGGCTGCACATTGGAATGTGAAGTGTATCTGATGGCCTGGAGTCGGAGTTGATAGGACTAATTTAGCTCCATACTCATTCATAATGTACATGCTGCTTCCCCTTCAGGATATAAGGGGATGGCTATTGGATGGCCCAGCAGAAGGGCAATCTAGCAGATCTCAAGGATCTTTTCTGTCTCTAACATCTGATAGACTCATGCCAGCATGCTTCAGTACAACACAGTGCAACACTCTCAGTCTAAACTAGCAGACAACGCAATTGCAATTAATTCTGTACTGGCAGGTTTTCTCAAGATAAGGCATTAAAAGTTTCTTAAAAGCAGGCTCCCTTTGGCTGTCTGGCTCATCAAAAGAAGAGGTAAGTGGTGGTTTGTTGCTGCATGTCTGGGCTACAGATCCAACAGCATGCTTCCCCTGGTTCTTTTTTTTTTTTTTTTTTTAAATTGTGTGCATTCGAATACTCGGCTAGAGCAAAATATTTTTGCCATCCATATTGGAATGACGTGAACACAAATGTTGATACCAAGGTATGAATATGGTGAGGACAGAAACCCTGCCTGTTGTGCTGTATAACTATCCTATATACATTTTAGATCATTGCTGTGGGGAGCCCATTAAAAATGTACATTCGCTGAAAGAATCCTACGTAGTGCACATGGTATTGTTATCTCTCCTTATGGTCCCAATAGACTTGAGATAACAAAAAGCAGAAGTGTTGAGATCTGATGCCTGGTACAGCCTGGAGAGACTAAGCATCTGAAGGATTAATGGGAACCTTCCATGCAAAAGAAGGATTTAGTGTTATTGGGATGGCTGTTCTTTTTTAAATCTGTCAAAAACCACGGTGGAGAATGATTGTGGGGTTTTCCTTTCCTAAAGGTCAGGCTTGTGGTAACTTTCTCTTAAGACTAGAACATAGGGGAGGAGGAGAGTCTGAATGCCATTGGGGGAAAAAATGGGGGGGACCCTGTTCCTGCTCATTCTCAGTTTAATTTTATGACCTTAAGATTGATCTCCGAAATGCTGCTAGAAATTAAGGGGTTCCCCTCCCCATCCAGGGTGCTTCTGGAACAAAATGAGCTCAAAGTCCCGCAGAGTCCCCATTCAATGGTACTGGGAGCAATAACATAGTTTCAGAAATGAGTAAGACAATCACCTCCCTTCCTCTCTGTAAAATAAATAGGAATACGATTTTATTAAAGACACAACTGAAAGGGGTTTTATGGTAGCTTGTTTTTAAATGAAAACTTACTCCCTATTGATTCTCCCCACCCCCACGTGGCTAGAACAAAGTCCCTCCAGGCATGTCCTGTTATTAAGTATGCCCTCCTCCCAATGCCTCGGAAATGCTTGCAAGGTGGGTTTATTAAAGAATGTGTGTTTGAAGTGAAAGGTGAGTGGGGTCACGGTCTAGTAGTCTTGTTTAATGAAACGCTCTTTAAAAATGCACACAAACATGCACACACCCTAAAAAACTTTTGGGCTTACTGTTCGTTTCTCTGTTAGTTTGTGGTAGCACACTTCCCTCCCCATCCACTGCAACTAATTGTGCTTCACTGGTAGGTGCAAGTTGAGATCAAGCAAGTCATTTTGCTGTTACTTTGTGCTGTTGATCTGGACTGCAGTGCTTCTTTATACTTGGGAGATCTTCCATGCAGAAACTAGCATGTAACTTTTTTCTTTCCCAGCAGATGAGAAGGCAAGAGTTCAGAAAACTTTGAAACTGGGAAGGTGCAAAGGCTTCCCAGGCTAAAAAACTCTCCATCCTTTAATATAACTACCAAGTTCTCGGTTGGTAGAAGGTAGAGTCTTTAAGGCTGGAGAACTTCCTGAGAATAAACCAAGTCCAGTACAACAAGGTGTGTTCTTTGGCCATTTGCTAGTATCAGATCCTCCAGTCCTAGTTGGTGTTGGTGTGTATGGCTTTAGTCTTCTGCTTTAGTTCTCCGTACAGGTCTTTTGACGCTCTCTACCCTTTCTAGATTTCTTATTTGAAACTAAGCAAGAAATGCTTTACACTACAGCTTTAAATGAATCTATTTGCTTATAGGCAAAGAGAATTTGACTGAAATTCTGGCTTTTGGTTTTTGCTTATAAAATGTCCAAGCTCTCTGGTTCTGGCCTAATTTGGGTTAAGTGATAGACTAGATCTACAGGTTGAAAATGGCGAAGATTTCCTGAAGGGTGGGGTTTTCAGCATTAGTGGTGTTCTGTTGACTTCAGTGGAGCCATGTTGATGTATACTGGCTTTGGGTCGGACTCAAAGTGGTGCAAGTTCTGCGTGAACACGGGCAGTGGGACTTGCTGCACTCTTGCTGTCATTTATTTCTTACTCCAGTACGGCCCCACCCAAAGCGGTATTCCCCTGGTGGTAAATATTAGGGTTAGATTTCTTGTGTACTGCCAGTGCTGTTAGTCACTGGCTGCTCCCTGTCTGTGTGGTTATACTGCTCTTCTACTCCCTGCCCCTAAAGGCATCAGTGTTGGAGGTGCCATAAATGGACTATTAGAACAATTCCTTTGATACTGATCATCCTGGTGCTGAGTAAAATATTAACCACGATGTGGCTATGGTTTATGAAATACTGGAGTTTATCCGAGAAGAAGTCAGGAGGGGTAGGGTAAAAAGCACAAATTCAGGCCTTGCTGCAGAAGTATTGTAGCCATTTGGAATCTAGATGAGGCTACTTGTGAAGATCCATGAGACTCCCCATCCCCAAACAACAAGCTGGTCCTGGTAGGTGAGTGAAGCCCTGCAGTGCAACTCCTTATCCCTGATCATCCCTGCAGTTGCACAAGAATGTCAGCATTGAGCATCACTAGCAAATAAAAACAAGCCACTGAAGCTCTCTTAATTTTGAGAGAGCGTGACTATTGCAAGCATGAACGCTAAATCTTAGACAGATGTTGCTCATATACAGTAAACCACTCCATTGGAGGTGGCTAACTGGTGGTGAGGAGGGAGGTAATGCTGACCAAGCACAATTGAAAACATCTGAAACACTGTTTTGGAGTCCCCCATTAGCTCTTCTAATGTGCCAGAGAACATCAGGCAGGCAAAGAAGAGGAAAAACAGATATTAAAGGCCCATTTTCCAAGAGTGGATCAACATAAAGAGGCATAGTAAATAAAGGTTTTTTATTTTGCTCAGCTTGCTTCTGTGAAAGTAGAGGATCAAGATTAAACATACTATGCTCACAATTTTAAGCTCTCTTGATAACTAACTGGCTGAGAATTCCTGATAATTTCACCTCTCAACTGTCCTTTTGTGAAGACCATGCCCTCAATACACCCAGGTAGGCCAAATGAGATAGATATAATCTCCCAGTTGTTAGTCTATTGCTGTGACCGTCTGGCTTCAGTGTAAGTAGAATCATGGAGCTGAGATTCTAGAATACTTTGCTGGATCCCTTTCTGCTCCCTAGCAGACAGACAAGTGTCCCTATCTCAGAACCTGCAATTCTTACTGGCTGCCTTAGTGAGAGGCCAAAAAGTAAACAGTATGGTGCCTCACATCTCACCTCTAGGGAGCATTCTTCCACATACAGGAGAGTTATAGTGGGGAAGGCTTGTGCCTGCGTTGTTTGTGCATCAGTTGTGCCATGGACCAGTCATGAGCATGACAGTCAAGCACGTATCAAGGACACTAAATTAGTTTTAAAAAAATGTACTCTGGAGTTCATAGGTTAATGTCACATTGTCTGGTCTGACTAGCCTGCAGCTTGAGCTCATCCAAAACATTTTTCCGTAAAAGTTTTGAGTTCTGCTGATAGCAGACACATCTCACACAAAATCGCTTTTAATCAAAAAAGGTTCTGACTGAGGGAGAGGGAGGAGGAGGAGGAGGAAGGGAAGACCATCAGTTCTGTGTTCCACCCAGTCAGCTGTGCTGTGCTGGTTTCTGGGGACAAAAGGAGAATGACCTCCTACTGTCCAAGATCATGATTTACCAGCAAGACTGCTTTGCTTTGCTGGAGCCTAGCCATGCAATAGTCCTGATGTGCTCCCCATCTCTGCAAGCAGGAAATGTTCCATTGATCTGGCTAACAGATTCACTAGCACTGCCCCAAAAGCTCCCTAGACATTGTGTAGCAAGACATGCTGGTAGGCCAGAGCCCCTGAATAAAAAAGATATTCCACAGCAGAAACATCCTAGTTCTGCTGGTTCAGGGCCTGTGCACCCAAATAGATGGGGTGTATGTGAAAGGCGGGGTCTCTATTTGGGAGGGATGAAATATTTGACATGCCTCCATTCTGGGTTGGAAATATAACCAGGTGAGATTGTCTGTCTGTATGTGTGCTCTTCCTATGGGGCTAGAGCAGGGATGGGCAAAAAATTTTGATTGGGGCACGCCAAGATTTTTGAAAGTGGTTGAGGGCCACAGTTTTCCATGATCTTAATGGAGGAGGTGCAGGGTCTGGGAGCGAGAATGGGTGCAAAAGGGAGCTTGGAGTAAGGGATTGGGGTGCAGGAGAGAAAGTGGGGTCTTGGAGGGAGTTTGGGTGAAGGAGGCAGATGTGACCTAGGGCAGGGGATTGGGGTGTAGGGTTTTGGAATGTGACCTAGGGCAGGAGGGGGTTGTGACCTAGGGCAGGGTATTAGGGTGCAGGGATTTGGTTTGTGATCAAGGGTAGAGGACTGGGGCACCAGAATTTGGGTTGTGACCTAGAGTAGGAGGGGATTGTGATCTGGGGCAGGGGACTGGGGTGCCAGATCTTGGAGGGGATATTGGCGTAGCAGGGGGGCAGAGGGTTTGGGTATGTTGAGCGGGAGGGCAGAGGCATGGGGAGGGGCTGGGGTGCCAGAGGCAGGTTCTGGCCAGGAGACTTACCAGCCAACAGCCCAACCAGCCAGCCTGCCTGCAGAGCTCAAAACGTTTCTCAGCCTGCCTGCCCACCCGCACCTGCACAGGATGCAGGGCCATGTGCTTGTGTGAATAACTGAGCCGGAGGGGTCCTTCGTGTGCTGCTTGTTAGTCAAACAGGTGGCTCCCATTGGCCAGTTTCTGGCCAGAAACCGGCCAGTGGGATTGTGCTGGGAGCAGGGGCAGCACCTGAAGCCTCCCCCTGGGGTCACAGTTTTGAAAGAGAAATGGCTCCATAGCCGCTTTTCTGAGCAGTCTGCGGGGCAAGCAGGGGAGCCTGCCTGAGGATCCCCGCTGTATCTGCAGGCTGGATCCAGTGGCTTGGCAGGCCGTATTTTGCCCAAGCCTGGACTAGAGTAATTCTGCATCAAATAAACAATAGGATCTGTGCTTGTAGTGAAATGCAGCCACTCTCAGATATCCCTGAACTGTATGGATTTAAAAGTCTCAGAGGGGTAGCCATGTCAGTCTGTAACTTCAAAAAGTCTAGTCCTGTGGCACCTTAAAGACTAATAAAAATATAGACAGTGTCATGAGCTTTCACGGGCAAAGCCCACTTCATCAGATGAGCTGGAGAGGGATAACGGGAACCAGAATTTATCACAGAAAGAGGTGGGGGAAAGGTGCCTATCAATTGTAGGACCATTATTAATTAGGGTAATTAAGTGGGCTGGAAGTGTATGGGTTTAGCCCCTCCAGTTGTACTACGTACTCTGTTCATGCCTTGTGTTAATCTTGGGTTATTGTTAAACTCACCTGTTAAATCCATGTGACCAAATACGAAAGCCTCTTCATCCACAGAGTAATATACTTCTGCTTTTGGCTATAGAGTGATAGAGAAGGGGTGAAATAGATGCCTGGTACTCAGATAACTATTAATGAGGCATGCACTTTATTTCTTAGATTGTGGCAGGGTTTTGTTTTGTCTCCAAGTGGGTTGTGTTTTGTTTCCAAACTTGAACAGACATGTTTTAGGTCAAGTGAATGTTGGTATACTAAAATATTTTCCACTGTAAAATATCTTTACAGTAAGTTATTTTGGCTTAATTACACTTAAACAAGCTTAGGCTAGAAGATGTTTTTGCAAACCTGTATTGATCTTGCAGGATTAAATCTGCAACTGAGCATGAAATGAGCTTCTTGCTCCAGTCTATAGTAAATAAGGTGAGACTCCTCACAGGTTGCTGTTGATGTAGATAAAGCTGTTCTCAGTATGCATGACACACTGATGTCCAGTAATTTAGTAGGTCCACATCCATTTACTGTTCTTCATTGCTGTAAGGAGTAAAGTGTTGTGGCACTTCTTTTAGATGAGTTACATGACACACAACTTTGTTAGACTTAGAGAATCATAGAATACTAAAAGTGGAAGGGACCTGGAGAGTTCATCAGATCCAGTCCCCTGCATTCACAGCAGGACCAAGCACCATCTAGATCAGAGGTGGGCAAGATACTCTGTTCAGAAAGGAGGGGGAGGCTTCGTGTGATCTCCCGGCCCCCAGCCCAATCCTCAGCTCCTACGATCCGGAAACAACCAGCCAATAGGAACTAAGAAGGTTGGCCAGGGGATGGGGGCAGCGCAAGCCTCTTCCCCTTCCTAGAGCTGAGAGGCAATGGAGGGAACAGCCTGTAGTTTAAAGTGATCTGGGGCTGTAGCATGTAGGGAGTCCAGCCTCCCTTGGGGATGCTGCAGGGCTGCTGGTCGGGAGACGCTTAGGTAAGCACCTCCCAGCCAAAGCCTGCCTCTGGCACCCCTGCCCCTCCTGCACCCCCAACTCCCTCCCCCAGGTCACCATCCAAACCCTCTGCACCCCCCTACCCCAGGTCACAACTCCCAGACGCTGTACCCCTTGCTACAGCCCTCCCCCAGGCCAGAATCCTCTCCTGCACCCAGACTCCCTCCCTGACCCTACACCCCCAATAACCTGACCCAGGTCACAACCCCCTCCTTCACCTAGACTCCCTCTCAGACCTCTCATCATCTCCTGCACCCCAGTCCCATACTCCGTGTGCCCTTCTGCACCCAACCTCCATCCTAGACCCAGCACCACCTCCACCAAAAAGTGCGACCCTTGACTACTTTCAAAAATCTTGGCATGGCCCCCCCCCACCAAAAATTATTGCCCATTCCAGCTTTAGATTATCCCTGACAGATACTTATCTAACCTGCTCTTTAAATATCTCCAATGATGCAGAGTCCACAACCTCCCTAGGCAATTTATTTCAGTGCTTAACCACCCTGACAATTCAGAAGTTTTTCCTAATGTCCAACCTAAATCTCCCTTGCAATTTAAGCCCATGGCTTTTTGTCCTATCAGAGGTTAAGGAGAATAATTTTTCTCCCTTCTCCTTGTAACATCCTTTTAAGTAGTTGAAAACTGTTATTGTGGCCCCTCTGTCTTCTCTTTTCCAAACTACACAAACCCAATTTTTTCAATCTTCCCTCATAGGTCATGTTTTGTAGAACTTTAATAATTTTTGTTGCTCTTCTCTGGATTTTCTCCAATTTGTCTACATGTTTCCTGAAATATGGAGCCCAGAACTGCACATAATACTCCAGTTAAGGTCTAATCAGCACAGGGTAGAGTAGAAGAATTACTTTTCATTTGTTGCTTACAACAGTCCTATTAATGCATCCCAGAATGTCTGCTTTTTTTGCAACAGTGTCACGCTCACTCAGATTTAGCCTGTGGCCCACTATGGTCTCGTTCTAGACAATCATTTCCCATTTTATATACGTGTATCTGATTGTTCCTCATGTCCTGCCACGAGGACAGGGGACTGGACTCGATGACCTCTCGAGGTCCCTTCCAGTCCTAGTATTCTATGATTCTCTCTGGGTGGAATACTTTGCATTTGTCCTTTATTGAACTTCAACCTATTCTCTGACCATTTCTCCAGTTTGTCCAGATCATTTTGAATTACAGCCGCTCTCCGAGTTACGAACAAGTTACGGACCAACACTTGGTCCGTAACTCGAACTGTTCGTAACTCAGACCCCACTGAGTTACACGCGACCGCGCTGTTGGTAAGCACGGGTCGTGTTCGTAACTCGGGGACCGCCTTTACGACTGCTCCATGGGAGCTTTGGTGGTAAGTGCGAATGGTCATAACTCGACCGTTCGCAACTCGGGGAGCGGCTGTATAATTCTATCCTCCAAAGAACTTGCAACCCTTCCTAACTTGGTATCATCCACAAACTTTGTAAGCATACTCTGTGTGCCGTTATCTAAATCATTGATGAAGATATTTAACAGAACCAGTCCCAAAACTGATCCCTGCAGAACATCACTTATATCCTTTCAGCATGACTATGATAACTATCCAACCATTATGCACCCACCTTTTAGTAGCCGCATCTAGGTTGTATTTCCCTAGTTTATTGATAAGAAGGTCATGCAAGACTATATATCAAATACTTTACTAAAGTCTGGGTATATCATGTCTGCCGCTTCCCCCTTTTCTACAAGGTTGTTATCCTATCACAGAAAGCTATCAGGTTGATTTGACGTGATTTGTTCTTTATAAATTCTTGCTGGCTGTTACTTATCTCCTTATCTTCCGGTTGCTTGCAGACAGATTCCTTAATTATTTTCTTCATTATCTTTCCTGGCACAGAAGTTAAGCTGACTGGTCTGTAATTCCTTGGGTTGTCCTCATTTCCTTTTTTTTATAGATGGGCACTATGTTTTCACATCCTGGAGCTATTGTTTATGGCCAAGTGGAGAGGTTTGAAGAAACCACTTGGCACTCTAATCTCTGAGTGAGTGCAGCTTTTACTCTGTAAGTTGCTGGTGACTTTTGTGGGTATGGGATTATGCTTTGTGGGTTGATCATTGCGAAGGTGCTCGGGCCAGTTACCATATAAAGTCATTTCATAAAAGAATATTGGCCCGAGACAAATAACAGCTCTGCTCCAAACTTCCCAGAATTAGTAGAATTTCAGAGTGAGATCCCAACTCTGTGGCTCATAGCAATCTAATGAGACTCCAAGGGCTTCCTTTATGTGCTGGGGAGATGATTGTAGGAGATGATAAAAACAGGTTCTGTCACTAGGAACTCTAACACAAGCAAAAAGCAGGATTCACTTTTTCTTAGTGAAAAGTAGATAGATCTCTAAAATACGGGTAGTAAATTGCTCAACAGCTTGGCAGCAGATCTGACTTGAATACTAAAACTCTTGAAGTCTGCAAACCAGAACCTCAGGTGGTGTAAATCAATGTAATTCCATTGACTTAAATGGGGCTATGGAGACTCACTAGCTGAGAATGTAGCCCTGTAACTGCAGTCAGACCAGAGAAATGATATATGTCCAAAAGTGAACGCTAGATCCGCCAGTGTCTTGCTGGGCACCACAAACCATAAAGAAAGTACTAACATATGTTACTGTGACAAGAGTCCATTTTTTCACAAATGGATAACATTTCAACTTCCCAGCAACCAAACACCACATGAGAGCTATTGGCTGGTGAGAATGCTGATTTAAAGATGAAAACTAAGGTTTTCAGTCTTCTAGGAAATGGGATTTTCAATGCCAGCAAGGTTAGAGTGGAGAGAAGGATATTTGCCTGCCTATACTGTGGGGGAAGAGGTGGGTGGTGGCTGTCTGAAATGAAAGGAGCAGAATTGTAGAGTGGCTGGAGGAAGTTAACAGATTTTACACCAAGAAAGGGATTTTCACTCTAGCCTATGTTTGTAGCTCAGTATCAAGACATGCGATCCAAACAGTCCTCCCCTGTGCTGGTATGGCTTCTTAAAGCTGGATTTTGAGAGTAAGAGTCTAAAGTAGATGCACTTTGAAAAAAGATTGTAAAGGGGAAAGTGGCAAAGGCTAGAGCCAAAGTGATGACAAAGCTAAGAAAAGACCAACACTAAGTCCCTCTTGATTGGTACATAGAACCAGCACAAAAAGAGAGCTTGTGCAGGCCTTGTCTTTCAGGATTGTAGATGAATCTTTATGGGCTCTTGTTTGTGTTGTGGAAGTTGGTGATGTCTAGAGGAATAATGGCTGTTTTCTGGGTGTTGCGATGCTTTGACTTCAGCACTCCCTTGGGGTATGTCTTCTCTGGAAATACTACAGTGGCACAGATGCAGCAGCGGAGCTGTGTCACCGTAGTGTAGATGTTTGCTACAGCGATGGAAGCGCTTTGGCACTGATGTGTAGTGGAGCCCGATCTGAGGGTCCTTCAGGCCTTCCTGACCTACCTTTTTAACCATTCTAGTCTGAGAGGAAAGCTGACTTTGACTCCCAGTGTCGGGAGGTCTTTCTTTGTGTTGAAAAACAACCATTATCTTAGAAGGGTCAACAAATGTTGTGTTCCCTCTCCTGGCCCAGCAGCAGCAGTAACTTTTGTCACCACACACCATCTTTCCTGAGCTCTACTGGCATCAGTGAATATTAGTGCAGAAACATAAAGATATTTTGTCAAGACAAAGTGACTAGAGAAGCTTAAACAAATGGCTCTTTTGTTTACTTGCCCCACCCCCCCCCAAGACTGCAGGAGAAAATCCCTATTAGCCAAATGAAAACAGACCATGTGAAAGGGGAGGGAAGGAACTTTTTCCCAAGCTTTTGGGAAGTATAAAAAACAGAATGCCTTTCAGATGAATAAATCAGGATTTATTTTTTTTCAAGACTTGCCTATTAACAGACTAAACTAGCATCACAGGGTAGTTCTGTGTGAGAACTAGTGTAATGTACATAGAAACTTGGTGAAAAAATTAAGTTTTGTTTTCCTCTAAACCAAATTGATAACTGCTTTGTGAAGCAATAGGGGATTAGCATTTAGTAGACAGAAGCCTGCAGCCCAAAAAATCCAGCCTTTTCTCAGAGAGATGCACTGATCCATGCAGTGACAAACTTCTGTTGGTCTTTCTGTCTGCAGAGGATATGGGACCTTGGTCCTGATTACTGGGCGAGCTGCTTTGCTCTCTGCATCTCTCCACATACATCTCTGGAGGACAAGCCTAAAGGGTTCACTTCCCTGAGGCGAAATCCTGCAATTCTTCCACTTGTAGATGAGTCCCTGGGTTACAGACCCCTTTTGTATTAATTGTGATCACTTCAAGGAGCCCAGTTTAGGTTCAGTATATGTAGTTTTCTCTCAGGGAGCTGGGACCAGTGGTACAGACTGTGAACATGTAGCCTTTCCTAAGCAGATGTTGTTTATTAACAGTAGGACCGCTACATGATGAAAGTGAACAAAGATTTTAAAATTATATGTAGGCATATCTGCGTAGGGGTTACCATTCCCCTGAGGTAGCCAGGTAGCTCGTTTTCTACAAAATACGTTTGTTTCAACCGGTTCCCCTGACAACTGTACCACCTCCCTTTCTTCCTCACCTGACAGGAACTTTTTAATTTGTCAGGGTTCTTTGCATTTTAGGCCCCAAGCCGTAGCAAGAATAGGGTCTGGTCTACAGTGAGAACTTATTTGGCATGTGAAAACCCCATACTCCTGAAAAATATAGCTTAAGGGTAACACTGTTAGATGTGGCCTTAGGTTTGCTTACCTATGCTGCTTAGGGGATGTGGATTTTTCATACTTCTGACCAACAGAATTAAACTGGCCTAACTTTCTAATGTAGATCAGGTGTAAGTCTTTAAACTTTGGAGCCATGGTAGGTGGGCCCTTCCCAATTAATAGCCAACAATTGTTTTCTATATACTTATGAGGCTATCCTATTGCCAATCAGTTTTATTTCCTGTCTTTCACAACAGTCGATTCTGACTTAGTTCCTGGATGTTATTGGCTAACTACTTTACAGCAATCATACAAGCACATAACCTAGATAGAATTCATACATTAATACACAGCGGCCCTATGTACTCCATCCACAGAAGTCCTGTCAAGCCTACAGGTTAAGGAAGTTAGACCCTTGGAATTCTTCATGCTATTGGGCTACCACAATACCCTAAATATCTTATTATATTGTTACCTTTCAGTATTTCTATTATAGAGCTGTGGTGTCCAACACTCTAGCCACTAGCCACATGTGGCTATTTGGCTGGTTCAGTGTGGCTAGTTGGCTTGAACAATGTGGCTATTTGGCCAGTTGAGTGTGGCTAGTTCGCTATAGTAGTAGCCACTATAGTGGCTACTACTTCAGAACTGGTTGGACACCACCGTTACAGAGTGACAGTAACTGCTCCCGTACCATTTACAACCTTAGCTACAAAACATAAGACTGACCCTAAATTGCTAACTTCCCATTATCAGTCAGACTTTCAAACTGCTTGCCACCCCCACTTTCCCTGAAAGAAGCCTATCTTAGTGAAACTTGTGCATGTTGCTGCTTATTCCATGACGTTTGTCTGGGAAGATTGGTGCAAATTGGACAAGGAGTTTTAAAATTACAGTACAGTATTGTGAAATGCACCTGGCTTCACTGGAGAGCTTTTCTAGTTTGGGTGGACTTGTATATCCAAAGCGGCTTGGTCTGGAAATGCTACACTGTATCTTATTCTTGCTGGCTGTGCTGAGGAGAGAGGCTTTGCCGTGTTTGTTGGGGGTATAGTAGTGAAATGACGTAATAAAAGTAAGCTTCAGGGGGTAGCCGAGTTGGTCTGTACAGGATAAACTTTAAAAAACAACAAATGGTCTGGTAGCACTTTATAGACTAATAAAACCATGTAGATGGTATCATGAGCTTTCGTGGGCACAGCCCGTGAAAACTCCGGTCATCTGAAGAAGTGGGCTGTGCCCACGAAAGCTCATGATACCATCTACATGTTTTGTTAGTCTATAAAGTGCTACCAGACCATTTGTTGTTTTTTAAGTTTATAAGAAAACAAGTTTGTGATATCGCATGTGAAGGTAGCCAGGAAAAGAGTTGGCTATAGCCTCATTGAAGGAGAGTGATCAAAGGAGCTGGTGTAACGCTTATGGCATGTGTCTTTGCACCATTGCCTCACTGATCCACTGGACCTTTGTCCTTTAGAGCTTTTCATTATAAGACACAGAAGGATACGCTGCTAGAGCCAGAATCACCAGCACTGGCTGATGGGGCAAGCTTAGCCTAGTGACCTGTACCCTGAAGGAAGTACTTAAAAAAAAACAACAAATAGTCTAGCAGCACCTTAGAGACTAACAAAACATGTAGATGGTATCAGGAGCTTGGTGATCACAGCCTACTTCTTCAGATGAATGGAGTTATTAAAGGTCCAGTTTCTAAATAAAGCGGGGAGGGGGGAGAAAAAAGGGAAAAGAAATAGTCAATTAGTATCCATTTTACAAGAAGCTGATAGAGAAGGTACTAATTGTTCTTAAGTATCCATTGTTTGGCTTTTTTAAGTCATCATTAGGATGTGGAATGTAGAGGGTCATCCAGCCAATGTCTTTATTCATAGCTCTGTTATAGGAATCAGACTTGTAAATGAAGTTAAGTTACAAGGCTTCCCTGTGGAGTTGGCTTGTGAAATTGACTGAAACAATACAGTGACTTTGAGATCCATTAGTGTGTGCCAGGACAAGTTAAAATGTTCCCCAACAGGTTTCTGTGTGTTGCCTTTTCAGATCTCTGATTTGTGTCCATTAATCCTTCCTCGTAGAGACTGTCCAGTTTGGCCAATGTACTTTGCAGAGGGGCATTGCTGGCATTTGATTCTCTGCTCTCCATCCAGGTTTACACCTGACTGAGCAGGTGTGTGCAGGAGGGACTTGCCATAAAACCATCATCTGAACCAGGACAAGACACAGGAGGAGCAAGTTCTCCCTCTAGGCTGCTTCTTGGCTTCATTGCTTCTCATGCTGGGATCAAGCCGGGCATGCCAGGGCATGTGTTGCTGCTGTGCTACAGGGAGGCTAGACAAGCCAGCTGAAAAGCTTGGCACAAATTCAGCCAAAAATTAGAGCTCTGTTGCAACAGAAATCAATTGGTTTTTTAGGGGATTTAGTTCTTAGAGTGCTGCAGCCTATGGGTGTCTGCTGTGTGTATGCAAATGCACTCCAGGTATCCACGGCTGGAAATTCTTCAGTAGCAACGTTCACTGGTCCACACCTGGCTGTGTGCTGTGCCCCTCATGTAGCAAATGTAGGGTATAAATGGTGGCATGGACCATCTTATGCCCAAAGATTCCAGGTTTCAGTCCATGCCTAGCCTGGCCCCAGGTTTTCCTATGGGCTGTAGTGCCTGTAGACAGAGTTGTCAATTGGTGCAGCAAAGTTTCCTACCACGAGGTATAACAGGGTGGGTCTCAGTCAGTTGAGTGCACGCCTTCTGGTCAGTGTCTCACCTGTCATCACTCCACTTTCCTGTCTCCGCCCTTTGTAGCTGGACCCATGTTGCTCTATGGACCATGGTGTCCTCTACTGTTTTTTCTCTCCTTCCAGGGTATCAACAGTCCTCTGGCTCTCACCGGTCTCAGCAACCACCTGCGACTGAAAGTCTAGCCCCTCACCTCAGGGGCAAGCCGCAGTTTGTATCGGCCATGCTTTGTCATGGCAAGGTGCAGCGTAAGGGGGGAGGAGGAGACCCAGGTGTGACGGACTGGATCACAGAAGGCCCCTTGGAGTTGTCCCTCAGTGTGCTGATCAAGCCACTAAGCTCACCTTTCTGCCCTCTGCTACTCGTCATCACCCTTTCCTGCTGGGCTAGAAGCTCTGGTTTTCCCCAGCCAAGACACAGAGTGGGGGGGTCACAGCCCCCCAGCAGAGCAACAGTGACATTGAACCAGCTCAGCCCTGGGAGGGCTCGGATATAGGGCCATTAACAGCACACAGGAATCCAACCCCCAAAAGGGACCAAAACCCCAAACAAATCAGTCTTACTTTGTTTCAGAATGTTATACAGAGACCGCTCAGAAGGTCAGCCCTCTTTATCAATGAAAGAGAGATATGCATAGTGGTTGCTCCCTCCCTCCAGGTAACAACTATTTACCCTGGGCTTGATAATAAACACAAGCATTTTTATTAAGTATAAAAAGTTAGGATTTAAGAGATTGCAAGTGAAAACAGATCAAAGTAAGTTAGTAAGCAAAAATCAACAGAACGTGCCAATTAAGCCTAATATGCTAAGAAACTTGTTACATGTAAATTCTTACCCGTAACAGTTGTTCTAAGCATCTCTTTCACAAACTAAGCAGTTTCTAGCTTGGGCCCGATCCTCCCCCCTGTTCAGTCTTGCAGTTTCCAGCAGGCATCTTACACCTTGAGTGGAAAAGGACCAGATCCAAAATGGATTTCAGCATCAGGTGACCTGGCAACATGTCTCTTGTAGCACCAAACACAGTTTGGGCTTACAGGAAAAACAACCATTCACAGGTCATTGACTTGATCAGTCAGCTATTAAATTCCTAAAGTATGACTTTACTAGAATACCTGGGCTAATAGAGCAGGTTCCTACTTAATATTTCTAACTTCACATACCAGAGAGATACATGCACAAAAATAGAATATACGCATTCAGGAGATCCCAGGCTCTTGAACAATAGGTTACATGACCTATTTTGCATAAAGTATCTTCTAGGGATGTTAAGGACTAGTCACCTCCCCCACCCCTTGCAGCCTCTATCAGATAGAGGCAGCAAGGGTGGGGGGGAGAAAAAGGGGTACTTCAAAGCAGCAGTGCTGCATGGAGCCCGGGGTCAGATGCTCTGTGCGGTGCTGCTGCTTTGAAATGCCGCTGCAGCAAAGCAGCGTGTGGCACTGCCGCTTTGAAATACCACTGGGAGCCCAGCGTCTAGCTTCTCACAGCATTTCAAAGCAAAGCAGCAGCGCCACTGGGAGCCACCACGACATTTCAAAGGGGCAGCACCACCCTATTGACTACTCGAATAGTTGATGCAAAAATGCATCGACTATTCAATTAGTCAATTACACGATATTCAACATCCTTAGTGTCTTTGAGTTCTACATATGAATATGTATACATACAGCATCAGGGGACTCAGTGACACCGGGTCACTGTCGTACCCCTTCTCCTCCATGCTGTAGTAATGTGCCCGTAGGTATCTCAATTCCTGTGGTTGGAGCGGAGCTGTGACTGGACAGCCTCTTCTCCCCACGATCCCCGCAGATCTACCATCTTCAGTGTGCTCCCTCCAGGAACGAGTGCAGTTGCTCTGGGAGCCGACATACTCACGTGGGCAGTGGCTACTTGCGCTTTCTGTGCTGAGCAAACAGGACTTTAAAAAATGCATGGGGCATGCTTGGTCCTGCCATGAGGTCATCAAGTCCAGTCCCCTGCGCTCTAGAGGTCCCTTCCAATTCTGATCCTATGCCTGCAGGGCAGCAAAGTTCAAACTGGGACCCAAATGGCAGTGGGATGCCTCCCTGGAGGTTGCTTTGGGTGACATAAGCAATGCAGTGTGTACAACAAAAAGCGTGATGCTTCTTCCTGAGGTGGTTTTATTATTCTGGCATAGCTGGAGAGTAAATCGGGGGGAGGAGCATTGCAGTGCGTGCACTTTCACAGTTAGGTTGATGTAAACTGCCTTATGTCAACTGGGGATGTGAATGGTTCACTGGTTACCCAGTGAGTGTCACCCTTAACGGTTAACCAGTACTCAGGAGGAGCCCCCACGTGGGCTGGGAGTCAGCAGACTTGCAGAGTGGGGGGAGGGAGGGCTGGGAGCTGGCTGCTTCTGGCTGTGCACTAGGCTATGCAGCCCAGCGCAGGGTCCAAAGCAGCTGGGCTAGAGCATCCCCTGCCTGCAACACAAGGGCCGCTTGCAGCCCAGCCTTTGAGGACTGGGGAAGGGGGGTGGCGCTCCAGTCCAGTGGGCTGGAACACTCTCTCCCGGCTCTGTCTAATCAGTTAACTAGAGTAAACTTAAATGTTTAACTGGTTAACTAATTAAATGGGATTTTACATCCCTAATGTCAACCTACCTGTGTAATGTAGACAAACCCTTCGTTTCACAGAGGGTGGAGTTTTTGTACCTATTTAATATGACCCCCCCCAATTTTGGCCACTCTTTTCCACCCTGTATTGTGTTCAGCATGCTTCAAAATGTTGCTGAAGGTGCAGCCAGAGCTGCAGTGTTACTAACAATTATTCAAAGCCTTGCTTGCTAATCCTACCAATACATTCAATGGAGTAGAACATCACAGAGTGACTGGCAAGTTGCCAAAATGCAAGGATGGGGTTTTGTGTGGAGGTGACTAAATAAGGGCAGGGTGCCAGGATCACAGTGTTGAGAAATTGATTCCATGTGCCAGAAGGCTCAATTTAGGCTTGTTTTATGAAACCTACGAGTAGTTAGCCAAAAATTCAAGTCTTTAATGTTCTATGTATTGACCTGTACTTGGAATCACCTATTCTGAGATTTTTAACATGCTTAATCATAAGCAGTGGGGTAACAGCTGTGGCTTACCTCTATTTGGCCTTGTTATTGTGTTTATTCTTAGCCTCCAGCTCTTATTCTCTCTCTCTCTCTCTCTACTGGCTTTATACCAGTAGTGGGTTACCTACTATAAGTATTCCTAGAGCTCCATTTTAAACCCTATGCAGTGTTATGTTGTGGAGGCACACTTATAAAGCTTTGGAATACTAAGGTCATTCATCTCTGAGTGGAAACATAGGATTTTGCCAGTTTTTGTCATGAAAATATTCTATGGGGGTTTCTGTGAAACTGTCAGGATTTCCCCCTCCTTCCAGCGTGTAAGGGGGTGTTGCTGTCTTCTCTATTCCATCCTAGTTCAGTGGACAGATGCCAGGAGAAGAGTAGTGGAAAGTGAGACTGCCACACACCTCTACCACTGTGATGGTTCCTGCCCTGCAGGCTGGGGCCTGCTCCAGCCCATTGACTCTTGCCTCTCACAGATTTGCTGTGGGATGCTCCTCTGAATGGGTTGTGAGGGGAGTTTTTGTAGGGGGCTGGATTATGTATTTGGGGATGGTGTAGCGGGTAGGGTTGCCAGGTGTCCGGTTTTCTACCAGACAGTCGGGTATTTGCACCGTCTGTCCAGTAGACTAATTCAGACAATACCAGACATGTGCACTGTGCAGTGTCCGGTATTTTCTGAATTCCCGGCTGGGCGCCGGATGGAAGCCTGGTGGGGGTAGGGGAGCGACTGGGAGGTGGGGCCGCGATTGGTGCTGGGAGCCCTGTGGTCACGTGCAAAAGCTGGGTAGGGCGGGGCGGGGACTGGGACTTCCAGCCACTCCTCCCACCCGGCTTTTGCATGCGACCAGAGGCTCCCAGTGCCAGTCGCGGCCCCGCCTCCCAGCTGGGAGCCTCTGGTTACGTGCAGAAGCTGCGGGGGGGGGAGTGGCTCCCAGCCCTTCCCCCGCCCCCGCCTGGCTTCTGCTCGCAACTAAAGGGAGTGCCTGCCGGGGCGTGGCCCGAAGGACTCCGGCTGAGGCCAGTGGCTGCACCCTGCCCCGCCCACCACCAGGTCTGTTTCCTGCCCCCCTTCCTCCGGGCCCCCTTCTGCTCCCGGCCAGCCCCGCGGCCCCCACAGCCCCCCCCCGCCAGCCTTGCTTCCTGCCCCCTTTCTCCCGTCTAGTCCCGTGGCCCCTGGACCCCCCTCCCGGCAGCTCTGCTTCCCGCCCTGCCCCCCCTCCCGGCCGCCCACGATCAAGTGTCTCCGGTTTTTTGGCGGGGTCTACTTGGCAACCCTAGTAGCGGGACATAGATGAGTGGGGCGCTGCTCTGGAGAGAACAGATATAACAAGACAGTAGGCTGGGGAAGAGAGGGATGGATGAAGAGTTTGGTTGCAGGGCTGGGGAGCGGTGTCGTGGTGCCAGTGGCTGTCTGGCTGCTCCTTCCTTGCTCCTTCCCTCTCTCCTCTCCAGTCCTCTCTTCCCTCTGTCGCACTTGCCTCCCCACTTAAAGGCACCGGGGAAGGACTGAATTGTTGCTGCTGCTCCAGGGGTGAGGCTAGTTCATGGGTCACTGGCCACACTCAGGAGAGATTCTGCCCACAGCACAGGGCCCTGCTGCTGTACTTCAGAGACTAAGGAAATCACACTTTGTTGGGTGGAAACACGAGAAATTCACATGAAAAATAAGGGACAACACTTGAAGGGATGTTTTAGGGAAACATCATTTCGCTTAGCACATCATGTATTTTTCTCTTATGTGTACATTTCTGCTGCCTTCCAAACATACAGTGTAATTATCATAATTTAGTGCTTAAAATGGTACTTACCATGTTTAATGCAGTTAATACATCTTAAAATAAGGGACAGGTATTCACCCAAATCTGTGACCAAAGGGACTGTCCCTTGTAATAGTAGTCACCCTCCTGGGAGCCCTCATGCCTGGCTGCCCAGCGGCAGGACAAGCAAGTAAGTGCCAGGATGGTCCTGGCACCACCCGAGACTGAGCTTTCCCTGCTGTGTGCAGGGGCAGTGGGGCAGCTCTCGTGGGAAGAACTGAATGGCTCTAGCCCTAGCACTTCTATTGCCTTTTGTGGTACTGGTTGGAGAGAGATCATTGCTCCCCTGTGCTCTGAGACCTTGGTAACGCCTAGATTCCTGCTCCAGAGGTCAGAATTGTTTTATGTCGGAGGCACCTGTCAGAAAATGCCCCTGCCGAGAGTTGAGATCCAGTCCAGGTGGTCTTTAGAAATAATACCACTTCCTGGATACTGTGGAGAGCTTAGCTAAACTGGCTCCAAGTTTACTTATTCAGTGTTAAATTAGTACCTTGAGCATGGCAGAAAATTGGAGGCCTCTCACCTGTCACTGTATAGTTTGGTAGCTGACCATGAGACCCAAGGCCGGATTAAGACCTTTAGAGGCCCTAAGCACTGAAAAGATTATGGTGCCCCCCCCACCCCCATATGTAATTCAAAATAAAAACAAAACTATACCATAAAATCTCGGGTTTTTTGGTACCCCTGCTTTGCTGGTGCCCTAAGAACATGCTTAGTCTGCTTATTGGGTAATCCAGCCCTGATGAGACCCTATAAATATATATAGGCCATGGATTCTGGCAATTCAAATGTAAAGTCTACTAGCGGGTGGCATTGCATCACCTACTGCAGGGGTGGCCAACCCGTTCCAGACGAAGAGCCGCAATAGCAGTGGAGACAGTGTGAAGAGCCGGAGCAAAGTTGTTGAGGAAAAGGGGAGGGAACCGCCGCCGCCGCGCTGGGGCACGGCTGCTTTTTTTGGGGTGGGGGGGTCAACACTTTGCCCCGGCTCTTCATGCTGTCTCCATTGCTATTGTGGCTCTTCGTCTGGAACGGGCTGGCCACCCCTGCAGTAGGTGATGCAAAAAAAAGCACTGGGAAGGGGAGAGAGGTGCAAGCTCTGGGAGGGAATTTGGGTGCAGGAATAAGTAGAGAAGAGGATGCTGGCTCAGGGAGGGGGCTCCAGGCTGCAGAGTGTTGGGATCAGGTAGAGGCTTGGGGTGCTGAGCAAACCGCAGGCTTGTAGCTGTGCGGGTGCAGGAGGGGCTCAGGGCAGGGAGGCTGGGAGTATGATGTGCTCAAGACACAGATTTGCAGTGTGTGGATGATGCAGGAGTGTTGTGGCAGAAGACTGAGGATGCAGGAGTTTGGGAATGTGAGAGGCTCAGGACAGGGGGGTTCCAGTGTATGGTAGGCTCAGGTTTGGGGTCTGGGGGGTGCAGGAGTGCTATGATGCTGCAGCCAGATGGGGGCTTGTTGGCCAGTCTTCATTTTTAAATAAAATATTATGTCAAACACAAAATATTTCAGCGTTGTCTTTATTTATGAGAGGGGCGGGAAACCTGTTTTGAGTCAGGGATCATTGACCCACAGAAAAGAGTCGGGGCCACACAAGTGAGATGCAAAAAACAACCCCTCCAAAAAACCCCAAGCCTCACTAACGTGGCCCCAACTTTGCTGGTGGGGGCAGCAGACAGGTGCTGGGGCAGGGTGCTCGTGGGTGGGTGGGATTTGGCCAGGAGGAGGGGACAGACAGGTGGGGCCTTCCCCTCCTCTAAACAGCCGGTGCGCTTCCTAAAATGCCTGGTCTGTCGCTCTGCCGGGGACTTCCTTCCCCCCGCTGCCTGCCTGCGCAGGGTGTGAGAGTGTGTAGGAGTTCCAGGACTGCATGCCAGCTCCAACTTCTCAGGAACCACGCCCTCTTCCTTTGCTCCCCATGACAGCTGCAGCTGACCTGAGCGGTTCTGAGTTCAGTCCCAGTTCCGTCAGGAGCCGCAATTTTTTTCTTTGCGAGCTGCATGTGGCTCACGAGCCTCGGGTTGGCCACCGCTAACCTACTGTATCAAGATGACTGTTTCCTTCTGTGGGAAATCCTCGTTAACAAGACAAAAACATGTTTATGTCCCAGTACCAGTTTAGGTGACTCATGTTTCTTCCTATTGATATGTGTGCAAATATTAGGTAATATTTTCTACTTCTCCTATTCCTCTCACACTAATAGTCATTAGCACATACTTTAATGATTCTTAATCAATTTTTAGGTCCATCTTTAACATATTTATCTGTCTAGATATGTGATGTGTTAATCACTGTGGTATGCAGGTGCTACTTTTAGTTTCGAGGGGACTTCCAATTGTGTTTTTGAGCTTGATAGTAATAAACTAGAATGATTATCTCCTCTACACCATCAACCACACCTCACTAACAGCATGGTTTCTTCAGACAGAAATTTAGAGGAGAGATCATATCTCTGAGCAGCTCTGTATAAATATTATAATCTGTCCATCCTTGATCACTTAAACTGGTACTGGGAGATCGTGTTTTTGCCTTGTTACCAAGGATTTCCCACAGTAGAAAATAGCCATATTGATCCAGTTGGTGATGCAATGTCATGTGCTATTAGACTTAACATTTGAACTGCCAGAACCCCCAGCCTATATATTTCTAGATCCTTAGAGCCGGAATCTGTTAACCATTTCTTGTATTGCTGGGATAGTTGCGATGGGGTGCATGAATAGAAGAGTAAATGGAAGCATTCTGTTTCCAAGGCACCTGGAAAGAAAAAAACCCCAAACGTTTCTTCTTTGATATGTAGATTTATTTTAGTCATTTAATGGCCTGAGATAAGGGAAAAGGTCCTACTGCGGTCTTAAATTATTTGCTCAAAATAATGGAGAAATAAGAGATGTTCCTTCCTTTACTCCGGTAGCACTGCCAGTTCTGGTAAAGGGCTGTGCTGGATAGAGCCGAATTCAATTCCTCTGGGTTGCATTGTTACCCTGCGACTAAGCTGCAGGACTGGATGCAGATATTCAAACTGGAAGCTATTTTTTAGTGGACATTTGCTGAGTCATGTTGTTGAAAAGTGAGGGTTGACTCGGGTGGCATTGAAGCTTATGGCCTGGCTTGATGCTGATTTAAAAATCCCAAGAACAACAAATGTAAACAAAGATTTTACAAGTTTTACAATCTTTTATTGCTTTCGTAAGTCACTTTTTAGCCACCATGAATAGTAGACATTTATTTTAAAATTCCGTTTACTCCTGTATTGGGAACAGCTTCTTGTACAGAGAACTTTTTCTATGTCAAAAAAAGTGGGATAGATTTTAATTTTTTAAGGCATCGGAGTAAATAATTGCATGTGCTTGAGGATAACTGTGTATACAAATAGCTAGATAGCTGTGCAATTGATTTGAAAAAGCAATTGGAATATTTGCAGTACTTGCAAACACCAATTATGAGCACATTTTCTACATGCTGTTGTATGCACAGGCTCCTCAAAATATGGCATTTTTATACACATTTCAGATAACTAGTTAATTCTGACCAGAGAGGATTATGAAGTGTAAACACAGGTTCAGTAATAAGTCCAAGAATGATAGGGAGGATTTTTTTGGCTCCCTGGAGACTGAGTGATTATTAAGTGACCTATATGGTGGGTGGGAAATTCTAGTCTTGTAATTTGATCTATAAAGAGAGTCTGAGAGATTATTTGATCTGTATTGTGTTTGGATTGCTGCACTAGAAATATAGATCTAATTGACTTTAGAAGCCTTTGTGGGCCACTGGAGACCTGGTAGAATTCAGGCATTGTGCTATTAAAGAATCAAAACCTGAGACAGTGATTTTTAGTCTAACCCCCTAATTTGTTTCTAACACCTACTTAATTCAGTCCTCTGAACAGTTGGGGAGAAAATGGAGACGTCTTTGTTAGAGATTCATAAACTCATCCACTTAGTGGAAGGCAGAGAGAACCCCCAAGGCACATGAAACCACCCCCCAACAAATTCTCCAGCACAAATAGGGAAGGCCAGACCAGGTATTTCAGAGTAAAAACAAACTTGGCCTTATGAGAAAAGAATGAGGTTGGAGAGGGGAGAACTTTGGGTCTCTCTTGTACAGTAAAACCTGTAAAAGCGGCGAGGACATGCATCTGACGAAGTGGGTCTTTGCCCACGAAAGCTTATGATCCAACACTTCAGTTAGTCTATAAGGTGCCACAGGACTCCTCGCCGCTTTTTCAGATTCAGACTAACACGGCTACCCCTCTGATACTTGATAGTAAAACCTGTGTTATCCGGCACGCTTGGGGATTAGGGCATTCTGGTTATCTAAAAATTCCAGTTATCTGAGGGTCCCATCAACCTAGGAAAAACCAATGGACAATAATAGTAAAACTCATATTTTTAATATTGGTAGTTTTGTAGTGTGAGGCAGTTGGTCTCATATTTCTATTTCGAGTTAAAGATGATTAGTACTACTTAAATAAAAAAATTGTTAAGCCAATCATGGTAAACCAAGCCAGGCCTGTGTGCCTGAAGATGTGATAGTATTGTGGCTGGGGGCAATGCTGGTTAACAAAGTTTTCTGGTTAACAGAGTGCCGGATAACAAAGGTTTCACTGTACATCAAAGAAGTATAAAGGGTACAAAACCCCTCATGTCTTTGCATGTCACCTTTAGGAAATCTGGTAGGGGAGTCTGCAATTGTTATAAACAGTTTGTTTGGTTTTTTGTTAGAATGCCCAGGATTTACACTTGTATTGTACTTTTTATCATGAAAGTATCTGAAGGACTTCAAAAATTGTAGAAAAAATACTAACATCCTCTTAGAAAAACAGGTCCATCATAAGTTAGCAGAGTGAAACTCAACCCAAGGACCATATCTAGTTAACAAGCCTTCTGTTAAATAATTCTTCTATAGTATTCTCATGGTTCCTAATTTAATTTGGACCTTCAGACTGAACTCCACTATGCAAGTGTTTTGGTTTTTGTACTGGTCTGTTTTGATATATAAGTGAACCAAGTGTTACATGACTCTGTTGGAGTGCCTCTTAATGGGAAATAGTTAAGCTTAAAATGTATTATTTCAGAATTTTCTATTATGTGAAGTTTCTTCTAGCAGTTAAAATCTCCTTCTGTTTTGTACTTGTTTAGCACCTTTCATCAGAGGATCTCAAAGCTCTTTATAAAGATAAGAGGCTTTTCAGATTGGATACTGAGGTACAGAGGATAAGAGATTTCCTCAAGAGTAAATAGTAAGTTTATCTCCAAAAAGAATAGTATCCCAACTTCCTGAATCAGTTTCTAGCTTTAGCTATTCTTATACGATAGGAAGCTTATCTGCCACCAATTGCCCCTATTTTGCATAGATTCTAAGGTCAGAAAGGACCACTGGTATCATTTAATCTGACCTTCTGTATAACACAAACCACAGAACCTACCTAAAATAGTTTCTAGAGCACATCGGTTAATTATTGAGTGTTCCATTTAGTAGGATGTTCCTAGTAACCCAGTTTGATTTGTATTTATTGAGTAGACAAGAGTAATTGTTCCCAAAAATGTCTCATTTTAGTTAGTACTCCCTCTCGGTCCATATAAAGAACTTTTAACAATACTCATTCCAAATCTGAATCTTTCTTTAGCGATTAGATATTGCTTATCCCACAAACAAGGCTCCACCGTCCCTCTCTTGTAAGGGGCCACTCCCATACATTTCCCATTTTGGAGTGGTGTTCAATAGAGAGATTTTTTTGGTCAGCCCCTTTTGAGTGATCCTCCAGCTGCCCAATAACATGCCTGCCGGGGTACACATTGCTAACATTCTGAACAGAAGTCCCAGAGAAGGAAGGCTCAAGCCTAGGATTTGGGAGACGCAGGTTCATTGTCCGGCTCTGCCACAGACTTCATGTGTGAGCTTGGGCAGCCACTTAGCCTCTCTGTGCCTCAGTTCTCTATCTGTAAAAAAGAGGATAATAATACTGGTGGGTGTGTGTAAGGATATTCACAACTGCGTGCAGTTCTGTGAGATCTACTGATGAAGAGTGCAATGTAAGAGCCAAGTATTAATATTACATTGCCACGTTTTCTGGGTAACTTTATAGGCTAGGGTTGCTGACTTCTGACAGAGCTCTGCAGTAGTTATAAATTTGTTCCATTTTATATCTAGTATTTTCCTACTGCTTTCCTTCCTGCTTTCAAGGGCGTATAGCTGTCTGTCCCACTTTGCTGGATTTCTAGCCCATATACTAAGGTGAAAATAACATCTGAGTTGAAGTTTCATACTTTGGTCTTTTTAAGTTATAAATTTTCAGAGACCAAAACTTGTTTAAGCTGGTAAATGCAGCTGCCATTTTGCCTGCTCAAGGTGGTATTTCCTTCTAGACATCCCCATTGGCTTGCGCATTACTACCAAGGTATGTATAAATTGACTCATTTCTTGTAGCATCATCATTTTAAAATGAATACCAAACTAGTAGTCCTTAAGTGTTAGCAGAGGTAAAATACAAGTGTCCTCTGATGGTTATGATAGGAGCATGTCCTTACTGGACAAAGACCAAAGGTGACATACCTGTCTTCAGTAACTCTAGTCACCAGCCTCTGTGTGTGTTTTGTATCAAATGGATTCAGCAGTGCCGGATCTATATTTAGGAAATGTGCTTTTTCTTTCCGGTAGTTTTAGGGAGGTTTTTTTAATGTCCAGCTGCTATAGAACAGTTTCTCAACCTTTTTTTTTTTTTTTAAATAACGTACCCCTTCCCCCCCCCCCAAAAAAAGTATTCCCAGTACCTACAGTTTTCAGACACACAACATTTTTTTTTCTACCATTGCAACACATTTGTTTCAACAACTTAATCGTAGCTGGGCAGGCAATGAAATTTTTGAGTGTAAAAAGTACAAAAATAACAAAGCGCTGTAAAACTTAAAACAAAAATTCAGTTTTCTCCAAATTTCAGTTGGGGTATTGTACCCCCCAGACTTCTCTCAGGGGTACTCGTACCACTGGTTGAGGAACAGTGCTATAGAAAGCTCCTATTGTGAAGGAATTATTGCTGACTGGTCAAAGTGATAAGTCTCCTACCCAGCACCCTCCCAGTTTGTCAGACTAACAATGAGATGCTCATTCTGTGCCTAGCACTAGAGAGGGAGTGCTGGGAGCTGTTGACTAACATTATTACAAGGTTAGGAATCTCCTCCCTCACTTCCTGTAGGCTGTGTAAGACAAGGGCATGTTTTAATCAAATGCAACAGTCCAAAATTAGCTAAAGAGCAGAGCACAGCTAAAATAATTTTCCAGTCGTGTGGGGAGGTGGTAGATATGAAGTCTGGCATGTTTACATTACATTGGCCTTTGACTGATCTGACTGGAGAAGCATAAAAACAAACAGGACTCCAGTGCTTTTCCAAGGATGGAATAGTTTTCTCCCAGAATGAATGTTCTCCCTCCCCCACAAATATGTCCAGAACCCAGGCTCTGTGACGCAGAGCCATGCAGGTGTTCAAAAAACTTCGAGTTCCTAGAATCAGGATTTTCCAGATTGCCTCTGTAAAATTTTCTTGTCCAGACAAGCAGGTGATTCATAACTGGAGCCTTTTTTCATTTTCTTATTTACAAATGCAGTCTTTGTTTGACATGCAAATGTGGTGTTAAAAGTTTAAAATGTTTCCTTTCGACTTAGGCATTGCCCTGGCCAAAGGCCAGACCCATTTAAAATGAATTGATGAAACAAAGACACACTTTTCTGTTGAAGCTTTACAAAGAACTGTAGATGGTATGATGTACCCATACAGAAGACAATCTGGAGAGATGCAGGTGTTTACAGAGGGATTAGTGAGTAAAAATTTAGGGACTTTATCCATAAAACCAATGGAAGCCCAGAAAATTCTCCTTCCTGTCTTTTTTTTCCCATTGCAGCTGTCTGGTTTTACATGTTGTTAGCTCCCCCAGCCAAGGGCGTGTGGGTAGCTTTTTAAGAGACAGGTTATACAGGTTTTTATGCTGTCTTCATCGGTTGCTCAAGATGGGAGGAAGTGCCCAGACTAGGGAAACCTCTGCACATCTTGGAACAATCCAGTTAATTTCTGAAAGTCATGTGACACCCAAAGGGTGTGTCTGTACTTCAAATTTTAGTTGTGTTTTAACATATGGTAACTAATACAATTGTCAAGACTAGTGTAGACACTACACAAAATACTACTTCCAGTACGAGCGCACACAAATAACTACTTCCAGCTGCAGAAGCAAACGTTTGTCTTCAGGCATCCTAGTCTATACTGCCATGTTAGCTAATGTATGTTAGGACGCCACTAAAAATTGAAGTGTATGTATATTCTTAAAATATTTTAAAGGGAGAAATGAATTGTAGGATATAACTTGGGTGTTTCTTTAGTTCATTTTGTTGAAGATGGGTGTGTAATTAGATTTTTAAAAATCTTGTATCTATCACCATTTAGGTTTCACTGTGGGAATTTAATAAAGATCTTGGCAAATCCTGATATTGTCAAACAATATTTAGAAAGCGAGGTGAGGACAGACATAGCAGAGCACACTGGCTTTGTCTGAAAGGAATTTTGTTTGTTTGTTTTGGGGAGGGCAGCTGGAAAGAGGTGGGGATCAAAGGGAGAATAAAAACTTACAAATTCACAAAGAACCCTCAGGGTAGAATTGAAAAGGAAGGGGAGAAATGAGTGGAGACCTGCAATTGCTGGTAACACTTGAAGATGTGTGGGATATATCTACATTGCAGATAAACACCTGCAGCCCCGCCTGTGTCAGTTGATTCGGCTCATGGGGCTTGAATATTGGGCTGTAAAATTGTGGTGAAGATGTTTGGGCTGGGTTGGGGCCTGGACTCTGGGACCCTCTCTACTTAGTGTCCGAGAACTTAGGCTCCAGCCTGAGCTTGAACATCTATATTGCAATTTTACAATTTCACAGCCTGTGAGCCTCAGGCAGATGTTTAGTTGCATTTGTAGACTGATCCTTAAACAAGGACATAACTGTATCCTGAAGTTTGTCCGAGGTAAGTTTTGTGAATAGTGCTTGCCTTGTTCTAGTATTAGATACTCTGATTAGGAGGATTCAGGAAACAAAATAAACTTTTCAGCATTATTTGTTACTGACAATCTGTGCCGCCAGTGCTATGTTGTCTTTAGAACCCCACGATCCTTCCGCTTTGTTTAAAGCTTTTGGATCTCTCTCACTTTTGTAGTCTTCAGTTTTCAACTAATTTATGTGTTCCAGTGCAAACCTAAGTCTCTTGTGTTCGGTAAATTACTTTGTTAGTAGCGCTTTTGAGATCTACATTAGCAAAGCCCTACATAAGATGATTATCTCCCTGCTGTAGGACCTGCTTCTTCATAGGAATTCTCTTCTCAGAGTTTATCATAAGATAAATCATTTACACTTCACCCAAAAGCTATACATTTTGTGGTTTGGCTGTACTTTTCCCACTCCCTCTCCCCCACTGTTATGAAAAGGCAGCGATGTCTTCACATAATCTGTGTACTTACCTTGAACAGATGGATCTGTTTGTCAATGGACATTACATAGTCTTTAGAGACACTTGTAAGTCATTATATTTTCCCTTGCCAATATCCTATCATCCCAAGCATAAAGAGTTGATTTTATCCAGTTTTGATGATCTACAGTGTTGTCTCTGGGGCAGGAGATGCATGAAGATGGACAAATGGAATTCCTGATGAATGGAATTCCAGATATGCTTGAGCCTCTGATTAAGCCATGCGAACCTGGGATCTTTTATCCTTACTTCATAGAGCTATGGTTACCCAATGCATTGGACAAAACATAATATTGAACTTGGAGAAAGAACGATGTCCAGTTTTTCCATATGGCTTGTCAGGTCATGTTAAGGTACATCTACACAGGGCAGAAAAACCTGTGGCTGGCCTATGCCAGCTGACTCAGGCTTGTGGGGTTTGGATGGCATGGCTTTTTCATTGCAGCAGAGACTTCTGGGCTGGAATATGGGCTCAAGAGCCCTGTGCGGTGGGAGGTTCCCAGAGCTCAGGCTCCGATCCCAGCCCAAACCGTATCCACAGCAATGAAAGAGCCTCATGAGCCTGAGTTGGCTGGCATGGGTGTCTAGTTGCTGTATGGACATGCACCCTCTGTGTCTTCTGACACTTAGACTGCTTTGGTTAGGGATTATGTTCTTTGTACAGTGTTAGCTCAATGAATCCCTGGATGCAACATGCTCTCCTGTGCAGGGAGCAGGTGTTGTGGCCTTGCCTCGTCCTCATCCGATTTGAGCAAATAAGTAGAGTGCAGCCCAGTGCTCCCCCTGAAGTGGGATGGCTCCACACTGCCTTCATCACAGGACTGTGCCTCTCAAGGAATAACTGGGCTCTTAAAAGAACAAAATATTTGTATACCACTGTATTTAGTCAGGACGAGAGTTGTTTCTATTAAGTAACCAAGTTCTGCAGTAGCTTCAAAATGTACAGTACCACCAGTAAAATTGGTCAGGACCATGTGATTTCTTCTGCTGTGTGAAACAAAAGTTGTCTCCCCAAAAAAGACATTTCTGCCTATGAGGAGATGAATCCACATTCTCTTCAGGAGACCCCAAAGAGAACTATCCTTGGATTTGGTGGCACTAAACCCACTTTTAAAAAATGAAAAATGTTAATGTTCCTTTAAACTGCTTCTTTTTGCTTCTTTTGCAGTTTAAGTAAGTGGTGCATTGAACAACAGTGGAACTTCTCTGCAATCCTTATACTTTGCCTAAGCAATGCTTTGTTGTACCCTTTTCTCCCCCAGGGCCGCCCACCAACACCACCACCTTCCTTCCCCTGCTCCTTTTGCCTTCAGCAGTCTTTCCTCCTCTCTTCTGGTTTGCCCAAGTTCTACACACCTGGTTTCAAAACACTAGTTCGTACCAACTATCCTCCTCACTCAGGATGACTGGGTATGACTCCCTCTTGGAACTCCTCAGTGCTGCTCCTCGTGCTGCCTAAGGAGCTATTCTTGAATGACTCTGGGCGCTCCCCACCAGCCTTTGTAATGCTGTCATCTGGGGAGCCCAAGGGACTGGCTATGGAATTTGTCTCCTGTAAGTCACTGCACTGAGTTCCTGTTTGATTCATTAATGAGTCAAAACCTTTCTGCCACTTTGCAGTGCAGGTTAGCCTGCCAGTTTGAGAGAGCCTATAGTATCCTGAACAGCAACTGCATAGAACTCATTAAAGAGAAGATACAGCTGTGCAGACCCATTAGGTTAGAAAGCTGACCTGTGACAAGTGTTTATCTTGTGACTAATTTAATTTCAGCCAAAGTTTGGGAGGCTTTCAAAGGTCATGACTTGAAAGAAGAATGCTGTAATTAATGTTTTATGCCACACTTAATTTGAAACCTTTTAATTCTGAGATAAGGGGGTAGAGTGAGTGAGTGAGTGTGTGTGGGGTTTATAATCTGCCAACTAATGGCAACAACAGGAAAAGTGCTAAGTAAACAATGTAAATGTTAGGGTTTTCCTTCAGATGGGTTACTATCCTAGCACAATAGTTAAAACTGATCAAAACATTATTGGAAATGGCTTTGTTCATCAGCGTTGGTATTCTTTAAAGAGCAAGAAAATGTAAAATGGGGCATTAAAGATGACTTTTACAGCCACTTGAAAACGTTTGTCATTCTGAAAAGAGGCAAGAGTTTGTTTTTGAAGCTTTAATCCTGCATGTTTAAAAGAAATTTGCAATTTATCTTTTAAAAGTATTAAGTGATTTGTTAAATACCAACATCCACATTTATAATGGATAGTGGTTACTCTAAATTGGTAACTACTTAAAGAACAGGAAGCTGCCATCTTGCCTGTCTGAACTAGCTCATGATGAATAAAGTGTTATTCAGCTGAGGAACGCACCAGAGAGGCTGGCAGCTTTCTGATAAACAGATAAATACTGTTTACTAGAACCTCTCTTTGATACTGTTTCGGTGTGCGTGTGTCTGTGGTACTTGTGACCCTGCTACCATAGTATCTGAGCACTTCACAGTCTTTAAACCCTCACAACAACCTTTTTTTAGGTAAGGAAGAACTATTATGCCCATTTTATGGATGGGGAACTGAGGCACAGAGAGACCAAGTGACTTGCCCCAGGTCATGCAGGAAGAGGACTTAACCTTCATCTTGGGATACCAGGGTTCAGAGTCGTCGGACCTGCTGGAGCAGCCTTTCTTAGAAAATGCACTTTCTACACAAACTTTACTAGTAAATAACAGAACTTTCGCAGTAGTGTTAAAGTCTAACTTTACTCATCCATTTATTTGTGGGTTAGCCCTTTGTAACAAACTATGGAGCCCAGTCCTACGATGTAAAAATGTACTTCAGATCATGTTGCAAATGGAATGACTGGGCTTGATATTAACATACTCTCCTGGCAAGTACCACTAAAATGTCAACTCTCACTGAGGTGAAACTTAGCAGCTGTGCATAAAGTTGAAAAGATTAAAAGAAGGGAAAAGGCCTACTTCTAACTTTCATATAGCTGTGTGCACAAAATTGCATTGATTCAATCCAATACTCATAAGGATGCTTCAAACCACTGCAGAACTACCTGTTTTTTCTCTTCCTGCCTCCTATGCAATCCAATGCCCTTCCACTCCCCTTGCAAACTTTCAGTTGCTTTTTTAAAATCCTTCTGATATTAATAAATCCTATAATCTTGTTTTTCTCCCAGATCAGCCTTCTCCAAGGAGTAAAAATTTGCTGTTTGAGTACAGACTATCTTTGAGATCATAGAATAATGCCAGATATAACAACTATTCCAACAGTAGCCTGGTAGTACCTACTAATCCTGTTTACCCTTCTTGTTGTTACCGTCCAAACTTCAGAGTTGTTGTTACACATAGATATTGCTTTTTCAAACACTGGGCAAAACAATTATATAATCTCACAAAACTTGACTGGAGTTGTTTGTGAGGAACTATTTAAGTTTGATCCTTCCTTTTAGCTTTGCTTCACAGCATAGTCGTCCGTCCTCCTCCCTCCCTCCCTCATTTTCTTCAGAAGGATGGGTTCTTACAGAAATCCAGCATTTGACATATACAAGATGGAGATAAAACCGTATGTCTGTTGATTGATTAGTTGATTACTTGGATGAATAAATGACACTGTATATTTGTGCTCCAGATCAAAACTCAGTGGGAGACACAGAATAATTCAAGTCTGGACTAGGTCAGCACTAGTTTCCATGCTGATTATTTACACGCTGAAAAGAAATTTCACTTAATCATAGGTCTGATTTTTTTGCATCTTGATTTGAAAATGACAATACAGCCCTGCTAGACTACTCTCCCTTTAATTCTTCAGTTTTGTGGAGTGTATTTTTTTTTCTCCTGAATGTTAGGGGTCTACCTGCATTCAGAGGAATACGTAATTCAATTTGTTGGTCTCTGGCCAGCTGGAAAACTCCCTTCCCTATAGCTGGTACCAGTCAGGTGTCAGCTCAGTGCTGCTGAGTAAGGAAATGGCTACTTTTGCTAACAAGGTGACTGGATTCCCCCAAAGTTATCAGCTTGTTGCACTGACTGTGCTCCCACTGTGAATGGAGTGACAAATGTATGAAGGCTGTATTGAGCGGTAGGGAGAAATATAACCTCCTGAAATCTTTGGTTTCCCAGGCAGGAATAATGCTTTTTATTAAAAACAAGAAATCTGCTTCTATGGTTGCAAACTACAGTTGTCTGACAAAATGGTCTTATGTGGGCCATCTTATGGTCAGAGAGGGAATGGTTTTTACTGTCTGTAGTAAACATTTTACAAGAGAAGAGAAGGGTAGGAGCTGACATACTGGATTAGACCAGGGGCCATCTTGCTCAGTATCCTGTCTCTGACAGAGGCTCATACCAGAGTTTTAGGAGGAGTACGCAGAATAGGGCAAATACAGAGTGATTCATCCAGTCTTCCACACCCAACTTCCGGCAGTAAGAGGGTTAGGATCACTACAACTTATGAGATTGTAACTTTGACCACTGATAGACCTAGCCTCCATGAACTAGCCAATCATTTTTTGAACTAACTCTTCTATCCCTCTGAAGCTTATCTGCTCACTGTCTCTTTTTTTTTCCTTCTCCTCTCCTCCCCTCCCCTCCCTCCTTCCCTTATTTATTCTTGGATCTGGACTTCCAACACTTCTGTCATCTGAGGAAGTGGGTTGTGCCCATGAAAGCTCATGATACTATCTACATGTTTTGTTAGTCGTTAAGGTACTTCTAGACTACTTGTTGTGTTTTACGGGTTTTTTTTAATGCAGTTAGTTTTGGCCATCTCAACATCCTGTGGCAATGAGTTCCACTGGTGAGTTGTGTTCTCTTGTTTGTATAAAACCTGTTGCCTATTAAGTTCATCAGGGTTTGATATTGTGGGAAAGGATAAATAACATTTTTCCAGATCAATCATGATTTTATAAACCTCTATAATATCTTCCTTTAGTTATCTCTTTTGTAAACTGAATAGTCTCAATCTGTCTCCTTGTAGCATTCCATATAATAATCAACTTTGCCACCTCTGAACCTTTTCCAGTTCTAATATATTCTTTTTGAGACTAGGTGACCAGATGTGGACACTGTATTCAAAGTTTGGATGTACAGTGGATTTATTAAGTGGCATTATCATAGAATCAAGAGGTCATCCAGTCCCCTGCCATCATGGCAGGACCAAGTACCATCTGGATCATCCCTGATGTCTATCTAACCTGCTCTTAAATATCTCCAGTGATGAAGATTCCACAACCTCGCTAGGCAACTTATTCCAGTGTTTAACCACTCTGACAGTTAGGAAGTTTTTCCTAATGTCAAACCTATACCTCCCTTGCTGCAATTTAAACCCATTGCTTCTAGTTCTATCATCAGAGGCCAAGGAGAACAATTTTTCTCACTCCTCCTTGTAACACCCTTTTAGATACTTGAAATTATCATGGCCCCTCTCAGTCTTCTCTCTTCTAAACTAAACGAGCCAAAGTATTTGTCTTCCCTCATAGGTCATGTTTTCTAGTCCTTTAATAATTTTTGTTGCTCTTTTCTGGACCTCCAATTTCTCCACATCTTTCTTGAAATGTGGTGCCCAGAACTGGACACAATACTCCAACTGAGGCCAAATCAGTGTAGAATACAGCGGAAGAATCACTTCTCATGTCTTGCTCAACGTTTCTGAATTATAATATTGTCTTATTTTTAAATCCCTTACCACTTGCCTCTCCAGCTAGCAAATAAAATTAGATGTTTGAATACTTCCTCCTGCCTTGGGAGCCCAAAACTGCTGGACAGGAGAAGTGCTTTGCAGACATTGGGCTCTGCAGGTCGAGAAAGCTTGGGAAGTATAAGACTGGGGACCTGATGGCATCCCTTTCGTATTCCCCAAACCTCAAACTTCATAGGGCAAGCTTATGGAAGGTAATCCACCTGTGCCCAGACTCTGAACAGCCCCTGAAGAGTGGTGTGTGCAGGGGCAGTCAGGAACCAGAAGTTTTGAAGAACCACAGGGCCCTGCATACAGCAGCAAACAAGGTTATTCAGCAAGCAGAAGAGTGGCACCTTGTGGTCAGCAGCACCAACAGCAGGCAGCCCAGTCAGAAGGGTTACAAGCAGCCTTGAAAAAAGGTCCAAAATTGTGAACTTATTAATATCACGGTCATTGCTGATGCTGAAAAGGAAGAGAAGCCTTGAGGCTAACGTAGCTATACTTACGTTTTGTCTTCTATAGCTTGGTGGAGCCAGAAGCACAATGATGGCCATTCAGAGGCTAGAATGTTTCATGGGCTTATAAACAGAGGTTGGGGTAGAGGGCAGAAGAGAGAGCGACTAACTACTTGTGATTCTTTAGATTATAAACCCTACAAACATGTTAGTATCCATTTCATGTTTTGAAAGGTGAATATATTCCTTTTTTTTTTAATATTGAATCACCATGACAGGTTGTCGTTAACAGAAATTGCTGTTGACTTGAATCAGCAGCAGGAACGACCAGCTATACTGTTCAAGTATAAAGTTTCCCGTTTCTGTTGTCCTTCTATATGATAGAACATGTGTATTGAAGCATTTGCAGATGCTGTTGCTACTAAAACACATTAGTTTTCAATTTTCATCCTGTAAAATGTAAGATGTGTTGAGCCTGGGAGTGCATAAGAAGAACACAAGAATTTCGATACATTCTCTTGTGATTGTTTCTGTTTTATTAACTTGATGAGATGGCATTTGTGTTCTGTTCTTTGTTTGAAAACTCCTCTGTGTGGGATGCTGCTAAAACAGTTAGGTTGTATCTTCATCTGAAAACCAGAACCCCATTCTGGCCGGTTTCTTTGAACACAAGACACGGTATTATCAAAGGGAAAAATTGAGAAGTTACTTCTAGTAGTACAGTAAGTACGACCAGTTCTTCATCAAAACAGGCATGTAGAGAGGTTCTTCTGGAGTTTACTGGGAAAGTTTAACTTATGGATCATAATTAAAAGGTTCATTTGAACATTAGTTTAGTCTCTTCCCCCTCCTCCCATTACTCATTCTGCACTAATCTAGTCACAGGAACTTACCTAAGCTTTTGCCCTCATGTCTGTTTTCCTTTTAATCCTTTTGCATGCTATCCGCAATGGGTCTTATTTGGCTGAAGATATTTTTCCTGCCAAAATCTGTGTCTCAGTACTCCTGTTTTAATTCTACAGTGTTTAGGATACAACAGTGCCTTGGTGTCTAAAGCAAACACTGTCATTTGTTTTACATAAACCATGTTCTGGTAAAATATATTAATAGTGTTTCTAGTGGCATACAGAAGGGCTGGCTGAAGGGTTAATTATGATGTCTCCTGCAAACTCTTCTTGGACCTCTGCTTATTTTAATATTCAGTAATGGAGATCTATTGGATTGAGGTGCAACCCATTGCTATTAATGAGTCATTGGCCTCATTCCCAAGCTGCCTGAAGTGCTGCTCTCCCTAGTGGAAGTAATTCTGTCTTTGAAGTACTTTCCAGAGCTGTCAACTAATGTTCCACAGTTCCCAGAGGAAATAATAAGCTAAGAGCATGCACACTGAAAACGTAGAGTCTAAAATGAACTGTTCCTATAGGAGACTGACAGTCTACTTCTTCGTGGAATTCAGCTTGTTTATATAATCTTATCTGGCTAAGCTTTGGTATTCAATCTGGCAGGCCGTTCCTATGAAAAGCAGCTGTCCAAGCAATGGGAGTGGTGCTCCTGGTGTTGCTTCGGAAGGTCTATAATTTATTTTTTCATATAAATTAAGAACATGCAATACTTTTTTGGCTAAAAGCAGAATGATATAAGCAGTTCTCCCTCCCCCTCCCCCCCTATAAACAGCTATATAAATAATCTCCCGTGATACTTTTTTTTTTTTTTTGTCAATTGATTACATGACCCCAGAGTAGCATTCCCAGTGGAAGGTAAATATTTATGTTCTGTACACAGTTAGCCTGAGGCAGAATACAAATTTGTTATGAGAGTAACTAATGGGTGTTCCGGGTATTTATGCACTTGTTGTATTTTGGGATGGTGCTTTCCTTGCTAAGAATGTATTTTTAGCTCGAAAAAATTGTTGACAAAACCTAAGCTGTGCTGGAAAAAGTTTCTGGACTTGGGAGGGAAAATTGTTTTACCAGGTTTCTCTATTGTGGGACAAGAAGAGGTAGTTCCACCAATATAAACAAAATTCTTGCAATCTCAAATGCCTGAGGAAGGTGCTATACAGGAACAGCTGTGCAAGGCAGTGTCTTCACTAATAAAAAGATAAGTCTTGCTCTAAAAAACACCTCTTTAAGTGAGGATGCAGCCAAAAATTCTTCAAGTGTTTGTCCAACCGGCTGCTCAATAATGGATTTTTTTCCACAAAATGCACTAACAGTAAATGCCTTTTGGGAAAGAGGAACCGGAAGAGTAGGTGTCTGCAGAAAAATTAAGATATTTCTGTATGTTCAGCAATATGTTGGAAATCAGATGGGATAGAACTGACCAGTTCAAGAGCCTTCCTCTCTGACACACACAAAATTTACAAGAAATAAAATTGTCAGCATAGTTAAAACTCATATCTGAGTGTTCTGTGTTTCAGTGATAGCAGAGAGATCTGCCAGATTCTGGACACATCACTTACAGATTGATAAGCACTGCATTTTATGCTTGCCAGAGCTTCAAGCAAGCTCTTTAAAATACTTCAGTAAGACACCGTTTCAGTGTTCATATTCAACACCCAGAAGTCTAGTTCTTCCTTCCTGTCACCTGAGAATAGCATCAGTCACACTTTTAATATACTATAATTCTTGCACTGTGGCTCCATGCAGGGTTCCCATTTTTTCTTATTTATGTAATAACTTTCAGTGAAATACAGGATCACTAGGCAGTGTTCCCAATTCCTGGCATTGTAAAGAAGTTTGGAGAAACAATGATAATCTTTGACCCACCGAAGGATCAATTTTATTTCACATCAGAATGATTAAGTGGGATGGACAATTCTGCCATCTTGTCTGGTGTGGAATATAACAAGTTTTAACACAGTAATGGTTCATCCCTATTAAGAATTAGTAAACAAACATGATCCATTCTGTTAAGTAAAATTGGGTTACTGTACTTCCTGACACTTCATGATGAAGAACCTTGAATTTATTCACTACTATATTACTAACCCTGTTAACTGTGTACTTATTTAGTGCAGTGCCACAGACAATTTGAGTTTTGAACAGTTTATTGCTGACTTTCAGTAATAAACCACATTTTGACAGAGACGTGCACACTAGGGCATACAGGACAAGAGAGAAAATTCTTGTATGCAAACTTAGCCAATAAGTACTCTCCCCACTTCTACCTTCACCATTGTTTTTCTGATACATCCTGCATGTGATGTGTGATCATCATCATTTTGCTGTCATGGGAATGAATGGATGTCAAATTTCAGTTGAACTATTTCCCTGCAGAATAAATCAAGAATATTTCCTTTTTAGAAAAATTTACAGATATCAATTGTGGCATGTATAATTGTGGCATGTATTTACAGATATCAATTGTGGCATGTTGGTGAGTGAGCAGGGTATCCCAATAAAAGATGTCATCCCCCATCACACATTTTGTATTTGAGCTCTTCTAGA
The DNA here is from genome assembly GCA_019425775.1 of Rafetus swinhoei. Lineage (NCBI taxonomy): Eukaryota > Metazoa > Chordata > Testudines > Trionychidae > Rafetus > Rafetus swinhoei. The sequence goes on along the minus strand of CM033424.1, from coordinate 102,351,046 downwards.
AAACTAATTTTAGCTTATTTTGATCCGTCTCCAAAGCCAAGTGGCTGCCTTAGTACCTAGGGCTTTGGAGTGACATTTAATTCCCAAAATTAAACTTGATTTTACAGATGAAAATGGTATAATATTAAGAATAAATATTGCATGATTGGCCAGGGCTAAAAACAATTCGTTTGACACTCCCGGAGAAATGGAAATCCCAATGTGTGGATGAGTTTCTACTGCACGCTGGTCATGAAACATTAAACCCTAAAAGAGTCAGAGGGCCTACAGTGAAAGTAGCCTGTGAGATTTGTAATGTAATCCCTACTTCTGTCTGATCCATGTTTGGAGGAAAAGAAAAAACATTAATGTGGTGGGGGTTTTTAATTAAAAAGGTAGCTGTATGAAGCTGCTCAGAGGTTAGGAATGTGGGCAGTCCTCTCAGAAGATGGATTAGTAGGCTGAATGCACGTGATAAGGTCAAAAGAGCAAAACCAATTCAGGTCTCTGTCCCTCCTGGGGTTATGGAACTAAAGGAGCTGGTTGCATGGATATCATAACTATACGTGTTGGGATATCTGTGTCTTCATATATTCTTCTTTAATTGTGGCATTCATGTTTACCTCAAAGCAGTCTCGCAAATTGTCACATAAATCAATTGGTGCACTGTCTACTTACCTTAGTTTCTTTACATGTCAGTATCAGACTCTTCTTAGCTAATTAGATGAGTAGAATTTTCTAAGTCTGCCTTGCGGCATTAAAACTGAAAAGTGATTTTGGAAAGCATTACTTCTCACCATTTATGTTGCTTGAGTATTTTGAAGGAGTGAGTAGTTGGTTAGAGAATCTGACTACTGTAATTTTATTGCAATATGGATAAAGTGAAACATTCTCTTCCTGGTTCTAATGAGTTAGCATGATGGGGGGCAACTCTCACACTGCACAGAGAAGTTCAAAATTAAACTGGGTTTTGTGTATTTTAAATATCAATAAAAACATTGCTATTTAATGTTGGGTTTCACCAAAATCTGCAGGCTAGTCATTTTAAGCTTTCATTTTTGTATTAAAGTAAAATATAGTGCTACTACCACAATGCTTTCGTTACAGCTGAGAAATAATTTTTTGATCTTAAATCTCTTCCATTGATCCGCCTCTCCTTTTAAGCATATAACAGTTTTACCAGCAAAGGAGAAGCAAGTGTTGGCTTTTGAGGTAGGGCTTGGTAGAGTCTATGCTTGTAATTCTAGTCTACCTAAAATTTCTTCAGTCTGCAAGTAGATTATCTCTTCAGGTGGCCAGCAATGCAAACTTTCTGGATCTGAAGTCAGTCTAGGTTCTTTCTGGCTCATGAATCCTCACAAGTGATGGAGATAAGGGTTGGATAAAGACATGTTTGGCTCTAGATTAGTTATGATGCCATGGCATGGTACGTACTAAGGTAACGTAGCAGAACGGGAGCAGCTGGTGTGTGGCTTTGAGAAGCCTGTAATGAAAAGAGTGGGGATAAGCTTTACATTCTGCAAATGTGTCCAAGAGGTGCCCCTTGCACAGGAGGTATTCTTGAGGGAGAGAGGCCCATAGATATTTTGTGGCCGCTTTGTGTTAATATAGCCAGTGGGGATGGGATGTAGAGCAATAGAGAATTTGGACATTAAGAAGGTATTTTTATGCAACTAGAAAATACCATAAATGCTGCTTCTCTGACCAAGAACTTCAGTTTCCTTAACAGCTGGATAGCTTAATTTAAAATCATCCTGTCAGGCTTCATCTTCTAATTATTCATCATCTAAATCTCCATAATCCTTTTGAAAAACTGATCAGGAGGGATCATGCATTGGGCATTTCTGTAAAATCTGATTCTAAACTTGAGTTTTTTCCAATGTTTTTGGGTTTTGACAGTCTAGCAGAGAGTGATACTACTTCTCATCAACTACATGATACACCCAAACTGTGTGTGGTGTGGGAGGGAAAAAATGAAAACTTAGTGGTACTTGCAAAAAAAAAAAAAAAATTAGTCTCTCACTGTTTGCCACATGTGCATGTTAGAAGCTTGTCTTCCAACAGTAGAATTAATCAAGTTTTATTAAGTACGTATGTCAGAGAAATGTTAGCCCTCATGAACCTCTGATGAAAAAAATCTCTCCAATGGATGCATGTTTTATGTTAAAATATGATACTCTGCTGTATTTTTATTGGGTGCTAGGGTAAGGATTTTGATACATCTGTTATTCTGTGGCTCTCAGAGCATTTTTCAGTTACATGAACTCTTTACATAGAATATATAACTCCATAATCAAACATCTTTATGCATATCTTTACTGATTGGAATCAGTCACATGCATTCTTGGGATACAACTTTGCAAAGAAAGTTTAAACACTTTCAAAATGTACACACAACACCTTTGTCACAAAAACAGAGTAACATTCTCATCCCAGGTACCAACACAAACTTACAAAACCTGTAAACTGGACATAAAATACTCCCAAGATTCAGATTTCAGAGTTAGGCATGTGTGGATATTTTGCATATAGACATCTGGTCTTTGCACACCTAACGTGTCTGCATAAAATAAAATTCCCTAATATTGAAAATCTGTCCGAAAGTACAGAACTGTGTGTTAGACTTACAATAGTGTATATTTTCATGTTACAAAAACAGATGGTGATACTGAACATTTAAAATGGATCTTGCAAAAGATGATTGCCATTAGAAGTATAAGTTGTAATTCAGTGAACTGAGTGACATGGTAACAAATATGAAATGAGATTTTTGGGTAAGCAGTAGATTTCATTGGCATTCTGTATTGGGAGAGACACTTCTCTGAACCAGATTTGCTTACTAGATAAATGCTGATAAACCCCCATGCCTATAATTCATAACATGGATATGTAACAGTATATTTTCTTTTCCAGATGAAGTAGACTACAGTAACTTTGGGACCAACACGCTAACCAGGAAAAAGAAGGCTCTAGTGACCCTCCGCAATGACAAAATTCGCAGGCGTCCCCACATTAATATTAGTATGCCTCATGATTTTAGACCAGTGTCTTCCATCATTGATGTGGACATCCTTCCTGAAACACACAGAAGAGTGAGGCTCTATCGACACGGGTGTGAGAAACCATTAGGATTTTACATCCGTGATGGGACCAGTATGAGAATAACTCCTCATGGACTGGATAAAGTACCTGGTATTTTCATCTCTCGGATGGTTCCCGGTGGCTTAGCAGAGAGCACAGGTTTGCTAGCTGTTAATGATGAGGTCCTGGAAGTTAATGGCATTGAAGTGGCTGGGAAAACTCTTGACCAAGTAACGGACATGATGATCGCCAACAGCCACAATCTTATTATCACAGTCAAGCCAGCAAACCAAAGGAACAATTATATCCGAAGCAGCAGAATGTCTGGCAGCTCAGGCCAATCTACAGATAGCACAGCTAGTCACCATAGCTTGCCTTCCTCCCATGTGCTGCAGAACTTCCACCCTGATGAGATGGAAAGTGACGACGACGCTGACATTGTCATCGAGGGTGGTCTGGACCAACAGCACGTTCCCAAATCGCACAGCCTCCCCTCTGGTAGCCTCTCCCGAATCAATGGCAGCAGTCTAAGTCACAGACTTCAGAGAGACCTGGTTCTCAGCAGTGACTCTGGCCGAGAAAGCAATGGCAACATCCACAAAATACTAAGCTCCTTAAAAACTGATCCCCGACATAGTTTGGTTATCCCTAGAGGAGGCATTGAAGAGGATGGAACCGTGATTACACTTTAACAGTTCCCCGCACTGAGTGTTTTCAGCAATAAGTGCCAATTGGAATAAATCAGACTCTTGCAACCTCTGATGCACAGAACAAAAGAGAACCTACATTCGTATAGACCCCATGGGTGTGAAAAATGTTACTTTCTAGGAAACATGGTTTTGGGGATTAGATGTAAAGCTGTTACTGCAAACTCTGAAAAATAGTGTAAATACATTGTATGTCCCTGTTTTTAAAAATGAGAAAGCAAATGGAAGCACCAAATCTAAAACTTTTAGTTGACACAAACTTCAGAAAAAATCCCATGAGTTAGGGAATGGCAGTGCTGCTCTTTTGGGTTTGCATGGATTTCTGAGCGTCATAAGAGGTGCCAATTTGGAGAGGGCCTTTTTAAATTGGTCAGAAAAAAGCACAGAAGTCATCTCTTAAAATATTAAAAGCTCATGAGCTATTAATCTGTCCTCTTATAACATACCAGTCTTCCATTAACTTGTTTACACAGATGATTTGCCATGTTATGTCTAATCTGGACAAGCGCTATATAAACTAGCAGTTTCCCACTCTGGTGGTAGCAGCTTTGGAGAAATGCTACATTTACACTCTCAAAACTTTGACCAAATGAGATATATATATGTGTGTGTGTAATTTTTAAAAGTCTGATAAGAGGGATAGAGGAGTTTGATGCCATAATTCCTTTTAGATCAGCACCACCTGCTGGTCAGTGGCAGTACTGTCAGGTTATAACATTTTTGTATATGAGGTTACTGTATGTGAAAAGGAAAATAGATTACCTAGAGGAGTTTTAACTGACTCCAGCACCATCATGTGAAAAGCGCATTTATTTTTTTTAATATTTATTAGACAAGAAAATTACCAACTTTAGTGACTGTTTTCATCATCTCCATCTCTTGATAACTTAGTATCAATTTAGAGAACGCACGTCAGAAGGGCAACCAAAAATATGAATTACTTAAATAACGTATTACCACCATGCCTTTGATCACATCATTGATGGAAAGAGCTTTGTGCTATGTTTTAGGGGCAACTTGAATCCACAAAGACTTTAGCTACAAAAGGCTGGTTGTCTATAGTATGCTATTTGAAGGATACTGGCTGACTTCCTAGCCGATCTCTTAACAGTTTGCTCAATATTTTAGAAACTGATGCATCAGAGAGGGATCTACCATTTTGGGGAGGGTTTAAAAGCTACCAAACTTGGGATTTGCTACCTGGACTCTCTACCTGAAGAAAACAAGTTTGGTCTCAATTCTGTTTTTCTCATCTCCTGAAAATGCCACAAGTTATTAAAATGATCTAATCTAAAATATTTTGTAATAATATCTTCCACAGTTTAAGGAACATATAATTGTCTTACAGTGTATTTTTCTACTTGTAGCTGTGTCATTTTCTTTTTTTTTTTTAACCTTATAGTATTGTATATTAAAGCTTTTTCTGGATTTTTTTAATGTGGTGGAATGGCCATTTCTTTAATATTGCATTGGGTTGGAAAACTCAGACCATTTAAATTTTAACAAAGTGCGGTTCTAGACTCAGGAAGTGTATGTGGATTCCTTCTCATTTTAATCTTTAAAAATACAAATGAGCATTTGTTACTTTATTAACAATGTTACAAAGTTCACTGCCAGATATGCCTGACGCTGAATTAAATCTGTAATTTTTGGGATATTTTAAAGCTTCTTTAATAATTTTTAACATTCTCTCCCATTTGCTGTGTCTATTTGAGAGATGAGTACCTGTTTTGGTCAGATCAGAAGAATGGCACATTACTGTCACAAGATCAATCTCTTGCAATGACTTTATTTGTATTCTGCCAGAGGCAGTCATTTTTTAGCTGATGGATATTGGTGCAATAGACAATTTTTCACTATAACATTGTACCCTTCAGTCACAGACCAGTTTATCAACAGAAGTAGTTGATAAACTAGTCATGGATTACAAATTGTGATAGCTCTCTGGGTGGTTTTTAATTTAAATGTCCTCAAAGCTGATGCTGGCACTTACTCTTGTAACTTGCACTGCAACTGTTTTTTCCCTACCCTTTTCTACATATTTCAGTAGCAAAGTCTGGCTCTTCATACATGTCAAAATAGATGGAGTCTAATTTCTGATGACACTTTTTCTGTGTTTGGGGATATGGTGGTGGTTCTGTTCCTCAGTGGATCTGTCCTGTGTGCTTATGCGGTCACAGCAGGCCGTTTTGATTTCTGTTGAGTTGGGTTTTTCCTCGTAGATGAGTGCTGTTGTTGTTCTCATTCCCCTGGAAAGAGCATAGTTTGCTGTCCTCCATAGATCAGTTTTCCAGTCATGTTTTTCCTAAGGAGATGGGATTCCCGACTACCCAGAAAACATGTAAGACATTTATGTATTATATGATGCTATGGTGTAGACTGCTATATGAGAGTACAAATAAGGTGCATTTGGAGAAACATCTGAGAAGTAGACTTGGATTCCTTCTGAGTAAAACACTTAGTCAAGGGTAGATGATGCTATAAGTAAAGTTCACCTTACTGTCTACAAAATATCAAAAAGGATAAATATTCCCAAATCTCTTAATTATTCATGCTTGTTAAAATGTATATTGGATAAAAACTTACATGAGCAACTTCAGTCACATTTCTATTCAGACGGAGTCGGAGAAGTGGAGATACTTTCATTTGAAGTCCAGTTACAATTGCAGACTAATTGATATCTACATTGTCAATAGGATGAATATTTCCCAGAATAAAGAGTTGAAAGGTCTGTGCTTCATTTGCACCATTTATTATATGGCTGGTCTCTGACTTGAGCAAAACACTTGCATCTTAGTGTAAATGGGACTTTTAGTCACCTGTCCCTGAATAGTGCTGAAGCCTGAGACCAATTTGTTCTAAAACTTGAGTTCACATTCTCCTTCAAGATGAATGAGTTATGGTTCTAATTCCAGAAAAAAGCTGCTGCAACTGGAAAAAGCAGGAAGGCCAAGACTGTGTGTTTCAATCTAAACTTTTCAGCAAGCGACCTTCCAGCATAAGAGGATTCTATCAGTTCTAAAATGAAAATATTTGATAATAAGAGTGCCTGAGGCAGCAAAGATAACTAAATCCTCCTCTGAAAAAGCTTTCACAAAATTGAATATACAGGAAGCCAGATTGGCTCAGATGGAAAATCATATCAAATTAGTTTAAAGACAGGGAGTGCATAGTTCTCACAAGGAAAGCCATAGCTCATGTTACCTTATTACAGAATAAAATGTTAAGTTCGAAGAGCTGAATCTGTCATTCCCATTTTAAAATCATTTAAAAAAGGAATTAAAAGTAGTTTCAGGTACAACTGCTCAGAGTTCTACCCCACCACCAATGTCTGTAGTTTGCAGTCTCCTCTTCTTAAAATAGTTCCTCTCTTCTACTGATGCTGTGGGAGACCGGAATGTTAGCGTATAGTAGTGTAAATGATTAACTAATAATTGTATCAGAGGTAGCAAGGGTGGGGGAAGGCAGGAGCTGGCTCAAAAGCCACCCCCCGCACCACTGCCTCTGATAGGCAGCAGTGTAGAGAGTGAGGGGGGCAGGTGAAAGCCAGTACATGCAGGGAACTGCCTTGCTGCCTCCCACAGAGGCAGCGGAGGTGGGAGCTGGCGCTCAGCCAGGAGCACCAGCTTCATGGAGCAGCCTCCCTCCTCCCCCTATGCTGCTGCCTCTTGATACAGAGGCAGCAGCGCAGGGGAGGGGCAACCGGCAGGATGCTGGCACAGTCCCTGTCTGCGGGGAGCTTGGACCCCCCCCAGACAGGAGCTGCTTCTGTCTCTGATACAGAGGCATCAATGTGGGATGGCAGGGAGCTCCCCCGGAGTAGGGATGTCATTGTGTAGACAACTACATGATTAACCGATAAGCCTGTACTTATTGGTTAATTGTGTTGACTATACGCATTTCTCCCCCCACCATTGCTGCCTGATACAGAGGCAGCAAGGGGTGGGGGGGAATGGGAACTGGTGCCCCTGAGGAGATGGCTTAAAAGCCGGCTAAGCACCAAATCCGCCTGCCCTTCTCCCCCCCATGCTGCTGCTTCTAATAGAGGCAGCAGCCCAGAGGGTGAATGGGGTAGGCTGGAGCCAATACGTGCAAGGAGCCAGCTCCCACAGACCCATCTGCCCCCCGCTGCTGCCTCCTACCGATAGAGGCTGCAGTGTGGGGGGAGGGGAAGGGAGGCTCTGCCTCCCTCTGTGTGCTGTGAGCCTAGGCCTGCCATGGACTAGCAGCCTCTGTCCACGGGGAGCTCCGACCCCCTACAGACTAGGGATGTGAAATTTAGATTAATTGGCTAATTGATTAGTTAAGGGCTCCTCCACCTTTGAAGTGTAGCAACAGCCCAAGGGGACTCAAACAGTCCCCAGCTGACCCTGGGCTCCATGCAGCATTTCAAAGCAGTAGACCCCAGACTTCATGCGGTGCTGCCACTTTGAAACGCCGTGTGCAGCCCAGGCCAGCTGGGGACCCCAAGCTGCACGCAGCGTTTCAAAGCAGCATATCCATGTGGCACTGCTGCTGTGAAGCACTCCTTCCTTCCCTCCCCTCCCCCCACCACTTGCTGCTACTTTCTGATAGAGGCAGCAAGAGGGTGGGGGAGTGACTAGTCGGCTAGCATGTAGACTAGTCATTCACATCCCTATGCAGACTGGCTGCTGCCACCCTGCACTGCTGCCCCTGTATCGCAGGCAGCCAGTCTGTGGGGAGGTGTTTTTTAAACTGGATCTCCTCGCGGACCAGCTCCTGATAGAAAGGCAGCAGTACAGGGTGGCTGGGGCTCCCTGGGAGTGCACTGGCTGTCAGCCCCACCCCTGGGGCCTATTGAATAGTTGTGTAACTGCTAACATTTCTTGCAGTTACATGACTGTTCATTTACATGATATCTAACATCCCAACCCAGGAGTGCACTGGCTGCTGGCCCAGCCCCAGGGGCCACTAAATAATGGTGTAACCACTAAGACTTTGTGTGATTACACGATTATTAAATTAAACTATATCTAACATCCCTTGTGGGGTAGATGTACACAAATGGAAAAACTGACTGTGTGAAGTTTGAAATTGACTATATGTAAAGTGCTAACAAATGTCCCATGTAAACAAATTGGAAAAAAATAGAAGGAATGACTTCTTAACTTTCAGTTTATATAAGACCTGAGTGTTAACAGTAACAATTTTAAACAGAAGTGACTTTCTCTTAAAATTGAGCATGTCCCTTTAAGCAAAGTTAAACTTAGTTGCTACACAAATGGAGACCTTCAAGGAAAACTCAAATAATATTGACCCATCCAGTGGATGATAGGTAGGTTTGGCTACACCTTGACAGTTAAGTCCTACTGGAGAGACATCTTAATTCTAGTGCCTGGAAAAGGTCTCTTTCCTTTACTAATCTCATAGCCATCTTTTCAAGGTATTTGTTTTGTTTTTAGTATTCTGACAGTTGAGGCCAGGCTTTTGTAAATCTTTCCATGGGCAGTTTTGTGATAGCATATGAATTAAGGACAGGGCCAACATTTGTATGTCTTGGGTAACACGTGAGATTGATAGCCACTGAGAAGTTAGTGTGTGGTTTATGTAAAAATAGCTTTATACTTTGCATATTTGTAGCCTGAGTTTTCAAGCTAGGTCTGCTTAATTAACTACAAGTGTTTACTTCAGATAGAACTGAAGTAGTACTTGTACCTGCATACAATCTATCTCTACAGTACTAACTGCTTCATTAGTCCTCAGCAGAACTTCCAGGTAAGTTCTAACGGATGGCCTGTACAACCGGTACTGAGGGAAGAGGCAGAAACAATACAGCTTGCTTTTCACGTTAGGCTGAATTTAAAGGTGACCAGAAAAATCATCTTTTTGCTTGGTAAACTAAACGAACAAGATAAGGAGCTCAGATATTCTAATTGTTTACCTAATTCTTCTTCAAACAAGATTCTAAATTCAAAGATCCTAACTATGATTTTCTGAAATGGCATGCAACATCAAGACGCTTCTACCATTGACCTTGTTCTTGGTATTCAAAGTTACTGATGTCCGTTAAAATATTAACTATCTAGTGCATATGCATATTATCAGATTCTGACTGAATCATCAGCCATCAACTGTGCTGTGTTCACCCTCCCTTATCTTAAGTTCCAGTACTGAATGACTTTAATAAGTTACTCAAGCTTCCTTTATGTCCAGGGAGAGATAAATCACTTGAGAAACTGAGCACACTTGTAACTTTTTTCCTTCTGGAAATAATATTCTAAGAGGTGGGTTGAGGAAGAAAAAAAAATACTGTGAATAAATACCAATAAAATGGATGTTGTACCCTTTGTTTTGCTGTTTGTAGGATGACACACAGAGGCTTGAGGTTCTCTTTTAAAATGTCCTTGTTTGTTTTTTTTAATAGAAAATGGGACAGTTTGCCTACCCATTCTTTTGTTGGAGGACAGTGACAGGGTGTGCCAGGCCTAACTAGGCTCACCTGGCTGAAGAAGCCCTGCCCCTACAGTCCTGCTGAGCATGCTCAGACTGCAGCTCAGGTATAAAAGCTTGGAAAGAGGCTCAGTCTGGGCTGGCCGCTGAGGAAGGAGGCCCGGCCAGAGCTCCTGCAGGTGAACTGCCAGAGGGACTAGACCTGGAAACCAGCCAGCGAGACGCATGCGCTACAGAGGATCTGGAGGAAGGACCCTAGAGGGAGTCCAGTAGAGTATGGTCAGAAGTAGCCCTTGTATCCTGAGGAGCTCAGAGTGTTGTGGTGAGTCCCCACTGAGTGAGCAGTCACCTGCGCCACTGCTAATAGGGCCCTGGACTGGGACCCAGTGGAGTAGGGAGGGCCTGGGTCCCTCTACCAGCACCTCAATCCCAAAACTCTTGGGGCCCTGCACCCTCTTATTACTGACTTCAGTTGCAGGGTCGTACTGTCCCAGCAAGAGGGGCACTTATTACTGACTTTGGCAGCTAGGTCACACTGCCCTGGCGAGAGGAGTGTGGATGTAGAACCTCATTTGAGTTTCAGGATGCGCAGGGTTTGGGCGTGGTTCCAAGAATCCCAGGAGATGTGGCAACTCCCTCTCCCCTCTTGTCCCCTCCCCCTTTGGAGAGAGGAATGAGCGCATCGCCCCCTGACGTGGTGGAGAATGTGGGCATTTTAACATAAGGGGAAGAGTGAGCAGCAGAGAGAAACTAATTTTTGAGAGAGAAACTGAAGGAAAAAGAGAGAGAATGGATCCCAACAAGTTATTTGAATGGTTACTAGAGAATCAGCAGAAACAGGCCTCCCAACAGCAGCAGCAATAGATGCAGCTGCTCCAACAGTTGGTCACCCAACAGCTACAGGCAACACAACAGCAGCTGCTGCTACGGGAGTTGGCCACACAGGCCCAGCAGAATGGCTGCACTGTGGTGGTTTGTGCCAGGCCCTATCCCTAACCCAGCAGAGGATGGAGCTGGGGGCAGTATGTTGAGGGTGCCCATAAGCCTGACTAAGATGGGCCCCAGTGATGATCCGAAGGCATACATAGTTACCTTTGAGAGAGTCACCACTGCCGCCCGGTGGCCTGCTGAACATTGGGCCACCATCCTCAACCCCTATTTGACTGGCGCAGCCCAAATGGCCTTTCAGAACTTAGACCCCCCAGAGGCACTAGAGTACCCCAAAGTGAGGGCAGCCATATTGGACCAGGCCTAGGTGAGTCCAGAGACGTACCACCAATGTTTATACCAGGAAAGGTTCTCTCCAGGCCACAGAGAGAGATGAGACATATGCTGGTGATGGTTGGAGCCCGAGCAGAGGTTTGGGGCTGAAGTTGAAGAAGGGAGAGGCCCTAGAGCAGTTTCTACAGGTCCTACCAGAAGGCGGCAAGGAATGAGTGCAACAACACTGCCCAAGGATGCTTGCTGCAACCATCTCCCTGATGGAGGATTATATCGCAGCTGAAAAGCCTGCTCAGCTGGACCAGAAATTAAGTAAACGGCAGGTAAAAGGGACCTGGAGGTGTCCAGCCTTTCCATGCTGGCCCACCTCAAAGACCCAGGGAAACCCGGCTAAAAGGCCCCATTAGGGACACCCCGGTCTGAGGAGGGCTAGACCCCCACCATGGAATGGAAAACCTTCCCCGCAAGAGATGCCTCCTATGAAACAGAGTGCGGGCAGCTGTTACCAGTGCAGCCAGGAGGGACATTTCAGGAGGGAGTGTCCTGTCATGAATTGCATCTATGGGCAGGTGCTGGTGGTGGGACGGAGGGCCCATAAGTGAGACGCAGCCAAGATAGCGGTGCCCATCCAAGTGAATGGAACATGCACTACCGCTCTAGGAGACGCTGGCTACAGCCAAACCATCATACAAGCAGGTGCGGTGCTGCTTGCGTGACCAACAGTTGGGGTACAACTACAGTGCATCCATGGGGATGTCATGGGGAAGATACTTACCGCCACAGCGCCTCCTGCTGGTAGCACTGGGAATCGGCTTGTACCTGCCTGCTGGACACCTCCCTCTGGCTGGTGTCTCCTCGTGTCCGTTCCGGACCCACGTTGCTCCCAGACCATGGTGTTCTCTTCAGGACTCTGCCCTCCGGCAGTACCTACTCCAGTGTCTCTCGGCCCCCTTGTGGGGGGGAGGGGTGTTTATTCAGTCTCTTTACTCTGGGATCCTCCCCTCCCAGGGAATCCCCAATCCCCCTATGCCCACCTTGCTTAGTGACCCACTGCCAGTCATCATCTAGCCCCTGCAACGGGCAAACTGCAGTCTGACATCACTAGCAAAGGGGTGCGGAGTTGCTGCCTTTTCCTATCCTGGCTGCCCCGCTGCAGCCCTAGTACACTCAGGCCTTGCCTCAGGCCCTGCAGCCTGGGAGTGAGATCAGGCCAGAGCTCCCTAGCTCTGCCTCCCCAGACTGCAGCCCAGGTATAAAAGCCTGGAGAGATGCTCAATTTGGGCTGGCCGCTGAGGAGGCCAGAGGCCTGGCCTGAGTGCCTGCAAGAGAACCACCAGAGGGACCAGACCCGGAAACCAGCCAGAGAGATGCCTGCACTACAGAGGATCTGGAAGAAGGACCTGGAAGGAGACCAGCGGAGTTTGGCAGGAAGTAGCCCAGGGCGGGAGATTGTATCCCAAGGAGCTCAGTGTGGGAGTCCCCGCTGAGCGAGCAGTTGCCCGCACCACTGCTAATAGGGCCCTGAGCTGGGATCCGGTGGAGTAGGGAGGGCCCGGGTCCCCTTTCCACCGCCTCAATCCCCCAACCCGTGGGGCCTGCACCTGCTTACTATGACTTCGGCTGCTAGGTCGTGCGGCTGTGGCGAGCGGAGTGTGGGTGTAGAACCGCATTCGAATTTCAGGACACGCGTGGTTGGGCATGGTTCCAAGAACCCCAGGAGACACGACAGCTCCCCACCCAGGGAGAGGGACAAGCGCATCACTCCACAACGACAACGTAAAAAAGTAAAGCAGGAGGAAGACCTTCCTTAGAGAACTTTTATTTTGCAAAATGTTAGCATGCATGTGGAATGAGATGGAAAACTATAAACTATCTAGTTTATATATAAATGAAGCAGTGCAATATCCTCACCATCCATAGTGGGTTTCAGATACAGTTGTCTACATGTTGACATTTCTATCAGAGGCAGCAAAGGGGGCCAGATGGAAGCCAGTACCCCACCCCACCCCTGTGCTGCAGCAGCGTGAAGGGAGCAGGCGGGAGTTGATATGTACTGGGAGCTGGCTTTTAAGTGGCTCTCCACATGTGCTGGCTCCACGGACCCACTGGTCCCCTCCACTTGCTTCCTCCTACAGAGACAGTGGGGGAGGGAGAGAGGTAGGAGCTGCCTTCCCTCTCCTCCCCATGCTATTGCCTCTATCAGAAGCAGCCTCTGTCTGCAGGGAGCTCGGACCCCGCCACAAACGGGCTCCTACCACTCTGTGCTGCTGCCTTTGTATCAGAGGTAGCAATGCAAAGCAGAAGCCCGTCTACATGGGAAGCCGGTTTTTAACCCAGCTTCCCTCACAGACCGGCTCCCACCTGTCACCCTGCCTGTTGCCTCTGAGAGGACTATAGGAAGCCCCCACTTTACGACGGCCCGATTTACGACCCCACACACTTACGACCTTTTCCATAAGTGCGGAAGGGGCCGTAATCCCCCGTCTTAAGTCCTCAGCCCCGCATTTACGACGGCGTATGATGCCTGTCGTAAATGCAGGCTCGAGTTACGATGCCCTAGACTTGCACGCTATCCCCAGAGCCAATCGCATCGCAAGTCGGGGGCAGCCTGTATTGAATAGTCAAGTAACTACTGAATTTTGATTTGAGTATTCTATGACATGCTATCTAACATCCGTAGTTTCTGATGTGATACTTCTATCTGAAAAAGGAATATCACAGGAATAGAAGGGAGAGAAGCAATGACTATGATTTGGCATCAGCCTGAGTGTTTACGTTGGAAAAGAGATGAGTTTTGTGTGTCTCATTCATAACCCTCTAACAACTTTCACAGAGAAGGCAAATTGGTTGCTCCTATTTACCTTTGGTTATATGACAAGCCCGATGTTCACTTGGCAAGATTTAAAACCACAAGGAAATGAGTAGTCCTGTGGCACCTTAGAGCAGGGGTGGGCAATAATTTTCACAAGGAGGGCCACTTAGTTAATTTTGATATGGTCACAGGCCAGCTCCAGCCCCTGGAAAGAACAGAAGGGGGCGGGGCTAGGGACTAGCCTCCCCCTAGTGTTGTCTGGGGCTGGATGTTTTGATTTAAAAACACAAGAAAAGGCTCCCAGCCCCACTGCTACTGCATTGCCTGGCAGCTGCCCGGGGTTGCTGCAGCTATTTAATGTGCTTGTGGCTCTGGCCCCTGCCAAGATAGAGTTGCAACCAGGAGCCATTTAAATAAGATCCGGCTGCCCAAGCCACTACCTGGAAATGAAGCAGCCAGCTGCAGTCTGTGGGCCGGATCAAAGTGTTAGGAGGACCAGATCTGGCCCCCGGGATGCATCTTGCCCAGCCCTGCCTTACAGACTAACAAAAATATATATAATATGAGCTTTCATGGGCAAAATCTACTTCTTCAGAAGAGCTTGACCCCAAAAAGCTCATGATATTATATATAGTTTTGTGAGTCAAGGTGCCATTTGTTGTTTTTAAAGTTACAGACTAACAGGGCAGCTACTCCTGAGACGTTTTAAAAAGGAAATTAGTTTTCTACAAACAGCATATACTTTGTGTGGAACCCGCTACTTGAAAATATCACTGAGGGTAAGTGTTCAGTAGGATTCAAAACTGAATCAGGCACTTGTGAGTAATGTGAATGTCCATGTTTGCATTAGATAATGGGTTTTGACCCTCTCTTACATAAACCGCTACATGGACTGGAAATAAACTTCTGTTGCATTGGTACTCCACATGTGTGTGCATTTTTAATAGGAGACTTTTGGTACTAGTAACTATTTGATCTGCATGTGACCTAGCTAATCTCATGCACCTCACTGAGGATATATAGGGCAGTGTTGGATTAACCACTCTTACTTTTTACCACTTTGCTCTCAGATGACGCATACAGTGGTGCCTGCTCTAGGGATCTTAAATTTAGTTTAACTAAATGACTAGTTGATGGAATTTCCATTGACTAGTCAATTAGTCGATATGCTGAGGAGCCGCAGTGGGGGGGCTAACCCTGCTGCAGCTCTGACTTTTAAATGTATTAAGAGCAAGCAGGCTCTTAATACATTTAAAGGGCTGGTGCACAGGGTGGGGGACCTGGCATGTGCTGGGATAGCTGATTCCTAGCTCGTGCCAGGTCCCACCACTGCGCTTCTTCTTTTAAAAGTATTAAGAGCCAGCAGGATGCGCACACATCCATATTCTGGCACCACCCCATCTTGTCATTGAGTACACCAAGGATAATTTCCCATGGTTATGAAAGCACTGGTGGCACTAGGGACCCTTCTCTGATGTTGAAGCTGGTTGGGTGAAGGTAACAGGCACAGAAAGCCCAGGGGAGTTCCACAGCTCCCCTGGCCACTATGCAGCTAAGGTATTTAGTTCAGTTATCCCAGCTAAACTCATCAGAGAGATGCAGGGGAAGAAACAGGGCTGTCTAATGTCTAAAATGCTGGGCAGAGGACTGCACAGCACTTCCATGGAAGTTTCATCAGCAATTTTCATGGACAAAAGGGACGTTCCTATTCCAAGTACTCTGTATGCCTCTCACTGCCTAGATAAGTAAATAAAAGAATGGAGGCAACTTCTGCCTCTGCCAAAGTACAGGACACTGATCTAGTACAAACGACACAATGAGGCTTCCATGCTAATTTTTAATGTATTCTAGAACATCAATAAAATAATCCATCACAAGTCAATGCCTTTGTCTCACTAAAGTTGTGGGTGAGATGAATGCCATTTTGAAATGGTAGAAGGCAGTGGTGAGGGGCAATGTGCCAGGAACCAGGGGAAGCACAGCTTGTCCACTTCTTGCTGGATCAGATCCTGCTTCCATCCACTCCCCTCCCCCATGGCTCCAGCATGGAGCCAGCACAATTGTGGAGTCAAAACCAGTCCCCTGTCTGTCTTCCTTTCCCCCCATGTCCTCTGCCCATGGCAGGTGGAGGGACCCAGGCTCTCCACAGTTAACAGTGCAGCTCTCCCTGACTCGTCTTGGGTGGGGGTGTGGGCCTTGGTCATCGTAAGAGCTGTGTTGTGGGGAGCCTGGTCCCTCCACCTGCCCTGGGCAGGGGTCTAGCAGGTAGACACGCGGGCAAGAGGTTGCTTTAAGCCCCACTCTGGCTTTGCTGGAGGCAGGGGCTCCCAGCCGCTCCATTTTTGCGAAGGCTCTGGCACCTCTGGTGGGGATTAGACACGATTTTGGTGAATTGGGGGAAATGACTATAAAGAATTCCTGTACAATTACCTGAGCTTGCCTCTACTTCACCAGTTGCTTTTCTACATGTGCCAGGTGGAACGGGGCTGCCTCAGACATTTCAAACCGCTCCGCCTCAGAACATGTTTTGAGACTTCTGCTACATCACATCTCCACTTCTCCCTCATGCTCTTTGTAGCAGGCCTCGTCTTTGTATTCTTGTAAAGCTCCCAAAGGGTGTTGAGGGGACACCTGCCCTGTATAGCATGCAAGTCACTGTAAAAGAAGCAGGGAAACATCACCTCATTTTCCTTCTTCTCATTCTCATAGGTTTGATACAGTTTCTTTGACTTCCTACAGCACTGTTCCCTTTGCAAAAACTCCCCATTACAATCTGATTCATGTTGAATTTCTATGACTGGTCTTCACTGTGCTTGTAGTCTCTTTTACTCACAGGCCCTGGAGATCCTGCTTTCCTGCCCCAATCAGCATATCTTGCAGCTATAGGTTCATGCTGCTAGCATGGCCAGAGGGTCAGATGCAGACAAAAGTTAGGTAGTATGTGTCCTTGCTACGATGGACAATCAGTAAAAGCCATATAAAAGATACATGTGTGTCTTTAAAGGAGTGGGCTTCTGGCACTTCTGATAGGCTGATTTAGTCCAAAACTGTGACTGCAGCTGGTGTCCTAATGTCAGAGGAATTGAGAACAGGTAGGCTCAAGACACACAAGATCTACACGTTCTCATTGGGAAGCTAACTAGATCAACCATGGTCTTTCAATGCAGGGAAAGGTGAGAGTGTTGCATTGCTGGGGGAGGTGCTTTCCTTGCTGAGAGGCAGAGTTTGGAAAAGACTGTTGTACATTTCCCTCAATGCAAGTCAGCTGGGGTGGACCTAACTTTGCAGCAATTTGGGTCGGGTCTAAACTTCCAGGTGGGCTGGGAGCTGCTTTTTTTGGTAAGGGTTATTGCAGTATTGCCACCTCCTGCCTATGCTGTGCAGGTTGGGGAGCTGACTGGTCTGATTCAGAGTGGCAAATCTTCCAGTGCTACTTGTTCTTTGTCGTCTTCCTAATGAGCATGCCCATAAGAAAAAGGCTAAAATGCTTATAGCCACATGGCCACTTCTCCTGGGTTTGTACCTAGCCCGAGTAGCTCCCAGCACTTGTGAAGGTTGTGGCGGGAGGAAAATCAGCAGCACTGGTGTAGTGTTGAAAGCTCCTACCCAAGAGATTGTGCTACTTCCAACTATTTTTGGGGCACTGAGCATGCGCAGACAAACTGAGCATGCTCAGCAGATCTCTTGCAGCCAGTGCCCTTCACCCTGCCCACACTAGCTATAAGTTTTTGCTTACTGCATTTTAAAGGAGGTTCAAAATGGAAAAAGGGTGCTAAAGACATGACATGAAGTTCATAACACTTCACACATTTCTCTTGTCTTATTCCCGGGACTCTGAATTGTGCTCCCATCTCTGCAACCCATTTTCATTGTTTTGCTCCTTGTAAATGTAATGTCTTGTACTGTTAATTACTCTGTGCAATGCACATTGTTGGGGGGAAAAGATACTTAAGTCAAAGTACTGCTACTTTGAAACACATGTAAGTAACAGTCAAAGTAACCTTCTGGAAAACTACTTGAGTAAAAGTACAAAAGCATCACATCTTAATTGTACTCAAGTATTCAAAAGTAAAATTAGTTGTCCTATGGAAATCTATGCTTAACCACGCAAGTTCTTGCAGGTCACCAATATTTTACACACACACACACACACACACGATATATAAACACGATATAACTCTATTATATATACACACATACTATACATTTTTCATTTATGGAATTTAACTGTAATCACTGCCTTCATTTATAAAGATGAAGAATGACCAAATTAAATACAAGAGTCAGATTACAGAAATGTATTTATTTTGTCCACATTCATAGTGTGCATTTTTAGCATTTTTCCATTGTAATGATTAATTTCCAAAATGTTTGTTCAACCGTAGAAGCATTTTTTTTCAAAATTATCACAGTCAAGCCTTGCTCTTCTTGGAAACAATATGAGTCTATGACCACAGAAGAATCTCTCACAGGCAGCTGATGCAGGCAGAGGTCTGTTGGCCCTGATGCACAGCTCCCTAATCTAGGAAAAGATTGCAGCAGATCCGTGGTGTCTCCAGAAGAGGCCAAATAACATCAAGCTTCTTTGCAGTTTCATTTGTCTAAGTCAAGATAACACAGTCTCTCTTACCTTTTCTAATCCCAGTATCATGCTTGTTCCAAGTGGTCCTAAAATTTGACATCAAGATGTCAGCTGCTATTAGCTCTGGGTCCTCAAATATTTCACCAAAACACTTCTGAATGTCACACTGAAGTCCATCTACCAGTGGCTTCAAGAGGGCATCTTGTTCCTTTGCAGTTTGAAACCATCTGGTATAATTTAGGCAGCATCCATTCCATTAGTGCTTGTTTCTGCTTGGAGAATATTTAGTGCCTTCACCACTGGGCCCACGACCATGGCATATTCTGCCAATAAAACCAGCTCTGCTGGATTCAGCCTGTAGAATAGTCAATACATAATGTTAACTAATAAAAATACAGAAAAGTATAAAGCAAAGAACTGCTTCTTACATATTAATTTTGAGTTCTGGAAACACATTTCTCATGGATCCTTCTCCTTGTTCGTTCAGTATGCACCGAATTCTCTCCACAGCCATGAACAGAGTTCCATCTTTTCTGGATTGGCTGAATGAACTGTAGCTTGCATTCTGCTTCCACCATTTTTGCTCCAATTGATGAGTGTTCAGTTTTATTTCATAGTGCTTGGCATCTGGCAAAAGTGGACCTGTCCATCTTTTTGTAGGTGTCATTTGAGTCTTCCAGTACCACATCTATAGATGAACCTAGGTTCCACAAGAGGCAGGCTCAGTGGTGGTGTTTTGTTACAATTTACTCTAGGCTGTTATGTATGTCCAGGACCTCTTCAGTTTTGTGAAATTCAGCTGATCAACATGAAAACCTGTCGTTGAAAACAATTGAGGGCCCCAAAAAAACCCCAAGCCACACTGATGTGTCCCCCAACTGATATACCTCACTCCTCTATTGCTCCAGTCCCACAGCAGAGGAGGGAGGGGAAAGGAACCAAGCTTCTGTGTTTCCCTGAGGCCAAATTGACTCATCACTACACATGGCTGTAGCACCAGCCCATTTTGTCCTGCTGCAGGAGCCAGAGGACCCTGACCATCATGGGCTGGATCCTGCGCTGTGTGCTCTGTGGCATAAAGTTCATACTGCATAGCCCATAGTGCACCCAGCATCAGTTGCAGCGCCCACATTGATGAGCCAGTGTGCACTTATAGGGCGCTCCTAGCGTTCACCAGCTTGCAGCTCATGAACCCTACTACAGGGTAGGCAGATGTGCACAGGGCTCTTCAGTATAAAGCTGCACAGTTTGCGATGCATGTAGATGTATAACCAGTAGTCTTTTTTACAGTTACATGCTTACAGTTTAACCACTGCTTACATGTCTAATATATGTCTTTTGGCACACTTCTGGGAGGTCTCCTAGGTAATCAGACCCCTGTCCCATCCTGCACAGACACTGCACACCCAACACCATCTTAGACCTTGCACCTCCACCCCCTTCCCACTCATCTATGAACATGTCTGCCTTTCTTAGCTCCCAAAGTTCAGCCACCATCTTCTCCAAAACCCATGGAAGACCCCTGATGTCCAGGAGCTCCTTTCCCCATGCATGTAGGCCTGGTGGTAAGACATACTATAGTCCGTGCAATGAATAGCACAGCCTCCATTGTGATTGATGGGCTTAGTCACACATTCTCTTCTTTTCCATTCATAGGACTTATTCTTTTTTGATGTTTAAAAAAAAAAATCTTGGTTTTTTTTTTTTTTATTTCAAACATGCAAATATTGTCAATTGCTCAGGGTATTGAGTCACAGTATTGGCACACGTACACTACCCAAAAGATGTTCCAAATAGACCCTGATTCTGCACCATTCCTCATCCACATTTCGACACCCCACCGCTGCACTGGAGACTTCCTCCTTCCCTCATTTATTCTTGGTTCAGGACGTCCAACACTTTGGTCATCTGAAGAAGTGAGCATTGCTCACTTCTGCTCATAATACCATCTACATGTTTTGTTAGTCTATAAAGTGCTACATGACTATTTTCTGTTTTTTAATTTTTTGTGGTTACAGAGAGACTGGCCTACCCTTCTGAAACATACCGATTATTCACACACTATGGATGTGGGTGTGCCTCTCTCATCTTTGAGTGAAAAAGGTGCCACATTCCTCCTCTCTGAGTAGTTTATTTTGTTTGTTGTGAAGAAACTAACTTTGGAATCCTTCATTGAATATGTAGTCATTGGAACTCTTTAACAAATCCACACTTGGGATACTGTATATGGGAACTTGTAATGCAAGGTCTTTATTGTTCAGTCAGACATCTGTCTGCTAAACAGAAGGTGCAATGGATTTCTTTACTATAAGTGGTGAAAACGCATTGAGAGTATGGACTCCTTTAAAATCGTCAATTAACACTTTTCCATTCTAAAAGGTCTTTCACAGTCTAGACTTGTCATCTGTGGGTCCTTTTTTTTTTTTTTTTTTTTTTTTTAAGGAAAGGCAAGCCAGCTAATGAATTTCCCAAGACCTTTTTTACAAAGCATGGACAGTCCTTGGCTTCAGATCTCGTTCACCTGCCCTTGCCTATTGTTTTGTAAAATCTTTGAAAAATCTTTAGGTGCAGGTGAACTGGAGGTTTGGCTGGGGATGGCCCTCCATATGTTTGGGGTGTGAGCGTCCAAGCTCAGCCTCCTACAGTGACTGGTAAATCCAAAGGTGCTCTTTTATACTCTTCGCTGTCCCTTCCTTACTATGCTGCTCACTATCAGGCATCTCTTCCATCCCCCCATATCCACACATGGTGGTGTGTCATTGTAGCATCCCCAGGCATACACCATGTGTGGATAAAACTGCTGTGTTTTGAATAAAGGACATCAATCACTAAAAATACCAAGTTCATATATTCTGTGGCTAAGTTATCCAAAATGCAAAACTTGTGCATATTGTATCTGTGGGGGGGGAGGGAGGGGGGAGGGGGAAATGGCTCACTATCTGTGCAGAAGGTAAAATGCTTGTTTTGGAAAACATCTTGAAACACCCACCAAAAGAAATGTTTGGGTGTAGAGATCAGCTTCTAATAATAAAGCTTTTTAAATTAGATCAATACGTCTGTTTGTGTCCATGTCACAACCCATGACTCAGTATGTGCTAGCCCATGCACCAGAGTGTGTGAAAGGCACATCTGAAACAATGATTTGACAGAGGGTGTCATTGGCAAATCCTTGTAACAGGCATTTTGCCATAGGGCTATCAGTTACCTGAGAAGTACTGAGGCAGCATTCTATACCAAACTAGGGCTTTGGGGATGGGTGTCAGATGGTTTTATATCTTTCTTTCCCCTCTCTGAGACAGGTCCTCTTATCATGTCCTTCCCGGCAACTATATCAGAGGGGTAGCCGGGTTATTCTCAAGCTGCATAAAATACGATAAGTCCTGTGGCACCTTGCAGAATCACAGATTTATCGGAGCATAATCTTTTGTGGGCAAAGACCCACTTGCATTTGTCTGACAAAATGGATCTTTGCTCATGAAAGCTTATGCTACAATAAATCTGTGATTCTGCAAGGTGCAATAGGACTTCTGAGTTTCGCACCGATGTTCTGTCCCGGTGTCAACTCGGAATTTCAATTCAATGCAACAATGTGGAGTCCATATTTCCAAGTGAAATTTTCCATCACAGTCCAGCATTTATTGCTGAATTTTCCACATGTCACTGTTTATAACTGATCAGTTTTCAATAAAGTCTGTATTCTATTCTATTCTGACTATTTTTACTAGTAGTCAATATACTTCTGCTCACTGACTGATCCTATTTGTGGGACCCTATCATGATGTGTTCTTTCAGAATATATATTGAACACACACACCTTTTCAATACTGGAGTGTTCCTCCCCAAGCATTCAGTGACCCTCATCATTGGGATGGACTCAAACACACAGTTCCTTACTTCCATGGATGGATTTCTTATGCTCTGCAGCCTCCACATACTGCCCCACAGCTCTGTTCCACCACACCTGACCCCTGCTGTGCCTGCACCCATAACCTTGACCTATGGCCTCATTCCCCCAGATGTGCTACCAGCTCTGCCTGTCCCAGTTCCACTAGTTGTAGCGTAAGCATTGCGCATGAATCTATGGGTGCATCTGCAGCAGGGGTGCCACATCTGTGTGACTGTACATGGTCTCCTGATGTACATTGTTAGGCTTTTTGTGTGTAGATGCTCTATTTTTAATTAAGCTTTTCCAGAACAATTATTGTTCCAACATAAGCTTGCAGTGCAGAGGTACCCTCATCAGGTCTGTTAACTCCAAAAAATTAGTCCTGGTGTGCCTCAATGATCTTATGGCTGGACTGCATTTTTTCACTCTGGCTACCCAATTGATTCTCAGTGGCAAACCATTCACATTGCAGCCAATTATATCCTGTCATCAACTTTCTCAAAATTTCATCGTTTTAACCCTAGATTTAGATGTACTTTTTTCTACACTTGGTTCCCCTCAACCCACAACTTTCAATAGATTTTATCCTTATCTCAACTGTGTGAATCTGGAGCTTGGAAAAGTACCCTCTCCCCCGCCATGTTCTGTGCCACCCAGTCTGTCTCTTTGAATCCAAGGCTCCTGCTCTGCACCCAAGGGATCTGACTGGAGACTGACCACAGAAGATTAAACTAATCCAGGTCTGTATATCTTGTGTCTGTATAGTGCAGAAATATTTTTTTACGCAGCACTGCTTATAATCCAATGAAAATATAACCATTTCACTTAGCTATTAATTGAAAAGGAGAAAGCATCCAGATGTGAATTAATTCAGTGAGTTAATGCTTTCATAATTCTCAGCATAAGAATTTTCATTCATCCTTTTTTTTGTTTCCTTGTGTGTGTTTTACACTGGCAAGTGTTTGTAAAGTGATGGTTACTTTTTACTTTCCTTCAGCCAATGTCAGTGGCCGGGGGTGGCAGCGGTCAGGCAGGCAGCATTAGAAGCAGAAGGAAAAATAACGTCCTCCCATGGCGGGGTATTTCACACAGCCACTGCAGAAAACAGGGGCTTGCTCTTCTTGCCTGCGGATCGCCCCTTCAAGGCTAATTCGTGTGCTTGCCTCAGCTCCCATTAGATGTGAAGGGCAGACCCATGGCCGAATGTAGATGCAAGCCCACTCACTGTTCCTGCAGAGGCCCTGTTAAATATCCACCTGCAGGAGGATGTAATTTTTACTTAGGCTGCTAATGCTCCTTGCACACCATTGAGACATGAAGGGGTGATCTGCAGCCCAAAGGAGCAAGTCCTTGTTTCCTGAACAGAGGACATTAAATTACCCGCCAGGTAATGGTGTTTTTTATCCGCTTGCACAATTTAGTTATCAGTCATCTAAAACATAATAATATAATAAGACACCACCACTTTACATTGAATCATTAAGATGGTACTGAGTATGTAAGGTACACATCTTCGTGTAAATGCAGCTGTAACCCTATGACCCCGAAACCACCCATCAATAATTGCCATGAGTATCACATATAGTGCAGAAAAAGCAGTCTTTTTCTTTTTAAACTGTTTTAATGGCTGTTAATATAATGAAATATAGATGTATGGGTAACATGTCTTTGTGTATTTCAGATTATTTAAAAGACCTCGACTAGCAAAGGAACTCGCTGTCATAAATCATGAGCATGGCAGATAACACAGGTAAGAAGAGGGTTTCCATATATGTTTTCTAGGCATTTACTCAACAAATGCACTATTGTCTTTATCCAAGGTGTTGTGGTTTTGTTCCCAACTATCGTTCTTCTGATACTGTTTTCTATCCTCACTTACTATGATTGAATAATTTTTAAATAGAACAGGTGATGTCACTTATTCCAAAGATGTGTTTTCAAAGTATGTAATGGTCTCTCATCTATTCTCAGTGACGTATTTTGAGGAAAAGATTGCCCGGGTTTTGGCCTACCTAAGGAGTAACACATACCCTGAAGGGATGAATAAAGCTGGGAGACAAAACCTGCATCAATTAGCTGCCAAATTTTTGGGGGGAAGATGAGCTATTGTAACAAAATTAACTATGGGGTCCAGTGGTGCAGGCTCAAGGGAGGGTTTTGTATAGTAAGTAGGTGTTTGCATTCTGGGGAAGGGACGGGGTTAGTTGGGGGTGTGCTGTGTTCGGAGAAGGAAGGGTGGGTGAAGTTGCTGGATGTTCCCCTTGCTGGCCTTCTCTGGGAGTGATTCCCAAATGCACAGTATCAAGTGAAGCCTGCCTCCAGACAGCTCCTGGGATCTGCACAACTGCCTGGTGCTTAGTGAATCAACCTGTAGCAGGGCACCAGGAGCCGGGCAGAGAATCCCTTATTAAAGGCAGAATGAGCTAGTCAGTATTCAGATTAGTTGCACATACATATGCCTTATAATGATTTCTAGACATTGGAAATATCTGATAAATGCTTTGGTGCAGTACGTTGAGATCCTCATCACATCTTGATTTTCTTTGCTTCTCCGATGGGAAACTCTTCCATTTAGCCAATGGCAGAAGAGTTGCTGTGGTGCATACCCTGAAAGAAGCCCTACAAATCTTTGAACTGCATCATACAAATGCACGTGGTGGCCATCATGGAATAGTCAAAACGACAATAGGCATCAGCGCTCAATACTGTTGGCCTGGGATTACAAAAGATATTGCTGATTGGGTATGTACTGGGATAAAATTATATGCAGGATTGTTTGCTTTACATGTTAGATGCAAATTTTAATTTGCATTGTGAAAAGAGTAATCTTACATTGGGTGAACAATATATAATCCCTTCCCTTGCAATAATCTAATAAAAAGGGCTCTAGAGGCGATCCGGGCAATTACAGACCGGTAAGTCTAACTTCAGTACCTGGCAAATTGGTCGAAACAATAGTAAAGAATAAAATTGTGAAGCATGTAGAAGAACATAATTTGTTGGACAAAAGTCAACATGGTTTCTGTAAAGGGAAATCCTGTCTTACTAATCTATTAGAGTTCTTTGAAGGGGTTAACAAACATGCGGACAAGGGGGATCCAGTAGATATAGTATACTTAGATTTCCAGAAAGCCTTTGACAAGGTCCTCACCAAAGGCTCTTGTGTAAATTATATGGCCATGGGATAAGAGGGAAGGTCCTTTCTTGGATTGAGAACTGGTTAAAAGACAGGAAACAAAGGGTAGGAATAAATGGTAAATTTTCAGAATGGAGAGGGGTAACTAGTGGTGTCCCCAAGGGTCAGTCCTAGGACCAATCCTGTTCAACTTATTCATAAATGATCTGGAGAAAGGGGTAAGCAGTGAGGTGGTAAAGTTTATGGATGATACCAAACTGTTTAGGATAGTCAAGACAGAAGCAGACTGTAAGGGACTTCAAGAAGATCTCACCAAACTGAGTGATTGGGCAACAAAATGGCAAATGAAATTTAATGTGGATAAGTGTAAAGTAATGCACATCGGGAAAAATAACCCCAACTATACGTACAGTATGATGGGGGCTAATTTGGCTACGACAAATCAGGAAAGAGATCTTGGAGTTATCGTGACAGTTCTCTGAAAACTTCCACACAGTGTGCAGCGGCGGTCAAAAAGGCAAATAGGATGCTAGGAATTATTAAGAAAGGGATAGAAAATAAGACCCAGAATATCTTACTGCCCCTGTATAAAACTATGGTACGCCCACATCTTGAATACTGTGTACAGATGTGGTCTCCTCACCTCAGAAAAGGGCAACTAAAATGATTAGGGGTTTGGAACGGGTCCCATATGAGGAGAGGTTAAAGCGACTGGGACTTTTCAGTCTAGAAAAGAGGAGACTGAGGGGATATGATAGAGGTGTATAAAATCATGAGTGGTGTGGAGAGGCGGATAAAGAAAAGTTAGTTATTAGTTCCTAAATAGAAGAACTAGAGGACACCAAATGAAATTAATGGGTAGCAGGTTTAAAACTAATAAAAGAAAGTTCTTCTTCACACAGCGTGTAGTCAGCATGTGGAACTCCTTGCCAGAGGAGGCTGTGAAGGCTAGGAATATAACAGAGTTTAAAGAGAAGCTAGATAATTTCATGGAGGTTAGGTCCATAAAAGGCTATTAGCCAGGGGATAAAATGGTGTCCTTGGCCTCTGTTTGACAGAGGCTGGAGAGGGATGGCAGGAGACAAATCACTTGATCATTGTCTTCGGTCCACCCTCTGGGGCACCTGGTGCGGCCACTGTCGGCAGACAGGATACTGGGCTAGATGGACCTTTGGTCTGACCCGCTACGGCCGTTCTTATGTTCTTATGTAATATATAAAGGAGAATGTTTATATGTTTGTGCTCTAATAACTTGGACACTATAAGACCTACTGCAACCAAACTTTCCATGGGATAACCTTTCCTCCAGAAGAAGGTTTTAAGGTACTTTTGGACCCGATCGGACCAAATCTCAACCTGTAAAAATAAAAAATAACCCGCTGCACTATACTGTAGGGGCAGCCCCGCCCACCCTAGGTCGTGTGCCCGCTGCCTGCAGCCTCAAAGCACCCTCCAGGGCTCGCCCCACCCCCACACACACAACGGTTTGGGCATCCGCCCTGCCCCCTGCAGCTAGTCTTAAAAAAAAAAAAAAAAAAAAAAAAAAAAAAACCCGCCACAACAACCAGCCACACTTAATGGTGAGGGGGGGAGGAAGGAACTGGCCAGGAGGGGAGCAGGGCTGGCCAGGAGGAAGGGGGGGGACGGGAAGCAGGGCTGGCCAGGAGAGATCGGGGAGGGACGGACCATGGGAAGCGGGGCTGGCTGGGGGATATCGGGGAGAGGGGGGCGGCCGGCAGGAGTGGGGCTGGCCAGGGGAAATCGGGAGGAGGAGAACTGGCCATCAGGAAGCAGGGCTGGCGGGGGGAGGAAACGAATCGGCCAGCAGGGAGCGGGACCAAGCAACACTGGGTAACTCCAGCTAGTCATGAAATACAAGACTTGTAATCTCACTTATGTTTGCCTACAAACTAGGTTGAGTTGTCGAGATTGCCAGAAAGTGTGCAAGGAATTGGACCTGGATCCTACATTGAACAGTATTAAGGTGAATTTTTGACTCTGACACATGCTGCGTGTTTCTTTTCATCTTCATTCAAGTCTCCAAATATTTTGAGTGTTCTTAGTATGGAATGCTTGTACATGTATCAGTACTGATTCTATTGTTGTACACAATGTTAAGAAATATTAGAAATAGAGTGAAAGACAATTCCTTATGTCCTTTTGTGTCAAACACAATGAGTAATTTAGTTACCAATGACCGTAATGCATGTGTATGTCAGATTTGAGTGCAATAATAAGTTCTAATGATTTGGGCACAGCAAGATTGAATCAGAATTATTATCCCTCCAGAATCCAGGAAGAACACCAAAGTGTAGACGTAGCATCAGTGTGAAGTACGCTTGCTATCTAGGGGTTTACTTAGACTATTAAATAAAGGTAATCAGCAGTATAACTCCCACCACTTCACTTGTAGGTCTACCGGCCTTTTGAACTGGTGGGGATGGATGTGATAGGGCCATTACCAGAAACTAAGGAAGGCTACAAGTACATCCTGACAACTACGGACTATGTAACACAATGGGTGTAAGCAGTCCCACTTTGTGATAAGTCGGCATATACGGTGGCTCAAGCAATATACCAGTATGCAGGGCTCAACAAATTAGTCAATCTACTCGCCCAGGGCGAGTAGATTTTAAGCCGGCACGGCGCCACAGCGTGATCAGCGCATGCGCAGTGCGGTCTACGCATGCGCAGCGTGCCAAACCGTGCGGCTGGCGAGCAGGGCTCGCCACCGCTTGTCAAGCCCTGCCAATATGTACTGCTTTTTGGAAATCCAGACTGTATACTGACCAGAATTCAATAATGAGGTAAATATTTGTTGTATGTTAATGCTTAGTTGGTCATCAATCCCACAGTCAAATCACTGGTAGTCCACTTTAAATTCATTCTGATTCTGAGTTTTTATTCCCAGTCATTGTGGATGAAAAGTCGCTGAGCTTAAACGGACCCTTACAGGGGAGGTATGTCAGGGTCGGCCTGTTGGAGGCAAGGCGCTACCCCTAGCCCTATCACAGCCTCGTATGCCTTGTTTCTGCCCCACTCAGGAGAGATATGCGCACACACAGCACCTCATGGAGGGCATACACTTATTCGCCAGTCATACTGTAGCCACAGTATGACTCTACCAGAATTTCCGGAAGCAGAGTTGGCAGGTCCACGGGGGCAGTTTTCGAAGGCAGTGCCGTCCCCTGCCCATATATATTTGACAAGGAAAAATATCATCTGGGTTGCTAAAATATTAGATTCCTTGGTTTATTTTTCTCAACCAAACCTGTGCAAAGGAAAGGATGTGGTATATCTTTTTGTTCTTTCAGCTGAATCTGGAGATTTGCAAATTACTGAAAGTAGAATGTAGTTTCACCAGCCCATACCACCCGCAATGGACTTGCCGAAAACACAAACAAATCCCTGAAAAGGTAATTTCTCAAGTTGATCATTCATAACATTGCTAACAAATAAAAGACATCTTGAATGAATCTACAAGAAGTGGTCTATGCCCCCACTAGCTCATGGTAACATCGACGTTTTTTCTTACTTTTTATGGTGCTGCTGTAATAAAACTTGTTTTTTAATTTTTTAGATTAGTTCATTGAAAATCCACTTCTCTGTTATTTCTAGAGCAAGTAACTGTACCAATGTACTTGGATTTCCTCTTTACGACTTTCAGATTGCATAATATGGTTTTCAGTGAACACACTTTAGCACTCCCCAAACCAACCCATAATTAATTTTTACAGAGCATTATGGAAGTTGGTAAATGATACTCAGAATAACTGGAATGAGTTTCTTCCTGAAATTACATATTCAATGAGAACCAAACCAAATATGGCAACCAAATTGGTACCATTTCGACTAGCCTTTTCATGTGATGTGACATTCCTGGAAAAAGTGCCAGAAACTTACATAGTAAGTATTGTTAAGAACCATGTGCTGTCATGTGCAAGTGTTATTCTGTGCTTGTTCATTTTTAAAACACAACTCCATTTGTTTCCAAAGTTACCAGATAGAGAAATACCTGATGAGGCATTGTACAAAAATTATATTATGGAAATGGAAGCTAGACGTGCTGCTGACTATGCACTTGCTTGAAAGAATATTTGGAAAGGACATGAAAAACAAAAAATATACTATGCCCCCAAAAAGTCCGTAAATATGGGAACATCACCTTCCATGTAGGTGACAGAGTTCTGCTCCTTAATACTAGAAGGAAAACAAGACAGGGTGGGCCTCTGGAACGTACTTACCGGGGACCATACACAATTACTTCCATACAGGGCAAAAGAGTGATCTTAGGAAAAAAGTGTAGGCAACCCTTAAGATTAATGCACAGCATTTTACACTTAAAGCCATACAAAGAGCCAATAAAATTAGGGGATGAAAACCCTACTAGAGGAAAAAGAAATAGAAGCAGGGTTGGAATACAATGATAAACTTGCCACCGCCACAGCAATGGGAGACTCTGATGACAAAGGAAACCTAAAGCCCGAAAAAAAAAAAAACAAAGGGAAAAGATTAGTGGTCCAAGCTTCTATGGATGACACTGTTCAATTAGCCCCCCTCATCAGAAGCTGGATACTTCGATGGCAAAGCAGATCTGAATCCTACAAACAGCAAACTGGAAGAGATGGAGATCACAGAGACTGAAAATCAAGAGTGTGAACTGAAAGAAATAGCAATCAGTGACTCAAAGAGTGCTGATGATATGTTTGAAGAGGATGCTGAAGACAGAGAATGGTTTCTCAAAGGTATTACCTACAAAAGAATAATTTGTTAACAATATGGAAAACTAACGTAAGCATGTCAACAGTTACTGTGTGAGAATAACACATTTGTGATGTTTCAGTACAGGACAAACTAACTGCTTTACTATTCATGTACTCTTTTTTTTTTTTTTTCTAGTACAATTCGTATTGACCCACACAGAGAGTAGAAGCCCAAGTTAAGAAAATAAAGCTCTATTACACTGCATTTTATGACCTGATGATGAACGCTGGACAAATGATGACATAAGTTGAAATAGCTGTAAAAATGAAAGCTGAATGGATTCATACCGCATATTTGTTAAAATGTCAGTGTTCTTTCAAATCTGTTACAGGTTATTGATGCATATTTGACTTGTGGTGGATAAAGCAAAGAGAAAGGCAGGACAATTAATGTGATGACACATGGAAATTGCAGCTACAATCAATAATCATATTCTCATGAACATTGTTAAAGTGATGCAGCTTAACAGAGCTTAGAGTATTGAATGCCAAACTGTAATTGTATTTATTTTCTGGAATCAGTGGTGCCCAATATGTAGCCAAAAGACAATTCACGCATACACCTTATTTCTGAGGGGAAAAAACAGAGAAAGAGATATATAACTGGACTATCTTTGATGTGCAGTTCTGAGGGGCCTGGATACCAAGAATCTCAACATTGCTTTGAAATATTTTGAAGTAATTTGTATGTAGAATATGCATTTTTCATAAGCAGAGGAATTGAAACCTAACATTATTTTATTTAATTGGGCTACATGACTTTTAAAATGAGTTAAACGGTGGAGTTGGGCATCGCATTGACTTGATTGAGTGTTGACAGGTACAAGCCATCACAGCAGTAGTTGCTACAGGCATCCTTTCTGAAAGAGCAACCCAAATGAAAATGAAGGTAAAGTTTTATTCCTAATAGGGATTACCATTTGCCACAAGGCACAGTATTAAAAAGCAATAACTTAACTGTGGCAGAGCTCATTAGCATCCTTGCTAGCCCACACACCTTTAGATATTCCTCTCTTCCTCACAATCTCCGCACATCATTCAAGGCTTAATATGGTGTAGGCCATCCAGACATGGGGGGGATATACATTCTCTTCAGTGTGTCCTGGGTGGTGGGGTCTCTTGCCTGAGGCATCTGGTGTTGGGAATGGCTGTGCACCCCATTGGGCAGGATGGGGAGGTTTACTTCTGTCTGCACTGCCCAGCTCTTCAGTGGAACAGCTGCCTTCCACTGTTCTTATCACAGCCCTTTCAGTGGTGAGCATGGAGGATCTTCACAGGTTCTGGCAGGCCGATGAATTTACACCAGGTTTCACAAGTAACAAGTAGTTTTCCCTGTGTACTCAATAAGGAAAAGGAACCTGCTTGTCCTTGGGATAATATACCTGGCTATCAATACTGTCCTGTAGTCATCAGTCCTTTCCTCACATCATGCTACGGTATGGAATGATGAATAGTAAGCATAATAATCAACTGGGATTGCTTCACTTGAGAGGAGAGAATAACTGCATTTTCATTTATGTTTCTCAATGATTGCAGAGTGGAATTTTACAAACTCCAATAATCCTGCTTCCATGCAACACTTCAGATCACTGGGTTATTGCAGTAAGATGTTTTCCCTGTTCATATTTTGGGATTGTACATACTCAATATGTCATGACACAAGATTGCAATATAGCTGCGTACCAGTGAGCTGTTGGTGGGTGTACGGGATCTTTAATAACAGGACTGTATTAAAATTAAAATTAAACTAAGATCTCATTTTTCAAAATGGGAGCAGAGCAGCAGGGAATCTAAAATTACACAGTGAAGACTAATTCTATCATCAATCAACTTGTAGTCAGCACTGGGACATTAAGGGAAATGACACTATGATTTGGTCATCTGTGTTCGTGACAAATGAGAATTGAAAAAATCTGAGTGATGTTTACCAAAATAATTCTAAGGTTTTTTTAAATTTTCAAATTCAAAATAACATGTGGATGGATGCATGTTCATTTACCGATAGCACTAATGAAAACCCGTGAGTTGGTAATAATCGACCCCCTTGGTAATGAAATCCGTTATGAGACACACCTCCTGAAGAACTGGAGGTGATTTTTTTTAAACACTAACTTTCATTGTTGACATCTATAGTGTTACTGTGCAAGTATTTTTAGTAACAAGTCCGAATGAGGAATAGTATGCTATAAAATGGAGAATGAGGGTAGTGTACACTGCAACGCTATTGTGGGACACCAGAAAAATCCAGGAATAGCTATCTTGCATCTTCCAGAAATCCTGTTATTTCGGGGTCACTATTATGACCTCTATGTAATCCTAATGCTACGAGGACTAATAGACATTTCTGATTATTGATTTATCTAGCAACTTGTAGTTGTGTAGACAACACAAAATGATGAGATAAGCTATTTCAGAATAGAATTTAAATAAGACACACAATTTTCATTGCTCAAATTGAATATCTAATTGCAAGTTAAGGTGCAGTGTAGACATAACCCAAGAGTTCGTTTCGACTGCCTCTCTCTTTCTGGATCCCAGAAAGATCCAGAAATAGCAACACTGTGCTGTAAAGGATAACGCTATTTCCTGAATTAGCAAGTGCACTCTTCAGGCTACCCTTAAGCAAGGGTAAAGGGATGTGTTGGAATATTGCCTTATTTTGCAATGCTGTATATAGAGCAACACATTTAAAAATAAGCTCTTTCAAATTAGACTCTGACTAAGGTACTGCACATCCCTCAAATTGAAGATCTTTCCTTTTCCAACGAAGTGAAATGACGACAACAATGGGAAATTGGCAAACCAAAATATTAGAACACAACAGACAAACGGATGGGTTCAATTGTGGGCCACTAATCCTGAAGGTATTAAGTGTAAAATTTCAACTTTCTTTATGAAGTTCATAATAATCCTAAGTTACTTTTTTAGAATTGGAAGTATAATTAGTTCTAATTGGAAGTATAATTAGTTTGCAGAAACATATTTGCAGTGGGAAGACATCAGAGTGTGCAGACAACACAAAAAGTGTTATTTGCAGTAAGAAGAAAAATTGCAATTTTGTTAATGAAAGAGTAAGGTAAGAGTAACTTTCTCTCACTCTTCGTGGTCCTTGAGAATATTGTAGTCGCATTAGTTCACAGGAAATAATTCTGCATTAATTATGTCTGGAAGTACTGTTAAAAAGGTTGGATTGAATGGTTGCTATAGACACAGTAGTGAAATGTCTTTGGATAACATTACAGACAACATCATTAAACCGAACGGGCAGAAACGTAGTCTGGGGATCACAATGAAATGTGAGCCATGAGCCACACATGCCCAAAATTAAAGTTTAAAAAAAAAAGTTTAAATTTTTAAAAAGAATTGAAGCTACATAATCAAGCATGATTTCTATTTACAGTTTACAAAGTAATCATACTTTGTACTCCCTTTGTTTTCATCACAGAAAGTGTAGAGGACTATTGCTTGTATTGCAATTCTGGGACTGTAAAGAAAACAAGTTCAGATGGAAGAATGGTAAGAAACAGAGAATGGGATGTGTAATTGAGGCCTGCAAATCCACGGATATCAATTTGAATCTGTGGGTAATCACATCTACGGATGCTAAGATATGTGGTTCATTCTTGTATTAAAATTACTAGACTGATAGAGCAGTAGAACAGGAAGGGACCTCAAGAGGTCATGAAGTCCAGTCCCCTGACCTCACAGAATGACCAGGCACCATTTAGATTACAGAGGGAAACTTCAGAACTTTCTTTCATGCTTAAATTTGACACTTTACCAATGGGCCTTAACAAAGATGCTAATTACCTTAACCATTACAAAGATAGCTTCCCACTTATCACCCCCGTATTAGCCATTCATTGACTCAAATAGCTATTCCCCTCCCCCTCACCCCACCTTCTGTCCTAAATCTGATTTGTCAGTTTAATAATGTGTTCACTTTTTTTCATTGTATTCCTTTGGTATATATGGTCATGCCAATTCTCTTCCAGAATATGATCTGAGGAAGTGGGTCTGGCCCACGAAAGCTCATCACCTATTTAAACCATCTTGTTAGTCTTTAAAGTGCTACATAGTCTGATCTTGCTAAAACAAAAAGAAAAACTAACACAGCTACCCCTCTATTACTAGTGTACATAACCTGTTATTCAACATCTGCAGTCATGGTGTGGATAAATCTCTAAAATTTCCGTATAACCATGTATTATTCTCATATTACTTTGTATTAAGAGAAACTTTGTAAGTCCTTATATATATATACAGGGCTTGACAAATGGCGGTGAAAGCAGCTCGCCAGCCCCACACTGCGCATGTGTAAGAGCCGCATTGCACATGCGCACGCCGCCGGTAAACGGGGCGCACAGCTGAAATCTACTCGCCATGGGCGAGTAGATTCTATAATTTGTCGAGCCCTGTGTGTGTGTGTGTGTATATATATATATATATTATATATATATATAAAAATAGATCTTGTCCTTTTAGATATAGCTTTATGTTAAGCCTTCTTATAGAATCCCTTGTATTAAGAGAAACCTTGTATCCAGTCTTTTCCATAGAAACTTTGTATCAAGCTCTTTATGTTATAGGTCTTAGGAATAGTTAAGGTAAAGAAAAATGTCTTTTGCTAGGAGTAGAATAGATCTCTCCCCTTTCATTGATTGTCCTATTGAAATGAATGCAGTGTGAATGGAGAATGAAAGGTGAGCACCTCCAGCAGCAGTTGCAAGGGTGGAGAGGAGCTGGGAGCCAGATCCAAGATAATACCTGTGAAGTGAGCTCATTGAAAAGAAGATTGAACATACAGATGGACGGCCTTGGGAGTCAAGCAGCAAGTCCCTGCCCTTGAAAGAACTCTTTTTGAAGCAGCATTAAAAAAGGTGAGGTGATGACTAACTGGCTGCATGAGAGGGATAAATATGAGGCATCTTGCAGAGGGACCCCGGCTTTTCGTCTTGTCAGCATTGGAGCATGGATCCGGATCGGCAGAAGCCCAGCTCCACCCTTCCCCCATCTAACTCACCTGGCCAGTGTAGTTAATTGGGAGCAACTATTGGTAACAACAAGATGGAGTGTGCTTGTGTGTATGAGTGTAATGTATCATATGCATATGATAAAGTATTGATTGATCTATGTATGTTCAATATATGTGGCGTGTTGCCTTATCCCCCCTGAAAAAGATCCCGGGTGCTTCTTTTAAGCATAATAATGGTGATGACACAATCTCTAAGGAATGTATTCCAGTGCTAAAGTACTATGATGATTTTAAAATTCTCAGTAGCAAGTATTTCCAATAATGATCATAATCATCTTCTGCGGGAATTATCTGCTGAAGGAATATTACTTCATAATGTTTATCTATCTGTGAAAATTACCTGTGTAAATGTGACTTTCTGATTTAATTTTCTCAAATATTCTCCAAGATGCAGTGTGATGCCTGTGACAGATAGGCACATGTGCCGTGCACTCCAGAGGGAATGACAGAAGAAGAACTGAGGGATGACAAACAGTACATATGCAACAAGTGTGCTTAGTGATGCTTTTTAACTGAAATCTAACATTTTACATTGAGTGTGTGAAAAGATTTCTGCCAGGAAGCCTTCAGATTATAGACATGACAGCTGTAGAAGTGTAATCTTGCTAGATAATTCTATACAGGAAAAATGATTACTGTAGGGGTAAACTGAGGCAGTCCATGGTATTCTGCTAAGAACCCCTATTAAAATCCTAACTTTGAGGCAACGCCTGGGAACACACAGAACAAGCAGCTAACATGACCCTGGTCGCCCTGGCAACCACATTCCAAGAGGGCCTCACTCCGATAAGACCCTGGCTGGTACTAAAACAAACTTCACGGAAGTTGTTTTCACTGTCTCCTTTAATCCTAGATGATAAACCTGAGACCCAAGGACTATGCCAACGCGAGGCAGCATCATCTTGTGGTAGACACGTCGTGATTTCAACAAAATTGCCATTAAAATGCTTGTTTTGTTTGTTGTCTCATTTAGCTTGTTAGGAATAACTACCCGTAGTATTGATGTTTAATTGGCAATGGGCGGAGATGCTGTGTAACCTTCCTAGTTTATTGGCTTATGTGCTCATTATATCTTGCTGCTAAACCCTATCAAATTGCTTCTACTCCACCCATCTGTTGCCTATATAATCTAGGGTAATGTTTTGATTAACTAGTGTTCACCAGGTTAACCCCTGAGGGACACTCCACCAGCTGTGTGCAATAAATCCTCTGCTTGTTTTCACCTGCATCCAGAGTGTCCAGAATTCTCTACAATAACTAAGTATGCATAAACTACAGATTTATGGCTTACCCTCTGACACTTTTGAAATATAGGGTGCTGATGTTTGCTGTTCCAAAACTGTTTAAATTAAATATATAAGATTAATGTATGTATGTTTTAGATCAATAAAAACTTTTTCTCAAAAAAATTATGCCTGTAATTGTGTCCATGAAGTGTGAAAATGATAGTTCCTGCTAAAGAGGAGTACATTACATTACTCCTGATTTGAATTTCATGCACTGGTACTTCAGTTGCCACTACACCCAATGTCCTGCTGTTCCTGGACTCTGTCTTGGAGCTGCCCCCCTGGGAGCCTCCTGCTTGCTGTGCAAGGTGTGGGAGGTACAAGAGGGGGTACTGATGTCAGAGTGTTCCTCCTCACCACACTCCTATAACCTAATGCCACACAAAGAGAAGGGGATGGGGGAGCTTAGGAATGACAATCTCTGGCACTCTATGGTAATTGCTGCTCCTGGAAGTGGCTGTCATGTCCCTGCAGCCTCAGAGAAAGTCAGTGCTTGGAGGTCTCCATACACTGTCCTTGCCTGCAGACACCACTACTGCAGCTCCCATTCATGATTAATAGGGAACTGTGGCTAGTAGAAGCTGTGGGCTCAGTGCTTGTTGAGGAGGGGTACCAAATGGCATCATGCATGGAGCCATTTCTGTACATGCCAGTGGCTTTCAGGAGTGGTGCAGGGCCCGGGGCAGAAGTAAGCCTGCCTTAACCCCACTGGTGAAGCACCAGAAGCCATCACAGTTAAACAGAACCCAGCCAGAGCTTGCTTCCTGAACCCCTATCCCAGCCCTGAACATCCTCCTACACCCTACCTCTTGCCACAGATGTGAGTCCCCCTGCACCCAAACTCAGTGCCAGAGCTTGCGCCCTGAAATCCCTTCTGGACCCCATTGTCCCACCCTTAGCTAAGACCAGAGACCCTGCTACACTCAAAACCTGTTGGCACAAGCACAGGGCCTGCTCCCCAAATCCCTATCCCAGTCTGGTGCAAGTGAGTGAGGTTGGGTGAAGAAGGGAGCTGGAGTGAGCAGGGTGAAGGCTCAGATGGGGCAGAGGAGGGGCAGGTCCTCAGAAGGGCTGGAATGAAGTGGAGCACAGGTATTTCGGTTTGAGGAACATCTTACATTGCACTTACATTGGAAAAGTGATCTTGCAGTTAAAAAGGTTGGAGAGCAATGTTATAAGGAATGTGAGGAGGGAGAACACCAAAATTTAAAAAATAGACTTAGAGAGGGCAGAAGAAACTGCTGGAGTGAGAAACTCCTACTGGAGGTAGGACATTCCTACAGGGAACAGCTACTTAGTCTGCAGTATAAGAAACTGCTACCTTGTGAAACACTAAGACTGCACCAGGTCTAGCAAATTCTTGGGAGTTCAGCTCAACAATGACATTTGCTTTTTTGCAAGACTCCTACGTTGTTTTTAGATCAGTATTTCCCAAATGGTGTTCCACGGAACCCTGGAGTTCCGCAAAGTGAAAATAAGGGTTCCTTGAGAAATTTCCATTTCAGTAAACTTTTATAATTAAATTATAATAATGTGATTTTTGTGTTTGAACGTGCAAGTAAACTAAATGTTGATCTCATGATGTTTAGCATTTGTGTATTATCCTTACTTATTTGTGTTCTACTTTTTCAGCTCCATATTAGACTTATTAGAGGTTCCACAAAACTGAAAAATTCTTTTGAGTTTAAAAGGGTTCTGTTGCCAAATAAAATTGGGAAACATTGTTTTTTCGATCACTGAGGACAGCCAGAGTTGTCTCTTGACATACTTCCAGTGTTAAAAACTGCCAGTGGCCTTACTTACCATCCACGAGTCACACTATGTAACTGTTCCCTTTAAGAAAGCGATCCTTCCACTAGGAGTTTTAAGTCTGGAAATCAGAAACTGCCTCTCCTAGCACAATCCTACAGGGAGCTGTTCTCAACACAAATGTATAGAACTGCAGCCTATGAGATTGTGCTGCTGCTGGCAGTAGTTTCTACAGGAGCACTCCCTTACAATCCTATAGCACATTCCTATAAGGTAGAAGGTTTCAACATTACACTGGCCATGCGCCTTTAATTACAAAGCACCTGGCCAAAGCCAGCAGCAGCCCTTGGACAATGGGCAGTTCCTGTTCGGCACGCGCCCACCTCTGCTCTGGGCGCGGCAGAGCCAGGCTTCGCTGCAGCTACCGCGCCCGGAGCACTCAACTTCAGCCACGCGCCGGCTGCTAGTCACGTGGCGTGGCGCTCCGCCCCGCCCCTTCGTTTCGCCCTTGCGCTTGACCCTACGGGGCTGCCGTCGAGAAGCCGGTGGCGCGACCCCACCCGCCTACTCCCCCGCGTGACCGGAAGAACGAACGCGCGGCGGGATGGAGGAAGAGGTGGCGGAGCCGCCGGGCGCGTGGCTGAGTGGGGACAGCGGCAACGTGTCGCAGAGCCCCAGCAGCGCCTCGGGCATCGGCGAGGAGGGCGAACCCCCGGAGCTGCTGCTCAGCCGCGCCGCCGCCGCCTACGCTGCCTACCTGCTCCCGGCCGGGCTGGACTTGTGCGCGCAGGTGAGGGCGGGGCGGGCGCGGTTTGTCCCCTGCGCCGCCCCGTAGCGGCCCGCTCGCGCTGGGCGGGCTGGCTCCCAGGCAGGGCGCTGGGCCGCGTGTCCAGCCCCGCACCTCCAGCCCTGCGCCGGTGCGAACATGGTGGCTCCGTGTCCGCCAGGCTCGGCTCCTCCTCGGCTCCGTCACCCGGTTTTTACTTCCAGCCGCACAGGAAGCCATGGGGAGGGGAGCGCAGGTGAGCGAGGGGCCGGGGCAGGCACTGCGGTAAAGGGCAGCTGGGGCCGGGGGGGGTCGCTTTATTTCTGAGGGGGGACATGGATTTCGGGCCCTAGGGATGTTAAATTGCGTTTAATTAAGTAAACGGGTAACGGTTGGATATTTTTAGCAGCGGTTAAATGTTGGGGGGGCTAGTTTCCTACGCGCACCGGGCGCCTGCGTGTAGCCGTGCAGGTTAACCGATGGGCCCAGGCTCTGTGGTTAGCCGTGTGTGCAGTTACGCTTTCACATCCCCTATGGATGTACACGATTAACAGGTTACCTGGTAAGCCTTACCAACCTGCTTACCAGTTAATCTGAGGACCTGCAGGAACAGGCCACCCCACCCCCACCCCCCAGCCTGTGGTGGGCCTGACTGGCAGGACCCCAGCCACAGTATGCCTGGCGGAAGCAGCTCCCTGCAGCGGAGCAGGATGCTAACACTGGTTATGTGGTGGCACACAGAGGGAGGAGGTGGCTCTGTGGGAACCAGCTCCCTGCATCTACCAACTCCCCCACCCATGCTGCTCCCTCTGATACTAGGGATGTTAAGAAGCGTGTAATTTGTTAATCATGTAGTCAACAAAAATTTTGCTGACTACACATTAATCAGTAGGGGGTTAGCATTGCAAGCACTCAGTCCCAGCTCATGCCAGGTCACAGGGGCTACTCCTCCACTGCATTAAAACTATTTTAGGAGCTGGGCAGGGAGGTACCCACTTTGTTTGTTGCTCTTGGGACCCATTGCGAGCTAGGACTGAGCTTAGGGCTCCTAAAATACTTTGAATGCAGAGCTGCAGCAGGTAGCTCCTGGGTCCCAGCCTGGACTGAGCCAGGTGGGGGGGATGCATGTAGTTGATAGCATTAACAAATAAACTTTTGCTTATCATTTAACTACACTATTACATCTCTATCTGATACAGAGGCAGCAGTGGGGGATGCATGTAACTGCTTAACCCTGTACGCTGTCCCATCCCTAATACTAACATATACTATGTTGACATACTTTATGCATGCATAGATTTAACATACAAGAACTTGTGACTAGTCATTTGTGGTAGAGGTTGTTGATTTGAAATGGTAAAATAGTGGCAGTTTCACTAAGGTGTATTTTTAGTTGTTGTGATCTGCTATATTTTTTTGTCATCATAAAATATAACATATTTTACAGATTGAAAGTTTAGACAAGAGTCTAGATGATTTGCTGACCAGGGTTGATGAATTTGTGGGGATGTTAGACATGGTACGTATTGATCTCTCTAACTTCTGTATGGGTACTGCCTATTTTTGGGGGGAGGGAGGAGTAGTTCTCAAAAAATTGGGTGGATGATTTTTTTTTTTCCTTCAGGGAAATAACCAGAATATGATTAGTGTAAAGGTCTAGGTGTGCAAACAGTTACCCCAGAATTATCCAGTTTGCATGCAGTGATGAGACGTGTGCATAAATATAGGCGTGTAACTGCTCATGTATATTTGAACATGTAGTTCAAGTCTCCTTTATGAAAATAGTAGCCAGTACAGTGACAGCAATTCAGAGAGACATTTGTTGGTCATATTTGGCCCATAATTTTAATAAAAATATTTTTTTCCAATCCTAAAACTAATACAAGTTACACCTCCCTGGTCTGACACTTTGGGGACATGAGTGGTCCTGAACCAGGGAATTTGCCAGACCAGGGAAGGTGAAGGATCCTGCCCCCAGCCACTGGGAGCTTTACTCCTGGCTGCAGGACCACCCTGCTGCAGCCTGCCCAGCTGGGGCTACACTCTTGACCCTGGCCAGCTAGGGCTCTCTGGTCCAGCAATATTCATGGTCCTACCAGACTACAGAAGTTGCTGGACTAGAGTGTCCCAGATTTCAGAAGTTCAACCTGTAGAAGTATTTCTTTTAAGTTTAGTAGATGGACCTTAATAAAAACCTATCTGTGCCGTGCAGTGTTTGCAACCTAAATGTTACAGTATTAGGCTAGTACATGAGAACCAAAACATGAATTTCAGTGCTATTTGACCATTGGCAAAAGTGAGTTTTAAAAGCTTGGTTTAATTGACAGAGAACTAAATAGGAAATAGCATAAATAAAATACTGAAAAGTACATTCAATTTTATTAATTCTTCCTCTGTTCTAGTAAGGTAAGATTGCCTTGAAAAATGTGAATGAAAATTAACCTGCTGAGGCACAAAAAAGTTTAGTAATTCACCTTTAATATAATAATTTTAAAGGAGAGTATTTTATATGCTTGCCCAGGAAAAAAAAAATCTTTTGAGGCAAGTGGAATTTTGACAGGCTAATGATCTAAGATTTTTTTTTTTTTTGGTAATAAATAAAAGGAAAGCTAGTTTATCACTTATTAACCTGATGTGCTTTTAATTAACAGTACTACATTGTTTTGTATTATTGTTTGACTTCAGTCACTCTTGTTCAATGAGCATAATAAAAATTTAAGAACATAAGGGAGCTGCCCTTCGGGGTCTGACCATTGTTCATCTTGCCCAGTATCCTGTCACTAATAGCGTCCAATTCCAGAACTTTAGGGGGAGTGTACAGAACAGGACAGTTATGGAGCAATTCCTTCCTCTCCTCTTAGTTTCTGGCAGTCAAAAATTGAGTTGCACCCTAACCATCTTCACTAATAGCCATTATTGAATTTTTAGGGGTCTCTAACAGATGCAGAATTCAGACCATAAGATTGCATTGCATGTTTACAATACTGAAACAGACTCTCGGTAGTTTTTTTTGCAACTTGATTGTATGTATGTATTTATTTCAGATTTTGCATGTTACTATTTTACTATGTTTAACAATAAAAAGATCACAGAATTGCTAACTGGATATTATCAGGTATCTCTATATAAATAATGAGGATTAGTGATCATGTATACCAAAAACATTTAAGACATTGTTTTTTCAAATTCTGGGACATGCCACTCCCCTCCCCTTTTCCTGCTCCTCTCCGTCCCACATTAGCAGGGGGCACAAGGCCCTGACTGGTTTAGAACTTTTTTTCTTGTTTGTTTAAGTTAGCCTGTGTGTGCTATTATGATTCTTCGGGTGCCCAATTCCACTGTGT
Organism: Rafetus swinhoei; assembly: GCA_019425775.1. Lineage (NCBI taxonomy): Eukaryota > Metazoa > Chordata > Testudines > Trionychidae > Rafetus > Rafetus swinhoei. The sequence goes on along the minus strand of CM033424.1, from coordinate 102,308,288 downwards.
GTGTTCTGGGGTAATGTGGGTATGAGTATGCTGATCCCAGAGTCCCTGCTTCTAGGACCCCCGTTACTATTACTCAGCACACCCAGCACTGTGCCACCATTCTGCTGCCAGCCGATTCCCACAGAAACTGCCCAGCCTTGTAGGAACTCACTGCCTTTCCCCCTCTCCCTCTCAGTCTTTCCCAATCCTTCCTTCCCATCATAACAGAGTTAGGAATCAACATTGTGGCAGTGCTGCACAGATGTTCTGGCCTCACAGCAAAGACTCATGCTGAGCATGTGGACACACATGTTTGTGCAGCATCCTCTCTTACAAGTTGTCACTCCAGGCATCTGGAATTCACACACACAGTATGTGAGCCTCCTCCCTGGGTATGGGGATTCCACCTCCCAGCTCCAAACTCAGCACACGCTTTCCCTGTGTTGAGGGAGGTTCACATGGGACATGAATCTCTCAAGGTGTAAACCTCTGGTATAAGACAACTTCAGAATTACATCCTTTACTTGGAACCAAATGCCTAAAAAAGAACCACAGACAGTGAGTAAAAGCAGCTTGCTTGTCTTGGACAGAAATAATATTTAAAGATGTCCCCTAACTACCCTTGGTATTGTACCACAGAAGAGACCCATCAGATCCCATAGCACCTTCTTCTGATTAAAAAGTACCTTACAAGTAATGTAGCTTCATATGCCCACTGTGAGGAAGGTGTTTTCTACATTTTGGTATTGCTCTTGTAATATCATTGACAGAGCAAAACTACACACCTCACATATTTTTTGTGTCTCTATACTTCTCCAAGAAAAGCTAACTTCAATAAGATGTTGCTGCAGGTTGGCATATTCAGTTGTTTGAGAAAACTGTTTGGTTGTTGAGCTTAAGGGAAAGAAAAAGGAGCAAGACAGAGGAGAGACGGAAAAGATAAAAAGCTTCCTAGCAGAAATAGCACCTCATATTAATAAAATAGGTTGTCCTCTATCTGAATGGCAGGAATCGTATTACAGTCATTGATACCTTAGGAAAAACTTGAAATGTGTTGCAATCTACTGTAACTATGATAAAAATAGCACTTGAACCTCATGCTCTTGAGATTCAAAATCAGAGACACTATGGTGGTGTGTTAACTTTTCAGCATTCCCATTTTTTGATCTATCAAATAGGTTTAATGTTAACACTTTAATGTAAACACTTTGTAAAGTGTTTTGTCATTTTTGAATGAAAAGTGTTGAAAGTGCAAAGCTTTATTATCTTTATTGCACTTTGGCTTCTATTTTTCATCATTGGCAGACACCTGTGCTATTTGGAAATACCTATGAGACCAACAAATACTTGCATATATATGTTAACACGTACAATACCTGTATTGGTTTGTTTACAACCGTCAAGATTCAGTGGCTTTAACTAGATGCCACTAACTTCAGTATTAGAATACATCCAAGTTATTGTGCAGACATAGTTATTATAGTGTACACTCAATTTTATGTAATTTGTTTGGATTGTTTTTAGATTCGAAGTGAGTCTTCTCAAGTAGTCAATGAAAGTGTACCTCAAATTCATACAAAAGCTACAGAAATGAGACAGATATATAGAAAGATTGACAAATTAGAGGTATGTATGTTAATGTCATTTATTTATATTCCTTTTCTCAAGGGGACATTGCAAACTGCATATTTTAAGTTAGAGTTGCAGACTTTTTATATGCTTCAAAAAATTTCTCATGCTGAATTTAGCAAGCCTGTTATTTTTTTGCCTTTTTGTTTACACCTGTAAGCCAGTGTTTTCACACAAGATATCAACTAGTAATGTGGGAGCCGAGCATTACATTATTAATTGGTTGAATGTGCCAGTCACTAATGTTTAACTGTTCCTGTTGATTAGATGCTGGAATTCTATAGGAAGCATGTACTTAAATTCAAAATTTGTTTGAATATAAGTGTGTGTGTCAACACATTCAATAAGCCAGCGTTGATATATACAGAACAAAAAACAATTTATTTCTTTAAATCAGTACACCAGTCATCTGTATGTTTTATCACAGTAGTGTTCCAGTATGGTACATGTGAGAATTGTACATGTATTTTGTACAGTATTATAACTTACTTAGTTTTTATCTGAGAGAATGAGAAATGTTGCTGACTAACTATAAAAGGTAATTAACATCCACATCTTAATACAGGTTTAATGTGGGGGAATTAATAGATTTTTTGGTGTGCGTGATTTCCTGAAACCGCCAGGTTTCTTGAACAGAGTATCTTCATTTATGTTCATGCTCACTATTTGGAGCAAGGCAGATTTTTCAACTCAATAATACCACTTATAATTTTTGATAGTATCTTTCATACAGAGTTTCTCATGGAACAATTCAGAGTTAAACAGTGGAATATGATGAAAATTGAGATCCAGGATAACATTTGCAAAAGCCCCAACATAACCTAGGTTAAAATCCTATTTTCTAAAGTGATTTAGGCACTTAGGTGCCTAAAATTCAGTGACAATCAACGGTATGGAAGCACTTAAATCACTTAAGGTGCTTTTGAAAATGTTACCCCACTTAGGCAATGAAGAATATTAACTATTAAGATTTGAAGTAGAGTGATACAGGAACAGTTTCAGCTACTGGGAGCTGTGGATTAGAAGACTTATGCCATCATTGTGGAAGGACAGGAGTTCATTGAGTGATCAGTGCAGCGGAAGAGAGGCTAGGATTGTGAAGACAGCAGAAAGAAGTCATTGGATTTGTGTTAAAACCTGGAAAGACAATTCTAAAATGAATGGGGAGTTAGTGGGTTATATATGCGTTTGTTTCAGAATCTCTTTGACTTGATTCGCTGTTAGCATATTGATCTAAAATCCAACATGGGAATAACATGAGGAAACAGAATGCTACAGCCACTGTTTGGTGCACTTGTTGCCCTGAAACCATACACAATTACTGATTTCCTAGTGTGTGTTCAACAGTGGGGCAACAATGAATCTCTCAATCTGTATGTCCATATGTGTCAAATTGACAGCAAAGATTTTGCCCTCTCTCCTGCTTTTAAACCTGCAAACCTTGCTTTGTAAAACAAGCCCATGCCCCCTACAAGTGAATAGGGATGTAAAATTCCTTTTTAAAAAAGTTAACCATTTAAATGTTACGGTTAACCATGATTCCACAGGTGACTGTTCCAGCCTGGCCCGGCTGTCAGTTAACTGGTTACCTGGTAAGCATCACCTTTAGGAAGTGATGCTTACCGGGGAACTGGTTAATTAGCTAATCCTTTACATCCTTACAAGTGAATGCCACAGCATGGTGATTGAGAGGCAAAATAGGCCAGACTAGTGTTAGCAGAATTAAAGTGCTAGGATGTGTATGGGAAGTTAACCGGACATGCACTTTTTACAAGGATGGCTAACAATCAATTATTTTTAAAAAATGAATTTTATTGTAATAGAATTGTTGTTTGTTAAATTATAATGAGCATAGCTCTTTAAAAATAGACGTGTTTAAAATCTGACTGTATCACTAAATATGTGAAAGCCTAAACTTTCTTGTCCACATCTGAGAGCCACAGAAACTTGTTGGTATAGAAGCAATTTCAGAGCAAGTGCTATGCAAAACAATTCAAGGTTGTGTTACAATTAAAGTACGATAACAGTTTGTGTACTGCTACTTCCCAGGACAAAGTTTCGTTTTACGTAAACAAGCGTTTTACCACTTTCAGTTGTAATAAATAAAGCTGTACGCTTGTTGTCTCACTGCATTAAATCAGCCTGCTGAATGCAAGTACTTTTATATTCTCTTTTAAAAAAACTGGTCCGTCTTATTCTACCCAACTTCCAAATTATCAGGTTCCACATGTAGAAGGTTGCACAAGTGGGTCATTTGTGGCACAAATTTAACAATGGAGATGGCACAAAAATACTATTTCTATGCTCTTTTGGGGTTGTTACCTGCAATTATATTTTAGTTTCCACCTAATCTGAACCTCTTCAGACATCTTGTTGGGAAATGCTCTTACAAAATGATGAATAAAGGTTTTGTTTTGTTTCCAACTAGGCCTTTGTAAAAATGGTTGGAAATAATGTGGCTGTACTGGAGGAGCAGGTCACAAAAGCAGAAACAGACCGTGGAACTTTTCCAAACACCTTTAAAAAATTTTTACACACTATCAGTGTACCACCTTTTCTTAACGTAAGTATGTGTCTGTCAAGGTTTGAATGAGGCTTTGAATGAAGTATGTGTCTGGTAACTTTGAATGAGGCTACAGTGAAGTTCTGGAATGGTCTTCCAAAGAGAATAATGGGAGCAAAAAACTAATTAGTTTCAAGACTGAGCTTGATGAGTTTTTGGAGAGTGTGGCATGAAAAGAGTGCCTACAGTGTTACATGGCCCATTCTTGATTGCTATTGACAGAACAGAAAGCAATGGTCTCAAGTTTCAGTGGGGGACATCTAAGTTGCATATTAGAAAAACTATTTCGCTGGGAGGGAGGTGAAGGACTATGCATGGCTAAAAAGCTACACAATAGAAAACTATTGTCTCTCTCACATGGCTGAGGGTTGAGGTCAGAAAACCTGTTCCCTTCTATGACACTAACTGTGCAGCCTTGGGCAAGTTATTTATTTAACCTCCCAGTGCCTCATTTGCCTTGTTTATAAAATGGAAGTGATAATGTATTTTGCAGTTTTGAAAGGAAAAAATATTTCAGGACCGGGCTTATTTTTCTAAGCCATTTAGCAGTTTTTCTTTTTGTATTACAGTAGCACCTAGAACCGCCAGGCATGGACAAGTACCCCATTGTATGCTTGTTACCATAAAAATAGCCTTTATATAATATTACGGTTACAATTTTTTATTCATAACAATGACAAGGCTGCTCTACTGTGTAAAAATGGCACTGGAGTGCTTGACTATCTGTGGCTATCAATTTTTCACAGTTCATTGGTTAAAAAAGTGATTTTTTTTTTTTTTTTATTCCAACACTAGGATCTGAAAGTCAGGTTGTGTTCTAGATTGAACTTTATGCATTAGCTGAACATTTATTACTCTAGTAATAAACTCTGTAGTTGAAAATTAATTAATTTTTTGTTGATGTACAAACTGAACTAGAATCCAAATCTCTCTACCATAGAAGTGCAGGCCAAATATAGAGCTGTGTTTAGACCAAATCTTTTAAGAACGAAGATGCCATTTTTACCTAGCCCTTTTCTGAACATAGTTTCTTTCATGCATGGGTTCTTCAACAGGCTATTCACGTGCATAAAGTTAAGCAACTACTTTACATGTTTGCAGGATTGCAGCAATAAACAATTATTCATAGGCTATAGCAAACATTTGGAAGTAAATAATATAATTAATTATCCTAGGACTTGCATCATAGCTTTTTTCACCTGCTGTCAACTTTCTGAAAATCTTTCATTTTTGACTGAACTTCTTTGGCTGCAATTATTTTCACTTTCCAGGCTTTATTTATTTGTTTGCTTTTTACCAAGTCCCTGATGTGAAGGAAGTTTTGGTTGTTAAATGATGTATTCAGTGGCAATATTAGATGTTGTGTAACTGCATGAAATCTTAGCAGTTACACGACTATTTGATAGTCTCTGGGGGCAGGGCTGGCAACCAGTGTGCTCCCAGACCCCCCCCACAGACAGGGGCTGCTGCCACCCCACACTGCTGCCTCTGTATACAGAGGCAGCAAGGGGTGTGTGTGTGTGCGTGTATTCAGCAAGATTAACCGATAATCCCAGGCTTATTGGTTAATTGTGTATTCGTTGACAGGCTGACATCCCTAGTATTCAGTCTCGTTTTAAGACTCTCAGAACTTCTGCTCCTGTTGGGACACTGGTCATACCCAGGTTGTGAGAATGCAAGTTTCCCCCACCTCCAGATGTTACTGAGGGGACAGGCTTTTTTATACTGCTAAAATTTGAATTGCGCACTGAGCAGACTTAAAAGTGATTATACTTATTCACTTATCAGGACACTCAATGTAAAAAGCAGTTTGATACTTTGCCTGCTCATGAGTTCTTTGGACAACTTTTGTGGCCTTAATTGTGTTTTAAAAATATTTTCTCTTCCACTTTGCAGTATGGAAAAACTGACGCAACAGGGGAAACTGCACATAGTAGAAAAAGACTCCTAGAATTTTTCAGTTATCTTACATGTTTTTACAATGCTACATAAAAATTATTTCAGACAGAAGTTATTTTTTTAAATTGATGGTATCCCTTTATGTTTTTTCTAAATTTAGCAAAGACTTTCTTATAGGGATGCAAGCCATATAGCAAATTGCCATTTTTCACATTTATGTTGTGAATTGCTGATAAGCAAGTTTCAGTTTAGTTTTATTAAATTTTCCTATAACCGAAGTGTCAGAAGGGATTGTCCTCACGCTTTCCAAATGAAGTTCACTTCCTTCCTTGCTGCGGTCAGTTTCATTACTACGAAAGTGAGGAGTCTGTGAAAGCAAAGGGTAAAATAATTTAAATTTTAGACCCTAATGATTACAAAGGGTATACTAAAGTAAATTGTCAAACTACCTGTGTTAAATGGCACTTTGTCAATATTCTTGCCAGATGTTTGCATTGCAATATCAATAGTTTGGATAAGTTTAAGGAAATACTGAGTTCTCCCCTAGTTTAGTTGATGGATTTATTTCAGTTACTTAAGACGAAATTATGTAGGTTGCCCAGCCCAGCTTTTTAAACGACAAAACAGACTTTTACAAGTTACCAAAACATGCAGAAATAAAATATTTTTCTATATTTTAAGAAAATTTGAAAGTTTGAGTATACAGAGAGCATCATCAGTTTTGCTTTTTGACTTTATCTTTGGCAAAAACAATTTCTTATGACTCATTTAAAAATATTTTTTTAAAAGTTAAGTATTTAAAAATCCGTATTTATGTACATTCACTGGCTTTTTTTTATTTTTAACAATGTCATTATTTAACAGCTCCATATCTGTGCATGAGTGTGCAAACTGAAAAGTCATTAGATTTATTATTTTTTTATATTGTGTGTTCTTTTAAAAAAATCAGCAATTTAATCTAAACTTTGGGAATTATAAATCAAAGCTTTCCAAGCCTACTCATGTGGCTTCATGATTTATATCAGTAAATGTCAGTAAACATTGGTTTCAGTGTATACACACACTGAAAAAGATTTAAATCTATGATCATTAGGGATGTAATAGAATAACTGATAAGCTTGGGTTTATTGGTCATTGTTAACAGTTACACGCAGGCTCCGGCCCCCCACTCCTAAGGAGCCATCTGCCACCCTGCACTGTGGGTGCCTCTGCAATATAAAGTTCATACTGCAGAGCCCGCAGCTGGCTCCTCGGGAGTGGGACCAGCTGGCTCTGGTTCTGGTTCTGGGGAGCCAGATGCACTATGGGCTCTGCAGTATAAGCTTTATATTGCAGAGCCTGCAGCATAACATGTAACTTCTGAGATTTTCAGTGATTACACGGTTACCTAAATAACCACGTCTTGACATCCCTAATGACCATCTAAATTTAGGCAAAGTATGAAAAATATTGCATGAGAACTTAGTTTGAATTAAGAATACTTACTTTGTATATTTTGATTTGTGGTGTTGACAACTTGAGTTTTAATGGTTATAAAGCTTTAACTCTTTGAATCTCAGTGTTGCCTGTCATTACATGTTATCCCCTTTTGCAACTGAAAATTTATAAGAATGAAAATAAATTCTTAAACTCCATAATTTCACACAAGTGTGAATATAAATAGATATTTTTAACATTCTTCAAAGTAAACATTGGCATTTTCATCATAATTATATACAAAAATAAAAATCATATTCTGTACCTATGTATGAGTTAGCTTGATTCTGGGATGGGTCTCCATCTGTCATATGATTTCTGCCCTAAAGGAAGTAAAAAATGTCAGTTAACAGTAATGTCTCCTCACCATCCTACATACATATAACATTTGTTACATCATTTCATTACAGTTCATATTTTTTCAAAAATATTTAATAGGCTACTTTTAAGTTGCAGTGTTGCTCTAGTCCAGTGTTTCTGAAAGTGTTCAGCAAAATCACTTTCAGAAACACATTAACTGGCCGCCCCAGTTTGTTTATTTACTGGTGCCGCGGCCACGGAGCCTCGCGGCTCCCATTGGCTCCGTTTCGTCCTTTGTAGCCAAGGTGGGCCAGGCCACCGCTTCTCACGACTCCCTTTGGCTGCAAAGGACAAAATGGAGCCGTGAGGCTCCATGGCTGCTGCACCAGTAAATAAATGAACTGGGGCGGCCAGTTAATGTGTTTCTGAAAGTGATTTTGTGGAACACTTTCAGAAACACTGTTCTAGTCTATTAATGTCAGGTTATTTCTTCTTTTCTTTAATTACGTACTTTGTCATCTGAAGAAGTGGGTTGTACCCACGAAAGCTCATGATACCATCTACATGTTTTGTTAGTCTTTAAGGTGCTGCTAGTCTATTCGTTTAAATTTTTCCAGTTACAGACTATCTTGGTTACCCCTCTGAAGCTTTTGATAATAAAGTTTCACATAGTTGATCAAGAAGTTAAAATACTTCAGTGAGAGAGGCAATATTTTTGGAATATAAAATAACCAAATATCTCATTTCATTTTATTATAGTAACTTCATTAACAAAAAAGTGTCCGTGTCCGTCCAGACACAGACTATAGAAACAATGTAAAGAAAAGGCAATTTTTATAAGAACTGTGCATCTTGTACAAAGAAATTCTTGTCAGTTACGAAGAGACAAAAGGCTTGAGGTTAATGTTTTGTGCAAATATAACTCATTACATAACTGAACTAAAAAAGTGGTAAAGCAAAGGCAAAAATCAAATAAAATGTTTCTTGATCACAGAAATCATCTTCCTCAAGGCAACACCAGACCCTGTATGAGCCTCCACCCCTTTTCAAGACTGAAGACTACTTTCCCTGTCTCAGTGAGCCATCTTATTCATGATTTTGCTTTTGGTTGACATGTATCATCCAGAAGAAAGAATGGCAAATGAACGAAAGTAATGCTAGCGTCCAAGTTGCTGCCTTTCTATGCATATCAATGGCAGATTGCCATCCTGACTGTGTGCCACCATTGTCTATAAGCTGTTTTCAGTTATTTTTGTGTATTATATATGATTACAAAAGTCTTCCTAAAACAAGGCTTATGAACTCCTTAAACACACTCTAGTAGGAAAATAGATAAATAGGAAATGTCCTTTTTTTGTACTTTAATTTCTGTGCTGCTGCCAGTGTTAACATTTATACCACAAGGTTTTTGGTTTTTTAAGTAGACCTGTGGTGACTGATATGAAAGAAGGACAAAGTTCTGTACATTGTCTCCTAGGAAAGGCTCAGGTTCTGTTCTCCAACATCTGGGAGAGAAATGTGCTAGATTGAAAATGTTGGAATACTCTGAACTGCTATCTCTACCAGACTCTGAGAACAGCAGTGTGATGACTTCTATAATGTCAAGGGTAAAAATATAAACTTGGAAGTTCTATTTGATACATGTATATAACCTTGACTTTTGTAAATAATGTCAAAATTATATATGTATGATTACCAAAGCTCTTGTAATTAAAAGGATGTAATTAAAGTTGAAGTAGTTTATTTGTATGGATGTTTCTAAGCGGTTATGGTTTGTGATCATATGAGGCTTAAAATTGCCTATGTAGTGCATGTTTCTATGAATTTTCCATGTATTAAGGCATTGAGCAAAGATCACATTGAATCTCAAAAGTTAAGCTCCAGCGAGGAGAAATCCAAGACCCACATAAGTGATATGATAGATGCGGTGCCTCTCTTTGAGCTGATAATGCCCCAGTCTCATTGGAGGGCCTCTCTTTCAGAGATAGTATCCCACATGGCTGGGGAAAAGTGCGGTTCTGGTGTAGAAGGTGGATTGTATACATAGGATTTGTATTACCATATTCATACTTCATTGGCTTTCAGATCAAATTTTCAAATAGGATTTTTTTTCTAGCTGTTATCCTTGAAACTCTCCCCAGCAACTGAAAAGTCAAGCCGTGTTCCTTCTTCCTTGTGCATAATCTCCAGAAAGAATATTTAGATCAAAAGTCACGTATAGATGTATTTCTGCAACTCCAGTGAAGCTAATGGAGCCTTTCCATGTAGTCTGCTGTGAAGGGAAAGTGTTAGCTGTACCTCTACAGAAGGAAAGGGATAACTGTGGCTAATTCTTTTTGCTAGTCTTACCAAGTCTTTGTGCTTTGGGGAATGCCAGAATCATGGATGCACCACCTGGGTTCTCTATCACCTACCTCACATGGCAAGAACACAGCCTACGTATAGGAAAACATAGCTTTGTTTGCTGTGTTGGTGGTTTACATAAATTAGAAATATAGTTTAGCATCAATCCTTCATCGATACTGAATCTGGTCATGCTGTTGTTCCAACTACCCACTTACAGGTATGTTCACTCCCAGAATAACTAATAGCTCTGTGGTTAGGGCACTCATCTAGGAAGTGGACCCAGATTTAGATCCCTGCTCTACCTAGTTTGGAGTAAGGACTCAAAACACAGATCTCCCAAGTCCCAGGAGAGTGCCCTGACCATCAGGTTATGGGGTATTCCAGGGTTGGTCTCAAGATCTCCTGTTGAAACTTCCACTTTATATAAACAAATTGCACAAGAGTGGTTGAGCCAGTGGTTATGACCTTCATGTGGACAACCCAAGCTTGACTGCCTGCACCAGTGCATATCTAATGTTTTTGAGTGACTGCATATGCCCATTACTCTTAAGCATGTGTATGCCTCGGCCAACAGTGCTGGAGAGTTTTCCGTGGCAGTACCTGTAGAGGTGACCATGCCTTTACCCTGTCTGCTCTTGTGCCTCAAATTAAGGAAAGGGCAGAGCCAACATACACACCTTTCAGTTCTTCTTACCATCAGTGGTCAGAGCATACTGTGCTTCATCTTATTGCTCCTATGTGTCTTTATAGCAAGTTGTTAGCCTAGTTTGTAATTAGTGGTACTGGTTTTGGTCCCATGGGAGTCCTTTCTTTTAACATTGTCAATAACAGGCTTGGGGCTCTGCCCAGTAGCAGGGGAGCTTTTGCCAAAGTCCACTGGCTTCAAGCCCTGCTCTGGATGTTATTGGCCTATACCCATGACTGAGCCTCCCTCATATTGATCAATGTACAGGGACAGGCAGTTGGCGCAGGGATAGTTTTTATAGTGGAGGAGCTGCTGAAAGCCACTGAACAAACCTACACTGCATGTGATGGAAACAACTTCAAGCCAGGGAGTGCTGCCATGCTCCAGCACTCCTAATTCCAGCACCTATTGGAGGAGGTGTCTGATTTGTTGGGACTTACAAAGAGAATAGCATTAGCTACATCTGCAAGAAGGCTGCTCTTTGCCCACCCGTGACACTGGTTCAGGTGGCTTCAGGTTGTTTATCAACTGCTCTTTCCAGGAGATTGCACTGGCTTTACTGGCAGGCACAGACTGGAGGCGATTCCCCTCAATGGTGCAGTCTCAAAGAAGCATAAGCGCTCGGAACATGTTTAGACTCCAAACCCTAAGAAAGGTTTCAACTTCCTCAAGTCAACAGTGTATGAGGGAAGCGTTGCTATGGTGGCCAACTGCAGACCAGCAAGGTGGCCTTCATTTATCACATTTGCTAACCTTTACACTCTTGTTACCACATGACAGTAAGATATTAATGTGAGCAAGCAGTCCTGCATGCCTAATTTAAATGCAACTCCTAATCCCACATCCATCAAAAATAGCTTGAGCATCACCTAAGGTTAACAGACACATGCAAGCAGGCAAAAACATGACTGTTTAAGAAGGCATACTGCAGAAAGGAATCTGGGGGAGTCATAGTGGACCACAAAATAAATATGAGTCAACAATGTGACACTTGCAAAAGAAAAAAATTGTAGCAAGGGAGGTTTAGGTTGGACAGCGTGAAAAACTTTGTCAGGGTGGTTAAGCACTGGAATAAATTGCCTAGGGAGGTTGTAGAATCTCCATCATTGGAGATTTTTTAAGAGCTGGTTAGATGAACACCTACCTGGTGCTTGATCCTTCCATGAGTGCAGGGGATGGCCTTAATGAGCTCTTGAGGTTCCTTCCAGTTCTATGATTTTCATAACTGTTTTTCAAGATGTGTTGCATATATCCATTACACACCCCACAGCCCTGTCCCAACACAGTGGAATGGGTCAACTAAGATTCCAGTACAAAGGAACTGAAGTGTGTGTGTGGGAAGACTGTGCTTTATACACTCAGCTTGGTATACAAGGGTCATAAGGCACTGGTGTTACCCCCTATAGGTGTTAAGGAAAACGTTTGGAATTGGGGTATCTAGCGGTATGGACCTATACAGACCAATTACAGAAAGTAATAGTTTATTTATGCAATGTGGACAAGGTCCCACAGGAGTGATTGTTGTACAGTTTGGTGGACAGGGTCAGGGCACCATGAAGGAAGGTGACAACCTGGGAACAAGTTCCTGCTCCAATTTGAAAACAGGTCTCCCTCATCCTTGGTGAGTGTTCGTCCCACTAGGCCCTTGGCAGTAATGAGATTGGGTTGTAAAGAGGGTGTGAGATTTTTCTCAATAGGTGGTCTGTCTTAAGCACCTAGAGGATTCACAGCTGAGAATCCTGAGCCAAGATGCATGCTTCCCTCCACACCATCCATGACAATTCCTGGTCACATGGCACCTGATGCTAAAAATACCTAAATAACTTTGGGGATCTGGGCCTAACACCAGTCCTTTTCTCTAATTTTCACTACTGGCTAGCTGAGACAGCTTACTGAGGGCATGCTGGCTTCCATGGATCCCTGTTAAGCAGCCAATTTGCCCCCTGCATTGGTGGTGGTGCATAGGCCCCTAGCTCAGGAGTCTACTACTCACCAAGGGAGGCTGTGTGAAGCTAGTCTCCAGCATCACCAATCTACATGTCTATATGAAAGAGTACACAGTTCCCATTTACCTACCAGAAATCAGAAGGCAATGGTAAGAGACACTGATGATGAATCATAGACCAAAGGCTTCTGTGACAATTGGTGCCCCAGATACCTTACGCAGAGAATGAGACACAGAGGAGGGTCAATCTTCAAAGAATAAGTAGTCGAATCAACTGATTACATACCATGCTATTGTACTAAAAAAGTAGGGCTTTATATGCAAGCATGACATGTTCTGAACTGTAGCATCATGTGCTATCTATACAAACCATGGTTATGCATTTGCAGGTCTATAAAACTGTTCATAACTTGTGCTGCATTCAGCCCCCCCCCAGACTGGGATACTGGGTAAATCATGCAAGCAGGGGCTGCTTCCCCACCCACTTGAGACTGGCTCTAAGTTCTTACTAGTGTACAACACAACTGTTACAATGAATGGGAAGACATTGAGCCATTCCCTGCTATTTTCTTATGCTGCAGAACCATGAGTCACCATAGCTTGAGAGGAGAGAATAGGGATGGGAGTTGTATGACCTGATGAACAGGCAAAGCCTGGGTCTTTTCTGTGGCAGCAGGTGTGCTGGAAAAATGTTTAGAGGAACTAGGTAACGTGTATTAAGGGCATTTAATCTAATTTGTGAATGTAAACTGTAAGGTTGCATCGCTGTTTATTTTCTGTGTAACCTCTGTTTCCCTGGCTATTTCAGCTTTGAAGTTGATTTTTCTGTCAAGTAATTTTTATTTTTTACACAAGCAAGTCTATGCGGCGGCAAACTGTGTAGAGCATGGTTGCCACACTGTGCTGACAACTAGGAAGAATGGGTGGGTTCATATCTTTGGAGGTGACAAACCAGAGGACAAAAGTCAGACTGGAGGGTAGTTAAAAACTCAAGGAGCACATACTTGGGGACCCTCAGGAATGGAAGAGTTGCTGCAAGCCAGGATGAGACACTGTATTGTGAGGAGAGCACTAGTGTGAAGGGTATGAACCACAGCTGAACAGCATAAAGGCACCTCAGTTTAGAGGGCAGGTTGTGACAGAACCCATTACTGGTCTGGATGGTCCCCACCCCTAACTTTGCAAAGTGTTGGTCAGAAGTCATGAAGTTACAAATGTTTGAAAATTGTATGGTCACATACAAATATTTTACTGGATGTTTGGGAGTTTTAACTTCCATACCCCGCAGAGGCATTTGTTCAGCATGCACATTTTTAATCCTAATTAAAGGCTGCTGGCTGGTGCTACTTAAATTGGCTCATAAAAATTTTACTAAGAAAAGAAGCAGGTTTTGCAGTGAACATTTGTCTTTCATTACCACTACTTACCTCCCTTGGAGGGGATTAACACCCTAGAAAATAAACTGTCAACTACATTATGAAAACTTGGCACAGGTTTTTAAAAAGGACAGGAGCTACAAAGTTAAAGTTCCCAGTGCTGCATCATTAACTAACACTAGTTTCACACATGTACATTTTTAGCCTTCCTAATAGTTCATATATAAATCAAGACATACCATCTGACCAAGTTACACTACACGGATAATCTTTCATCTTGCACTTCCTAATTACCAGCTGTATTATGCTTAATGATTTCATAACATCTTTTCACTTTAAAAATAGATACCACCAGTGCTTTTTTTATGGTGGTACTGCCTGGTACGCACTACCGACACCTCCAGTCAGAGCTTACCTGGAAAGAACGAAGCATACCGGCACCTCTGTATGCAAATGTCCCACCCGAGTTTGGTTTTTGTTTTTTGGCTCAACAACTTTTCCCCTGGACTAGTATCGGCACCGTTTTTTTTTTTTTAAACACTGGCTACCACACCAAAATATTAATCAAAGCATACTGTTAAAAAAAATCATGATACCTCTTCAAAGTAAATAAAGTAGCTTCACTCTTTGAGCCGGTCACTATTTAGTTATCCCTGAGCCTTATGCTCATAAAAATTGCTTCCATGAGCAGCTAGGTAGGAGATGGCAATTTATCTCACCGGGTGACTCAAAGATTTGGCAGCCACGTTCTTTTCCTAAAAGGAGATGCTAAAGGTGTTAACTTGCTTAATGATAAAACAACACAAGCACCTTAAAGACTAACAAGATGGTTTATTAGGTGATGAGCTTGCGTGGGGCAGATCCACTTCTTCAGATCATAAGAAGTGGGTCTGCCCCACGAAAGCTCATCACCTAATAAACCATCTTGTTAGTCTTTAAAGTGCTACATTACTGCTTTCTTTTGTTTTACCAAGATCAGACTAACACAGCTACCCCTCTGTTACTTGTTTAATGGGAGAGTCTGCAGAAGCCAGCTACACTCACTACATTCAGCAGCTGGCAGTTAACTTCAAATATAGACTAGCACTTTCCTAAGCAGCTGGTCTCCCACTGTTGAGACAGCAACAGCAAAAAAATTAAACTGAACTTGGCATTTTACTCATTTGCATTGCTGTTTTAATATACCCTCATTTGGCTTTTCTGAACCAAGCCCCGCCCCCCGCTCCCCCAACTACCCCAAAAGCCTGACCCTATTATACTGTTACTCATGTAAGAATTGTGATCGTCCCTAAATCACGTCCTTTTTTAAAAAAACCAAATGTTGGTTATTTGTCACGGCAGTCATTTTAAAGTATCGTAGGCTCCTTAGTAGTTTAGATCCTGCTCCTACTGTTATTAAACACTCAGGATCAACACTTTGAAGCATATTTAAAATAAAGGATGTGGATTCAAATAAAATTTCCTATATGAGGTAGAACATACTTTTATGACAAACTGTCTTGCAGTGGTGTCACTCTCTTCTTCCCCTTTGAAGATCTAGATCAGGCGCCTAAAACTCAGCTCACGGACCACCTATGAGCTGGAGCATATTCACAATCCAGCCCTGCAGACCCAGTGGTCCATCCCTGTTCCCCAAGCTGCATCCCTTTTTTACCTCCTCTCCCCTCATTTCACCTCCAAGGAATGCAGCCTTGGGGCTTACCACAGGGGGAGAAGGGGCTTGGTGTAGGGCAGCATCAGCGGTCTCTCACCTCCCCCAGACTCCTCATAGTGGTGGGCGCCCCAGGGAAACCAGGCCCCTCCAAGAATCCCTGAGCCACATCCCTCAGAGAATGGAGTGAAATGAGGGAAGAGGGTGGGTGGAGTCAGGCAGAGGTATGCCCCCCGGGCTAGATTGCGAATATGCGCTGGCCTGTAGCTGGCGCGCAGGCCATGGGTTTGAGCACACTGGCTTAAGTCTATTTCTGCTTTGCTTAGACATATAACTCTTTTGAAGCCAAATGATTAATTTTTTCATGTCACACTCTCATGCTACATGTTAAATGAAACATTACAAACTTTAGTTTTTAAAATAACCATCCATATGCACACACCTTTAAAAAAAAAAAAAAAAAGTTAAAAGGTTGATTTATTTGAAACTGTGAAGTTAGAGACCAAATAAAGAAAATATTTAACATTGTCACTGGCCAGCGTACAATAACTCTAGTAAAGCTAGATTGTGTCCTCCACCACCATGGCAAGAATCAATGCTACTATCACTGCTTAGAAACATTAGAAATATATAAACAGGAACTTAAACCACGCATCTTAAGATGTCTTGTAGATCTATAGTGCCAAATTCCTAGTGTAACGCCATTGACATGGTTTTGCACCGGGGGATAAATCTTGCCCATAGAGCTTATTCATGTTCCCCCCCCCCCCCCCCCCCCCAAGAACAATTAACTATTTTTAAAGTCCTCCTGTGCTATTCAGACTGGTTCACAAACTAAACTCGGACAAATCTCATGTCAGGCTAGCTATTATAGCAGGGTGGGCAATAAAATGGCAATACTTCGCTAGGGTTAGTACCTGGCAGGCTGCTGCTGGTATATTTACCTGCACCTTTGCAGGTACAGGTGATTTCAACTCTTGTTGGCTGGCTGGGAATGGAAATCCGTAATGGGAGCTGCAGGAAGCAGCATCGACCAGGATACGCTTCCTGCAACTCCATGGCCAGCAGTGATGATCCATGGACAATGGGAGATGCAACGGCCCATACCTGTGGATGTGTGGGTACATATAGGGGGGCCAGCCCACCTAAGGCTAACCCTGACGAACCGGATCCGGCCCATAGGATGGTATTATTTGCCCACCCCTGTATTACAGGCTTGTTTTAGGACACAGTGTCACAATAAGAAAAATGTAGGCCCTACTGATTTATCCTGCACAGCCACCATCCTCAAAAGTAGAACACTTATAGACTTTTTTTGTTCAGTGTTTGCATTACACGACTTATTGTGGGTTTTCTTTTGGTATTTCACAATTTAAAAAAAATCCACTGAAATGATAAGTATGAGAGAACACCTTTCAAAAATAGGAAAATACGTTTTTAATCTAAAGTACAGATGTTTTAAAATTTGTAGGAACTCAAATGGGAAATCAGCTTTTTTTTTTTTTAATAGATATTGTTGAAGTCAGTCATGTCCCTGCTTGAAATGTTCAATGTAAAGTTACATTTACATGCACATTTTAAAAACATCCCATGGGATGAAAATGTGTTGACTAGGAAAAGACTTTTTTATTACCTAAATTAATCGCATTAGTCTTCTTTCCTTTGTTTAAACTCATCAACACAAATTCAGTGGTAGGACAGACCACGTGTAATATTTGCTCTGGAAGGCCTCTGACTAGTTTCATTTGGTATGAAGTACTTTTTGGGAGCTTTGGAAGGTGCCAAACTGACAATCTGATTGAAACCAAAATCCTCCATTTACCCAGATAGTAGGAATAGCAGCAAACTGGTAATGCAAATGACCATGAATCACCTCCTTAATTTACTTTAATGGTAGTTTAATCACCAAGCCCACTCACACGTTTTGACTCTCACTTACCGCAGGTGACAGTCCTGGAGGTACTTTTATGATGTAGTCTCTTCTTCATTAGAAACTAGTTTGAGATCAATTTTTATTCATATAAACCATCAACTATTCACCAGATGGCAACACTGTGTACGCATTATGTATGGAATTCCCTTTTGAAGCAACAGCATATATATGAAAGATTCCATCCACTCCTAGGTTTAGCTGCTTTCTGATTGTTATAAAAGCGGTTTAAGCTAAATTTCTCATTCATTATTAAAAGGGGCATGGGTTCATTCAATACCCTAACCAACAGTCAGAGTCAGCAGCGATAGATTCCCATGGACTTCAGTGATGCTTGGACTCCAATATGTCAAGATGCATCAAAGTAATGTAATAATTCTTTAAAACTACTTCACCTTTTGCAGTAAGTGGTCAACAAGCTTTGCAACTGTACAAATTTAGCAACTAGAGAGTGTCCCACATTTACAAAGTGATAGTAAACAATCCCTTTAAATTAAGAGTTAATTATTAAAGGAATAAAGTCACAGTCAGTGTAAGTCACTTACTTTCAGTAGTTTTAGAAGACCTCACCTTCCTCCCAAAAAGACACAGCTGTTTATCTACT
This sequence comes from Rafetus swinhoei, assembly GCA_019425775.1. NCBI lineage: Eukaryota > Metazoa > Chordata > Testudines > Trionychidae > Rafetus > Rafetus swinhoei. The sequence goes on along the minus strand of CM033424.1, from coordinate 102,289,905 downwards.
GTGCATCACAAGCACATGTACTTTTTATTTTTGAATTGCTGCATACATTTTATTATTGCTACTAGAAACCTAGCTTTTTTTGGGTGGAAGAGGAAGTTAAATACCACAATCTTTTTTTTAGTGGATAAAAACAAAATAAAATTGGTTTAAATTTCTTTAAACTCCTAATACTTTTAGTTAGTTCTGTTTTCTCATTTAGTTTGTCTTCATATTTTAACAAACATTATGCACTTTTTCTTTTGAGGAAAAGATTGACATTGCTGAGAAAAAATAAATTTTAATCAGGAAAAACAATACATCATGGTAGAAAAGCCTAATGGAGGGGAGGGGGAAACCTACTCCACAAATGGGGAAGGGGAGGGGAAATAAAAAAAAGCTTAAACAGAGCTGAAAATGTGAAGGATCTACCTTCCTCAGATCTACGATCACTGCTGCTTTTTTCAACAACACAGTCAAATCTGAATGAGACTTTGTACTACCATAACTCTGCAAAGGTCAGTTTGTAAGTTAAAAGAAATTAACCAATGTAATAAACTGCTAAACTGAGAAGTATGCAATTATGATTGCTTTTAAAACAATAAAGTATTTTTACAGATCCTGCGATTTATATTTTAAATTCACACTGTGCTTTACATTTTTAAGTTCTGACATACTGAAACCCAGAAGCACAGATGGCTGGCGATTTTTTATCGCCTTTAGGCACACATGTCGCTTTTTCCCAAAAAATGATGCAACATCCAATTTCCACATACATAGCACTGATGATAGTAATTCCATCTCCTTTTTTGTAGGATACGGCCTCTTGTGAAAGTAATCTGCCAGAAACTGCTTTCGAGTTTCATATGAACTGTGTTCATACTGTTTAGGATCTAATGCTAGTATACGAAGGTCCTCAGCTGAAGGAGGTCCTTTCATCTCAGTCCTGCTTTCAACCTTTTGTCTCTTAACAGGCACTACCCCTAAATTCACATCTTTATTTGGAGCTAGAGCTGTGCCTGTACCTAAGGACTGAAGCTGCTGTTCTTTATTCCTTTGGTCCTCTACAACGGAACATAGATCAGATTGTTTTCTTTTAGCAGATTGAGACACAGAATCATGCTTTTCACCATTAACAAGTGATAGCTCTTTCTTCTCATTGCGCTCAAGTGGCATTTTTATACTTGAATTGCTGTCTTTGGGAGCACTTCTGCAGCGGAGTAAATGCACAGCAATAGCTGTCAGAGTCATATTTCCAGTGTACACCCCACAGCAGTGGATGCACTTGAAAGCAGGGGATTTTAAAATTGTGTGTACAGTTGGCATGATATGGTGTCTCTCTTTCAAATGCACTTCATAGGTTTCTTTATTAATGAAAGTACCAAAACAAAAGGGGCATGTAAATACTTTTTTGTTGTTGCAAATACTGTTCACTTCAGCTGTTTGAGGCTTCACTTTGATGTAGACAGGTACCAGGGTCCTTGAGTTTACCCCTGCAAGTACTGCCAAGTGTACTTCCTTTTCACTAAGTTCTTCTTTTGGTAACATTGTACTGAACTCAAAATGTGGAAATATAAGGTCACCATCAGCATCATTATCTAGCTGAAATCCTCTGTTGCTGTAGTCTTCATGTAACTTCTTCTTTCCATTATGCACAGTCTTATTGTGTTCCACAAGGCTTTTCAGATCATGGAAAATATATGTACAGAACAAACAAGCTAAACCATGCATCAAGAGGTGTTTTATAAGTTCTTCCTCAGATAGGAAACATTTACAAGAGAGACACCGGACAGTCTTCTCTCTCATCCACCTCAAAAAGGGTGCACATACTGCAAGCTTGTCAGGTTCAAGGGTTTCCTCTGTTTTTACTGCATTGTGCTTATGAGCCACTTCCATGTGGACCTGATAGACATTTGATGGGAAGAGCTCATTGCAAACAGGGCATGTCTTCCATTGCTTAGCCTGTTTGAGGGCTTGGCTTGTTTCAGGAGCAGGCGGAGAAGCCTGCGCAGACATACTGTGAGAAGAAGTCAAAACAATAGGAGGAGACGGTGCACTAGCTGGAGAGTGAGATACCTGAGTTACTGTGCCAGACGGCATTAGCTGAATGGGCATTTGCGGTGGTGTAACAGTTGCTACTCCACCACCAGGTGATACGGGCAACGTTACTGAAACTGGTGCAAGGGTATATGTAGGTATTCCATTAACCTGCTTACCAGTTGGAATTAATTGTCTAAGTATAGGTCCGGTAGTCAGGAAAGCGGTATTTTGAGAAACTCCAGGTCTGACTTGCTGATTTACAGGGAGAACCCCAGAAGTAACAGGCTGATTAAACTGTAGAACCCCTGAGGTAACAGCTTGAGGCACAGGAAGAACCCCAGGACCAATGGATTGATTTATATTCCCCACAGGATGATTTAGAGGGACAACACCAGGTGCAAGAGGTCTAGTTGCTGGGAGAACACCAGGTCCAACATGTCTATTTACAGAACCAACAGGCTGAGCTACTGGGAGAGCTCCTGGGGCAACCAGACTATTTATGGTCCCAATAGGCTGATTAACAGGAAGAAGACCAGGCCTGACAGGTTGATTAAGTGGAAGAACCCCAGGAGCAACAGGTCTACTTATGGTCCCAACAGGTTGAGCAAGGGGGAGAACCCCAGGCCTGACTGGCTGATTAAGAGGGACCCTATGAGAAACAAAGACAGGTTGTGGAACTGGTGGCTGAAGACTGACATTCTGAGCTACTGGAAGTGGACTGGATACAAGAGTAACATGTGGTGGAGTAACAACCGGTGCAGCAGATGTATGTGTAAGGCTACCAGAGGCATTTGAAACAGCCAGTGGTCTTACTGTGTTTTGAACTGCTTTTCCCTGTACCATGGTTTGGTTTTGATTATTCTGAGGAAATGCAAGTTGAATGCAAGTTGGAGTAGTAACTGTGCTTGATGGAGCAGTGGTGGGAATTAACGATGGAGCAGCTGTACTTGTGGGAGGCTTGGGAGCAATATGCATTTGCTTCACAAGTCCTGGTTTCTTAAGATGTTCTGAAATCAAAGATCTAAGTTTATTCTCCAGATCTCTGTGTGCATCAGATGTTAGGACATGATACATTAAAGTGTCTTGGCTGTTCGCTATAGCATTGCATTTTTTACAGTAGTGCTCAATAAAATGCTCTTCAATGTCATCTGGTCTCTGGCCAAAATACATGCTTATTAAATTCTGAAAATGGTTCATCAGCACATGTTTCTTCATATTGTAGTACAGTGTGTCTGTAAAGTGGCATTTTAGACATGTGAAGTTTATAATGTCACTCCTGAATTGTTTCATGCCACCTAAAATGCTCACTGTGCAGTTCTGTAGTTTCCTATTGGAGTGAAACATGCGGATATGTTTTCCCACTACTTTTGAATCAGAAGCAAATACACATTTTGGGCAAGGAACCACCATCTCTTGGTCCATTTCATCTTCATGGTAACGATGCAAGTGATTCTTGAATGAAGTAAGAAATTTTGAGGAAAACTTGCATAGGCTACAGCAGTATGGCTTTGTTCTGTATCTCTGAAAATAAAACAAAAGAAGTTAATAGAGCAGCTTGTCAAAAAACAGACTCTATAAACTGCTCATCTCTATCATGTGCCAAAGAAAATGCCTCCAACAGATGTGAATCCCCAAGAAATGAGTTCAGCCATCTTTACAAAGACATATATAAAGACGACATGTATAGGAAAACAAAGTCTTTGGATTTGTACCACATTTTGCATCTTTATAATACATAAAGAAGGCTTCAATGGATCTTCTTCCTCACTTTGGTTTAAAAAGAAAACTTCAGTTCTTTAAGGACTCAGAGCACCAAAGAAACTGGAAAAATGAAGACAACACGCTTCACAGATAATGTAATCTGGGAAATCAAGAGGGAAGTGATTCATACAAGTAACGCTTTAAACAAAGTCAACTAATGCACCGTACACACTGTAGGGGAAAAAACAGTTAAAGATTCCAACACCTTTCCTTCAACAAATGGCTAGAATAGCCCTCAAATCACTGTCAGAACCCCATATCCTACCCAGGTGTTTCCTAGATTTACTGAACCCACATACTTTAATATCTCTAAAGATAAAAAGAAGCCAAAAAAAGTTAAAAGGTTTTGCTATATTTATTTTTTCTCCTCAAGACTTCCTCTAAATACATAAAGAAGAATAATAATACACAAACCCGTTTGTTTTCCTTTGCAGTTGAGTTTTAGAATACCACTCATATTACAATCTATACCCTGAAGCCAACATTTTATTTACATAAAGCACATTAAATGAGCATAAAAAGTATTTTAAAATATTTAAAGTTAAACTGACTAAATTATTCTTCTCAAATGTAACTCAACTAAAATAAAATTCAAAACGTATTCCATCTAAGAATCACTGCATTGGTTTTCTCCATAAATGGAAGAAGTGTTCAACTGAAATGTGTTCACTCTAAATTCTTACTGTTAGTTAAGTTACTCTTTAATTCTCATATGGAGTAAATCCTGTTAGTCTCTAGAAGATTACAAGAGCCACTTCAGTCACGTATTTCATTTTTCTAGGTTTTCATACTGGGTCTCATGTGAATGATCCTGTATTTCCTTAACAAAAACAAAAAAAGCACAGAGCTTCCAGGCAGAGTGAATGTCAAAATTGTGCATTCATACAGCATGAGAGGGTTACTCACGCTCTGCAATAATTGAGGTTCTTCAAGATGGGTGTCCCTATGGGTGCTCCACCTTAGGTGTTTGGGCATTGCAGCACGCCTGGCTGGAAGATTTCAATAGCAGTGCTAGTGACAGGTAGTTGGCACACGCACAGCACACTCCATGCACCAGGCAGCTAATGCGCATGCCAGGGCTATGATCCCTTCAGTTCCTTCTCTGCCCCGGTAGGGATGCGTGATGATGCACAGAAGCAAAGGGGGAAGAAGGGTGGATGGTGAGCACCCACAGGTTACCTCAGTGAGTGAGTAACCCTCTCTTCTTCTATGAGGAGTGTCCCTGTGAGTGCTCCACCTTAGGTGATTATGAAGCAGTGTGTCCGCTGGAGGTGGGAGCTTTGGTCAGCGTAGTGTCCTTATGGACACCCGTGAGGATGAAGTGACTGAACAGGGTTCCCCTAGAGGGGTATGTGTCAGGGGCGTAATGGGTTGCGAAAGTGTGGGCGGACAACCAGGTAGCTGATTTACAGATATCTGATAGGGGAATGCCCTGGATATATGCAGTTGATGCAGCCATGTCTCTGGTTGAGTGTGCAAAAAGTTGTGCAGGCAGTTCTTTGCCGAAGGCTGCGTATGCCACTCTTATGCACTCCACTATCCATTTGGAAAGTGTCTGAGAGGAAATGGGGAGTCCCAGAGATGGTTCAGCAGTTGAAATGAATAATCTGTTGGTTCTGATGATGTGTGTGGTTCTATCTATGTAGAACGCAATGCCCTGCAGAGGTCGAGGGTATGGAGCGTTGCTTGCGCCTCGTTGTCGTGAGGTTTAGGAAAGATGACAGGTAAGTTGATGGGCTCATTGCAATGGAATGCGGAGGGGACCTTCAGCATGGACTTGGGGTGAGGCCAAAGTACCACCTTGTCTTTATGGAAGACAGTAAATGGTGAGTACGGCCCCAATTTCTCCAACCCTTCTGGCGGATGTTATAGCCACTAGGAAGGCCACCTTCATGGAGAGGTGAAGCAATAAGCAGGCTGCCATCGGCTCAAAGGGTTTTCTCGTTAGGGTCCTCAGAACGAGATTAAGGTCCCAAGCGGGGACTGGTGGTTTGATGGGCGGCTAGGTGTTTTGCAGGCCTTTGAGAAACCTTTTACTTTTTGGGTGTGTGAACACTGATGTATCGTCTGTTGGTTAGCATAGAGCTGTGATCGCAGAGAGATGGACTTTAAGGGAGCTCAGGGAAAGGCCTGAGTTCTTAAGCTCCATGGTGTATTGCAGGACAGCAGATTAGTGGAACTGAGGCCGCATCGAGGTTGTTTCTTTGGGACCAAGCAGAGAAGCGTCGCCATTTGTACAGGTAAGATTTCCGAGTGGATGTTCTGCAGCTGTTGGGGAGAATTTCTTGGACTTGATTCGTGCTTTGTGATTCTAGTGGAGTGACATACTGAGAAACCATGCCTGGAGCTGGAGAGTGCGGAAGTGTGGGTGATGGAGGTGACCGCAGTGCTGGGTGAGGAGATGCAGGAGCCGAGGGAGACGCCATGGCTGCTTCGATGACATATGGAGCAGGTAAGTGTACCATGTTTGTCTCGGCCAGTCCAGGGCTTGTTGGCCCTGTCCATTCAGATTTTGTTGACCATTCAATGGAGAAGTAGGATCAGTGGAAAAGCACAGAGGAGTGCTATGCCCCAGTGGATCATGAATGCATCTCTTAGGGAGTGTGAGCCTATTCCTGCACGTGAGCAATACCGTGGGCACTTTTTGTTGGTATAGGTCGCAAATAGGTCTATCTGGGGAAAACCCCAGCATTGGAAGATTTGGTGTAAGATGGTTGGATCTATTTCCCACTCGCTTTGTGTGCTCCAGCTGTCAGGTCTCTATGATGTACGCACTGAGTCATGCAGTGGTGCTTCCCCAGGCAGCAGAGATAAATGAACGCCCTTATGGGTGCAAAATATACAAGCAGCAAATAGATGGCACTTGAACCCAGGCTGCTTTTGGGGGAGGGAAGGAGTGCTGAGAAGGTTTCTGAGGAAAAATTTCTCAGACTGAGTAAATCAAATAAAATCAATAAAAAAAAAAATGCAGAGGGGAGAGCCCCCATGGAGTGAGCCCCGCAAGGGGAAAGCAGGTGGCAGGGAGCCTCCACTTATCTTCAGCTCCGCGGCTGATTGCAAAAAGGAAAAAACAAAAACAAAAAAACCACATTTTCTTCTTAGAGTGAAAGGAAGGCAATTTTAAGGCAAAAGCTGACTAAAAACTGTGGTAAAAAGGCTAGCTATCTGTCCGAGGAGCTCAATGCAGAGCACACTGAGGGTTCCAACCGACCCTGCCAGCGGCAAAGAAAGAACTAAAGGGATCGTAGCCTGCGCATGCGCATTAGTTGCCCGGCACATGGAGTGTGCTGTGCGTGCGCCAACTACCTGTCACTAGCACTGTTATTGAAATGTTACAGCCGGGCGCACTGCGACACCCAAACACCTAAGGTGGAGCACCCACAGGGACACTCCTCGAAGAAGAACCTAAAGTAACTTCTCAGCTCTGAGAAAATACTTTGAAACACAAACCTTCACAACAGGACTAGTAGGAAGGACAAGGAGTCTGGGCCTTCCAAGAGGAGGTGCTACTGATCCCCACGTAAGGAAAGGGGAAAATTCTGTAATATTCTCCCAAATGATATTCCTGGCAGTGACTGACATAAGTAGAGATTGCTGGCTAGTGGATGCGGAAAGGTTAAAATACTCTTCGGGCATATCAGGAGACACTAGGAGTTCAAGTCATGTAACTGAATGGGTCATTAAAGGACTGGCTGAAATTGACCCATATCAATGGAGTTGCTAGAAAGACAACGGTAACCTCCATGACTGAGATACTCACACCTACCAACAGCAGAAAGAAAGGAAATTTCCCCCCACCTCTCTGCAGACAAACAGTGCAGAGACTCCAAGCTGAAGAATAAAGGGAAAAGAACGTCAGGTGGCTGAATTAAGATCTGGCCTTTGGAGAAACACAGCAGCTCTGATCTGGGACTGACAAAGGAAAACAAAATACTTCCTGCTGCAGCATGGCTCAAGGTAGTATAGATTGCTTTTTTCCCCCCCAATGCTTACCTGAAGAATTTTAGATTCTTTATGCTAGATGGCTAATTGTTTCCTTGTTTTGAAAAGACTTCCTAGTGTGACTACAAATACTTACTTGAAGTGCATTGATCCCTGAAAAGGATAAAATAATCTGTTCAGGAGTGTATCACAGCCCAACTTGTTTGACAAAGCTCGCAATGAGAAGCAGTGCTGGAGCTGAGACAGACTGGGAGACACTAAGGCTGCATTACAGGTTGTACCTCCCTTAACCAGGACTCTATGGTTCGGCAATATACATGATTCAGCACTAGGGATGTAAGCGACAAGTTGAGTACCCGATAAACCTAGGCAGAGGCAGCAAGGGTAGGGGTAGGAGAGCAGGAACCGGTGCTGGGGGGGGGGGAGCCAGCTTAAAAGCCGGTTCCCCCTAGCACCAGCTCCACAGTGCAGGGGGGCGGGAGGGAGGGAAGGGGGAAGGCCTGGGGAGTCAGACACACAGTGATCCGGTACCTGAGTCCCGGCTAGCACCAGGTCCTGGACCTACCCCCCCGCTGCAGCTCTGCAGTTTAAATGTAGGAGGAGCCGGGCTGCCTGTGTGCCCGGCTCCTACTACATTTAAATGCAGAGCCATAGTGTGGATCCTTATCGACTAATACAAGTACACAATTAGTCAGCTACCCGCTTCTTAACATCCTTATCTAACATGACCATGGATATTCCTGGACCACAGAGCCCAGGAACATGGAGGTCTGGTGGCAGGACAGGAACACAGTAGTGGGGGACCAGCGACTCAGCCGAGCCCAGTGTTGGGGGAGCAGCTGCAGAGCTCCAGCCCCGGCTGTGGAGCCAAGAGGCTGCAAAGTTACAGCCCGGCTGTGGAGCTCCGGTTGTGCCACTCCAGCCCTGGCAGCAGCAGGCTGGCAGCAGCTAGAAAGCTCCAGGAGGTGGAGCCCTAGTCTGGTGGCAGCAGGTTAGCATGGGCCATGAGGAGAGGCATCTCCCCTGGTCCAGTAAATCCCCTTGTTCGGAGCTGGTCAGGGAGGTCCAACTTGTACTTACTTTTCCTTAAAAGTAACCCTCTGAGAATTTGGCAGGCCTACCAATGGGAGGAAAGGGGAGCAAAGGATCAATTGCCCCAGGGCCCAGAGATTCAAAAAGGGCCCTGGCCTCCAGGCCCTTTAAATCGCTGCTGGAGCACCTCTAAAGTGCATTCCAGCCAGCTGTGAGGACTAACAGGAGCCAGTGGGGGCACACACACACACACACCCACCCCTTCTGGGAATGCAGAGCTGCCGCCTCCCCAGTCTTGCCCAGGGGCCCGGCTATTCTTCATAAACTGGAAAAAAAAAAAAAAAAAAAAGAAAGAGCAAACTGATTTTTCAGGTGGTGGGCCCTACCACTCCTTAGAAATTCTTGCAAATTCTCTGATGGAGCTGAACCCAGAAGTGATTTCTGTTCTACATCCCAGTACTCACCTGAAGCTTTTGGTTTAGTCTTGTGAAACCTCTCCACAGCAGTCAATGCTAATTAACTGTATCATTATTCTCAATAGTTCCCTTGTCATGTTTTTAAAGCTGTGATAATGAAGGTTCTTTTTTGCTTCCTTTATAGCAATGGTATATTCCTGAAAGATGCTCCCCACTACAAATGTAAGATGGTAAGACTTGGCAGAAATATTCTTTATGCTACCTTTAAGCATTTGTTTGTTTTGGAGGCTTATGGTAAAGTTTTCAAAAGTGCATAACAATGATTCAGAAGTCTAAATTTCAGTAATTTGCAACTAATTGGATTTAAGTTCCTTTTTCTCTATTCTACCACAAATAGCTGCTATTTGGCAGAACAGAAAAATTAAAGTTTGCTACTTGATAAATTCCTTTGCAGGTCTGACCTCTCCCCTTGTTCAGGTCCTTTGGCCAACACATCTTGCAAATATAATAAGCTGTCCAGACTTGACCACAGGCTCCATTGCTTGGCCTTGCTCCTTTTACCCACACAGATTAGAATGTCCAAACATGTATAGAATCAACACATTTTTACAAGTAGATTAGAATGTAAAACTTCTAAAACAAATAGAGTAGAGCAGTGGTCTCCAACCTTTTGACACCCAAGATAACATTTTAAATGTCAGGGCAAGCTAGGATCTACCCTATCACTTCCCCAAGACCCTACCCCGTTCTTGAGGCCCTGCCCTCTCCAAACCTTTCTGTAGACTACCTGTTGCTAATGGAAACTCACCGTTAATTACATAATTACACTTGCGCCATTCTGCTAGTGCTGCAGCTGGGGAGGAGAGTTTCATTTAAATTATTGAACAGATTAAGCGTTTTAACTTCCCCATGTTAGTTTATCCAACTTCATTTTAAATTAAGTAAAATATGCCCAACACAAAAAGTTTCAATGTTTTCTCTATTTATGGCCACTGTGGGGAACATTTTTTGGGTCGGGGGCCATTGACTCACCGAAAAATCAGTTGGGGGCCACACGAATGAGAAGCAAAAACACTTCTCCCAAAACCCCCAACCCTCACTGATATGGCCCCCAAACTGAGACTCCTCACATTTCTGGCACTCCAGACTCTACGGGGTGAGGTTCAGGGCTACCCATAGGCCAGATTTACTTTTCTAAGGTTGCAGAGTTAGTGGATTTTGTGAACCCCCTTAGGCTCTGGGGTGGGAACAAAAATGAGGGGCTCAATGTGTGGGACAGGGCTGCCAGAGAGTGGGATAGGGATGCAGGATCTGGGTAGGTGGTGGGGTGCAGGACAGGGTCTGGAAGGGAATTTGGTGGCAGGAGAGGGTGGCGGTATGAGAGGAAGTTGGGAGCAGAAGGGGGCTGGAGGAGTAATGCAGAAAAGGTGAAAGGGTGAGAATGCAACCAAATAGCTATCTGGGGAGGGAGGCAAAGAAGTGAGGAGTAAAGGAAAGTGAAACTTCTGCAAAGTAAAATTGTATCCCCCTCACATCTTCCCTCTGCTTCAGCCTCACTCCCCTCAGCCCCATGATCCCCCCCCCAGGCTAATCCCCTGCATCACGCCATGCCCCTCAGTGCAACCCTTGCCCCCTCCCATCCTGCCCCTGCATCCTCCTTCAACCCCCCACCTGACCCCACACACCTATGCCCACAGCGCACTCATCGGCAGGACAGCAGTGCTGGGACTTGCAGCCTCCCAGGAGTAGCGCTGGGGCAAGAGTGGTGGGGCAGAGTTTCTTCCCTGCCCAGCCCTTTGCCTGCAGGCAGCAGCTCTGGGGTTGGGGCTGCCCAGGACTGGCTCCAGCCCAGCCGGGCACAGTGGGGGTGCTGGGGAAGGGGCTCCGCCCATGGGGAACAGCACGGTGTAGCCTGGTCCCTGGCACGCCACATATGCCGGCTGCCCAGCCCTGGCTCTGCAGAGCAAACCAGCCCTGCCCCCTCCCAGAGCAGGAGACAAGAACTGGGGATGCACGTGTGTGCACCTCTTTCGCCCCTCCCCCACTCCCGCCAGTGAGTTAACAAAGAGGGCAGCCGCCCAGTGCAGTACAGCCTCAGCGAGTTGAACCCATGGCCAGCTAGCCAGGCGGCTACCCTCTTTGCCCCAGCCCACAGAGGTTGCACCATGCTCCAGCTGGGCTGGATCAAAGAGAGGCAGCCACCCGGCCAGCTGTCTGGCAATCAACTCCTAGGGCCACCATGATCGACCGGTTGGTGACCACTGGAGTAGAATATTTCTGATAATTATGTACATAGCACCTGAGATGCCATAACAGAGATATTTGGAGAATGCCAATCTGACAAGAATAGGTCCTAGGAAAAAAAATTAACAACTTTTTAAATTTTGGACTTTAACCTTTCCCCTAATCGGAGACATATGGGAAACATAAGCCTGCAGGAAAAAGTTAGTAACGAGGGCAAGTAGAACAAAAAGACAGTTTCGCCTTCCCTACAATTAACAATAATCATCCTCGCTTGTTAAAAACATTGCTTTTCCATCTATAATTTGAATTTGTCTTGCTCAGATTAATCACAGGAAAAAGATCCCTTGCCGTCTTCAAATCAAGATTGGATGCCTTTTTACAAGATTTATTTTAGTCAAACCAGTTATTCATTTCAATACAGGAGTGAAATTCTATGGCCTATGTTACACAGAAGTTCAGAATGTTCTAATAGTCCCTTGCAGCCTTTAAAAAAAAAAAAAAAAAAAAATCAACTCTATGAATCTGCTTTGGAACTAGTGCTTGAATCAATTATCTACCAACCACCATTCTGGAAAGGAATGAAGATCCAACCTATTGTGCTTTAAAGAATTTTTACCATGGGACAGCTTTGCAAATATATTCTGTATCAGCAACATTCTTTTTCCCAAAGTAGGCTGGGAATATGGCAAGTGAGCCAGGTATAAAACAAGATTTGCACATCTGTGAGCCACTGTATCTGCTTCAAATGATCTTGGATGAGGAAGGGACTTGTTTTTGCAATTTGTCTGTATGTGAACAAATTCCTCTGGGATAGCCTCTTGATCAGGCCAGGGCAAAATACGGCCCGTGGGCCATATCTGGCTCACCAAGCCACTGGATCCGGACTGCAGATGCTGCAGGGAGTCTCAGGCAGGCTTCCTACTTGCCTCATCCCACCCACATGCCACTCAGAAACACAGCTGCAGGTTAGTTTCACTTAAGAACTGAGCCGGGAAGGGGAGGGGGGAAGCTTTAGGAGCTGCTCCCACCCCCAGCACAATCCCATTGGCCAGCTTCTGGACAATGGGAGCTGCCTGTTTCAATAACAGGCTGCCATGAAGCACAGGAGGCTGGTAGTTATTTACAGAGCACATGGCTGCAGCCTGTGCAGGGACGAGGCAGGCAGAGAGGCTGATTTAAGAACGGGCTGCTGGCTGGTAAGTCTCCTGGTCAGACCCTGCCTCTGGCACCCTAGCCTCTCCCTTCCCCAACCCTCTACCACCAATTCCTGCCCCTCTACTCCACATACCCAAATCCTCTGCCCTCTCCTGCACCCATTCCCCCTCCCAGATCCAGCACCCCAATCCCCTGCCCCAGATCACAGTCCCCTCCTGCCCTAGCTCACAACTCAAACCCTGCACTCCCTCCTGTAGTCCAATTTCCTGCCCTAGGTCACAATCCAACCCCCTGTACCTCAGTCCAGTGCCCCAAGTTACAACTGCCTCCACCCAAACTCCCTCCCTTACTCCAATCTCCCTTCTGCACCTAAAACTCCATCCCAGACCCCACACCTTCTCCATTAATATAACTGACTCAGAGTCCACTCAGACTTTTCTATACACAAAGGAGTTAGTCAATCTGCTTTTTTATTCCGGGAGCCTTTTACAAGAATACATTACATTTACAAACACCAGAATTATGAACTGACAGGTCAACTACATACCTCATTCGGAACTGAAGTATACAATCAGGAAACAGAAGAGAAAAGAAATTCAGTACAATACTACTAGTAGTATGTTAAACTACTAAAAATAAGAGAATGCAAGTTGATGCACTTATTTGTAAAAGAGTGATGCTTTGAAGCCAACCTAAATCACATAATCCAAATGGGCTACTAAACCTGACAGGCTAATGTTTTCAATCAGGCCTTAAAGTACAGACTGAGGGGGAAAACATACTGTATGGGATTCTTAATTCCAGAAAGGGAATAAGTTAAGTTGGGAGAGATTTTCCCGAAGGAGAAATTTCATCTGCATATTCATCCAAGAGATGATCTCTATCCTGGTAACTAGAAACTTTAGACTCAGCAATTGTCAGGAAAGATGAATGGAGTATATATGGTAATGCAAGGAGAGTGGAGATTAACTGCTGCACGTCATAAGGACGATGGCTCTCCTTGTGCTCCAATTTCTCAGACCAGTGGTTTTCAGCCTTTTTTTCCATTTGCAGACCCCTAAAAAACTTCAAATGGAGGTGCAGACCCCTTTGTACATCTCAGACATAGTCTGCTCACCCTCAGCGTCCACAGATCACAGGTTGAAAAATCATTGTCCTGGTAGATTCATCAAATTATAGATGTAAAAGGATGGGCTTTTTTTTTTTTTTTTTTTCAGTTGAGATTCTCAAGCTCTATTAGGAGACCTATTTCTTTTCCAAGTTCAGAAAAATCACCTGTAGTTGGATCCTTGGTCTCTCCTCATCCGCAGAAATACAAATGAGAGTAATGCAGGGAGATAATTTTCAAAGAATCCACATCCTGAGAAGACGGGAAGTCAAGTAGCAAGCCAGATTCTGCACCATGTGACTCACTCACCCATATCTGCACCTGGAACACCACCCTTGAGTTTTATTTCTTCTTTTTAAAGAGTGAATTGATCTAAAATAGATTTGGGGAAAAAACAGGTGCAGTAGTAATGATTTTTTAATTAGCCCTTGAAAATACCTGTTCAACAAGAAATGTCCCATTTGCCAACTTACCACTATTGAAGAGGACTGCTTCACTTTTGAGATGGTGTCTCCAGAAGTTCTGGCTGATGAGCAAGGTATAGGAAGATACAGAGAGACTACCAAAAAATGTGGCAGTGCTTCTTTTTTACAGCCCTGAAGGTGGTCTCCTTATAGATTCACAGCACTGTTTAGCCTTTGGCTTTCTCCGCTGTCATGAAATTGTGAGGGAGAAGATCCCACTCAAGGAACAAAACCCAGAAAATATGGTTCACTGAGGGAGATTTTGCTTGCTGCTGATACACAAAGCAAAAACTTTAAAAGTGAGAATGCTAATAAGGTAAGAGCACTGAACTTCAGTTGTTTACGTTGCAGGATGCAAAGAATCTATCATACAGAGAGAAATACTGGAATCAAGCCCTAGAGGTCTCAGACAAATCTGAACTACCTCTGGTATTTACACAAAAAGAAGCACAACCTATCTCCAACAGTGGGATAAAGAAGGAAGGAAGAAAGGGAAAAAGTTCAGGAACCAAAAAAGGAGGAAATAAAAAGGACATGGTCCTATACTATCTCTTGTTGACTTAAGGAGCGGTCAGACAACTAGGAGCCTGCTTCTAGCCAAGATTCCTTAAAAATTCTAGCTCTCTCTCACAGGTTCTGTCAGATGCAGACAAGAACCTGCTGCCATATTAATAATTTCTAAGCAATTCTATTCCCCTGCATCAAAACTAACTTCCAAGTTTTATGTAGGAGTTTTTGAAGGTCAGCTCTCTGTTCCTCCAATCACATACCGAACAGATTTTAAAATAAAAAGTTTGGAATATATGCACTAATAATAAAATTTAAAACAAAAAAGTCTTAATAAGTTAATACATTTTTGTTCATTCAATTGGTAATCTGCAGAAGTTATTAGGCCATTATATTTTTTAAATATATGTTTACTTTTAAAAAATGTTGCTTAGTCTATGTTGCTTTAAAAGTATTATTTATTTAATGGTCTACAGACAGACTTGGAACATCACAAGAATTGTAAGACAATATAATTTTATCTTCTATTAAATCATAAAGCAGTACAGATAATCAGCACCATAGCCATATACTCCCATATGTTGAGCATTCCAAAGAGAGGTGGCTAGTGTTCTCCCACACATGCTATTACTACAATACCCTTTAAGCATGATTAAAGCATGCCATAAAACAATTACTATAGGAACACATGAAGCTTTCTTAAGAGTCTGTTTTGAGGTGGAAGGGCAGAAGAGCAGCATACAGTATGGATGACTCCCTCCATAGGAGAAATCAATACCAAAACACAGTTTCAGCATTACTTGAACAATAACGCAAGAAATCTTATATCTTTCAACCCTAACCCGTGCCCCTGTCAGGTGTGCAGTTTGGGACAGGAAGGCGAGTCGGTGCACCAAGAAAAGACGAGCACCCCTGAACCCCGCTGCAGAGCCTGGGCACCAGCTGCCAGCCCCAGCCCACTATGCCCAGGCGCTGCCCTCGCCACTCATTGGAACAGGACTGAGCAGCTCTACCAGACCCTGCGCTGCTCACAGAACAGCAGGCTCAGGCCAGGGATTCCAGCTCTGGCTGGCAAGGAGGGGGGCAGGGAGGGAAGGACAGCCTGCGAAGCACTGCCCGCTCCCTAGTTCCTCTGGGACCCAGAGCCCCCACCAGTCTGCAGCCGAGCAGAGCAGGGGCAGAGCCCCTCCATGCACCCAACTGCTCTGCTCCTTCCCCACAGGTGGCCCCAGGTCACCATGGCATGAGGACCGTGCAAGTGCTGCTGCTCCTGGGATTGCTGCACTGGGTCCCCGGTGCAAATGATTTGGGGGGGGGGGGAGGGGCGCCGCGCAAATTTTGCCTTTGCCCCGGGCACATAACACCCTCACTATGCCACTGCTCTGCGGGAAGGGGAGTGCATTGGGTTAGAGTAGGGAGGCTGGGGGTGCCTGGCTCTGCAGGAGAGGTGGGTGCATTGGGTTGGAGTGGGGCTCTGGGGGTGCCTGGCTCTGAGGAAGGGGTGTGTGGTTCTTTGCACTACTATCCACAGCTATTTTGGCTCTTTGTGTCTAACTGGTTGGCCACCCCTGGTGTAGAAAAACTTGGAAATGGATCTTTACAAGATTAAGGCTCCCTTTAAAGAGGCTTTTCTGCAGAAATTGTGTAGGTTTTCATTATTATGGAAAAGAGTAATCCTTGAAGCCAGGATGACACCTCCTTTCATCTTATGTAGAAGTATTGCACTCATTAGGAATTTATCTGATTCCCCTTCTCATTCTATCCTCACATGATCCTTCCCCTGTTACCCACCTCCAGAGAAGCAGAGGCTAAGGACACCATTCCTACCTATCCTGGCTAACAGCCACTGATGGGCCTAACCTCCATGAATCTAATTCTTTTTTGAACCCTGTTAAAGTCCTAGCCTTCACCACATCCTCTGGCAAGGAGTTCCACAGATTGACTGTGGGCTGAGTGAAGAAAAACTTCCTTTTATTTGTTTTAATCTGGCTATTAATTTCATTTGGTGACCCCTAGCTCTTATATTGTGGGAATAAATAAATAACTTCTCCTTATTCACTTTTCCCACACCAGTCATGATTTTATAGACCTCTATCATATTCCCCACTTAGTCTCCTCTTTTTTAGCTGAAAAGTCCAAGTCTTTTTAATCTCTTCATATGGGACCCGTTCCAAAACCCTAATCATTTGTTGCCCTTTTCTGAACCTTTTCAAATACCAATATATCTTTTTTGAGATGAGGCAACCACATCTGTACGCAGTATTCAAGATGTGGGTGTAGCATGGTTTTATAGAGGCAATAAGATATTCTGTCTTATTCTCTATCCCTTTTTTAATTATTTTATTTGCCTTTTTGACTGCCACTGCACATTGAGTGAATGTTTTCAGAGAATATCCACGACTCCAAGATCTCTCTCTTGAGTAGTTGTAGCTACATTAATCCCCATCATATTGTATGTATAGTGGGGATTATTTTTTCCAATATGCATTACTTCACATTTATCAACATGAAATTTAATTTGCCATTTTGTTGCCCAAACTAAATCATTTAGTTTGGAGAGATCTTTTTGAAGCGCTTCACAGTTTGCTTTGGTCTTAACTATCTTGAGCAGTTTAATATGATCTGCAAATTTTGCCATCTCACTGTTTACCCCTTTCTCCAGATCATTTATAAATAAGTTGAATAGGATGAGTCCCAGGACCGACCCTTGGGGGACCACACTAGTTACCTCTCTCCACTCGGAAAACTTACCATTTATTTTTACCCTTTGTTTCCTGTCTTTTAACCGGTTATCAATCCATGAAAGGACCTTTCCTCTTATTCCATGGCAACTTACTGTACTTGAGTCTTTGGTGACGGATCTTGTCAAACAAAGGCTTTCTGGAAATCTAAGTATACTATATCCACTGCATCCCCCTTGTTCACGTTTGTTGGCCCCCCTCAAAGAATTCTAGTAGATTAGTAAGGCATGATTTCCCTTTACAGAAACCATGTTGACTTTTCCCCAACAAATTATGTTCATCCATGTGTCTGACGATTTTATTCTTTACTATAGTTTCAACTAATTTGCCCAATACTGATGTTAGACTTACCAGTCTGTAATTGCCAGGATCACCTTTAGAGCCTTTTTTAAATATTGGTGTCATGTTAGCTATCTTCTAGTCATTAGGTACAGAAGCAGATTTAAAGAATAGGTTACAAACCACGGTTAATAGTTCTGCAATTTCCCATTTCAGTTCAGAATTCTTGGGTGAATGCCATCTGGTCCCACTGACTTGTTACCGTTAAGTTTATCAATTTGTTCTAAAACCTCCTCTGACAACACCTCAATCTGGGACAATTCCTCAGATTTGTCACCTAAAAAGAATGGCTCAGATTTGGGAATCTCCCCCAATATCCTCAGCCATGAAGACTGAAGCAAAGAATTCATTTAGCTTCTCTGCAATGACTATCATCTTTGAGTGCTCCTTTAGCATCTCGATCATCCAAGGGCCCCACTGGTTGGTTAGCCAGCTTCCTGCGTCTGATGTACTTAAACATTTTGCTATTACTTTGCAACAACATTCAATTTGATTGCCCAGAACACCTGATGGAAGCACACATACCTTCCTTTTGCCCACAGACTCCCAAGGAGACACATCACTCCATGAAGTGTTGCAAAAATATTTTTCTCCTGGATCACAACCTTTAAGACTCTAAAAGAGAAGAAAAAAAATATGTACACACATATATAGACATACACACAAAACAGGTTTTGTATATACAAAATATGTATTTAAAACACAGGGAAAAATTCAAATGATAATCAACTGATTGAAAAAAAAAGTCTAGGTTGCCAAAAGTCAATATTGTGAATCAGAAAGAAAGCAACTTCAAATTCAGAAAAATTAGGATCCAGTAGTTCAAAATGATCTTACTTACGCCTTGTTAGGTTATTTAATATAAACAAAATATTTAAATAAGAGAATCCTAAGTGTTCAGAATGATTTGGGGCCTATTCTTTACTCCAACTGCTTCTGTGTAAGTTCAGAAATCTCATCTCCACTCCTCCTTTTCTCTGTGACCTCATTTCCATCTCTTCAGCTCCAGAAGTCCTTTTGCAAAGGGACCTCAAGTCTTTACACTCTTCAGTTCAGCATCTTTATCACTTTGTCTGCAAAGACTCTGCAGTCTGGAACTCTCTCCTTCAAGTAGTGAGAATATGTATTACTGTGTCTACAAACAATGTAACTCACTAGCAGGATGAAAGAGTATTGTAGCTGAGATGAAGAACAACCTACATCATTTAAATGGATGTTTCACATTGTTTCCCTGGGAATCCTCCACCCCAAAACTAATTCATCCCAGCCTCAAAGTTTACATTTGTCTTTTATTCATTACATCCATAGATTCAACTCTGTTCCTCTCCCCCTGCTACCATCCTCCATCTTATAGCCTAACTTCTGCACACCAATCCTTTTACAGCTTCTGCCACATGGCCACTATACTTTATATACCATTAGACTTTGGCAGAGAGGAAGTTATGCACCAATCCTACATGCCAGTTTGACATTCAAAGAGCGTAAGAAACTACTATTAGAATAAGTTAATATGGGCTTAAGCCCATGGCACTGTGTTTACCTTATGAAACACATTAAAGATGATAATTATTATGTCTTTAAAAAAAGGTCACATTCTGTTGGCAGTAAGGATGTTAAATTGCTGTTGATTTACTAATCAAGTAGTCAATGGAATTTCCATCGACTACTTTACTAGTAGATAGGCACTTCTGCATTTCTCCTTTGAAATGTTCAAGAGCTCCCACTGGAGCTCTTATACATTTCAAAGAAGGAATGCGGAACACGGCATGCAGCCCGGGGCCAGTGGGAAGTCCTACCAATTATGGGCTGCACGCTGGCGTGCCAGCTTTGAAATGTAGAAGAGTCCCCAGCTGGGGCTCTTGTGCATTTCAAAGCAGAAGCATACTCATGGAGCTCGGGCGCTGTCCTTTGAAGTATCCCTTCTTCCTGCTTCTATCTGATAGAGGGCAGCAAGGGGGCGGGGGAAATCGACCAGTCGAATGACTACCCGAAAAGCATTTGCTTATTGGATAGTCAGCTAGCCGACTAGTCTTTAACATCCTTAGTTGGCAGAGCATCCATTTCAGACTAGTGTTATTTTCTGCTTTGACATGGATGGTCACAGACATTTTTTTGACATACTTCTCCCCTTCTGTGATAAAGAAGGGCCCTTCTCCAAGTTTTTCGTCTGCCTTTGTTTCAAGCAGATGCTACTGAACTGGTTCTTCTAGAGCAGGGAACAGCAACCTATGGCTCGCGTGCCACTTATGGGGCTGAGGGCTCCTCATCGGCGCCTTGGCTGGGACTGGAGGCGCTTCTGCCACGGCCACGCAGTCTAGGGATGGCTCAGAATCGCATGGCAGTGAGGCCCCAGGGGCTGGCCCTAGGCCATGTGGCAGCGGTGCCCCTGGAGCCAGCCCCAAACCACCTGACCACAGCAGCGGGGCCTCCAGATCTGGCCCTGGACCACGTGGGCCCTGGCAGCAGCAGGGCCTCCCTTTGGGGTGGCCTGGGACAGTGGGGCCACAGCTGTTGCTACAAGGGGGCACAAAGCTAGGTAAGGTCCCCCTCATGCCCAGACTCCCTCACACTCCAATCTCCTCACTCCCCTCAAGACCCTGCACCACCAGCTTGCTCTGACAGCCTCCCTTGTTCCTGCATCCTCCCTCCTGGTCAGATACTCCACCCTACTCCTGCACCTTCCCCACTGGCCTGGCTAGGCACCCCCTAACCCTGCTCCCTTTCCTAGCCACACTGCACCCGCCCTTGCTCCTGCTCCCTCCACCTGGCCAGACACCCTACTCCCAGCATGCTTCTGCACCTTCCCTCCCTCCCAGATCCTGCACCCCATCCCTATCCTACTTGCTGGCAGGCCTGTCTCACACACTGACACATTTTGTCCCTGCCTCACAGTCTCAGAGGGTCCATAAAATCCACTAGCTCCAGAACCCCAGAAAAATAAATCTGGTCTATGGGAAGCCCTGAACCTCAGTCCCCTGCCCTGCCCTTCCCTTCCCTTCCCTTCCCCTCACCCCATGAAGCTGGGGCACCAGAGGAGTGAAGCATCTCAGTTGGGGGGCCACATCAGTGAGGGTTGGGGGGGTTTGGGGGGAGTATTTTTGCTTCTCTCTTGTGTGGTCCCCAACTGATTTTTTTGTGGGTCAGTGACCCCCCCCGACCCAAAAATGGTTCCCCACCCCTGCCATAAATAAAGAAAACATGAAAACCTTTTATGTTGGACATAGTATTTTACTTTATTTAAAATGAAGTTTGATAAACTCACATGAGATAGTTAAAACGTTTAATCTTTTTCATAATTTAAACTAAACTGTTCTCTTTAGTTGCAACTGGTTCAGAAAACATGGTGACCACACCCAGCCTGCCCTTGCCTCCCCCCCCGCCCACACACAGACCTGTAAATAAGTTACATCTTGGTATGCCACTTCTGAAACGTTGCCAACCCCGTACTAAAAGGTAAGATCTGCATATTTCTTTATTAAAAAAGATGCTGTAAGTAGGACTATCATTGACTTTAAAGAGTATCACCGGCACTCGGGCCCGTACACAGAGGTGAATAAGTCAAATCTCGGCACTCCACCTCTGAAAAGTTGCTGACCCCTGTTCTAGAGTGAAGATTTTATAACTGAAGATTTCCAACATTGTCAGACACACAGAAAGCTAACAAAAGGGGGCCCAGTGGTCTATTTTGCAGGCCGCAAGCCACTCCAATTGCCCTATAATTTAAAAGGAAAGGCAAAAGACAGCTTTAGAATAATATCCTCAAACTTGCTACAGTAGAAGTTGCTTTTGCAAAGGACTGTCTTGTTAGCCAGGTCTCAAAAAGGGAAAACTGCAACAGATCATAAACATAAGAAATCCATATAGTGGAGATAATTCACAAGAACTGAAAAAAAGCAATTCAAACTCAGAGATGTCTCCTACAATCTAGACGAGAAAAGCAAAGATTTTTCCCCCTCGTGTGAGTGGAGCTGCAAAATTTCTCAGGGAAATAATAGATAAAGATTCTAAACCAGCTCTTGCCCCTCCCTGTAGAAATGCTAAAGCTGATACTCAAACTAGGGATGTAATCGACTAGTTGACTCTAATAAGCAAAAGCTTAAGAGTCAGTTCCCCCCCAGCACCGTTTCCACAGGAGTCAGGGGAGTAGCAGGGACCAGGCGCAAGCCGGGAATCAGCTGATTCCCAACTCACGCCCAGTCCCAGACACTGTGACTCTTCTTTTTTAATTTATTAAGAGCCTGTCAGCTCTTAATACATTAAAAAAAAAAAAAAATCAGAAACTCAGCAGGGGGGACCCAGCGCAAGCCAGCAGTCAGCTGTCCGAGCTCCCTACCGGCTTTTAATACATTTAAAAGGCAGAGCCGCAGCAGGGTTAGCTGCCGGACCGGGAGCTAACCCCACTGCGGCACCCTTGCTTAATCAACTAGTCGATTAATTCATTAAACTATACTTAACATCCCTAATTCAAACGTCAACTGTTTCACATCAGAACCCAAAATCCCTGCAGACAGTATCTTAACATAAGACTTAGTAGTGAAGAGCATGAGAAATTCAATAGTCCCCCAGTTCTTTTCCTCCCAAAATTAAAATGGGTTAGAAAGTGGAAAAGCTTGTCAGACATTTATTGACCTAACATTTTGCCAGTTCAGTACATGTATTTGTGGAGTCTACAGTTATAAAAAGGGTCCAAGGAATGTCAGGTTGTCCTTGAATTTGTTCAACACTTTACGGTATTTACTTTCTACACTGATGCACCTCATGAAAAAGCTCCCTCACTTACAAAAAGCAATTACCAGAAGGGTGTTAGACTCAAAAATCTTGAATGCTGACTTCTGCTTTTTTTAGCATTTGTTGCAGATTCTAACATGTTGGAGAAGAGTTGTAATAAGTTGCCAAAATATCTAGGATATCAAATTCTAGGAGCACTTAGGATACTATTGTTCAGAGTAGAATGATTTAAATCCAAGTGATTACATCATTAAAATAGGTGATTTAAAAATCAGAAAGCAGGAAATGTAAATGGTTGATTTTAATTTTGTTCTGCATTGGTACTTAAGATATTTTCCTAAAGCCAATCTGATTCTCACTGATTGATAACCATTATAACAGTAAATTGAAACTAAATATAGCCTTGACACCAAATTTGGCACTACTTCTTACTAGCCAGGAAGACAGAGTATCTCTAAATGCATTTATTTAAACAATTATGTACCTTAAATTTTTGCACATTCATTTATTATGTTCAATAAATGGTGAATGATGCATTTTTCATACACTAGATTTAAAAAAAACACCTTAGAATCTGTGGCAAGTTCTATTTGGGTGAACACTCGAATTCATTTAAAAAATATTTCCATTTAAAACTACCTTAGTATAGATACAGGAGAAAAATTATCAAAACATGTTTTGATCCTAGAACTAACAAATTTATTAAGCAAAGAAAGTATTATCTGTAGTTAGTGAACTGCATGGATTATTTCTGGTCACCATGTCCTTCAAGATTTTAGAACTAGTAGATCTCATCCTCACACACTTAATTTTTTCATAGATTTGAAGAGGCAAGCTTTCCTGCTTTTTCTATTCTCCAGTGGTCCCTTAACTTTAGATGAATTAGCCATTGAAGTGAACAGTTGAATAAAGTGAAAGGAAGAAAATATTCTCTCTGTATCCTACAGAAGAGGCTACTATTATCAAAAACCTCTAGTTCCATGTGTTCAGCCAGTGACTTCACTCTGCTCAGCAGTTTCACTTTCTTTAAAATTTTGGCACTAAGTACTGTTTACTCTAATAAAAATCGTTAAATTAAAAACATACATATTAAGATTAGTCCTTAGCAAATGTTGTAAATTTCAAATCGAATTTTAAATAGATTTAGAAAAATATTCAATTTACATTTAAAAAGGATTTTTTTAAATCCTCCTTTTTAACCCACTCTGATACAGTTGCGCAGCAGATCCAACCATAAATCTGGAACAAAAGGCCTATATCTTTTTCCCAAAGGAGGGAGAGCAAAACTGTTAGATAAACTAGTCTTTTTGGTCCTTTGATTGCAAAGGGAGGCTATCTTTCAGAAGTTCTCTGCCTTCAGAGAAAAATGCCAATTATTAACCATGTTAGAAATAGTTTAGGCAGCAGCGATCACTTCCTTTTTAAGAGACCTGTTTCAGTTACCTCAGCATGGCGGGTTAGTTCTATAACATCATCACTGTAAGGATTATGGTTACTGGAATTTCCTCCTTCCCCAAAAGGAGAGGTGTACAAAAATTCACCTAGATATGGAGAAACTAAGCTGACTTCTCATCTATCAAATATCAACATTTTAGCAATTGCTAAAAAGTCACACTGTGCTACAATGGAAGAATACTGAACCCAACAAGTCTAAAAATCATCATCCCAGTTGATAAAGTTATTCCATAATCAACAAACAGCAGTACAGGTTGAACCTGTGTTAACTGGGATTCCCTGGTCCACCAACATATGTGGTCCAGTAGGACCCCAGATGTTCCAGGACCAGAGAGTCCAGTGGAGAGCAGGCGGCTGGACACCCTGCAGCTGGGCTGCCCAGCATGCTGCAGCTGGACTGCTAGGTACAACCCATTGGGGCTGCTCAGTGTGGCCACGAGCCCAGCGAGTAGGGAGCTGGGCTGTCTGGTAGAGCAGGGAAGGGGGTGGAAGGACCAACAGGGCAGAAAGGCCAGGAGACTGGTGGCTGGTCCAGGGTTTGGGGGGAGAGGCAGTAACAGGGGACCAAATATGACCTCCCCTAGTCTGGCAAAATCCCTCATCTGGGACCGGTCAGGTCCCGAGTGCGCCAGACCAACTTCTAGTATATCTAGAAAGCCAAACTTCAGTAACTGAACTTGACAAGGGACTTTCAACTCCAGAAAAACATTGCGTCTGATAACTACATTTGCTGCCCCCTTTTTCTACCTCAACTCACTATCTTCCCCCATGATTACCATCCTTGCCAAAAGTGTATTTATGCTTTAAAGAGGGTCTTAGTGCAATCAAAAGTTTACCTTGTAATACTGCAATAAATTTCCATAGCAAGAAATTTATAATCAAACTAAGATTTGTACTTAAGGATCAAGATGTAAGCATTTAGAAATGAGAAAAGTTCTGGAAAATACATTATAAGCAATCAGAAGAGTGGGAATATGCAAAGTACTGGACAAATCCATAAGTGTTCTCTTTTGCCAAGTTTATTCAAATGCTGAAGCCCACAGACAAGAGTTAACTAGTATAACCACATCAAAACTTATGCACAAGGATCCAAGGCACATTTATTTTGGACATTAAAAACTTGCACACAAATTCAAGTAGCAGTCACTGTAAAAACACAGGATTCCCCAGAAAATGATGTTGTAAGTTCTTTCTTCTATGAATCTCACATCTATAGATATAATGCAAGTCCTCAGCTGGTGACAAAGTCATATAGATATACTGAATAAGCAATGAAGATCATATTTAGCAACTGGTCAAGTCAAGGCTACTATTTGGTAGTTTATTTAATTCTTGAAAAATAATCACATTTGCAGCTTTTTCATATTAAATTCTCTAATCTCTTGGTGCAGATTCTCCTTGCTTGTTGTACTCAAGTGTTTTCTATAGAAAATGACAGTCTCTGCTCAACATAATGACGTCACATTCATCTTCATAGCCTCAGTGCACTTGGACTATTTGAATTTGTGGAAATACAATACTGAATTGCCACATAACAGTTTGATTTTTTTCTCCCAAAGACATCTTGAGTCAGGTTTCTAAATCCCTAGAAAGATTACTGTCTCTTTGCTTGGTTTATAAATGTTGACAGTTTGTACATCCTTTAAAGATTTCTTCTTGATATATCAAAGCAGAGCAGTTAGTCCCTTTACATTTGCTCACATCTTCATTTGTTCACGGTTTGTGGTTTGATTTGGAGGAGAGGGGTGGCTAGGGTTTTTTGTTTGTTTTAAAGAATCCTATCCAGGAAAGTACTTATGTAATAAACAAGCAACATTTCCTTAAGCAACAGTGCTTTCCTTTGATGCAACACTACCAACACAGAGTACACAGCACACTCCATTTCATGCTTTTCTAAAAATCAAAATGTTTCAGTAACTTATGTTGCAGGAAACTCCCAAATGCAGGCCTGTAACAGATAGACTATCTGAGTTTTGGCAAACATCCAAGTAAGAATATACTTCTTTCTTGACCTGCCCCATTATAAATTTTTAATACAGATGAGTAGTATATATACACTAAACTGTGAAAGACTTTTCAAAAATTTAAAATTCAAGTTTCAGCAGTTTGTGTTACATCAATTCTTTACCTGCAATAACTCCCTGCAGCTGTCAAGCCCAATATCCACAAGAATGCCCTTCACCTTTTTTCGAGCCTTCCTGATATTATCAAGATTTTGAACAGGAATTTGAAACATTTTGCACTTTTCCTGAAAGAGAAAGACAAAAATAATGTGATGGAACATTTGTACATGCACGCTTACGCTTTGTAGTGTTGTAACAATAATTTATATCATGGGAATGCTTCCCTCAAAAATGTACTTTCCAGCATGAAAAGCAAAAGACTGAACAAGGAAGGAACTGTTCTCCATTAGTGTATGATCTTTTGAGATCACTTCCTTATTCTAAAACAAACATGCCTGTTATTATGTTAACCCAAGATTTAAACAAAAAATTGAAATTCCTCCCACTCTGCCTGAAAAGTAGCCAAATTCTTTTCATTCCTGTTTGGTATTATATTGTGTGCTTCAGCACAGGAACCTGAATACTTAAGCTGTGATAACTTCTGACTAGATTTAAAAAATAGCCACCCCTTCACCTAGTGGAGATATACATGGAAGTGAAAATGTGATGCTACTTCTGCTTCCTTTTGGGAGATGAAGGGGGTATTTTGAGGGATACTTTTTTCCAGTGTATTTGCTCAGATATATTTTAAGTACAGCTACTGATAAAATCGGGCTTTCCTGCAACAGCTGCTGCCAACCACCACCTTTAAGGGGCATGGAACCAGACATTATTTGCAGAGAATGCAATACAAGACTAATGCAGTTTTCTAACCTGCAAGACTCTACCACTTCAAAACCATGGTGGACAGCTGAAGCCACAAACATAAGATGAATTTTTAAAATATCTTTGTAAATAATGGCATGGCTATGGTAGTGCTTCTCAGCAGATGTACGTTCACATTTCTTGCTCAGTAATATCTGTGTAACTTTCTAACATTGTTTAGACTGCTGGGATGACTCTCTCTCTCAATCACCCAGTTACCCAAGCCAAGCAAAGGTAAGTCTATGGATGAGGAAAAGCTGGCTGAAGTTAAACCCCAGCAAGATAGATTGTGGGCAGAGGGAATTCTTGGAGAACAACATCACCATTGCAAGCTCCTCTTTTTGAGGACACGTGCCCAATGATCATCAAGACAAGTTCGCACTTCAGGATTTCTTCTGTGCTTTCTATTAACGCTGGCCTCTTGAACAGTTGCATCCAGGAGAAACACTTTTTACCACCTCCAGCTTGCCAGAAAATTGTGTCCCAACTCTGATGACCTAGCCTTGATAATACACACCTTCATCAACTACTATTTGAATTATAACAATTCAATTTATCTGGGCTTCAAAGCATCAGCCCTGTGAAACTGGTGTAGAATACAGCAGCATACCTACTCAGCAACATATTAATGACTGCATATCACAGTTTTCTGTTCTTACACACACAGTTCTGCGATGATCCAGTGAAGCTTAAAGATCTCTGTCCTTATTTCCAAAACCTAAGTAGTCTGGGAGCAATTCATCCAAAAAACCCTGCTTCACCTTTCAGGATTTCAGGTGCCCTCAACAGTTCCATTTCTCAAAACAAGAAAGCTGTCCCTTACCAGAATAAAGCTTGCCGATGCAGAAGACATGATTTTTCTTGGGGGCTGCCCCTCCGAATGTGGAATTCTCTCCCACAGAAACTAAGAGCTTCCACAAACCCTATCCACATCCTAGTCCATAGGGAATGCACACTTTTTTTTTTTAAACAATGTTAATTCTTTCCAGACAAATAAGCCTCTTAACTTATGTATAAAAACCCACCTGCTATTTTCCTTTCTTCATGCCCATAGGAATATGATGGATGCTGGCCTCCTTGTCTTCCCCCCACCCCAAACACACAAACTCTGGAAGGCATTCTGCTACCATGAACATAAATAAAGCTTTATTCCAAATTATGTTCAAATTTCCTCTTGAGCTTTTTCAAGTTCTAGTTTATAACTAGTGTTGCAGCACTACACCCTATGGTCAACTATATAAGAACACAGTTGATAAGATGCCACTATGGTCAGTTCAGCCCCAAGGAGGTATGGGTTCCATATAGGTTAATTATTTCTTCCACCATTTAGATGATCTTCCTTCTCATTCAGAAGCATCAATGTATCATTTAGATGAAGAGAGAAGTCCTTCTTCTACTAAAACAGAACCATCAGTTTACTAAGAAAGCTCTAATAATCCATGTCCGCACTTTTCAGTTCTCTTAAATCAAATGCCTTCTAAAACTCAAGGCCAGGATTATTAATCCAGATAAAACAATATTCCTGAACACAGCTGGATTTATATATTCCAGTTTTCAATATGCAGTTATTTAATCCAAGAGACGCACATTCCACAAGTACTAAATATGCCACTGGGCTAAACACAATGCTTGGAAGCCAGAATTCAAATTATCAATCTACTACACTTCAATAATCCATTTAATATATACAACTCATTTTCTTCTATAAAATCAGGAATTCCAACTTTCTGAGCTTATTTTTCCAAGGACTCCATTTCATTTTCTCATTTAACAATATTCAGTATACCACAGCTAGAATAGTGTATTATCCATACATTTTTATTTCTACATCATTAGTTGTTTTGGTTTTTTGCCTTCAATCTTTAACCAAAACTTGACATTTATTGCATCTTAAACTACTACTTATCTTTTGCTAGTGCCACCCATTTCTTACCAAGCAAAGCCAACACTGGGTCAACACAGCAAATTCAGTAAGATATGCAGCATGAAAACGACAGATCGTCTTACCATCTTGACTACCGGATTTTGAGAGCAGAGTGACACAAAATGTTACCCGGCAAAGTTTATTTTAATTACTCCTGGATATAATGAGCTCTCAAACATTCATGATCCACATAAGCTTCCAATAAAATTCCATTATTAAGTGGAAAATCCAAACACCTCAAACATCTTTGGATCATTCACCTAGCTCTTAATGATATTTTGTCCATTAACTTTTTTCTTTAAATATGTATCTGACTAGGTAATACTCCTGTAACAATACTGTATTGGACCTGGGTACATCATGAGGTTTCCTCCACTACTTTACAGCACATGAATCATGCAAACATGATCTGCTCTTCAACCAAAACTGCAGACTCTTCCAATCAGTATAATGGTTACTATTGAAACACTGTTCAATTCAAATATCACATTATGAATCAAAAGAAAAAAACCAAAATTAGTGTGTTTGAAGTGTGTATCCAAAAAATTATATAAAAATTAACAATTTCACTCCCTGAAAGAGAAAGGTGACCTAAGAATGAAAAACAAATTTCACTTTTTATCTGTCATATACAGAGAAAGGCTGAAAGGTTTAAGAATTCCAAACGCACAACCTCCCCTTCCCCTGCTTAATATTTACCCTGGAAAATCAGGTTGACTAGCCCAGAAAATATACAGGGAAGGCTGAAGAACTGAGGAAGGAATTTTCAAGTCAGACAGTTAAAGAAGGTATGGAAGCTTTAAGAAAAAAAAGTCTCTCCACCCATTTAAAATTTTCAGCGTCTGAAACATGGAGAGGAAATGAAATTAAAAATTTCCTGAGGAACTGCTATTTAAAGTTATAGATTTTTTTATTATGGAGTGCATATTCCCTTGAGGTTACTCTCTGTATGATAACCTAAAAAGAACACCACCAGTTTCACTACACTAACTTTGGTTTCCTGCTATACTCTAAACACGGAAGTCTCTCCCCAACTCAAAATGCAGCAATCCAGATAAGAAAGGAGGAGGAGATTGTTTTAAAAACAAACTTCTAGGGCTCTACACAGGGAAATTGACAAGCTTTGCTATAATTTTAATGGACAAGTTATTCAATTATTCCAGAATAAGCTTGCCATATCGACACTCCATTCCATAATAAGAATCTCTCTTATTGCAGAATAGTATAGGCATATCTATACTAAAATAATTTCTGCTATCAGTTTCCCATATGCAGATAAGCCGTAAGGCAATTCTTACCTTACACATTAGCTAATGCTCATTTTCACATTACCAGACTGTATCACTAGAACGTATCTGAAACCATCAAGAAGGGCTCTGCCTATTAATCCCTTCCACCATTCTAGAAATGTCATGAACAGAAGTACAGGTTAGGGAAGTACATCAGCATAGCCCAGACTCCATCAGTATTCTGGTTATAAAGGAGATTTGGGTTTGGAATGAGCATGGTATCCCTCCCATCCGTGTTACCTGAAGTCTGACGGCCAGAGGACTTCACAGTCATTATGGAGTGCGCACAAGAGGCGGTACACTCTGAACAAGGCAGCCAACTAACTCAATCCTTTCAGCTTCCCTTTAACCTCTCTTCCTTCTCTGGATGATGGGGGTTTTAACTAC
Source organism: Rafetus swinhoei (assembly GCA_019425775.1). Taxonomy (NCBI): domain Eukaryota; kingdom Metazoa; phylum Chordata; order Testudines; family Trionychidae; genus Rafetus; species Rafetus swinhoei. The sequence continues at coordinate 102,259,530 of CM033424.1, read as the reverse complement.
TGTGAGTTTAAAAGAAAAACAAAAACAGATCAGGCAACAAGCATATGTTTGATGCTCAATCTTGCCACAGACCAGAAGAGTGTTTTTCTGTAGTGCACACTCCACAGATTTAGAGGTACTGTGTATCCCTTCTATTATCTTGTTAGTTACACACCCCATGCACTTTTCTATATTATTTCATGGCAGGAAAAGAGGGGGCAGGGGAAACAGGCAGGACAGAAGCAACAAGGAAGAAGAGAGCTTTGCCACTGCTATCACCCCCACTTCACGCAGGGTACCCTGGGCCTTACTTTCCAGCATTTTCTAGACTAACAGACCTACTGCACATGCTCACAACGTGCTCAGTACCAACATTCCAAACGTTCCGAAACACAAGTCAACATTCCAGGCTTGCTCACTGCCCTGACTTACCTCAGAGATAAATTTACCTACCGACCTTTCCCCTACTTTAGTTAGTTGCCTCAGCTGACCTTTTCCCTCCTTTTGCACTGCCCCGCCTCAGAAACAGCCTGTGACCTGCACCTTCCAACCACGAGGTGACTCTTGCTTATTCAAAACAGAAGGCAAGAACTCATAAAAGAATCTAGGGAATTTCTCTGAAACCAGCCCCATTCTGGTACCCAGTGGGTGCCAGATACTCAGCATGAGCAGGGTGCATCTGACTCTGCGAGTCCCGAGGCGAATCCTATCCTATCCCCACGTGCACTCGGGCCCCCACAAACACACACTATCCCACCCCTAGAGCGAAGAGGGGTGGGCTTGTGCAGGATGGGGGCGCCTCACTAGACTACGTATGGGGGAGGAATACATGGAGCAGATACAACATGCGCTGGGGCAGGATGCTCTGGGCGAGGCGGGGTGTGTGTATCTACATGGCGAGCCACAGGCTGCCTGGGCTGAGCCGCCTCCTGGGCACGCGCCGCTCCTGGCAGGGAGCGCATGGCCAGCCCGTGCCCCAGCGCCCGGAGCACAGCACGCCCAGGCTGCCCGGGGATGCTGTCGCGGTGCCGCGCGGTCCGTCACGGGCTCTGGAGGCAGCCCTGCCGCTCTGGGGGCGGGCGCTCCCTGTACCTACCCGGCCGGGCTGTAGGGGGAGCTCGCTCGCTCCTCGCCTCCTCCCCTGTGCGTGGGTCCGCGCGGCAGCCTCCGCCTCCCGCTCCTCACAAAGCCAGCCCCGCAGCCGCGCTGCGCCTCCCGCCCCGCCGGCTCCTCCTCCTCCTCGCGGCCGCCCGCTGCGCGCCGCTCTCAGTCACGGGGCGGCCGCAGCAGCAGCTGCATCGCCGTCGTCCTGGCCTGGCTCAGCCCCTGCGAGGAGCCCCCAGGGCCCTGCTCCCATCAATCCGCCTCCGCTGGCTTCTCATCCAGCCCAGACCCAGACAGAGAAAATGGCGCTCGATTTATCCCAGGAAGTGACGATTCTGCTAATTTGCATACCAGGCAACAGACCAATAGGGAGTGGGTTAGTCCAAGGCTCCTATTGGCTCCCTCCATCAGATCCCTAGGGAGAGGCTGGGTTCTAAAGATGTAAGATGTTGGGGGTTGATCCCCCCAGGTGTCCCCTGACTCACCTGTTACCCCCCTTTACCTGCCCCTCCTGTTCTGGTCCTTCTGAGTGGGCACAAGGGGTGCCTAGAACCAGCTTTTGAGCTGATCATGTGACGTCATCCTGAAGAGGGCGGGGTCTGATTTCACTCCCATCAATAACACCACGTGGTCACTGAGCAGCCTGACTTCATTTGCATGGGATGTTGGGTGAAGCCTTATTTGCATCTGCAGAATTCTGAAGTGCCCACCCACATCCAGCAGCCAGTAGGATTATGCCATGTCAAGTGACAGTGTTTCCCATTGGAGGAGAAAACTAGTGGTCCAAGCTCTTGAAGCAGCAAGTGTGTTTCCATACATGGCTTACATTCTGCCTGTACTTGTCATCAGGAACCCAAAAATATGGTTCCTTAGGACAAGTCATTGGGCAAGTAATTCATAGTATGAAATCTTCTCCCCACCTCCCAAAAAAAAAGCCCCACATGGATAAAGTTGATTGGCTGAGCCCACTTCCACATACAAAATCTGCAGCAAATTAAAGATTATTCTAAACTAATGGGAGACATTAAGAAATATGAGTAGAATTCAATGTAATGGAGACATCAAACTATGTAGTAATATAGTGATTAGAGGTCTATGACAACACAGACAGTGGGTCTATTATTGAGTAGATCAACTGGACAGCAATCTGATTTTCAGCATCCTTACTCTTTGATAGTTGTATACTTAATCTTACCCACATAGGTGATTTTTCCTGCTTATATCCATGTATGCTCTTGAATCAGCTGTGATCTTCCTGCAAGTCTAAGATCAAGCTTGCTGGATTTTTTAAAGAATATGTGACCTATAAGAAAAACATACCTTCTTCATAGATACTCAATATCTACCCTCCTTTCCCCACAAGAGCTATCCATTTATAAGATATAGACATACATCTTATATAAGAATGGTCGTACTAGGTCAGACCAAAGATCCATCTAGCCCAGTAGCCTGTCTGCCAACAGTGGCCAGCACCAGGTGCCCCAGAGGGCGTGGACCAAAGACAATGATCAAGCGATTTGTCTTGTGCCATCCATCTCCAGCCTCTGACAAACAGAGGCCAGGGACACCATTTCTATCCCCTGGCTAATAGCCTTTTATGGACCTAACCTCCATGAAATTATCTAGCTTCTCTTTAAACTCTGTTATAGTCTTAGCCTTCACAGCCTCCTCTGGCAAGGAGTTCCACAGGTTGACTATGCGCTGTGTGAAGAAGAACTTTCTTTTATTAGTTTTAAACCTGCTACCCATTAATTTCATTTGGTGTCCTCTAGTTCTTCTATTATGGGAACTAATAAATAACTTTTCTTTATTCACCCTCTCCACACCACTCATTATTTTATATACCTTTATCATATCCCCCCTCAGTCTCCTCTTTTCTAAACTGAAAAGTCCCAGTCACTTTAGCCTTTCTTCATATGGGACCCGTTCCAAACCCTTAATCATTTTAGTTGCCCTTTTCTGAACCCTTTCCAAGGCCAAAATATCTTTTTTGAGGTGAGGAGACCACATCTGTACACAGTATTCAAGATGTGTGCGTACCATAGTTTTATGGGCAGTAAGATATTCTGTGTCTTACTTTCTATCCCTTTCTTCATAATTCCTAACATCCTATTTGCCTTTTTGACCGCCGCTGCACACTGTGTGGAAGTTTTCAGAGAACTATCTACCATAACTCCAAGATCTCTTTCCTAATTAGTCGTAGCCAAATTAGCCCCCATCATACTGTATGTATAGTTGGGGTTATTTTTTCCAATGTGCATTACTTTACACTTATCCACATTAAATTTCATTTGCCATTTTGTTGCCCAATCACTCAGTTTGGTGAGATCTTTTTGAAGTTCTTCACAGTCTGCTTCTGTCTTGACTATCTTAAACAGTTTAGTATCATCTGCAAACTTTACCACCTCACTGCTTACCCCTTTCTCCAGATCATTATGAATAAGTTGAACAGGATTGGTCCCAGGACTGACCCTTGGGGGACACCACTAGTTACCCCTCTCCATTCTGAAAATGTACCATTTATTCCTACCCTTTGTTTCCTGTCTTTTAACCAGTTCTCAATCCATGAAAGGACCTTCCCTCTTATCCCATGAAGAAAATTATCTTTGAAGACAATATTATAATTTCCTGCTGTCACAAGAGATTTTTTTAAATACAGTTGAAACATAGAATTTAAACTGTCATCACCTATATTGCTAACATTGGAAATGACTTCCAGAGGTTTGAAAGGAATCTTACCACATACTTGGATACTCTGACTACTGATTTCTAGCAATGAAGACTAATGTCTTGTCTACACTACCTCTTAAGTCAATGTAAATTACATCATGAAAAACCCACCCCTTCAGCAACCTAACTTACATTGATTTACGGTGGTTATCTACACCACACTACGTTGGTGGGACATGCTCTCCTGGTAACATAGTTCAACCTCTCCTTGAGGTGCATTAATTACATCAACAGGGAAAGCATGCTCCGGTCGATGTAGTGCATCTTCATCACATGAGCTAAATGGATGCCACTACATTTATTGCTATATCACTGATATAGCACAGTAGTGAAGATGAGCCCTAAATCTCAGTGAAACCAAGAGAATGCCAACTACTTTCCATCAAAACCATTATTTTGCCAATCAACCTATTTTGCTATTTTATCCAGTTATCACATATTTGGGAGTCAAACTCAACCTAGCCTGACATACCAGCTCCATCTGAAACATCCAACCTGTACTGCCTTGATATGAAAACATCAGGAACCTCCAGGGGAAGAGACTCTTCATTCATACATCTATCTTGGCCCTCATATTTGCTCCAGATAAATACTGCTCAGAGGCTAGAGGTGCAGCCATCACACTCAGCTTGTCCATAGCTAAACTCAGCCATTTTTATTATTAGGGGCTAACTGAAGTATACACTAACCTCCAGTCTGGATGTGCTAGCACACACAGCTCTGCCAGACCTTCAATGAGATGTCTTTACTGTTAAAGTTGCTTGGAGGGCTGTAACAGATGGCACTAGCTGATTACATCTCTGGTTGACATATGCCATATTCTCTGGTAGGAAACAATGCACAGTACCAACTCTTTAAGTTCTGCTTATATTTGGGTGAGGAATCCCACTCCTGTTGACCAGGTGTGACAGCATGGCTGATCTTTTGACACTCCTTTGCCATGGTAGCTCACATACTTTTGGCCCACTGTTATTGATGACCAGCCCTCCCAGCAGCTGAAAACTATGTCTTTATAGAGAGGACGCTTCAGTGGAAAAGACTGTGTAAAACACTAAGTAAACTGAAGAGTCTATCATTGTACCTGTCTTCTTTTTCATTTGATTGTAGATCTGGACAGCTTCAGCTAGTCTTTGGCTTGGCTTGGTTTCCTCCTCATGGAACATAGTTGCAAACAATAACTGGTGGAGGAAGAGTGCACAACCCACAGCAGTGGTGCAGTATACAATGACTAACCTCTCTTGATATAGAGGACATCCTCTGTTTATGGAACCTGGACGTTGAGCTCTGATACATGAGGAGACAACAGATAATGGCAAACAAAGGCAAGAAATACACAAAGAAGAAGTTATAATTATGATATTCTATTAGAAATAAAAACTTTCTGAACTGTATCACTTTCATCTTCAACTGGTTTACCAATGAATTAAAATGATAAGGGTTTTTCTTAACTATACCTAAATGGGAGAAATTATGGCCCCATTTAAGTCAATTGGAGTTCTGCCATTGACTTCAGTGGGGCTGGACTTTCATTCAATGCAGCTATAAACAAACTATATACATATTTATCCAGTTGAACAAATCTTTTAAAAGTTGTCAAAATCGAACATAAGTAGACAATATATTCATGTTAAAAAGTAAATAGTAATAAAATATTCAGTTATTCACCAAAATTGTTATCAGACACTTTTATAAAAAATATGAAAAGGACATTTATGATTTTCATATTCAATGTTCCAATAAGTACACTATCACTTTATTTTTTGACTAATAATTTCTACCACATAGCAATTTTGGGTGATCATCTATTATGTATGTGTTCCGTAACGGTGTTGAAATAAAAAGAGGTTTTATTTCAACATATAAAAGGGTACATATATACTGCGGGGGTTTTCCAAGATACTGGAGGTATCCCGGAAAAACTCCGCCACGTCCAAGGAACTTTTATTTTGCAGAAGAGCAAACTCGCTCTTTCAGGGAGCCCTGTTTACCTCGTTCTACGAGGGATAAGGGCTCCTCTGAAAGAGGAGGCTTTTCTGCCATTTGGTCCCATCTAGACTGGGCCATATGGTGGAAAAGCCTCTTCCGGAAAAGCGATTGGAAAAAACTATGCAAATTGCGGAGTGCAATTTGCATAGCTTTTTCCAAAAAAACCCCTATAGTGTAGACTTAGCCAAAGAGACAAGCTAACAGCAAAAGGAAAATATATTCTAATTGATAAAGTTATACCATATGCCACATAAGAAAGTCTGTTATTGTTGCCAAAACCAGAAATGATTAAATTTCCTAATTGATTTATATTATATACTTACAGTTAAATCACTGACAATAGTCTAATAATTCATAGGAGTAAAGTGTAAAATATAGTAGTACTTAGAAGCACAAAATTTTCCAAAAGCACAACAGCCAATCAATCCCACAAAACTAATATTCATACATTTTTGTTGTAACAAAGCATAATAAAACAAATAGTATCTGTTCTTTTTTCAAATAATAGTGTTTTTAAAATGAATTAGAAAAATTACAATTGTGAAATTATCTTAATGTCTTTTAAATTCAACTTTGAGCACTATAATTGAACTACTGAGTTTGTCTAACCTTCAGACAATATTTTATAATTATTGTATTAAAAATGGAACTATTTACAAAGAATCTAATTTAAATTATCTATAAAATAGGTACATCCTTTATATCATTGTAGTGTGTTTGTCTTTTTGTGAAGAATCATACCGTGTCTGAGCACCTTCAACTCCCATTTAAGATGGTAGGAGTTAGCACTCATTATCTTTCAGGAAGAGCTTAGCATAGCACCTTGTAGAATCAGCACTAAAACTTGAATTCTATAAAGATGTAAACATGTCCTTAAATTCATATACTTTGAGTAATCCAATTGATTTTGAGCTCATGCTTAAGACTTTGAAGGATTGTGGCCTAAGTCTATGTGCCTTTTTCTGTGCCCCTGCTCTAAAATTAATTTGTCCTTAAAATATAGAAGAGCAGTGTGCAAAACTAAATAAAAACAATAACAAGAAAGAGTAAAAGCAAATAGAATGTTAGGAGTCATTAAAAAAGGGTTAGAGAATAAGACAGAAAATATCTTATTGCCTCTATATAAAACTATGGTACGCCCACATCTTGAATACTGTGTACAGATGTGGTCGCCTCATCTCAAAAAAGATATATTGGCATTGGAAAAAGTTCAGAAAAGGGCAACAGAAATTATTAGTGGTTTGGAACGGGTCCCATATGAAGAGATTAAAAAGACTTGGACTTTTCAGCTTAGAAAAGTGGAGACTAAGGGGGGATATGATAAAGATCTATAAAATCATGACTGACATGGAAAAAGTGAATAAGAAAAAGTTATTTACTTATTCCCACAATATAAGAACGAGGGGTCACCAAATGAAATTAATAGGCAGCAGGTTTAAAACAAATAAAAGGAAATTTTTCTTCACTTAGTGCATAGTCAACCTGTGGAACTCCTTGCCAGAGGATGCGGTGAAGGCAAGAAATTTAACAGGGTTCAAAAAAGAGCTAGATAGATTCATGGAGGTTAGGTCCATCAATGGCTATTAGCCAGAATGGTTAGGAATGGTATCCCTAGCCTCTGTTTCTCTGGAGGTGAGTGACAGGGAAGGGATCACATGAGGATTACCTGTTGTGATCCCTCCATCTGGGGCATCTGGTATTGGTCACTGTCAGCAGACAGGATACTGGGCTAGATGGACCTTTGGTCTGATCCAATATGGCGGTTCTTATGAGTAAAAGTAGAGGATAAGAAGAAGGGAGACGTGATTTACTTATGAGGTTATTTTCCCACAGATCATCAGTGATGTCACACTTATCCCCTCTCAAAAGTAAATTTTCTTTAGGACAGCAGCAGAGGCGGGAGTAAGAGGAAAAGTTGCAGACGAGACATAGAATAGGAAGGTTACAACTTTATCTACTATGGATTTTTCATAGTTGGGAACTATTGTTTTGATCTTCTGAATGAAATGGGAGTAAGAACTATTTTTCTTTACTAATGAAGGACCATCTACTTTTATAATAACTGATGGCAACAACAAGGTTTACTTTACACCAATTTGCAGGCATCTTTTATTCCTGATTAATATGGGCCAGATTCTCAGTCCCATTCTGTCCTTTTTGCACTACATGAGCAGTACAAAGGGAACATAATTTGGCCACAGGTTGTCCAGTAAAGAATTATCTCGGTAAAAGGGAAATTGTCAGTTGGCTGTAAAGCTAGCACAAGCACATCCATCCTTACACATACCTTCCCAGTTGTGGCATAGGGTTTGTTGGAAGGAGGAAGCATGTTGGGGTACAAAGAAGCTCCACTCTTCTATAGGAATTCCCAGGTAGCATGTGCTTCCTTATGGATGTTAGCCAGCTGTTGTAACAATACTCAGTTGCTGACATCTGGATTTGTGCTTCTTGTGGATTTAACAAAACAGCAGATTGCTGACAGTTTTTGAGACTAGCTGGGATGTCAGTTATATTTTCTTCTTCTTTCTGGAAACAGTCCTCTCAGCCAGAAAGTATATTTTGAAAGCCTGGTTTACTCCCAAAATGTCAAGTATTCATCATTTCTATGATCACTCAGATCAGGAATAAAAGTAACGTAAGTCTTTCAGGACTGCCAATTTCTATTTTCAGTTTCTAACTAGGTTTAGGAAAATCTATGGTTTTTAAAAACTATCACTGTATCCTTTGCAGTCAGCATTCAAAATCCTCATCTTTTTTCATCCAAATGGAAACTGTCCATTTTTCCATACATGCTGTTTTTACATTTCTTTTTCTTCCGCTGAGACCAGAGAGCTCTTTGTCATTGCTGCTACACTGATCACTTTGCTATTTCATATTGGACCCCATCAAAGAAATCCACTGGGATTTTCTGGTCCCGAAATCCAATCAACCAAATATGCCTTTTAAATCATCTACATTGAGTTTAATTGAGTCAGAGCAACAGCCACAGACACAAGAAAAATAAATTAACACCAAAAATGAGTCAAGTTAGCACAGCGAGAGGGGTCTTCTCCACAAGCTCTGTCCATCCCCATGTCATTCTTGGTTTCACTCTCCAACCCAGCTCCACCCACAACTGCTTCCAACTGCTAAGTGTTTAGAACAATGCCAGTCCTTAATGTTCCAGACCTCAAAGGTGCTTTAACCACACAGATCTTAAAGTACCACACAACCCACAGAGAACTAGCACATACTTAAAATAATAATTGGCCACTTCTTTCGCTAATATAAATCATTTTAGCTCTATTCAGTAGAACTGTAACAATTTGAGCCAGTGGAAGTTCTGGCCCACTGTATATTATTTAATTAAAAAGTAAACAGTAAAGAATTATTTTTCACTCTTAGCAATACCTGTACATTTATGTCATATATCTGTTAATGTTTTATGTCTTTTTTGAAGTTTCTAGAACCCCTTTTCCCTAATTACCAAAGATATTTGATCTTCAGAAAGAATGTGTGCTCTAACCACGCCAAACACTGGATCTTTACTGAACAAGAAAATTGAGGCAGTACAAACATAGCTAGGCTATCATGCACTAAAAAAGTCATGTCTCCCAGAAATATAACACATCTATTAGCAAAAGCTACACTGTGTGTTTGGGATAGAATTAGAGATAAGGTCTGTTCTTTTCTAATGAGACCCACCTATGACATATAAGGCAGATCTTAACACAAATCATTAACCAGAGAACTTCAAAGATGAGGAAAGCCATGGAATATGCTAGGGATGTTAAGGACTAGTCGACTAGTTGACTATCTGATAAGCAAATGCTTATCGGATAGTCGACAGGATAGTCGACTAGTTGCTTCCCCTACCCCCCTCGCTGCTTCTATCAGATAGAGGCAGCAAGTGGGGGGAAGATGGACGTACTTCAAAGCGGCAGCACCTCAGAGAGCCTGGGCTCTGTGCGGCGCTGCTCCTTTGAAATGCTGTGCCGGCATTTCAAAGGGGCAGCGCCGCTCTATCGACTAATCAAATAGTGAATGAAAAAATGCATCAACTATTTGATTAGTGAAATACACTCTGCTTACCATCCTTAGAATACACATGGTTGGCCAGGTAGATAAACTTTTCTAACCAATGTAGAGATCAAAACTATCTTTAACTGGCCCAGTCTCCCCAGGTACCAGTACTTTCCATTCAGGCACTATGTTTCTCAACTTCTAGAAAACTTGTTTTATACAGAAAACTAACATTAATAAAAATGATGAGTGGTCAATTAGGAGACAAAAAATGTAACTATTTTATATCAATCTTTGCAGAAAGATTTTCTATAAAAAATGTCCATATATGGTACACTGGGAAAAACATATGGATAGAGAAATTACCACCAAAGGTATGGGTTTGATCTGGAAAGAAGATCAGCAACCTCAGTCTGTAGCATAGTAAAATAAAATTTCTTTTAGATACTGTTTCAAAGGTACCTTGCATCATTCAGGTTAAAAATCTATCTGTAGACTGAATGGGTATAAATATGGGAGAAATTGTAATGAAAGATGAGATTTCGTGCATATATAGTGGGCACGTCCAGTCATCAGAGAATATCGGGATGCAATCTGTAACCAAATATCACAAACTGATGGATATTTTTAACCAAATGATCCTTTGGTAATCATTCTGGGGCTTCCTAGTGGAAATAGACACATGAAAGGAAATGAAGAATTAAACTCTTTCTTGCTAGTAGTCACTTGATATTGATAGCCTCTCACTAGAAAAATAAAAAATGGTCCAACCATTGAGGAATGATTCAAAAATATGGTAATTATTGTAATGGAAAAATGAACACATAAATTACGTATGCAGCAAAACAGACGGAAGACAGAGAGGTTCTTTGACATTTGGTTGCGTTTTATTCAGATCTTATACAAAGTACATTCACCTTCAAAGAAACCAGCACACATATTGAATTTTTTTATTATTACTATTTAATGGACATATTTAGTTTATTAAATATGTGTAAATAGAGATTTCACTCAATTTAATAAAATCACTAGAAATGACATAGGTATTGTAATGATGTTCACTGTATAGGTTACTACCCTGTAAAATAGAAAGATCTGCTTATTCTTTTACAAAAGAAAAAATATAACAATGGTTGCTTTTCTTTCCTTTCCTGAAAGCTCATATTGTCTCTTTAAACAAAAGTTAACTGTTGTAATGATTGTTTTATTTCTGTTGTAATGCTGTAATGATTGTTTTAAATAGCAAAGATTTGTAAACTTCGTACAATTTGCTAAATACACAGCTAAAAAAAGAAAAAAAAAGTTTGATCTTTGTAAGCCAATTTCTCTTCCGACTTCCTCTTGATAGACTTAAGTAAGTTCTTTAGCGCTTTGAGCTAGTATATATGTTTAAAAATCCAGTTGTTTAAGTGACACTCAACCTTTCTAGACTACTGTACCCCTTTCAGGAGGCTGATTTGTCTAGGGTATCTCAAGAATCACTTCACTTAAAAATTACTAGCTTACAAAATCAAACATAAAAATGCAGAAGTGTTGCTGCAAACTATAACTGAAAAAGATACTTATTTTGTACATATGGTTATAAAATAAATCACCTTGAATATAAACATTGTCCTTACATTTCAGTCTGTAGCATATAGAGCAGTATAAACAAGTCATTGTCTGTCTGAAAGTTTAGTTTGTACTAACTTTGCTGGTGCTTTTTATGTAGCCTATTGTAAAAGCAAATAACTAGATGAGTTGATGTACCTCCTGGAAGACCTCCAAGTACCTTCAAGGGTACATGTACCCCCTACTTGAGAACCACTGGTTTAATGTACATTACCAACTTTGTGTTGGTATAGTGAGGCAATAGACAATACCTTTCAGGGTCACATTGATGACAGATTTAGACAGCTTAGAGGTTGTTTACAAACATGCAGTTATCAAAGCATAGTAGATCAAAGCTCACTAAAGAACTGGTAATGTGTATCAGCAGGAGCCACCCAGACAGTTAATGGATAGCTACTGCACATAGCCTTGCCACAAACTAAATGTCAGTGTAGAAGAGAATTCACCTGGTAAAATCAAAATATCATTTTGCAATAGAGAAGCTCTTTTCTAGATGGCTTTTATTTCTTGTTTAACATAAATTGAATATGGCTGGTATATCCATTTCATCATATATATTTTTCTGTTTTAACACTCTTTTGTGAAACATTATGATGCCTGAGTGTTAGTTTAGATTTTCTTTCCTTGTCTTCATTATATTTTTAAGAACTCATTAAAATAGAGACTCTAAATGACTGAAGTGCACAATAAGTCTTTTTTGTTAAAGTCAATCAGAATAAAGCAGATAAATAATGGTACAATGAATATCTGTCAATCTGCAATGCCAGTATTGATCAGTTAAGATTAGTAAATCTAAAGAATTCATTTGCTATATTAGAAATAAAGTCATTAGGCCAAATTAACTCACCTGTTATATTATCCCTGTATCAATTGTTCTTAGCTTGGAAATATCCTGACATTGTTTCTGCATTTATGCATTACTAAGAGACCATCATCCTGTGACAATCTTTTCATTCATTCATGTTACTTCTTATAATAGGTTATATAATAAAAAAATCAAATAGCTTTTTCTTTCTTAATCTCTTATTACTTCAGCATAATGTAAAATTTCCACAAGAAAACCAATATTAATCACTATTAATTGTATTTCTCAGATATACTCAAATCAACTTCATTGTTATGGGACATAACATTTATCAAGACCATATTTTCCCTAAGAAAGACAGATTGGAGGCTAATATTGATTTTAAATGGGCTCTGTATAAAAAAAGAGAGCATTGGGTCATGCAAATTAGGTTTATATTGTACAAATGATTTATCATTTCAAATAACACTTAGAATTAAGGGTAACCAGAAGGAATTAATAGATTTTCTGAACCTAGCCATCTGTGTAACTAATGGTGCTTTTTAAAAAAGAGTTTGTGAAGAGATAGCCTGACCTTTAGAATGTCCAGATATGTCTAAAAATAAAAAGACAGGACTATGCATCACTTTAAAGACTAACAAGATGGTTTTCATCTTGTTAGTCTTTAAAGTGCTGCATAGTCCCGTCTTTTGTTTCAGCAAGACCAGACTAACATGGCTACATCTCTATTACTAAAAATAAAAAGGGCATTAGTCTGAAAGGTTTGGTTCTATCAGTGTAATAAATAACTTATTACAGAATGTCAGCATTTTTAGACTCTGAGGCCACTTTTATATTTACCGGCAGATAGATGCTCCAGAGGTCGATCTTCTGGCATTCAATTTAGCGGGTCTAGTATAGACTCATAAATTGAATGCTGAGGGCAGCTCTGGCTGAGGTCTGGTACTCAACCTTTTGTGAGAAGTAAGGGAAGCGTTTGCTCCTGTCAGCCTCCCGCTGTGTGAACAGCTGGAAACGCGATGTAAGATACATCTACTCCAGCTATGCAATTTACATAGCTGCAGTTGTGTATCTTACTTCAACCTTCCGCTATAGTGTAGACCAGGCCTCAGAGCCAGTCACCAGCTAAGGAGAGATATGAAGTTTTTTGGTGGCAAAATAGTGAACACTGAGATTTGTAAATATTCTCAGAACAATAGCTAGTCCATGAAGAGCATCTGAAATGAATAGTAGCTCTTTCTTATCATGAAATAGAGATCTTTGGTGAGACTGATGGATTAGCTATGAAAATGATGGATTGCTAAATTATAGTCTGTTCTTCAAAACAAGATCCTGGACTCTGTCCTGGTAAAGGAAAGAAGTTGTTGACCCTAGATACTTTCTGAAATATAGTTCCTTAAGAAAACCAAGTTTTCTGAGAACAATCTGTCTGACCTCTAAGGAACCAAGAAGCAGTTGGAATAGAAGCCAATTCTTTGCAGATCAGATAGAATGGGTTCTGTTACTTGTGCCACAATGAATGATTCAACATCCTGCTGAAGCAGAATTGCATGATAAAGGTTGCTGAAGGAGGATTAGAAAGGTTAGGGAGAAAGATACAAAATTTTCTTGAAAAGTCAGAAATGATCCCTATATGTTGTAGGCAAAACTCAGAGGCTGTGTCTAGACTGGCAAGTTTTTGCGCAAAAGCGGCTGCTTTTGCGCAAAAACTTGCCAGCTGTCTACACTAGCCGCTTGAATTTGCGCAAAAGCACTGACGTTCTAATGTAAGAAATCAGTGCTTCTTGCGCAAATACTTTGACGCTCCCATTCGGGCAAAAGTCCTTTTGCGCAAATGTATTTGCGCAAGAGGGCCAGTGTAGACAGCTAAAAAGTGTTTTGCGCAAAAAGGCCCCGATGGCTAAAACGGCGATCGGGCTTTCTTAAAACGCGTCTAGATTGGCATGGATGCTTTTCCGCAAAAAGTGCTTTTGCGCAAAAGCGTCCGTGCCAATCTAGACGCTCTTTTCCGCAAATGCTTTTAACGGAAAAACTTTTCCATTAAAAGCATTTGCAGAAAATCATGCCAGTCTAGACGTAGCCAGAAGGTAACCACCGAGCAGTAAAATCTAGTTCTGAGGTCTCTGAGCTACCCCCGAAATGGTCAGTTTCATTGTTTCTGACTCTTGGAGAATTCATAAATCAGAGCATATCTCTCTTTATGACAGTGGGTGTATGGCTGCCACCATACATAATCTGTAGGAATATTTTACTTTAGGCAAGGTGGTCATAGACTCAAAAACAGTAACATTTATTTTTATCTCGCAACTCAACAATCTTTAAACGAATAACATAAGACCTTCAAGTGGAAGAGACAAAACTATTTATTAATAGTAGAAATGTGCAATCACAAATGTAAACTGATGTGAACAGCTAAGACCACAAAATGAGCTGTCAAATCAGAGGCTTATAAAGTTACTTAAAAAAGGCTACTCCTAACTAGATGAAAGAATTGCAGAGGGGTAGCCATATTAGTCTGTAACTTTAAAAACAATGAGTAGTCCTTTGGCACCTTAGGGCACATCCACACTGCAGGGCAAAAGTTGAATTAAGATACGCAATTTCAGCTATGTCAATTGCGTAGCTGAAGTCGAAATAGCTTAATTCGGCTTTTGGCGCTGTCTATACAGCAGGAAGTCGAAGAAAGAGCACTCTTCCTTCAACTTCACTTACTCTTCATGAAATGAGGGTTACAGGAGTCAGATTAAGAAGTCCTCCATCTCCACAGTATTTTGAAATAATGGCTTGCTGTGTAGACATGCATTTTGTTATTTTGAAATAACATTAGTTATTCTGAAATAACTCTGCTGTGTAGATGTACTCTTAGGGTATGTTTAGACTACAGGCTTTTGTCCACAGAAGTTTTGTCGACAGACAAAGAGCGTCTAGACTACATCCAGTTCTGTTGACAAAGCAAGCTGCTTTGTCGACATGACAGTGTAGACGCAAAGGACAGCGTACATGCAATAATGCCTTCTGTCGACAGAACTCTGTCGACAGAAGGCATTATTCCTCGTAGAATGAGGTTTACAGCCGTCGACAGAACTCAGCGGCAATGTAGACGCAGGTATAGTTTTGTCGACAAAAGTCCACTTTTGTCGACAAAACCCTGTAGTCTAGACACACCCTTAGAGACCAACAAAAATATAAAAATAGTATCATGAGTTTTCAAGGTCAAAACTCATTTCAGATGAGCTGAAGAAGTGGGTTTTGCCCACAAAAGCTCATGATACTCTATATTTTTGCTAGCCTCTAAGGCCCACAGGACTACTCATTGGATAAAAGAGGTAAAAGATTACTTTTCTTCTCTACTGGAAACTGTCTTATAGTCACTGAAATGGTAACCATCTCAATCCCAGGATATTTACCTCACCCACCTTGTCTGTTTCTTGTCACTGAAGTCAGTGACAAAACTTAACAGAGATATAGTGCTGGTCATGGAACACAGATGATAACATCTCAAAGAACCACAGTTACTCTAGGATAAGTAACAGATCTTTCTTTTTTGAGTACATGTCAGTGCGGATCCCACTGTAGGAGCCTGGCAGGCTGTATCCCCTCAGAGTGGTGGAAATGAGAAGTTTCAGCTGCATGTCGCACAATGATTGCAGCACTGCTCTCCTGAGTTTGGCTTTTGACCTCAAAACCTTCCTAAATGAAGGACTGGTAGCTTATATTCTGCTGTGATTTGGCATGTTGGATTGCTAGAAGTAACTGCAGTATACATGCCCAAAATGTATAGCTGCAATTAGCAGGTTATTTATATTTATTTTTCAGCAATCCATTGTTACACTTCCAATCAGAATTAATTCAAAGATCTATGATCCTAAGACATGGAGCTGCGTGACTCTGTCAGCCTCTCCAGTATATGTCTGAGCTGTGTATATTAAAGACTGAGACTCATTTCTGCCATGAGGACACATCACTAAGATTTGGAATTACCACGTTAGTACAACTGCATGAAGTGGTGTACAAAACCTAATGTTTTTACAATCCCTTTCTTACGGATATCCTCATCCATGGGTTGACCTAATTTTGATGACCACTTGTCTTTTGGGCATATAGCTCCAATAGATCACTGTAAGCTTTCCTAGGTACTTTGGCTTCATATTCTGTGGTTTCTATTGCTGTATGTTTTCTTGTTAGCGGAAAGGCAGCAAGGGAGGGGAAGCAGGAGCTGGTGCTGGGGCGAGCTGGCTTAAAAGCTGGTTCCCCCCAGCACTGTCTCCACAGTGCGGGGCGGGGAGAAGGGGAGTCAGAGGTGCAGCAGCCTGGGACCTGGTGGTAGCTGGGATTGCTCAGTCCCAGCTCACGCTGGGTCTGGGATCTATCCCCGCTGCAGCTCTTCAGTTTAAATGCAGTAGGAGTTGGGCTGCCTGTACACCTGGCTCTTACTATATTTAAACTGCAGAGCCACAGCAGGACCCCTTATCGACTAATCGTGTAGTCGATACAAATTGTATTGACTACACGATTAGTCAATTACCCTCCTCTTAACATCCTTAGTGGAAAGAAGTTGTTTTTGTCTGATTCTTCGCTTCTGTGCTAGTGATATTAAAGAAAGACAATCTCCAATTTGACAGTCTTTTTTAATGACAAAAGGTTGAGAGAGAGCCTCTAGTTCAGGGATGGGCCACCACAAATAGTGAGTGGGCCTCACGTGATAAATTATTCCTAGGTTATGCAGTTGGAATACTTCTTTGCAAGCCCATCTTCCTCTCAATGCAGGGCTATACCAGTCCTCTCATGCTTTTGTAGCTTAAGTGCATAAAGACCACAGAGGATGGTGAGAATAAAGAGTGAGAGAAGACTGTGGCTCTTCACAAGTCCTGTTCACTCCCACCCCCATTCCAGCATCTCCTACAGTTTGCCATGTAGAGTTCCTATGAGGGACAAGAGGGGAACTCTTCATGATGTTCTTAACCCAAGTCCTTTATCAGTCAGTTTCCTCCTCCACCTCCTTCAAATCTGCTATTGAAGTGTGGATGTATCTCCTCATTTCCACCTCCACTGCAAGTAGGTGTGATAGCAACCCCTCCAGCAAATACCACTACATTCATCATATTAGTCTAAACTTTTTGTTAATTCATAAGTGAAATAACTAATGAAGTTTTGTTCAATTCACTAGCTGTCAAGAGTTAATGCTCCATTGACATAACTCTTAGGGTATGTCCACACTACAAAGAAGATCAAAGCTGCCGCTGCTGATCTTCCAGTGTTTGAATTAGTGGGTCAGATAAGACAGCTAATTTAAACTGAGAGGGGCGCTCCAGTTGACGCCAGTAGTCCTGCTTCTACCAGGAATAAGGGAAATCAAAGGGAGAGTGTACTCCCTTCAACTTCCTGCAGTGTACACTGAGGATGTTAACTAGTGGTTAATTGACTAATTGAGCAGTTGATGGAATTTCCATTGACTGCTCCACTAGTTGATAGGCACTTCCGTATTCCTTCTTTGAAATGTACAAGAGCCCCAGGAATATGGAACTCTGTATGCAGCCTGAGCCAGCGGGAAGTCCTGCTGACTCCGGGCTGCATGCTGTGCCAGCTTTGAAATGCACAAGAATCCCCAGCGGGCGTTCTTGTGCATTTCAAAGCAGCAGCGCAGCATGGAGCCTGAGGTCAGCGGGGACTCCCCAGCTGATCCTGGGCTCCGGAGCAGCATTTCCGTGGAACCTGGGATGAGCTTTGGAGTCCCCAGCTGACCCCAGGCTCCACAGGCACAGGTCTACTGGACTCTAGATCTCCCACCTCCCATGCCCTAAACTCTAGGTTAGGGAGTTTCTCTTTCTGGCTTAATGACTAAAGTATTTATCCATGATGAAACACAAGAGCCTCTGATCAAGCCTACAAGCTTAGGCCCTGGGGAAGAGATATGTGTTCCTTTATCTCAGGCCCCAGGAATGAGATGTGTAGAGACTGTCAGCCCCTTACTAAAATTAGTGGGGTTTTTGGATGGCTAGACTCAAGTACGGAAAGATGGGAAAGGGTTGTTGGGAAAACAGTCCCTGGGTGCAATGGGGAGAGGCCAATGCTCCAGGTCAGCCTTATTGACAGGGTGTGCAGGCTAATAAGATACTCAGGAGGCTGGGGGAATCCCACCCTGAGTGAGATGGATTTGCCAGAGTCAGACAGGGTGGAGCTGAGCTAAGGAGAGAGCAGGACCCCAAACTGGGCTGGGGAGCATAGCTATGCCAGCCAGCCAAACAGCCCAGATCCTGTGCTAGGAGAGCTGCAGCAACCAAGAGCCACAAGGGACAGAGAAGCAGCCCAGGGAGTTATAGGCAGAGCAGCAAAGAGTAGAGCTGAAGCAGTTTGGAGCTGGGTACAGTGCGCAGCTAGGGAGGGTGCGTGTGGGTGTGGGTGTCTCTGGGCAGAACCCAGAGAGCAGGGAGATGCCATCAGCCAAGGGGTCTTGCAGGGGGTGGGGTGGGGGGGAAATCATATACTTGGAGGATCATAACCTCTCCTGGGAGGGGGGGGAGGGTGCGCTGAGAAAAAGGGTCCTGCCATATAGAGTCTGGAGGCACGTGGCTACGCCAGAGCAAGTGTCTGACTGCAGCATCCCTGCAGCATAGTAAGGGCCTAAGGCGGCGGCCTGGGACGTGTGGGAACTTCCCTTACAGGCCAGAGGCTGTTTGTGAATGTCCTCACGCCACAAAGCAAAGTTGGGTGTTTTCCTCTAACCTTTCCCACTATTTTTTTTTTAAACTGTATGTAACAGTTCAGTGGGTTAGAGAAGCATCCCTGTGGAGAAGGCACCCTGGAGTGGGGACACACTAGGTAGAGGCTAACTGACCACAGTATGGTTGAGGGTCAAGACCCCCTCCCAGGAATCCTGGGCTCAGCCTTGTTGGGAGTTAGGAGGACTGCTATGCAGGAGAATGGAAGGGGGCCCTCAAAGTCAGGAAGGCCTCTGGGTAAAGGCAGAGGGAACAAGGACTCAGTCAGATCCTTCACTAACCCATTTCACCAGGGTAGTACAGAAGCCAGGAAAGTTTTCCCAATGGCAGGACCATTCCCCTCTTACGTATGTGCTCCTTCATCTATCTTTCCTGGTTAATGGAACTTGGCTGCCTGGATAAGTAAAGTGAGGCAGCACTGTGCATGCCCAGAGGCAGTTAGAGAGCATTTACAGCACATGTTTAAATGCTGAGTGAATGCTGATGACTATGTGGTTAGATAGCTCCTGAGTGGCGTGCGTGCGTGAGAGAATCACAATGGTGCCTAAAACCTGGGACCGAAGTACCAGATCTGGACCTACGCCCTAGTGTTTAAGCAAAACAGACATATTAAAATGTTGGTTAATACTTTGTGCCTACCTTCCTGATCAATTCGTTTGTGTAGTGTATCCCATTACCATTCCCTTCCCCATTTTATAGAGGCTGATGCTCCCAACTCTTTAGAAAGCCATAGTTTATATATAGTAAAGTGTAGCCTCAGGACTATCATATTCATAATGTAAAAACAATTCACATTTCTATCTACAGTTTATAAGTTAATATTACACCAAGATATGGTTAGGACAAGGGAAGAGAAGCATCAGCTATGAAGTGCATGGTCTTTCAATCAGACTGCATAAACCACCACAGAACAAATTTAGAACAATTTATTTTTGTGTCAGATTTGAGTGTGGCAATAGAAACAGACAGAAAAAAAATTCAAGCAAAGTTATACAGGGCTAGTCTGAATATGTCATTGGTGCAAACCCAATTGTCACTAATGTTCTTGAGAATAAACAGCTGGTGGAACCCCATCACTGGGTCATCGTCCACCTAAACAAATAAAAAAAAATTAGTTAAAAGTAGGAAATATAGCCCATGTGTCCAAGCCAAATCCCCTCAAAAACTACTTAAGTCTATAGCATTGCATGTATCAATTGAAAAGATAGGCGGTAGATATTTAAATCTATTCAAGATACAAAATCTATTAAGATACAGCATCAGTGGTATTACTTCAGGCTCAAACAGGAATTCTAATTAAAAAACTGATGTAATTACAATAACAGAACACTGTATTTCTAAATGGAATATTTCTAAGACCAACAAGCTTCTCCTTACACACCAATCAAAGCATTACAGTTTGTCAGCCTCACCTTCAGCTGACCAACCACCATACTAAGTATACAGTTATCAGGCGTTGGCTGATGATCTTGAGATGTTATGCTGTGTTGAATTTTTTGGAATGGAAGGCTCTGTTTAGGAGGGATTAAAAAAAAAAAATCTCACATAAGCTAAGCATATTCATGCCAGTATTTCGCTTAATTAATAGTTCTACTCCAGCAGTGTACTTGGTACTCTGCATGGATCATGGACCATGCAACTTAGCATTTTTGTATTCTAGCTGTACTGTATGAGTGTTTGGCCACATGAATGTCAGATCTTAACAGTGAAAAATCAAAGCAAATCTAATGGGGGAAGTTAACATTTAGTACAGTGAGCTATAATACTGTGTTTTACAAGAAAGTATTATGTCTGAAGTGAGAGAATAGAAATTCCTCCCTGCACTGTACAAAAACCCTGCTCAAAGATCTTGGAAGGACAGCATTTTCTAAATGCTATCTTTCCTCAACCTTAAGATAAGCTATTTTCATAAGATCAACAGCAGATGGCTCTTTAACCCCCCCCCCCCCCACCCCCCCCCCAAAAAAGAGAGCAAAAATAGCATTAGATATTAATATAGTCTTAAGTGGGTGTTTAAATATGCTGCAGTTTAACACTTTTGTACCACATACTCTAAAACTAAAAAGTTACTGATCAGTTTAACTGTGTTTAATTCCTATTAGCAGAGCAGACAAAGCTAAGGGAGTTGGATTTTTTTTTTTTTTTTTTTTTTTTTAATACTGCTTCACTCATCAACAGAGTTGTTCATTAAGTTTCAACTACAGGACCAAATTCAGCCCTGAGTTATAGTTACAAGGTTTCATAGGTATAAGGGAGGGCTGAACTCAGCCTGCAGAAACTCTCATGTGTGCTGAAGAGGAAAGAACTCAACTTGACTTTGAGGTGGTGGCACTCTGAAAATGTATTTGACTTGTAAATTAAGCAGATGTTATTGAACAAACATGGAAACTCATGATGCAATTTTAACAGCACTTTCATTGCAGCAATCAGATTTTTTTTTAAACTCCAAAAAGTTATGCAACACAGGTCACTGGTGTTCTCCCTGCCACTTTAAATTATGAGAACCATGTGGGATTTAACTCTTAAAATCCTGAGATAGGAAAGCAGTTCAGCAAATTTTATTATTTTTAAATAACTTTTAGTATATACACAGTACCATCAACTTTTCCATGATAGCTGTTTTTCCTTGAAATTGCTGTCCTTCCCATGATAAGCAAGAAGCATCTGTCTGAAAGAGAGAACAAAATTATTCATATCAATATTACAGAAATTAGATACGATTGAAGGGTCTGAGGATATATCCTAAAGCAGTGTTTCTCAAGCTTTTTTGATACCAGGTTGCTGCTGCCTTCCTAAGATGTGTCAGGGAGATCCCAGGGACCATCACTAGTCCTGTTTCCCCATAGAGGTCTTTAATGGGCCTATAAGATCAGGTGAAAGAATTGAGGAATCAAGTACTTGAGAAGATAAAGAAAGCATTACACACCATTTCTCCTGTTAGCTTTTGATACTTCTTCACCATGATAGATGTCATCTCATAGTTCAAGTTTTCTAACAACACCTCCCACCCCCCACATTTTTGCAATTCAGAAAAATTTTTAAAAATTGACAATTATTGTCAAAAGAGGAGAATATTGAACTGGAATCATAATTTATAAGGTAAAGCAGTTTAAAGAATTAGGATTGGTGGAGGATATGTACTTGTTTTCAGTCCATCTAGAAACATTTCTTCATAAAAACGACTGTCTTTACAGCAGGGCTGTGTCTACCGAGCCTGTACAATGCCAAATTGCAATGGATTAATGCCGCTGATTTATGCCACAGATGAACATGGCTGCTGCGCTGAGTTGACGAGCCAGTCTAGACGCTCTGCGGAAAATAAAGCCTTTTTCGAAGATCCTTATTCCTCTTAAAATCAGGAATAGGGATCTTGCGGAAAAGGCTTTCTTTTCAAGAAGAGCCGTTTCAGACTGGCGCTTTTTCCGCCAAAGCCCCGAAGAAAAAAGCGGCAGCCATGTTCATGCAAATGTCGCGGGAAAATTTAAATCCCCGCAGCATTTGCAATTCCGACTTGTCTCATTAGCATCCCTTTTCCGGAAAAGGGTGCCAATGTAGACACAGCACAGAAGCGCAGAATACATCAGGTCTTTAAAGTCATCATTCAAAATGATCAGTGAGAAAGTTAAAAATCTGAAGCGTCAAGGTAAAACTGATACTTACATAGAGAGCACTTAGCTCTACCCTGCTGGTATCAAAACGCTGGTAATAGAGATGCACAAAACTTGTTCCAACTTGCTCCCACATAGGTCTCTCCGCCATTCTTGCTCTTTCTCTAAGTTTGTCAAGAAGGCAAATATTTAGAAGTTAAGTCTAAAAGGCTATGTCTAGACTGCAGGCTTCTTTTGGAAGAAGCTTTTCCAGAAGAGATCTTCCAGAAAAACTTCCGAAAGAGAGCGTCCACACTACAAAAAAGCATCGAAAAAGCAATCTGCTTTCGAAAGATAGTGACCACACTGAATGGACACTATCTCGCACTTCAGCTATGATTACTATGGAAGGAGTGGCCACCTGTGCTTGTTCCTCTTTCCTCTTCTTTTGAAAGAGCTCCCTCTTCCCCATTCACACACGCCTTTTTCTGAAAGAGCTCTTTTGGAAAAAGGCTTCTTCCTCATAGAATGTGGATTACCAAAGTGGGAAAAACTCCTCTGTTCTTTTGATTTTCTTTCAGAAGAATGTGATTGCAGTGTGGACGTAATTGAAGTTTTTTCGGAAAACTTAGCAAACACTCATTTAATTAACCAATCAGTATGCTTTTACTATGTTATTAACCAATTGTAGCTGATAAAATAACAATGCTTCAGGGGGTGATCTGGTTGCATGGAGCTCATTGCAGAATTGAGGCTTTAATGTTTTCCATTCTTTTGTTATGTAAACATATTCACAAGTTTATTTAACTTTAGCATTGGGAAATATCCCTCATACACATCTCAGACCCTCTCATTCTTTAAAAACTCAATTTCAAGTTCATAGCTCAGAGCTAAAATTTTTTTTTGTAAAACACACACACACACACACACACACACACACTAAAACAAAGCACACTGAACAGACTTTCCCCCTTCCCCTCGCCTTATTTATTGTTGGATCTGGACTTTTAATGCTCCATTCATCTGAAGTGGGTTGTACCCACGAAAGCTCATAATACCATCTACATATTTTGTTAGTCTTTAAGGTGCTGCTAAACTATTTGTGGTTTTTTAAGACTTTCAAAGGGTCATGATTACAGTAATAAAATAATCTTAAGTGGGGTATTAAAACCAATGGTGCAGCTTAGTTTAGTTCACACAATCAGTCTCTAGATTTGAGAGTGCTGACACTATACTGTAAATCTTAATCTAGACAAGGACACAAATGGATGTGTCAAAATTCTTGATTTCCATAGTTAGACATTTTTTGTTCCAGGCACAACAGCAAAACCTCTGCTGATAGTAGTGACTTAAGTTTTAGCTGCCCTTTAACTGGCCCTGCAGATCCACCAACTGAGAAGGGCTTGTCTACACTTAAAAAGATAAATGGGCTCTCCTGCTGGATTAGGTAATCCACCTCCACAAGCCAGCTGGCAACTAGGTGAATGGAAGACCTATCACCATATGGGCACTTTAGTCAGGGGTGTGAAAAAACATTCCTGAGCAATGTTGTTAAACCGACCTATGTTGTTAAACCAACCTAATTTTCTAAAATAGGCCACACCTAAGACTGAGGGCCAAGCAGAAATGCTCCCCTGGTTTTTAAAAATAACAGTCAATTACAGCTGTACAACCCCAATTACCACAAGGCGGGTGCCTGGGTCACTGGGACAAGAGTTCAGTTCACAGCATCTTTAGAACTGGAGATAACCTGAAGAGCACCAGTAGTAGGTGTTCACCTGAACACATTAGATGTGGACTTTCTCACCTTTTTTTTAATTCCCTGGTGAGCAGATCCTGTTAGCAGGACACTGCTAACTTAGGGAAAGGATTGCAGGGCTCACTCTCCTCACTGGCCCTCTCCAAGCAGCATGTGGGCTTAGGAAAACAGGGCAAATCCCCGCTACTGTGTGTGAACCCCTTCCCACCAGGAAAAGGGGGACAGATTGCCCAGTCAAACGCTGGGCGGCACCTGGGAATTTGGGCTCACTATAATTCAAAGCCTCCTCTAAAGCGGCAACCCCTCCCTCCCCGTGCTCAGAGCCAGTCTCCAGCTCCCACTCTCGCTCCACAGCGGGGCGCACAGGCTGCCTGCCTACCCGCCCCGAGGCTGCACCCCACAGGCGCTTAAACCTTCCTCCCCCCCCAAAAAGCAACCACTCACTGGGCAGCCGAGCGCACGTGCAACCAGAGACCCGAGGAGGGGAAAGAGCAAGACGCACGCACCCTGCAGCCCCACCACCAGCCTGCGGCACAACACGCGGGGCTGCTGCTGCTGCTGCTGCTGCTGCGGCGGCGGCGAACGCGGCTGGTCCACACTCCGGCCGCCGCTCACGTGGCGCGGCTTGTGTGTCCTAGCGGCGCCTGCTGCGCACGTGCTATTTGTGTGGCGGCCTCCCGCAGCCAGGAGGTGGCGCCGTGGGGTAGGGTCTGGGCTGCCCGCCAAGTCCCCACTGCCCGCCGCCGGGAAACCTGCTCCCGCCTCTAGCGCCGCCGCCGCAAGCAGCCCGGCTGCCCCCTCGTGCGAGGCCGGGAGAGGAAGCGCTGCCGCCGGGGTGCGAGGAGCAGGGGCGCCGCGACTAAGGAAACGAGCAGGCTGAGCGCTCAGCACGGGGAGCGGCCGCGCCGCCTGCCAGAGAGCTGCTCCCGCACCAGAGCGCCGAGACGCCGACGGGAGATGCCTTCGCGGGGCTGCCGGCGAGCCTCGGCGCCGGCTCGGGGTCGTACAGCGGGGCCGTGTGGAGCCGCCTGCTCCTAGGGCGGTGCCTAATGGCAGAGCGGGGTGGTTGTTTCTTTGCCAGTCCCTGGAGCCACCGCCTCCTGGATCTAGGCGCCGCGCGCTTTCCCCCCTTCCTCAGCCACTGCCAGCGGTGGGGGCACCGTGCATGCGGCGCGCCAATCAGCCCACGTTGGAAGTGAAAGTGATACTGCGTAAGGCTCGGGCGCTGATCTCACCCGTTACCACGTGCAGGGAGTGGGATCAGTACAGGGATGGGACAAGGACCGTCCAGCAGGCTTCCTGATGGGGTGGAGTGGGTTGGCTGCGGAGTAAGTGGCACGCTTCTCATGAAGTGGGCTTTACCCAAGAAAGCTCAAGGTGCTATATATTTTGTTAGTCTCTAGTGCCACAGGACTGCTTGTTGTTCTTGCTCTGAGTCAGTGCTGAATCTGGCTCTTGTGCTGTTGACATGGCAGTTTTTGTATTAGATCTAAAACTGACCCTAATCCATTTTTGTTGCTAAAAATGCAGTAGCACACGTTACTTATACTTCTACTTATGCAGTAGCACACTTTACACAAATAAAAGTACACCAGATTGCATATAATTATTCTTCTGAATAAACTAGATACGTTGCTCCTCCCTTTTCACTTGGATCTGGATATTGTTCTTTTTTGTTTATCTACCCTAAATTCTTATGATATGTCTACACAGCAACATTATTTCAAAATAACTTAGTCCAAATCTACGCAGCAGGTAGTTATTTCAAAATAATGTTGAAATAGTGTTAAGCTGGAGGACTTCTTACTCCAACTCCTGTAACCCTCGTTGTAGGAGGAGTAAGGGAAGTCAGAGGAAGAGTGCTCTATTTCAAAATAAGTGCTGTGTAGACACTCCCAATTTCAAAATAAGCTATTTTGAAATAAACTACGCAATTGACGTAGCTCAGTTTGCGTAGCTTATTTCAAGTTAGGGTGTGTCTACACAGCAGTGCTAACTCAAAATAAGCTACGCTATTTAAGCTATGCAAATTGTGTAGCTTATTTTGAGTGTATTTTGAGATTCTATTTCAACAAGGCCCATAATCCTCGTGAAACGAAGTTTACTGGCATGTTGGAATAGCAAGCCCATTGTTTTGTTTGCCTTTCAAAATAACAGGCATGCTGTTAAGACACGGAAAACGCTATTTCGGGATACCAGCCATATTCTGAAATAGCACCACTGGCTAGACCAGTGTTTCTCAACCAGTGGTATGAGTACCCGTAGGGGTACTCGAGAGAAGTCGGGGGGGTACGTGAACACAACTGAAATTTGGAAAAAACTGAATTTTTGTTTTAAGTTTTACAGCACTTTACTGGGGGTACTTATTTATTTTTAAAGGGGTACTTTATAAAAAAAGGTTGAGAAACACTGGGCTAGATGTACCCTGATAGTTCTGCTGTTCACTGTTATGCTCTCCACCCCACTCCCAGAAGGGGCTGCTCCCTAGTTGAGTGCTTTAGGATTGTCAAGAATGAAAGTTATGATGTAAATATAAGATGCACCTTTGTGGAATTTTTACTTAACTTTTTGCTGGGGAACTAAAAAAACATGGATTTGTCTTGCATAACACTTTCAGTGATATATTTGTGAATGTAAAGATTTCACTTTCAGGCAGGTTGGGAGGGGGAAGAGAAGGAAAAATGGTATTTAAAATATTTTGGATAAAGTTTTGAAACAAGCCTCTGAAATTGCTCCTAAATATTTTTCCATTTATAAAACTCACATTTGCACATGAAAACAAATGCTTGCCTGGACAGTTTGAGTAGTTAGATGCTGAATTACTCTACTTAGACATACAAAATATCTTCATTCTTGTATATGCAATTTATACATGGACCTACTCAATGCTTGTGGGTATAAATTTAGAGGGCCACTTGAAAATGTTAGCATTTATTTTTATTTTGTTTATTTTTTCAGTTCACAAACTTTGTATGTGCTTTTCTGCTACACCTTTAAGCTACACATATTGTCCTATCTAGATTATTCTAATTCTGTAGAAAAATTCCTTGTATGTAAAAGAGAAACTCATAAAATCCATTAACTCAAACTCATGAATATAAAGAGAAGAAAGTATTTTATAGTTGCATAAATATCCTCAATTGTCTAAGACTAATCATGAGAAATATAAGGACAAACGTCTAGTGATGTTTTTGAAACCTCACAACAGATTAAAAAAAAAGCATAGATTTTATGTAGATAAGGCTGAAAGACTTAGGTAGATAATCTGAATTTTATTAAATATGCCTATTCAAAAGGTACTATGTTATCTTGAAATTGTAGGACATGACATGCTGTTGTTATAGGATAACTATTAAGTAAAACTATATTATAGGATACATTGTTGGATGGCTAGCAAAGAATATATGCTACTCCTGGGAGAATTCTGCACAAAAAATTAAAAATTCTGTGCACAATATTTTCAGACTCTAGAAAATTCTGCATATTTTATTTGTCAAAATAATCACAACAGTTTCAATTATTTTTGGTCATTTATTTCAAAATACCTGTCAAAGTAGGTCTATAAGGCTATGTCTACACTGCACGGTTATTTCAGAATAAGCTATTCCGGAATAGTTTTTCTGAAATGTGCTATTTTGAAATAAGCTATCTACACTGCAGGGAAGCCTCAAAATTAGTCTGAGGCAGGCTTCCCTAATGTAGACGTACTATCTCCATTTAGAGCCCCAGGAGGAATAACTTAGAATGGCCCTGGTACGGGGCTATTTCAAAATAGCAGTAGTGGAGCGTCTACACAGCCCCTATTCCGAAATGGTGTTATTCTTCGTAGAATGAGTTTTATAGAAGTCGGAATAAGCTTCCCGTTATTTCAAAATTATTTAAAAATAATGTTATTGCTGTGTAGTCGCTCGCATATTTATGTTGAAATAACAGCTGTTATTCCGAAATGTCTGTACTGTTAGGGTGTGTCTATATAGCAAAGTTAAAAAAGATTCAGGAAATGTTTTTGTCAGTTTTCTTACTAGGCCTATTGACACAGAACTCTGAATAATAATTCATTTAAACTACAGTCCAAAAACATATTTCCCAGATCCCTTAGAAGCAAAGCAAAGACGACGGGCTGGGGTGCCAAGTCTCTGCAGGTGCCTAGACGAGGGTGGGGTATCTGTGTGTGTCTGTCAGTCTCCTCTGTGTTCCTGGAAGGGGTAGGTGCAGGGCAGCTAGCCCTTTATGCCTGCCCCCAACCCTCAGAGCTGGCTAGAGTATGCTGCACAGTGCTCCAGTAGCAATTTAAAGGGCTTGGGGCAGCAGTGACCAGGAGCCCTGGGACCCTTTGAATCGACAAGCCCTGGGGCAGTTGCCCCCACCCTGTTGGCGGGCCTGCTTGGGAGTCAAGGTAGTGGAGGAGCTGGAAGTAAATTGCTGGGAAGGAGCCTAGGGTAAACTTGGAGGGTTGTTAGGTATGGGTGGAAAAAACAGGCAAGAGGTGGCTTTGGAAGAGATCAGCAGGGCCTTTGAAATAGTTAAGAAAAACAGCCAGGATTACCTGACATTCACAGGCAAAAATGTCCTGAGGGGAAGCTGAGAGTGGTAAAAGGACTGTACTAGGGATCCAGAATGACATGTCTATATTCACGTATTGTAGCATATGAAGGCCATCCAGGCAATGGTGGGCAAAATATGGTCTATGGGACAGATCTGGCCAGTCAAATGTTTCCCTTGGTCTGCCATGACTTTCTGGGACACTACAAGTCCCACGGTGCAGCAGGGTGCTCAGGCCGCCTACCTGTTTGTCACAGCTCAGGGTCCCAGGCTAGTGGCAGCCAGCTGCTTCTATCTCTATGCACCTCTTTGGGAGTGGCAAGCAGGGGATCTCCACACACTGTCCCTGCCTATAGCACTAATGGCTGGAAACTGGCCAATGGTAGCTGCAGGAGCAGTGCTTTCAGGCATGGCCAGAGCTCAGAAAGCCGCTGTCTCACTGTGCTCAAGAGACACGTTTGCCAGCAGCAGTCAGCCACTTAAGAGTAGAGTGGGACCACCATGGCATTCAGGAACATTACACGCAAGGCGGCAGTCAACTCCCCGGGAGCCGGTTCGTGCCTGGAGCTGGCTCCTAACTGTGAAGGTTAATCGATAAGCCCAAGCTCATTGGTTAACTGCGTGCATGGTTACACTTTCACATTCCTAATGAAGATGCCACGTATGCTGATGGGAGAATTTCTCCCTTTGGCATAGGCGCTCTACATCTCTGAGAAACAGTAGGTATGTTGATGGGAGGCACCCACCCTTCAACATAGTGCTTGTCAACACTGGGAGTTAGGGCAGTATAACTGTCACTCAGGCATGTAAATTTTCTACACCCTGAGCAATGCAGTTATACAACATAATTTTGTAATGTAGATTAAAGCTAGTACATTTTAAAAACACACCCTCTTTCTCTTTAAAAACACATCCTCTTAAAAACAAGGCTATAGGAGAAAGGAGAGTTACAAGAGAAACTGCTTGTTAGCATTTGAATATCAGCTTTCTAAAGTTCTGCAAATTGTGAGCTTTTAATTCTCCACTCCTGCTCACAGTTAGAAACACGAACCAAGTGCATACTGTAAATAAACGTATACAAGAATATAAGCACGTAGGCTATGATTGCTCATTCTACTCCCAACAAAAAAGGTGCATCTTTTGGAGCATGAATGTTGCCTGACTGCATGGAAGTCATGATACTACTGTGATTTGTCTATTTTAGTAGTTTTGTGTGCAATACTTCAATACTTATACAAGGTTTGTAAAAATAAACCTTAGTAATATGAAATCACAGCACAAAACAATCTATTAAATCTTTGAGATATAGGGAAGGTACCTTTTTGTGCATATATGCAAGTTTGCAGGTAACTTGAAATGTAATTTAGCATGTTTCTTTTAAAATATAATCAAGTTCTTTGAACTATTTTCATCTTGACAGTTCCTTGCACTTATATCAAGGCAAAGCAAATAAGCTTGTTGGGTGTACATAATGTATTACAAGAAGTTTCATCTCAGTATAAAGCTGATAAAGAGTATTTCATATTTCTAATACCATAATTATTTATGAGTTCAGAAGGGATCTTCCCACATTTCTAATAATTAGGATTTTAAAATTTGTTTTCTGGTGAAACTTAGTACTATTTCATTAATTTCCCCATGTTTTGGAGAACATTTTAGTTTGAAGAAGGAAAGGAGGTGGAGAATAAGCAGCACAGGAGTTGTATTTAGTGGCTAGTCCAGTAAAATTCATTACCAACGCTTTATTTTAAAAAAGGCTTTTTAATTTCATTTCAGTTCTGTAGTAGATGGATTTCTGCCATCATCTACCTCTGGTTCATCTACCACTTCCTGTAATTCATTCTCCAGCTCACTATCTTGAGATGATCCAATGTCACCATCCAAAGAATCTTCATTGTATTTGTCCAGTAAATATTTCTGTGGAGTGATATCATTATCAAAGGGATCACTTATTTTCTTCTTTTTCATTTTCTTTTGCTTTTGTATCTCAACAAGCTGCATCCGCTGTTGCTCTGCCCACCCAATGCCTTCTGTGTCCTTCACCCTTTTCATATTCTTGTACTCCATTATTTGCTTATTGAGCACTTCATGGTTGATCCCAAAAAGATTAGAGGAGATGGACAAAGCTGATGTGTCAGCAGATGATTCAGTCACTGAAGATGCTGATTCACTGCAGGGGAAAAAAGGATTTTTTAACAGGCACATGGTAAACTGTATTAAGAAACTTTAAGGCACAATGACCTATACTGAGCTTCTTTAACAGCAGATCACCTCATGAAATCAGGAGATCAGAAAATCCTTTTTAGACTCTCAGATTCCAAAGCCAGAAAGGACCATTGTGATAATGGAGTCCAGTGGATCTCAAATTTCATTGCATCATAATGCTCTTCTGACAACAAAAATTACTACACTAGCCCAGGTGCGGGAGCAAAGCCTGAGCATAGCCAAGCCCTGCAAAGCCAAAGGGTGGCAACCATGGGTAGGGGCCTGTAACTTGAGCCCCACCATTCTGGGCTGAAGACCTCTGGCTTCAGCCCCAAACCCCAGCAAATTTAACTCCAGTCTTGCCAACCCCACTAAAATAGGATCCCAACCCATTGTTTGAGAAATGCAAATATTTATTTAAAATCAGATATCCCTAACTGAAAATACTTGCTGCACAACTTCAATTAATAAACAAAATAAAAAAACCCACCTAAAATTGTTTCCAGCCAAAGTCTCTTTTTCTTCCTCAGGTCCAAAATCCGCAATTGCCAATAACCTATCAATCTGTAAACAGTTGGGGGAAAAAAGTCCACTATTAATACCCTTCTGATCACGTTCAAAAAGGAAATAAGCCAGTATGAGACACAGTGAACAGGTCTGTCTCTTTTACATATCAGTGTGATTGCTTCCCCCTCTGTTTCTGGAAAGTATTTCAAATTGATCTGTAGTCTATATTACTGTAAAAGGAGAGGAGCCTGTCATGCCATCTGTCAGAAAGAACATTTGAGAAGTTTCTAGGGGGAAGCAGGTCCCCAGCCCCACTCCCTTTGCTGAGGCCCCACCTCCATCAGGGGAGGGGACGGGAGAGGAAGGGAGGAGGAGGAGCAGTGCGCTAAGCACAGTGCATGCCCCCCTCACCACAGGGTGGGAAAGAGCGTGTGCGTGTGCCCCAGCATTCCTGGAGCAGCAGGGAGGGAAGAGGATACACAACCCCAACCCCACTACGCTCCCCTAGGAGCAGCGGGGAGGGAGGCAGCCCCTCAGCCCAAGCCTCCCCGGCCCCAGGAACAGCAGGGAGGAAGGGGGACACATGTATGTCTACTGTCACAATGGGATGGGTAATGCTAGTTTCAATAAAAGTCATCCACTTAATTGACAAGACCTTTCAATAAATACTATGAAATGTCCTGTAGGGAATAATTCTACACTAGGCTTGGAATGGAGTGGATGTTTTCATAGAGATAGTCTATGGAATTGCCAGGAGGTAGAAATCTTACTGGGACCTTTACATCAAATGAAATAATTAATTCATGGTCTACTATAACTTTCAAGGGTTTGGCATATACTGGATGTGGCCCCGAGAGAGAATTTCACTTTTGGTTAATTAAGAACTCATTTTAGGTTTGGCTTCACTTCGTTCTTGCATGTCCTTCCCTTTACCAATGTACATGTATTTCAAATATTCTGTCACTCTCTTCCCCCATTTGGAAATTGTCTGTCCCAATCTTACATATAAGAATAGTAGTAGTTGTGTGGGGAGTTTGGGCTTTTTTTTTTTTTTAAAAAGAGATCAGTCTGTCCGGTACTGTAAATCCTTAGTGCATTATAGGTTACCTTTAGTTGTAAAACTTACCAAATTTTGTAATATTCCTTTTCTGTAATTTTTCCCCTCTAATCAGAAAATACTCTTTTTGTATTTTCTTTTTATTAGGAGGTGAAAACAACAGTCTCTCTCCCCCTCTCTTATAAGATTTATAGTTTTCTTCACTGGTGGTTTGATATGTTTTTTTAGTTTATTTGAAGTATATAAAAATGGGCTTGAAAACTGGGTCCTGTAGTAGAGATTTAAAGGTCCTTCTGGGTGTTCTGGTGATCACTGTTAGGTTTCCGAGAAAGCCTGGTGTTACTTCTGGAGAGATAAAGGAATTCTATCTGAAGGCTAGGACAGACAACTAAATAACCCTAAACTGAACATTATTATGCCTACACTTTGCCGTATTACTACACTTAGTGGTGGCGGTCTAGAAAGTCACTCTCACAGTGGTGGCTTATCCTAATATAACACTTTCTGATTGGGCAACAAAATGGCAAATGAAATTTAATGTTGATAAATGTAAAGTAATGCACATTAGAAAACATAATCCCAACTATATATACACAATATGATGGGGACTAATTTGGCTACAACTACTCAAGAGAGAGATCTTTGAGTCATGGTGGATAGTTCTCTGAAAACATCCACTCAGTGTGCAGTGGCGGTGAAAAAAGCAAACAGAATGTTAGGAATCATTAAAAAAGGGATAGCGAAGAAGACAGAACATATCTTATTGCCTCTATACAAAAAAAATGCAGGGTTAGATCCCCAGGGTGCCGGACCAGGGAGGTGCAACCTGTAGTTAGACATTATCCTCAATATACAATATCCGTGTTTCTATTGGATTCCAGGGATTTTAAAAAATATTAAACAGTTGAACCAGCTGCAATACAGTTAGCCAGCTGGCACCATTAACATTGCTCTGCTTCCTTTTTTGGCATAAAGTTACAGAAACAGTAGTTTCCTGTCTTTCATTTGAGATTATTTGATGTCTCACTCCTGGGTTAGTTTATCTATCTACCGGAAACAGCTTTAGACACTGTTCTTTTCAGAAGTTGTTGCAGATAAAGTCAGCAAAACTAATGAAAACGTTAACTTTACTTTCTATTGCCCCCAAAGTATCAAAATAATTCAAGACCCTTATCAAAACATTGAAAAAGCTTGTTGTCTCAGACAGAGAATTGTTCTTCAATTTAAATGGTTTTCCAGACATAGTGAGCAACGATGTGTCTACTTTAACATTACACCTATTAACTCTTCTGTGTTTTTTACATCTCTTCTGGAACACACTGCAACATGTGATGCTTGCATGCTGAGTCAGTGATTGTACTTTACCTCTTTTATAGCTGCAGCTTCTTTGTCTTTAACAAACACTATCGGAGGAACATTTCTCAGGACCTGATGGGTAATCAAATGATGCCTGGAAAAAATAAAGTATCTTCAGATACGAGCAACAATTACAGCATCTTTAGGGAAGATGCAATATTTGTTAAATAAAAATGCAAAGAAAAACACTGTGAAGCATGAGTATTGTTTGCAAAGCTTACGGGGTATCAGTTCAGATGACAAATTCTAGTATTTCAGAGGAGCATTCTGTTACATAAAAAACAGAATTTCTCAAGTCAAGCTACAAATTAGATCGATTTTGTTGGATGAAGATGCAGGCTATAGGACAGCTAATGAAGCAAAGACTACCACGATGTTACTGAACAACTCAGTGAAGTGTATGCATGTGTATCCATAAAGATGTGACATTATAGGGCAGCTGGAGTATTTTCTAGCGCTCCCACATATACAGGATTTTCTGTATATGCAAAAAGCTTACACAGTTTAACTTTTTTTAAACTTGAGAAAATGAATTCCTTTCCTTACAGCTAAAATGTTTACAGGAATATACAGAAATAATACACTGATTTACAGAAAAAACTCAGTGAAGAAAAGACGGGTAGGCAGGTAGTTGCAGATCCTGGATTTTCTGTCTTCTGCTGTTCCAGGCTGCTACTACCTTTTACAAGCTAACGATTAGCAGGAGTGAAAATAATTTAAATTTCTTATAGGTGCTGTCATATCACAACTCCCCCCACACTTCACCAGTAGGCGGGTGGAGGGAGGGTTGTGATAGGACAGTACCTGAAATAAATTTAAGTGTGAAATGGAGTGTGGGAGGCTCAGGGCAGGGGGCTGAGGTATGTATGGGGCTTAGGTAAAGGAGGGATGTGTGGGGTTGCAGGAGTCAGGGCAGGGGATTGGGGATGTGGGGAGGGGGTAGCACAAGGGGCTGAGGGTTTGGGGGCTGCAGGAGTCAGAGTTGGGCAGGTGAGGAGGGGCTCAGAGCAGAGGGTTGAGGTACATGTGGAAAGGTGCAAGGGTCAGAGTTGGGCGCGGAGGGGCTTAGGGCAGGTGGTGTGCAGGCATCAGGGGTGGGGGGGGGACTCAGGGCAGAGGGGGCAGGTGTGTGTGTGGGTGCCATTTAAGTAAAGGCGGGTGCCATTTAAGTAAAGGCAGGGGGTTTGAAGCCCCCTCCTCCAAGATTCACACCAAGATGCTGCTTGCTTTTCTTCCTCTTCCCCTCACTATCAGGGATCAAGAGGAAAGAGCACAGCTTGAGTCCCACACTCCTCTGCCCCCTCCCCTCACCATCTAGCAGTGAGAGGAATGCATGCTCACTGTGTGCTTTCCTCTCGCTCCGATAGTGATGGGAAGCAGAAGAGCAAGCAGCATCCTGGTACGAATCTCAGGAGAGGGGGCTTCAGTCCCTCCCACCATCCCTAAAAGGAGCCTTTGTGGGGAGGCTGGGGGCAGGGTTCCGGCCTGGCCTGAGGGCAGTACCTTATAAGTGGGGCACTTTTCTGTAAAATGTTTTCAATACGCTCATCTTCCTGTGCACTTTCAGCAGGGTTCCAATACACACGACATGCTGAGAAGTCTGGGGCCAAGGCTACCTGCAAAATACAAAGATTTTTATAAATACAAGCTTCATGTAGTAAAGCATTCAGACTCGAGGAAAAAGCAATTACAAAGCGACCTAGTTATGGTATACAAACTTAGGTAGAGAAAGGGTTTTTGTAATATCTGGACAGCACTTAGTAAAAGGCAAGTGCTATCATAATACAAACAAGTCTAGAAAGGATATTTATTATTTCTAGATATAGTTGTTAGAAAGCAGGCACTCCTGCTGGGAAAAGGAAGGAGGAAAGTAAGCCAAACTTAGGTTCTTTTCAGCCTGCTGTTTCATAGCAGTGTTTTCAAAGAAATGAGATTCCTTCTCCACTATCATTCAGAAGAACCTGCACTGGTACAAAAAATGTCAAACTGAATCCCAAGTGTTAGTTAATGCTATATGAATTTAGATAATCAGTGCAGTAACAGTCACGCACAGGGTTAAATTCAGATGGTTGTCACTTCTACTACTGAAGGATAACAGACAGATGAAAAACTTAAGCAATGTACTTTTTCAGAATTTCATTCATATATTTAAAAGTTTCTGTCTGCTATAAATTTCCCCTTCATCCAAGCTAGCAGGCGTCTTAGAGAACATTACTCTGAGATAGCAGGTTCAGCAAAATTCTGCAGAGGCAGCTTGAACAACATACGGGTCTCACAAAAAAAAAATGGTTGAGGAAAGAGAGAAGCACAAAGCTATTCATTAAGAGATGGAGTTCAAAGGCTAAGCAGTACAGCTTATCTTAGAAACCAATTTTCCTACTAAGTAGCTATCTACAGACATTGGCTAAAAAAAAAAATCAATTTGGTAAGAATAAGTATTTTCCCAGTGACTAAAATTATCAGAGTAAAACATGATATAGGATAAGGTAACATTGCTAGTCTCTCCAGCAGCAGAACTGTTTTCCAAGGGACTGGCTAGGCCATTCCTTACTCTCCTTATGCATGCCCGTGCCACATACTGTACCATGTGTCCTCCCCTGTAGCCTCTCTCCCTTAAGAAGAGACTCGCTTCTCCAGAACATACACCCTGATCACTTTGTTTCTTAAGCAGCAAATTGGACAGTCCCCAACCAGCAAATCAAGCCTAATCCAGCATACATTTATGCACATGAATAATTTTACTCATGTGAGTAGTCCCACTGACATCAATTTAAATAGGACTACTCTCATGAGTGAGTACAGAGTTCGCAGGGTTAAACCCTACGTAAGATTTTAAATTTAATGTATACTTAAAACATTTGGTAGGAAGAACAGAATTTTGCTGGACTCAAACTTCTTTACACAGTTCTGCTTATTTTTAAAAAGGAAGAAAACATAAGCTAGAAATGATCACATGAAATTATAAAAATATAGGCAGCTTTAGCCTGCAGCATAACAACATTTCAGCTGTGTTACATGGCAACAAAGCCCCTAAGCAACATGGTATAAAGATACTATCCAAAATATATTAAAAGTTGTTTTCCTTGCTTTAAAAACCAAATTCAGTATTTAGCGGCGTTTCTCCTGAAAATGCTAGTTCAGTTTTACCTACAAGGTGTAGAGATTATTGTTCAGAAGAGACAAGATCATGGAAAAACAACACGAGAGAGAGTTCTTTAAACACGTAGTTATCTTCTGAAATTTTGAAATACAGGAACATGGCATACTTTTTTTTGTATGGTTTCTTTTTAAGAACACTCCTTGTTGATCTTCTCTACTGGATTGCCAGTCAACTTCCTGCATTAGTGTGCTCCTCTCCAGCAGAGCTCTTTCTGAAACTAGACTGCAGTACCTTGATAATGTGGGGTCCAAGGACTTTTACTTTACAATCCATTGTAGGCTATTATATTTCTCACTGAGAAATGCTCTGTGGGTGGAAAGAGGTAACTTTAAATTTTTGGACACAAAGTAATCTATATTATTATAAAAGGAGAGGTGTCTGTCATGTTGTCTGTCACAGAGAACATTTGAGAAGACTTGAGAAGTTTCTAGGGCAGAGGTGGGCAAAAGGGCCTCCATGGGCCAGATTTGGCCCGCCAAGCAGGTTGATCCAGCCCGTGGAGGCCCTACTGCTCCCCTGCCCCCAAGCCAATTAGGGCTGGGGGCAGGGAAGTGCTTGAAGTTTCTTCCGCCCTGCCAGGAGCACGCGGCGCGTCGAAGCGCCGCATGCTCCCAGCAGGGCGGGAGGAGGCTCCGAGTGCTCCCCGGCCCCCAGGCTCTGATTGGCCTAGGGGTTGGGGAGCACGGGAAGTCTCTTCCCATCGCCAGGGGAATGGGTGCTTAGTGGGAAGGGGGCGCAAAGGGGCTCCTCCACCCCCAGACCAATCATGATCTGGGGGTGGGGAAGCCCAAAGCATCCTAGCCCCGCCCCTTCCTTTTAAGGTCCCACCTATTCCAGTGCCGTTCGGGGCCACTTCAAAAACTTTTGAAGTGGCCCCTGGCAAAAAATTATTGCCCACCCCTATTCTAGGGGGAGGCAGGCCAGTCCCCAGCTCTATCTACACCCTGCTGCCTCCGCTGAGGCCCCACTCCCACCATGGGGAGGAGAGGAGGAGGAGCAGCATGCCGAGTGCCCAGCCCCTCCACCACGGGGAGGGGAAGAGCATGCATGCACCCCCTTCACCACAGGATAGGGAAGAGTACGTGTGCTCCAGCATCCCCGGAGCAGCAGGGAGGGAAGAGGACATACCGTTCCCCACCCCCACGAGCAGCGGGGAGGGAAGAGGTCCCGTGGCCCGAGCTGGCCCAAACCTCCCCAGCGCTGCAAGCAGTGGGGAGGTAGGAGGCCATGTGTGCATGCCCCCCTCACCACAGGTATGGGAAGACCCCTTGTGCGCTCCAGCATTCGTGGAGCAGCAGGGAGGGAAGAGGCCTGCAGGTTCTCCCTGCTGCTTCCATAGCAGTGGGGATGCAGAGCCACATGTGCCCCTGGAAACAGGGTGCCCAGTAAGTGCCTTACCCCAACTCCCTCACTCAGACCCCACAGCACACCCATGGCTCAGCAAAATCTTTAATTCAGTGCACCCCGTTTTCCAGAGTTGCCGGATTAGAGGTTCAAGTGTACTTATGTGCCAGACATACTAAGCTTCCGGACTGCAACACACTTATAGCTATATTATTCAATAACACAAGTTTGTAATGGATTTAATATAAAAAAGCTTGCAAACATATTAGTAAAATTATATCAATATTGAAGTCTCTCCCCTACAATTACTATCTGTGGGACAGCCCATAGTCTGCAATAACACCATGGTCTCTTCCTTCATTACAAAACAACAGGGCAAGCATCTTCCAGCAAAGGGAAAACCCCGCTAGAATCAGGCTAGAAGGAACTACAATATACTTCCTCAAGCCCACAGCGGACAATATCATTTCTGCAATGTGCACACATCTTTACAGGACTTGAAAAAAATCAGTTCAAGATTCAAATCCCAATTCATCTTCAGGTACTAGGACACATTTTCACACCAAACTTAAATGTAGTTCTCTTAAAAAAGTACACCACACACACAAACCTGAATTTTCCAGGATATGATAATATTTTACTGGTTAGACAATATAAAAAATGTATTTCTAGGCCAGGGTTGAGTGTTTTGGTCTTTGTGTAAATCTCTCAGGAAAAGGGAGAGATCAACCCTGGTCGTGAATTATGGAACAGTACTGATGAGGATGTATCCTCTTTTCCTAATTGGAAATCTGATGGCCAATACAGGACCATGAGAGTTGCAATAAAGAGTGGTGATAAACAGAGGATCCTCCAAATATGAATCCAAAGCAAATGTTAAGATTTTTCAGAGCTCACTTCTGCACACACCATCCTGCCCCACTCCCAGAGGAAGACAGAATAAGCATAAGACGTGCTATAATATGCCAATATCAGTAATTCCTTAGAATTATAATTATTTTTTATATATATATATATATATATATATATATAAATTCTATAAGGAGAAAAACCGTTTTATGAGAACCCCTCTCTCAAATTTTGAAAAGTGTTAAAAGACGCATTAGCCCCCCCAGAGATTCAGAAAACCACTTAGGAACACAGGAATCCCCCAACAAAGAAGATGTAAAGCCCATCTAATCTAATATCTTGTCTCATATGCTTTAGAGAAAGGTGTTAAACAAACAAACAAACAAACAAAAATTGCACAATACACAGACGTGGGAATAGTCCCAATAGGTCTCATTCTGATCTCAAATAGTTAGAGATTGGTTAAAGCCCTGAAACATGAGATTTAATCCCCTTCCAAATTACTTTAATCATTAATTATGACAACTCTGTATATTACTGTTCTCCATATACATGTCCAACTCCTTTTTTAATCTTGCTTAGCATTGAGGTCATTTAATTAGCCTGGCATTTTTTAACTAGGGCCATGTCTACATTAGAGAATTCTAACCATGTCAGTCAGATGTGAAGAGGAATGATCCCTGACGGATAACACTGTGTCAACAAAAGCATCCAGTATAGCCTCAGTTGTGACAGGTCTGATCACAGAAATCCCCTTGAGACTGTCATTTGATGTCCTGAAATACCACCGAGCCCGCCTACCTGCCCTTTGAGGCTCCCCACCACCCCGTCCTGCTGAGCCAGACCCTCAAGTCTCCTTCAGAAGGCACAGAGTTGGAGTCACAGCCCATAGCAGAAAGTGACAGTGAGAAAAGCTCAGTTCTAGGAAGGCTCAGTCAAAGGGACTTGCTACAGCACCCTGGTGCACAGTCCCGTTGGGACCAGAACCCCAGATAAATCCATCTTACTCCGCATAAAAGTATTACACAGATCAAGCTCATAAGCTGTTTGCCCCCTTTATCAATAAAAAGAGAGATATGCACAGCTGTTTCCCCACCCCCCTCAGTACCAATTATGTATTAATAAACCCAGTGTAAATAAAAGTGATTTTATTAAGTAGAAGTAGGATTTAAGTGTTTGCAAGTATTAGCAGATAGATCAAAGTAAGTTACTAAGCAAAATAAAACAATGTCAACTAAGCCTAATACTCTAAGGGTATGTCTACACTAGCCCCCTAATTCAAACTAGGGAGGCTAATGTAGGCATTCAAAGTTGCAAATCAAGACCGGGATTTAAATATCCCGCGATTGATTTGCATCTTCCGATCGCCATTTTTGAAATTTACAAGTCGGACTAACTGCCGGCGTCTACGCGGCGTAGGACCAGTATTTCGAATTAAAGCCCTAAATCGAACTACCTGTTAAACCTCCTTGCAGGAGGAATAACAGGTAGTTGGATTTAGGCTTTAAAAATATCCGGGTCCCCGCCGTAGACGCGCAGTTAGTCCGACTTGTAAATTTCAAAAATGGTGACGTTGGAAGATGCAAATCAATCGCGGGATATTTAAATCCCAGGCTTGATTTGCAACTTCGAATGCCTACATTAGCCTCCCTAGTTCGAACTAGAGGGCTAGTGTAGACATACCCTAAGAAACTTGTTACATGTAATTCCTTATCTTAACAGTAGTTTGAATAATCTTCTCTCACAAAGTGGGACGCCTCCCTACTTGGGCCTGATCCTTCTTAATATTCAGTTCCAGGTGGTTGCAGTAGACATCTTAGATGGTAAAACAGGGGTGCCCTGATGTCTGACAGCAGTACCTGCTATCTGGTTCCCCACCTATAGAGTTTTTGCCCAAGGTGAGAATTCCTTGTATTCCAGTTTAAACTTTTTCACACTTCCAGTGAAAAAAATACAGCTGTTACAAGTTCTCCCCTTGGGGTTATGTCACCCACACCCCGAAGCCACGACTGCTTCCACATGCCGCCGGTCGCAGCTCCGTTCTAATCGGTCTCTACCCTCCTATGTCAATGTTCACCAATATATGTTTCCAAACTGGCCTGACGGTCAAAACGCTTGGTGGCCTCACCCTTGGTGCGTTTGCTCGGTTCGCCCCAGGGACGGGGAAAGGGGACTAGGGCCCTCCCTCTCTCCGAGCCCCAGCCTAGGGCCCTAAGGCGGGGACCTTGGTCCCTGCTCAGTGGAGGGGGCCGTAGCGCCTAAACCCCTCCACTCACGGGTTCCACGGCCCTGCCCTGGGCCACTTCTTCCCCTGTCCTGTGTTTAGTTCCGGCCCGTTGGGTCGGGGCCAGGACTCACCGCTGCCGTCCCCTGTCCTGTGTCTCCCCGCAAAACGCTCTGTGCTCTGGTCTCCACTCCTTCCTGTCTGCTGGTCTCTCTGCCTCTCCTTCCTTCCTCTCCTTCCTCCCCCTCTTCCGCTTCCCCACGCCCTTTTAAATTCCCCGCCGTGGCGTCCGGGGATGGCCCTCCCACGGTGTCCCCACCCCCACCCTTCGGCGCCCCCAGCGTGACGTCACGGGCGACGTCATCCGCGGGTGCCTCCAGCGGCGGGCGGGCCGCGTTTCCCGCTTTGCCACCTGCGCTCGCCCCGGCTGCTCCCTGACTGGGGCTTCCCAGAGCGTCCCCGCTCAACACCCTCCCCAGGCTCCATGCCTCGGGGTTTGGGGCTGCTCCCAGTGCGGGGCGGAGGCGCCCCGTCACAATAGCATCCATCAGATGACCTGGCCACAGGAAAAGCAAGACTATCCATAGATCATTGTCCCGAGTACCAGGCCATTAAGCTCTTTGAGTACTACTAATGGCCCTCACTTAGCCTGTCTAGATTAGTAAACAGCTTTATACTTCATATTTCTAACTTCAAATACAGGAATGATGCATGCACACAAATAGAATATACACATTCAGCAGATTATAACTTAAAATATGTTACATGAGATTTTTGCATAAAGTATATTTGAGTTATGTCATATTCCTATTCATAAGAATATTTCCATAAAGAACATGTGGTGCACTGTCACAGCAGTTATACCAACCAACTGCGTTTTTGCCAGTATAAACTGTCCCACAGGGAGCTGTTTGCAGGCATAGTATATGCGCATAGCCATACTGGCAAGCATTCCTAATGTAAACACAGCCTAAGTCTCTGACCATGTGCTATAATCCTGCCAGGCAAACTGCTGTTCCCCCACTGAGCATCATGGAAGACAGTGAAATTCTACATGGTGCAGCAATTTATCCGCTTTGATCAGAATGCAGGACTGGGGCCTAAAAGTTGTTTTTGAATACAGTAATTCCTCACTTAACACGTGCCCGCTTAACACGTTCTTGTGATAGCAAGATTTTTTTATTAGGGAACATTTTTCAAACAACACGACCCCGTCCCCGCAATA
The DNA here is from genome assembly GCA_019425775.1 of Rafetus swinhoei. Taxonomy (NCBI): domain Eukaryota; kingdom Metazoa; phylum Chordata; order Testudines; family Trionychidae; genus Rafetus; species Rafetus swinhoei. Next base: position 102,216,779 of record CM033424.1, on the reverse strand, counting down.
ACACGATTTCCCCTAGGACCGGCCAGTGGCCAGCAGCTGCGCGAGGCTTCCCCTGCCTCCTTACAAAGCGGCGGAGGTTTGCCGCTCACAGCGCCGTTCCCTGGTGACCCCCTCTGGCCGGACGCAAGGCATCTGGCCAGAGGGGGTCACCGGGGAACGGCGCTGCGAGCAGCAAACCTCTGCTGCTTTGCAGGGAGGCAGGGGAAGCCTTGCGCAGCTGCCCAGGGCTTCCTCTGCCTCCTTACAAAGCAGCGGAGGTTTGCCGCTCGCCGTGCAGTTCCCCGGTGACCCCTCTGGCCAGGAACTGCGCTGCGAGCGGCAAACCAAGCTGCTTTGTAAGGAGGCAGAGGAAGCCCCGGGCAACTGCCGGTGACTGGCCAGCTGGGGAAACACAGCCGCCGGCCGCAAGCCCCCTCCCCTGTCCTTCCCTTCCCTTCTCCAGAGCCAAACACCTCCCCTCCCAGCTATAACCCAGTCCCGTTTCTCCCCCAACCTTACGTCCCGGTCCCAGCTGCTAACAAGTGCAGGCTGGAGCTGCGAGAGCACGTGCGCTTGAAATGCAACCCCCACCTTTTCCATTATTTTCAATGGGAAAATTGACCCCGCATAACACATTTTCACTTAGCACGATCATTTTCTGAAACGTATCTACTGTGTTAAATGAGGAATTACTGTATTATATTACCTTGTCGCACACCTTAATCAAAATGACTTTGCATGAGCTATAGCTTTTGTACTTGCCTTGGTGAGTTCCAGCCTGAGGTCATAAACCTCTTGACTGATTTCACAGGTGCTCATCAAGTCCGTCACAGCTTTATACAGGAGGGAGTTTAAGACCCTTTTGCGTATTGTGTCTTCTTTCCTAGTTTTCTGCTGAGTAGTCTTTAGTATAGTGGCCAACCGGGATGGTTTGTACACCTTTTAAAAACAAAAATATTAGCTAAGAAATAGTCTAGATAAATGTACGAAACTTTTTGTAATTCTACTACTTTTCAATTTTATCAGCAAATAAGTGTGATCGTAAAAAGTATTCTATTCAAGATTTATTTTGCAGCTTCTTTAATGTAGCCATGTTCAGCAAATCTGTGTTCTAAAATGGAGTGAACATAATCAGAATTTTTTAAAGTTTGCTTTTCAAATTGCACTTTGGATAAAACCTAAAAGGTTAGATTTTGCGGTATCCAGGAAAATAAGTGCATAACATGCTTTCTGTAGAATAATTTGAACATGAACTTTCCAGTGACTGGAAAGCTTGTTAATGATTCTCCTCTATAGGCCACTGATTTTAATTTGGAGCCCATCAATAGGAAATTAAAACAATTACAATCAGAAGGTTGCTGCAGAAGGATTATCATGGCTCACTTTCTTGTGGATAGTTATCCACAGCCTAGGGATGTGAACGGCTAGTTGACTAGTGACTTCCACCTCCCGCTCCCCCCCCCCCCCCCGCCCCACCTCTATCAGAAAGAGGCAGCAATGGGGGGAGAGGAGGGAGTGCTTCAAAGTGGCAGCACTGCGTGGAGCCCAGGGCCAGAGAGGAGTCCTCAGCTGGCCCTGGGCTGCACGCAGTGTTTCAAAGCGGCTGCGCCGCATGGAGCCTGGGGTCAGCTTGAGTCCCCGGCTGGCCCCGTGCTCCCCCGCAGTGCTTTGAAGTGTAGCAACAACGCTGGGGCGACTATTCGATTAGCTGATTAATCTAAATTTAACATCCCTTACCACAGCCCAAGAGTCTAGATGGAAAACTTATGCTTGTTTGTAAGGGAGACAGGGTAGGGGAGGTCAGGGCCATCCCTAGGGAGGTACAGGGCCTGTGTCAGCCCCCTCCTCTGCTCCAGGTCTGATCCTGCTGCTTCCCTGCTCCACCTCTTCTCCCAAGCCCGTGCCCCTGCTCTGCCCCACATCTTCCTGCCCCTGCTCTGCCCTGCTCCCATTCCAACCTTAACCCAAAGTCTTCCCCACGTGACACAGCCTGGGAGATTAGCAGAGGGCCTGGAGCTGGCAGCAGGATCAGGCCCAGCCTCACCCTCACTGGCAGCAGGGCAAAGCAAAGCGACTGACCCTAGCCCGCTCTACTCTGCTAGCTACCAGCCATGTTGCTCCGCTTTCCATCACCCTGATGAGTGTGGGGTAGAAGCGCAGGTTGGGTCCATCCCTCCCTCAATCCCTCTCACCCGAGTACAACATGGCTGGGCACCAGGGGAGTAAAGTGGGCTGGGGCCAAGTCACTCCATTTCCTGCCACCACCTGTGATTGCTGGGATGGGCCCAACCTTGCTGCCGGGCTCCCCAATAAACCCTCAGGCTGCCCGGAGCCCCCAAAACCCAGGCTCATGGCAGTTGCCCAGAACCGTCCTATGGAAGGGATGGCTCTGCATGAAGTAATATCTTTTCTTGGAGCTACTTTTATTGGTGAAAGCTTTTGAACTATAGAGTACTTCCTTCCCCAGACCTGAAGATGAAGGGAATGTCTGAGCTACGTTTATAAGCCTATGTGCTGAAACCAGCACCACAGTTCTAGCAAACTCTTCACATGCTTAACTCAATGCAATTTGAAAAGTCCCCATTGATTTAGTAACACTATTCATACACCTCTGCAAGACTGCCGCTTAGAATTGAATATGTATAAAGATTAGGGATGTAAAAAGTTGTTTAAAAAGGTAACCATGCAATCACTAAAAATCTTAGTGGCTAAGCTGCAGCAAAACCTCCCCAGGAAGCCACAGCACATAACCTGCAGCGAGGTGGCCGGGTCAGGCCGACTCTGCCACAGATAGGGGCTGTTTCAGCCAACCAGCCGGAGCAGCACCTGCCTGCAGTGGGCCCCACGGGGCTGAAGGAGCCCCCCTGCCCAGGGCAGGAAGCAGCTGCTCCAGTCCCTACCCATTAACCAGAACCGGTAAGTCTCACCCTTTAAGCGTGAGGCTTACCAGTTAACCTTTTACATCCCTAATAGAGATCAGGCATGGAAGAATGGCAAGGATAGCTCCACTTTAGACAGAACAGGAGGTCACATACAACCATTTTTTAAATAATAACTGCAAGGCTAAAATGTGAGCTTTTCCAGTGAGCCTCAGACAAGAAAATCCTAGAAACTTTGTGAAAATTGTAACCAGTTGGACACGATCCTCCTCCCACCCCCGGCGACTAACTGGGCATACTCCTCTGCTTTCCCCTTGACCCTACCCCTCTCAAGTTACAATTTATGTTAAGTTCTTATCTTGCCTTTGGTATGTTAACCCATACTATTTACATTAGGTCTGTCCGTTTAGTGTGTCACGTAATTCAATTTATGGTAGGTTTCTGGTTACTTACCTAGAAACCATATTGCTTATATGAATATGTATGTAACCTGTGGAATGTGTGCGAAGTGTGAATGAGAAATACCCAACCAAAAAGGCAGTTTAGGATCCGTGACCTTTTAAGGTAGACAAAGACCCTGCAAGCAGATAAATTAACTGAGAAGCTGCCAGAAAATTCCTCTCTCTTGGTCAAAATGTAACATTACAGCAGAAACCTGGGACAGGCCCAGAGAAAGTAAAGCCTTCTACAGATTCAAAGGGATCTCCCAAGGAACGTCATGGTCAAGTCTCCGGGAAACTGATGCCTGGCCAGCACGCCAGCCACCAACGAAATCAAAAGTAATCTACACTGCACTTGCAGCCTGCCTCCAAACTGCCAGCATGTGTGTGCATGTGCGTCCTTATTCTTAAGAATCTGTACCAATAAACAACCCCAAAAGCAATACCGCTCCAGCTCACCCTTTGTCCAGGTTTGTTCCTCAGCAGGTCTGAGGAAGTGCAACAAAAATGCTTGTAGATTCTGTGACTAGCATTACAAAACAAAAAACCCACACCCCCACAAAACAAGCAAGATGATAAACACCAAAAACTTGAAACTAACAAAATGTGTGTGAAGCTTAAATCAAACCAACATTTTCTGCAGCATCCTTTCTTCTACTTCTTATAACATGCCTGATTTAGGTCCCAGTTTCTGCTGTCAGAGCTTCAATTCAATGGCATTATGTGTGTAAAAATACTGATGTGCATAAGTGTTTCCAGGATTAGAACCTAAAACTAAACTCCTTAGGACAGATATTTGTCTTCCTAGGTTTGTAGAGGACTGGGCACATTTACAGCATTGTAACAGAACAATTCTGCTCTATCTATTCCATAGATAAAGAGATTGCTAGTCTTTATTTCTAAAATTCTGATGTTTCTTGGTAGTAAATAAATGCATTTTAAAAGTTGCATATGCTTATAAAAGCATACATTTGCCCCACTTGACACAAAGATGGCACTTTTTTAAACTCTCAAAATTTGCACTTACCAGATGAGACCCCACTGTAGGGCTGTCATACCAAAACTTCTTTCTTTTCAAAAGAGAAAAAAAATTAGTCATACATGTATACTAAAGTGCCATTCTCCTCTGGAGAAACATCTTCATAAATAAAATGACCTGCTAAATTGAACGTCGACCATGGTACTCCTTGTCATGAGGAGTAAGGGAAGTGACCTCCAGCTGTGGGAACGGCAGCAAAGTTTGGCTTAAAGTACGTCAACTCCAGCTATGTCATTTATGTAGCCAGAATTGTGTACCTTACGCTGACCTCTCCCTGTACTATAGACCTGGCCGAAGAAACTGAAAGAACCTAACACAGGGGTTCTCAAAACAATTTTGTTGGTGACTTCAGACTGCAGCCATCATCAACTCTTGCTGGTGGCCACGCTGACCATTTTTCTTAAAACATCTGGTTAACTTTAGGAAAAGGAAATAAATGTGCACATATACAGGTCCAAATCGTAATTTATCTATGTAAGGTTTTTTTGTAGACTCAGTAATAAAAATGACTACAGTTGTCTCTATTTCCTTTTTGAACCCAACAGAATAGAAACACAAAGCGCTTTGCATGGTCTTGTCCTTTTTGTTGTTCTTTTTTTTTGCTTTCGTTGAGTTTTCTTTTTAGACTTATTAGCTAGTAAGTCTGCATCTGTGAAAAGTGATATTTGCATGTTTGTTAATATTACTTTTCTCAGCAACAGACATGTTAGTTAGCAGGGAGGCAGTGAAAAGTTATATTAATAAACATACAAATATAACTTAACCCTGGCAAGCCGGGAGAGAGGAGGAGAGGGGAGAATTAAGCCTTGGATGGGGAGGTAAGTAGGGCAGCAGTGGGGGATGGGGGATGAGGCAGATGAGGGAGAGGCCAGGAATGATGGTGTTGGTGAGCCCAGGACCAGCACCAGAGTCCAAAGCCCTGTGGCTGGGGGACAGCTCCCATCTCTGAGCAGTGGAAGCCTGGAGCCCCACAGTTGAAGCCTGCCACACCAGGGTTAAAGCCAGAGGCCTGGGCCTCACTGCCCCGGAGAAAGTGGGGAACTCATACTAGTGGGCTCCAGAGTGGTAAGGCCCAATCCATGCTGGTGGCTCTGGGGAAGCAGATTCGTCTTTGCCTCCCTTCCAAATCATAGCTCAAGAGATTGTGGCCACCCAAAAAAGGCCCTTTCTGGCCATGTGGCCACATTTGAGAAATGCTGAGTCCTAACGTGTCTTTACAAATAAATGTAATCAGGGACCGCAACTATTAAAATGCCTTACTGTGGTTATTGCAGGATCATTAGATTTAAGGTGATTTGACTTACCTCCATGTGTATTACCATGCATATGGCTTTGGGATAATTACAAAACACAGGGCTGCCCATAGCAATGCTGGTGCCCTACGCAGACCAGCACCTGCACTGCTCCCCATGGGAGTGGGGTCACTCTGCAGGGGAAGGGGTTACTGAAGCAGAAGCTGTGAGGCGCAGGATCACTACAGGGCAGGGACGCTCACCTGCAGTCTCAGGAGCAGGTGGGAGGCATAGGCAGCAGGAAGAGGCATATGCCCACAGGCCTGAGGACTCAGGCAAAGCAGCAGGTGACTGGAGAGATGCAGCGGTTGCCCCTTGCACCACAAAAGGGGGAAATGCCACTTCTCTCCGGCCAGCGGCGAGACTGTCCAGTGCTCCTCCTGAGCCCTCGGGTCCACAGGCTCACACCACTGGCCACCACTGCAATTTGGTGCTCCAGATTTCATTGTGACCCACACAGCTAAGTAGTTAGTGTATCAGTAGGAATGGCCCTGACAAAACATCTATAATGCACTGTGCCCTAAATTACCACGTCCCTCAACCTTAACTCCACTTTAGTATAGTTTTTGTCTGCAAATCCTTTTAGTTTAGGAGTTTAGCAGTCAGCACACGCTGTAGATTAAGTCACTTTTAGTGCAAAAAACATAGGGGTAGGACGCAGGACTTCCTTCTCTGTTGAAGTTTTGAAAGACACCTCCCTGGGGCAGTGGGCGCAAACCAGGATAAGCCTCACCGCAAAACGGCTACAGTGTAAACAACAGAAAGCAGGATCTTCCGCAGCAGAGGGGAGGGAATTCATGACACGGTTTAATATTAACCGAGAAGGGTTAACAGGAGACTTTTGAGGTGGGACCACTAGACGGCCTCCTGAGGTCTCTTCCCAAGTGTCCCTGCACGCCGCTGGAAGGGGGCGCCCGTGTAGGCATAAGCGCCGAGGCAAAGGCAGGCGCAGCTCCGGGGGCAAGGGGATCGTGCGGGCAGCCCGGGCACTTACTTGGTTTTGGAAGCGAATTTTTTGAGCAGGTTCTTGGAGCCGCAGAGCGCGGCGGACCCGTGCAGAGCCCGAAAGCCGCCCGCCAGCAAAGCGCCCGCGCCGGCCTCCGCCCCGCCGCCGCTCGCTGGGTTACGCCGCTGGGCCCCGCCGGGTGCGAGCGCTCGCAGCTGGCGCCATACGGGCCCCCCGCCAGCCCCCCACATGCTGCAGCGAGCGCGTCGCGCCGGGCCCGGGGAAGGAGCCGCAGGCTTGCCGCGCCGCGCCTGGGACACTGCAGCCGGGCGGGGAGCTACGGCCTCCCCGGCGTGAAACACTGTAAAGGAGGCGCTAGGCCAGCCGCTGGCGGAGACGCAGCTGCGCCCGCCCAAGAGGGAGGAGGAGCCGCTGCTCCCCTCAGCTCCAGCCGGGTCCCAAGTTCCCCCCCAGCAGGCATGGCCTCTGCCCTCCACCCCTCAGAAAGGAGCCTCGGGCCTGGCGGTCTCAGCCCAGGCTCCACTTTAGCCCAGTCCGCTGAGCTCAAAACAAAATGTGGCCCTGGAGAGAGCTAGCCTGCTGAGCAATCTGTTCACACTGCCCTGGATTCCCCACCCCAGAGCTGGCTGCATTTCTGTTGCAGGTGGAGGGATCATGTTCCTTCCCTTGAGCTAATTAGATTTAGAAAGTACAGGATCCATCGGTCACTTTTCTTATACACATGCATAGGAATAAAGGGGAACATGGCCATAAAGTGCCCCTTGTTCCTTAGTGCAGACACTCTATGGCTATGTCTACACTGCTTCTTGCGCAAGTATGGCTGTTCTTGCACAAGAATCCACAGAGCGTCCACTCTGAGCAAGAAGAAGAATCCGCCCGCTCTCGAGCAAGAAGATTTACAGTACGTCGTGGTAAGAGAGGGCTTCTTGCGCAAAAGCTATGCTCTTTTTTAACAGGTGTAAGCCCTCTTGCGCAGGAGCTCTTGTGCAAGAGGGCAGTGTGGACGCTCGGCAGGGATTTCTTGCGCAAGAAAGCCCTATGGCTAAAATGGCCATCAGAGCTTTCTTTTGCAAGACAGCGTCCACACTGCCATGGGCACTCTTGTGCAAAAGCACAGCTCGCACATGGCAGTGTGGACGTTTTCTTGCGCAAGACTTCTTGCACAAGATGTTCTTGCGCAAGAAGCCGCCAGTGTAGACATAGCCTATGAGTCAGGGGAAGTAGGCACTGTGGGTCTGTTACTCCTTAACTGCTATGCTGACGGATAGAGCATTGCACAGGTAGCATTTATAGTCACATCCACAAAAGAAATCCCGGGATTTGCAGTGCTCTACAGATTGATGGGGAGAAGGTATGTGAAATATGTAAAGCCTTTCCTGCGAAGGGTTGCCCGATGGTTTCAACAAAAATACTGGACACACTTGACATTACATCACAATCTACATTACATCTTATTTAGAAAATACCGGACATTTATATTTTCTCAATTTGTTTCCCGAACAGAAAGCTCAAATACTGGACTGTCCGGTTCAAAACCAGAAACCTGGCAACCCTATTCCCGCTCTTCCTTCCATGAATCAAACAGCAGAGCTCAACCAATGCAGAAAGGAAACTGTTGTAGCAAGGGAGAAACTGAACTACTCCTCGGGTGGCACATCATAAGTGCTGTCCCTTATTAGAACCTACAAGGAACATTCAGTCTGGCCCTTTATTATATAGTCTACATTTTGTTTGAAATGTAGTTCATCAGGAAAAAGGCTCTAGAATAGTGTCATTTTATTGATCTTTTCATTTCTCTGTTGGAGCAGTGCTGCAGAATAACTTTAAGGATGCAATCAAAATAAAGCACAACAAAGTAGATCAGCCTGTCCCTTCATTTTTGCTCATTAGACTCAAGATGAAACACTCCATAATTTTTGAGGCAGAATTTCTGTTGTGATTAATTCAAAATAAATGTAAACTTAACCTGTTACTTATACATTGTGTCAAGTGACAGGTATGAAATAATTAGAATAAATATGCATCAAATTACAGTTTATTTTTGTTATCACGAGCATTAAGCTTTGCCAAATGCAAGTCAATTTAGGGAATAACTTCATTAGGGATGGGGAGACCATTAAGAGCAGCCAATATGTTTTCAACTGCATTCTTCATCATGAGGCGACGAGTATGGGTAGTAGCACTTCCAAGGTGACGTGAGATAATAATGTTTTTTAATGTTAACAAAGGATGGTGCCTGGGGAGAAGAAAAAATGGAGATGTAGTTCAGAGCTATTTTATTTATTCTTTTTATTATAAAAGATATGAGGGGAAAACAAACAAGAGTGTTAATATGGATTTGAAATAATCGCTTGATTCCAGCATATACAGAATGGAATTCAAGCAACTGCATACAGTTTGTATCAGCAAAACTCCCAAAGAAGTCAGTGAGAGTTTTATTTGTCTAAGGACTGCATGATGGGGCACTTAAGGCCTCAGTCCCATAGATTACTATGGGAATATATACAGATATAAAACATGATGCAACTATCCTTATTCACATAATCACATGCATACACTTATTTTATATATGTAATCACACAATTTAACTTTCAATTGTTTTTTTTACCTTGGCAGAGGTTCAGGGTATGTCACATCCAAAGCAGCAGCCTTAATAACTCCATTTTGAAGTGCTTCCACCAATGCATCCTGATCAACTACTAGACCTTGGGTCAGAACAAAAATATTCTATTGACAGCTCCACTAACTCAAGAAAAAAAATGCCTCTGCAATCATTTTAAGATGAAAATGGATTTCCAACTCTTTAATCATGAGTGCGGAGTCTTACGTTTAACCAGAAATGTATAACAAAGGGTTTTATTATAAAATACTACTGATCTGGATTTTTAAAATGTCTCCATATAGAAGCCATATCCTAAGTTTTGCCTGTTTGATGAATTTGGCACCAGAATGCTGGGAAATCTACATGGACTGACTGCAATAGGGTTTTTATACTACCTACCCTTGTTGTGAAGGGGCAGGGGAAGGGACTACTTTTTCATGTTTGCATAAAGGCAACAAGAGAGTTTAATTTGCTACTGTGACCTATCACCCTAAACTAATAGGAGACAATCTCCTGCAATTGACCCTGATTCAAGAGAGCATTTGAGTACAGGTATCTGCAAAATTTTAGATACTTGAGTCAATCCAATCCTTATTCAGCAAAGCTTTTAAACATGTACTTAATTTTAAGCATGGGAACATCCTCTAAAGTTTTATAGGCTTCCTCACATTTTAAACTTATGCATACACGTAAGTGTTTTGCTGAATCAGGTGCACAAACTTTTAGACTCTTGGCCACCCTGCAATCAAAGTTCCCATGAAAATTCCAATGTAGGCACTAGTATCGGGAGTTGATTTTTTCTAGAGACTCTTCCACCAAAGGTAAATTGCATTGTGGTTTGTAATCAGTTATTCTGCACCCTACCTCTGCTGATGTTAATGAGGGTAGCAGTGGGTTTCATCATTTCTAACTCCTTCTTCCCAATCAGTTTTTCTGTCTGAGGCGTCAGGTTCACACACAGCATCACAAAATCTGACTGCAGGAGCAAGTCTTCTATCTTTTTACAATAAATGGCACCAACAGCCTGCTCCTCTTCCTCTTTTCTGAAAGAAAACAAAATTCAACTGCATTTGTAAGTAGAAAATATTAGAGGAGGTTCAAATCCCTATTACAGAAATGGATTTCACCCTCTCACTCCCCTGCTGCCACATCCTGAGATTCAGTTGGCTAGTTACTTGTTCACAACTCAGTGCATGTGGCCATGCAGGAGGCCTGTATTTGAAGGGCATCTGCTTTCCAGGAGGAAGCATCAGAAACACCGTGCAGATATGATTAATACTGCATCTGCTGCTGATTGGAAAGTCAAGTGTCTTCCTATTTAGGCAATAGCACTGCTGCCAGTTTTGGAGGAGCCTGCTTACTCTCCTTCTCTCATCCAAGCTGGAAATAGGGACAGCTGCCAGTTAAATAACAGGAGGGAAAGAGATTCAAATATATATAATACATGTAAAAGTGGCACAGAAAGAAGAATGGAGGGGAACCTATTGGAGGGCTCCTTAATGAGAAATGCTGGTGCCATGAAGTAGAACAACGCAGGCTGAAGTGCCAAAGGAGTCAGGGAACAAGACCAGAGAAAATGAATATAAATGAGAACAAATATTAAATATATTGAGTAGACTGTTTTTCCTCCTTGTGGGATTTTCTGTAACTAAAACAGTGGAATCTGTGCTTGATCCAGAGCAAAGGATGCTGGCCTCAGAGCATCAGTAGTTGATCTATCTGAGGTCTATGGTCCAAATTTCTTGGTAAAACTAGGATATATTTACTATATGTTTGTATAGGGCCTACCATAATGGGGCCCTAATATTAAATGTAAAAATAATGATGTATATGATCACGCTTTCCGGTTCCAACATGGATTCCCTCCCAACCCTGTATGATTTTCACTTGCTTTCTGTCGGTAACATGGCAGTAGACATGATGCCAGGAGTTAAACTATTCTCTGGTCTGTGAACTAGTTTTGGTCTGCACAGAGCTGGCAGTTCACATGGTGCAACTCTTTTTATATTCAGCTGCTTCTAAGAGGAGGTGAAGGAGCTAGTTAAGCTACATCTGTTTGGGGCTACTGCTTTAGGAATACTCTTTGATTTGACTATCTTTTATTTCCACAGTCTATTAAGATGCGGTCCACACTATCAAAAGGACAAGTACTGATGTATACAAACACTGGTATTGTAGGCAAATTTCCAATATTTTCTGCACGTTTTAATACAAACCTCAGGGCAGTTGTAAGTATTTCATAATTTAAAAATAGAATAGCAATAATAATAAAAGTCATTTAAGAATAATGCTGCAGGTATCACACCATTATATATCTAATTCCTCAATCTGAAACTAAGATGAGGTGAACAGACAAATATGACAAATTTGAGACAATGACAGCTACAAGTCATCTTTATATTCAGTTACACAATTAATTTTCTAACTGGGATCAGACATATTTTTACCTTTGGTTCCTGTTGTGATAAAGAATTTTCATTTCAAAAGCTTTGGCCCTTTGGGCCACCTTATACCCAATCCTGCCCATTCCAATGATACCAAGAGTAGCTCCAGTGACTTCATCTCCCAGCCAGTCAGCAGCAAAATATTCAGTGTTTGGGGAAACTGCAATCTGACAACCTTTTTTTAAAAAAAAAAAAATAGCACGTAAGGCAGGGCTACTCAACTTTGGAAGCTCTGGGGGCCAAAATGATACAGTACATGCCAAGGGCTGCAACTTAAGTGTGATTGCATATACATGCAAATATATATTCAAATAGATTCTTTCATACTGACGGGCATGAACACAAAGATTAAGGCAAGACTACACAACACACTTTAAGTCAGTTCTACAGATATAAATAAAATCCAATATTTACCCGATTTCCACCCATATGACAGCGGAACTTTTAATGAACAATGACAGTCCAGGAATTTAACTACTAAAACGCATATCAACAAAAGACCATTATATTGATTACTTTTTTGTTTGGGCTCTCACCCGCAGGCCGCGTGTTGAGCCCTGTGTAAAGCCAAACTGCACCGTGGGCCACAAACAAACGGGCCCCGGGCCGCATGTGGCCCACAGGCAACGTGTGGAGTAGCCTTGACATAAACAACGGAACACTGTCAGGAATTCAGCTACTAATCAGTTTTAATTGGATCACAAGCCAACAAGGCAATGGAGCACCAATATTTACTTCATCTTTTAATGAAACGTGATGGTTAATGTTGACACTGGCAACCAAACCTCTTGACGTGATTTCTTGCTCATTGCAGTAAATTTCCCCTTCACCTTCCCTACCCCCCTCCTCTTGTGAGAGAATGGGTAATAAGATGAGACTCTTAACTTCCGTTTTATTTCTGTCACAAACCTGCTCTTGTCTTTTGTGGCTCTGGCAGCAGTAGACATTGTCAGCCCTTCAACCAGTGTCTGAGCCATCCATCTTGGGATGGCTAGTCACTAGGGCTACGTCTACACTGCAGGCTTCTTGCGCAAGAACTGTTTTGCGCAAGAGTTCTTGCACAAAATTCTTGCACAAGAGTGCGTCCACACTGCCATGTGCTTTTGTGCAAGAGCATCCATGGCAGTGTGGACGCTCTCTTGCGCAAGAAAGCTCTGATGGCCATTTTAGCCATAGGGGTTTCTTGCGCAAGAAACCCCTGTTGCCCATGCACACTGCCTTCTTGCGCAAGAGGGCTTATTCCTTGTGGGGAGAGGAATAACTCTTGCACAAGAAGCCCTCTGTTCTGACGCTTTACTGTAAATTTACTTGCGCAAGAACGCGCGTGCAGTATAGACGCTCCGCAAGAAGCCTGCAGTGTAGACATAGCCTAGGGGTAATGGAGAGAGGTCCCACTAACAATGCTATAGCTGTGCCAGCTACAGTGAAGACTAGATAATGGAGTTGATGTGCCACAGGTGGCAGTACCATCCCCAGGTGGGTGGCTTTTAGTGGGGGTCAGATCTCCTCTAGCCCCTGGAGGCTGCAGGACACCTGGCTGCCATTGTGTTTCCCACACATATTGCAGGCAGAGAGATGAGGTATGGAAGTGGGAATGAAGGTTTTGCATCAGCCTCAAACAGGCAGAGTACAGTGCTCTCTCTTGTTGGGCCTGGAAAAACAGGAGCAGAGGGAAGAAGTAGTTTGGGGTGCTGTTTATGACCTGGGGTAAAGAAGGGAAGCTCTAAAACTAGAAGTATCTGGGGAGGCATATCTATTCTACTGACATTTTTGTTTGGAAATGATGTGCCACGTGGGCAACCTAATGTTACCATGAGATATTTATTGTCACTTTTCCCTGTCAAGGCTATTCCCCACTCTGGCACTTCGAGTGCAGAAGATGTGGGCCTGCAAGAGACTTTAAAAATACCTTCCTTCTATAGGCTTCTGCTTAAAAACTCCCCAAGGTCACAGATTCCCTGGCCTTGGGTGGTATGCTGTCATCACCCAAGTGAAAAAAAAAACACCTCTCTTTTTCAACCCAGGAAGATTCACTTGGGAACTTCTTCCCATGGGGTATCCCAAGCTCTTTTGCCCCACGGAGCTTGAACAAAACAAACTGTAATCTTTGATAGTTGACTTCTCAGTCTTGGGCATGCATACACAGAACTTCTATTACCTTCCAGAACACAGGAATCAAATCATATTCTTAAAAAAGGTGATTTTATTAACAAAACAAAAAAATATACATGGTAAAGCATTCTTGGTTGCTAGGTGTTATAAAGCAACTGGGAAAAAACAAATTAAAGCACAGAGAATTACTTTCCTGGGATAGAGTTAATTACAGTGTGTGTGGAAGGGGAGAGGAGCAGACGGACTCAGCACAGAGGAATTTAACCAAATTACAAAATAAAGAAAATAACCTATCGTGTTTAATTAAACATTCCCTATCATTTACATATCTGTAGCTTCAAGGTCCAGTCCTTTCCTAGGCATGGATATTTCTGCCTGGTTCAATTTATCTTTTCCCCTGAGCTCCTGGTTTAAACTCCCACAAAAGAACTGCAGCAGGCATATTCTCTTTCAATTCAAATCTCAACACTTGCTTCCCATTGGTTCTCCTGGCTCCCTGCCAATAAGTCTTGGTTACCCACTTTTCTGGGCAGTAACAGAATGCTGGGATGTTTGGAAAAGAGTAGTACCACTCCCAAATATCACATTCCCCATTTCTTGATTTTGTGTATTTATATTTTTACCTTAGCATCAACATACACTTTAACGTGGTCTATTTTGAAATGCTGACCTTTACTTAGAAACATTAAATGGTTACCTTCCACTATTCTCCTGGCAGATGCCAACATTAAAGCCATCCCCAGATCTGCTGTGGCATTGGAAACAGCAAAAGGAGTGTTGGCGACTTTCACTCCAAAGCTGGAGATCAGTTTCAAGTCCAAATGATCCACTCCAGCCCCAACATTTGCAATCACCTTTAAGTTAGGCAAACTATGGAGAAGCTCCTGGTTAGCAACTGGTTTGTTCCACCACATATAAATAGCGCTGATCTTTTCACTCAGATGACTTTTGTTTTCAAGAAATTGCTTCATGGTAATAAGATTAAAATGTTTCCTCAGAAATTCTACATGGTCCTCGTACACTCCATATGTCCCTCCTATAGTGTCTATCAACACATAAGGCAGCTTTTGCTCTTCCATGCCCTAGAAAAGGAAACAAAATCAGTGTTTCCCTTAGTAGTAGTTCCTGCCCCCTTCCACGTTTTAAACAACAGTTCAGCTGGGTTTTACTTCACTTTCCCGGTTACGGTAGAAAGAGACACTAAAGTCATGTCCAAAGTCTCCCTGTCCTATTTATTGTGAAAAACTGTTGCTACAGTATTCAGAGGATGGTCCAGTTTGGAAGCAATGGTTGCTGTTATATCAGGCTGATAACAAGTTTTTGGCACCCTCAGTGAACTATGACTTTACCACCCCCACTTTCAATATAGAGAAAAATTAGATGTGTAGAATGAAATTTTACCTTTATTTATTTGTCATTCAAAATGAAAAATGTAAAAATAAATATTTGTATTGCAATTAGAATGGAAATGAATGTATATGTTAAGTGGTATTTGTTAACATTAGCAGTCAGGTGTTCGAAAATCAGAGCTTTACTATTTCTTTAATAGTAATAGTCTACAATAAATTCACAATCTTAATCTTACAAGTACTTATGATTCTGATTTTACAATCTTATAAAAACCTCTTACTAACACAATATACATTCTTTGTGGGCACAGTGTCTTTGGGATCACAGCTTATAACACAGCAGAACAGCTGTTTGGGGTTGCTGACCAGCCTTCACTAAGTGGCAAGCAACACCAACTCAACTGTATGACTGGCCAACACTGGGCTACAGTACTGAGAAAAGGGAGTTACTCACCTCATGCAGTTACGAGTGTTCTTCGAGATGTGTCCCCCTGTGGGTGCTCCACTCTAGGTGAAGGGTCGCCCTGAGCCTTGCAAAGCAGTTTCCCCCTGTTGAGCCACGCATGCCCAGGAGGCGTCTCGAGCCCTTCCCGCCTTCTGCAGCACACGGCTCAACCCCCTCCCTTTCAGTTCCCTCTGCTCGGAGTCTAAATTACTCGGGCGGAGACGAGGGAGGAAGGGAGGGTCGTGGAGCACCCACGGGGACACACATCTCGAAGAACACTCGTTACTGCATGAGGTGAGTAACTCCCTTTTCTTCTTTGAGTAGTGTCCCCATGGGCGCTCCACTCTAGGTGACTACAAAGCAGTATTCAGCATATGGCTGGAGGGAACCGGAGTCAGTGTTTAGCGGTGGTAGAGAGCACCGCTGTAGCAACTGCTGAGTCATCTTTAAGTTGTGGTAGGATAGCATAATGTCTGGCAAAGGTATGGTCTGAAGACCACGTTGCTGCTCGGTAAATGTCTCTTAAGGGGACATTGTTCAAAAAGGCTGTAGAAGCAGCCGTGGCTCGAGTGGAATGCGCTCGTGGTGGGCACTATAGTGGTTTATTGCCCAGGGTGTGACACTTGACTATGCATGTCGAGATCCATTTTGAGATTCGTTGGGATGATACAGGTGTTCCTTTGGAACGCTCGGCGATGGATATAAAAAGCCTTTCGGATTTACGAAATGGTTTTGTTCTTTCCAGGAAGAAGGCCAGAGCCCTCCGAATGTCCAGAGTATGCAGGCTGGCGTCCTTCTGTGAAGCATGCATTTTTGGGAAAAAGGTAGGTAGTACGATCAGTTCGTTGACATGGAATTCTGTATAGACCTTTGGCAGGAATGTCGGGTGAGGTCTAAGTATGACCCCGTCCTTCGTGAAAACTGTGTAGGGGGGGTTCTGCCATTAATGCCCCGACTTCACTCACCTGCCTGACTGATGTGACAGCTAACAGGAAGCAGACTTTCATAAAAAGAAAGGGGAGTGGTACCGTAGCCAGTGGCTCGAAAGGAGGTCTGGTGAGGTGGTCGAGAACAAGGTTCAGGTCCCATAAGGGGGTGGGGCCTTATAGGGCGGGTATACGTTGTGGAGTCCCTTAAGGAATCTTTTAGTGATAGGATGGGCAAATATGGAGAAGCCATCCACCGAGGTATGGAATGCTGCTATTGCGGAAAGATGGACTCTTAAAGAAGAGATTGACAGTCCTGATACTTTAAGGTCTAGAATGTAGTCCAGGATGGTATTTAGTGGGGCGACACGGGGTTCTAGTTTGGCCTGCTGGCACCAGTGGGAGAATCATGACCATTTTTGCAGGTAAGTTTTTCGAGTGGATTGTCTCCTACTATGGAGGAGGATGTTCTTCACTTGTTGAGAACAGTAATTTTCTATCTCCGAGAACCAGAGAGAAGCCATGCCTGAAGGTGTAGGGTATGGAGCTGTGGGTGTAGTATTCTGCCATTGTCCTGAGATAGCAGGTCTACACGGTGTGGTAGTGGATAAGGAGGGTGAACCGCTAGCCTGTGCAGGTATGGGTACCAAGTTTGGTGAGACCATGATGGAGCAATCAGGATGACTAGGGCTCCGTCACTGCAGATCTTGCGTAGGATTCTTGGGATGAGCGGTATGGGGGGGAAGGCATAGTGTAGGGGGGCTGTCCATTTGATTAGAAAGGCATCCCCCAGAGAATGTTTGCCAAGTCCTGCACGTGAGCAGAATTGGGGGCACTTGATGTTCTGGGTAGAAGCAAAGAGGTCTATAGATGGCCATCCCCATTGCTGGAAGATTGAGTTTGTGACCTCCGTGTGTAACTCCCACTCGTGGTCCGAGCTGAAGTTGCGGCTGAGGGAATCCGCTTTGGTGTTGTTCACCCCGGGCAGGTAGGATGCTATCAGGGTGACATGGTTGCGGATGCATGAGTTCCACAGGCGGATAGCTTCTGCGCAGAGGGAGCGGGAGCGGGCTCCACCCTGTCTGTTTATGTAGAACATTGTGCAGATGTTGTCCGTTAGGATGCGGACTGTCTGACTGGCGATGTTGGAGGCGAAGTGTGCATAGGCATTCCTTACTGCCCGTAATTCGAGGAGGTTGATGTGTAGTAGTGTCTCGGATGGGGACCACCTTCCCTGAACCCCTTGATCGTCCATATGTGCTCCCCAGCCGAGGAGGGAAGCATCCGTGGTAATCTGTATAGTGGGTTCGATTTGTTGGAATGGAACCCCTGCCAGAAGGTTGTTCGGTACCGTCCACCATCGTAAGGATGCAAGAACGTTTGGTGGAATGGTCACCGTCTTGTTCAGGGAGTGTCGTGACGGGATGTAAACGGTTGCTATCCAAAGTTGGAAGCATCGAAAGTGTAGGCGAGCGTGGTGGACGGCATAGGTGGTGGAAGCCATGTGTCCCATTAGTCGGAGACAGGTAAGTACTGTGGTGGTAGGAGTTGTAAACATCACGCTTATAATTTATTGTATAGTTATGAAACGTTGTCGAGGTAGGTATGCTCGAGCTGTGATTGAGTCCAGGCGTGTGCCAATAAACTCTATATCTTGAACTGGGTGCAACGTTGATTTGTTTTCGTTGACTAGAAGACCTAGACGATTGAGGAGGGATGTGGTCGTACTTATCGTGGAGGTGGTTTCGTCCCATGTCGAGCCCTTTATAAGGCAGTCGTCTAGGTAGGGGAATATGATGACATTCTGTCATCTGAGGTACGCAGCCACGACTGCTAGTACCTTCAAAAATACTCTCGGAGCTGATGAGAGGCCGAAGGGGAGAACATTGTATTGGAAATGTTCTGGGCCGAGCGTAAAGCGTAGATAGCATCTGTGGGCAGGATGGATAGTTACATGGAAATATGCATCTTGCAGGTCGAGGGCTGCGAACCAGTCCCCTTGATCTAGCGCAGGAATGATTGTTGTAAGTGTGACCATCTTGAAACGCTGTTTCCTGAGAAACTTGTTCAGTTTGCGGAGGTCTAATATAGGCCTCCAACCCCCTGTTTTTTTCTCGGTCAAGAAATAGTTTGAGTAAAACCCTTTCCCGTGGAACTCTTCTGGTACCCTTTCAATGGCTCTGATTGAAAGGAGTCGATCGATCTCTTGTTTTAGTAGAGTCTCATGAAAGTGGTCCCTGAAAAGGGACAGGGTAGGGGGAAGGGTAGGTGGGGTAGTGGTAAATGGAATGGTGTAGCCTACTCGAATTATGTCTAGAACCCAGCGATCCGATGTTATAGATTCCCATTGTGGAAGGAACGGCCATAAACAGTGGGTAAAAAGGTGGCCATGTTGTGTTGTTGCTAGACCGTGAGGGAGGTATTGCAGACCCTCGACCACATCTTCAAATTTGCTGCTTGGAGGATTGATTGAGCAGTTGGTGGGCGACCCTGATTAAGGCGCCTCCTCTGAGGTCGTTGTCGTGGCCTAGTGTCTTCATAGGGCCTCTGTGGTCGGTTGTATTGTCCATATCTGTAGCGATTGTATGTGTTATATGGGGTGTACCGTCTGCGTTTGAAAGGCGGTGTGTACATGCCCAATGTACGAAGTGTGGTTTTTGAATTCTTACTGTTGTGTAGCATTTCATCTGTAGAAGCTGCAAATAATTTTTGCTTGTCGAATGGCAAGTCTTCTACTTTGGGCTGAAGTTCCCGGGGAACTCCAGACGACTGGAGCCAGGAAGTTCTGCGCATGACTACCGCTGGAGCTGTAGTTCTGGCTGCGGTGTCAGCAACATCCATTGCAGTTTGAAGAGCGGTGCGAGCGATCGTGGCCTTCATGGACTATTGCTTTCAAGATAGATCTTTTGGAGTCAGGGAGATGTGGTATCAGTTCTCCTAACTTCGAATAATTGTCGAAATCATGATTCGCTAAGAGGGCAGAATAATTTGATATTCTTAGTTGTAGGGTAGAAGAGGAGTATATTTTCTTGCCAAAGAAGTCTAGCTTTTTATGGTCCTTGTCCATATTGCCAGTTCTGTATTGCGGCAACTTTGCTCTTTGCTGTGCCGATTCAACAACTAAAGAGTTTGCTTGTGGATGTGTAAACAGAAAGTCGTTGTCTTTTGGTGGAACAAAGTACTTTCTGTCAATCTTCTTATTAGTTGGTTGGATGGATGTGGGGGTCTTCCACAGATCCTCAGAAGTTTCCATGATTGCCTCGTCTATTGGTAGGGCAATCTTACTATGCAATGTAGGATGCAGGTTCTTTAACAAGGGGTGTTGTTTCTTTTGTACTTCTTAGAGGGAGACATGTTGACTTGCCGCTACTCTTTTGAATAATTCTTGAAATTGTTTGAGGTCATCGATCGCTACTGTATCTGATGGTATAACTGCGTCGTCCTGTTGGGCACTTAGATCATCGGAGTGTGTGATGTTTATTGATTGAATATCCGATTCGTTGTCCGAAATTCGTTCCTCCTCCACCTCCTCTGCATGTGTTGCGGGAGGTAGGGGCTGTGGATGAGGCAGGCTCCTTCGAGATGGTGTGGAGTGAACTGAGGACCGGCATCTATATGGATCCCATTGATCCCAGGGCCCCCAATGCAGTGGGTAAGGTGGGGGTGAGTAAGGCCAATAGGGGTGCCATGGGCTTTGTTGTGGTCCAGCCGTATGGTAGCAGGAGCGAGACCTCCTTGGCAACGTATGCCACGAAGAGTATGTCGTGTGCAGGTCATCGTCAGGTAAGGGAGCGTCTTGAAAGGACACTGGAGATATAGATCTGGGAGGGGAATGCCTTGCAAAGGACCTCCCAGGTGAGTAGTCAGTGGGAGGCAGGTATGAATGCTGCTGCCTGCTGTAAGTGTCAGACGCTGCCTGGGGCTGTTCTGTAGCAGCCTCACGAGGAAGTTTCTCGCCGTCTGCTGCCGGTGCCGGGGGCGGTGTGGAGATCTGGGGCACAGTTGTAGCTGGTGCCGGCTGTGTATGGGGTCTCTTGTGCTGCGGTGCCGAGGCTTTGAGCGGCACCGCCACTTTAAGCGGCGCCGGAGCTTTCAGCAGTGCCGGAGCTTGAAGTAGCACCGGCTTTTCTTTCTGACCTGAGTGCTTGGAGCGTTCCCGGGATGGCTCAGAGGCAGCACGCACCGGTCCCAGTGCGGAATGCGAGGATCTTCCCTCTGCTTTATTAGCAGGGGTCCTCGGACTTTCGTGCACCTCTCCCCAGCTTTTCGGGGAGGAGGAAGGTGGGAGAGAGCGTGAAGGTGAGGCTCTCTGCCTTGTTGCAGTTTTGGGTGGCGGGGCCGGGGGTTCATGCTGGGGTTCCCCCTGTTGCTCTGTAGGCTGTAGAGCCTTTTCAAACAAAATCATCCTCAGGAGGAGCTCTCTATCCTTTCTAGCTCTCGCTGTGAGGGAAGCAGTGTGTGCAGCTGTGGGGTGAGTGAGTTTCCCCCAAGCAACGAATACATTTTGTGTGGCCATCAGAAGCCGGCATAGGCTCGCGGCACTGCTCGCACTTTTTAAAGCCTGAGGAGGCAGACATAGTCCAGGAGATTTTTCCTTCCTTAATCTGTTGTTATTCTCAGTGTTTTATTTATTTCTGGTTGTTGTTATGGTCCTTTTGTTTTGTTTCTGTGATTTATTTGTTTTCTTTAGCTGAACAGCCAAGAGAGCCCCGGTTCACCGGGGCTCCGGCCTGAAGCGAGTTTCAGTCCCCGAAGGGAGATTTTGTTACTAGTTTTGTTCTTATAAGAATTGATATTATTATTATTTTTTAAAGAGAAAAAGACAAGGGAAACTAACTTGGAGTATAACAGGGGAAAACTGTGGTAACCTAACTAATGGAAAAGCAGTCTGAGACACTGAGAGGGAGCTCCTGCTCAACCGCCCTCGTCAGCGGACGGAGTGAAGAGGAACTGAAAGGGAGGGGGTTGAGCCGCGCGCTGCAGAAGGCGGGAAGGGCTCGAGACGCCTCCTGGCCATGCGCAGCTCAACAGGGGGAAACTGCTTTGCAAGGCTCCGGTCTGCAGCTCAGGGCGACCCTTCACCTAGAGTGGAGCACCCACGGGGACACTACTCGAAGAAGAATGACTGAACTCCCAGACACTGCCCTGGGCAGCAAACCCAGGGCAGCAAACCCAGGTGGCACTCTTTTGAAGTTATGCTGTGACATATTTTAACTGTATTCACATACACAGCTATGCACCACAACTTCTGACATGGCATCATGCACTGTTTTACAAATACAATATTTGATACTTTTGTTTATGAGAGATAATATATTAATCTATTTTTTAAATAGAGAAAAAAATCACTTCTGTCTAATTAGGCACCCCTTAAAGCCTGGCACCCTACGTGACCACCTAGTTTGCTTATATGGTTGGGCCAGCCCTATTGTTATAGCATGGCATAGGTGTCCTAACAAATACCTACATGTGGAAAGATAAGATAAAATTTAACAGAAATAGTTAAGTAAAACAGCATCAGTTCAAGGGTCAAAGTGTATACAGTTCAAGGCTTTGTGGGCCAAAGGACATCTCTCTGTTCATAGGGTCAAACTCTGTATTCACTTCCACTTATGTAACCCTACTTAGGTCAGTGAATTTTCATCAGAGTATTTGAGGACATGATTTCATCTAACTTAGATTGTTATTTATGGAATAATGTGCTGCACTCTCTACTTCACTTTGTAACTTAGGGTCACTGATTTTGATTGCTCAACAGGAAAAAATGGCAGGATTTTGAAGTGCATGCACTGTTGACTCTGGAAATATCAAACCCATAGTTTGAAATTCAAGCCCAATTGTTGTCTTATTAAAGAAAGAGAAAACAGAATTAAAACTTCCATTTATGGAGTAAAAAGGAACTATGTTCTAGGCCAAAAACAAACAACAAAAACAAAATATTCATTTAACATTTTGTAGACTGTATATTTTACTGAGATTAGTTTAATTTTTTTTCAAAATTGGTTAAACACAAACAAGAAAAACTGCTCCAGAGCTTTTCAAAAGTATCACTGCATTCACAACTGCTGCAAAAAACAAAAACAAAACCACCAAAAACCTAACAATCCTCTTCACCCAAATCCCATAGCTTCTTGAAATGTACACTTCAAGCTTTAATTACTAGATTTTCTGGTGCATAGTTTTAAGTACCTTGGAAAATCAGTTTTAAAAGCATTTGCAATTTTCCCAATCACCCAGCAGATAGGGCTGGAGAGATTAAAATACGAATTTAAAGTATAGACCGTTGCTTAGTTCACACTTTTTATTCCTTGGGGTTAGGTGTAAATACCAACAAACTACATTTATTTTATTTTATTTTAACATGAGTGTGTGTGTGCGCACATGTGCGTGGGAGGAAAGGGTGTTGATTGACTTGTCCCACAGAGAACAAAGACTTGGAACCCCCCAAACTCCACATGTCTTCTGAAACTGAACGTCAGTCCCAAAAATCCTCTTATTCTGCTTCATGCTTCCTGCATTGCCCCAATCTACTGTCAGTCACTTGTGCACATTCCCTCTGACCTCTCTAATTCATGTGAGTTCCATGACCCCTCCCCATAGCCACCAGGCTCCTGAAGTGACTGTCTACCCCCTTACCAGTTTCAGGCTTAAGGATCAGACTGTGACCCAACTCTGTGGGCAGACTCTGGGAATGGTTTCCAGCAGTCAGAAAGCAGGAGCTGAGTCGCCTGGCCAAAGTCCTAAACCACCCTATTCTTTATTCCAGAACTACTAGTAAACAGCCACTTTCCTAGGTTTTAGCCAGCTGAAAAATGGTTATTTCTACAGGGGCCTTATCCAAAGCCCATTGGAATTAATGGGAAAACTTTCACTGACATAACCGAGCTTTGGATCAGGTGAAAGGAGTTATATACCCATTTCTTGCAGTTGCCTCCACAGCATCTCTTACTATAATTTCCCAAGCCTTTTTGACTCAATGAATTAATTTAATAATTTCTAGCACAATGCTCCAGCATTTCTCCTGGGGGTATTCCAAAGCCAATGAGTCATAGAACCACAGTGAAGTTTGGTGGTCTTTTTATTTTTCTTTAATTAACCAGACTGGATCTGACTATGGAGAAATTAAACAATACTGTCTCCTCAAGAAGTCTACAAGAATACACATGTTTATGCAAAACTGATCTCGAGCTTTTTATGGGCCAAGTGCAGGCAACACTGCATGGAATCCATAGCAGTTGCAAACTGGGGCCAGCGGTGAGTGCTAACACTAACAGGACACTGACCAGTTCAGAGACAGAGATGGCCTTTTAATATTCCCTGGGGTCAAAGAAGAGTCTCATTGGGCTTGGGAAGCAGAGCTTGGGGTTGGGCAGAGACTGCTGAACTATCTCTGCCTTTAATATTTTTGCTCAGGAATGCACCAAGTGGCAGGTATTTTCAAGAGATCTTAAGCTAACAGGAAGAGCTCAGAATGCAAACCCACTCTACTGGGGATGTGTGACCGTCACAGGATAGAGTCCCCTCTCTAGCATTCCCCAGAAATGTTCTCCTTGCAATACCCTAGTTTGACACTACAAGGACATTACTCACTACTCCATCCCTTGGCAAA
Source organism: Rafetus swinhoei (assembly GCA_019425775.1). Classification (NCBI taxonomy): domain Eukaryota; kingdom Metazoa; phylum Chordata; order Testudines; family Trionychidae; genus Rafetus; species Rafetus swinhoei. Next base: position 102,192,696 of record CM033424.1, on the reverse strand, counting down.
TTACCCTATTTCAGCACTGAGGAGACAGGATACTTAGGAGGGAAAATCAGGAGGACCAGGGCTTGGTATGTAGGAGGAGGAATTGGGTTTTTTCCCCCTTTTAAAATGGAATGGAATTATAACAAACAAGACAAGTCACCACTCACTAAATCAGGGGTGGTCAATAATTTTTAATCACTCCAAGATTTTGGTAAGTGGTCAAGGGCTGCACTTCTACAGGGGAAGGGGGGGAGGTTCAGGATCTGGGATGGTAGGTGGAGTGTAGAAGGAAGCTTGGGATAGTGGACTGGGGTGCAAGAGCAGGTGTGGGGTCTGAGAGGGAGTTTGGGTGAAGGAGGGGGCTATGACCTGGGGCAGGGACTTAGGGTGCAGGGTCCAGGCAGGGTTATGGGTGCAGGACAGAAATCTGGCTGGGGGAAGGGTGTAGAAGGGGATGCAGGGTCTAGAAGGGAGTTGTGACCAGGGGGAAAGGGCTAGGGAGGGTTTGGGTGGTGGCTTGGGCCAGGCAGATGGGGGGATAGTCACGGTGGGGTTCCAGAGGCAGGCTCTGGCTGGGAAATGCTTACCTAGGTGGCTCCCAGCCAACAGCTCTCCCGGAAGTTGAGACGGGATCCCTGCCTATGTGCTGGGCGGGCTGTTCCACGTGGTTCTGCTCCAACACAGGGAGGGCGGGGAAAGGGGAGGAGTGAGGAGGCTTCATTCGCTGCCCCTGCCTTCAGCAAAATTTCTCAGCTCCTATTGGCCGGAAACTGCCCAGACTGCACAGCAATTAGCAGCCTGCTGTTTAAAGTGGCTGCAGCTTCGATCTAATGAGCGTGTTGGCCAGGCGCCCGCAGGCCGGATCTGGCCCACTAGCCGCCTCTTGCCCACCCCTGCTCTGGTGACAAAGTCTGCCTCTCAGCACACGTTGTTCATCATAGCACAGCAACAGCAGAAGTGACAGTGAAAGAAAGGGCTGCAGCACCCACCATGCCTTTGAAATCGGCATACAACCAGTGACCTGCCAGTGGGAGATTACTAGGCTGCAGAAGGATCACCTTTTAAAGAAAAGAAAAGTACCTTCTTAAAGCCGCCTTCTGGTATTTCAGAGAGTTTTTCTTTTCCTTGATCCACTCCAGAGCTCAGAGTCAGGAGCCTCAAAGACAGATAGGAAAGTGACTCTTAGCAGGGTAAAGTTTCACGATTTAAAAAAAAATGCACCTGGAAGGAACAGGCAGGCGGAATCAGTTGCTGGGCTGGTGTTACACAAGGGGAGTGGCATGAGGGAGGAGAAAATGCAAGCTGCTTGCTGACAGAGTTTGAGAGTACATTTCTTCTGAGGGTCCCGACAGGGCTCATTGCTGCCTGTCTCTATCTCAGGAAGTTAAAGGACATAAACCTTGAGTCATTGGTCAGCTTCACAAAAAGAAGAATCAATATCTCAACTGTATTACTAGAAGGATAAGAACTTCTTAGCTAAGAGAGTCATGAACATTTTCAGTGTAAATATTTCCCATAAGTCAAGAAATAATAACAAAACAATACTCCTCCAGGACACAGCCAGTTCCATACTGGTTTCTTAGAGAGGACTGGTTAAAACTATATGTGTCATAACATAATTTTGGGTACACCTAGGTGGAACTGAATGCTTTGCATTTTTATATATTTGCATGAGAGCACCTGCTCTCAAATAGGGCACATAGAATCAGTGTCACTCCCACCTTAAGTTCCCCCTCATTTCTAATCATTTCATCCATGTTCAGAATAAATTTTATGTGCACAGAGGCATGTGTAAATGTGCACTAGCAGTAGAAATAATCCCAGCTCTGGATGCCTTGCTAATCAGCAGATGGCATTTGAATTTCCCCCCAAAAGGTGCACAGTTTACAGGGATTTTCCCATTCAAAGGAAAGGGAGTTATCAAACTCTCCCATGACTTGCTATTTATGCTGTCTTTGCACTTGGAAAACAAAGAGCTACACAGAGAAACTACACATTGATTATGATCAATGTAAATATAGTCAGTCCCAAAATGCGATCCACGCTATTTAAGCCCACTAAGGGTTTCCACGTGCCAGGACACCAGCATGATCCAGTCTCACATACCGTCTGTCAGCTTTAAACAGAAACAAAAATGATTCAATTCTGTGAATGATTTTTCAGTATCCCTTAAACTAAATTTAGATCCCATAGGCTGAAATTTTGAAAATGTATTTAACAAGCAAGACTAAAGATAATTTAGACTTCAGTCCCGTTAGTCCCTATTAAAAAATAAATCAAACACAAACAAGTGCTTATTGCTGCTTTACCTTCACATTTTACCTGTTCCTAACAGATTGTTTTCAAGTCTGTCTGATGAGCAATAATTAATGATCTTTTAACTCACTGCAGCATAACTACAGTGCTCGGGCATATTGTAAAGGTGCTGCTCAAAGATACCAGGGTGTCTATAAATTTGCCTTTCTGAATTAGAAATAAGGGCTCGACTAATGTAAATAATAAGATGTAGTAGAGTATGATAAAACAATAAATCAACCAACCTTCCCTCTGCCCCCCCTCAAAAAACCCCACTCTCTGAAAACTGTGCAAAGTTATTCTATTCTGACCAACAGAGACAGGTTCCAAGTCTCGGCTTTTTGCATGAAATACCTGTGAACTTTTCAGCTACATAGTCGTTTTGCTCTTTAAATGTCAAAGTATCAAATGAAGGCCATCAAAAGAGTGATCAGATTTGAAAGTGAAAAAAACAAAACACCAGATCAGGGAAAGGGGGTGCATGTGCGATAGACACGTGAACAAATAATAAGGATAGGTATCCAGAAGGGTTTCTGGCACAACTTGAAAACTTGATTTAAAAAATGTTTGCAGTGCACTTGCTGTAGTGAGTTATATCTATTTAGTGAAATACCTAGTTGAAGAAATTAGGGAGCCATTCAGCTAGCTGCTGTGGTTGGAGCTTTTGAACAGCTAATGCTGACTTCTCTAGCACTCAGAAAAGGAGGTTACTCACCTTCCTGTAACTGACATTCTTCGAGATGCGCGTCCCTGGGGGTGCTCCACATCAGGTGTTGAGCGCCCCAGCGCTTCTCGAAGGATTTTTCTCAGCAATGTATCGGGGGCTGCGCATGCACGGTGTGCGGTGCACGCGAGCCTCCCTCAGTACTATTGCGCATGTATGGCCCCCTTCCCTTCAGTTCCTTCTCTATCCGGAACCCGGCAAATAAAGAATTATAGATGTTATCAAAAGGGCATTCTGAAGTAGAGGAGAGGAAGGGAGGGTAGTGGAGCACCCCCAGGGACGCTCATTTCGAAGAACGTCAGTTACAGGAAGGTGAGTAACCTCCTTTTCTTCGTCAAGAGGCACCCCTGGGGGTGCTGCACATCAAGTGACTTCAAGCAATATTTTCTTATGGAGGCAGGGACTTCGGATCATGTAAGTATGCTGTTTGTAGTACAGCTTTGTCTAGTTTGGTATGCTGGAGGGGACCTGCAGTGAGTGCATGTTTTGCAAAGGTGTTTTCTGACGACCATGTGGCTGCTGCGCATATATCATGCAGTGGGATTTTCCTCAGGTAAGCAACGGATGTGGTGACTGCACTTGTGGAGTGTGCCCGAATCGGAATTGGCGAAGGTAGGTCGTTTAGCGAATAACAAGTAGCAATGCATTCTGAGATCCAATGTAACAATCTCTGTGATGAAATTTGTTTTCCTTTGCTATGATCTGCGATGGAGACAAAAAGACGAGAAGAGGATCTGAAAGATTTTGTTCTGTCAATGTAAAATAGCCCTTCTGACATCTAGGGTGTGCATCTGAGCTTCAAAAGCATTAGCGTGGGGTTTTGGAAAGAATACTGGTAAGTATATTGTCTGATTCAAATGGAAAGGGGAGTGCACCTTGGGGAGGAATTTTGGGTGCGGTCGCATCGTAACCTTGTCCTTAAAAAATACCGTGAAAGGTGGTTCTGCCATCAGGGCAGCCATCTCGCTCACTCTGCGGGCTGATGTTATTGCTATCAAGAATGCCGTCTTTAAGGATAAATGGCATAGGGAACATGTCGCCATGGGTTCAAATGGTGGTTTTGTGAGGGTTGCTAATACCAGATGTAAGTCCCAAGACTCTTGAGGGGGTGCCACCTCTGGGTTTAGAGCCTGGAGACCTTTCAAAAATCGCTTGGTTACTGGGTGTGCGAAGACTGTAGTGTCTTCCACTGTTGCGTGAAAGGTTGAAATGGCTGCTAGGTGGACCCTGATTGAGCTGAGGGAGAGATGTGATTGTTTGACGTGTAACAGGTATTCCAGAATATCAGGGAATGGAGCGTCTGGAGGTCATATGTTATGAGAGGTTGCCCAGTGAACAAATCGAGTCCATTTGCTCATGTATGTATTTCTTGTTGCAGGTGCTCTGCTTTGTAAGAGGACATCACAGACTTGTTGAGAGCACTGTAGTTCTATGCCCGTGAACCATCTTGGTACCACGCCTTGCGATGGAGTGTGCAAAACTGTGGGTGAGGATACATAATCCCTGGTTGATAGGGAATGTTGGGATTGTTCGGAAGTGTGATTGGTTGATGTATTGCTAGCCTGTGTAGGAGGGAAAACCACGGCTGTCGGGGCCAGCAGGGCGCAATGAGGTTAACTTTTGCTTTGTTGTTCAAAATCTTTACGAGGACTCTGTTGAGGAGAGGAAACGGGGGAAAAGCGTAATGTAGGAGTGCATTCCAGGTTATAACAAGAGCATCTCCGGAGGACTCTTTCCCCGTGCCTACCCTGGAGCAATAACTTGGGCATTTTTTGTTGATTGAGGTGGCAAATAAATCTATATCTGGGAAACCCCATCAGTTGAATATGTCGCTGAGGAGTGCATAGTTGAGTTCCCATTCATGCTCTTGTGGCAGGGCTCTGTTGAGGGCATCTGCTGTTGAACTGAGGACCCCAAGAAGATGGCAAGTGGATATGCAAATGTCTCAGGCTAGACACCAATTCCAAAGTGCTATAGCTTCCAGGCATAGAGTGTGTGATCGGGCACCACCTTGCCTGTTTATATAGAACATGCATGCGGTGTTGTCTGTATATATTTTTACGTGTATTCCCGTGACCTTGGGTAACAGTTCTTGGCATGCCAGGCGAACTGCCCTGAGTTCAAGGGCATTGAGGTGGAGCATGCGGTCTGCCGGAGACCATAGGCCGTGTGCTGTGCGGCCTTCTGTATGGGCACCCCAACCCGTAAGGGATGCGTCAGTAGTGACAACCACAGAGGGGTCCAGGGTTCGAAAGGGAATGCCTATGCACAGGTTGCATGATTTTGTCCACCAGTGTAGGGATGTTTTCACTGGGTATGGTAGTGTGATCATTTTGTTCATATGATGGACGTGCGGCTTGTAGTTGCGTCGAAGCCAACCCTAGAGGCATCTCATAAAAAGACGTGCATTTGGGACCACAGGATTGCATGATACCATGTGACCTAATAGTTGAAGGCAGTTGTAAACCCTTACTACTGGCATCTCTTGAAGCGATTTTGACAGTTGACTGATGCGAGCGAATCTGTCTGTCGGTAAAGAGGCTCTGGCTGTGATTGAATTGAGCTGAGCTCCGATTAATTGGATTGTTTGGGTTGGCGTGAGTGTTGATTTGCCATAATTTATTAGGAAGCCTAATGAGTGAAGGCAGGTTATCACAGTAATGGTATCTTGGTAGCAGTCTTGACTGGTCCTTGCTTTGATAAGGCAGTCATCTAAGTATGGGTAAATTATGATTCCTTGTTTTCTGAGGTGAGCAGCGATAGTCGCTAGCATCTTCGTGAATATCCTTGGTGCAGTGCAGAGATCAAAGGGCAGTACCGTGTACTGGTAGTGCTGGAGACCTAAAGTAAAATGGAGAAAACGTCTATGAGAGGGGCAAATGGATACATGAAAATATTAATCCTGCAGGTCGAGAGAAGAAAACCAGTCACCAGACTCCAGAGCTGGGATAATAGTATTTAGGGTGACCATTTTGAACTTCTGTTTTCTTATGTATTTATTTAGTAACCAAAGATCAAGGATCGGTCTCCAACCACCTGTCTTCTTTTCTACAAGAAAATAATGTGAGTAGAAACCGGTTCTGTGGAACTCTTGGGGTACTGGTTCTATGGCTCCTAATTCGAGAAGGTGGTCAACTTCTTGTTGTAATATGATTTCGTGAGAGGGGTCCCTGAAGAGGGACGGGGTGGGAGGTTGCGGGGGGAGGGCGTGGGGAGAGAAAAGGGATGGTATAACCCAGGGAAATAGTTTGAGTTACCCACTTATCAGTGGTAATAAATACCCAATTTGAAAGGATAGGTAATAAATGAAATAGGAACCAATCTCAAGCTCTGGTGCATGTGGTGTAGTTTTACATCTCTCGACTATTGTTTCAAATTTGCTTGCTGGGTTGGGATGAGCGGTTGGGGCTATTAGTCTGAGGGCGACGTCTGTGCTGCCTGCTGCGACCCCTCTGGTGGTACCAGGCATGGTCTTGCCTCTGGTACTGGTAAGTGAATTGTGGGTACCTAGGTCTCTGATATGGTTGGTACCTGTACTGTCTCTGTCTCGTCATAGGGGTTTGGACACCGAGTGACCGCAATATGGCTCTGGAATCTTTCATCGATTGGAGCAGTTCATTGGTTTTTGCAGAAAACAGCTTTTCTCCATCGAAGGGAAGTTCTTCTACCGATGGTTGAACTTGGCGGGGGAAAGCAGAAGAGTTGAACCACGAGGCTCGTCTCATTGTGACTACTGTTGCAGTAGTCCTTGTAGCTGTGTCTGCTACGTCAAGAGCGGCTTGCAGGGCTATTCGCGATATTATTTGGCCTTCTGAAACAAGAGCCTGAAACTGTGCCTTTTTGCTGTCAGGGATATCTTCAATAAAAGTATTGAATTTTGTATAATTATCAAAGTCGTATTTACTTAATAAAGCAGCATAGTTCACCACTCTCATCTGAAGAGTGGCCGAGGCATAAACCTTCTTTCCGAACGTGTCCAGACGTTTATTGTCCTTTTCAGATGGGGTGGAACGATTTTGCTGTTTGTTCCTCTGCTGTGCAGTCTTCTGTGAGGGAGTTGGGTGGGGGGTGAGAAAAGAGGAATTGAGAACCCTTGGGGGGAACATAGTATTTTCGATCGGCTTTCCTGCACATTGGTGGGATAGATGCAGGTGTTTGCCATAGGGTTTTAGCGGGCTCCAAGATGGCTGGGTTAATAGGAAGTGCCATCTCTGTTGTTGTACTGGGCTGCAGGATGTTAGTGAGTTCATGCTGAGAAACCTGAACTTCTTCCATAGATATATTCAAATCAATAGCAACTCTTTTAAATAAATCTTGAAAAGAGGAGAGATCATCGGTGGTATGAGTGACAGGTGGTAACAATGCCTGTTCTATGGCTGAGGCTGTGTTTGAATGTAATAGAGATGTAGAAGCTGACATTGGAGAGCAATGGCTTTCACTGTCAGTTCCCCTCATAGAGGTGTGGGGTGACAGGTTTAAGGGAGAGCAGGGCTTCGCCGTCTTACATGGTCTCTTTTTATATTGTTGAGGTGGTTGATTGAACATTTGCCACTGTGGGGGGCAAAGCATAGGCGTGGCATCCAAAAATAAGGAGCCCAGGGAGCCATTTGTTCTCTGAGAAAATCTGGTTGCTTCTGATAAGCAGACCATATAGAGCCCTCCATATATGGCTGAGGTGAAAAAGCAGGTAAACACTCTTCCTCATCCTCAAGATGAGGAGAAGTCAGAGTAATCAGAGAATGGAGATTGAGGATGTATGTTATCAGTCAAATTATGTGACTGTAAAGTGGGAGAGATTGCCAGGTCTTTGTGGTCCTTGTGGCTAATGAGGGGAATATGCAGTGTGGATAGCTCTGCTGACTGTAAAGAAATTGTCCATGCAGATGAGGCAGCACTTGTCTGAGGTGTTGCCCCTGGTAACGGGAGAGGTGGGCCAGCACCCAGCGGTTGGTCTGTGAGGGGATTCTTGGATGCTGCCATAGGAGCAGGAATAGCTCCTATGGCCCATGGGTAGGCCAGCACTGCAGTGTCAGACAGCGTGGAGTATGAGGCAGGCAGGGGAAGACCTGTTGCCTGTTAGGGCAGGCTTTTTTACATTTTTATTGCCCTTTTTGTGTTCACCTGAAGAGCCTAGGAGGCCAAAAGTGCTCAGGCAGTTATTGCCTGAGCAGTGTGTCTTTCTCCCTTCAGCGTGTGGCTTTCTGGGCTGCTGATTAACAGAGCTCACCCCTGCCTTTGTTGGCTTAGGGGACGTTTGCCTCTTCGGTGTGTTGCTCAGAGGTATGCCCTTGTTAGAGAGGGACATTTTAAATTGCAGCTCTCTACGTGCTTTTCAGGTTAGCGCAGTGGGGTGGCCCGGCATTACATTTTTGCAGAGCCTGCAGCTTTAAAAGCAGGTTGGCTGGAGACCGCAGTTCAAGACTGCAGGCGGGGGTTTTTTTTGTTTTGTTTTAAACTAACTCTAACTAGTGAAATAACTAACTATTAACTAGAACTGTGGAGAACAGTGATAGAGATGCAGCCGTGTTAGTCTGGTCTAGCTGAAACAAAAGACAGGACTATGCAGCACTTTAAAGACTAACAAGGTGGTTTATTAAGTGATGAGCTCTGAGGAAGTGGGTCTGGCCCATGAAAGCTCATCACCTAATAAACCATCTAGTTAGTCTTTAAAGTGCTGCATAGTCCTGTCTTTTGTAGAGAACAGGTAATTCTAAAGAACTATTTAAAGAAAGTGATGTATGAGGAGAAATCTTTGCGAGAGCAGGAGAGTTCCGTCTGAAGCCGGGGGGGGGCGGTAGAAAGGAACTGAAGGGAGGGGGCATGCGCATGCGCCGAGTAGTACTGAGGGAGGCTCACGCGCATGCGCGGCCCCTGATACATTGCTGAGAAAAATTCGTTGAGAAGCGCTGGGGCGCTCAACACCTGATGTGGAGCACCCCAAGGGACGCCTCTCGATGAAGAGCAATGCATTAAGTGTCATTATCTTGGGCAGTCCCCACATAATGTATGCCATTCAAATACAATAGTGGTGTGCCTAACACAAATGCCTAGCTAGACAGACAAGACATGGGAGTATTGCACAAGTGCATTAACATGCTCTTATCTATTTGTATTTGTAAGTATTGCATAGCACTGTTCAGAGCCTTTAAGTCTAGTTTAAATATTGCTGGTTTCTATAAAAAATACACAAGTACTAACACTTTGAACTAGTAGATAGTATGTATACACAATCTAAATGATTCAGCTAAGACAATATAGGTTTGATCAGAATGAACACAGGCTGAAGTAGTCTTTGCTGCTTGATGGTAAGACGTATACTACAGATAGAGTTTTTGCAAAATATAGTAGAATGTGTAGCCATTTTTTTTCAAAGAGAGCTTCTTTTTTTTGAAGTGTAAACCATGATTGGTACTGTAAGTGAAATGTCTGAGGAATGAAAACCATTGATCTAGCATTGCATTTTGCACTGATAGTCAAAATGTACATTTTTAGCTAATAGTACTTGTGACAAAACCTCCCAAGGGCCAACCTGGAACTGGGGCATTGTGCTCCCTTAACTCTGTAGCCTGGGCTGTCTCTCACAATGCTTTGCTAGTGACAAGCAGGAAACCCTTCCAGGCATTTTGATCACTCAGCACAAACCCATGTGGCAACCCCTCACCCAGCTCAATAGCATGAATGTTCCTGGAGCCACTTATGAATCACACAGAAGAAGACAAACTCCTAGCACTGCACTCCAAACAATACCATTTTGTGATGGTCAGAAGCCTGAGAAGCAACGTTCCCTCTAATTTTTTTCCATCTGTGTGTGTAATAAATTGTGTTAAGTTCACTGAGGCATGTACGGATGTGCACCACCAATAGAAACATATGCTGCTGGCTGTTGCCAGCAGGGGCTCTGCTAATCAGCTGGACAGCATTTGACTCTCTCATGGATGGCCACCCTAGTACACACCTTCAGATAACACAGCTGACCAGCATAAGTTTATAATCCTCCCTCTGTTATGCTTATAAAAGCACACAGAACCTTTTTCAGGGAACAAGATACTATGTAACATTTATTTAAAATACAAAATAGATATCAGAAATCAGCATATGTATACATTCACACCACACCAGGGGTGGCCGATAAGTGGCTGGATGCAGTTTGCCAAGGTTAACCCCTGGTGGGCTGCCAGATGCTTTGTTCACCTGAGATTCTGGGAGCACCACTGCTCACAGCTCCTGTTGGTTGCTGTTCACCATTTCTGGCCAATGGGAGCTGCAGGAAATCTGAAAACCTGTTACACTAGGTAGTGTTAGATTTAGCGTTTTCTCACCCCACTGGGTGCTACAGTTCTTAATACACAGGCTTGCCCTTTTAAGCCTGGGCTCGGTCTCCTCAGCTGAAATCTTTGTCTTGCCAGCATTTTTGTTGCTTCCAGTGTAGGAGAAAGGAGGGGAAGGGAAGGAGAAAGGCCCCAGCAAGACACCAATGTTCCCTGTTTCATATACTCAGCCATGTGTCTGGAAGATACTAGCTCAGACGTGGCTGGTGAGCCTTAATGAGTCATGGAGTTGAGTGATTCCTCTGGTGTGGCCTTGTGTAATGGAGACATAGAGTTGAGCAGTTGCCATTGTGTGGTGCTTTCCTGCTGGAAACTCACTGGTGATAATTGTTCCACACCCGCATGGCTGTTGGTTACTTCCTTTATGATTGTCCCTGCAGAACTAACATTAGCAACTCTCAGACTTACAACACATTTCGGTGACAACCATACAGCAGAATCCTGTACATGGCTGCATTTCTGCACCTGGTGGAGGGATCATTGTTCCTTCACTTTAGCTAATTAGATTAGAAAGTGCAGGGATCCTTCTGTTACTTTGCTTACACACACATGCATTGGAATAAAGGGAAACATGGACATAAGTCACCTCTTATAACTTGGTGCAGGCACTCTGGGGGTCAGAGGCAGCAAGCACTGTGGGTTTGCTACTCCTTAACTGTTGTGATGATGGATAGAGCCTTGCACAGATACAGAGTTTGTATCCACATACACAAAAATGAGCTATGTATATCTGCATCCACATCTGCAAATATGGATACCCGCAAATATAAAACGAATATTTACAGATTTGCAGGGCTCTACTGATGGATGGGGAGGAAATATGTAAAGCCACTCCTGCACTTCCTTACAGGTATCAAAGAGCAGAGCTTAACCAATGCAGAAAGGAAACTGTTATTGTGGCAAGGGAGAAACTGCATCTGTAAATTGCTCCTGGGGTGGCACATCATAAGTGCTGTCCCTTATTATAACTTACAAGCAACAATCAGTCTGTCCCTTTATTAAAATATATAGTCTACATTTTGCTTTGGAATGTAGTTCATCAGCGAAAGAAAAGGCTCTAGAATACAATGTCATTTTATTGACGTTTTCCTTTCTCTGTTGGAGCACAGTGCTGCGGAACAACTTTAAGGATGCAATCAAAATAAAGTACACCAAAAGTAGATCAGCCTGTACATGAATCATACATTTTTTGCTCATTAGGCTCAGGCTGATATACTCCATAATTTTTCAGGCAGAATTTCTGTTGTGATTAAGTCAAAATAAATGTAAACTGAACCTGTTACTTCTACTTCGTGTCTGTGACAGAGATGAAATAATTACAAAGTAAATATGTGTCAAAGTACAGTTTATTTTTGTTATAACAAACATTACGTTTTGCCAAATGCAAGTCATTTTGGGGGATTTACTTCATTAGGGATAGGGAGACCATTAAGAGCAGCCAATATGCTTTCAACCATATTCTCCATCATAAGGCGACAAGACTTTGTAGTAGAACCTCCAGCATGAGGAGTTATAATGATGTTCTTTAATGTTAACAAAGGATGGTTCCTGGGGAGAATAGAAAAAACAATAGAAAAAGTGGAGATGTGGTTCAGAGCTATTTTATTGATTCTTTTTATTAAAGATCTGAGGGAAAACAAACAAGAGCACTAATGAGGATTTGAAATAATTGCTTGAGTCCAGCATATACAGAATGGAAATCAAGCAGCTGCATAGAGTTTTTATCAGCAAAACTCCCAAAGAAGTTGGTGTAAATTTTATTTGTCTAAGAACAGCATGATTGGGCAGTAAGGCCTCATTCCTGCTTAATATATTAACACTCAAGTAGAACCATTGATTACTATGGGAATATATATAGAGAGAGACATAAAATGTGATGCATCTGTCCTTATTAATATATTCACATGCATACACTTATTAAACTACATACACAATCACACACAAACTCTTTTATATATAACATTTAATCATTTTTTACCTCGGCAGAGGTTCAGGGTAGGTCACATCCAAAGCAGCAGCCTTAATAACTCCATTTTGAAGTGATTCCACCAATGCATCCTGATCAACTACTAGACCTTGGGTCAGAACAAAAATATTCTTATTGCCATCTCCACTAACTCAAGAAAAAAATGCCTCTGAAATAATTTTAAGATGAAAATGGATTTCCAACTCTTTAATCGTGAGTGCGAAGTCTTACATTTAACCAGAAATGTATAACTAAGGGTTTTATTATAAAATACTACTGATCTGGATTTTTAAAATGTCCTCCATATAGAAGCCATATCCTAAGTTTTGCCTGTTTGATGAATTTGGCACCAGAATGCTAGGTAATCTACATGGACTATCTGCAATGGGGTTTTTATACTACCTACCCTTGTTGTGAAGGGGCAGGGGAAGGGACTACTTTTTCATGTTTGCATAAAGGCAACAAGAGAGTTTAATTTGCTACTGTGACCTATCACCCTAAACTAATAAGAGACAATCTCCTGCAATTGACCCTGATTCAAGAGAGCATTTGAGTTCAGGTATCTGCAAAATTTTAGATACATGAGTCAATCCAATACTTATTCAGCAAAGCTTTTAAACATGTACTTAATTTTAAGCATGGGAACATCCTCTAAAGTTTTATAGGCTTCCTCACATTTTAAACTTATGCACACACATAAGTGTTTTGCTGAATCAGGTGCACAAACTTTTAGACTCTTGACCACCCTGCAATCAAAGTTCCCATGAAAATTCCAATGTAGGCACTAGTATCGGGAGTTGATTTTTTCTAGAGACTCTTCCACCAAAGGTAAATTGCATTGTGGTTTGTAATCAGTTATTCTGCACCCTACCTCTGCTGATGTTAATGAGGGTAGCAGTGGGTTTCATCATTTCTAACTCCTTCTTCCCAATCAGTTTTTCTGTCTGGCGTCAGGTTCACACACAGCATCACAAAATCTGACTGCAGGAGCAAGTCTTCTATCTTTTTACAATAAATGGCACCAACAGCCTGCTCCTCTTCCTCTTTTCTGAAAGAAAACAAAATTCAACTGCATTTGTAAGTAGAAAATATTAGAGGAGGTTCAAATCCCTATTACAGAAATGGATTTCACCCTCTCACTCCCCTGCTGCCACATCCTGAGATTCAGTTGGCTAGTTACTTGTTCACAACTCAGTGCATGTGGCCATGCAGGAGGCCTGTATTTGAAGGGCATCTGCTTTCCAGGAGGAAGCATCAGAAACACCGTGCAGATATGATTAATACTGCATCCGCTGCTGATTGGAAAGTCAAGTGTCTTCCTATTTAGGCAATAGCACTGCTCCAGTTTTGGAGGAGCAGTGGGCAGCTTCTCTCATCCAAGCTGGAAATAAGGACAGCTGCCAGTTAAATAACAGGAGGGAAAGAGATTCAAATATATATAATACATGTAATAGTGGCACAGAAAGAAGAATGGAGGGGAACCTATTGGAGGGCTCCTTAATGAGAAATGCTGGTGCCATGAAGCAGAACAACGCAGGCTGAAGTGCCAAAGGAGTCAGGGAACAAGAGCAGAGAGAATGAATATAAATGAGAACAAATATTAAATGTATTGATTAGACTGTTTTTCCTCCTTGTGGGATTTTCTGTAACTAAACTCTGTTAAAGAAACCCAGTCTTTTAAGACTCCTTCTGCATTTCTCAATCAGTGGAATCAGTAGCTATTCAGGAGCTAGATTAGCTACATCGTTTGGGGCTACTGCTACATAAAATTGCTACAGGAATACTCTTTGATTTGACCATTTTTAATTTCCATAGTCTAATTGATTTTCTAACTGGGATCAGACATATTTTTACCTTTGGCTCCTGTTGTGATAAAGAATTTTCATTTCAAAAGCTTTGGCCCTTTGGGCCACCTTATACCCAATCCTGCCCATTCCAATGATACCAAGAGTAGCCTCCGTGACTTCATCTCCCAGCCAGTCAGCAGCAAAATATTCAGTGTTTGGGGAAACTGCAATCTGACAACCTAAAAAAAAAAAAAAAGGAAAATAGCACATAAGGAATGGAACACTGCCAGGCATTCAGATACTCATTAGATTTTACTGGATCACAAGAAAATGGAGCACTAATATTTACTTTATCTTTTAATCAAACATGTGATGGGTAATGTTGACACTGGCAACCAAACCTCTTGATGTGATTTTTTGTTCATTGCATTAAATGCCCCCTTCACCTTCTCTACCCCCCTCCTCTTGTGAGAGAATGGGGAATATTATAAAACCTCCATTCTATTTCCACCACAAACCTACTCTTGTCTTTTGTGGCTCTGAAAGCAGTAGACATTGTTAGCTCTTCAACCAGTGTCTGAGCCATCCATCGTGGGGTGGCTAGTCACTAAGGATAAGGGAGCAAGGTCCTACTAACAATGCTATACCTGGGCCAGCCACAGTGAAGACTCTGGATAATGGAGTTGCTGTGCTACAGGTGACTGTACCATCCCCAGGTGGGCAGCTTTTAGTGGGGTCAGATCTCCTCCAGCCCCTGGAGACTGCAGGACACCTGGCTGCCATTGTGTTTCCCATGCATATTGTGGACAGAGAGATGAGGTACGGGAGTGGGAATAAAGGTTTTTATGGGGATTTTGCATCAGCCTCAAATAGGTAGACTACAGTGGGCCTCAGCCTATTGTTGGGTCTGGAAAAGCAGAAGCAGAGGGAAGAAATAGTTTGGGGTGGTGTTAAAGGAAGGAAGCTCTAAAACTAGAAGTATCTGGGGAGGCATATCTATTTTACTGACGTTTTTGTTTGGAAATATATATCTGCCACGTGGGCAAGCTAATGTTCCCATGAGACATTTATTGTCACTTTTCCCCTTTTCTTGATTTTGTGTATTTATATTTTAACTGTGTGTCAACATACACTTAACATGGTCTATTTTGAAACGCTGACCTTTATTTAAAAACATTAAATGGTTACCTTCCACTATTCTCCTGGCAGATGCCAACATTAAAGCCATCCCCATATCTGCAGTGGCATTGGAAACAGCAAAAGGAGTGTTGGCTACTTTCACTCCAAAGCTGGAGATCAGTTTCAAGTCCAAATGATCCACTCCTGCCCCACCAGTTGCAATCACCTTTAAGTTAGGCAAACTATGGAGAAGCTCCTGGTTAGCAACTGGTTTGTTCCACCACATATAAATAGCGCTGATCTTTTCACTCAGATGACTTTTGTTTTCATGAAATTGCTTCATGGTGATAAGATTAAAATGTTTCTTTAGAAACTCTACATGGTCCTCAAACACGCCATCTATCCCTCCTATAGTGTCTATCAACACATAAGGCAGCTCTTGCTCTTCCATGCCCTGCAAAAGGAAACAAAATCAATATTTCCCTGAGTAATATTTTCTGTCCCCTTCCATGTGCTAAACAGCAGTTCAGCTGGGTTATCCTTCACTTAGTATGTAGGTGGAAGAATTAAGGTTTTTTTCTCTTTAAAATGGAATGGGATTATGACAATCAAGATAAGTCATCACTCGCAAAATATTACAGTCTCATTGGTTGAAGTGACTCAACAACAGGGATTACAAAATTTGCTTCTTGTGACAAATCTACCTCTCAGTTAAGGATGTTAGATGTCAATTCATTGAATAATCATGTAACCATATTAAAATTAATGGTTACATGGCTATTCAATAGGTCCTGGGGGCAGGGTCGGCCGCCAATGCACTCCCAGCCCCACTTCTGGGGAGCCTGGGCTGCTGCATCTCTAACAGGGGCAGCAGGTGCGAGCTGATCTGCATGGAGAACCAGTTTTTAAACCAGCTCCCCTCCCAGACTGGTTCCTGCCTGCCACCCTGCACTACTGCCTCTGATACAGAGGCAGTAGTGCAGGAAGGCAACAGCCACCATCCGTGGGGGGCCCCAGCTCTCCAAGGACAGAGGCTGCATCAGCATCTCACAGAGCAGCCTTCCCTGCCCCACCCCCCGCACTGCTGCAAACAGAGGTTGCTCCACTGCAGCCTTTCCTGCACTCTCCCCACCCATGCTGCTGGCAGGTGGAGGGAAATGGCTCTGCAGGAGCCAATATTTCCGGGCAGCTAGCTTGAAAGCCAGCTTCCCACCTGTACCGGCTCCCAGGCCCGGCCTTTGGGGAAGGCGAGCAAGGCCGTTGCCTTGGGCCCTGCGCATTCAGGGCCCCGTGCTGCCCAGCTCCTGGCCCCTCCCATTCGGCCACTCACTCACTGCCCTGACTGGGAGCCACGCAGCCGTGCGGCTCAGCCAACCACAGCGTGCTGCCTTGGGCTCCGCAAACTCTTTGGCCGAGCCTGACAGCTCCTGCCCGCCCTCCTCACCCTCCATGCTGCTGCCTCTCTATCAGAGGGGCAGGGGGCTCTGTGGGATCTGGTGCTTGTGGGGAGCCAGATTAAAAGCTTTCCAGGGTAGGGTTGCCAGATGGTTTCAACAAAAATACCGGATACGCTTGACATTACATCACAATCGACATTACATCTTATTTAGAAAATACCGGACATTTATATTTTCTCATTTATATTTTCTCAATTTGTTTCCCGAACAGAAAGCTCAAATACTGGACTGTCCGGTTCAAAACCGGACACCTGGTAAGCATATTCCAGGGGGGACTGGCTCCCTGTTTCCCCCATCTTGCTGCCTCTGTAGCAGAGGCAGCAAGTGTAGGGAGTGCATGCAGTCAATAGGATTAATGGATAAGCCCAGGCTTATCAGTTAATTGTTTAGAAGACTACATGTTGACATACCTACTCTCAACACTAAGTTTTTCCTCATAAGACAGCAACAGCAGAAATGATAGTGAAAGAAAGGGCTGCAGCACCCACCATGCCCTTGAGAGAGATAGTTTGCTAGGCAGCAGAAGAATCACCTTTTAATTTAAACAAAAGAAAAGTACCTTCTTAAAGCTGCCTGTGGTATTTCAGAAAGCTTCCCCAAAGAGTTTTCCTTTTCCTTGATACACTTCAGAGCTCAGTCACGAGCCTCAATGACAGATAGGAAAGTGATTCTTAGCAGGGTAAAGTTTCACCAATTAAAAACAATACACCTGGAAGGAACAGGGAGGTGGAGTCAGTTGCTGTGCTGGTGTTATGCAAGGAGAGTGGAATGAGGGAGGAGTGTTCTGAGAAGAAAATGCAGGCTGCTTGCATCAGCATAAAAATATTCCCCACAAGTCAAGAAATATTAACCAAACAACACTCCTCCATGATGCAACGAGTCCCAAACTGGTTTCTTAGAGAGGACCGGTTAAGACTATATGTGCTATGATAACATGATTTTGGGTACACACAGATGGAACTGAATCCTTTGTACGAGAGCACCTGCCCACAAATAGGGCACGGACAGTCAGCGTCACTTCCATCCTAAATTCCCCCTAATCTGCATGGCTGTGCCGCTCCTCCTTAAGTCACACAGGGGCTCAGGACTGCAGCGGGGGAGTGATACCTCTCCCCAAGCTCTAAAGCTACTGGGGCTAGTGGGGGCACATCCCTCCCTGCCAGCCCCAGCACCAAGCTGTTGCAGCCAGGAGAGAGGGCACCATCTTCCACTGTAAGCCTGAGCCTCCCCAGCCCTGAGCACCCTCCTGTGCCCCAACCACCTCATCCCCAGCCTTGTCCCAAAGCTCACAACCCCCAGCCCAGTGCCTGTACCCCCTCCTGCATCCTATTCCCCCAGCCCTGAGCTCCTCTTCATACCCAGCCCCAGTGCAGAGCTTGCACCCCCAACCAGAACCTTTGCACCCCAACCCTCTCCCCCAGTCCTGAGTCCCCTCCCATACACAGAACCCCTTAGCCCACCACATGAATTGTGTTATATGCAGCAATATGAAGGTGATGTGTCGCATGTCACCTCCATGTCACACATCGCTCCCACATGGATTCACAGAAGATAATTCATTCCACTCAGGGTTGGGAAAAAATTGAAGGAACACTGGCCTTCTGTGTGAACACATTTTGCTGCTGTCTTCCTCCCTAAACCTTTGCTCTGGTTGAGAAATTGTATGATCCTTCTACCTCAACTTTCTCCCATTTCCTCGGCACGGTCCCAGGAGTACCCAGGCAGAAAAGGCAACTTTACCATCACCTATGTTTTCTCTAATCTTTTCCATCCATGTGCAGAATACATTTTTACATGCACCAAGGCACGTGTAAATGTGCACCGCCAGTAGAAACAAACCCAGCTCTGGATGCTTTGCTAATCAGCAGGGTGGCATTTGAATTTCCCCCCAAAGGCTGCACAAGTGCACAGTTTACAGGGATTTTTCATTCAAAGGAAAGAGAGTTATCAAACTCTCCCATGGCTTGCTATTTATGCTGTGTTTGCACTTGGAAAACAAAGCCCTAGGCAGATAAACTGGTCCAGACAGTGGGAGGTTGCTGATTAGTCTATGTCAAGGGCAGTTTGGAGTAATGTTCTCAACACAGGATTTCAAAAGTGGGGTTATTTTGGCTCTGTGCCATGCAAGTATGCTGGGTTTGGCCATCCAACTCTCCTTTTAACTTCTTACTTGAATTTGGATCCTTCCTGTCCAAGCTGGTTAGAAAAATAACACTGGAATTGTGCTAGCAATCATGATGTTTAAAATGACTTCTTTATAACTAGCAGCACAGATCTGTCACGTATGGCCAGGGCTTTAGCTGTAGATTGATAGAATCCATACAGTATGGCTGCAAGCCTGGAAAATATCCTGTTTATTATGATCAATGCAAATATAGTCAGTCACAAAATGTGATCCACTCTGTTTAACCCCACTAAGGGTACGTCTAGACTACAGAGCTTTGAAAAGCTCTGCTACATCCAAGGAATG
The DNA here is from genome assembly GCA_019425775.1 of Rafetus swinhoei. NCBI lineage: Eukaryota > Metazoa > Chordata > Testudines > Trionychidae > Rafetus > Rafetus swinhoei. The sequence continues at coordinate 102,173,571 of CM033424.1, read as the reverse complement.
CGTCTGCTTTTCCAAAAAAAAAATTCAGAAAAGCAAACGTATTTTTTCGGCATCCCTGTAAACCTCGTTTTATGAGGAAGAAGGGATGTTCTGAAAGAGGCTTTCCTCCCGACATTTGGCCCCTTGTAGATGAGCCAACTGTCGGAAAAGCCTCTTTTGGAAGAAAAGTGGAAAAAGATACGCAAATTGCGGTTTGCAATTTGCGTATCTTTTTCTGACTTTTCTTTGCAGTGTAGACAGAGCTTCAGGGTTTCCACATGCCAGGACACCAGTGAGAGCCAATCTCACATACCTTCTGTCAGCTGCTAAACAGAAAAAAAAAGGATTGGTTTTCCTCTCATCCTGTGAATGATTATTGGGCTCTAATCTAAATTTGGATCTCATAGGCTGACACTCTGAAAATGTATTTAACAAGCAAGTCTAACACTAATGTAGACTTCAGTCCTTTTTAATTCTTATTAACAATAAACAAAACAAACACAAAGAAGTTCTTATTGCTGCTTTAACCTCACATTTTACCTATTCCATCCAGGGAGACACACCCGACTAGTTCCAAGTCTGTCGGATAAGCAATAATTAGTCATCTTTTTTAACTCATTGCAGCATAGTAACAATGCTAGGGTGTATTATAAAGCAGTGTTTCTCCACCAGTCCCCACATAATATATACCATTCAAATACTATAGTGGTGTGCCTACCACAAATGCCTAACTAGACAGACAACAGACATGGGAGTATTGCACAAGTGCATTAACATGCTCTTATCTATTTGTATTTGTAAGTATTGCATAGCACTGTTCAGAGCCTTTAAAGTTTAGTTTAAATAATTATTGCTGGTTTCTATCAAAACTACACAAATACTAACACTTTGAACTAGTAGATACACAATCTAAATGACTCAGCTATACATACTAAGACAATATAGGTTCGATCAGAATGAACACAGGCTGAAGTAGTCTTTGATGCTTGATGGTAAGACATATACTATAGAGCAGTGGTTCCCAAACTTTTTGGCATCACGCCCCCTTTTTGATTTTTGAGAAACCCTCAAGCCCCCACACCCCCAGCAAAACTTGTTGAGCAAAAAAAAAAAAGGAACTGACTGGGGCCAAAAAACAAAAATAGCAGCAAAATTCGGAGGGGGGAGAGGGAGATTGACGGGGGGGCTGGGACGCCTCGCGCCCCCCCTGGAATTTCTTCATGCCCCCCCAGTTTGGGAACCCATGCTATAGAGGTTTTGCAAAATATAGTAGTATGTGTAGCCATTTTTTTTTTCAAAGAGAGCTTCTTTTTGAAGTGTCAACTATGATCGGTACTGTAAGTAAAATGTCTGAGGCATGAAAACAATTGATCTAGCATTGGAATTTGTGCTGATGTCCAATAGTAAAAATATACATTTTTAGCTAACAGTACTTGTGATGAGACCTCCCCAAGGGATAACCTGACACTGGGGCATTGTGCTCCCTTAACTCTGTAGCCTGGGCTCTCTCTCACAATGCTTTACTAGTGACAAGCAGGAAACCTTTCCAGTCATTGTGATCACTCAGCACAACTGGATATGGAAACCTCAGACCCAGCTCAATAGCATAAATGCTCCCAGAATCTCGTGAATCACACAGAGGAAGACAAACTCCCAGCCCTGCACTCCATACAATATTATTTTGTGGTGGTCAGAAACCTGAGAAGCAACATTCCTTCTAATTTTTTTTCCATCCACATGCAGAATAAGTTTTGTTATGTGCACCAAGACATATACAGATGTGCACCAACAATAGAAACACATGCTGCTGGCTGTTGCTGGCTGTGGGTGCTCTGCTAATCAGCTGGGCAGCATGTGAATCTCTCCTGGATGACCACCCAAATTCACAACTTACAGGTAACACTGCTGACCAGCATACATTTATAAGCCTTCATCTGTTATGCTTATAAAAGCACACAGAACCTTTTTCTGGGGGCAAGATAATATGTCACATTTATTTAAAATACAAAATAGATGTCAGAAATCAGCATATTTCCACCACACCAGGGGTGGGCATTAAGTTGCCAGATGCAGTTTGCCAAGGTTAGTCCCTGGTGGGCTGCCAGATGCTTTATTGACCTGAGATTCTGGGAGCACCACTGCTCGCAGCTCCATTGGCTGCAGTTCACCATTCCCAGTCAATGGGAGCTGCAGGAAATTCGAAACCCTGTTACACTAGGCCATGTTAGATTTAGCATTTTCTCACCCCACTGGGTGCTACAGTTCTTAATACACAGGCTTGCCCTTTTAAGCCTGGGCTCCATCTCCTCAGCTGAAGTCATTGTCTTGCCAGCATGTTTGTTGCTTTCAGTGTAAATGGGAGCAGAGAAAGGCCCTAGCAGGATGCCACTGTCCTGTTTCATATCCTCAATCCATGTGTCTGGAAGATACTAGCTCAGACGTGCCTGGTGAGCCTTAATGAGTCATAGGGTTGAGTGATTCCTCTGGCATGGCCTTGTGCAATGGAGACATAGAGTTGAGCAGTCCCCATTGTGTGGTGCTTTCCCTGCTGGGAACTGGGTCCTGATAATTATTCCACACCCTCATAGGTGTTGGTTACCTCCTTCATCATTGTCACTGCAGAATTAGCATTAGAAACTCTCAGGCTGTGTCTACACTGGGCCACTTATTCCGGAAAAGCAGCCGCTTTTCCGGAATAAGCTGTGAGCTGTCTACACTGGCCCCTTGAATTTCCGGAAAAGCACTGGCGATCTACTGTAAGAAATCAGCTGCTTTTCTGGAAAAACTATGCTGCTCCCGCTCAAAGTCCTTTTTCCGGAAAACTGTTCCGAAAAGGGCCAGTGTAGACAGCCCAGCAATCTTTTCCGCAAAAAGCCCGATCGCGAAAATGACGATCGGGGCTTTTTCCGAAAGCAGCGTCTACATTGGCCACGGACGCTTTCGGAAAAAGGGCTTTTCCGGAAAAGCATCCTGCCAATGTAGACACTCTTTTTCCGGAAATACTTATAATGGAAAACTGTTCCGTTTTAAGCATTTCCGGAAAATCATGCCAGTGTAGACACAGCCTCAGACTTTAGTGACAACCGCACAGCAAAATCCTGTAACTTCACACACACTAATGATACACATAGTTGGACTGAACAATTGATGTTAGCAGATCATGTCTTTTCATATGTAGCTCACATAGCATACTTCTTATGAAATATCTCATAATTATATGACAGAGATGAATATGGGGGTCTGATTCCAGGGTGCTGCTTTGAGGTACAGAGTGCCAAAAGACCAGTGTTTTCCCCAGGAATTGAACTTAGGGGGTGTGTTCAAATTTCCGGGGAGGGAGGTGTCAGGGCCAAGGAGGGGTGAAATCGTGAGGGTGAAGGTGAGCTGTATGGCACCATAGTAAAAACTGAAAAATGTTTCATGACCATTTTATTAGATTTAACTCATGTTTTAAAATCACACAAATTAAAGTTGGCTACTCAAGCCTTCTATGAAGCACTACGTCTACATCCTTCTTGGTTTCTTGTTATAATTTGGCACAACTCTGTTAATGAACTTCTCGAATGCAATGCGTTCATCTTCGGTGGCTTCTCATGTGTCCGGTACTTCCATTCCTTCAATTGATATGCTCATTAGTTCATTCACATGATCAGGCAGAAGGCGACTTCTTTCAGAACACAAAATTCTGTTCAATGATGAGAAAGAACCCACAACTGTAGCTGTTGTGACTGGGAGTAGCAAGAGATGAATTCCTACTTCTTTCATCCCAGGAAACATAGCACAAAGATCCAGTCGAGCCACTACAGATGATAAAAAAGAAGTTGAAGTCAAATCTTCATTCATTCATTGTATGATATTCCACTCTGTGTTCAAATTCTCTATTCTGTCCTGAGCACATGGCAGCCCCATTGCTGGTAGTGCCTCACTCCACTCAACTCACTGGCTGTGTCTACACTGCACCCCTTTTCCGGAAAAGGGATGCAGATGAGACAAGTCGGAATTGCAAATGAAGCGGGGATTTAAATTTTCCCCACTTCATTTTGTATAACATAACTCGCTTTTTCCAGCTCAGAGCTTTGATGGAAAAAAGCGCCAGTCTAGACGCAGCTCTTGCGGAAAATAAAGCCTTTTCTGAAAGATCCCTTATTCCTCTTAAAATAAGGAATAAGGGATCTTTCGGAAAAGGCTTTATTTTCCGCAAGAGCCGCGTTTGACTGGCGCTTTTTCCGTCAAAGCGCCGAGCCGAAAAAGCGGCAGATGTTTATGCAAATGAAGCGGGGATTTAAATCGCTTCATTTGCAATTGCGATACGTCTAATTTGCATCCCTTTTACGGAAAAGGGATGCAGTCTAGACGTAGCCTCTGTGTTTTATAGGACAGGCATCTGTAAAAGCTACATAGAAGTTGAGTAGAATCTAGAAGTTGCTGTTGTAGATTTTTAAGAATCAAGTCTGTGTACTTTTTCAGTTGTCTTAACAAACACTTCTTGTCCTCTTTACTTAAGGATCAATATAAATGCCTTCATTAGTCAACTTCTAGACTGAAATCTTTGCTTCTTCCAGTACTTTTTCAATGGATAGCTCTCTGATTGATCCAAATGTAGCTTCTAGTGTTGGACAAAGATCTACTACTGTTGTAGCAGATGCCTGGATGGCATTGTTTAATGACCCAAGTAGTTTCAACAGTAGATTTACGAGAGAGAGAATGGCAATAGTAGCAAAAGTAATCCACCAACCTCACTACTTAGATCCATCCCATCTTGGTAGATACTTTCCAAAGCCAGTAATAATGGCTGGAGTAATTTTAAAACAACAGCCAAGGATCGCTCATGAGAAAGCCAGCGGGTTTTCCCAGGTTGGACTAATTTGAACTTCAGTCCCAGTGTATCTTCTATATTTTCCAAAATATTCAGTCTTTTTGGACTCTTGCTGAAAAAAGAATATAATGAAGACATTACATTTATAGCTTTTTTAATGTCTTTTGAAGATTCTGCAGCTCGTACTAGTGCTAGTTGGAGTAGATGGCCTCTGCAGTGTGTATAGGAGAGATTAGGGTTACACTTTTCTCTGAGCAAATCTTGTACTCCACCATATCTTCCAGAGAAGTTTGCAGCTCCATCAAATGCACAAGCAACCATCTGTTTGGGGTCCAATTGACAAGCATTTAACTCTTCTAAGATGTGGGTTGTCATAGATGCAGCCGATGTGTTTTCTATAACTTGAACATCTAGAAATGCATCTACTGGCCTACCACTGACATCAAGATAACGTTAACAATGACTTAATACTTGATGCCCATTTGCATCGGTGCATTCATCAGCCATGTATGCACATTTTTTGAATGTGGTGAGAGAGTTCTTCACTTTTTCAACTGTTGAGTCTTTCACTGTTGTACCGCATGCTTCTAGCCAGTCAGTTGAGTTTCTTGCAGAAAGATAGTGAGCATTTACTGGTCTTGTTCAGAACCAGTGTTCACCTTCAGGATAAACAAGTGACAATGCACTTAACGTTGGCCTCCAGTTTGTAGTGTTTGGTATCTCTTGCTTAAATAGAAAGTATGATGCCACAGCCATGTTTGTTCGCATGAACTGTGTTGTGTCTCCAGCATTCTTAACAGCCTCATTAAGTACTTCTAAAATTGGCTTTGAAAGTTGGTTTATAAGCAGGGCTCGACAATTTAGGCAATCTACTCATCCGTGGCGAGTAGATTTTAGCCTGGCGGGGGCCGCGCAGCGCAGTCAGCGCATGCGCAGCGGTTTGCGCATGAGCAGCGTGCGCTTCAGCGCGGCTGGTGAGCAGAGCTCGCCGCCGCTTGGCGAGCCCTGCTTATAAGGCTTTCTGCATGTTGATGCAGTCCAGAGGCCTGGTGTTTTGCTGCCTTTTCACGTAGTTTGTCAGCATTGGCTTTGCTGATCAGTCTGACAAACCAAACTCCTCCACTTTTACCAGTTATAGCATTGGAAAGCTTTCCTTCTTCGTAAGCTTTTTTGCAAGAGGTGCACCAGTAGCAATCTTTTGTAACTTCAAGAAATGGAAACACTTTGATCGACAAACATTGGGAACTGCCTTTAGGTTTTGGAGACACTGTTTCTTCAGTAGGTTGCTGTATTTGTGCTTTGGGCTGGTCGGATGTAGATACACCACTTGACCCTTCAGGTGACATGTTGATATATTCTTGGTTCTTGATGTGTTCTTCACCTCGGTTAGTTTTTGAAGCCTTTGAGTGGAAAAATTGTTGTATTGTTTTTTGTCTTTTCATTTTCACTTTGACCTGCAACGTATAAAAGAGATATGAATAAATTAAATGTTTTGTTAGGATAATGCAAATTTAACTTAAGGATAATGCAAAATACACCAAAACACATAACAGAAAATATCATATTGCCTCTATATAAATCCATGTACGTGCACACCTTGAATACTGTGTGCAGATCTGGTTACCCCATCCCAAAAAATATATATTGGAATTGGAAAAGGTACAGAGATGGGCAACTAAAATGATTAGGGGTATGAAACAGGAGGAGAGATTAAAATGACTGGGAATTTTCATCTTAGAAAAGAGACGACTAAGGGGGGATTATGATAGGGGATCTATAAAATCTTGACTGGTGTGAAGAAAGTGAATAAGGAAATGTTATTTAATCCTTCACATAACACAAGAACTAGCAGTCACCCAATGAAATTAATAGGCAGCAGGTTTTAAAAAAACAAAAGGAAGTACTTCTTCACACAACATAAAATCAACCCGTGGAACTCTTTGCCAGGGGATGCTGTGAAGACCAAAACTATAGCAGGATTAAAAAAAGAACTAGATAAATTCCTGGAAAATAGGTCCATCAGTGGCTATTAGCCAGGATGGGGAGGGATGCAATCCCATGCTCTGTGTGTCCCTAGCCTGTTGCCAGAAGCTGGGAATGGGCAACAGGGGATGGATCACTTGATTACCTGTTCTGTTCATTCCCTCTGAAGCACCTGGCCTTGACCACTGTCGGAAGACAGGATGCCGGGCTATATGGACCACTGGTCTGACCCAGTATGACCATTCTTATGTAAAAATTAACTATAATAATAAAAATGCTTAGTACAGAAACTCCCCAATATAATGACCTCTCAAGATAGCAATGATGTGAGATAACAACCTTGGCAAATAATGCATTTTAAAAATCTTGGCCTACTAGGAAACACATTTATGTAAGTTTCCATTCCCAGTCACAAATCTAGCATTCTGGAGCAAAGTCACTAAAATATAGTCCAACAAACAAATGTTTATTTAACGTGCCCCTCATTTTTCCCTCCACCTCACCTCACTCACCGGTGTTGTCCTTGGTCAGTGGAGACTCAGAGATCAGAGGTGCTTTCATGTGAGTACACCTCCCAAGTGGGGGGCAAGAAGGCACCTTGCTTGTTCTTCCAGCTGCTCACTGTTCGCTCTGGCCACTGTTGTTCGTTGTGCCACCGTTCACTCCATCACTCTGTTGCCAATGGCCCTGCGCCATCACCTTCTGCTGCCACCTGCCACTGTGACCTCTGCGAGATGGTCTCTTGAGGTTCTACTCAGCTCTCAGTGATTTCAGCTGAGCTCTCAGTGGGGGAAACCTTGCTGCTAGTGCAGTCTGGGCTGTCTCTTACACAAAAACACTGTACCCACAGGAGCAGTGGCGGCTCCTCAATAGAGGAAACTAGGCAGTCGCCTAAGGTGCCAAGATAAATGGCCGTTGAGGGCTTTGGAGGTGGGGACGCTGATTGCGTGCCGATCGAGCGTTTCGCCTAGGGCACCAGTTGCAGGCAGCTCGTCTAGGGCTACTCCTGTATAGGAACACTGTCCCCACAGCAAGACTAAGCACTTAGACCTGATTATCAGTGATTTCAGCTATAGTAGTCACTTAACAAAACAAAAGACTATATATGGAGCCTAATCAGCTCTGTCTTTAAACAGTGGAGAGGGGCCGGTCAAATAGTACTTGTGACTCAGACAGACCATCAAGCAAAACACCTGTCCCCACCCTCTCTGGATGACCTCAATCAGTACAGGTTAAGTACAGTTCTACTGCCCTTTACTCAGACAATAAGAACAACAACATTTCATATTCCCCTTCTCCCCCCCCTATCCAGGTGATTTGTAACCCAACCCCAGCCAAAATCTATCACTTGGGCAACACAGCTCTGTTTGCTGTATACCTAGGTAGATTAGGTGTGAATGTAAATACAATCTGGTCCTAAAGCCTTTCCTCACAGCCCCCAGATCATCACTATAGCTGTCAGGGAAAGCTCATTTTTACTTTGCTTACAAATCATAATTTGAAATTATTAGGTTGGCCAACATCACCAAAATGAATGCACTGACATTGTCATAAAAAACAACAGCTGTATAAGGAAGCTAGTCTACGTTCATACTTTTCAAATCTATTATACTTTTTCAGATACACATATCTTATCATACACTGTATATGCTTTTAAAGTGTGTATTAATGTTTCAATTTCAATTCAAATTTCCAAACAATCACTAAATTGGCATGTAATTAGTTCACAGAACTGGGGCAGGTGGGGAAATTCGGGGGGGTATACACCCCCATAGGGGAGGTGTAGGGAAATCCCTGCAAAAGACTCAAAATAAGTTGAGCAGTTTCTGTTTTTATAGAAGCTGAAATCCTGCCCCCCTTCTGCAGCTACCGGGCCTGGGAATTGCCTTCCCCCACTGCTATGGGGACGGGGGAGATTTCCCACCCACTCCCGCCTAGGGAGGCCTGCACACTCCCCATCCCCCACCCCTCCTCACGGGCACATGGAGATTCTCCTCTGCTGTGAGGCTCCTACAGGGCCTAGCGATTTCCCCCTCTCCCCACTTCACCTGGGCATGGGCATTCCCTTCACCACCCAGGGCCTGGGGATTCCCCCCTCCCCCGTGGCTCTTCACAGGACCTAGGAATGCTCTCCTTCTTCTCTCCCCCGACTGCTCCTCTCAGGCCCTGGGGGTTCCCTTTCCCCCTTCCCCATGGCTTCTCATGGGGCCAGGCCATGCCCTTCTCCTCCCTTCTTCCCTTCTCCCCTCCCCTGCACCGCTTCTCCTCTGATTTCCCAACAAAACCCAACCAACCATTTCTTGAGTTACATATCCAAGCAACACCGTGAAAAATCAGCTAGTGTTATATAACAGCTATTATTATTATGTATTTGCAAACCAAAATGAAGACTGAGGTTCACGTCAAAGATTTCACACCTCTGTAGTAACAAGCAGTGTTCCCTGTAAGCTGATTGCTTGGGTGGCCACCCAGGAGAGCTTCAAATGCTGCCCAGCTTATTAGCAGAGCTCCCAGAGTGCCCAAAGCCAGCAGCATGTATTTCTATGGGTGGTGCGCATCTGCACATACCTGGCTAAACATAACAATTTATTCTGCACATGGAAGGAAAAAATTAGAGGGAACATCAGTAATGTTACCCAGGGAACGAGATAACGTTAATTTAGAATAGAATTAGACTCGCTCTGACTAGCTGTTAATGAACCCTGACCCAGAAGCAAGATTCGCCTGGTAATCCGTATCTCTATCACCAGCGGACTACTGATCCAATAATCAGGCAACACAAGCTTTAGGGCCAAACCATGTATTTTAGAAATATAAACAGCAAAACAGGAGCAATAAACGCAACCTACCCTATCCCAAGATATAAAGAAGATAGAAAAGAACCCAGTACAAAAAGGTGATACGTTACAAAATGTCAGGCGATCGGCGCCCATGACCTTCTACTTCTTGGCTAAATGTAAGCCTCGAAGGAGGACCAGCAGGGAGATCCCTCGACGCAGTATCCTCGCCTTCTGGCCTAGGGCTGCTGGACGATCCTCGATCATTGGATAGTGGTTCTCCCAGGATCCGGGAATGGATGACCTGTTGGTGAATCCATCCGGTCCGGAAGGTGGGTGGTGATGATGGTTGATAAGTCCAAGACCAAAAGTAATGACTGTAACCCAAAACTCTTACATGGGATGATTCCACACATGAGTGGCACACAAGTCAAAACCAAAAGACTTTACCACAAAACCATTAATCCAATGATGTTCAAATATGACAGGAACGAAAAAGGGTATGGAACCTAAGGAACCCAAAGAGCAAGAGGGACCAAAGGAACCTGAACTCTCCTCAGCCCAGGCCTTTTATTGACCTTGAGGCAGGAAAAGGTGTTGACGTGCTGAGTGTAACAGTTAGGGTCGTGTGCAGATGATTAGAGGGCTGAGTGCAGCTTTGGTGAGGGGTGCAGCACTGTAGGGACGAGTGCACATGATGTTGAGATGGGTGCATAGGTAGAGTATCGTGTGCAATGCTGCTCTTTTGGTGGGAAGCTACACTTGTGGTGGTAAAGCCATCCCTTATACAAAAGGGATTCACAGACTCCATTTTGTGTACCCTTATTCACAGAAATTACACTCAGGGTAACAGTAACAAGTCTTCATTCCTGTAAGAAGAGTTGTAGAATAATTTTTTTTATAGCTGTGATGCCATTTAATATCTCCCAACTAAGGAAATACTTCATTGGGGATAGGGAGACCATTAAGAGCTGCCAGTATATTTGCAACTGCTTCCTCCGTTATCATGCGAGTGGCCTTGTCTGTTTTAATACCAAGATGAGGAGTTATGAGAATGTTCTTTAGTTTTAATAATGGATGATCTCTGAAAAAAAAAAAAGAATAAAACAAGCAAGGCATGGTTAAGACAACTACTGGCACACATCCTAATCAATAAAGGCCCTGTGTCAGCAAAGCCTTCAGGCTTGTTCTTAAATTTATGCACTTATTTAATCTCATTAATGTCAATGGTATGTAGATATCTGCTTAAGCGTCTGCTTCATCCAGTTCAGTTTGTTTTGGGTGCCAATGGAATGTTTTAAGATTTTTACACCTTTCCTTCAGGGAAACCCAAAAACTGATTTTCATAAGCAGCAGTCTGTGCCGTGTGTTGAGGGGCAGGATTAACCCTATGTGATGATGGAGTCTTTATCTACCTAGCTTGGATAATCAACATCCCTGCCCATTTATTTAGTGCTCTAAAGTCTCATGGGACAATCTATTCCATGAGGCGTAGCAGCTTTTAATTTTTTAGATGCTAAAGAGCATCCATGACCAAGAGACCTGTAAAACATCAGTAAAACTTGCAGCATTGTACTGAAGAGACAAGACCGACAAGGAAGGGGAGAAGTGAGGCTGCTAAATGTTGTCTGGACAACCGTGGCTCATACGGTGTCTATCCATCGCCATCATTTCTATTGCCCTGGGACTGGTGTTTTCTCCCTTCAGATAAAATGTTTGGAACCACAGCTGCTTCTGCTTCATGCTGTGATTCTTGGGTAGGCATGGGCCATAAAATAGGTAGGCTGGCACATGTACTGCCCTCCTACTATTTACTGCAATATGTGCCTATCTCCAGCCTCTGCCACATCCCCACTGGCTGGGCCTTTTTGAGTCCTTATTTCTTGTTCTTTGTGACTTTAAATGCTTTTTGATAAATACACACAGCTGTGTACCTGGGCAAAGGCTCAGGGTAAGTGACATCCAAAGCCGCAGCCTTGATAACACCATTCTGAAGAGCTTCCACCAGTGCATTTTGGTCTACTACTGGACCTGGGTTGAAATAAGAGGACACTTTCTTAATGCCATATATAAATAATGTCAGGATGAAAAGGAAAAAGTATAAAGGGAAAACTTAACTAATTGCTAATTTAGAAGAGAGATTTGTATTTTAATTTTTAATATTAAAATGGATTTACAGCTCAATCTCAAGAGCTCTTGGTTCAATGGGTAACAAACTAGTATTCAATATTTGTCATGTTTTTCTTCTTCAAAGTGCTTTGGAAATATTAATCAATCTTCCAATGAAATATCTCAATGAAAACAAACAGTTAACAAAATTGTTTCAAATTGTTAATTTTGTTCTTACTTAGGGAGCCACATGTAGAGAGAGCCAGAATTCGAGGCACTAATTTTAAACAAAGAAGAGAGGAAAGTTTACCCTGTAAATGCAGAATATGAGTGATGTTGCCTGGATCTGGTCCCCCAAGGCTCAGGGCTCTCCCCTCCCCCAGCACTGGGGAGCCTGTGATGGTGCTCCAGCCCCCTGGCCGCCTCCCTATGGTGCTGGAGCACACAGTCTATTAGCCTGGGCCCCTGTAGGCTCTGGTATAGGAGGGAATGTGGGGAGTGTCTTTCTCCTTCTAAGTTGGGGGCCACGTCAGTGAGGGGTTTTGTTTTTTGTTTTGCTTCTCACTTGGGTGCGGCCCCCGATTGATTTTTTTTGGGGGGGTCAGTGGCCCCCGACCCAAAAAAGGTTCCCTACCTCTAATGGACTAGAGTCAGGAAATTCTAAATTCTGGTTACCTCAGTGACCGTAACCCTAACCCCACGGCACATACATACATATATAACAGTTTGTTTTATTATACATAGTTAATAGTATATATACACATCTATAATAGTACACTGTATAAATTTAAACACTGTAATATATTTCAGAAACTTCATTGTAAAAAGCTGTTAAGGTTTCTAGGTAAGAACATTGCTGTCTGTCACTCACCACATCATTTACAACACTCACGTGCTTAAAAATAAGGAAATGAATAGATACAAACATAATAAAATGTATACTGCTCAGTTCATAACAACTGTATACATTAATCAACTCATATTCTTCACTGAGGACTACACACGTCACATTTACATATTTGAATCTAATGTAAATTATTGGGGTGTAAAACTGCATCTTTTTTTTTAAGCAGAAACATTTTCAATCACTTTAAAGAAAAAAAACAAAACAAAACTGCCAAATGGAGTTTTATCAGATTTTTAAAAAAAAATCTTTCTTGTGAAAGGGAAGAGAGAGAGACAGACAGTTGTTACTTATCACGGGAGCTTCAATTCCAGCAGCAGTGTTGTCCACCATTCCAGTTAATTTTTACAGTTTCCCAAAGCAGTTCACCAGCCTCTCTGTTTTCAGTCACTCTCCAGCAGACACAAACCAAAAGGCCTTCAGTTGAACCTAGTCAGATTGTTGAAGATAGGAAAAATGCCTCTAGCGGCATGTCTACACTTATGAGAAGATTGACCCTCCAGAGGTCGATCTTCTAGTATTCGATGTAGCAGGTCTAGTATAGACCCCTACATTGAACACTGAAGGGCAGCCCCTGCCAGTGTCCAGTACTCCTCCTGCAAGGAGTAAGGGTAGCTGACAAGAATGTTTGCTCCTATCAGCCGCCTGCTGTGTGAACGCTGCCATGGCTCGGCTTAAGGTAAGTCGACTACAGCTATGCATTTTGCGTTGCTGGAGTTGAGTAACCTAAGCTGACCTGCCTGGTCTAGTACAGACCAGGCCCAGGAGTGTAAGCCCTGGGTATGAACTCAGGCTGAAGCTTAAACAGTTTTCTGTCTACACACAAATTGAGCTAACTCAGGACTTGGACCCAGGATGGAGTACGAGGCTCCCAGCCTGAATGAAGCCATGACCCAGGGTTCAAGCATCATTGCTTTGCAGTATATACACATTCCCACTGGACTCATGCTCTGGGATCGGCCAAAAGCATCCTCAAGTCCCATGGGCTGCCTTTCTTCATCCTCTGGACAGTCAAGTTTGGTGGACAGTCAGGGGCAGACTGGCAATCAAAATAGGCCCGGGAAATGGGTTGAGAACGGCCGACTTTTTCACTTTTTCACGCACACTATCTTTGTTCATTTACACCATACTCGCGCTGTTATTTATTGTCAGTTACGGAAAACCACACACCCACAACGACGTATGATAACAGAACTCATCCAACCACTGCGTACTCTCTACTTGCCTGTCAAGACTCGAGTGACTCCATCACCGATTCTACCGTTGCACAAAGCAGGCCTATGCATTGCTGTCATGCACCATCGTGCATCGCACGTCTGTTCCGTTGATTTCAACCGTAATGTGACGTCATTCACTTTGGTGCCAAAGAAACCAAGGCCGAGCCAGTGCAGCGGCCCACGCCTGACCACACACGCATACACACATGGCCTTGGCCGCCTCGGATTTATTCAGAAACATTTTGAATTTTGGTATTGTAGATTTTTTGGTATTAGAACAGTGGTCTCCAACCTTTTTACATCCAAGATCACTTTTTAAATGTCAGAACAAGCCAAGACCTACTGCCCCGTCCTTCCCCCAAGACCCCACCGCTTCCTTGAAGCCCCACCCTCTCTATTCTCCTCCTCTCCATCACTTGCTATCCCCAGCCCTTATATACTCTACACTGCCGCTTTTTTTTTATTCTTCTGTAGGAAGAGGTTTTTTCAACATTCGGCCTGTCTGGACAGGACCAAATCTCAGAAAAACCCCTTCTTTCGGAAGCCCCCTTATTTCTCGTGGAACGAAGAATACAGGGCTTGCCGAAAGAGCATGTTTGCTCTTCCACTAAAAAAAGCGGAAGAACAAATGCATCCATGGACGTGGAAGAGTTTTTCTGAGATACCTCTGGAATTCTGGAAAAACTCCTGCAGTCTAGCTGTACCCTCGCTGACTTGAGACAAGATATGTGGGCTCTGGGGTGGGAATGAGGGATTTGGGTGTGGGAAGGGGTGAGAGGTGCAAGCTCTGGGAGGAAATTTGGATGCAGGAGGAGGTGGAGAAGGGGACGCTGGCTCAGGGACGGGGCTCCAGGCTGGGGAGTGTTGGGGTCAGATGGAGGGTTGTGGTACTCAGTAAGCCACAGGCTTGTGGCTGTGAGGGTGCAGGAATTTGGGTTGGTGCCGGGGGGGGGGCAGGGTTCTGCGACAGGGGACAGGGTGCCAGTGGGGGCAGGGATTCCCCCACACCCACCTCCTCCCGGGACTCCTCTTCCCTTCCCTTCCCCCTCCCCCTTCCCCCACAGAGGAGGGAAAGCCCCGGCGCGCACCTCCTCCGCAGATGACTCCCCACGCCCCCCGCAGACGAGGGAAAGCCCTGGCGCATGCCTCCTCTGGGGACTCCGCCACGCCACGCCACGCCAGTTCCCGGCATGCCACAGACCTGGGGAAGGGAAGCAGCCACTGCACTTCCGGAACCCCCGGAAGTGGCGCACAGCTGCCGGACTTCCGGCCACCCCGCATGAAGCCGCCACTACCTCCATTGTCGCTGGAGGTAGGTAGTGGGGTTTCTTGGGGGTGGGCGGAAATCGGAGGGAGGCCCCCGAACGCCTCACGATTGACTGGTTGAGCCCTCGCGATCGACAGGTTGGTGACCACGGTATTAGAAGCTTTACGGTGGATATTACGGTCCATTCGGACAACGGCCCACCGGGAAATTCCCGGTATCCTGCTGGGCCATTCCGCCCCTGTGGACAGTCAAGTAGTCCTACACTGTACCACAAAAAAAGTAGCTAAAGCAGGCACCTTTTGGGAGAGCACTAGCAAGTTTGGGGACTTGGAACCACATAATGCAGTGTAAATGCTGGAGCTCTTGGTTTAGATCCAGGGTTCAGCAATTCTTAACCTGAGGTTTACAAAACAGTGTAGACTCTCCAGCCTTAAGTTAACAAACCCAGGTTCTGCTAACCTGAGTTGTACTAACCCTGGGCTTATATTGCCATATAGACAGAGAGAGCTTGTTAGCCCAGTGTACACCAGTTATACTGCCCAGTGCAATTTTGGCACTACATTCTGGAGGACTGGGGTTGGTCAGTATTGTGCAGTCAAACAATACACTGTACCCTACCTCTACTGATGTTAATGAGCGTAGCAGTGGGTTTCATCCACTCCAATTCCCTTTTCCCAATCAGTTTACATGTCTGCGGTGTCAGGCTCACGACCAGCATCACAAAATCTGACTGCTGGAGCAAGTCTTCTATCTTTGTACAATAAGTGGCACCAACAGCCCGTTCCTCTTCCTCGGTTCTGATGAGAAATAAGAATCGTGTTACAGTCAAGGAAGTTTGGGTCATGGAAAAGTTACTTTTCTACCTTATATTATTCCCACTGGTACTTTAGTTCTCAAACTACAACTAGGAAAGTATCTCTCCAGGATCATTGATGTGGTTTCAGCAGAGTGCTCGGTCCCAAAGGGGGGATAGCTGTGACAGTCAGTTGTAGGCTTAATTTCCTCAGGAAGGTAAAACTTGTGGCAAAGCAGGGGTAAAGGAAGTCTGCCTCCTCTAGGGTTGTTTCAATGGCACAGGTGCATTATGAGTGGTCCATCTCTTAACCATCCTTCAACAAGACTCTTTTTATGAAGGATGGAAGTGGCAAAGGAGTTCCTTTGGCAAGCAGGACTGTTCAGTGATGCTCCATGATTCGGATATATAGATTTTTAGTTGAAAATGTTTACAATGCATAACTATTATACAATCACCAATCCTACTCTTAATAACCTTTCTCAGTTGTAGTTTAAGAACTAACAGGTAGATTTTCATAAGCACCTGTGAAAGTCCGGAACTCAAGTTCCATTGACTTTCAATGGGATTTGTGCTTCTAAATCCACTAGGTACGCTAGAAAAATTTTCCTTAAACTGCTGAATGAAGATGAAGAAGTAAGAACTAAAGAGCCAGATAAAAATGTATCCTACAAAAATATTCTTGGGCAGAGACAAAACCCCATAACTGTGGTGTCATGGTTGATCATGTGTTTTTTCTCAAGCAGAGATTAAATTATTTTCTCCTGCTGCCTAAATCAACAACCAGGGAGCAAATGAAACAAGGCTTGAACAAAACTGCACTTAAATTTCCAGGATGTTTATTTGGCTCCCACCCAGCATAACTATATGCTCTTTCAGGGGTGGCCAACCTGCAGCTCATGAGCTGCATGCGGCTCTTCCCCCCCTTAAAGTGCGGCTCGTGAAGCCTCCCCCACGGCTCGTGAAGCCGCCCCTACGCCCCTAGAAATGGTCCCTGGCCCTCTGTGCTCACTGGGGCAGGGGAGCCGTCTGTTGCGGCAATTCAAAAATTACTCAAAAAAAAATTCTGGTGCAGCTCTTTGCATTTTTTCCGTCGCTGTTTCGGCTCTCTTCATTTAATGGGTTGGCCACCCCTGTGCTATTTGAACAGCTAGATACACATATTTCACCCTCAGAAAAAATCAAAATAATTTTAAAGGCACTTCAGAATAATAATATTTTTCACTTCTATTGCATCTTCCATCCAAGGATCACAAATTGCTGGGTAAGTACATTGTATCAAATTGGCAACATGAAGCTAATAGTGATCTGCAGCAGAAATTAAAAAATAGGTCTGTTCCTCTTTTTTTTTTTTTTTTGGAAGGCGGGGCTCTTTATGATAAGTAAAAGGAGACCTACAAAGTTTTTCAGATTTTTTTTCTGCTTGTTCTTTTTTATTTTAGAATATTAGGAATGTCTCATATGGTCTTCTCTGGTTTTGTTGAAAGACTCTGGCCCTGTCTATACTGAGATTTGCCTCATTTACAGTAATCTGTGGCCTGGGCTGCCAACATCCTTGCCAGGCCCCTGGGTAAGGTTGGGGGAAGCCAGCTTTGTGCTGCTGAAGGGGCGGGGCCTCAGGCTGAAGGGGTGCAGTGCTGACCGAGGTGCACCTCGCTGTTCCCACTCCCTCCAGCAAACCCTGAGAGTCACCCAGAGAGTGTTACATGGTGCTCTGCAGCAATTTAAAGGGCTGAGAGCTCCAGCCACCACTGATCTTGCGGTGGTGGCCAGAGCCCCAGGTCCTCTTGAATTGCTGGGCCCCAGGGCAACTGCCCTCTGACCCCACCCCCAGCAGGCATGTCTGTGGCCACCTAATAGCATAGCTGTACTGCTGGAAATCCCTGCTATAGGCAGGCAAACCCCTATAGAGTGTAGTTTGCACCAGTGCAGTTTACCCCCATTTCAAATATGGATAAAGTTGCAGTGGTGCAAATCATGGATTATACAGCACTGCCGCTATATCACAAATACACTAGGGCTACGTCTACATTGCACATTCTTGTGCAAAAAGATATGCAAATAAGGCGCGGCGATGAATACTTAAGGAGCCACCATTTTTGTGCAAGGGGCTTTTGCACAAGAAGGAGCTGTCTACGCTGCTCCTTCTTGTGCAAAAACCCCTCTTGCACAAGAGCCGTTCTGCCACTTATTTTCAGGCAGAACGGCTCTTGAGCAAGAGGGGGGGTTTGCGGAAGAAGGAGCCGTGTAGACGGCTCCTTCTTGTGCAAAAGCCCCTTGTGCAAAAATGGTGACTCATTAGGTATCCACAGAATTTCAGGGAATAAGACCTAAATTTCCAATTAAAAAATATCAGCTTAAAAATGGAAAAAAAGTTTTCAGGCCTTTCTACAGCATAAACAATCACAAACAGGTACAACTCCCTGTTTTAACTCTGCTGTCCACCCTGGATCAAGCTACCAACAAAGCCAAGATTTTTTAAAATCTCTAAGTCCACTTTTGGATGTTTACACATGATTTCAGGAGCTGACGTAAGGCAATTTTTTTTTTTTTTTAAATCTTGGTCTCTCCCCTTCACACCCCAATTCTTTGCTATAATCACAGATTATCTGTTCTCTCTAAGACTATATCTACACAGCAGTGTTATTTTGGTATAACTGACGTTATTCCAAAATAAAGAGTGTGTCTACACAGCAAACCTTTATTAAAAAATAATGGTGAGCTGGAGGACTTCTTACTCCAACTCCTGTAACCCTCGTTTCATGAGGAGTAAGAGAAGTCAAAGGAAGAGTGTTCTTCCTTTGACTTCCTGCTGTGTAGACAGCACCAAAAGCCAAATTAAGATATTTCGACTTCAGCTATGCAATTGACGTAGCTCAAGTTGTATAGCTTAATTCGAATTTTGCCCTTTTGTGTAGATGTACCCTAAATGAAAAATACCTCAACTACTCCCGTCCTAGGAAAAGGATGTGCTGTTTTAAAAACATTATTAATTATATAAAGAAGTGAAAAATGGAGTCTGCTTTAATGGGGATCAAGATACTTTTACCTCCGGTTCCTGTTGTGATACAGAATTTTCATTTCAAAAGCTTTGGCCCTCCGTGCAATCTTATACCCAATGCTGCCCATTCCAATGATACCAAGAGTAGCCCCAGTGACTTCATCTCCCAGCCAGTCAGCAGGAAAACATTCAGTGTCTGGGGAAACTGCAATCTGACAACCTAAAATAAAAATACTGACTCAGAAATGGATTTGTTTCAAGATGGAACAATAAGATGCTAGAATGTGGCCTTTAGGCATTACTAAAACATAAATGTTAAAATAATCACGATTAAGAATAGAAAAACACTGTTTTAATTACTGGGCTTTGCTCTTTTTTCCCCTCCTTCCCATTATCCTATTATAATGTTGAAAATAACTGCTTTCCCTCCTGATTCTCCAGTTAACACAGAAAGTCTGTTGCCTCTTAGGAAGTCTCTCCCAGACTTTAACCTGCAAATGCCGTTGCAAACAATGTAATACAGTATTCTACAGCCAGGGTCAGAATAGTTTAGTGCACAAAAGTGCCAATTCAGGATTTAGTGAACTTAATGGAGAATAATATCAGATGTTTTTGTTATTTAAAACAAGGACAGTTTGTCATGTCCACCTCTCCTGTTCTCTCTGAAAAGGAGATTGCTTTCCTTTGAGAGCATTTGTCAGTTATTTACCCAGATTCCTAGATAATCAATTAAACTCTAATTCTGGTTAAAGAATAAACCAAGGAGATCTTTATTTGCAGAACACAGAAAATAGTGACTGTCGCACACACTACTTGCTTGCCAACAGGGTGAGAGGGTCTTGTGACAAAAATCTACTGCCCAGACATTCCCAACTCTCCCTAATCATAAGCTGTGCATTGTGAAGCCTGTAGTGCAACGGCCCATTCCTACAAATAAAATCTCTACTGTGCCAGAATCACAGCTGCCATATTTTGTGCAGCTCCATGTGATACAAGGGAAAATGTCACGGATCTCTCCCACATGGTCTCTCTGCTCCCCATGCTGTGTGAGCAGGTCTCAGGGGCAAGAGCTCATCTCCCTGGAGCCCCTAAGAAAATGGGAAGCAGAGGTGGCTAAAGAGAATCAGGTGAAAGTGGGAGAGGAAGTATCAGAGGCAGCAAAGGTGGAGCGGGGAAGCAGGACCGGTGCTGGGGGGAGCTGGCTTAAAAGCCAGTTCCCCCCAGCACTGGCTCTGTGATGCACGGGGGGGAACAGGAGGCAGAGGAAGTAGAGCCGCAGCGTTCCTGGAGCTGGCACAAGCCTGCTCAGTCCCGGCTTGCACTGGCTCCAGGAATGCTGCGGCTCTGCATTTTAAATGTAGTAAGAGCCCAGCAGCTCTTACTACATTTAAAATGCAGAGCCACAGCGCAGGTGGCTCCCAGAGCCGGTGCAAGCTGAGAATGCTCAGTCCTGGCTTGTGCCAGCTCCGGGAGCTATCCCCGCTGTGGCTCTGCAGAGCCTCCCCTTATTGAATAATCATGTAGTCAAATCAAATTGTATCAACTACACGATTAGCCAATTATCTGCTCCTTAACATCTTTGGAGGGGACTGTTCTCCAGTTGATGCCAGCTACTCTTCTCATCTTTGTGGAGTATCAGCAACGACTCGAGAGCTCTAGGAGATTAATTTATTGCATTTAAGGAAATAGGATAAATTGATAGCCAGTGGATCGATCGCTGCAGTGTCCCTCCCCAGTGCAGTAGAGACAATCTCTTAATGTTAGACCAGTGCTGCCTAGCCATGTTGTGGGAATAGGCCATAAGTTATTATGAGCTCCTTCTGCAGTTGCTGAACAAAAATATGGCTGGTGTCACGTAATAATCATGGCAAATTTTTTATTTGTGTGATGAAGTGGCGGATTAAAAAAAAATATATTTCTGGCTCTGTAGGAAGGTTTGACATTCTATGACAGTAGTTGTAAGGGAGGTAAAAGTAAAGAGTTTAAAATTAATGGACCAGATTTTAAATGGCCTAACCTGAGACACCTTAAAGGATCCTGATTTTCAGAAAGTGGTGAGGATGTGACCTCTGTATATCAGGCCCTTTAAAATTTCTCCTATAGGGAATCCAAAATCACTAGTTACTTTTGGTCAAGAACACCACATCTTGAAATAAATCCCTTACCCAAAAACATCAGACAACTTAAAATATTGTCAAGTGTTGAAAATACATTGTGGGGAAACAGCATGAAATCTATGACCATACTTGTTCTGGAGATGGAAATTTAGGTTCTAGTGTGACTAGTAAGCCCCTTCTATACATTACAAATTGACAATGGAATCACTTAACCTGAACCTTAACAAAACCTAGGGATATTTTTCTCGATTTTTCAACGTAGTTTCAACTAGATAATGTGCTATAGACATATATAAAATATGCCAAACTAGCCATCACTATTAAAGACAATGAGGCTTAGTATTTTAAACACTTTTGTTTATCATTCAAATACATTTTCTGAAGCTTAAACTTTCACAGTTTATTACAATGGGACTAATTCTAGGAAACTTCAAGTAAGCAGAAGCTACAGCTCATACGATTTCAGGAAATATACAAAAAGATTTAAATGTTACCTTCCACTAGTCTTCTAGCAGATGCCAGCAGCAGGGCCATTCCAGTGTCTGCTGTGGAGCTGGAAACAGCATTTGGGGCATTAGCCATTTTCACTCCAAAGCTAGAGATTAGTTTCAAATCCAAGTGATCAATTCCGACACCTGAATTTGCAATCACCTTCAAGTTGGGCAGGCTCTCGAGGAGTTCTCGGTCAATGATGGGTTTTTGCCACCACACATAAATAGCTTGGACCTTTTTGCTCAAATGGTTTTTGTTTTTGAGAAATTTCTTCATGGTGATAAGGTGAAAGTATTTCTTCAGGAAGTCCACATGGGCCTCCAGCACGCCAAGTACACCCCCCACTTCATTAACCAGAAGCCCAGGCAGCTCTCGCTGTTCCATGATCTGTAAGAGGAAAGAAAACAAATATTGCTAACAAATGTCAAAACATTTTTAAGAATTGTCCACCAGGGTCTGTATCATTGCTTTGCTTTTCCAAATCGTGACCGCTACAGAAAGAGAACATGTATATAAAACACCTGGATAGTGGGATAAACAAACCAAGTCGATTCAATTACTCTTTGTAATCATTTATCAGCCATTTCCAGAACTGAAACATTCACAAAACTAAATCTGAACAAATTCTGTTCCTTCTGGCCTTTAGGCTGTCACATCAGAGCCATAATGCTCATGACACAATGTCCAAAGTCATTGATGTTGGATGTCTTAATTTCAGACCATCCAGAAAGCATTTAATTTAAAAACCAAACAAACTAAAATCTAAATAATTGACCTCTTACTGGATCAAATGTGATCCCTGTAAATAATATTTACACTGGAACACTGGAGTTACCAAATACTTTTTAAACAGTTCACTGCTGAGGTTATTTGCAGCTACTCGCACTGAAGAAATGTGAGAGAAGCAAGTTACTAACCTTTTATAAAGTTGTCCTTTGAGGTATGTTGCAAATTGCCATTCCATTCTTGGCTGTGCGCATGCAATGTGCACCGTCATTGGAAACTTTTCAGTCAGTGGCACTCAGACAACCCATGCCTGCTGATGGGGGGAGGGGCAGAGAGGGCAGCCAGCTTCAGCAGTGTTACTGAGCATGCTCAGTCTGTGGATGTTCAGTAAATCTGGAAGGGGGGCACATGACCCTGCATTGCCCCCCACCGAACATGTCACCTATGGTGGTATCTGCTTGAGTGCTCGCTGCTTGAATGCTTGCTGCTTCAGCACAATGGCAATGCTAGAAAGGGCCCAGCTGACCCTGAGCCATTTCAGTTCTTTTTTTTTCAGAAACTCCAACAGAGAGGGATAAGAGGGTGAGTCATGGAATGGTCATGTGCAACACATCTGAAAGAAAAGGAAGTTACTCATCTTGGTGCAGTAAAGACAGTTCTTTGAGATGTGTGTCCCTGTGGGTGCTCCACTGTAGGTATCGGGCTTGTCCCGGCACCGCAGATTGGAGATTCGTCAGCAGTGGTCTGCTGGAATGCTCAAGCGTGTTAGGTGCCTTGTGCCGTTCATGCCGTTTCTTAGAGCACGCAGTCCGGCTCCACCAGTTCCTCCTAATCGCTGAGTATCTGAAAAACATAAAGGAGGAATTCCAAAGTGGGGAGGAGGGCGGGTAGTGGAGCACCCATGGGGACACACATCTCGAAGAACCGTCGTTACTGCACCAAGGTGAGTAACTTCCTCTTCTTCGAGTGGTGTCCCTGTGGGTGCTCCACTGTAGGTGACTTTGTAGCACTGGCCCAACATAAGGAGGCGGGATTCAGAGTTAAGGTTTTGCTGCTGTGGACAGCACTGCAGAGGCAACTGCTGAGTCACTAATGAAGTTGTTGGGAACAGTGTAATGTTTCGCAAAGGTGTAATTTGAGGACCATGTGGCAGCTCGGCAAATGTCACATAGAGAAAGAGCAATAGCAGCTTATACAGCCTAGTAGAATGGGCTCTTGGCATCTGCAGGAGTGACTTGTTCTGTGACGAATAGCAAGGCACGATGCACGAAACAATGAGTTTTTATATGCATTGCGCAGAGAGCGACTCGCCTTTAGAGTGATCAGCCATCGAAATCAACAGTAGTTGGGATTTCCGGAAAGTTTGCGTTCTATCGATATAAAACACCAGTGCCCTATGCCCATTTAATGGGTGAAGGTGTGCATCTTGATGGGAGTGTGGCTAGGGAGAGAGAGTTGGGAGGATGATAGCTCATTGATGTGAAAATCCAAGTTTATTTTTGGTAGGAAGGCTGGCTGTGGGCGGAGTATAACCCCCTGACTTGTAAATATTGTATAGGGAGGTATAGCAGAGAGAGCAGCAAGTTCCCCTACCCTGTGTATGGATGTTATTGCTAACAGGAAGGTAACCTTGGTGGTTAATAGCAGTAGGGGGCAGGTTGCCAAAGGCTCGAAGGGAGGTCAAGTTAGGGCATCCAGAACTAGCTCCAGGTTCCATGGTTGAGGTGGTGGGTAGAGATTTGCCATTCCTTTCATGAACCGTCTAGTAATTAGATGAGCGAACACCAAATAGCCCTCCACTGGTTGTCAGATGGCAGTGATTGCAGCAAGGTAACAGCACTAGACCAGATTGTTTTAAATGCAGGATGTACTCAAGAATGCAATGGATGGGGGTAGAGGACGAATCTAGACTGTTGTCCATGCACCAGGAGCAAAACCTACGCCACTTGTGCAGGTAAGTGGCCCGAGTAGTGGGTCTTCTACTATGGATCAAGACATGTTTGACCTCCTGAGAACAGGTCATTTCCGCATCTTGGAACCAACTAGGAACCATTCTGTGAGGTGAAGGTGGTCGAGTTGAGGGTGCACCAGAGTTCCCTGGTCCTGGGTCAACAGGTTGTGACATATGGGTAGGTGATAGGGTGGGTGAGGAGACATCCGAAAAAGGTAAGGGAGCCATGTCTGACATAGCCAAAAGGGGGCTATGAGGATTACTGTTGTGTTGTACCTGATGATCTTCTCTAAGACTCAAGAGACTTAAGACTATCAAGAGAGTCGAGGAAAGGTGTACAGCAGGTAATCGCTCCAGTTGAGGAGAAAAGCATCTCCCAGGGATCTCGGCACGATGCCTGCTCTGGAACAGTAGTACCAATATTTCGCATTTCAATGTGTGGCGAATAGGTCTATGGTTGGGAAGCCCCAATGGCAGAAGAGGTCTTGTAGTACCCAGTGATGTAGTTCCCATTAGTGGTGCGTGACAAAGTACCTGCTGAGTGCGTCGGCAGTGGTGTTGTCTTCGTCAGGTAGGTATGCCGCTAGAATCGTTACGTGGTGACAGATGACCACTCCCATAGGCGTATTGCCCCTGCACAAAGGGAACACGATCGAGCTCCTCCCTGTCAGTTATGTAGAAAACCGTGGTCAAGTTGTCGGTAAGCACCCTGATGGTGTAGCCTCGAATAAGTGTGACAAAATGTTTGCATGCATTGAAAAAGGCTCTCAATTCTAGAAGGTTGATATGGTGGGAGGTCTCCTATGTGGACCAATGGCTCTGAACACTATGGTCTTCAGACTTCACCACTTTTGGTGGTACCGAGATTCTCCTGTGAGCATTGTGTTTGCCGGGCACATAGACCGAGGCTATCCAATGCTGTAGACTCCGCAGGTGAAGTCTGGCATGTGCTACAATATATGTGGTAGCTGCCATGTGTCCCATGAGTTGTAAGTATGGAAATCATGGGGCTTGCGGAGAGAACTTATATGAGCTCTTGGATAGTCTAAAATGTTTAACGTCAGGTACGCTCGGGCAGTAGACGAGTCTAGGCGTGCTCCGATGAATTCCAAGGATTGTTGTGGCGTCATCGACGATTTTGGGATATTGATTATAAGACCAAGAGCTTCAAAAGCTGTTCTCGTCATGTTGATAGACTGTAGTGTGTCATTGAAGGACAGCCTCTTCATCAGGCAGTCATCGAGATAAGGGAATATTATGATCCTGGCTCGACAAAGGTGGGCTTCTATGATGGCAAGTGTCTTCAAAAAGACTCTGGGCACTAAAGACAGACCAAAGGGTAAAACTCTGTATTGGAAGTGCTCAACTCCTACAACGAATCTTAGAAAGTGTCTGCATGCTGGATGAATTGTAACATGAAAGTAAGCGTCCTGCAGGTCGAGGGACGCAAATTAATCCTCGTGCTTTAGAAGAGTCTCTTGAGAGGGGTCCCTGAAGAGGGACGGGGATGGTGGGGAAGGCAGAGGGAGCGAGGTGAAGGGGATTGAGTAGCCGTATGTTATTAGCTCGAGGACCCATCGATCGGTGGGAGTGGAGGCCCATCATTGTTGAAATGATCTCAGGCGGTGGTGAAACAATCTTGGTTTTTTTTGCATTGATGACCAATGAGGGGAATGGTTTGCAGGCCATCGACCAATGCATCAAACTTGCTGCCGATTTATTCGGCTGGTTAGATGTCTTGTTGTTCTGCGAGCATCGTTTTTATGGTTGTTGCTTGAAACGCTGTTGGTAGAACAGCCTATGCTGGGGTGCAGAATAAGAGAAAGGTCTGTGTCTTTGGTAAGGAGTATAATGTTTGCATTGGTACGCTGGCATGTACATACCCAGTGTAGTTCTCGAGTCCTTACTGGAATGGAGGACTTCATCGGTTTTCTCCGCGAATAGCTTTTGTCTATCAAAGGGTAGGTCTTCCACCTTCAATTGTAATTCTCCAGGGACTCCTGCGGATTGAAGCCATGAGGCTGTGTGCATTACTACTGAGGTTTCAGTGGATCGTCTGGCTGTGTTGGCTATGTCAAGTGCAATCTGCAGGGCTATATGGGAAGCGGTGTACCCTTCTTGTATGACCAATTTTAGAATCTGGTGCTTGCTATCCGGGAGGTGCTCTGAGTATGGTTAGTTTCGTATAATTATCGAAGTTATGATTGTCCAAGAGAGCCGCATAATTAGCCATTCTCAAGGTCAGAGTGGCCGATGAATAAACCTTTCAACTGAAGAGGTCCAACCGTTTACTGTCCTTGTCATTAGTAGTGTTTTCATATTGCTGGGCCTTGGCCCTCTGTTGTGACACGTCAACCACAAGGGAATTAGGTTGTGGGTGAGTAAATAAAAAGTCCATTCCTTTTCAGGGGACAAAATATTTCTTACCTGCTCTCTTGTTGGTCACGGGGGCAGAGGCTGGTGTAGGGGACAAAATATTTCTTATCTGCTCTCTTGTTGGTCACGGGGGCAGAGGCTGGTGTTTGCCAAATGTTGTCCGCCACTTCTAAAATAGCCTCATCGAGTGGCAAAGTGACCTTGGATTTTTGAGAGGGCTGCAGATTTTTTAACAGACAGTGCTGCTTCTCTTGAACTTCCGTGAGTTGGACCTCCTGACTCTCAGCAACTCGTTTGAACAGGTTCTGAAATTGCAGGAGGTCATCGGCCGGGAGAAGACGAGGATGGATCCGTTGGAGAAACCTGCTGTGGTTGCTCCTGGTCAGAGAGTTGACTCTCCTCAGGCTCAGAATGTTGAAGTGTGTGGGATACGGTTTGAGTAGGAGTGGGAGGTCTCGGGTTGGCAGGGGTAGAAGAAATAGCATAGTCACGCCTGGAGTCCGAGCGATAGCAGCAAGATGACTCCCAATGGGAATGATGCGATGAGAGGGAATGATGTCTAGGGTGACGGCATTCATAATAGGTGTGACCATAGTGACGGCTATAATGATGTCTGACAGGTGAATACCCGCTCCTACGGCTGTCATGGTAGTGGGTGTAAACTGAGAGTGTGGGTGATCTAGGAGACCGGGATCTGTGCCTTGTGTACACCGGAGATAGGGACGCGTGCCGGTGCTGGTACTTGCAGTGGGGTGAAAGAGAACTGTGTGCCGATGAGCCCTGGTATACAATGGTGGAACAATGTTGTGGTGGGTCTGCCGACGGAGGTGGTGAAGGGGAGAGAGGCTCTGGTGAAAACGAGATATGTTCCGGACTGGGGGAAGGAGCGATGACCCTGCGTGACTTATGGTGTGCCTTCGCCGGTGTTGAAGATTGCTCTAATGCTGACTGAATTGTAGGCTGTGCATGAGGTGTAGTCAGCAACGGTGCCGGCTGTGGTGCCAGTGTTTGCTGCACCGGCGCTGCCGATCATGCTGACTGCACAGGAGGTGCCATTTTAGGTGCCAAATCTGGCCCTGAGGCCGATAGCGGTGCCGCAAATGGCGTTGGTGCTGCTGACGTCAATTCTTTTCGTAGACTTGGCCCTGGTGCCGACGTGCTACGGGTTGGTTTCTCTTTCTTGGGTGGCGAGTAAGAGCCGTCCCTGAAGTGCCCGGCTTATCTCCGACACTAACTCGTGTCGGTGGCAACGAGCGAGTTGGAGAGGGACTGTTTTTGGTAGCACTACAGGGCCCAGGCGAGAGAGCCTTATCGGCTCTAAGAGAGTCTGATTGGGGCGGGGAGAGGTCAGTCTGTGGAGGCAGCAATGCCTTGTTGAATAAAAGCATTTTAAGCCTCATCTCCCTGTCTCGTCTTGCTCGTGCTGTTAACTTGGAGCAGTGAGGGCATTTTTGTGGGATATGCCCCTCATCTAGGGAGCTAATACAGCGGGAGTGCCTGTCTGATGTGAGCATCAGTTCCCGGCAAGTGCTGCATTTTTTAAACTGGGTGATCCTTTGTCCTTGTTAAAGACACAGTATTGCGTCGATTCTCTCTCTCTCTCTCTCTCTTTTTTTTGTAACAACAATAAAACTAGTGGTAATACTAAGCAAACTACAACTATTAACTCTACAACTATCTAACGATTAACTAACAACTATCTAATTTCTGACAGGATCTGACGAGAGGGAGCTCCCTCCGTCTGCGACTGAGGATGGTTAGGAGGAACTGGTGGGATCCGGACTGCGTGCTCTAAGAAACATTGTGAACGGCACGAGGCGCCTAATGCGCATGCGCGGTCCGGCAGACCACTGCTGACGAAATCTCCAATCTGCGGCGCCGGAACAAGCCCCGACACCTACAGTGTAGCACCCATGGAGACACTACTCAAAGAAGAATAACTGTTACAAAAGATAAATGACAGTGTTTTTTCTTCTTTGAATGATTATACACAGGGCTTGACAATTAGGGCAATCTATTCGCCTGTGGCAAGTAGATTTTAGCCTGGTGCGGCCGCGCAGCGTGGTCAGCGCATGTGCAGTGCGGTCTGCGCATGCGCTTCCGCGCGGGCTGGCGAACAGGGCTCGCCGCCGCTTGGTGAGCCCTGATTATACATGTACATTTGATGCTTGGTGACTCCCAAGCAGCGATATAGGTGGAGGGATCAGAGTTCATGTATACACAGACTGTACAGTCGCACAGTTCAACCAAATCTGGCATTGTCTTTAGAATATTGGGTGATGGCGTAATGGGAAGTAAAAATGTGCACCATTTTACTTTAGATAGAACACTCATATGAGGATATATGTTATCTTTAAAGAAATCTGTATGCTGTGATTTGGAAATACCATAATGCAATCTTTTAATCATGAAAATGCAATTTACAAATGTAGAATTTTCTTTCTTTTTGTTTTAACATAACTGCACTCAACATCAAGACAACATAAAACTTTAGAACCTACAAGTCGAAGCATGAAGGGACATAGGAATGTTTTAGCATATCGGGCATGTAAATACCTTGAAAAGCAAGCTGCAACAGTGCCATGCAAATGCCTGTTCTTACCATCTCTGCAGGGGGCAGGGGCGGCAGAGATGTCCCTACTGCTGCACCTCTCCTGTGGTGGCTGTTATTCATTTCAAAGGGAGAAGTGCAGCGGGATAGCGAGCACCCCCTTATCAACTAATAGAGTAGTTGATGGAAATTCCATCGACTACTTGATTAATCGAAATTTAACATCCCTACTAGGAACTGCTATGAGAACATTGAAAACTGACTTAACTGTGAAAGTGATAGAGACCCCTTAGAAAAATGGAACAAAATGTTGGGTCCAAGAATTGAGTTCTTAGATCTGCTTTGATTTACCAGTGTTAAGTGTGCAAAGCTCTCAAGGTGAAATAAAATTTGGTGGGAGATTTCAGATCAAGACTCGACCTGAAGAAGTCAGCCTAGTTGATGTCCTGATATCAAGACGCAATGCTGTTGCATTGACTTAAAAGTTTTTGGAGTGAAGTCAAATTTCTTGAAAGAATCCATGCTAAATCCATCCTTGATACGCCCAAGAGTGTCTCATTAAATCAACAGTAACTATGTTTCATTTGTATGATCATATCCACACAGGAATTTTGCTTTGTTATATTTAATATAAAACTCCTCTTTTGGTCAATATTATTTTGGTTTTTCTCCTGTTATTCTGAAGACCATGAAATGCAGCGAATACATCCACCCCCCTTAGGATATGAAAAGTATATAAATGTAGATTGTGTGTTGAATTATGCAGGATGTATTTGTTGAAAGAGTAGATTGAAAATAGGTTGTGAAGTGATTAAAAAATAAACGGGCAGCATTATCTCTTGTACATGTAAATGAACTTTTTTGTCTTAGTGGTTGGCTAAATAAGAAGTAGGACTGAATGGACTTGTAGGCTATAAAGTTTTACATTGTTTTGTTCTGGAAGGCAGTTATGCAACAAAAATCTATGTGTGAATTGCATTGTCATGATAAAGAGAGTGCACTACAACACATGCATGAGATGAATTGAAAAAATGATTTATTTTTACAGTGCAAATATTTGTAATAAAAAATGATATAAAGTGAGCACTCTACATTTTGTATTCTCTTTTGTAATTGAAATCAATATAATTGAAAATGTAGAAGAATCTCATCCAAAAGTATTTACTTTCAATTGGTATTCTATTGTTTAAAGATGTTATTTAAACTGAGATTCTTTTTTTAATCCTGATTAATTTTTTGAGTTAATCGCATGAGTTAACTGCAATTAATTGACAGCCCTAGACTGAAAATTATCAGAGTTGTCTACAACTGCTCCATTAACAGCTTTGGAATAATTGACTTTATTAGTTCACTAGAAGACTTACCCAGCATTGCTCGGGTCCTTCAAGACAGGTGCCTGGGGTAGTGGGGGTGAGGTGCAGGAGTCAGGGCAGGAGGCTGAGGGTGTGTGTGTGGGGGGGGGTGGGGGTGTCTAGGAGTCAGGACTGGGAGTGAGGAGAGGCTCAGGGCATGGGGCTTGGAGCCTGGGGTGGTGCAGGACTCATAGTTGGGGGTGAGGAGGATCTCAGGGCAGGAGGTGGAAGGTGCAGGAGTCAGGGCAGGGGACTGGGAGGCTTAGGGCAGAGGGTGGGGCAGCTGCTGGCTTCTCCCTGGGACTGGCCCAGAGTGGCAGGAGCCGCATGGCCCGCCTGTCAGTTTCTCCCTGGGGCAGCAGAGGCTGCATAGCATGATTGGCGGCTTCTCCCCAGGGCAGCGGGAGCCATGCTGCTAGGCAGCCACTGCTCCCTGGGGTTGGGGCACTTGCTGCCCCACTGTGGTCATTCTGAGATATAATTGTCTCCTGTGATTGCTGCCCCACTGTGATCATTTGTGAGTATAATTGTCCCTGCTATTATACCCCTCCCTTTCCGTTTGATGAGAAACAATCTCATTCCAGGCACATCCCATTGTCCTGGCACAACCAAACTCTGACCTTGCTTTAAGTTATGATAAGAGGAAGCTGCATACTAAATTTGGTGGTCCTAACTCTTACTGTTTAGGGCAGGGCAAAATACAAAGCCACCAGACCTAGTCCAGGGATATAGCAGGCAGCCTCAAGCAGACTCCCTGCCTGCCCACCTCTCCCCCTCCCCACACACAACTCAGAATCAGAAAAGTAGCTGCCAGGTCATTTGTCTTTCAACAGCTGTGGGGAGGAGAGGAGAGGCTTCATGCGCTACCCCCACCCCAAGCACAATCCATTAACTGCCTGTTTGAAGCACAGGCTGTGCATGAAGTACCACTCTTCCTCCCCTCAGGCTCATAGCTATTCACAGGCCACATGGCCCCTGCCATGGCCAGGCAGGCAGGCAGGGAGGCTGCCTGAGAAATGTGCTAGGCTACTTGCTGGGAGTCACCTAGTTAAGTCTCCCAGCCAGAGCCTGTCTTTGGCACCCCAGATCCTCCTTCCCCCGCCCCTTGTGCCCCTACTCCTGCCCCTTAACCCACATACCTCAAACCCTCTGCCCCCTCCAGCACCCATACTCTGCACCCCAATCCTCTACCCCAAGTCACAAGCCAACCCCCTGCATCCCAGGCCCCTGCACCCCAGTCACAACCGCCTCCTTCACCCAAACTCCCTTACAAATCTCACACTCCTCCTACACCCCAAGCTCCCTCTGTACCCAACCTCCATCCCAGCCCTCCCACCTCCTCCATTAATATCATGGAAGAGCGGAGCCCTTGGCCACTTTTCAAATTCTTGGAGTGGCCCCCATCAAAAATAATGCCTACCCTTGGTTCAGGAGGAGGAGTTGAACAAAAGGACTCTCAGACAGATGGACAGACAGATGCACAAAGTTTCTAAAATATATAGTAAAACGATTTAAAAAACAACACCGGTCCTATAGCACCTTAGGGTACGTCTACACTTGCTCCCCAGTTTGAGCTAGGGATGCAAATGTAGGTGACCGAAATTGCTAATGAAGCGGGGACTTACATTTTTTGAGGAGTAACGTTAGTTCGAACCAAGGGGTTTGGTTCGAACTAACGCGTCCCGGTGCGCACTTTCACTTTCTAAATCAGCTGTTGAGCGGAGAAGCGCGCCGGCGAGATCATGCTAATGAAGCGCGGGATATTTAAATCCCCTCTTCATTAGCAATTTCGGTCACCTACATTTGCATCCCTAGCTCGAACTAGGGAGCAAGTGTAGACGTACCCTTAGAAACTAACAAAAATATAATTAGTATCATGAGCTTTCGTGGGCACAACCCACTTCTTCAGATGACAAATATGGAGCAAGGGGCATAGATTATATATTTGTCATCTGAAGTGCGTTGTGCTCACGAAAGCTCATGATACTATGAATATTTTTGTTAGTCTCTAAGGTGCTACGGGACCAGTGTTGTTTTTTTAGTTACAGACTAACACGGCTACCCCTCTGAGTAAAAAGACTGTTATTATTTAGATTATCACATGATTGGAGTACAATGATAGGCATTAGGTGGTGCCATAAATGTGACATCAATGTACAGGAACATGTTTGCTTTTCATTAGTCAGTGTTACACTGCGAAATTATTGTATAAGTCAGTAGAATAAAGTCGTTTCACAGATATGCCAATGCATATGTATGTTCTCTGAAACATCATATAGGGATTACTTCACTAGGAATGGTAAGACCATTGAGAACAGCCAGGATGTTTGCTACTGCTTCTTCTGTCATCTTCCGAGTGGCTTGGACTGTAGCAGTTCCAATGTGAGGAGTTATGATAATGTTCTTTAATTTTAATAATGAATGATCTCTGCAAGAAAAAGAAAGAATAATTAGAGGTGAATTTTACATTGCTGTTGTCATATTCACTCGAACAGAAAAGGGCCAAACTGTAGAGCAGCAGTAACTGGCAAAGTTTTGCATGTGGATTTCCAATTTCCTGACCAGATGGACTGGACGCCATTTGTGGCAATGGCATCTGGTCCATCCTGTTGGGAACACTGGCAACCCTACGTGAGGAAGGAGGACAGTGATACACAGAGGGTTGCACAGAGCAGGGAGTAAATTTGCCCACTTCTTCTCTTGCACAGGCCTTCATGTCACTCAGGCTGCTACAGAGCTGCAATATGAGACAATAAAGATCTATTTGCGCCACTTGTGCGTAACAACCTGAGGATTTGGCCTCCAACAGCTTATAGGCATTTGTAGATGATGGATATTGACATTGCAAATATATTTTTTGCTCTCTCTCATGTGCATGCATGAAGAGTTTAAAACGTTGGACATAAGGAACTGGCCAAGTGATGCCAAAAGAATCAGGATTGGAATTCAGGAGTTGCTGACTCCTAGTCTTGTACCCAATGTATCAGAATACAGCTCTCCTGCAAAAATATGCAAACAGCTATGTAAAATGTGATTTAGATTTGAAGATTGTGTCTAACATTCAAATAATTTTCAAGAGCTTTGGAAGAATTTAAGAGTGATTTCCAGTATTTGTAATCCACATAATTTATGATCAATAGAAAGAAAACAGTTTTCTACCTTGGCAGAGGTTCAGGGTATGTCACATCCAAAGCTGCAGCCTTAATAGTCCCATTTTGGAGAGCTTCCACCAATGCATCCTGATCAACTACTGCACCTGTATTAAAATGAAAGTGTCTTATTGCCATATCCAGATACAGTACAGAAGAAAACTAATCTTCAGGTAAATTCTATCTCTTTACCTCAGAGGAAAGGTCCCATAGTACAATTTAATATTTTATTGGATTTACATCTCATTATAAAAACAAGACCGCTTTCTAGTAATGGGTTAACCAAACAAAGCAAAAAAAAATAATTTTTTTTAGCATGTACCATGGTCCAGCGAACAGGGCACTGGATGGGGATTCGGGAGACTTGGTTTTATTCCTGATTATGCCATTGACCTGCTCTGTGATTTCTCTCTGTTTCTATATTTTCTTCATTCCTTTACCTACATTGTCTAATGAGACTGAAATCTCTTTGCCGCAGGAGCAGCCAGACATGGAGAGGCTGGGAACACTTTGGCTTTGCCCCCACTCTACCAAGCTTCTTGCACCCTTGAGCTTAGTCCCTTATAAAGGGCAGAAGAAAGCTACAAAGAGGGAAAGTAGAGGGAGCGAGAGACGTTGCTGCAGGGAAAATTCTTACACTAAGGAAGCTTGTAGGCTAGAAGCCAGGGAGCTGGAGGCATTTGTGAAGAAACCTAGATGGGGTTTTGGTATAAAAGTTTGGGCCTAAAGGCCAGTGACAGAAGGCTGAGCTCCAGCGAAGCAGCACTGGAAAATGGGCTTTGAGAATAGATTGGCACAGAAGA
Source organism: Rafetus swinhoei (assembly GCA_019425775.1). NCBI lineage: Eukaryota > Metazoa > Chordata > Testudines > Trionychidae > Rafetus > Rafetus swinhoei. Next base: position 102,139,208 of record CM033424.1, on the reverse strand, counting down.
AGAGCTCTGGCTGTCAGAGAAGATACCAAAGCTAAGTATGGACTCTTACGTGGTGACAGATCTTGTGGGACGGTTATGAACTATTTCTGTGATTAAACTGACCCCCAGCAGAGGTGATGGTAGCACAAAGAGAAGCCCTTGTGCTGTCCTTCAGCAGCCCTGACAACAGGGAAACAAGCAGCTATTGCAGCGGGCTTCTGGCCATAAGGAGTGCTCAGGAGGCAGCCAAGAGCCAACCCTGTGATGGGAAATGTGGATGTTCAGCACGAATCAGCATTTGGTCTATGATTCATTCATTACCTATTTTTAGTTAATTATTGCCAGCTATTTTGTGTTCTGAACAAAACATGGAGGAAGACACAGACCTTGGCTGAGGGAGCCTTTTGATGCAAAAAGACAATGTTCAATTCAGCCTTAACTATAAAGCCACAACCAGGGATTCATCACACCTACCTCTGCTGATGTTAATGAGAGTAGCAGAGGGTTTCATCAGCTCTAATTCCCTTTTCCCAATGAATCTGTGTGTTTGAGGTGTTAGGTTCACGACCAGCATCACGAAGTCAGATTGCTGGAGCAAGTCTTCCATCTTTTCACAGTAGCAGGCACCAACAGCCTTTTCCTCTTCTTCTTTTCTGAGTCAAAAACACCAGAATTAGCTTTTATTCATAAAAATGAAAACCATGCTGCTGTTTCTACTATTACTACTCTACTCCTATGGAGGATGGAAAGAGCACATGGTTGCTATAAACCAATGTCATGGCAATTATAGAAATATAAAATGGGGAGTTCAGGATTTGGCCCACAGCTTGGTAACAGCTTCAGAGTATAAAATATAAAAATGGTGTGCAATTGGCTAGCATGCACTTGTGACATTTCCTTCTCTGAATGGAGTCAGAACTTCTCAAATAGATAGGGTTATCCCCCTGTAGGTATACTTGATCCTGCCTTAGTGCACAAGATGACGCCTTAAGGTCCCTTCCAGTCCTATGATTCTAGTGGACAGTCAGAAGATCTAAGCTCTACAGCTGCTTATGAAGATTCTCCATAGCTGAAATGGGAGTGCTGTGTTTAGGAGCTGAAATTCTTCAGTTCTTTCTGATGCTGTATACGTAGAGTTTGACTGTGAGGTATTTTTATAGTAAACGATTCATGACAGGTGGTAAAAAAGATAGTGAACAAAGACAATTTCAGTGGTCACTGCAGACAGGAACATTGGTCTCTGGTGTTGAAGATTGCTGTACCTCAAAGAAGGCCCTGTAATTTAAATGTCACTTTTTATATAACATTTTCTGGTTCTAATATGGCTGATTAAATCCACTTTCTGCTGCTGCAACATGGGAGAACCAATGAAAAAAGTTTATTTATCCACTAGAAGACTTATCCAGCATTTCTTAGGTCTTTAACTCAAAATTTTTTAATTTTTTTTTGGAAAATCAAATGAATGGCCTGCAGGCTGTCCATAGAGGGGAGAGGAGGCTCTGGGGGCCAGCTCCAGCCTCCAGTGCCTCCCCACCCCGGCCTGCAGGTCTACAGCCTGCCTGGGGACAGATGGTTCCCAGCCCTAGCCTCTCTTTGAGGAGGGAGTGAATCCTGGGTGTGGCCAGGGGTCCCGGTCTGGGGGGTGTTGGTACTGGGGTGGGGGGTTTATCTCCCCAGCATTATTTTGGGGCAGCAGAGCCACTTATCCATTCTGTTGCAGAGTCCCACCCCCAGCTAGCCACTCTCTTACTGGTGCGCCTCCTCCAGTGGTCACTCTACCTTATAGCTCTCCCCTGTACTCACTGCCTCCAGTGGTGACTGTGAGTATCATGTCTCTGCTCTCTCTGCCCCCTTCCTTACCATGCTCTGAAAAACAGTCCCCTTCCCAGCACTTCCCATTTTCCTGGCACAATCAAACCCTGACCTTGCTTTAAGTTAGGGTATGAAGAAGCTGGATACCAAATTTGGTGACTCTAGCTCTTACCATTTAGGAGGAGTTCTTGAGCAAATTAACTCTGATAGACACACAAATCTCTAATGTGTGTGTGTGTGTCTATATATATATATAGACACACACACACACACAACTTACATGGTATTGCCTGGTCCTTCAGAGCAGGGAGCTGACAGTGTTGTGGGGTTGTGGGTGCAGGACTTAGGGCAGGGCTTTGGGGATGTGTGTGTGTGTGGGGATATGCAGGAGGCTGGGGGGGGGGGGCAAGGAGGAGCTCAGGAAGGGGAGGTCCCATCCAGCAAGGGCCTTTTTTCTCCCCCTAGCTGCCAGGGCTTTTTTTCTCTCTCCTCCCTTCTCCAAGTGCTGTGGTCAAGGGCCAGGAGGGGAGGAAAGGGTTTGAGGCAGGGGAGCTACTTATTTGGTGTGCTGGCAGGCAAGATGATGAAGCCCCAGCCCTGCTGGCCACTCCTTTGATGGTACGGTGCCCCCACTGGCCACTCTGCACAATAGCTCTCCCCTGTGGGCTCACTGCCCCCAGTGGCCACTTTCATATCGTGTCCCTCTGAACAGTAGCCCCTTCCTTTGCATGTTATGGAAAACAGTCTTTTCCCAAGGCTTCTGGCTGTCCTGCCACAACCAAACCCTGACTTTGCTTTAAGTTAGGAGAGGAGAAAGCTGCACACCAAATTTGGTGGCCCTAGCTCATACCATTCTTGAACAAATGGAGACAGACAGACAGACACACTCTGATATAGATAAAAACAGTAAGGAAGTTTGTGTTAAACAAAACTGGGCCAATACCTCAACTCTTAAAATAGGAAGTGGTGGAGGTGAGGGGAACCCACCTTCTAAAGATGCTATATATTGATGACCCTTTCTCTCCGGATAAATGTATTTAAATTGTGCTTAAAAATCATGCTGAATATATTATACTAACCTATTCTGTTGCTGACCAACATTTTCAAACGTGGCTGGTCAAAAAGTTAGGCACCTAAATTCATATTTAAGAAATGAGTGACCTGATTTTCAAAAGTGCTGAGTACTCTCAGCTCCCTCTGAAATCAATGGGAACTGTGGCTGCTCAACACACTCGAAAATCAGAGTGCTCATTGAAGTAAATAAATATGGATTAAGGCACCTAACATGTGGCAACCACATTTGAAAATTTTGACCCCCGACAATGATGGCAAGTCTCACTGGAATGAGGAAAGGAAGCTTTGGTATAAAGAGATTCTTTGGGCAGGTTTTGTTAAAACAAACAAAACAAACAAACAAACAAACAAACAAAACGATGTCTAACTTTTAAAAGAATTTAAAAAACCAACCCTGCTCTAGTTTGCATCAGATGCACATTTACCTCCGGTTCTTGTTGTGATACAGAATTTTCATTTCAAAAGCTTTGGCCCTCTTGGCTTATACCCAATGCTGCCCATGCCGATGATACCAAGAGTAGCACCCGTGACTTCATCTCCCAGCCAGTCAGCAGCAAAATGTTCAGTTTGTGGAGAAACTGAAATCTGACAGCCTAAAAATAAAAAATTCAGTGTGAGAAATGGATTCTTGATGGATGAATGCTTCCATGTTTGTAATATTCTCTTTGAAGCTTGAAAATAACTTCTCTTTTCCTGCCAGTTCAGACATTTTCCATTAGGCAAACTTTGATTTCCCTCACCTCTTTTCTAACAGGGTAAATCCCACCATTCTCTTCGTGAAGGTACCAAGATATAGCTGAAATAGTATAGTTTTTTTTACAGGAACGGTGATGCAAGATTTATAAAGTCCATTTAGATGACAGAATCCTCTGGTGCACTGTAGAGACCAGCTAACAGGGACCCTCTGAGTCCTGTTGGGATGGCAATTTAGGGCAAGGTAGAATGAGGGAAGAGTGCCCAGGGAAATGAGAGAACTGCTGTGTTTCCATGGAGAAAAGAGAGATTCCATCTTCCCAGCCTCCGTACACTCTCCTCTGCGCCAGGGCACAGCTTACATTTCAGCTATGCACTGTGCAGAAAGGAGTTGCCCCTTAGAGCATAAACTAACAATGGCAACACAGTAAAGATACTTTTGTCAAATGTATCAACAGTGATTCTAAGATTATTCTGCAAACAGGATTTATTAATGTGAGTTCTTTGCTGTAGCAGGAGTGCAAAGCAAAGTTGTTCAGTGGGTTTCACAGCAAAATACCTGCTGAGGTGATGGAGACCCAACACCTGATGTCCATGGCCTTGCACCCTTGTTTAGTCATTTACATTGATGCCAAGAGCATATTAATGAATGGAGAATTTTAATTCACTTTCATTTTTCATTCACTTTGGATAGGTATAAAGAACTACACAAGGTGCAGGCAGATTCTAGTCCAGACAGTAGGACCTGTACAGAAATTAAAGCACCTAATGTAGATAGAAGCCTTAATTCTCTTGTCTTTGCTTTCAGCAGAAGCTGGATTAGACTCAGAATATGGGAAACAAATATAGAAAAAGCAGATCCACTTGAAAAACTGAATGTTTGGAGCTTTTCTTCCTGTAAGTATTCTTAAACATTATTTCAATCAGATAATCTGTGATACAATAAAAATTAAATATGCCACAAATGTAGCTGTCATGATTTATGGAAATATCAGCAAAGGAATGTAAAAAGTCACCTTCCACTAGCCTTCTGGCAGATGCTAGCATCAAGGCCATCCCTATATCTGCAGTAGAGTCAGAAACAGCATGTGGAGTATTGGTCACTTTAATGCCAAAGCTAGAGATCAGTTTCAAGTCCAGGTGATCCACTCCTACCCCAGAGTTTGCAATCACCTTTAAGTGAGGCAGGCTCTGGAGGAGCTCCCGGTCAATGACTGGTTTGCACTCATGTATAAAAACAGATTTGATCTTTTCATTCAGTCTTTTTTTGTTTTCAAGAAATTCCTTCATGGTGATAAGGTGAAAATGTTTCTTCAAGAGCTCCACATGACCTTCCAGGACACCATCTACACCCCCTATTTCATGGATCAGAAGTCCAGGCTGTTCTTGCTTTGCCATGACCTGCAAAAAGAATTAAAAGAAATATGCCATTGAATACGAGAAAAGAGCATATTTGTAAAAATACCATTCAGTCGGTATGATGGGGTGTACCTATCCCGCACCGGTTTAGCAGGGGTTAACCACATGCCATGGGCCGAGGAAGCTGCACCCTCTGCACTTTACTGGACATGCTTTAACTAGAATCAGAGTATAAAAGAGAGTCTGAGCTGGGCACCAGTGAGAGCACATGTGTGGCAGGCTCTAGCCAGGGGGCTGACTGGTAGAGCTCCAGAAGCCAGTCGGGCTGAAACTCCCATGGAAGCCCCACCAATGTGGAGGAGAGACAGCAGACACCATGTGGCTACCAGCATTGGTAGGAAATGGCCCAGGGAACTGGACTGTATTAATGGGTGACCAAGCCTGATTATAAAGATGTACTGATTCCCTCCATCCCTGTGTTGGGACTTGGTAGAGAAGGGTGAGCCGGGTTCCTCTATCCCAGCTGCCAGTCAACACCCAGAAGGATGAACTCTGTCACAGAAAGACAACCTTACTGACTCTGGCCTTTTAGCCCTATTGCCATGAGCTGCAGGGCTACTGCATAGAACCAGGCCACTTGAGCCATCAACTATCCACTTGGATAATGCCCCAGTAATCTGACAGGCTGAGATGGGCTGTACCTATCCCCTGACAGTAAGGATCATTTAAATCACCATTTGTAAATTTGTACTTAGTGGTGCTACATACTTCCCTCAATTACAAATGCAAATCCAGAGTTACTAACTTGAAGTCAGTGGAGTTAAACTGGATTTACACTGACGTGAAGGCCTGATCCAGCCAATGGAATAATTGGAATCAATGGAATCATACCAGTGACTTCAATGAGTACAGGATCAGGCCATAACAGAGCAGATCCCCATCAGGCCTACTGTCGGTAGGGGTACTTTGAGGTATAATAGTGAATTATTCCTCATAGGGATGTAAGCGAAAGCGAGTAGTCGAGTACCCAATAAGCCTACGCTTTAAATATAGTAGAAACTGGGCTACCTGCGCGCCCAGTTCTACTACTTTTAAACTGCAGAGCCACAGCAGGGGTAGCGCCTGGACTGGCACAAGCCGAGACAGAGCGGCTTCCCCTTATCGCCTAATCATGTAGTCGATACAAATTGTATCGACTACACGATTAGTCAATTACCCACCTCTTCACATCCTTAATCCCTCAATTCCAAATACATCATTCATTTTAGTCCCAAAGTTATTTCCATTCCACACAATTTGGCAACCTTGCATTTTTATTCCTGAAAATTATTTATCTCTGTAATAAGGGATAAAGAAAGATAGATTATTAAAAGATCATTTTAAATTGTCTGTGTGATCATTATCTGTTGTCTGTTCTTCATTTCAGGTCTCTGCATCCAGATTTGGATCCTGGCAGATCGAGAAATATGCTAAAAAGAATCAGAGCCTGTAATCCTCAACAGGATTCTGACCAGTCCATGCCAGAAGTACAAGAGCTAAGAGGGCATTCCTTGTGGATTCACCCTGTTGCACATCTATTTAGGGGATTATGCAGAATCCAGGCATGTAACAAACTGTCAGTTGTTTCTACCAAACAATCTTCTGGTCTCCCACACAAACCAGGCCTTGTTTACACTACATCTTGTTTCCCTACAATTCCCATTACAGCTACCAATGGGAACCCAAATATAGACCTGCTGTAAGCCATATTGTTGATAATGTGGCTCACTTTGTAATTGGTATTGTTACTTTGGCTAGAACGGACCCAGCTCCAATGTCCGAAGACATGCCCCTACAAAATAAAATATTATACAGACAGTTTAACAAGCATACATTTAAACCATTTCTTAGAAGAAATAATTCAAATCTTTGCTGATTAAAGGAGATTCCCTGTAAATAATAAATAGATTTTTTTAAGGGTCTATAGGCACTGGAATTAAAAAGTTACTTTTTAACTAAAGTTGCAGAGCATGAGCACTCCGTAAGGAAAAAACCTTTATAATTTTCATATGCCAATGCTCTGCAGCCTATTTGTCTCCCCATGCCCAATCAGCTGATCATGCATTTTAATATAAAGGACAGTAACTGACCAGAACAAGATCAAGAAAATAAAGTAATTTAATGAACAAAGTAATCATGTTAGTACAGTGAAAAAGTCCAATCTATTCCTAGGTGTGGCTGCTGTCAACTGACAAGTCTTTTGAACTCTGCAACTCACACTGTTGCAAACCTTATTAGAGTCTACTCTAATCACATGCAGACATTAGAGTTCTTAAAGCATCATGCAGCACAACCTCCTAATCAGGGAAAATTAGATTAATCATCCAGGATAAGGTCTCTGCACTGACTGTCTTTAGTATGAAAGAGAAAATAGTGGAATTACACCTTTTGTTCTTAGTGCATAAACCTTCCTTCACACTCAGATCTGTACTTATTTTACAAGTACTTTCTCTACATTCATAAGCAGAAGTTTAAAAACCCCTATTTTTGCAGAGCCTGACTCCTCACTCTACTCTTAATACAATGCTCTGATGCTGGGTATATCTACAAAGCAACTGGGGTAACAGATATAAGCGAGCATATCTGAGCTAGCTCTAACTGAGCTAACTCACTAAAAATTGCAGAGTAGCCACAGCAGCTCAGGCAGCAGCACAAACTAGCTCCCCAAGTACATACCTGTGGTCCCAGGAGTACGTATCCCATTCTGCTATCTATGCTGCTGCAACTACATTACAATTTTTCAGCTAGTTAGCTTTATGAAAGCTAACTCAGCCAAGAATGCCTACGTATGGTATAACTGAACTGCCTGATTGCAGTGTAGACACACCCACAATGGTCCAGTAAAAGAGATGTAGCCCTGTTAGTCTGATCTTGCTGAAACAAAAGAGAGGACTATGCAGCACTTTAAAGACTAACAAGATGGTTTATTAGGTGATGAGCTTTCGTGGGCCAGACCCACTTCCTCAGATCAAATTCTGGAAGAGAATTGGCATGACCATATATATACCAAAGGAATACAATGAAAAAAAAGTGAACGCATTATTGTCAGTTTTATAACGTGTTCACTTTAAAAAAAAAAAGTGAACACGTTATAAAACTGACAATAATGCGTTCACTTTTTTTTCATTGTATTCCTTTGGTATATATATGGTCATGCCAATTCTCTTCCAGAATTTGATCTGAGGAAGTGGGTCTGGCCCACGAAAGCTCATCACCTAATAAACCATCTGGTTAGTCTTTAAAGTGCTGCATAGTCCCCACAATGGTCCAGTTCCCCACATTTTGGGGAGTCACATTAGAGCAAAGTGAGCGCAAAATGCGTCCACTTTCTGTGTTGGCAGCGCTTTACAAAGAACTACGCAAGCAACGGCGAAATGTTGAATGGGGCAACTGAAAGGACAAAGGTAAGTATTTATACACATGATTTGCTGGATCTCTCCATTGGGGCATCAGGCAGTGAGATCTCTTGTTACAACTAACATGGAGTTTAAACGCCTATTTAATGACCCCCACCCCCCCCCCCCCAGCCGTTTTAGGGAGTTGGTTTGCTCCACCTCTCCGTTCCCCCCTCCCCGTTCGTACAGGGATCGCTCAGAAGACAGCAACAACTCACCTCCTGAAGGGAAGCCCGCAAGCAAGATGGCGAGACCACTCCTTCCGGCCGTGGCGGTGTTCTGCCGGAGCACGCACTCCGTCACTTCCGGCGCCCTCTCAGGGAGCTCGTAAAGCGCTGCGCACGGGAGTGCGCCCCCCCTCCTGGTCCCCTAGGGGCTCGCGGCGCGGTCGGGCCGTTGTGGCGCGTGGTGTCAGCAGCGGCGGTTGCTCCGTGTGCGCGCCCGTGGGAGGTGGGTGCCTCGGGGGTCGCAGGGCGGGCTGCGTGTGGACTGTTCTGGGAGGGGCCGCATGAACCTCCCCCCGGGCCGCTGCTGTGAGGGCAGCTTGAAGGGCCGTAGGGAGGGGCCGGGGCACTGTATGAGAGGGGCCCTGGGGAACGGCGTGGGGGCCCTGGGAGAGGCTGTGGGGGTGGGAGGGCGCTGAGGGGAGGGAGGGAGAGGTGAAGGAGGGACCCTGGGGAAGCGTGTGGGGAGGGGTGACGGGGCACTGTGGGAGTGGCCATGGAGGTGGGCGGGACGCTGGGGAAGGTGTGGGGGAGGGGTTACAGGAGGTGCCATGGAAGGGGCCGTAAGGAGGTGGGGGGATGCCGGGGAAGGGGATGTTATGTTTTGTTATGAATTTTAATGGCCCCATGTCATTGGCCCCATTTGCACAACTTTGCCCTCACTAGTGGCAACACCAACCTCGCACCATCCCCACTAAGGATGTTAAGGACTAGTCAATTCCTCCCCTCCCTGCCGCTGCCTCCATAAGACAGAGGCAGCAGGGGGGGGGGAGGGGTATTTCAAAGCTGCAGCTCCGCACAGCTGAGCCGGGGATCTGTGCGGTACTGCCTGCAGCCACCATACAGCTGATTCACGGCTCAGCTGTGCGGCGCTGCCCCTTCAAAATGCCGAGCCTGGGGTCAGCTGGGGACTCTGCTGCCTCCATGTTTCAAAGGGGCAGCCATGGAGCCTGGGGTCAGCTGGGGAGTCCCCAGCTGGCACGGCATTTCCCCTGAAGCCGGGGGTCAGCTGGGGAGTCCCCAGCTGGCATGGCATTTCCCCTGAAGCCGGGGGTCAGCTGGGGAGTCCCCAGCTGATCCCAGGTTCCACTGAAATGCTGTGCGGAACTGGGATCAGCAGGGGAGTCCCCAGCTGACCCGGGCTCCGAGTGGCATACAGCACAGCATGGAGCCCAGCCCTGCTGACCGTGGACTCCATGGCTTTGAAATGCACAAGAGCCCCCCACTGGGGACTCTTGTACATTTCAAACAGGCACCCGTGTGCAGCCCGGAGTCAGCAGGACTTCCCGCTGGCCCCGGGCTGTACGCGGAGTTCCACGTTCCTCCTTTGAAATGTACAAGAGCCCCAGCGGGGTCTCTTGTACATTTTGAAGGAGGAATGCGGAAGTGCCTGTCTAGTAGTCAATGGAAATTTCATTGACTACTCGACTAGTCAGTTAACCGCATTTTAACATCCCTAATCCCCACCATGCAGGGGTTTATAGTAATCTTTGGTCCTGGAACTAGCAGTGCTAGGGCTGCTCCCATACCCCTGGGCTTGCCATGGTTTCCATTATGCACATGTTTTAGAGTTTGATTCAATGGCTCTCGGCAGCCCCACTATGCAAATTGTTCCAGCACCCCTGGTAGTAACAACTCCTTTAAAAATAGTGAATTTCAGAGCAAATTTGTCAGACCTCTGAATGTGGCACATCTGACTTGACTGCTGATATTGCTGGGCCTATTGTTGAAAGACTGAAAATAAGGGAATGGAGATCATGAAGGCTGAAAGAGTTTCTCTCCGTTCTTCCCATTCCTGGACAGGAATGCTGTTGGAGATCTTTCTGGACTGGCTGATGGTTGCCATGTGAACCCTGGTCCTGATCCATACTGAGCATTTCCTTAAAAATCTCCCACCGCTACTTTAATGCCAGTGGTAGCACTTGTGTAGAGAGATCACAGTGTAAATACCTAAATGTCATTTAGGGCTGTTCTGACACAGGCTAGGAGGTCACACAACAGTAAAAATGCTCACTGTCATTCTGTACTAGAAATTACTGGTGATGAAGCTGCAATGGTGGGAAATACTAAGAAAAAGCACAGTATAGACACAGGATTAGGAAAATTGGGTAGTCTTTATCAGAATTATTTCACTATCAATAATACTTTGGGGGGGTGTTTTAAAAGAAACAAGTTAGGTCTGGGTACATGTGCATCAGTTTAAATAGAATTAATTGACAGGTGTTCATAGTTAATGTTAAGTAGATATCAGGAAGTAGAATTGTAAGTTCTTAGATGGTTTCTGTCCTTTTCCAGGTCTTACATAAAGTTTAAAGATGTCGTATATGCTTCCTCACTTACACAATGGCTGGCAAGTAGACCAGGCCATTCTTTCAGAAGAAGACCGTGTGGTGGTCATCCGGTTTGGACATGACTGGGATCCAACTTGTATGAAAATGGATGAAGTTTTATATAGTATTGCTGAGAAGGTAAATGTTGATTGTCATTTGAGATAATTATATGTTTCTGTTCAGCATCTGAAATTATTTGGGTTTTTTTAGTCTAAGGCAGCTTCTAAGGGTCTAGGCAATACATCCCACTTCTTCTGTTTCCTAAAAGAGCTATATCTACATTGAATGAATGTGAAACAACTATCTACTTCCATAGCCACATGAAATAATTACCCACCATGTTGTTTAATACTTAACTGAATGGAAGCAGTACTACAAAATTCTAAAATTGAGCATCAGTCCTTGAGAATATTTTTATTTTCTGACTGCTGGTAGCTTAACATCTAATAGTCTAGGCCGTTGAAAGGGAAACTAGTTTCATTAATAGAACTGGTATGAACATTACAGGTAAGACTGAGCCATCATAGTCACTTGATACTCAGAATGTGTAATATTAATACACTAGCAACTTCACAGTTCTTTGGAATAGCTTTAAAAGTTTAGATGTTTTGGTATATGTTTTTATTTTTAAAAGGTAACATTTTGAAATGCATAGAAAGAAATGTACTGAAACACCATATTCAGGCTTGGCTGAAATTGATGCCACTCCTTTGACTTAGAGCATGCCCTTAGTTATACAAGGTCTGAAATGAATTTTAATCTGTACATATTGAGCCAGTCTCTTGAAGCTGTCTCAGATTGCAGTGATATTCTGTGACAAACCAATCACCCATTTAAGCATCTTAGATATTGAGAAAAAAATTGAAGTATTGTTTACATAAATATGCGATTGGATATATTTTATCCTTTCATGTCCTCTTGGATAATGTTCTTGCATAATAGTGCAACTATACAGAACTCTTAGCAAATTATTTGTTAAATCTCATAAGGAAAAAAAAAAAAAGGCAAACTGAAACGAAACAAGAACCTAGCCAGAAAGTCTTCTGTGAATTCACCTTAGTCGACAATTGCTTCCAAAATCATTTGTACAATTCTCTATATGTACAATTCGCTGTGTGCTCCAAATGTGAGACTGTTTCTGTGGCAGTCCTTTCTTGTCTATAGTAGTCTTAAAAAATTGTATTTCTCTTGATCATCTGGTTGTTGAAGCCTTCTGATAATTCTATTGTGTACATATCAAATATTGAGAAATGCAGGATTTAAGTTAAGACATTTCTTCAGCACAGCTTCTTTACATTCTGTCTTTGTTTACTTTTAATGTTGTGGAAATTGATGGAATATGTATAGGAATAGACTATTATCTACCTTTGGCAGGATTCTTGGCAATTTGGCAGACATACTGGCATTTCAGTTTTTGAGGGGAAAAAGAACAATGTAACTTTTTATTTAAAAATCTCCCTCTGCAGAAATGGCAGGTTAAAGAGGGAGATCCTTCCTCATCCTCTTGCTTACGAGCCATGTTTGGATCTCGCAGCTGTTTTAAAGAGTGAGTAAAAGTTCCAATTGTACAGGTGATTGTAATATAGAGCATAGTACAAAATGTTGCCATGCTGTAGCTGCCTGCTACACTTGAAGAAAATGTAGGTCTATTTCACTCACAGTACTGAGGCAGGACTTTTTAAATTTTCAGTGCATTTTTAGGAAGTAGTAAGGTAGCTGTACTTTATAATCACTGTGCAGTTGAATTTTATTGATCCGACTTTTCTATTTTGGCAAAAGAAACGAGAACAAACTGCCAAAATGTAAAGTAGATTGTTACTGCTAAAATGTATCCTTGTTTACAGTTGAAATAAGCATTCATTTCAGTGCAATGCATACTGAAATATTGCATACTTTAGAAAGTTTAACAAAAAATATGTTGTGTGAAGGGTTTCCAGTTTTTTCAAGAGAAAAATGTAAGACTCATGTATTTATAAAATATCTTGGAAATATTTCAAATTATTTTTTGCAACACAGTACACTGTTTCAGAGTGGGCTGATGATTCCTGGAAGCTTGTCCCCAGGGATACAGAGCTTTGGGTGCTAACTTTTTATATAATAAAAATATTTAAACAATATTTACGTAAAAAGCTAAGACTTGTCTGAAAGTAAATATCAAAACTCAAGGACCTCAAACCAGAAACTTTTTTTGTATTCATGACATTTGGTAGAGAATCACTTGGTCTCTGGCAAGTGATAGAATGAAATGAGTATCCATTGCTTTGCATCTGCTTAATGGTTTAAGGACAGACTAGCAATGGCATCTACTCAAGAAATGCCCACTTGTCCTTGTATTTCAACTTAGCGGCAAAAGCTGTAACAAGCGTTAACGGGCAGTGTAGGGAGGTTAGAAAAATGTAGCTGCTATTAAAGCTGTTGATGTTAGGCAATCATAAGCATAATGCTTTTAAATCACTTAGTAATTTTAAAGCCAAGAAAACACTGATTTTTTTTAAGCCTCTTCATCTGTTAATATATTGTTTAATTCAAAAGCGCATTCCTCACCATAAAAACACTTCCTTGGGTCTCTTTCTCCCTTGCATCTTGATACACATTTGTTGCTACTAGTACTTCCTCCACTTCTTTTAGGATTGTGCAAAAATTCCCTTTAAATCCTGTCCATCCCCCTTCTCTACCCCCTACAAATTATCCTGTATACCTCTTTGACTATCACTCAAGCTCTGAGAGAAACTTCCAACCCTCTTTGGCCTACTTGTACAGTTCCTGAGGTTTCCATTATACTTGTATGAAAACCATGTAACGTACAGCTATTTTAAAAAGTTTCCAGCTAAATCAATTTAACTGGTCAGTACAGAGGACGTGAAACTTAACTCACAGTGCAATCATAAGATTTTTATAATATATTTGATATCCCAACAAGAAAGCAGTTATGTAAGTATAAAGTCTTATTTACAACTATCAGAAGTGGAGTGAAAGTAAGTGTAGACTCATTCAATTTTGTTTTGCAGTTGTATTTCAGCTTTGAAGGAGTACCATTTTTTTTCTGCAGAAGTATTGTAAAGGGCATTAGGAAGAAAGGCCTTGGAAGGAATAAGGAATTCGCTTTTTCTTATGCCTGATGTAAAGCCTTAAGCTAGTAAATGGGAAATAATATTCTACAGGTGAACGTTAATTTTGCTGGGTTATATGAGGGGAAGTAAGTGGAAAAATATGTATTGCACTAATAACATTTGATATTGTAGAATGCAAGAGAATTACACTTTTTTTTTTTTTTTTTTTTTTTAAAACCTCTGGTCAGGGATCAGTTCTAAGATATGGCTTAATACTGGTCTACCAAATATTTCTAGTCCTGAGAAGTATTAACATGTTAACCATTTTTAATGTCCATCATTTAACACTAAACTTCTTTTGATATGTATATCAAATACAGTAGAACTACATTAGCTTTGCAAAATTTATGTATATATAATTATGTACTTCTGACTGGGTTCCCTCACAGCAGGTGTGATAGGCTTTTAGGATATATGTTGCTGCTTTATTCAACAGGAGCTTCAATGGGCCATTGTAGTTAAGTGAAGCAATATCCAACTTTTTTATTTTCTTGGTCCACATATGCTTCACTCAATTTCATTGGTGTCAGCTTTTCTTGAATATGGAAGAAGAAACCATATTCCATTACCAGTGTTGGACTTGGATGGTCTCTCAGACTTTGAGGAGGGAAACATAGCAGAGGTATAGATATTCTCAGTGGAATTGTTGAAGTTCTGCATAGAACTTAAAGAACAAAAATACCGAAAACATTGAGAAACACCATCATAATGGCCATGCTTCCCCGCGTAGTCTCCATCTCTTCCATTTCAACATATTAGTGTGCAGTACTCTTATTAACTTATGAGCTTAGAAATAATGCTTATGCTTTTTGAAATCAATATTCAGATGGTATGAAGCATTGTTTCTAGTGCTAACAGTGCCTTATAAGCAGCTATTAAAATCAGACTGGAATGAAAAGTTAAGTGGAGGAAGATAGGTTGGCAGCAATAAGTGATACTTGTGGTCTGACACCTTGCAAATATTCTGTCCAATAACATTCTTTTTTCGAAATTTCAGAATAAGGTAATATTTAGTCTGTGAGTGCTAAAAGAATGTTTTTCTGAAAAGTCTCATTGATTTAACTGATTTACTGCAAATATTTTTACATATTCAGTCACTTTTTTATAAGTGCCTTCATTTTACATTTTTAAAATGTAAATGATTCATTTATCATATTTGTACTTCCCTTGAAAAAGTAAATGTTTAGAAAACAATTTAATACAATACCTGTGTCTAATTGTAGACTCAAACAAACATGATTCTGGGATGCATTAACAGGAGTGTTGTGAGCAAGACACAAGAAGTCATTCTTCTGCTCTACTCTGCGCTGAGTAGGCCTCAATTGGAGTATTGTGTCCAATTCTGGGCAACACATTTCAAGAAAGATGTGGAGAAATTGGAGAAGGTCTAGAGAAGAGCAACAAAAATGACTTAAAGGTCTAGAAAACGTGACCTATGATGGAAGACTGAAAGAATTGGGCTTCTTTAGTTAGAAAAAGAGAAGACTGAGAGGGGACATGAGAGCAGTTTTCAAGTATCTAAAAGGGTGTTACAAGGAGGAGGGAGAAAAATTGTTCTCCTTGGCCTCTGAGGATAGGACAGGAAGCAATGGGCTTAAACTGCAGCAAGGGAGGTTTAGTAGGTTGGACATTAGGAAAAATTGCCGAACTGTCAGGGTGGTTAAACACTGGAATAAATTGTCTAGGGGGGTTGTGGAATCTTCATCACTGGAGATATTTAAGAGTAGGTTAGACAGACATTTATCAGGGATGACCTAGACAGTGCTTGGTCCTGCCTTGAGGGTGGGGGACTGGACTCGATGACCTCTCAAGGTCCCCTTCCAGCTCTAGGATTCTAATTTCAGTGGAATTATAACTGTGCTAGCTGCAATTGTCTTTAAGTATATTTGTAGCTGACTGGGTACTATCATGATTTGCTTTTTTCAGTATTTTATTTCCTTCTCTGGTTTGAAGTAGGGATGTAAGTGACTAGTCGACTACCTGATGATAGGGATGTTAAATTTTAATTAATCAACTAATCGAGTAGTTGTTGGATTAGTCGATTGGGGCGGCACTTGCTATCCAGCTGTGCCTCTCCCTTTGAAATGTACAAGAGTCACCCACGGGGACTGCTTAGGTCCCTGCTCCTGTGCCTCTCCCTTTGAAATGTACAAGAGCCCTGGCTCTTGTACATTTCAAAGGGAGAAGCACAGCGTTGGGATGTCTCTGCCTCCCGCAGAGACAGTGCTGGGGGAAATTGGCTTTTAAGCTGGCTCCCCCCAGCACTGGCTCCTGCTCCCCTTCACTCCTTGCTGCCTCTCTCTAATGGAGGCAGCAAGGGTGGGAAAGTGACTAGTTGAGTGACCACTCGACTATCCGATAAGCTAATGCTTTTCAGGTAGTCAACTAGTCGCTTACATCCCTACCCAATAAGCCTAGGCTTATCGGGTAGTCGAGTCACTACTTGGCTAGTTGCTTCCCCTCTTTTGCTGTCTCTGCATCAGAAGCAGCAAGGGGGGGCGGAGTAGGAGCAGGTGCTGGAGGGAGCTGGCTTAAATCCGGTTCCCCCCAGCACTGTCTCCACAGGGGGACAGGGGAGGCAGAGGCGCAACGGGAAACCTGGGGTAAGCTGGGACTCAAGCAGTCCCCACTCACACCAGGTTCCTACTGCTGAGCCTCTGCTTTTTTAAATGTAGTAAGAGCCATGGGCAGCTCTTACTACATTTAAAAGGCAGAGGCGCAGGATAGCAAGTGCCCTTCCTGTCAACTACTCGATTAGCTGATTAATCGAAATTTAACATCCCTAGTTTGAAGTACCTGTATTAAAGTTACTGTTCAGTGTCTTGTTACCACATCTGACTTCTAGATAGAAGCTGCTATTCTGAAATTTTATGGAACTGGTTTTATACACTAAGCAGTGGCCGCAAACTGTGGGACATACCCATCGGGGGGGGGAGGGGGTGTGCAGAGGAACTTGCAAGGGTGGCATACAGCAGGGTCTGGGAGTGGGGAAGGGAGTGCCACCCACCCCAACTCTGCCACCAGACCAACTATGATCCCCAGCCACAGCTCTGGCCTCAGCAGTGGCAGCTTTGCTTTTCCCCCTGTTCTGCCTTAATCTCTCCTCCCCCCCCCCAGCTAGTGCTGCCTTAATTTCCACTTTGTCTCAGGTGAGATCTGCCGCTAGCCCAGGGGTGGGTAAGAGAGCATAAGAACAGCCATAGTGGGTCAAACCAAAGGTCCATATAGCCCAGTATCCTGTCTGCCGACAATGGCCAATACCAGATGCCCAAGAGGGATGGATCACAACAGGTAATCCTCATGTGATCCCTCCCTGTCACACCTCCAGAGTAAGTGGTTTGATCCAGTCCACAGACGCCCTGCCACTCCCCTGCCTCTAGGCCAAGTCTCCTCCCCTGCCGTGCAAGGGATATATGGTACTTAGAATACAGCTGGTGGCTCACTCTAAGTGCCACATGTTCCTTGCATGGTGGGAGGAGACTTTGTCCACTTCCTCTGCCCCCAGGCCAATCATGGCCCAGGGGTAGGGGAGTATAGAAGTGTCCTGGCCTGCCTGGTGTCCCTTCTGCCTGAAGCCCCCCCTTCCGGAGCAGCTTAGGGCCACTTCAGAAATTTATGAAGTGGCCCACTTTCTAAAATTATTGCCCACCCCTGCTCTAGCTCAGGCTCTTCACTCATCCCTCAGTAGTGGCTACTTTATTTCTTGCATTAAGTAAAAATAATTTCTCTAAGGAAAAATATTTTACTTATTTCTTCATTTTTTTAATGATATTCTTTGTGCTTCAAAAATAGAAATGTTTGTGCTTTAGTTCATAACACATTCTTCCTTTTGCAGTAATGCTCTTTCATGAAACAAAGTATATTTTTAAAACTGGAGAACGTAATCTCAAGGTTAGTCACACTCTAATTTTATTCAAGGATTAAATTTAGTGTCAAAGAATTTTAGGTTTTTGCTGACAAATGTGCAAAAGGAAAATTGCATCTTAGTGCTTGGTGTTGTACGTGTCAATCACCTGCTAGTTCTTCCAGGAGAAACAGTAGAGTGAAAATAATATTGTCTTAGTTTCACTGTGCTGGTGAAGTCGTTTCCTCCAAAATCAACTTGGAAGCAATCAATTACTTCAGAAGATTATCTAATTTGATCCTCTCATACAGTAACTTTATGGGTAATGTGAACTCTGTTCTTGGGAAATAAGTATTGTGATGCTTGCAACACTATAAAGTGAAAATTGCATCAGATTACCACAAACATTATAAACTACAGTAAAAGCTATTTTAGCTGGCACTTCACCATCCAGAAAGCTGTATAAACCAGCATTTCTGATATTAATTGAAAGTCCAGTTTTTACTCCATTTAGTGCGGGGCCGGCAGACTCCTTACCTGGCTCTGTGTGGCTCCCCGGAAGTGGTGATATGTCCCTGCTACTCCTAGGCAGAAGAACAGCAGACTCGGCCGCTCCCATTGGCTGGGAATCATGGTTAGCGGGAGGTGTGGGGGTGGTGCCTACAGGCAAGGGCAGTGTGCAGAGCTGCCTAGACAGGCCTCTGCCTAGGAGTAATATGGATATACCATTTTTTGCTTGGTAAGTGCTGCTTGGATTTGGCACCCCTTCTTTTCATGCATCAGCCCTCTACCCCAAGGCCCTTTCTATACCGACTCCTTACCAGCACCCGCGTTTTGCACTCCCTCTCCTACGCCAGTCTTGAGTCCCCATTTGATTAACCAGCATTCCCCCAACATGATGGATGATAAAACTTGTACTGTATTTTGACTTTGTAAAGGTATAGAAATTATTTTACCAAATTTTAGTTTTATTGTTATTAAATACGTGTACAAACTTTGAGGTTTGATACTGTGTCCAAATATAAACTTAATTTTTTTGGCAGACATTTGAATTATGATGTATACCAATTGGCTTTGTTTACTTTGTTTAAAGTAAACAAATAAAAAATCAAGATACAATAGTAGGTACTTAAGAATGTATATGCATTTGCAGACTTTTAAAATGACTAATTGCTGTTTATACTGGACAAAACAAGTGCTTGCCAAATATTGTATAATTCCATATTGATTTTTTTAATGTTATGTAATTTTTGTTTAATCATATTTTGTTTTTGGTTATTCTTGTGTTTTACTTTAGAGTGCTAAATTTCCTAGTTAACCATTAAAAAGGGTGTGCAGTACCGTAACTCTTTCCTGTTAAACATGTGTTATAGAAGTGAGCAAGTATAATCACATAAACATTTCTCAACTGTTTTTTTTTTTTGTTTTGTTTTGTTTCTGAAACTTAGATACACAGGTGAAATATTAATTCTTGTATACGTGGATATTTTCATTAATGTTGTCCAGTATGTTTAGTGACCTACATCTTTATATCAGTTCTTTTTTACAGATTTTAATAATTTGATCTATGCCTGTGGGCTGTACATTTTATTTTCCACTGGCAGTATAGCTTATTCAGCAAAATAGAAAATTAACCATAAATTTAGTAAAACCCTTTTCTAAATGTACTCTGCATGTACCAAGTACAATCTTCAGTGCATAATAACTCTATAAAATTAAATCCTATTTTTGTCAGCACTCTCAAAAGTACTCCTCAATGAGGAATATTTCTGTGCCAAATTAAAACTTTTTGGCTTAACATTTGGACTTCATAGCCAGGGCTTGACAAACCGTGGCGAAATCTACTCGCCAGCCCTGCACTGCGCATGCGCCAGACCCGCATTGCGCATGTGCACGCCGCCAGTGAACGGGGCGACCAGCTGAAATCTACTTGCCATGGGCGAGTAGATTCACTGATTTGTCGAGCCCTGTTCATAGCTATCCAAAAAACAGAAGTTTTTTTTTTTTAAATTCTGAGGTTAGTGAGGTTTTTCCTACTGTTCTGTTCAATAATAGCTAACCTAACTTTTCTTAAATTTTCTGCTTTTGACACTGACAAAATATGGAAAACTTCATCTTTATGGATGAAAGTTTTAGGAAGTCGTAAACTGAAAATTGACTCTATACATTTTAATCCTTCAGCAACCTTAATTATAGCATTTACTAGCTCTCTTATCTTAAAAATATTTAAGGTCAGGCATATAATTGAGAGGAAGACTCAACAGAGTTTGTCCTTACTCACTTCGGGTATGTCTACACTTGCACCCTAGTTCAAACTAGGGATGCAAATGTAGGCATTCGAAATAGTCAATGAAGTGGGGATTTAAATATCCCACGCTTCATTAGCATGATCTCGCCGGCGCGTTACTCTGATCAACAGCTGTTTTGAAAGTGAAAGTGTGCGCCAGGACGCGCGCCGGGACCAAACCCCTTGGTTTGAACTAACGTTACTCCTGAGGAACCAAGGGGTTTGGTTCAAAACTAACGCATCCCGGTGCGCACTTTCGAAACAGCTGTTGATCGGAGTAACGCGCCGGCGAGATCATGCTAATGAAGCGTGGGATATTTAAATCCCCGCTTCATTGACTATTTCGAATGCCTACATTTGCATCCCTAGTTCGAACTAGGGTGCAAGTGTAGATATACCCTTCTTTAATACATACCATTTTCTGCTACTGGATATGAATTTCTTATCTCTCTAAAATTAATGTTTTGCTTTTATTGTGTTAAAATACATTTATCTTTCAAACATTTAAAAACCAGTTAGAAATGGCAAAAGGGAATAAATATTTGTGTGACTATTAATGAACATCTTGCAGTTATTACTGTCATAACTTAGGCATGGTTTTTCTAAAATCTATCATATATATCTTATATAAATAAACATCTTGCTAGAGTATTTTGCTCTTTTTACAGTCTTTTTTTAAATTTTGTTCTCCTGCAGGTAAAAAATTTTGCTGTTATTTATCTTGTGGATATTACGGAAGTACCTGACTTCAATAAGATGTATGAGTTGTATGATCCCTGTACAGTCATGTTTTTCTTTAGGTATGTTTTGCCCTTAATTATAATCCACAATATATTATATGCATCTTATATATGCTTGTGTATTTTTAAAAACACTGAAGAGGGTATTGTGCTTATGTACAAGTAATTGCATTCAAGTTCAATGTGGCTCTTTCTCCAATTAATCTAATAGGGTACGTCTAGACTGCAAGGCTATTTCGGTATATTGGAGGTATCCCGAGATAGCTACCCCGTGTCTAAGGAATGTGTCTGCAATTTCAAAATAATTTTCGAAATAACGGATATGCTATTTCAGCATCCCTGTAAACCTCGTTCCACGAGGAATAAGGGATGTCTCGAAATAGTGCTTTCACGCTGTGTAGATGTAACAAATTTCAAAATAACCTATTTCAACATAAAATCAAAATAAGATATGCAATTTGCATAGTGCAAATTGCATATCTTATTTCGATTTTTTGAGTGCAGTCTAGATGTACCCATAAAGCTTAACACCGTGTACCAATTCTTCAATAATGTTGATGCCCTGACCCGTTGCCACTTAGCACCGAATGATAAAAACAGTACTACTGTGAACCAAGATGCTGCTGCAAATAAAGCCTGGCCTACACTAAGAACTGTCGCTCAGGATTGTGAAAAATCCACACCTCTGAACAGCATAGTTAAACCCACCTAACCCCCGTTGTAGACAGTGCTAAGTAGACAAAAGGATTATCTGGTTGACCTAGCTACCACCTCTCAGGGGAGGTGGATTGCCTATCCTGACAGAAGAACATCTCATCAGCATACATAGTGTCTTCACTGAAGTGCTGCAGCAGCACTGCTGCAGCATTTTAAGTTAAGATGAACCCTGAGTTCCTGACTGTGGGCTGAATTTTTATTCTAGGGCCATCTTCATCTCTGAGTACAGTGGGAAGTTAAATGGCAGTGTTTTATATCTAAGTGTTCTAAATGCAATATTTTATCATTGGCATTTTGTGTTAATTTATGCCATCTGGCTTAAATCAGTCTGGTAATTTTTCCTCACATTGGACCCATTGAAGTCAATGGAGAATTTCAATTGGAAGAGGCCCACTGAACACAGGAAATATTACTATATATATTCATCTCCATGCAGAGTTTAAAAAAGCTTTCTTCACTTTTTTCTTTCCTGCTGTCCGGCTGCAGACAACACTGTAACTATTAAAATTAGCTATTTTGAATGTTTGAGTATGCACAGTGGCTGATTTTTAGAAGTTAAAGATATACAGATACGAGCCCTAAATGTAATTATGAATTTATACATTTAATATGTAAATATGTTAACAATATCTATATCTCATCGTTGAAATGTCTTACATTTTCTAGAGTAATAGTACTGCTGAACTTCTTGCATTTGTTCTTCAAAATATCAAGCAAATACAAAAGTGTGGCTACATTTAAAAGGATTTTGCCAACATAAAATTAAATCTTTACTGTAATTCAATGTTCCCTCTAAGTTTTTCCATATATGTGCATAATACATTTTGTTTTGTGCACCAAGACATGTACAAATGTGCACCACCAATAGAAACACATGCTGCTGCTGGTAATATTCTGACATTTAGTGTAATACTTATTTATTGATCTACATTGATATGTTAGAGCTACATGTTGCAAGGCTCTTGAGACCTGTGAAATATTATGAGACACAGAATAATGTATCCTACTGACCCGTATTTTTCTTTCTTTCTTCTTAAAGGAATAAACACATCATGATTGATTTAGGTACAGGTAACAACAACAAGATTAACTGGGCGATGGAAGATAAGCAAGAAATGATCGACATTATAGAAACAGTTTATAGAGGAGCTCGTAAAGGTAGAGGTCTCGTGGTGTCGCCAAAAGACTATTCTACCAAATACAGATATTGAGATTTTGTGAGATTTGCTTTCTCTTTTCGTCCACTTCCAAATAACACAATTATCCTTTGTATATAAAAGTTGACTTACGTATTTTTTATGAACATGTTTTGAAATCTTATTTAAAAACTTAGTCACGTCTCATTTGAAAAAATAGAAGACATGAAGTCTGGAACCATTTGATTTCAGAAGTAAAATAGGTGGATTATTCCTTTTGAATGAAAGGACTTCAACTCTCCAAATGTTGACCTCTCAGTGTAATATATTTTTAACACAAATCTATTCTTAGAAAAAATTGTAAAAAATGTGACAAGTTGAAACAAATGTACATGGAAAACTTTGAAGCCTTTTAATGGAAAAAAGTACTGCTGTTGTGTTCTTGCCTTTAGTTTATTATCTTTAATAATAAAAGTATTTGTCTTTTAAGGTACATCTCCTGAAGTTAATGACTTATCACTTGTGCAAAACCCTCATGTTCATTGTCTTTTGTTCATGTCTGGAAATAAAGCCAAAAACCACAAATAGTGTGAAATACTAGGCCTGGTCTGCGCTAGGAGTTCAGGACAAATTTAGCCTCATTAGGTTGATTTATTTTGTTTAAACAATGAGTCTGTACTACCAACCCTGTTCCACTAACTTAAAGGGTCACTAAACTCTATTTCGAATAGTGATAGAGATGCAGTCCTGTCTTGTTTCAGCTAGACCAGACTAACACTAGTCCTGTCTTTTGTTTCAGCTAAACTATTTCGGTACTCCTGCTTTTCATAAGTGACAGTAAATTCAGCCTTGCATAGTCTACTTTATGGTAGTGCAGATGCAGCACTGTGGAAGTCAACATTCTTGGCCTCCGGGAGTTATCCCACAGAGTCCCAACGTGATTGCTCTGGCCTAGGGATGTCAATGTGTAGCCAATTACACAATTAACCGACAAGCCTTGTCTTACTGGTTAATCTTATCGACTACATGCACCCTCTCCCCCGTTCATCAGAGGCAGCAATGGAGGGGGAACAGAAGCCATTGCCCATGAGGAGCTTTAAGCCAATTCCCCATGAGCACCAGAGCCACCTGGTGAGAGAGAGAGGCAGCAGTGTGGAGGAGCTGGCTGGAGCCGATACGTCCAAGAAGCTGGCTTTCAAGCAGGTTCCCCCACATGTATTGGCTCCTGCAGAGCCTCTCCCCCCCGCCCCTTGCTGCCTCCTACAGAGGCAATGGAGAGGGTAGTCAGTAGCTGGTGCTGGGTGGAGCCGGATTAAAAGCCATTCCCCCCCCCCCCTCCCAGAATCAGCTCTGTGGTGTCGCCTTCCCCCCCACCCCCACGATGCAGCAACGCGGGATGGGGTTAAACACTGGAATAATTTGCCTGCGGAGCTTGCAGAATCTCCATAACTGGAGATATTTAAGAGCAGATATTTAAGATCTAGACAGTGGTTGGTCCTGCTGTGAGGGCGTGGGACTGGACTTCATAATTTCTTGAGGTCCCTTCCACTTCTAGTATTCTATGAGGCTGAGCCCTGTGGTGGGGGCCATCCAGAAATGGGGCTGATCCCAGTGATGGGGGCAACCTGGGAACAGGGCTGGGCCCGACATGGGGCGTGCCCAGCAATGGGGCTGAGCCCTGTAGCAGTGAAAGGGCTTCAGTCCTGCAGCTGGGGCCACCCAAGAATGAGGCTGTAGCCTGTGGTGGGGGTGCCAGAGAAAGGGGTTTCAGCCCTTGGTTGTGGGTTCTGGCAGTTGGGGCTTCAGACTCCATGTTCTGGAAAGACTGGCAGACTCCCCCCACCACCACCCCTTTTTTTTTTTAGTGTGTACAGGGCGGGAAGACACACACACACTACTGCCTGGTTTTTCCCTCAGCACCCTGCCTGACACCACATACTGGTGCCTGCTTTACCACCAGCAACAAATAGGAGGCTACTGCAGCTGCACTGACCAGGGAATTCAGGGACCAGCAGTGGGCATGCAAATATGGGACATTTTGCCCTTTTGGAAAAAAAGTCGGGATGTCTGGAAGACAGCTTAAATACGGGGCAGTCCCAGTAAAAATGGGACAGATGGTCACCCTATGTATGATAGCATTATCTCATGTTCCAAATCCTATATTCAAAATGGGATCCCTGCTCAGCTAAACCCCTCATGTTGGGTAATATATGTGGGTGAGATGTTTTCATACTACAAATTGTATGGTAAAGTATATGGTGATATGCACTATTTTGGTGAGGTTTTGGAAAAAGATATGTAGCAAGACAAAACAGAGCTCTAAGGCGTGGTCCTTTTCTGTGTATATCTTTAATAAAGTAGCTTGTATTCAGAGGTGTGCAAGTGTTCCCCACACAGAATTCTCTGTCATTCACACACTCTAGGGGCACCCACGCTTATCCGTTCTTGGGTTCAGGCGTAACCATCTTAAGGCACCCACCCTCCCGTTTCTAGGACTGAGGTATAAGGCACCTACCCTCACCTTTCTGCAAGCTCAGATGTAACCTTACACTTTGTGGGGGGTTTTTACCAGTGAAAGAGCCTTACACAGTGATAGCCTACTTAATCTCTATTTATTAACAGTCATCAAAAACAGATGCACACACCAGATGCTCACCACTCCCAATGAGACAGATGAACTTGTCTAGATGGCCAGTCAGGAATGGATCAGGTCTATCTGGCAGATTCCAGTTTTAGCATGGTGTCATTGGCATAGGGTTGAAGTCTGTTAGCTCTGATCTTGGAGCTGTGTCCTGAAGTTGTTTCTCCAAAGAACTTCATTTTGGTCCCCAGGTTATATAGTGAAACTTGAGTCCTGCTTAGCTCTACCTTAACCACTTACTTTACTAAAATGTTACTAACCAATCGTAACATACTGTAACAGAATTAACAATCATACCCCACCACCTTAGTTGATTGACACATAGCAAAATTAATTATACAACAGACAAAAACAATTAAAAACCAGACCGAGATTGTGTACACAAACAATAGGAAAGTGAGGACCACAATGATAAAATAAGGATTACACAACCCCAACTATTGATAAGGAGTTTCTTGCCAGATGAAATGCTTTTAAACTAAGTTTTTTCTTTACCTATCTTGAGATCTGTTTCTTTATCTGATGATTGTGAGTGCCCTTGGGACAGGTTCTCCTTAACAGGCCGGTATGACACTGTTTTGATGCAATTTAGATGGAATTGTGAGTATATGACTCCAAGCTTTACACCTAACGGCTGCTGCTCATCAATCTGGCTATAGAGGAAGGTTTTAGGCTTTCTAATATGGCTACTGGCCTTCCAATATGGCTACAGAAAAACCATATTGTTACAAGTACAGAAGAATTTCCAAGATGCATCTTTGACTATGTCTATACTACAAGCTAGAGTTGTGATTCTCTTGCTTATACACGCACACTCATTTTAGCTCTCACGCAACTAGCATGAGTATAAATTATGTAGTCGTGCTCACATGGGTAATAGCAGCAGAGGCATGGGTTAGTCATGCTTAGAAGAAACCTTCTTGAACCAATGGGTGCTGTAGCCCATGCTAATATGGCCACACTGCTACTTACACTTTTATTAGCTTTGATGAGAGCTAGTGCGAGCATGTGCATGCAAGCAGAGGAATCATAGTTCTAGTTTGTAGTGTAAATATAGTCCATGATGTATGAAAGTAGATTGTATCACTCAGATAAAAAGATTAAACTCTTATTTCAGCATTAATAGTATGGGTATGAATAGTATTAATATTCTGAGACAGAGAGAGAGTGAGGCTATGTTTATACTGCGCGGAGTTAAATCGTAAAAGATATGCAAATTGCAAATCGCAATTTGCATATCTTTTTCCGTTTTTTTCCCCGAAGAGGCTTTTCTGAAATTTGGCCCATTTACACGGGGCCAAATTTCGGAAAAACCTTCTCTTTCGGAACATCCCTTATTCCTCATTCAATACATTCCATTCCATTCCATTCCATTCCATGAGGTTTAACTGTTAATTCGAACTAAGGGGTTTATCTCGGAATCGCGCTTCTCTGCCGTGTGTAGACGTGGACAGTTATTCCGGGGCTAGTCAGTTTCCAAAATGGCGACCGCCTGGGAACATACTGATGAAGCGCGGGATATTTAAATCCCGTGCTTCATTTGCAATTTTGGTCGCCCTCATTAGCCTCCCTAGTTCGAACTAGGGGGCTAGTGTAGACGTACCCTAAGGGAGTGACAAATTAAGGTAGGTTCAAACACATACAGTATTGCTAGTGTGGAAATATATTGTTACAACTGGATTCAATTATTCTGGGAATATTAAACTCAGACAAGGAAATTCTGAAACAAATGTAAACATTTTTTTTTACAACAGCATGTTTCAGGTATTTTGAAAATATATGGATTTGTATTTTATCTTTTTCTATTTAAAAATTACTTGGATGGGCAGATTCCTTACAGAATATATTGGAATTTTGAAATGAATATTTACACAAATTTAGTTTGATAACATAGTGTTTCTTCTGTGGCAATCTTAAATAAAATGTCATCAATCTTATTGGCATAACTCATCATTTCTCTTTTACTGGATCAATAATAAAAATGGAGATTTCATATCTTGCATGACACTTTTCTTTCATTGGAGCTATTCTTTGGGATTGCTGAAATATTAATAGGTGCTCTAGCTGTCAGTCGTGGTGCAAAACTAAAAATGTTATCTTTGAAATCCTTTAAAATGTGTGGTATTTTCACTTGAATTTTGTAGAAATATGCCTCCTGTTTGTAATTGACATTCTTCCTCATTCTAGATAGAATAGAATACAGATTCTGTCTGTATTTCTTGATAATTATGTTCTTATTTTCAGTGCTGTATGAAAAACAAAAACAAAAAAACCTAAGTTATTAGATTATTCATTTAATGAATATGGTTCAATATAACTGGAGCATTTTTGTATAATTAAACACCTTAATTTAAGATTTGAGATAGTGGTTCCAATGTTATACGACATTTTTTTTGTTTTTCCACAGAAATTAGGCATCAGAAGGGATGGAAGAATATAGTGCACGTAAAGGTACTGCATTACCTTGCGGTGTCTAATATGATTTTGTTAAAATCACAAACTCAACTCATTTATCTCAAATTCAGAGTTTTTTTCAAATGGGGTAAAAGAAGATCATGTTAATAGAAGACTACAGGACAGTTAAAGTGAGACAACTGTGTAAGTACTAAGTATGCTGATTGGTATAGGCTTTTTAATTTTTTTGTATTTATTTCTCTGGCTTCTATGCAGAGATCTAGGCACCATACACTGACTCATCAATTTTTCAGTTGCATATTAGGATCACTGTAATAGTTTAGGTATGTGATACAAAGTCTTAATTTTTTTTAAATTGGAGATAGTTTAAAAATGCAGCATGCATAGTGTATGCTGTTAACAGAATCAAATCCCATGCACATCAAATTATTAAAGATGACCTCAACCTTTTAAAAATACCATTTAGTTTTCAAATAAACGCAGACTTACATGGCAAAGTATTTTAACAATATTTTAAAATCAGTCAAGATGAAAATTTGTCAAAACATAAGATTACAGTATGTTTGGCCCTGCCTCTGTATCTCACACTCTACAGTTCAGGATATAGCAGAGGCCTAAACTAAGGTAAATTTAGGCACTACGTTTGCTCTATAGTCTTGGGATGTCATCTTAGGAATCTGCTAAAATGAGTTCAGGATTTGAAAATATATATTGTAAACTTATCTAAATTCTGTTTCTGAGTTAGTCTCAAACGTTATTCACAAGAGATTTGGCTTAACATTGAGCGTTTAAATGGAAACTACAAGGTGATAATCTATTAGAATACGTTGTGGATTTGGGTGTGCAGTACTCATTAAGGCTATGATGGCCAACCAGTTCTGAAGCGATAGCGAACTAGCACTCAACCAGCCAAATAGCCACATTGTTCAAGCCAACTAGCCACACTCAACCAGCCATGTAACCACAGGTGGCTAGTGGCTAGCGTGTTGAACACCATGACATTAAGGGAATTGTATGCACTCCAAAGCATTTATTTTTGGCATTTTAGTGGAGTTTTAGGTATCAGATGCAAAGATGTAACTCGTAAACTTAAAAACTTAATTTCTCCAAATAATGCTTTGTGACTTAGAGACAAGATTTTTCATCTATGTTAAGCCTTCTCTAAACTAGGGCTTCATTTACTAAGTAAGCAATTAGATAGCTGCTTCAGACAGTGCAGACAATTCTTAATAGACCCTCAATGAATTTGATATAAGAGAGATGCTGGAGTGGGAGGATAAACTCCTTGCCCTCTACCATTCTAACCTTCATAGTCGCAAACTAACTCACAAGACCACCTTTAAAAGGGATGGAGAACAGATGGTGCGGTGTGGTGGTTCCACAACCTGGACACCAGCAGTGTTGAAGGAATTTACAGCATAACTACACACAGCTGTGTTTTACAGAGTAACACTCACCATCTCACTCTTTATTAGTATTTTCTATCCCGGCCTGTGTCATTAGGTCACTGACATGCTTCTCAAGGTCATCAATACGCTCACCCATTTCTTCCAGTAAAAAGTTAAAGAGAACATTCTTATGTATAGCAAGAATACAGTTTTGCTGACTTTCACCTCTGTGAAATGTTTACCAGTGAAAAGTTCCTTTCAAATGCCTCAAAATCATATCCATTCATTATTCATGTATCTAATGCAGAACTGAAGCTGAAAAGAATAATACAAAATTGGATTGCAATAAGTCTTCTATTATCTTCTGCTATCTGATAAGGGCCATGCTCTGTATGTGTTTTGAATGTTTATTTGAATGCCTACCTACTCAGTGGACTCAGAACAGCCTAACAGACTGGTTATTTTGTGAAGAAGTTGCTCAGAAAGACAGAACTTGATGCTTTATAACACACTTTTACCTAACAGGCCATAGTGAGTTATAGATGCATCTACTAAAGCTAGGGTTGCCAGGTGTCCGGTATTGACCCGGACAGTCCAGTTTTTTGCCTCCTGTCCGGTAAAAAAATTCAGAAAATACCGGACATCTAAAATGTCTGGTATTTTCTGATTTTTTTCCCGGCCAGGAGGCAAAAATCCTGGGTGTTTACCAAGTTCCGCAGGGGGACTGTCCGGCCCGGAGCAGGGAGACAAGATTGCAGACAGCCACTGGCAGCCTGTTAGGGCCAAAAAGCCTCAAAAGCATTTCCTAAAGGGGTCACACTGGTTTTTTTTTGCTTAACAACTCTCGGGGTCCTTTTTTTTGCTCAACAACTTTGGTGTCCCCCTTTTTTTTCCTCAACAGAATTTTCTCCCCTGTGATTTTTTTTGGGGGGGGTGGTGTTCGGTATTTTTGATTAAACCATCTGGTAACCCTATCTAAAGCTATCTATAAGGTCAAACTTGAACAACAGAAATATGCAATGAAAATGTATACAGAAGCTGAATTACAGAAATGTTGTATGGAAGGGAGGCAATAAGAGAAGAGAGTAGTTGCAGCACAAGATAAGATGTAGCAAGTTTCCAGATATCTGGCTCAGTTTCTGCATTGTTATAATTAGTGAGGCCCTATTTGTTCTCTGCATCTCTCTCTATTTTGGCCCAATTCTCCCTTCCCTATACATGGAAGGCTAATAGAAAGTTTGTACTTTTGTACTTTCTACTTGTTATGCATAATACACTAACTGAAAAGGTAGTTCTTACAGATCTCTCCTTTTCTTCTTTCGTTGTTCTTACTAAAGTGATTGTACCTGGCCTTCAGGATATTGCAGACAACTTGCCACATTTTTTATAGACTTCTGCCAGCAAGAACTGCTGTACAGTGGCTATTCTCTACCATATAATTACTAGCTTTCTTCATAGGAAAGGTACAATATTTAACTAGAGTACAATTTGGATATCTGTATAAATGGATGGGTACACAGGATCTTTTTGAATACCGAACTGAAGAATATGTGTATCCAGATCTTGATTTTTCAAATGAAATATCTGATAAACCAATCAGCTGAAACAGTTAGTGTTTGTTTATATAAGCGTACTAGAAGATTTACCCAGAATTTCTTGGGTCCTTAACTCAATTAATTTTTGTTTTTCTTCATTTAAATCAGTGGGTAACAAACAGACCTTTCCTCAGACCATCAGCCAACTACCCATTTTGACAAAATGGGTGCAGGAGGGAGTGAGGGGTACAAGGTCTGGTAGGGAGGATGAGGGCAGGAGTGGGCAGAGGGTGGGGGAGTTTGGGCATGACGGGTATGGGAGGTGCTTACCTGGCCCTGCCCCCAGCTGCTCCCAGGTACCAACCCCACTGCTCCCATTGGCTGTGATTCCAGCCAATGGGAGCTGCAGGGAAAGCCTCCAGGCAAGCCGTTTCCCACACTGCCGTTCTCCCAGCTGCGGGAATGGAAGCACGGAGCTGCTTCCTTTTCCTGAAAGCTGGATCTCACCCGCAAGGCTTGCCCCCCCTCCTCTGCAGTGAGAAGCTGGTGCTCCAACCTTGTAGAGAGGCCATGGCGCTGGGGCGCCAGCATAGGCTCCCCATTGTGGGGCTGGGGGAGCCCTGAGCTTGTGGCCTACATGCAAGATGATAGTGAACCACTAGTGGTCCACAGACCATATTTTGAGAACCATGATTTAAATCATTGCTTTGGGGTGGGGCTGAGGATGAAGGGTTCAGTATGCAGACTTCTCTGGGGAGAGAGAACTATCACAGCCATCTCCACAGCAGCATCTTGAGGCCATGTGAGAAGTGCCTCTCCATGGCTGCTGCGACTCCTGGGAGCACAGCTGGGGAGGGGTGCATGTCTTCTTGAACTAATGGATGGACAGACATACTTGTTTGCTCACAGACTAACTCAGATATATAGCAGATTAAAAATCTTACCGTATCTACTCTAGTAATCCAGTAACATACAGAATAATAAAAAGGATATTTCTCAGAGTTAACTTATCAGTCAAAGCTTGAAAATTCTCCTGCAGCTGCTGTAGTAGGTTTTCCGCCTGTGAAAAAAATCCATCCAAATCAACAAAGGATATACTGTTTTGACACTTCAGGAGAGCTTTCTATTTTGTGAAAAAATAAAACATGGAGTGTGATAACTTCATTAACAACAGTGTGCTGAAATAGAAAGAAAAGCAAATGAGAGAAGCAGTGTGTGAAAGAGATGCATAGTAGCAAAGGAGTTATTTGGATCTTATTGCTGTCTGCCCTATGCTTTAACTTGTGAAAGAACAAATACAACTATTCCTTTCCAGGTTGGCTAGGAGAGCTGTAACCAGCAATCTAATTAGTAAGAAGATCATCATGAGACACAGTCACTCAGACTGAAGGTATCATTCAGGGACCACTCCCAATCCATGATGAATCAAGTAATTAAAAGCTGAATACATTTTCTTTGACTTCTGCTTAGAAATGAGTCCTGATCTCATTGTGCTTGCTTCCCAGGTGCAAAATGGGAATACTTCTGTCAAAAAGTGGGTGTTTGTAAAGCATATTGAAGCCCTTGGACAGAAGGCACTACCCGTGCAAAGTACTATTATTGCCACTAATTAAATAGTACCATGCTCTTTGTTAGGATGATATTAATTGCTCTTTTCATCCATAGATCTCAAAGTGGTTGTGTAGAGGAAGTGAAGCACAGCATTATGTTCATTTTACTAGGGTTACCGTATTTGAACTTTCAAAAAAAGTGGACACTCCTGAGGGGGAGTGTATCTGTATCAGTATCTACCAACTCAGGTTGTATTAATGTGTTATATAATACTGATAGATACTGATACAGATACACTCCTGAGTTGGTAGATACTGATACAGATACACTCCTGAGTTGGTAGATACTGATACAGATACACTCCCCCTCAGGAGTGTCCTCTTTTTTGAAAGTTCAAATACCGTAACTCTAGTTTTCCAGGTGGCAAAACAGGCACAGAGGGCCAAAGAACAAGATGAGTTCAGGAAGCTTGTAAGTGTAAATACAACTTTGGTAACAAACTTTTCAGCGCGTGGAATGTTACGGCGGTGTCCCCGTGAGAGCTGCTGCCTGAGACACAACCTTCCCTGCTTCCAGGTGTAAGGCAGTGGGGCTACCCCATTGCCGCTGGGGCTTTGCAGGGGAACAGGCACCTCCCACTGGATCCCAGCCCGCCTCCGGGCCCCGCACTCACAAACTGCGAGAGGTCCTGCCCGCCCTGCGGGTCGCTGTCTGCCATCCCGGCCAGCTACGGCTGCTGCCTTGCCTCCGCGCCGGCCCCTGAACTCCTCCTCTCGCTGCCCGCCCGCCCCCGCTCCAGCTACCGCCTCCCTCGGGCTCCAGGAGGCGCTGAGCAGGAGCCTTCCCGGGCGGAGAGACGCGCCCCCCAAAAGTCCACCTCTTCCTCAGCGACGTGGGGTCTTGCCAGCGCCCCAACTCGCCGCAGCGCCCCCAGCAGCCAGCCCCACAAAGCTCTTCCTTCGCACACTTCGCCTGCTGCCACAGCCAGACACTCCCCAGCCAGGTACCGGGCACACACTTTGGATACCCCCTCACAACCATTTTCACGCACAAAGGGACAAGGGAAACACGCGAACGCTGACAAATACATTGAGACACTGCCCAATTCTTTGTTTCTGACACACGTACATACACAGTGAATGGATAAACACAAAGCGTGATGAGATTTAGATGTGGACTGATTATTACCAAGGCGCTGGCAACACACACACACACACTTTTTAATGTATATGATTGTCTTAGAAACGAGTGTTCAAACCCGCTGCATTCCATTCCTGATGCTAGCTGGACTGTTTCCTAACCTCAGAAAGTACATTTATGTCTTTATCAGTATTAAATTCGATGGTTAAACAGTATAGGGCAAAATATTTTGCGAAGAGCCCACTCCTATTTAATCAAGACCCTACATATGAAGGTTGTTAGGGCATTATTACAATATTTTAACAAATGAATCTGGTAAAATCACCACATGAAATAAAATAGCATTATAGACTACATGCAGTCGTTTTAAATCTGAGTTACATCCAACTAACCCAGCTGTCTGAGTTATTAAATCCATTTCCTGCTGATACAAAACAGCATAAAAAAGTGAAGCACAACGAAACAAACAAAAAAGCTGTTTAAAAAAAATCCCGAGGGAAGGGAGCAGAGAGGAAGGTCAGTCCTTCGTAAGGAGAGATTTTATTTTACTTGAGACCATAAGGAAGAAGGTAATCTCTGTAGGAAATGGCTTGAACATGTCAAGGGTGTGAACCTAATTGGAGGGTAACTGAACTATTGAATTTACCTTTGTTGTTTGCTCAGCATGCGTTTATGAGATTGTACTGCACAGTGGAATTTCAGGCACTCCTCCCATTTATCATTTGAAACCTCTGGCTGATCAGGTTTTGCAGCCTTCAAAGATTGTGTCAGGTAAATGCTAAGTGGAAGGTTTCCTAGGAACTTCTTTTTCCTTTGATTTATGCACAAAGGGTTAAAATGCAGTTGGTCATGGTTCTGTGTAATAAGATATGGTATAGTTTTGATACTCAACTTAGAAAAAAAACTGTTCTGGTAAATTTGGTTTGATAGATTTTTGTACTGAATGGCTTTGATTTTCTGTCTTGTGCTCAAGAAGTCATTGAATTTCCCACAGCTGTGGTATGCCTTTACTGCTTAGTACAGTAATCCTCACTGAAGCTAAGACATTGAGCAGAGTAATAACCAAATAATGAAGTAGTGGCTTGATTTTCCAAGGTCCTGGGTAACTATAATCATTTCAAATGAAATCAATTACACTCTCCCTACATGATGGGCTACAAATATTATTTCATTCCCTAGTCATTCATATTTCTGTACACCAATCAGGGGTGCGGAACCTCAGGCCCCATCCCTGGCTTGCCTGGATCCAGTCCCTGAGGCTCAGCCCCCACCCCCAGCATTGGGGAGCCTGCGCTGGAGCTCCAGCCCCACTGCTACCCCACCATTCACAAAATCTTCTAGGCTGGGCCCCCGTAGGCTCTGCTGTGTGAGGGGAATGTGGGAAGTGCCTTTCATCTTCTCAGTCGGGGGCCACATCAGTGAAGGTTTGGGGTTTTTGGTTTTTGTTTTTTCCTTCTCACTTGTGTGCAGCTCCCAACTAATTTTCCTGTGGGTCAGCAGCCCCCAACCCAGAAAAGGTTCCCCACCTCAGCTGTACACATAAAAATAAAATTAAATGCCTTACATTGCCTTCCCTTTTAGTATGCTGCACTGTACAAACCAGCCATGCTAGACTGTCCTGAGTCATCTGTCTGAGTATTCCAAACTCTGCCAGGCAGAAGGGCATTTGTGTAATCCCTGGGTTCAGTCCTAACTGTCCCAAAACGTAATATATAGTAAGTGTGTCTCATATTATGAATCCAAACTCTTCTGAGGGGGTTATATATAGTAAATAGGGGTGTGAATGATGAATGTAGGGTGCTTTCAATAAGGTGGTAATACACCTAAAGCAGCAGGTTATTGATTTTCCCATGGATTTTAAGCCACATCTGGCTGGTTTGTCTCATACAGTAGGAACTTTAGGCAGCTGTTGAGATTTTAATGCACAGCATATTTATTAGAGCTGCCTCTGTAGCTCATGATCCCCTCCATTGGAGTCCCAAATACCCAAAAGCACCTTCAGAGAGACAAGGTGGTAATATCTTTTATTGTACCAGCTTCAACGGAAGCTAAGATGATACCTCACCCACCTTGTCTTTCTAATATCCTGGGACCAACATGGCTACAACACTACTGCATATAAAAGGTCTTTAGCACAGATGGATAACTGGCTTCCAACGGCTTGGAACAGAAGAGCATGCTGCCACTTAGGAATCCCCCTAGAACTAATAATGTTCTTTTGCCAGAAGGATGGTAAAACCATTGGTAGTAAAGCGCAGTGAGTGGGAAAAGAGTGAGGATTTATACATAATTAAAGGGAATGTGTAAAGTGCATTTTACCATGATGTTTGAAGCAGCACCATCCTTAGAGAGAGTGCAGGGCTCAGGACAACTCCCCCCTCCACCCAGACCTCACCCCATCTCCTCTTTCCACCCCTGTTCTGCCCACACCCTGCCCCCATTCCACCCCTTCCCCCAAATCCCACCCCTGCTCTGCCCCTGCCTTTTCCCCTCCCATTCCTATTGCACCCATTCTCTCAAACCCCTACCCCTGAATGATGGGACCTAAGGGATTACTTAGGGGCTCCCCCCCCCCCCAACACACTCATTAGTGGCAGTGGGAAGTGGAGAGACCCGGTCTAGGGATGTAAAATCCTGATTAAACAGTTAACCAGTTAAGGAGGATCCTGGCCCCTGTGCTGAAGCTGGGGCTGCTGCCAGCTCCTGGCTCCTGAGTTGGGGCTGGGGCTAGCTGCTGGCTCCCGATGCTTTTGCTGGGGATGGGGCTGGCTGCCAGGGCTGGAGCAGCCTTCCACCCAGAGCGGGCCGTGAGTGGGGGACTGCTCCTGGGGAACCAGTTAACTGTTACCCAGTAAGCATCACCCAGCAAGGTGCTTCCCCAAGCTGAATTCCCAGGTGCATGACTTGGGTGAGTGGAGCAGGCTGGGGTCAGGGCACTCTGCTTCCTGTTGCTGCAGTGACATGAAACAACCTGGCTAGGAGATGGTGGGGCAGAGTGGAGCAGGCTGCTGGGTTGCTCTGCTTCCTACAGCTTCCACCATTGTTGGGGAGTGCAGGGGTGCGCCCAGATTCCCCCACTAATTCCCCAGGCCGTGTGGGGCCTGCAGAGCCCAGGGCAGCTGTCCCAAACTGTCCAATGGACAGAGGTGGCTCTTGTTTGAAGTCTTGCTACTGAGCAGAGCTCACAGGATTCTCTGAGCCAAGAAATTGTGTGTGTGTGTGTGTGTGTGAAAAACATAAAACTCAGTGATAGAAAGTAGTATCTTTTGACCTTGAGTTGCTCACCCACTGTGTAGCAATTGCAATGTATATTTTGTTCTCATTCTAAGACAATAATGTGTTCTTTCATTTGCCTTACTGGGTCTTTCCACCCCTACAGAGCACACACAGACAACCAGTTGCCTTAGGATGCCAACTGTGATGCAGCAGGCAAGAAGGAAATGGATCTGAAATGAAGTAATGGGTGAGGTTTAACAGAAGGCAAACCAAAAAAGGTCCCCTGGCTGAAAAAAAGGTTCCCCAGCAGCTGGAATACCAGCAAGAGAAAGATGTAAGACAGGTGAAAAGAGGGGGAGGAGGGATTCGGTTCACAATTGTAAACCCAGGTGTGCAATCCAGCTTGGAGATACTGAATCCATGGGTATAAGTCCTACAAATCTGGATTTATAATGCAAAAGGACATACCCTCAGTGTCTAGCAGCAGCCTACCATCCATACTCCTGTAATGAATCCGTAGTTCCACAAAACTACGCAGCGTAGTTCCACAAAAAGTATATCAAAATTCAAAGTAATGAGTTCTCTAAGGCCCCAGTCTTGCCTTTTGGATCCATGTGAGCTGAACCCTATACTCCACTGGCTTTAATGGGCTTCTGCCAGGCCTATGTCCCATTACAGGATTGGGGCCTAATTTATGTCTTCTAACAACTATTTATAGAACAAAGTCTATATAAAGGTTTCCAGGACTTCTAACGGTACTAAATCTATAATTAAAATCCTTGGTCTGGAACCACTAAATGCTAATCTAGATCTAATCTGTACACTACTCAGTCCTGCTTACTCCAAAGATATTATGAGTACTATCTTAACAAATGCCATCTCTAAAATATTTTCTTAACAAAACTCTGGTTGTTCTGGGTTATCATTGGGATCTTGGGCACTACTACTTCATCAGCAATATTATGCATGCTGGCACCTGGTTTATAACTAATGATGCTAATAGACTCATTTTAATTGTTGTCTTGTAGCATTACTGCAAAGCACATCAGAATGAAACCCTTGATATCAGCCTTCAGAACAAGTGATGTGTGACGGAATGTCTGTCTCTGGCATACCAAAGGTCTCATCGTGCAGTGAAGTTCCATCAACAGGAAGGTTTTGTAATAAGGAATTCTGCCACTCCTGATGTAGCAAAAATGCATATTTTGATATTGATTATAAGATTATAAGTTTGATACATAATTTGATGTAATGACTTGCTTATAAGTTCTATAGCTTTTATTTCTCTCTCTGTATCTCTTATAATTAGATAATGTTCACTGCAAGGCTTTGCTCCCTGTTAAGTATTGCAAATTAAGTTGTATCCCTTGTAGCTATTGATCTTGTTTGAAACTCTATACAATTGTTTGGTGTGAATGGAGGGTATGTGTGAGGGAAAGCCATCACAGATGCCCAGGTGATCAAGAAGAAATGGAAACTTTGAAACATTCATTGTGGCTTGAGGCTGAATTGAATTGGCAGCATTGACAAACTTGGAGACAGGCAGAGACCCCACCAAGAGTGAGAAACAACTATGGGAACCCTGACAATCACCATCAAAGGAATACAAATTAACACTTCCTAAGGGTGGATGACAGAAGCATGACACTGCAAAACCCACAGACTCCAATGGAAACTGACATGGATAAGAAGGGAAGCTCTTGCTATGGGACTCTGGGTTCAGTCCTGCAAGCCAAGCCTTGGAGGAGTCTCAGAGGAACCCTGACTCCTCGCTCAGTCAGCCTTGCCTGGCCAGTAGGACTGACTTGAGCCACCATGGACTGGTAACTATGCACCATCTGCAGGACTTGTGTGTGTATATGTGGGTTTGTCTTTATAAAGCATATGCTAACTGCTTCTCTACTGTATTCTCAATAAACACAGTGTATTGCCTTCTCTCTTGAAAAAGATCCCGTGTGCTTCCTATAAGCATAACACTGAGGGTAAAAAATCTCCTCTTCCTTTTCCTCCTGTTTATTGACTGGTTTTACCTGGCCAAAGGGAACCAGCCTAGAGGAATGTCCCCCAACCCGCTTCTATCATCGGGAGTTTGTTCCAGGCCCCAAGAACTAAATTGATGACTGAAGTGAACCAACAGGGTTTTATTTAACAGTTCAAACAAGTAAGGAATAACTATAAACAGGACCCCACAAATAAAGGATAAATAACAAAGGACAATGCTAGACTGCAACTTAGGTGGACTTGAAGGAAGACCTCAGGTACGTAAACAGTCTCTACCATTTCCTGCAGCTTGGAGGACCCTCACGGTGGTGGAACAGCTCCAGATTCCATGTCCTGATGTCACAGCAGGCAAGAGCAATCAGGCTGGATCTGCGCTTGTTCTGGTGATGAGCAGCCTAATGTCCCTTTCCCTGCGCTGTCATGGGTGTGTGTATGCATCCTAATCAGAGAGGGATGGCAGGTGACTACACACCCCTTGCATGCAGGTAGGTCTCCTTCCCACAGCTCTGAGCCTACAATCATGGTGCTGGCGTACCCTTCCGAATGACCCCGGACTCTGCCACTTGGATGGGCAGCCCCTTGCGGTGCCAGAGGCAGCCCTTAAATGACATTGGGTTGCTGGGCAGATTTGGGTCACATATCTGCCGAGTTTCCCGTCAAAATGCAGAAAGGGCGGGAAACTGCCCTGAAAGGAGGAGGAAGAAGGGTAGCCAAAATGGAGTCCCTGTTGTTGTTTGGGGCTTCCAAGATGGCGTCTGTGCCCAAAATGGCGTCTCCAGATTTTCTCTCTACAAGAAATAATGAAATGCCTGATGGGGATGGTCTGCAAATGAATGGAATTCTTTCTGTGATGGCCTCAACTTATTGAACGCTGTCTCTTCAATTAAGAAACAGATTCCTCCTTCTCTTTTGCAAATATTAAAGATCCAACTGACGGAAAATAAATCTGGCATAAGGTCTTACAAGGTCAACTACCTTCCTTTATCTGTGCTCAGACCTGCAGGTTGCTGAACTTATCCTTGATGAGATAAGGATGAGCCTCCATCAATCAGTAATGTTATCTTCCAAGTATTAGATGAGCTCTGTTTTTCCAGGAGACAATCTTTATCCCTCAGTGGAGTTGTATTGGGTAACTTTTGTATACTAGATGGAAGCTAGTCTTCTTGCTTTCTCTTTTTTTTCCAACTGGCTAAAATACTTCAGATGAGCATTGTGGTGCCTATGAAGATGTTCTTTTGCCTGATGCTCATAAAACAAGATCTACAAGTAGTATGGCTTCTCCAAACATAAAAAAATAATAAATACAGAGTGATATCGTTCTTTATCTAACTTTTCCAATTGGAAGTCCAGTTTGTGTAACTGGAATAAACCAGACCATCTTTTGAAGATAGAGGTGGGCCTAACACTGTCTGACTTTGGACTTGCAGCGGAGGGTTGTGTATCCATGCATGGCTGTTGGCACATGGATGTGACTTTAGAAAGTACTTCAAAATGCATCTTTTTTCTTAGCATGTTGTAGATGGGGTCATATTGACAAGCCTTTGTGGCCAGTGATTGTCTGACAAGGATGCTGACAGAAAGCTAAGCACATAGATGTTAAAATAATCTGGATCCAGCAGCATCCATTTAACAGTAGCTAATGCTAGTAGCCAGTTGTCTTTTACCCATTCTGACCTGAAGTTATTCCATAGAAATAGGTTTATATTTTGTGTGCCATTGATGGTTTCAATGCCAGAAAATCCACTTGTGAGAATATATGGAGTGGTAATATTATGCAAAAACTAACTGTATGGACACAACTGTTACAGTCTGCCCAGAGGTGTGCACAGGGGATGAGGGACAAACAGCGGCATAACACCCCAGTTATTAGCAAGGACACAGGACTTCTCTTGCCCCAGGGAACAGCAATCTTCTTCAGCCTCGGGGCTGTGACACAGAGCATGTCCCTCCAGGAGCTGTCAGATTCTTATTTCCACTCACATCCCTGAGTCTGCCACACTTTAAAACAAAAAACAAAAGTGGCATCATGATTTATGTATTCAGAGATGTGGAGCTGAGCCCTTCCAGGCATTTCCTAACTTCCAATGTTTCAGAGTGGTAGCCATTTTAGTCTGTAATAGAAAAAACTTAAAAAAACAACAAATAGTTCTGCAACACTGTAGAGCAGTGGTCACCAACCAGTAGATCGGGATCTGCTTGTAGATCTTGGAGCCTCTGACAGGTGATTCTGACTGGTTTGGCCAAGAGGCAATCAAGTGCAGCACTTCAGCTGCCCCTCCAACCACTGCTGCTCATCTCCTGCCCTTTGCCTTGGAGCTGCCTCCCCACCCACCACCACTCGGAGCCCCCTGCTTGCTGTGCAGGGGAGGCAGAGGAGGGTGCTGATGTCAGGGTGCCCTCTCTTCTACCCTGTATCCTATCTCCATGGGCACAACAGGGCTTGGGATGGAGGGAGTTTGCTGGCTGCTTCTGAGACCAGTGCAGGGCCAGGGCAGGGGTGAGCCTGCCTTAGCCCCACTGTACCACCACCGAGGAGCCACTTGAGGCAAGCAGTGTCCAGCTGGAGCCAGCTCGGAACCCCTGCCCCCGTCATGAATTCCCTCCTGCACCCCAAGCCCCTGCCCTGAACCCCCTGGACCCAAACTCCCTTACAGAGCCTATACCCTGAACCCCCTCCTGCACCCCAACCCCTGCCCCAGGCTCAGATCAAGACCAGACCCTGTGCCCCAACCCCTCTGCCCCTGCCTGGTGAAAGGGAGGGAGAATGGGGGAGGGAGGATGGAATGAGAAGGGCGGGGTCTCAGAGAAGGGGCAAGAAGGAGGCATGGCAAGGGTTTGGGTTTGAGGTAGATCGTGGATTGCACTTAAATTCAAAAAGTGATCTCGTGCTTAAAAAGGTTGGAGACCACTGCCGTAGAGACTAACAAAACATGTAAATGGTATCATGAGCTTTTGTGGGTACAACC
Organism: Rafetus swinhoei; assembly: GCA_019425775.1. NCBI lineage: Eukaryota > Metazoa > Chordata > Testudines > Trionychidae > Rafetus > Rafetus swinhoei. The sequence goes on along the minus strand of CM033424.1, from coordinate 102,097,616 downwards.
CACTTCTTCAGATGAATGGAGTTTAAGGGGTCCAAGTTCCAAATAAATAGCAGAGAGAGCGGATTGGGGTGGGGGGCAAAGGAAAAGAGAAAAAAAGTGCTTAAGAATACTTGGAAAACTATCAGCTTCATTTAGCATGGAAACTCTAATTGATTATTATTTTCCTAACTTCCAAAGTGCATCACAATCCTTTATGTTTTGATACACGACTAGACAATTATACCCAAGACTCAAATATGGAAAACTCATATCTAATTTCATATGATGATTTCATTTATGGTTACCTATGGCAAAAGCAGGAGTCAGTAATAATGCAGGATAAGTGAGACTGCAATAGGGAACTTAAGGCAGGCATCTGAAAGAGAAAAGAATTATGGAGGTGAAGTGATTTTTACATTTACTTAAAGCCCCCCCCCTTAAATACATCAACATAACCACCTGTTTAGAGGCTCACTTTAGCATCTAGATCAGTGTTTCTCAACCTTTTTTTATAAAGTACCCCTTTAAAAAAATTATAAGTACTCCCAGCCCCCCTGCTCTAACCCAATGCACCCACTCCTCCCCCAGAGCCAGGGACCCCCAGCCCTCCTCCCGCTCTAACCTAATGCCCTCCCCTTGTCACAGAGCCAGGTACTCTCAGCCTCCCTGCTCTAACTCAATGCTCTACCCCTCCTGCATAGGGTTGCCAGATGGTTTCAACAAAAATACCGGACACACTTGACATTACATCACAATCTACATTACATCTTATTTAGAAAATACCGGACTTTTATATTTTCTCAATTTGTTTCCCGAACAGAAAGCTCAAATACTGGACTGTCAAAATCGGACACCTGGCAACCCTATCCCTGCAGAGCCAGGCACTGTCAGCCCCCCTGCTCTAATGCAATGCCCCTCCCCTCCCCCAGAGCCAGGCACCGGACGTATGGTAACTCTACCTTTGAAGTGCCCACTTCTGCGGCTCGGCCCTACCTCCACAGCTTGTCTGCAGGGAGCAAGTGGCCCGCCAGTGTCAAGCTCTCTGCATGAGGCTGTACGCTCCCACAGCAGCCTGGTGCCCCTCAGCGAGGTGCCCAGGGGCAACTGCCCCCCCTCGCTACGCCACTGATGTGTGTGGGCGGTCCTTTGGCACAAAGCTTATTGTGCCACTTCACTGCCTTTTAGCTCCTCTCTGCAGCGCCACAGGGAAGGGGTGATGGGGACGCATTGTACTGAGCTGCTGGCAGGGGTGGGGGTAATGCGCGTTTCCAGGTTCAGCCGCCCTCCCCGCTGGAGCACCCCGGGGAGGCTGCCGGAGAGGAAACGAACTAGGAGAGGTGGCTGAGGAAGTGATCTTTTTTCTCCCTGCTCAAACCTGCCCCCCAACTTGGTGTCACCCGAGCCGCCGCTGCCGCAGCCACGCACTTTCCCCACCAGCGCTGCGGCGTGTGCACAGAGCGGCTGTTAACGTCCGGGTGCGCAGCTCCAAATATTCAATTTGACAGGCACGTGCCACCGCCCCTTCCCCGATCCCCTTTTCAGGGCAAAATCCCGGACATTTTTTTGCCAAATTTCACTTTTGTGGATGTACTCCCCAGACTTCTCTCATGTACCCTTAAGGGTACGCATACCACTGGTTGAGAAACACTGGTTGAGATAGTGCTTTGTTCCTGCCGTGAGGGCAGGGGACTGGTCTTGGCGACCTCTCGAGGTCCCTTCCAGTTCTAGTGTTCTCTGATCCTACTTCCACCTAGTGACTTAGACCAAGTTCCTTTTAGTTCTGATTTAGTCACATTCTTCCACACCTTTGGGTCCTTGTTTCAATGAAACATTTATAAAAACTAAATCTGATTGAACGTTTTTTATTTGGAAAAAAACTACACCTTTTGCTCACACACGGAAACAAATCTTGCTCTGGGGAGGGATCCGGTGCCCTCTAGGACCCAGAGGAAATAGACGCTGAGTCACAGGCTGGGCCTTTCCCTCCATTGACGGAGGCGCAGCTGGTTATTGTGACGTCACAGAAGCAGCTCTGAGGTCCTGCCCCTGCTGCTGGTTAATGTCACCCTAGCCGCCCAGGCGGCAGGAGCTGGTCGCGGGATTAGAAGCAGTGGAGCAGCAGCGCCGAGAAATGTGTGGGTCTGGACCCCAGGGGCCCGGATCTGGTGATCACCTCCAGACGCGTCGCTAATGCTCCTAGTGGGGGACAGAGCCAAGGTAGGACGAAAGAAGGGGTGGAGACTCGCAGGGGGCCGGTTCCGAAACACTCCAGTCGGGGAAAGGGGTTTAAAGGAGCAGCCCCGCTAACCCATGCTGTTTGCCTGCCCTTCTTCGCGGACGAAGCAGCTCCCTGCAGTCAGGGCACTCTTGCAGACCCAGCAATCGCTGTCTCCAGAGCCAAGTCTCTTCCCGGACAGGGAGGGGAGCTGGGGGAAAGCAGCTCGTTCCTTGAGGCGTTTGTAAATTGAGTGGTTGTTGCTACCATACACAAGTGCTGCTGTGTTTTCTTTTTTTTGAACGGAGTGGGTGTGGGGAGCGTGGAGCTTTAGTGTCTGCTCTTTGCTAAACAACCAAGGCTTAAAATGTGAAGAGGGAGACCAGAGGGGAGAGAGGCCAGTCTGAGGGGATCAGACCCTCCAGTCATAGGTGTGTTGGGTATCAGCAGGTTGAAAAGTACCTCTACAAAAGGAATTGGGGGGGATTGCGTCTCCTGCTCCTACGGAGAAGACTTGGCAATACCTGACATTGCTTTGGCTCCTAAAAGTAATTATTTTCTCTTGCTGTGTTTTGTCTTCTATCTTCACTTACCCAAATCTAATCATGAGCGTGGTACTGGAGCAATATATTTGTTTCCTAGATCTTTCTGGCCTCTCTGTCCTATCCCCCGTTCCCAGGCTTTACCAAATGTGAGAGTTGTGTTGGCAATTTGCTACAACCCTGAAGGCCACACAACATGTGTACAAAATAGAACAGATCACCCTCATCTTTAACGTGGAGGTCCAGACCTCCAAAAAACTACAGATTCTAGCCTTGTGGGTCTATGTGAAATGTGTTTGATCCAGCTCCCAAAGGAGGGGTGCTCATATCATTCAAACTGCTATCTCTGTGGTTCTCAACCTTTCTAGACTGAGACTACTGTACCCTTTTCAGGAGTCAGATTTGCATATCCCCAAGTTTCACCTCACTTAAAAAGTACTTCCTTACAAAATCAAACATAAAAATACAAAAGTGTCACAAAATTATTACTGAAAAATTGCTAATTTTCTCTGTATTGTGACATTTTAGTTTGTATTAATTTTGCTAGTGCTTTTTATGTAGCCTGTTTAAAATTAAGTAAATGTCTATATGACTTGATGTACTCCCCTCAGACAACCTCTGTGTACCCCCAAGAATACGTATACCCTGGTTAAGAACACGGTAGGCACTGAATAAAGTGAACTACAGAGTAGGGATGTTAAATATCAGTTAATTAAATAATCGATTAACCTCATGAATTCTTATTGGTTAGTCGACTATTCTACAGTTCCTGGGGGTGGGGCTAGAAGCCAGTGTGCTCTGGCCCCACTGCCGGGGAACCCCCTGCTACTTCTCGCTGCTCCCTCTATCAGAGGCAGCAGCGTGGGGTGCCAGGCGGGAGTTGATCTGCAAGGGGAGACAGTTTAAATACCAGCTATCCTTGTGGACTGGCTGCCTGTTGCCCCATGCTGCTGCTTCTGATACAGAGGGAGCAGCACAGGCTGGCAGCAGCCCCTGTCTAGGGGAGGGGTTGAGCTCCCGGACCTGGCACGAGCCAGAACTGAACTGGGCTGCCTGTCCACCTGGCTCCTAATACACTTTTAATGCAGAGCCACAGCGGGGATAGGTCCCGGACCCGGCACAACCCAGGACTGAGCTGGGCTGCTGGCCAACTGGCTAAAAAATTTACTGGCAGGTGTGGGGAAATGCATGTAGTCTATAGCATTAACCAATAAGCTTTTGCTTATCGATTAATCAGTTAATCGACTACACTATTACATCCCTATTACAGAGACTGAACTTTCTAGAGCAGCGGTTCTCAAAGTGTGGCCCACAACCATCTTGTAGGTGGGCTGCAGGCTTGAGGCTTGCCCTCTGTCCTCCAGCAGTGGGGAGCCGACGCTGACACTCCAGTCCTGCGGCCTCCCTACAAGGTACCAGCACTGGCTTCCCACTGTGCGGGGGTAGGGGGAAGAGTGGTGAGCCTCCCGGGCCAGATCTGGCTTGCAGGGAAGGAAGTGGCTTCATGTGCTGCTGCTCCCCCAACGCCTGGAGGTTTTCCCCACTGCTCCCATTGGTCGGACTCATGGCCAGAGGGAGCAGTGGGGGGCGGTGCCTGGGAGTGATGGGGTGCATGGAGCCAGATAACCACCCCTTGTGCCCAGACCCCACACTTATGCCCCACTCCTGCATCCAACCTCACATCCAGAGCCCACAGCCTTCTGCACCCATTTTGTAATCATGGTTGGCTGGTGGTCTGCAGAAATGTCTGCATTGAGTGGGGTGGGCTGTGGGCCAAAAAGCTTGAGAACCACTGTTCTAGAGTAATGTTGAGACGCATTGACAAAGCCATGTAGAAAACTGCTGCTGCTGCTGCGTGTACTATACCTATTTTATCATTAGAGGACATCAGTCTCCATACAGGGCTGTCAATCGGTCTCTTTCATTATAAGCATTACACACACTGGGGTTACAAGGCCTAGTGCAAGAATAATTTAGGGAACCCCCTTCTGATTCCAAAATACACTCTGCTTTAACTCCCCCACAGACCAACTTGTTCCCTAGCCCAGTGGTTCCCAACTTTCTTTATGCTGCGGTCTGGCAAACCCATTCACAAACATTTGGTGGACTGTCGAAGCAAAAACGCTCCTCTCTGTTTAGGCAGCTAACAAACAGCTTTATTAATTAATAAAGGACAGCATGAGCCAAACGTGGTCCCAGCAAAGCCAGGCCCAGTAAGGCTGCTTAATACAATCAATCCTAGTATCTTTATACCCTTAACCAAACAGTTTGACGTCAGGGCATCCAATTACAGAAATCATCAATTAAACTTGGAAAAACGAAGTCTTATCAGCAAGATGGCGGACAGGTACGAAGGAGTACATCTCCTGTCCCAACCAGCCCAATTAACACATACCAATAGCCCATCCTGTAGGCCTCTTCTCACGGGGTGACAGAAAGTTCACTCTGGTCTACGTGCTTGAGAGAAAAGCTGAAATGGTTTCTGCTATACAAGATGCCTTCTAGCTAAATATGAAATGTTTTCTACAGTTTCTACATGGACCAATATTTTTTATTTGCATATTCATTATTTGCATGTTGCCTGTCTGCCTAGCCCTAACCCAGTCTCTTGCTCCCCAGTGCCGAACGCCTTTTGACCCATGCCCCCGTGCCCTTTGACCCTTTAACCTCTGACCCCTACAGCTCATACCAACACCCCTTTGCCCCACCCCACTCCTGCACTCACCAGAGTGAGGCTGCCCCTCTAGGGAACATGGCCATTACTGCCATGCGAATGGGGGGTGGCTGTTGGTGGGGGGGGGGTGGCTCTGCAGTTTGCCCTCTTATCGACTAATCGAGTAGTCGATGGAAAGTTGATTAGCTGATTACACTGAATTTAACATCCCTAGAGCACGGTGCCCCAGCCGGTCGCCATTACCGAGAGGGGGGAGGAAGGCACCTCCTGCTCCACCCCTTGCTGCCGCTGCCTCAGCCCCAGCGCTACTGGTGGCAAAATTGGCTGCACGGCCAGGGAGAGCGTCCGTTGGCAGCATGCGTGCACGCTCCCTCCTCCTTCGCGCCCCCTCCCTCCCCAAGTGCGTCTCCTCAAGTGTGGACGAGGGGGGAGCAGGAAGGAGGGAGGGAGGCGCCTCCTGCCGCCACTTCAGCTACCACAGCTGCTGGCACCGGTCTGCGGACTGATGGCTGGGAACCGCTGCCCTAGCCTCTGTGTAGGTCTTCCCAGCCCCAATCTAGTGTCCAGCTCCCTCCCATTTTCCCACAGCAACAATCCAGTCCTCCCTCTTGCTTAGCTTCCCCTCTCCCCGAGACCTCACTCTCCACCAGTTCTGATCTGGTCCTCCCAGCTCTCTCCAATCCCCTTCCTCAGGCTTTTCCCCAAATCCACTAGCCAAGATCCAGTCCCACCCCCAGTTCTTTTTAGCTCCTCTTTGTCCCCCACATCTCTGACTGCCGTCCCCAATAGCCTCGTGGCCCCTTGTACAACGGCACCACTTGCACTCTTATAGCTATGCCACTGGTACTAATTTTATAGAAAAATGAAGTAGACAGCAGGAAATGTTTTGTATTAGTGATCAGATGAGGTTGGACACAAGCTGTGCTATGTTTATTTATTGGTATTACTGTAGCACTTGGGAACTCTAGTCATGGACCATACAACTCCATGTTTGACCTCTCTGGTTACCCCTGTGCTAACTTGTGACACTGGAGGCTGTTTTCTCTGACCTGATCATAGGTATGCGGGGTTTGTATTCCTGCTGCCAGGTGATATATTTACATTTTCTTCCTACATTCTTTTTTCAGGTTACAGTTGTGCGAGAGATGACGTAAGCATGGGAACATGTTGCACCAGGAGGACTGTGTATGACTAAAATTAACGAAGTCTGAAGAAACAGTGAAAGTGCAATCCTTTGCCAGTGGTGGCCCTGGTGCTGCACAGCTTTGCTGGGCATGGAGGCAGATGGCTTGAAGTGGCTGGTGGTTCCAATGCACCAGCTGGTTTCCTGGGGTGCAGCTGGTGCAATGGTATTTGGAGGTGTGGTGCCATATATCCCCCAGTACAGAGACATCAAAAGAACACAGAATGCAGAGGGCTTTTCAACCTACGTGTGTCTAGTATTATTAGTAGCAAATATTTTGAGAATACTCTTTTGGTAAGTTGTTTTTACATTCTTGTAAAGTGTTTATTCTTTTTCTCTCAAATTGATTTCAAAGCTTCAGATGTGAGGTCTCTGAGGATGTAATACTTGGTGGGACCCACTCTTTAAAGAGGGGAAGCAGAATCCAGCCTTGATGCAAGCAGGTTTATGTACATCACCTTAGGGCTCAAATTCATTTATCTTTTATGTTTTCCTGACATAGTTCTCAGTGTTAATAAGCTGCATTTCAAAACTTCAACTAACAATGGAAGCGAATGACAAGCCAGTAGCTAAAGCTGTTTTGAAAAAGCGTTTCCTTTCTTTCTCCCTCCTCATCGCTACCCTACAAATTTCTCCATGCAGATAGTCCTCCACTGAAGTCACTACAGCTCTGCGTAGGGAGACCCGTCTGCCCTCATTGACTTCTGTGGGGGTCTGCCCGTGGATCTCTTTCTAGGTTCAAAGCCCCACATTTGAAAAGCCACTCTTTAAAAAGCAGCTTGTCAAGAAACATTGGAAGAAGGTCCCCATTTCAAAACAATCACATTTTTAAAACCTAATACTGTACGCAAAGGACACGCACAAGCAAATTTTGCTCTGAAATCTAGTCTTTGTGTTTGTGAACTAACAGACCTGATCTCATGTGTGTATCCCTCCACCCTCCCATATAGGAATACATGTTAAAAACCAATGTTCCTCTGCAGTTTTGTAACTTGGCCACTTCTGCATTAGGAATATACCCAAGAATCTAAAAACAAAATTGATTAGGAAATAACAATAATACCGGAAACTATTCTGAGAACAATTTGACGAATGGAGCTGTGCTGGTGGTCTGTGAAGACATGACCGGTCACATGCTGGCTCCTCCTACCTGTTTCTAGTTACTTGTAAAGATCCCCAGAGCAGCCTGGGCTCAAATAAAAACATATGAAAGTCTGGTCTACATATCAGTAGAGGAAATGGGCTGTCCTCTGGGACCAGAGCTAGCCTAGCAATGAGATTTAGGGAAGGCACCTGTAGAATCAGAACCTCCTGTGGGATCGGAATTGTACTTACAGAGGAATGGAGAAAAGGGAAAAAGCCTGTGGAAGAAAAGAGGCACATGTAGTAGTGTAGAATAAGTGGAGAATGGGGAGAGAAAGAAGCTAATGTGTAAGGGAAACACAGTAAATAGAACTATGAGTGATGGGGTGGAAACTAAAAGTGAAAGACAGTATTTTTTCAAATATGTCAAAATACCTGTGACAATAAAGACATTTAAATATACATAAATATATCACACATATCCATGTAAGTATTATCATTAACAGAGAGATGCCATGCAATTGTTGTTCCTGAGGCCATCTTTATTAAGAGGAGGTCTCTGAAAAAAGTGAGAATCTTTAATTTCTAGTCTATTCTAAGTGCTCAAGCTGAGAGATATGTAAGTGTAAATAGTTTTTTTATTTGTTAAGTTGAAAGACATTTTAAAAATAAAATAAAATAAAAATAAATATAATTTAAATTTAAAAAGTTATTTCTAAAATGGGAAAGGAAACTTTAAAAAAAAAACACCCTTTTTGTTGTGAGATAATGGTGTCTTTTCATCCTTTGGCTCTTTTGCATCTTTAAATATATCAATGTATTTAATGAATCCTAGCTTTGTGTTACTCTATGTTAGGATTCTATATTCTGATCTTGAAAGTTCCTGCTTTGTTTTAAACTGCTTAAACCAGTTCAGAATGGAGAAGCAGGCTTTATAATGCTGCCACAGCTATCAAGTGGGTGTGGCCTATTTAAAAAAAGTTCAAAGTATGTGATGTAGCCTCCCACACTTGGTAAATACTACAGGCTTGACCTTGCAAAACCTTAAGGTTCTAATTCTTCCACTTCTGCTCACAGTGAATAATAATACCTTGCTATGCAAGTTGTTCCACTGAAATACGAGGTAGAGATTAAAATGCTATATACTGTCCTCTATAAAGTAACTGTTATGATACTAAAATAATGTGGTCTTAAGCGGGCATATCACGCAGTGAAAACTTTTTTGGAATCCACATATTGCATTATATAAAGCAGAGGTGGGCAAATTCCAGCTCGTGGGCCAGATCCATTCCACAGGGTTAATCCCTGGCTGGCCTCCACCTCCATGTTATCTGTGCCTCTGCAGGTATCGGAGGATTGCAGCTCTCATTGGGTGCAAATTGCTATTCGCAGCCAACAGGAGCAGTGGGAAATGGCATCCCGGTCCATGACACTTCCCACCGCTCAACCAGAGCTGCAATCCTCCGATACCTGTGGAAGCACGGATACACCTAGTGGCAGCCCCTTGCCAGGGACTAACCCTGCGGGCTGCTGTTTTTTGTTTTTATTGCCCACTCCTGATATACAGTATAATGCTAAACAACTACTCCTTTGGGTGAATACTGTTCTGGTGCATGGGAGTGTTGCACAAAGCATTATTTAGGTTTCTTAAAGGCTAGGTGGTACTCTTAACCATGTCAGAGCAGTGACATCTCTCTCTCTCTTTTGTTGTTGTTAAGCATAGTAATTCTTCCATAGCAATCGTACTGCTGATGTCACTTTATGACCAACTGGGGCAAGATCAGTACTTGAAACAAAATATAACTGGGTATAGACAATACAATTTATGATTACTATGAAGGTATATATAGATAATAATGACAAGAGTTCATGGTAAAAAGGCCTGTTGGATCATTTTGTCCATTCTACTTGTAAAAGCACCATGGGATGAGACTTCTACCCCCCTGCAGAAGGCTATTTTTACAGGCTCATACATGCCTCTGTCAAGCTGGTTTTCTTGGCAGTAAGCCTAAATTCTTCTTTCCTGATTGTTTCCCTCTTCCCCCACCTCATTACTCCTGGTTATAGGCATATAGTCCATGCTAATTCCTCCCCCTTTTTATCTAAGCGTACAAATAAGAGTGTACATATTTGTGTGCACACACACACTTTCATATCTATATATGTCTAGAAATATTTGAGGGTCTATTCATGTTATTCCCTCAGCCCCAATAATTGTTTAGCATTGCTATTTAATTATTTCATTTCAAGCAATTTCCCCTATTCCCTTGATCACGTTTGTTGTTCTTCTCTGAACTCCCTTGAGTTTGTCATCATCTTTTGGAACTGTTGTTCCAGGATTGAACACACTATTGCAGGTGCACCAGAGAGAGTCCGCGTACTTTTTCACATGTGGCTTCTGTGCATGTTCTCACAAATGGCATTGGCCTTTTATATGACTGTATCACAGTGTCCACTGCTCTCAAACAGTCTGTCTGCACCTTTCAGTAAGGCCGTCTAGACTCACCCTCTTGTTCAGTATGTGTTATCCCGATGTGACTGGCTTGTTTGTTTTTTTCCTGAAATGAATCTGACTTATTTCTGCTTTTGATTCTACCATGATAATAGGGTTCAATACTAGCTTAGTGTGTCTATTCCCAACATGTGCTTATTCCTGACTCCTAGTCCTTTCCCTTCCTCCACAATCTCCAAAATATCTTGTTTCATGAAGTAGCAGGGGGGACCATGTATTCCCATGCACTGTGTCCACTTCACCCTTTCCATAACCCAGTCCCATAATCTGCCCCTCTTCTTTAATTTAAAAAATCAACTAGTTTAAAAACAGGAGGTGTGCCATCTTCCTCTTGTCCTCCAGTCTGCAGATACAATGTTTACTCATGAATCTGCATGGAATCTACTGTTAAGCGTTTCTACGGCTAAAGCTGGCATAGCAGGACTGATACTAGCTCAGAAATTAGTACTGGCGCTAAGGGCAATAATCAGGATCCTGCTTCTATTAGATACTTCTTTTCAAGATTTCCCCTCCAGTTATTCCACTGCCCAGGAGAGGAGAGATGCCTTTTTTATTTTTAAGTTAAAAGGCATCAATTTTCTGACCCTCCTCTTGGCCAGTTTCCTCTAATTCTTCATTTTAGGGCATTATCAAAGACTGAACTTGTATTTTCTTGTGATGACAATGGTGTGATATTTGTTTCTTTGGCACTGTTTCCCTCGCTCAAAATGCCTCTACATCGGGATAGGCAATAATTTTGGCAGGGGGGCCACTTCATGAACGTTGATTGTGATTGTGGGCCAACTCTGCCTCCAGAAGAGGTGGGGCCTCAGATGGAAAGGGGTGGGGCCTCGAGCAAAATGGGGCAGTTCCTTCTAGGCCCCACTTGCCCTTGGAGGGGGGAGGAGACTTTGCACACTCCCCTGCCCTTGCCCTTGCCCTTGCCCTGCCAGGGGCGCACGATGCCTATAGGGAATCATCAGCCATTCTGAACAGCTGGCAGTTGCCTTAGGTGCTGCACACCCTTGGCAGAAGGAGGAGACCTTGTGCATGTCTCCTGCTTCTAGACCAATCGGGGCCTGGGGTGGAGGAGCGTGCGAGAAGTCATTTGCTGTTCAAAATGGCTGGCGGCTCCCTCTAGGTACCTAGTGCCCCTGGTGGGGGCAGGGAGCCACTAGTTGCTTTGAACAGCGACTGAGTTTGCGCACTCCCCTGCTCCCAGGTCTCGATTGGCTTAGGGGCAGAGGGAGCGGCAGGCCGGATCAAACTGTTTGTGGCCTGCGGGCTGTATCTTGCCTGCCCCTGCTCTACATTTTTCTTTAGGGTTGCTAGGTGTCTGGTTTTCTCCCGGACAGTTTGTCCGGTTTTAAAAAAAAAACAACCCAGATGTCTGGTATTTTCTGTTTTTCTCGGATGGAAGGCTGGTGGGGACATTTTCCCCCTGCTGCGTCTGGCGGGAGTGGGGAGTGTGGGAATTTTTTTTGGTTGTCGCCATGTTCCAGATTTTTTGTGAAAGTATCTGGCAACCATATTTTTCTTTTGACGTGAGTTAAAAGTAATTTAACCTTTTTTCAGCATAGTTCTGTTCAATCAGCAGTCTTTTTTTTTTTTTTTTTTTTTTCTGTACCAACCCTTTGCAGAAAGGCAGTCTGAGAAGACTTGTGCACAGAAATGATAAAACTGAATTTGTAGACAATAGTAGGCCTCAATCTCCTTTTCTTACATGTACAACTCTTCCTAGAAATCACTAGGAGTTTGGATGTGGAAGCTGAATTTTATGGACTAGCTGCCTAGATGTTCCTGCTTTGGGTCACAGTCATGAATGCAAAGCCTACAGCTGCCAGGCCTCACCTCTTCATCTCTGCATGGAATTCTGCAGGTCACCTCAGATAACATGTGGCAGCTATAAGCCATACTTTTTGTGTCTTTGATCTTTGTGTGCCTTCTCAGCTAGGGATGTTAAAATGCGGTTAATTGAATAGTCGAGTAGTCGATGGAATTTCCATTGACTAGTCGATAGGCACTTCCACATTCCTCCTTTGAAATGTACAAGAGCCTCCTCTGGGGCTCTTGTACATTTCAAAGGAGGAATGAGGAACTCTGTGTACAGCCTGGGGCCAGCGGGAAGTCCCGCTGACTCTGGGCTGCACGTGGTGCCTGCTTTAAAATATACAACAGTCCCCAGTGGGGGCTCTTGTGCATTTCAAAGCCATGGAGCCCAGGATGAGCTGGGGAGTACCCAGCTGACCCTAGGCTCCATGGCTGCCCCTTTGATCCCTGGCTCAGCTGTGCGGTGGCTGCCTTTGAAACGCTGCCTCCACGTTTCAAAGGGGCAGCCATGGAGCCCGGGGTCAGCTGGGGACTGCCCAGCTGATCCCAGGCTCCACGCAGCATTTCCCCAGAACCTGGGGTCAGCTGGGAACTCCCCAGCTGACCCCAGGTGCTGGGGAAATGCTGCATGGAACCTGGGGTCAGCTGGGGACTCCCCAGCTGACCCTGGGCTCTGCTGATATGCTGTGGGAAGCCCAGAATCAGCTGGGGAGTCCCCAGCTGACCCCAGGTTCTGGGGAAATGCCACTTGGAACCCGGGGTTAGCTGGGGAGTCCCCAGCTGACCCCAGGCTCCATGGCGCTTCGGTGTTTTAAAGGGGCAGTGCTGCACAGCTGAGCTGTGGTACAGCTGAGCTGTGTATCAGCTGTGTGGTGGCTGCTCCTTTGAAACACCACCTTGGGGTTTCAAAGTGGCAGTGTCGCACAGCTGATCCCTGGCTCAGTTGTGTAGCACTGCCTCTTGGAAGTACCCCTCCCCCCACCCCTTTGCTGCCATTATATCATAGAGGCAGCAAGGGCGGGGGGGGTGGTGGTGGTGGTGGTGAAATCAACTAGTCAACAGACTATCCAATAAGCAAATGTTTATCAGATATTCAACTAGTCCTTAACATCCCTATTCTCAGCCTGTCAGATTCTTGGAGCCTACCTAATTGCCCTTTGCTTTATCTAGGGTCTTTGAGATTTTTAGGTGTCCTTTGATCCCTGGCTTAGTCTCTGGAAGGCACCCAATTCTAGTCTAGCCAGCTTTGTTATAACTCTTTTGAAGCTGAGTACCTGAGACTGACTTGTCTAAATCAGTTTTATGCTTGTTTAACACCCCTTTGCAGCCTCCTTTGAGTTACCTGTATGTATTCAGGCAGGCAGCAATACACAGTTGCCCAAGGGAGCAGTCGTGTAGTTTTCATAATAGATAATGCAGACTTTTTCCCTATTTGTCCCATAAGCATATGACCCAGTATGTTGATTCTTAAAAAATACAAAGTATTTGACTCTTTTGCATACATCAGCTTAAAAAACCTTTATGATTGCACCATTTTACTCCAGCACTGAAGCTTCCATCTGCAAAGGGGATGAGCAACCTCACATGTGATGTGACTCCTGTGAGTGTCAACTTTTTGTGTCTGTCAATGCGCTGAACGATCCGCAAACATGCATGGAAAAGAACATAGTTGTGTGACTGTGCAGGAGGGTTACTGGCACTTTATGAAAATGCTCTTCTTTGTTAGCGTTTTAATCAGTAAGCCAATGTCCCCAACCCCCAACCCACCCCCCTACTTGTCTCTGAGAGAGCCTCTGACTGGGTAAAATAACTGTGTGACTTTATGGAAAAGACTTTTATATGCTCACCTCTACTTTGGCACAGAGGATGCTACTCACTTAGCAGGGTTGGTCAGACACATAGGAAAAGTAATAATGATTTCTGTGGATCACCGTTTGCAGTGGAAGGATGAGGAGCACTGCTCACTAGAATACTTGTACAATTATTTTGTGTTAACCTTCATAATGGGGTTTCCTGAGTTAGGTGTATAAAATGCCCCACAGACTGATATAACTTCAGGATTTGTTTAATGTCAGCAGAATAAATACATGGCCTAAGGAAAAGAAATGGAAAATATTTCTCTGAAGTAGATGGTAGGTGTTCTAGTTGCATCTTAATAAGTAAGGTCAGCCAATGGTAATTTTGCTTCTTGCTGTACTCAGCGACTGGAGCCTTTTTAGTTGTGGTGTAATCCTTTGTCTTGTCAAATTTAAAGATGTACTAATGACGATATCCGGTTACTTGAGTGTGTTGTAATTGCAGGATTAAGCACAAATTTAAAGAAAATAAGAATGGTTGGCTGATAGGTCAGAGTGGCATTTCCTGAGTGGAAGTGCCCAAAATATGAGACAAATACATGAAGTCTCCTAAAGATCATTTTCCTTTGATCTTAACTTCCCATATTTGTTCTTTGTCAGCCAAAGAAGCAAAGAGGATGAGGCTGCGGTCAGTTTACTGCCTGGGTGTGCATTAAAGTCCTGGTGACTGTTCCTTGGCTGGCGTAAATTGTTACAGCTCAGTTTGCTGCAGTGGAATTCTGACAGTTTTTACACCAGCTGAGGATCGTGCCCCTGATACAGCGCCTACTGAAGTAAATGGAAAGACTGTCCCTGACTTTCTGACAGTTTTGGATTGTGCACTACCTTGCATTCCTCTAGATGGGTTTGGGGATATTTCCTGTCAATTAGAATATTCTATCTAATATATGTTTTAGGGATGTTAGTGTGTAGATGACTACATGATTAACTGATAAGCTTGGGTTTATCGGTTAATCTTGTCAACTACACGCACTCCCCTGCCCCTCCCCCACCTTTGCTGCCTCTCTATCAGCAAGGGCAGGAGGGAGGCAGGAGCCAGTGCCTGTGAGGAGCCAGCTTTTAAGATGGCTCCCCATGAGCACCGGATCCCATGGAGCCACCTGCTCCCCCAAATAGAGCGGAAGCAGCACAGAGGGGTGAGATGGGAGCTGATACACATGGGAAGCCGGCTTTCAAGCCAGGTGCCTATGCATTTGGGCTCCTGTGGAGCTGCCAGCCCCCCCGCCCCATGCTGCTGCTTCTCTGTCAGAGGCAGCAGCATGGGGGGTGGGGTGGGCAGGAGCTGATATGCATGGGAGGCTTGCTATTAAGCGAGCTGTCCACATGTGCTGGCTCTGTGCAGCTGCCTGCCCTCCCCCCACTTGCTGCCTCCCACAGAGGGGGGAAGGTAGTAACCAGTGTTCAGGGGGAACCAGCTTACGTTACAAGTAGGGTTGCCAGGTGTCCGGTTTTTGCCCATACATTCCATTATTCGTGGCCCCTGTCCGGTAAAACAGAAAATACCAGACATGTATTTATTCTTTTGCTCAACAACTCTGGTGCCCCCATCCAATCCCATGTTTGGGATTTTTTGTGAAAGCATCTGGCAACCCTAGTTACAAGTGCTATAAAGTGCTAGTGTGAACCAGGCTACAGCACTGTTAGCTACTCTCCTTGCAGGGGTGATTTACATAGAGCGCTGGGAGATCAGTGCTGTTGCCACACTGTCAGTTTAAAGCACCGCTGTGGCTGTGCTTTAAATTGTTAAATGTAGACAAAGCCTTTACGTGGGCTTTACAGATTTAAAAATAGCTGCTGGTCACTACTGGAAAGTGAAGGTGAGAAGATATTACAGACCATCAAAGGAGCCCCCGTATCAAGAGAATGCTGTGGTAGGAGGGTGCACAGCAGAGAGCAGCTTTTCCACAGGAAATTCTCTCTGAAGCAGAAATGTGCACGTGACTTCCTCTCCTTGATCACTAGTCTTTTTCAGCACACTTTATTTTGTACAGGAAGAAATACTATAAGTGTAGGTTTTAACAGATTATTTTAAAATATATGTTTTGTTACACACACTGTCCTGGGAGCTTGTGCCGAGAAGCAGTTTTGCAGGCAGGTCATATTCTGAAACTAGCTCTTTTCTTTTCCACTTCCTGTTGACTACGGTGGTGCTGCAGCAGCATATAGTAATTCCTCATTTAACACTATAGATATGTTTCAGAAAATGATCATGTTAAGTAAAAATGTGTCATGCGGGGTCAATTTTCCCATTGAAAATAATGGAAAAGGTGGGGGTTGCGTTTCAAGCGGTGGTGTCTGTTGGGACTGGGACATAAGGTTGGGGGAGAAAGGGGACTGGGTTACAGCAGGGAGGGGAGGTGTTTGGCTCTGGGGAAAGGAAGGGGAGGAGAAGGGAGGGGGATTGGGTTGGGAGTATGCCCCTGTGACGGGTCTGCTGGGACCCGCACTGCGTCCAGCGGGGCGAGGTTGTTGGGGAATGGCGTGGTGAGCGGCAAACCCTCCACCGCTTTGCAGGGAGGCGGGGGAAGCCCCGTGCAGCCACCGGCGACGGGCCGGCTGGGAAAACCCAGTCGCCGGCCTGCAAGCGGGGGCGGAGGAGAGGGAGCAAGGCGTCCGGCGAGGAGGAGTCAGCGGGGAACGGCACGGCAAGCGGTGAACCAGCGCAGCCACTGGCAATGGGCTGGCTGGGGAAATCGTGTTATTCCGGGGATGGTCGTGTAATTAAAAAAACGTTCCTTAAAAAAAAATTGTGCTATCGCGAAAATGTGTTAAGCGGGCACGTGTTAAATGAAGAATTACTGTACTATCACTCAAGTTTGGGTTATGCGGTGTCAGCCTGTAATGCAGCTTCCACACTGCTTAACTCTTTTGCCTAATAAAAGCAGAGCTTTTAACTTGGGCTTTAAATGCTACTGTTGGTTAATGCATTAAGCTTTCCCGTCCAAAAGACCAGTGTTCAAATCCAGCTTGGTTGCTCGTGAACTTGAAGTTACTCATAAGAATGGCATACTGGGTCAGACCAAATGTCCATCTAGCCCAGTATCCTGTCTGCCGACAGTGGCCAATGCCAGGTGCCCCCAGAGGGAATGAACAGAATAGGTAATCGTCAAGTGATCCCACCTCTGTTGCCCATTACCAGCTTCTGACAAACAGAAGCTAGGGACACCATTCCTACATATCCTGGCTAATAGCCATTGATGGACCTATTCTCCGTGAATTTATCTAGTTCTTTTTTTAACCCTGTTAAAGTCCTGGTCTTCACCACATCCTCTAGCAAGGAGTTCCACAGGTTGACTGTGTGTTATGTGGAAAAAAATACTTCCTTTTGTTTATTTTAAACCTGCTACCTATTAATTTCATTTGATGACCACTAGTTCTTATGTTATGGGAACAAGTAAATAACTTTGCCTTATTCACTTTCTCCCCACCAGTCATGATTTTATAGACCTCTATCATATCCTCCCTTAGTCTCCTCTTTTCTAAGCTGAAAAGTCCCAGTCTTTTAAACTCTGTTCATATGGCACCCATTCCAAACCCCTAATCATTTGTGTTGCCCTTTTCTTTCTCCCTTCTTTTGAGATCAGTAAACTGATAGTTTGGCTTTTCTCCCCGTGATCGGTGGTTTGTCAGTGTAGGTCCAGGACCAGAATAACAGGATGATTGTAAGAGGAATGAGGTGTGTTGGTGGGGTTATTCAGACAAACTCACAGTGACTAGTCAGTTTGTTTGGGTCTAGCCAGTTATTCAGCCGAGTTTTTATGAACACTTCACTGTTAAGATTTCTTTTAAACAAAAATGACTGGTATTTAAAGAACATTGCATATGTTCAAAAAGAAAACAGAACTTTTTTCTGTGATAGTTTAAGATATCTATAAATAGAAGGGAAAGGACTTTGAGGTCTGACATGGGACGTCCCAAATACTGCAAATGTCACAATTGTTTATCTTATGATAGTTACCAGCAATAAACTCTGAAAGAAAGAACAGCAAACAAGCAAACCCTTCAGTTCTGTGTTCCTCTTTCCATGAGCCCCAGTTAACGCCCTAAGGGTCCTTCCTACTTTTATGAACAGCTTTTTTAATGTTCCCACCTTTAAGCCCTGCTTTGGCAAAAATATTTACCTCTACCTTTGCAGGCTACGGAGAGGAGTTTTGAATGCTGGTTCTGAAACATCCTGAATAATCGCTGCACAGCAACCCAGGGCTCTTCTAGTATCTGTCACCTCCGCAGCCCATTTGGGAATGGAGAGGCAAGAGAAGCTTAACTTGGATTCCCCATGTCCTGGTGCGGTGCTTTTGTCAGGCTGGCTCCTGGACCGTAATTTCAAATACAAACCGGAATATCCATCCTGCTTTCCCCATGTTAAAGTCCATGATGTTGACCAAAACAGAAGCTATTTGCTTTTCAGTTATTTAGATTAGAACACAGTATCTAGAATTTCACTTGTTGTGCGTTGACTAGTCAAAACGGAAGTTGATGTAATGCAACTTTTATTCTGTGTGTTGCAGTTTGTTAAAGTCTCATATGTTGTTTGAAGTTGCTATAGAAACCTTGCCATATATATTCAGTCCTAGATAACTCTATTGTGTAGTGTGTGTGTGTTTTTAATCTTAGATCTAAAGTGCTAGATGACTCAGAGGGTTGATAATGCAGCTTTCCGTCTCTTCTGGCTGCTGGTTCTAATGTGACACTAGTTTATGGTGGTTGTAAATTGTTTTGTAGTCTGACAGCTGGTAGCCTGAGGCAATTAGCTTGTTTCTGTTTGTCATAGGCAGAAATCTGTATAACAGTTGATATTGTGGATAGCACTTCTCAATAAATGTTCCAAGGAGTGAATAAGCCAGTGGAGACTACATACTCTCTCTGGGTCAGGCCGGGAGACCAGTCATGTGGCATTGAGAGGAAACTAATAACCTCGCTGTCCATACTATACCTATCCTGTGGATAAATAGAATGACAGCCTCCAGTACTGTCAGTGGAGCACAGCTAGCAGCTCCAAGAGCTGCTGCGCATGACTCCCAAGCTTCTCTGGCATGCCAATGTGGTATTGGCTCAGTAATGTGTTCAGAACTTGATCTGTTGTCCCCTAGCTCCCCTCCCTCAATAAAGACATTCTTTTATGACACATTTCTTCTATGAATCATGGCCATGTTAGAGGGATAAATAACTTGAGGACCCTTCGGAAATCGCTGCAGAGTTGTGTGTCATGTTCCTCTTGCTACACCCATGGAGTTCTGGGTCATGCTCAGGGAAATGCAAATTGTTCCTGCCGGACTCTATACATCCCCTGAAACTGGAGATTCAGCAGCATTTGCTGAGTTTGCCCTGGCAAGCAGCAGGGGAACAGAATGGGGAATAATGGCAGCTTTACTTTGCTCCCCTCCATCCTCTTTCTTCCTCACTCCATGGAAACCTTACCTGGGTTTTCTGCAGATGAGAGGGGGTTGGTACATTTGGCTGCATCATCTCCACACCTTTCAGCAACCCGCTGCATTTGTTAGTGCTAATTCTAGCAAGGTATGGTCTACTCCAGTGTCACTTTCCTCCCTCCCCAAGGCATTAGTTGGGAAGGCCTTGCTGCAGCCAGATACACATAGGTCATTGGTGTCCCTGGAGACATTGTGAAGGTTTGTTGTTTCATAGACTTGGTGGCCCCATCTCTGTGGCACTAAGTATCTAGCCCTCCAGCCATTTCCCTGGGGATGGTCTGTTCCACTGGGGACAAACCTGGCCACCCACAAAAGGAGATATTCCAAGAAAACTCAGCAAGTCCAGACTCAGGAACTTTCCAGTTTTTCCCCACTATCTGGGCAGAACATGCATGGAAGCCAGGCTGCCCCATAAGAAAAAATTAATTTTTCCTAAAGACCATAATAGAAGTAAAGAACTCCTTCAGCATTCATACAGTGTAAGGGCTTACTGGTCAATGACTGGTATTGTCCCAGTGTCTCATTGACTCGCTCGGAATTCTATCTTGAAAGAAACCCGAGTTAGAGAATTGTATCCAAACCCTTACTCCTTGGCAGTATTTATGAGCTAGATGTAGCATGTGGGAGAGCTTGCGTCATACTTGTCTACATATGAATGGTTCTTTATCATATACTATACATTTGCCAGAGCGTTGTAAAACCTTAATTAAACATATCATATCCTGTAAGTGTTGTCTCCTGTCTTTGCCAATGGGGGTTCAGTGTTTGTGGTGTGATGAAGCAGAGGCCTGGGTGACTATTTTGTGTTTGTATTGGAAATGGCAGGTAATAAATGTGTCCCAGAATTAAAGAGTTGGTGAAAGTACATTGTTTAGTTTCTCAGACCGCTTCCTTGAAGCAATAAGACTCTCTGAGGCATATACTCTAGCAAGGTTGTTTGAACTGAGAGAAGTCATCATCATGTTATCTGAGCCTTTCTGCAATAAATCTAATATATTTTGCACCAGATTTAGATGGGAAAGGCTTTTCTACTCTTCCTGCCCTTTTCTCCCTGCTACACCAACACAAATTAAAAGCCCTACTTTTGTTTGCTCACTGGTGATGTCTGTTGGGTGTTATACTGAGCTCTCTTATGGCTACTACAAGAAGAGAAACTTGGATAGCAGCCAGTCCTCACTAAAGAGGCTCCTTCCTTATGACAGAATCTAATGCAATCCTGGAAGATGGCCCCTTCATTAAGTACTGGCTGCTATCCAAGTTCCTCTTCTGCATTTGTGTAGGAGAGCCCCAGTAATTCTCCAGACCAGCATCAATAAGCAAACATAAATTAAATAGGAAGTTGGGGGAGGAAGGCAGTAGGGAAAAAGTCTTCTTTTTGTTTAATTTCTGTATCTCTGTGAACAACTGGGTGGCTCTTTGCTGCAACTTTGGAGTTCATTTTCCTAGGCTTGGTCCAAACTACACCAAATCAGGTAACTTTTGGGACATGTTGCACTGTCCTTCTCCCAGACTTCTGGAGCAATAGAAGTTCAATAAGGTCAAGGCACTGTTGTGTTACTGTTTATTGGGGCGCTATCAGATTAAAAAGCATAGACTGGTAGTTATTTTTCAGGGAATGGGATGGTATGGGATTATGATTTAATGTAACGTATTTTAAAATCATATCTAGGGAACTTAGTAATATAGTACAGGAGCTCTTTATTTTGTGTGCCTTCACTTAACAGAGGAAAGGAATGTGTGTCTCATGCTAATACAATATAGTTTATTATCCCCTTCTAGTGGCTAGACCAAGTTTGTGTGAGTGCCTCTTCATTCCAGCTAATGGACCTGGTTGTTTAGCTCAGGCAACAGAAACTTGTGCTTTTAGATTCAGAGTTCCCAGGTGTCCGATCTAGGGTTATTGCTCCAAGTGCAAGCCGTGTATGATTGGGTTACATGTGGCTCGAACTCTTAATGTAATAATTCTTTGCAAATTGTCGCTTATAGTGATTGTTATGGACACCTGAGGGTGAAAGTAATTAGGTATATAAAGTTCCTCCCCCTTGATAAGTTTATATATTTTTCTCTTTTTAGGTTTGGAAGGCATTTTGAGTCCCCTCTTCTGTGGCAAAGCATTATCATGATCATTACCATGTTACTGATGCTGAAACTATGCACTGAAGTACGTGTGTCAAATGAACTGAACATAAAACGTCGCTCCTTTTCAGGTTGGTAGTATTAATTGGTCTTTGCGAGCGAAGTCTTCCTCTATTAATTTATAAAAATATATTTTTTTGTCATTGGGTTGGGTGAAAAATTTTGTGTACGTGGTGCAAACCATTGTGTCTTGAAGAGCCAACCCAGAATTTTCTGAAAGGCCTGGTTTTAAAATTATTTTTTTCCATTTGAATATTTTAAAATGTAGTTATTTTAAATGGGTCTCAGTTCAGTCTACAAACCGAGAGGTCTTTAATATTTTATGTCAAATCTTAGGAACATATGAACAAGTAGTAAAAGTTGTGCTACTGTGCCAGCCCTGCTGTTAAGATCTAGGCCTGAATGAAAAGAAACATTTTCACTGGACTTTTTGCCAAGTCTCTGCATTAGAGAAGCACTTATCAATGGCCAGTGTCAGAAGCCGTATGTTGCTATTGCCAACACTGTGTCATGCTTGCACATCCAGTATTTTATTTCTTGTCATGATGTAGGCTGTTTAAAAGGAAGAGTGATGGTGTGTCAGTGTTACAGGTTTATCTAAATGTATGTCATACAGCACTTTTGATAGTCTTGTGGTACTTTTTTTTTTTTTTTTTTTTTAAATGTGGAAATTTCCTATATGGGCCAGAATATCATTTGTTGTTAATCTAAGGTAGTGATACTTGGACTCAGGGACGGCCCATGGATGTAGGCAACCTCAGCAGTTGCCTATGGCGCCGCGTTTAACGCGGTGCCCAGTGATGAGGTCACACCATTGAGGGCTATGGAGACAGGGGCACCGACTGTGCATTCCGCCTAGGGCGCCAGTTGCCGGCAGCTCTCCTCGAGCCACTCCTGCTTGGACTTCAGTGGTTCAGGAGCTAAATTAGTGATCAACAGTACCCAAAAGAGCCACTGTAGTGTCAATATACACACACGCTCTATCATCATCACAGCAAAATGACTGACAAAATATTCTACAGTAGGTAATAACTTAGTAAAAGCATCCTGCTTAGTTGGTAACCTAAGCCGATTAATAATTAAATCACACAGTATTTTAATATCTGGTGCCACAAGAGACACAGTAAAGAGTGACTGGTGGCTCCTGAGCCTTATTCTGAGTATCACTGATCTAAGGCAGGGGTGGGCAAAAGAGCCTCCGTGGGCCGGATCCGGCCTGCCAAGCGGGTAGATCTGGTCCGCAGAGGCCTTGCTGCTCCCCTGCCCCCAGGCCAATTAGGGCCTGGGGGTGTGGGAGCACGTGGAGCTTTGAAGTGTCGCATGCCGCTCGCAGGGCAGGGGGAGCGGAGGAAGCTTCGCACACTTCCCTGCCCCCAGGCCAATCAGGACCTGGAGGCGGGGGAGCTGCGTGAAGCTTCCTTTGCCCTGCCCTGGCCCTGCGGGGAGGAGGCTTTGTGCGCTCCCCAGGCCCTGATTGGCTTGGGGTTGGGGGAGCATGCCAAGCCTCTTCCAGGGCATGGGTGCCTAGTGGGAAGGGGGGGAAAGGAGCTCCCCAACCCCCAGACCAATCATGGTCTGGAGGTGGGGTAGCCCTGCCCCCTTCCCGTTTAGGCCCCGCCCCTTCTGGGGTGGCCCAGGGCTACTTCAAAAATTTTTGAAGTGGCCCCCGGGCAAAAATTATTGCCCACCCCTCATCTAAGGGCTTGGCCACACAGTGGGATACTGTGCTCTATAGGGTATAATTTCTAAAGCACGCTAACATGCTATTCATGAATTAGTTTTATGGGCCCTGCTCGTGCACTTTAATGTAATAGTTTTGAAATGGTACTACAGGTTGAACCTCTCTGATCCGGCAACATCTGTGGTCCAGCATGATTTTAGTTAGCCAGATGTTCATTTATCATGGGAGTGGCCAAGTTTCCCGCAGTCCCATACAGTTTGTTTCCAGCCACCAGTCCTGGCTCTCTGAGTTCTGTGCTGTTATTTAGCTCTAATTTATCCCTACATGTCTTTTAAGAGCCCAGTAAGCAGTGGAAGTGTTGGTAATGACAATACAATATTGACCTCCCATGGTCTGACATCTGGTTTGGCACTGGTCAGGTCCCAAGGGTGCTAGACTAGAGAGGTTCAATTTGTATAGTAAAGTGCACCAGGGAACCTTCAGTGCACACTAGCTGGGGCTGAGAGGACTAATTAATGTGAAGCATAGCACAGAAATAATATCCCTGTAGAGTGCGTTATCCCCCCTACCTCTTAGACAAGCTCAAAATGATTTACTTTATGGCAGCTCTTTCACAGTTTGAAAATATAACTTCTGGTTTTGTTGTTTGACTTGTACTTTCCCCATTTTATGTTTCTCCTGTTTCTGTTGGACTATAAAACTGCTGGCTTCTTTTCAGCTGTCTTGCCAATATGAAGATATAATTTGCTCTCTCGGTTTGTTTTCTTCCCTCTCTTACCCTAAAAACTGAGGGTTGATCTAGCTCCAAATAGCTGCAGTCTTTCCACAGAGGCTACGCCTAGACTACACTGATCTATCGAAAAAAGGTATGCAAATTGTGCTCCACAACTTGCGTACCTTTTTCCAATAGTGTGTGGGTTTTTTTTTTTTTTTTGAAGAAGCACTTCTGAAATTTGGCTCGTCTACACTGGGCCAAATTTCAGGAAAAAACCCTCTTTTGGAAGACAGGGCTTCGGAAAGAGTGTGTCTGCTCCTCCACAAAAAAAAGCGGAAGAGCATACACGTTCCCTGGACAGGGCGGAGATTTTTTGTGATACCTCCGATATCCTGAAAAAACTCCATAGTAGACATACCCTAATAGTGGGAGCCCTAGGGCTATGGGTGCTGGCTCTGCAGGGGAGTGTTCTACTTAACAGAACAATAGGCCTGTTCTGCAAACCTCTTCCCACTCCCACTCAATGGAGTCTGTGGAGTGTGAAGTGGACCAGGTAATGACATCATGGAGAATGTTAGCTTATCTGCAGCTTGCAGCACTGTGACCTGTACATTTTTTTTTCTTCTCTATCTGGGGCTGCATTGTCTGCAAGGACTTTTGTCATAAGCTGGGGAAATGAATGACTTTAGATCTGATCTCACATTTAGCAGAGACTTAAAACTGGATGTGTTGGGAGGGGAGCAGCCAGCTCTTCCTCCCTCACTATCTGTTGGTTGGGAGCAGAGCAGGGGGCTTCCTCTTCTTATTGCCCTTTGTGGGGCTAGGAGATCAGTCTTCAAGCCAGATCGTGTTCTTTCCCTCCCCCTTGTCTGACAGGGTTTCTCAGTACATATCGGTGTGTGTGTCCATTTCTACTTCGGCTACCCTCTTTTTTGAAAATGACACAGACTGGCATTCAGTCACTTAGTGAAATAATTGGGTTCTTCACCAGCCTGTGGGGTAACTTGCAGAGCATATTCAATGTGTCCTGCCCTGTCATTTCCCAAGATCCACTTCTCCCTATATTTAATTCACTAAAGAGGACTATTTTGTCTGCTGTTTTGGGCCTTCACTCTTTTCTTTGCAGCAGGAGGCTCACGGTACTTTATGCTAAGGTTTGTTATTAGAACTGCACTATGCAACTAAATGTCTCTCCCCTGATTTTTGTAGATGCAATTAACTTCTAAGTGATGGGAAGGTTAAACCAGTGACATTAACATATAGATGTAAAATTGAAAAGTATTAATGCTGAGGATCTTGAGGTTCACTGTCAGATGTAATGTACTGGTTTGAAATTAATCTTTGTGCTGTTTACTATTCTGGGCGTACATACTTCCGCCAAGAGAGGAAACATGGCTTTGTGGGTAAAGCACAGAAACTGGGTATCAGCTGATCTGTGATCTGAAATTTGACCCTTCCATGGTTGTCCCATCATATCCAGGGCAAGCTGCTCAATTTGTCTAGTTTTTTTCCCATAGCTCACAGATGATGGGAAGCTACATTTCAGTTGGATGCTTTCGAGTAGCAGTTGAGATCCCTGGATGGAAGGTGTTACATTATGGATTGCTCTGTCATAATAATAATAATATCAATCTCACTATGTTTTTGTATTTAAATTCCATCTTCTTTCCTAATACCCCTACAAAATAATTTGGATTAAAAGGTGAGACTGTCTTGGTTCTGTCTCCACTCTAGTGGATGCCTTATATTCCATTCTAATAATACTGGTGACACATTTAACCAATGAGTCTTGAGTTATCCAGGAGTAGTGTGTGTGTTTTTTTTTCTTTTTCTTTTCTTTCCTTTCCTAATCATCCAAAATAACCCCTGCTGAATTAGTTCAGCAGGAAGCCATTTTTTTTAAAGCTTCCAAAACAATAACAAAGTCTCCTAATCTAGAGGACAAGTTTTGCGAGCTCAAGCAAATTTTGCTAGGTCCTCTGGCTTGAAGTACATTTTAGTGTTTTAGTTAACAATGTATCTACAAATCATTTAATGTACAGTCTGCACTTTCATTTATGTGGGAATCTGTTGCAACGTGAAAAGTTCACTCCCCTAGAACTCACTTGACTGTCTCCTTTGAGCGTTTCTGTCCTGGTGGATATTAGGGAGACTTCTTTTCTCCACTTAAAAAAAAAAAAAAATCCATGAAGAAACTATCCCTCCCACCCCTTACCTTCTAGGAAATATTTGTTTTCTCATACAAAGTAATAAAAGGGCAATGCAAGTGGCAGAACTCATTTTGTGCTTGCGTTCTCTTTTGATTATTGGAAGGGTCTTTCCTTTTTGTTCGGGTACATACATTTTATTATCCTTTATTACATGCGTTAACCAAGAGGAGATTTACATCCCTATGCATGCATGTAACATAGCCCAAAACAATTAAAGACTTGCTAAAAATCTAGGCTTCAAGAAACTTTTTTAGAATTAGCCTATTACTAAGGATTTCTTTTATCTCAAATGGAACAACATGTGCATACTGTGCTGTGAAAGCTACTGTTAGGGAGAGGCAGAGGCTAGGTAACGCCCTCAAGTCCTCCTTTTGTTTTTTCTCTTTCTTAATTCCATTTTGAATGTATTCTAACTCTTAATTTGTGGGTATCCTTACACCACTTTTAGTGGTAACAATAGCCCTTTTCTGCTGAATTTAAATTGGTGTTTGCGGCAGTTTGTGATGTATTGTACTGAAGGAGACAGTTCTACAGCTCAAAGCCGGATTTTTTTTTTTTTTAAGCTCTGTCCTTGAACACACCAGCTTAGCAGTATGTCCTGCAGTGCAACTATGCTGGAAGACAAAGATGTTGAAAAGTGATTGTTGATTTTGGGTACCTCAGTTCTGAGAGCACCAGTTGGGATTGTTAAAAAGGGCCCAATGGTCAGTCAGTTTTAACTGCCTCTGACTTTGGGTGCCCATCGTGAGCCATTTTAACAGGAACACAATTTGTGGAGGGTGGTTGCTTAGATGATATCAGCCATTTTTTGAAAAATCTTGGCAGGATAGAAGGACCATCCTAGATACAGCTAGACCTATGTAATGCTGAGATTAGTTTCCTTTGCCGCACACTCTCAAAACTTGATTATACCCCCCAAGAACCTTTGTCCTGATGTGTGGGTAAGTGCAAACACCCCCAAAATATTCTAACATTGCTTACAACCAGTGCGGAGTTTGTCCTGAGGATGGTGTAGTCTGTGGGTATGATGCCTTGAGTCTTTTGCCTAACCCGAAAGCCATAGTTGCTATGTAGTTATTTGTATCCTTGTGGTGCTTAGGGGCCAAGTAGCATGGGGGCTCCATTATTGTTTCAGTTTATTTCTTACTGTCGTTTAATTTTGGACCCTGTCTTCCCGTCTTCCCTCAAACTGCTGATATCTTAACTTCTGTGTACAACTTATCCCTTACTGTAACGCTGGGATTACAAAGAGAGTTTTAATAGTCTTCGGTAGCATGTGGTTTTCAAATGGAATTCAGGCTTACAGAGGAAGGTTAGAGTAAAATTAAGTAGTTCAGCATGTGGTATATGTGAAGCGGTAATTTGCGCTCTCTGTTAAAGTGAGTGGCTAAACGGTTGAAACTGTTGGAAGAGTTGTAGAAAAGGGGTCCCTACAAAATTTGAGGCAACCCTGTCACGTTGTTTTTATTTTTTTACTTGTCCCTACAAAATTCTTCCTGAAAGTCTCCTCCATCTTCACATTTAACTTAGACACAGGAATAAAAATAAGCAATTTAAGCTTTCTCTTTCCCTGAAAAGTTCATGAATAGTTTTGTACATTGCTTTGCTTTGAAGAGGGTTACATGTTACACTGTCTCTGTTATTCTCTCCTCCCCTTTATTATTTGATTTTTAAATTGTTGGTATTTCTCTCACTGAGGTTATTCAGTGATTTCCTTCCCTTTTCTCCTTCTTAAAAATCTTGGGGTAAACTCGATAGACAGCATGGAAACTAAAACTTCTGGCATGTGGGTTTTTTTTTTATTAGCAAGATGTACTAACCAGCCAAACTAAAACAAAACAAACTAAAAAAACATCTATTGTATTGACTCAAATTAGTCTGTTTTGTCTTTTCTTCCTCTCTCTCCTCAATTTATTTTTCTTATGTAGCTGCAGATAGTAAAGATGAAGAAATCAAAGCACCTCCCAAGAGATCCTATCTGGGTATGTACTATACAAACCCACACTGCATGAGGTTGCCATCTGAAACATAATTCACGCTTCACTGCATTTTGTTTTGTGTGTTTGTGGTTTTTTTTTTTTTATTTTTTTTAATTTTTTTAAATCATTTTAGGAATGATTGCATGATGGCCATTTCTACACAGTATGTGTATACTATCTTTTCTCCAGATACTAACATCTAACTGTTTTGCTATTTAAGCTTTTATAGAGGAAAAGATGCTTTCAGTTCTGTTCCAGAAACCATTTTTCTCCTAGAGGTAATTTAGTTGCCAATTCCTCCCCTCATTCTTCTCAATTGTAATTTGCTCTTTTTCCTGCCCCATTAGAGAAGCAAAACAGTATTATATAATAGAACTTATTAATCGGCATGACCGACATGGGGCTCTTGTCCTTACCTCACCGAAATAAAAACTTTTCTTCTTTCTGTCCCTGACCCATTCCCCCCAGAAAGGTGAGACTGCGTGAACTAAGCTATAAAATAAGTATGGTTAGCAGCTTTAAGCCAAGGAAAATATTAGATGCTCATTTTGCAATACAGCATATAAGAATCTCCCTGTAACATCTCAAGTTCAGCAAAACCAAAATGGCTTGCAACAAAATTTTATTTTATGATTCTTTCCTGCCCTCATTTTGAACAAAGCATCCTCTGTCTTGCTATTGGGGGAGGGGGGATTTATAACCCCCTCCCCCCCCCCTTTGAAAACTCCTTCTCATCACTGTCTGGAATGGTGCTTTTGGAATCCATTCTAAGCTTTTGAATGTTCTTTAGCTAACCAGAGGGATTGAGAAGTAGGATGGGCACCCTGCCTCTGTCATTTCCTGCTCTTAGTAGCCTGAAGAGCCAGAGACCATGACTGTGTCTTAGCGAGGTTTCTTTAGTTTAAGGAGTTCAGATACCCACTTTATAGAAGGCTTCAGATATCTCTAAACATAGACATTGCACCAATGTAACGTAAGTTTGTTACATCTATTTAGCTTGGTGCACTCTTCCCATATTGAAACTTCTTTTGGAACAAGACGGCCCTATTCAATTTTGGTTAAGTTGGTTAGAAATCAGTTTAAAGCAAGTCAATGTAGTGCAGTGTTTCTCATGGTGGCCCTGCTTACAGGCTGCTCCGGCTTGTTTGTCTAAAGGCTCTGTGGCCTGTTCCTGTGGCTCCCTTTGTCTGCAAATGGTGAACCTGAGCCAATGTGAGCTGTGAGACTCCGTCGCTACTGAGCCATTGGATAAACAAACCAGAGCAGCCCATTAGCAGCTTTCTCAAAGTGGGCCGCAGGGCACTCTTGTTCCAAAATAAGAGGACCTACATTGGGTTTTGAATCCGTATTACTGAATCTGTTTTGTAAATGTAATCAAATTGATGTTCAGCTTGTATGTAGACATCTCCTGATAGAGACAGAAACATTTCTGTATGGAGATGCAATGCAGAGCTCTTCCTTAGGCCCTCAAATCTGTCTTGTGTATCGGTTGATCTTTAATGAAGCATGTACTCAAGAAATGCAGTTGTCCTCTTCTGGATTTTTCTGGTTGGGAAAAAAATATTTGATAACATTGCAAAATTGTATTTTGGTTTAATGCCAGTAACTTGCAAAGCACCTTTTCCTGTTCCTCTATCAAAAAAACACTTTTCTGGGCTTTGCATCAAATATTTGTTTTGCTGATTTTTGTCTGTCATCATTAGTTTGAAGTCATTCTTACTGGCTTGTTACATCAAAATAGACTCACCTATAGAAAGTAAACTTAAATCTCACGCCATTTTTAACATGTTTACATTCTTGTTTTCTTTAGTGATGCTTTATTATTTATGGTATCTTAGCTAGAAACTGCAATTTGTATACATATTGAAGGATAGCTTATTCTGAGTCCTTCAGGGAACTATATGAAAATAGAAACAATTAGTTGCTACATTTTACTAATGTCTCTTAACGGATTACAAGTTTCAAAATATCTTAATTAAACAAAGGGACCTGAATATGTCTGTGAAAACCTGCTGAAACTTAAGAGTTGGGTCCCTTGGTATTTATGATGAGCAAGTTCTGATATGAACTTCATCTTGCTCTAGGAAAACAGGACAGATCAAAAGAAATAGGGATACTGCATTTTGATGAAATAGGAAAAGCACCTTCTTTCAGGAGTGCCAAAACGTTTAATGGTTGGGCTTTGTGTACCTATTCTTTGTATGTCTATTTTTTTTAAACTGAATATTTTTAATTAGTATAGATCTGTTTTCAATTGTTCTGAGGCACAGATGTGTGTGTTTACATATGTACAAATATCATATTAGACTCAGAAGGTTTGCCTGGGAGACTTTATTGGGCTATAATGGCACTAGTCCTATGTTGCTTTACAATTACACAAGATTTGTTTAATTTTGTCCTGCTTATGTCTATATAGCAGTGCTTTGTTTGTCCAGGGCCATGGAAATTTCACTGAAAATTAATTCCAGGAGGTTGTGTATTCCTTTACCTCTCTTACGCCATGTCTGCACTACACAGAAGATCGATGCTGCTGTGGTCGATCTTCTAGGGTTCAATTTAGCAGGTCTAGTGAAGACTAACTAATTCGGTGCCCCCTGAGAGGGTGCCCCCATTGGCGCCGGTACTCCTGCTCTTCATGAGGAGTAAGGGAAGCTGATGGGAGCGTTTGCTCTCATTGACCTCCTGCTGTGTGGATGATCTGTCGACTCTATCTGTGTAATTAATATAGCTGGAGTTGCATAGCTTAAGTTGACCTTCACCTTTAGTGCAGATCTACATGAATTTGGCAGAGCATTTTTTCCCCCAAAAAGTTATTACAACTAGCCTTCCTGCCTCTCACTTCAAGTTTCAGTTCCCAAAAAACTCCTTGCTGTTTCTAGCTTTGGGAAGTCATTATATCCCTTTTGCAAAAGCATGGTAAGCATGTGTCTTGTAGTCACTTTAACTTAAGTTCAATTAGCTCTGGAAACTGTTTAATTGTGGGATGATCGGCGTGTTAAAGTGGAAGATATTGCCCACTGTGTTACACTAGTAGATACACCAGGAAATTGGTAGATAAATGCTGATCCTGAAGCTGTCCTCGGTCATCACCTTTCAATCAGAAACTGACCCCTTGCTGTGCCCACTGGTATGTCTTTCAGCCATATGTATTGTCAGTATTCCAGCAAACCACTTAACGCTGCTGTTCCTCCACACATGAACTGTAAAAGTTTTTATCTGACACTTGACTCTGAAAGCTGACTGCTTAGATACTGTTATTCGAAGGGAAAGATCCTCCGATTGTGTAAAGCTGTCATAGCTCCATTGACATCAGTTATGATAGTTTACACCAGCTTTGGATATGCAGCAGCTTCCTGTTTTCACACAGAAACAAAATTATTCCCAGTTGTTGTTCCAGGAAAAGGAAGCTCCGTGTAGCAACAGTTCTGAAGAAACTTTATGTAAAACAAACAAACCAATGCCCTTAATTTACACAATGCCTATTGGTGTATCTGAAGATTAGAATGAGACCTATATTAAAGCCTTGGTTTTCTTAATGGACAAGCAGAACTGAGGTACTACTTTTTCTTCAGCTAACTGGTTCATCACCTGCTGAGATCCTTTAGAATAAATGTGGATGTTTTGAACGTTCCTGTATTGAGATGCAAATTCTTGCCTACGTTTTGAGCCTTTCAAATGAGATTTGGAGGTGTTGGGAGACACAGGACATACAAGACACTGGATCAAGGTTATTAGATCTTTGAAGATAGTCTCGGTAATGAAGGGGATAACTCCCAGTGCATATGCAAATGATTAGCTGTAAATATTTAAACAAGTTTGAAAGACACTGCTTAAAGAAATCACAAGGGTTTCCTTTCTTGTTTATAAAGTTTTATTTTAAATCTTGAAATGGAGTTATTTTGGTGTCTGTCATACTACACTCAGCAGTGTGAGAATACTGTACGTGCTTGAACTGTGTTTGCTTTTGGTCCACAGGACAAGAGAGTCTAAAAGGTATAGGTGTTTAAAAAAATACCAAATGTAGATTAGTTACACATTAGTACATTAATATGAAAAACATGTTTTAAAGTTGTATATGTGAGGCTGGAATATGTCTGTGTAAACAAATTCATTTGAGGAGATTCTTGTGTTTTTTAAATAAAAGGGAAAACCAGTGATGGATTAACTAGTTGTCCCATGGGTACTAAGTGTGAACTAGGGATGTTAAAGACTAGTCGACTATCTGATAATGCTTATCGGATAGTCAGTTGACTGGTCGATTTCCCCACTTGCTTCTTCTAGCAGGTAGAGGCAGCAAGGGGGGGGAGGAGGAAAGGGGGTACTTGAAAGTGGGAGCTCTGCGCCGCTGATCCTGGGCTCAGCTGTGCAGCGCTGCGCCTTTGAAATGCTGACGCGTTTCAAAGGGGCAGCGCCGCACAGCTGATCCCAGGATCAGTTGTGTGGCGCTGCGCTCATGGAGCCCGGGGTCAGCTGGGGACCACCCCAGCTGATCCTGGGTTCTGCAGAAATGCTGTGCTGGAGCCCAGGGTCAGCAGGGAGTCCCCAGCTGACCCCGGCTCCACATGGCATTTCAAATTGGCAGCGCAGCATGGAGCCCAGGATCAGCAGGGGACTCTGAGTGCCCTGCTGACCCCAAGCTCCATGCTGGGGGCTCTTGTGCATTTCAAAGCTGTCACCTGTGTGCAGCCCAGAGTCAGCGGGACTTCCCGCTGGCCCCGGGCTGCACGCGGAGTTCCTCATTCCTCCTTTGAAATGTACAAGTGCCTATTGACTACTCAACTAGTCAATTAACCGCTAGTTAACATCCTTAGTGTGAACTGCTGCTGCATAGTTGCAGCTGTGAGTGTAGCATGACAACTGAGAACTCTCTCCCACAGCTCTCCTGTTCATTTCTTTCCTGCAGGTAGAAGACCAATAATAACCTAATGGTAAATGAAATGAGTAAACAAGCACTAGAACTCCTAACCCAGATGCTAATAAGTTATTTTATTAGCTCACTAGTTGCTTTTCTGTGGAACTTGGAGTGTATTGGGTCTATCTCTCTGGGGTATAGGCATGTGTTGACAAATATATGGGAAAGCACCATCAATATGTGCGAGTGCTTTATAAAGATTATAGTAGATAAACAGATATGTATACAGTGTGCTCCTTTGTTTCATCCTTTACCAGATTGACTAAATTTGAAAGCAGAGGCAGAACCAAAGTTTCTATCAGCCAATCATGTGGATTCTTCTTTTGTTTTATTTTATCTGTTTGTCTCTCGTTCACTAAACTCCTCTGCTATGTCTATACTGCAGCTCTTTTCCGGGATTCCGGAGGTATCCCAGAAAAGCTATACCGTGTCCAAGGAACACATCTGCTTTTCCAAAAAAAAATTTGGAAAAGTGGACGCGTTCTTTCTCCATCCCTGTAAACCTCATTGTATGAGGAAGAAGGGATGTGCCAAAAAAGGAGGTTTTCCTGAAATATGGCACCGTGTAGACGCGCCAAATTTGGGAAAAGCCTCTTCTGAAAGAAAAGCAGAAAAAGACATGCAAATTGCAATTCCCAATTTGCGTATCTTTTTCGTCTTTTCTTTGTAGTGTAGACACAGCCGTCCTCTTTACACCACTATCCATGCTTTTATTTATATAAAAATAGTGGCTGTTCCTGTGTTTGGCTGCTACCACCCAGCACTGACCCTATGAACTGCAAATGGGTGAGTGGGGGTTACCTCTTGGCCTGGAGAACACCATAGACTTTGCCATGAAGTGAAATTAGCACAAGGTAATTTATCCATTAAATAGTTCACATACAGTTTACCACAACCTTCAGAGAGACATCTACACAACAATACTACTTCAATCAAGTTTGATCATAAATGTTAATATTACCTTCTGATCTTGAATCAAAGCTATAGTAACAGACAAGGGTTATTGGTTCATATCACAAGACTTGAGCAAACCTACCATTAAAATGCTCTATCAATGCAAGTTTGCATTTCAAAGTTTTGCTCTAACCTAGTGGCTCCCAACCTTTTCTAGCATATGGACCCCTTTTCAATCTATTACAATTTTACGGACCCCTCCCCCAAACAATATAATTGTGCCTGCAGCCTATACATCCTTCAGCTCACGCTTCTTCCCAAGCCGTGGGAAGCAACGTGAGCTGAAGGCTGTGCTGGCTGCGAGAAGCTCTGTACATTTATTTGAATTTCTATTTTAAACTTTCCGCGGACCCTCTACAGTACTGTCGCGGACCACCAGGGGCCCGCGGACCACAGGTTGGGAACCACTACTCTAACCTAATGTAATAGCCCAGTTATCATTTACACATCTTCTCACCAAGCATTGAAAGGTTGACCCTGGGTCAGTCGATCTATGAGCCGGTTAGCCCTTTCTGGCCATGTACCACATTTTAATCAGATAATGGCACACACCAGCCCCAGCATCTCTTCATTCTGTTTCTTTCCTTGCCTCTGCTTCTTCTACAGCTCCTGGAGGGGAGGGCAGCAGAGTCCTCTCTTCCCCTTTTCCAAGATTTGTGCAGCAGGAATTGAGACCAGGGGGACAGAAACAAGACACCCAAATTCTTGGGAGTCATGACTTATGGTTTTTGAACACTTGGGTTGGCTCATTTGACAGCTAGAGGTTCCATTTTGACAGCATATATATAAGGCTGGTGGACAATTATTCCCCTGAAATTTTTTTTCATGGAAAATTGTGTTTTCAACTAAAAGACACTGCCAAAAAAAAAAAAGGCTTTCTGCTGAAAACTTTGATCTTCAGTTGCAACACTGTACGCCAGAATTACTGAAACATTTTGATGTTTGAAAC
This sequence comes from Rafetus swinhoei, assembly GCA_019425775.1. Classification (NCBI taxonomy): domain Eukaryota; kingdom Metazoa; phylum Chordata; order Testudines; family Trionychidae; genus Rafetus; species Rafetus swinhoei. The sequence continues at coordinate 102,062,798 of CM033424.1, read as the reverse complement.
GACATGAGAGAGGGTTGCAAAGAAATCCCAAAAAATCACTGGATGCTGTTCAGTGCAGGGTAGGTGTGCCCCATCTCTATTAAGGAGTGGATGCAGTGCATATGTCTTCTGCATCTATGTCTCCAGAGCCAGAGTCAATATACTTGCCTCTTATATTCAATATACTTGCAGGGCAGCATGGCTGATGGCCAAAGTCAATATGTTTGCCCTGTCTGTGAGACAGTAAGGCCTTGTGCTCCAGTGGCCTTAATCAGGGAACGGGGCTGTCATGCACAAAATGGGGAGTGGTGACAGCCTGTGTATGGGGGCCTGAGCCCTCCCTCTCCCTGTGGCCACTGAGTCCGCTTTGTCCTTCCTATTGATGTAGCCAGTGACTAATATTCACTAACAAGCCTCCAGGATTCAGTAAATGCCGTCTTTGTAGTAATTTTTCTGAGACAAAACTACTTCCCATTCCTCATGTTCATTACCCAGCATGGGTATGTAGGCAATCGAATCATGTATTCGCTTTCTCCCTAGAAGAAGGGAGATAAACAAAAGGGTTATGCAGTGACCAAAAGCCAGGGCAGGGAGCTCAGGGGAAATGCATGCTCTCTTGTATGGCTTGTACAATTTATAAAATATACTTTACTGTTTGTAAAACTGCCGGGAAGAAAAACAAAGCTAGAGAGTTGCCTGTTTAGTGGCATTTTTTGCTAAGTCCGAACTGCTGCGTGAAACCTTTACTGGATGAAGGTGATTTATGTTCAAACCTGCATCTCCAGTGAACTCTCTTATCCATCATTCTGCATCAGTCCGATTGCAACTGTGGATTGGCCTCAACATAAACGTAGAAGTTTGACACACTTTTTTTTTTTTTTTTTAATGGAGTGTTAAAAAGTTCAGAAGCTTCAGGGCGTAGCCGAGTTATTCCGTACAGGATAAACTTAAGAATACAAAAACTGGTCTGGTAGCACTTTATAGACTAAAAAAACATGTAGATGGTATCATGAGCTTTCGTGGGCACAGCCCACTTCTTCAGATGATCAGAGTTTTGAGTTTAGGATGTGCAGACCCAAAATAAATAGGGGGGAAGGGGGGAAAAAAAGAGGTTGGGTGGGAAAGAAGGAGCAGAGGTTATGAAAATATCAAATCTATCGATAGGTGGCACCCTCGTGAGGCTGCCTACAAACAGAGGGGATGATCTTATGGATGCTCTGAAGAGCTTGAAGCCTACATTGAGAAAAACATGCAAAGGTTTGCATGTCTGGGGACAGGATACAGGAAATTCTTATCTTACACTGAAGAACAACTGTGCCAGACTATGAGAGAACTCAGAATTAAGGTGCCATGACATGACAGCAGCTTGACACCAGATTAGGTATGGATAGTAATACCAAATGGCCAGAGCATGATTATCTTTGGTTTTGGGAGGTAGACTTAGGGGCTACGTCTACACTGCCGGTTTTGCTGGCAGTGAGTATGCAAATGAGGTGCGGATTAGCATATGGTCATGCCTCGTTTGCATAATTTATGCTTTTTTTTTTTTTTTTTTTTTTTTTTTTTTTTTTTTTTTTTTTTGTTTTCCATGATCCTTATGCCTCTCCCACAGAGACATAAGGATCTTGCAGAAAACGGGGTTTTTCAACCAAATCCACACCACTTTTTTTCCCACAAAAACCCTTTGCGCAAAAAAAAAAGGCATAAAAACTTCTTGCGCAAGAGCACATCCACACCTCAAAGCACATCGCAAAAGCGATGTGCATTTGAGCAAGACAGCGTCCACGCTGCTGGATACTCTTGCACAGATGGCCATCAGAGCACCTGTGCTTTTTTCCATAGGGGTTTCTTCGGCAAGAAACCCCTCTGGAGTATCCACACTGGCCTTTTTGCGCAATAGCTGTAGCACTAAAAGCAGTTATGCCTCAGAAAAGGAGGTTTACCTATGGCGGAAAATCCCTCTGTTCTGCCGTTTAACTGCCCATTTAATTGCGCAAGAGCTCATTTGAGGTGTGGACGCACCCCAGGTTTTTGCTCAAAAACAGTTGTTTTTGTGCAAAAACCTTTTAGTGTAGACGTAGCCTGAATGAATAAAACCTTTGCTAATACAGAATTACGTCAATTTTTAAAGAAGCAAGAACAGTTGTATCCTTAATATCTACATCTGACCACTGGAGGGTGCTCATGGGTTTCCAAAGTCAGTCTATAGACTATCTTAAATGAAATGGGGAAAACTGTACATGTTAGATATGATCTTGTTGTCAGGGGTATGATTCTAAATATAGAACCAGTGGGTAAAACTCTCTCTCTTAAAATGGATCTTAAAAATTTAGTTGAGTGGGGAAAGGAAAGAGGTCAGAATAAAATGAATTATTCACATGTGGAACTGTGTGTGTGTGTGTGTAAGAGAGAGAATACATAATATATTTATACAGACACACTAGGTATGAGAACATATATCCTAGAGAAAATAGAATAATGTATGTGCGGCAGAACACTATTACATTTCAGTTTCCGCTGGAGGAGGGCAGTATAGTTCAGATTGCATACTTTTTGAATGCACCTTTTTGAATGCACCTATGTGCCTTAAAATCTGATAATGGTTTAAATTTGTCTTCTATTTAAACATTAAGGTATTTAAACCTACACACTGCACAAGGAATACAGAGGTTTGTTTGTCTAACCTCTGTAACTCCCTGACTTGCTGGCTCCCTCATCTCAAAACTGCACCTTCATGCAGAATAATGAACGGTGACACAGACTGGAGGGAGCAGAGAAATCATGATCTCCAATGATGAGATGAGTGGTCAGTTCAGTGCAAAAAATGTACACTCTTGCACTGTTCAAACACTACAACATTCAGGAAAGTCATTCACAGCTAAGGCCCCGTCTGTACTAATGTAGAGATTGATGACTCCAGCTACACAATTAACATAACTGGAATTGCGTATTGTAATTTGAACTTTTGGGTACATATAGACATGTTCTAAGGTGCTTATTCCCTTGTACAGGTGTATTTTATGATACCTTCTTTAATCACATGATTGCATAACACTAGCTGCTGGAGCATACATTTCAGCAAGTGTATGTGTAGGTCCTCTCTCTCCTCTATATATAATTACTGGCCAAATCTTCAAAAGGTGTTGCCACCCATCATCTGTTAAGAGCAACAGAATTTCCTGAACGCTGAAATCTTAAAAAATAGAGAAGTATGTCATTTTACATATGTATGTGTGTATATATGAAATAAACAGAATATTTGATCTGTTAGGATTGATAGCAAAATCAGTCATAAAAATGTGTGCAGCCATATGTTGTAGAGTGCGCTGTGTGTGTGTGTGTGTGTGTGTGTGTGTGTGTGTGTATATATATATATATATATATAAACTAATCCTTACAGATACCCTGCAAGGGAGGTAAGAACCATAGCTTGCCTTCTGTTTCTGCCACCGAGTTCACTGGAAGGCAGTATGTGAATCAGTGGCATGATGCTGCTATTGAAACTGTTGTTCCCGCTTTTGTAAGTGGAGGAAGAATGGGCCTGAATTTCTTCTCATTCCTGATTTTTACTTCCATCAAGCTATATAAGTCAGGTCACAGTTGGGCCTAGAAAGACAAAGGCCAAGCTTTTCAAGAGGTATGCACTAGTTTTTGGTGCCCAGCTTTAGATAACTGAAGGCCTGATGTCAGAGGTGGTAAGCACCCACAGCTTCTGCTATTTGGAGTTTCTCTGCCTTTTTAAAATGAGACCATAGATGTCTCAAGTGGGGCACCTTTAAAAAGTATGAGCTGAAGTGACTTGCTCGAATCTGGTCCTGGATGTCAAAGGCATTCCTGACAGTAGAGGAATACTCACTCTGCTTCATTATGCCACCTTCTATATGTATGTTATTTATGGCTAGTTTAACATACTACGTTAGATACACTAATAGACACTAGTAACTCTTATTTAAAATTGCACAAGTGTAAAGGACCAGGGTGGATTAATTGAAATTAAATAAATTTAAATAATGACTTTTAATAATCTTTTGCATTTAATTTTTTTTTTTTTAGTTCTTTTCCTAAAGAAAATAAGTTCTCTTGGGTAAACATTTAAACGTGTCATTTGTAATTAAATGTATGTAGTCATTACTCCAAATTTTGTTTGTTTGTTTTTGTTTGCTAATCAGGATATATCTATACACATCTATTTAAGTAATTACATAGATTACATGCATTTAGATTCTTAATTTTTTACTTTGTTAAAAATGGTGGTTGATGTATTTCTTATTTACTTGGTTGTGTTTTACTTGTGACTTTTGTCCCACTTTTTGGATGCAAATTTAAAATTATATTAAAAATGGACAAATGCTGAATTTTATTTTTTGTTTTTATTAAAGCTACTATAAATGTTTTGAAAACATAAGGGAAAAGTGATAAAGTTTATCAAAGCATGTTTTTGACTTTGATACTGATTATATACAAAGGAAGTATTCTCGGTAGTTAGTGAATTGACCTGATAATTTATGGTCACTGTGCCCTTCAGAATTTTAGATCTAGAATTTTAGATCCAAAAGATCTCATCCCCACAACTAGTTTTTATTCCTAGATGGAAGAGGAAAACAAGCTGTACTGCTATTCAACTTGAGTTGCCAACTTTCAAATCACTGAAAATGAAACATCCATGCCCCACCTCGTATCTGAGGCCACACCCACTGCCACAGCTCTTCCCGTAACCCCCTGCCTCCTGCCCTGGTTCTTCCTTTCTGAGGCTTTGTCTACACTGCAGAGTTTTTGTGCAAAAAGCTTTTTGCGGAAGAGATCTTCCACAAAAACTTCTTGCTCAAAAGCGCGTCCGCACCTCAAAAGCGCATCGCAAAAGCGATGGGCTTTTGCACAAGAGAGTATCCACATTGCATGGACGCTCTTGCGCAAGAAAGCTCTGATGGCCATTAGCAGAATGGCCATCAGAGCACCTGTGCTTTTTCTGATTGGCTCTTTTTGCACAAGAAACCCCTGCGGAGCGTCTACACATGCCTTTTTGCGCAAGAACTGTAGTGCAAAAAGGAGTTATTCCTTGTGGGGAGAGGAATAACTCTACCAGCAAAAGCTCTCTGTCCTGTTGATTTACTGTGTATTTTTTTTTTTTTTGCGCAAAAATGTGCTTGCGGTGTGGATGCTCCGCCAGTTTTTGTGCAAAAACAGCTGTTTTTGCACAAAAACCTTGTAGTGTAGACATAGCCTGAAATCCACTCTGCTTGCTCCCGGCTCCCAGAAAGCCACTCTCTGCTTGCTGCCAGAAAGCTGATGTGGTTGAACAAAAGAGTGCTGATTCACAAGACTTAAACAGCTTGAGAGTTTTAAAAGAAGTGTTTGTTCTTTGTCTTTTGGAAAACTTTTTTCTCAGACTTGATTCCTTTCTACACCAAAATTGCAGAGAAAAATGTGTAGAGCATTCCTTAAATGTCTAACCTAACTAAATTAATTCTTTGCTTCAGTCTTCATGGCTGAGGATGTTAGGGAGATTCCCAAACCTGACCCGTCCTTTGTAGGTGACAAATCTGAGGACTTGTCATAGATTGAAGTGTCATTAGAGGAGGTTTTGGAATTATTTGATAAACTTAACAGTAACAAGTCACCGGGACCGGATGGCATTCACCAAGAGTTCTGAAAGAACTCAAATGTGAAATTGCGGAACTATTAACTATGGTTTGTAACCTATCCTTTAAATCAGCTTCTGTACCCAATGACTGGAAGATAGCTAATATAATGCCAATATTTAAAAAGGGCTCTAGAGGCGATCCCGGCAATTACAGACCGGTAAGTCTAACGTCAGTACCGGGCAAATTAGTTGAAACAATAGTAAAGAATAAAATTGTCAGACACATAGAAGACCATAATTTGTTGGGCAAAAGTCAACATGGTTTCTGTAAAGGGAAAATCATGTCTTACTAATCTATTAGAGTTCTTTGTAGGGGTCAACAAACAAGTGGAAAAGGGGGATCCAGTAGATATAGTGTATTTAGATTTCCAGAAAGCCTTTGACAAGGTCCCTCACCAAAGGCTCTTACGTAAATTAAGTTGTCATGGGATAAGAGGGAAGATCCTTTCATGGACTGAGAACTGGTTAAAAGACAGAAAACAAAAGGTAGGAATAAATGGTAAATTTTCAGAATGGAGAGGGGTAACTAGTGGTGTTCCCCAAGGGTCAGTCCTAGGACCAATCCTATTCAACTTATTCATAAATGATCTGGAGAAAGGGGTAAACAGCGAGGTGGCAAAGTTTGCAGACGATACTAAACTGCTCAAGGTAGTTAAGACCAAAGCAGACTGTGAAGAACTTCAAAAGGATCTCACCAAACTAGGTGATTGGGCAACAAAATGGCAAATGAAATTTAATGTAGATAAATGTAAAGTAATGCACATTGGAAAAAATAACCCCAACTATACATATGATATGATGGGGGCTAATTTAGCTACAACTAATCAGGAAAGAGATCTTGGAGTCATCGTGGATAGTTCTCTGAAGACACAGTGTGCAGCGGCAGTCAAAAAAGCAAACAGGATGTTAGGAATCATTAAAAAAGGGATCTAGAATAAGACGGAGAATATCTTATTGCCCTTATATAAATCCATGGTACGCCCACATCTTGAATACTGCATACAGATGTGGTCGTCTCATCTCAAAAAAGATATACTGGCATTAGAAAAGGTTCAGAGAAGGGCAACTAAAATGATTAGCAGTTTGGAACGGGTTCCATATGAGGAGAGATTAAAGAGACTGGGACTTTTCAGCTTGGAAAAGAGGAGACTAAGGGGGGATATGATAGAGGTATATAAAATCAGGAGCCGTGTGGAGAAAGTGAATAAGGAAAAGTTATTTACTTGTTCCCATAATATGAGAACTAGGGTCTACCAAATGAAACTAATGGGCAGCAGGTTTTAAACAAATAAAAGGAAGTTCTTTTTCACACAGCACATAGTCCATCTGTGGAACTCCTTGCCTGAGGAGGTTGTGAAGGCTAGGACTATAACAGGATTTAAAAGAGAACTAGATAAATTCATGGCGATTAAGTCCATGAATGACTATTAGCCAGTATGGGTAAGGAATGGTGTCCCTAGCCTCTGTTTGTCAGAGGGTGGAGATGAATGGCAGGAGAGAAATCCCTTGATCATTACCTGTTCGATTCACTCCCTCTGGGACACCTGGTATTGGCCACTGTCAGCAGACAGGGTACTGGGCTGGATGGACCTTTGGTCTGACCCAGTATGGCCATTCTTATGTTCTTATGTCTCCCCTGTTCAGTAGGGAGGCTTTCCCCACACAGCTTCTCAGGGACTCTTAGGTTTTAGAGGGAAAACTGATTGCACTCTCAAATGAAGCAAACCTAATGAGCAGCTTCAGTGTGGTATTTTTAATAATATACATATTGATATTTACCCAATGTTCAGGTATTTGTAATTGTGTCCTAATACTTAGGGTTTGTCTATATTAGAAATGTTATACAGTTTTACATAAATTGAATCTGAAGTCTGTGCAGTTAAATAGAGGATACTTCATAGTGTCGAAACACTTAAGCCCCATTTAATCCTTGTTTATCATGCACTAGTAAATTACTGAATTAAACTAAACTGATTTTAAGTGAGGGTTAAACAGGTTTAAGTGAATCTATGTTAAGGGAGAAGTAACACCATCACTAATATAAAAAAAACACCAAAGTTTAAAAATCTTCCAATAACTTAGTTAAAAGCCCACCCCACCTCTTTTCTACATGTTGTTAGATACCAAACAGTACAGGATAGGGATGTAAAATCCTGTTTAATTAGTTAACCAATTACTAATGGGGCGGGTGGGAGCAGTCCCTTCCCCGGGGCAGGTGGGGGACTGCTCCAGCACTTACTGGTTAACCATTCACATCCCCAGTACAGGAATGAGAGGTGGTGTTTTGTTTTGTCTTTTGTGGTAAGGTCGAATGAGAAGTTTCACAAACTTAGAAAAAGAAAGTTTGTTATACAAACAAGAACGCCTTGCTAAAGCATAATAGCACAAGATAACGCCAAACAAACCTGGCAGCATTTATTATTCTGCTATAAAACGCAGCAGCCCATTTGCCCAGCTGCTGCTTGATAATTTTATTTCTGTTTTAGAATCTCATTTTTTCTTTTAGAATCTTCAGAATGTGGTACAAATGTTATGGCTTCCGGGATATTATGCAAAGTGAGATTTGTTTTGTAGAAATTGTCTTTTTAAGTGACTAAATAGTTATTTGAAAAAGCTGGCAAGTGATTTTTTTTTGGCTGGTCAAGCCAAAAATTCTATTTTAAATCTTATTTTTAAAATTGCCAGTAGATTATGCTTCGAAGACTATTGTTTGAATAGAGATGTACTAACCCACACTCTAGATAACTCCCAAAAGAGTAGCCTGGCTCTACTTCCTAGAGATGTGAGGGACCAGTAACTGGCATTGAGAGGGAACATTGTGGAGGTGGGATAGGATTTTGGGAGTGGTAAGTGTCACTGAGGAGGTATTGCATATATGGAGGGAGCAGTAACTGGCACTGTTGGGCATGGGGAAGAACTATTTGGAATTGATGGGGCATGCTGTGGGTGGGGGCACTAAGTGACAGAGAGGGGGTGCAGGAGTTGGGAGACCACCCACTCACTGACAGTGAAGCAGGAGCATGATGATGTGCATGTGGCGGGAAAAGGTAGTAAGAGGCAGTGAGGAGGGGAGTGCTCTGTGTATGATTCGGAGGCGATAATGGGTGTGGAGGGCGCATGCAGTGTGACGTGGAAGAGGAGGGGGTCTTTCCCCACAATGGGCTGTAGTGCAGGGTGGACAGGATCTCATCTCCTGGGAAGTAGCAGCACTGGTACCTACCTTTCTGCTGAAGAGGCTGGAGCCAGGTCTGGGAGCCAGGCAGTGTTCTCTGTGAGCAGCTGCTGTTCTGTTTGCATTTTTGGCAGGGAGAGTGATCATGGTTACTCTGGTAATTAGCACTGCCATGTCCCCTTTTTGGCCAAACTTTCTGGTTGAAAACTGGACACCTGGCATCAACTCTCAGCTGGTTTCTTAACTTTGCATGAGCTAGTCATTGATTTGAACAAGCTGAATAAATTGAAACGAACAACATATTCTTCGCTTTGTGCCTGCGGAAGGGGTTACTGCTCCCAAAAAGCTGATTGAGCACTTCAACACACTGGTTCCAGGTGCTTAGCCAGTGACTTCCAGATGCTCAGTGGTTTGACATTCTGAACAATGCAGCTGCAAATGCCTACAGCTTACATGTAATTACAATGATTGTAATACATTAGGCCCTAACACAGGTTGTCAATTTCAAATTTAATTTTAAGAGGGTTGTTTTTAAAATATAGACCTGTTTTGAATTTTAAAATATTTTTTTCTAAATCAGTTAATTTTTTGTATCCACCTAGTATAGGTGTATTTCAGTGAAATCTGCATGCAAACATTATTTTGTTCACAAAAATGAATAAAACACCAGTGTAAAGAATCTTACACCCAATGAAACTTTGTTGAATCAACATTTTCTTTGTTCCTATCAAGGGAAATAAGATAACACTTTATTCAGTTTTACACCCCCATATAAGGTCCTTATATTGCAGTGGAGTGGTCACTATTGACTCCCATTGATTTAAACGGGAGCTGAGGACATGTAAGACCTTGCAGGATTTGGCGCTACATCTTCTGTATTTATTTATTTATTTATTTGGCTCTTAAAAGTTTAACTGATTTAGGTTTTCCTTCCTAGCTGTTCCTTTGAAATACTTAAGTAGTTTTGTGAATATCTATTTATCTTTTAATGGAGTAATACATTTTTTATGATGCCGAAGGCCCAAGTTATATCTTAAAACCCAACCAGGCACTGTGCATGCCAAATCATTACTTGCAAGGATCAGCAATCTTCAAAGATGCCCAGGGAGCTATTGATAAATGCTGAACAGAATAAATCTGAGCCTATGAATTATTCCTGTTCTTCCTACATCTTTGGGGTGGAAGAGCACTATTAGGGAAACTGGCATTGTATCTGACCATAAATGAATGGTAACATATATAGCTATAAATGCTGTGTTGGCACAGATTATGTATATAAAAGAAAATAATAACCACTCATGTTCCATCATATTTTTAGACTAGACTACTTATTTTGACGTTTTCTTGAAGCACTTGAATATCATCTCCTCCTTCCTCTCCATTTCTCTATTTTGCCTGATTATCAGAAACATGATAGGAAGAATATATTCCCCTTTGTTGTTTATTTTTTTAAATAATTTTTATGTTTTAGGGATGTTAAATATTGGTTAATTGAATAGTCGATTAACCTCATGGAATTCGTACTGGTTACTTGACTAATCTATCATCCCCAGGGGTGGTGCTGGAAGCCAGTGCGCTCCAGCCCCACTCCCAAGAAGCCCCCTGCCACTCCACGCTGCTGCCTCTGTATCAGAGGCAGCAGTGTGGGGTGCCAGGTGTGAGTTGGTCTGTGAGGGGAGCCAGTTTAAAAACAGCTCCCCTCATGGACTGGCTGATAGAGGCAGCAGCACAAGGTGGCAGCAGCCCCTGTCTGGGATGGGGATGAGGGAGCTGAGCTCCCGGACCCGGCATGAGCCAGAACTGAGCCAGGCCGCCTGCCCCCCTGGCTCCTAATACACTTTAAATGCGAGCTGTAGCGGGGGTAGGTACCGGACCCAGTGTGAGCCAGGACTGAGCTGCGCTGCTGGCCAGCCTGCTAAAAAATGTACTGGAAAGGGGGTGGGGGGAAAAACTTGTAGTCTATAGCATTAACCTATATGCTTTTGCTTATCAGTTAATCGATTACACTGTTACATCCCTATTATGTTGTTGAATTCAGTATTTTAGAAAAAGAATGTAGGGTCTGGGGAAGGGAATGAACTTTACTTTTCTGAAAGTCCAGGAAAACTAAAAATGTTCTATTGTTTTGATTTCCTTAAAAGTAAGTTAAAAATTCTACCTATTATGCATAATTAAGTTGTTGGTGATACCATGTGTTCAGGGAGAAACACTTCTACTTTTCTTTTATGCACCAATAAATACCAGCTTTTGAATTTTAGTGTCCTTGAACCGGTTTCATCTCTAAAAACCAAGATCAGGGCCATCCAGGAAGCCGACAGCTTCTATGGGTCCTGGCAAGGTGAGAAAGGGCTTGGCTCCGTGTTTCTGGAATGAGCAGGGCCCAGCCTGGAGCAGCCAACCCTCCTCCCCACCTGGAGCGTGGTGTGCCCAGCATTGCTCCCTAGCATTCAGCGCCGCATCGAGCGCACCGCAGCAGTGATGCTCTGGCAGCGATTTCAAGGGTACGTCTGCACAGCAGGGCTAAAGCTGAACTAAGCTACACAACTTGAGCTATGTCAATTGCGTAGCTTATGTCAAAATAGCTTATTTCGGCTTTTGGCGCTGTCTACACAGCAGGAAGTCCGAGGTAGAGTGCTCTTCCTCCGACTTCCCGTACTTCTCGTCAAATGAGAGTTACGGGAGTCAGAGTAAGAAGTCCTCCGGCTTGCCATTATTTCGACATTATGTCAAAATAATTGCTTGTAGTGTAGACGCAGGCTATGTTATTTCGGAATAACGTTAGTTATTTTGAAATAACGCTGCTGTGTAGACATAGCCAAAGGCTGTGCAGCAGCAATTGCCAGGAGCCCTGGGCCCCTTGGGCAACTGCCCTCTTAGCCCCCTTTCCCTGACCTCCTGTTGGTAGGCCTGGGGCCATCCCTGGGCATATGCAGCTGCATAAGGCACTCAAAAAATTGAGGCTCCATTCCCGTCAATGGCTGCAGCTGGAATTTGCTTTTCTCCATCCCTTCCCCTGTGCTGGGCTGGCAAGCTTCTCCCTGCCCCCTCCTTCACTTGCTACTCAGATGGTCGAGGCTCCAGCTCTGCATAGCAGTGCGGTTGGACAGTCATCAGATGGCTCTGAGGCCCTGCCCACCACCACCTGGAGTGGAATCCCTCCCTGGACCCTGCCTACCTGCGCTGCTCAGTCTTTGGTGGGGGCCGGGCCAAGACAGGAGGAGCGAAACCTCCACGTGGGAAGGAGGAGGTAACTTAAAGTGAGAGTATGCTCACTGTTTCTCGCACTTCACACACACAGTCAGCCATGCACATACATGCACACTTGTGGTGTTACTGTCTGGTACTTCCTGTCACAATGCTGGGTGGTGAGCCAGGAGTGGCTAGGGCCTGCAGGAGAGACATGGGCTCCGTCAAGCTGCAGCCCCCATGTGACAGTACGAAGCCTGCAACAAGCCACTGTTGCAGCATCTGCTGCATATGAAGCTCTGTGAGTCAGCAGTGGGGGAGAGTCTGAGGGTCTTGGATGGGGGTGTGGTAGCTGTGTCCTCTTAACTCACTGGGATCAGCAGCACTGGCTGGGAGCTGCCTTCAGCGGAGCATAGGTAGGGGCACCGGTTTAATAATACTGCATAGGGCCCCATGAATCCTGAGGATGGCCCTGGCCGGGATGAGTAGAATGCAGGGCATACTTTCTTCTGTGTGTGTGATTTTTGTACCCTGTGGAAAGGCCGTAGGAATGCAGTGAATGGACACACTTGTAGCTTCATAGTAATGTGATGACACTTGACTTGGTAATAGTATCACAGCCTTTACTTTGATCATGTTTTGTGATCCATTTACATCTCAGAGAACCTTCTTGCATATTTTATTACTGTTTCTGTATTTTATTCATATAGCGAAATGCATAGTTTTGTTCTTTGAATGACATATTTGGAAAATACTATAGGCAGGGTTATATTTAAGAGCTCTGTTATGATTTTAGTTCACCTTTTTTTTAAAAATTTTGTAAAATTTTGTAAAATGATACAATTTAATTGAATGCCTATTTTAATTTGTGGGATGAATGTGACTGTCATTTCTTTTTTTATCTGCTTAGAAAGCAGCATTGACTCTGCCTGCTAAAGATTTACTTTTACCTCTAGCTTATTTTACCTTTAAGCTATATGGCACTATAGAACCAGCACCATATAGCTTAGGCCAGTGGCTCCCAACCTTTTTGAGGATACGGATCCTTTTTCGTCTATTAAAATTTTATGGACCTCCCTCCCCAAAACAATATAGCTGTGCCTGCAGCCTGCATGTCCCTCAGTCTGCACTGCTTCCTGAGAAGCAGCGCAGGCTGAGGGACTTGCTGGCTGCTGGCATGGGCAAATCCCTAATAATTTTGTTGCCCTTTTCTGAACCTTTTCCAGTGCCAATATATCTTTTTTGAGATGAGGCGACCACATCTGTACACAGTATTTGAGATGTGGGCTACCGTGGTTTTATATAGAGGCAATAAGATATTCTCTGTCTTATTCTCTATCCTTTTTAAAATGATTCCTAACATTCTATTTGCTTTTTTGACTGCCGCTGTACATTGAGTAGATGTTTTTAGAGAACTATCCACAGTCACTTCAAGGTCACCCTCTTGAGTGGTTATAGCTAAATTAGTCCCCATCATATTGTATATATAGTTGGGATTATTTTTTCCAATGTGCATTACTTCAACATTAAATTTCATTTGCCACTTTGTTGCCCAGTCACCTAGTTTGGTGAGATCCTTTTGAAGCTCTTCACAGTCTGCTTTGGTCTTAACTATCTTGAGCAGTTTGGTATCATCTTCACATTTTTCCACCTCACTGTTTACCCCTTTCTCCAGATCATTTATAAATAGGTTGAATAGGGCTGGTCCCAGTACAGACCATGGGGGACACCACTAGTTACCTCTCTCCATTCTGAAAACTGACCTTTTATTCCTACCTTTTGTTTCCTGTCTTTTAACCAGTTATCATTCCATGAGAGGACCTTCCCTTTTATCCTATGACAATTTACTTTACTGAGAGCCTTTGGTGAGGGACCTTGTCAAAGGCTTTCTGGAAACCTAAGTACACTATATCCACTGGATCCCCTTGTCCACATGCTTGTTGACCCCCTCAAAGAATTCTAGTAAGGCATGATTTCTCTTTACAGAAACTATGTTGACTTTTCCTCAACAAATTAAGTTAATCTATGTGTCTGACAATTCCATTTTTAACTATAATTTCAACTAATTTGCCCGGTACTTATGTTAGACTTACCTTTTCTGTAATTGCCAGAATCACCTCTAGAGTCCCTTTTAAATACTGGCATCACACTAGCTATCTTCAAGTCATTGGGTACAGAAGCTGATTTAAAGGATAGGTTACAAACCACAGTTAATAGTTCCTCAATTTCACATTTGAGTTATTTCAGAACTCTTGGATGAATGCCATCTAGTCCCTGTGACTCATTACTGTTCGTTTTATCAGTTTGTTCCAAAACCTCCTCTAATGACTCCATAATCTGGGGCAATTCCTCAGATTTTTCACCTAAAAAGAATGGCTCAGGATTGGAAATCTCCCCAATATCCTCAGCCCTGAAGACCGAAGCAAAGAATGCATTTAATTTCTGCACAATGACCTTATCGTCTTTGAGTGCTCCTTTGGCATCTTGATCGTCCAGGGGCCCCACTGGTTGTTTAGCCCGCTTCCTGCTTCTGATGTACTTAAAAAAATTGCTGCTATTTTGGTTTTTTGGCTAGCTGTTCTAGGGGCTAGTAGTTGCTACTCAGCCTCCCCCTAACCTTAACAGGACATATCAAAAGTGTTTTTGAAGAGACAGTTTTTCCCAGAGCAGGATGGGTCTGGGGAAGGGAAGAAAGACACAGCTGTGGCCGGCCTTGGACTCCTCTGGCAGGGACAGGAACACGGGCATGCACAAGGCTTCTTGGGGTGGGGTGGGATGTTGCGACTGGTCTGGGATTCCTCTGGCTGTGAGGGAGGGATTGTTCAGGGTTTCTATGGGTGGGACGGGGGTTGTGGCTTCTGTCAAGGGGAGGGAGGGTCTGGCGGTTCCAGCCACAAAGGATGCTAGTGGAAGCAGTGGAGCTGGGGGCTAGCCTATTCCAAGGGGACTCCATCCACACACTCATGAGCCCTTTTAATTTGTTCAGCCTCTGGGCAGTTGTCCTTCTTGCCTCTCCCCCACCTCCCATCAGCAAGCCTGGTTATGATGCCTTCTTTCAGAATGGCCCTCACATTCTATTACCAGTGGGAGTGAGGCCAAGCTGCTGTGAGGGATCATCATGTGAGGAAGTCACCTTAGCTTTACTCTATTTGAGAACAACAGGATATAGTAGCAGTGGGGGAAGAGGAGAGATTTTCCAGAAATTCTCAGTAGCAGAATATAATTTGTCAGCCTCTGCTGGAGAACAAACTTTGTTATGAAGAATAACAGCAAAAATGATGGTTAATCCTAGTATAGAGTTGCCAGCTTTGGTTGGACAAATTCTTGGAGATTTCATCACATGATATAATCCTCAATTACTGATTAATCTTTAATTCCTGGAGACTCCAGGACAGTTCTGGAGGGCAAGCAACCCTGTCCTAATAGCGTTTGTTGAATTTAGACAGTGCATGTGACTTCAGTGGGTTTTAATTGTATAAAAAGTTTGAAGGGCTATTAAGATAATTTAGGACAAAAAATGGTTTGATATAGTCTGTTACATTTTTTTGTGAAAGGACTCTTGAAAAACAATATTTAACCAATTCATTTTGCACTTAAAAAGGGCTGTAATTTTGGCGAGATATGCTGTATTTCTCCTAGGAAACCAAGTGGCTGACTCCTTCCTTGAAGTGCAAAATCCTGAACAGGGGACCGCTGACCAGCATTTATGCAATTAACACATAGCTATCAGATGTATTTCACTATTCTTTATGCTACAGCTCTAAGGCCCAATCCACTTCCCACTGCAGTTGATGGAAGGACTCCCTTGACTTCAGCAGGATTTTTTGGGGGAAACATGGATTTAAGAGAAACAACTGAAGTTAATTACTTAAAATTAGTTTTTGTGAACTTTTGCCCCATTCTCCCCCTGCATAGGAAGGTGCTAAGATAAATAGTGTGTAATTAATAAGGGAAATCTGATCTTAAGAGAGATTTTCTGCATAAACCTCTATGTTGTCCTGGTTGAATCTACAAGGGACGAGATGGGAGAGAGCATGCTCTGTTTTGTTACGCAAACAAGTGAAGAAATATAGGTGATGCTCAGGCCTTGAACAGTTTCTCCCCCCTCTGACTGCAAATAATGTCTGTGTGGATTCTTTGTACTCATGGAGCCATGGATGCCCTTAGGAACATATAATTACGGCTTTTCGGTGTTTTGGATTCATTATCTTTTATTTTCCAAGGTTTATGTTTAGTGGTGATATTTAAATTTTGTGTAGAAATCCAATAACTGGGGGGAGATGTCTTCTGGGCAGTGTTCCCTCTAATTTTTCCCACCCCAGAGGGGATTGAATGGTATGTGCACCAATGTGGAGGTGATGTGCAACACCTCACTTCCATCAGTGTTCCCTCTAATCTTTTCCATCCATGTGCAGAATAATATTTTTCTGTGCACCAAGGCATTGTGAATGCATATCGCTAGTACAGGGCTGGCCAACCCTCTGCATGCGGCTCTTCTTCCCCTTCAAGTGCGGCTTGCGAAGCCTCCCCCGTGGCTCACAAAGCTGCCCCTGCGCCCCTAAAACGGTCCTCAGCCCCTGTTTCCCTGTGCTCACCATCCGGCCAAAAAGCCACCTTGAGTTGTGTTTAAAGGTGCAGCACCTCCCTTTTATTTTTGCTTGACCAAATGTGGCTGGGGTTGTGCTTAAAGGGGCAGCGTTTTTTTTTTTTTTTTTTGCTCGACAACTTTCCCCCCCCCCCCCCCCCCCCCGGCTCTTTGCTCTATATCCCCAACTATTGTGGCTCTTTGCCTTTAACGGGTTAGCCACCCCTGCGCTAGTAGATACAAAAAACCTAGCTGCACAAATGCACAGCTTATAGGGTACGCTGACCTCCATATCAGTGTTCCCTGTGTAAGATGAGCCCTTGGGCAGCCGCCCAAGAGAGTGTCAGGTGCTTCCCAGCTAATTAGCAGAGTTGTCAAAGTCAGTAATATGTGTTTCCATTTGTGGTGCACATCTGCACTTGCCTTGATGCACATAACAAAATGTATTCTGCCCATGGATAGAAAAGATTAGAGGGAACGTTGCTCCATGAAAATTTCTGTGGTGGAGGTGGGGCTAAGGGGTTCTGAGTTTGGGTGGGGGTTCAGGCCTGGGGCAGAGGATTGGGGTGCAAACATGTGAGGGCTCTGGCTGTGGCCTAAAGGCTGGATCAGGAGATTGAGGGGCAGAGGGTCGGAGTGCAGGGGTGTGAGGGTTCTGGCTATGGGTGTAGGCACTGGAGTTGAGCTGGGGATAAGGGGCTCAGGGCTAGGACAGAGGGTTGGGATGCAAGGGCTCTGGGGTGGGGCTGGGGATGAGGGATTCAGAGTGCTGGCTGTCCGAGGGACAGAGGACTACCCCCAGCTCCTTCTCACTGCACCAGCTAGGGGCCAGGTGAGAAGCGCCTTCCCATGGCTGCCACAGCTCCAGCAGACACAACCAGCAGAGGGACACCTGTCCCCCAGTTGGGGCAGGTCCAGGTTAGGCTGGGTAGAGCCACAGAAATGGCACCTGTCCCCTGACAGCGACAGCTCGGGGTGGGGTGCCATGGGTGGGGGAAGATGTGCCCCTTCCCCCAGCCCTAATATGGAGCAGCCGTGGCTGAGGAGGCGCTCCCTCTCTGCCGTCCTGGCATGGAGCTGCCAGGCAGAGGTGGTGCTCTGCACACCCGCCCTGAGTCTCTGCACAGGGTTGTTAGCTATGTGGCCTTAAGTTCTGGGCTTTCTCTTTGCATGTACTCTAATAACCAAGCTCTTTGTAATGTTCCCTAGGGTTTGAAAATTAGTCAGTGTCACATTTTCAGGTGTTGGCATCTGAAATTTCAGTCTGTAACGGGTGGAGGGTGGGGTGTTGCAAAGCGGTTGCTGATGGGTCGCTGGATTGTCATCCTTACTTTGAGCTGCCTTCAATGCTGAGCTCTGAACAAAGCAGAATCCTGTGAGCCTCCTTTAGGAGCACAAGGTTCCCAAAGGTGGAGGTGGATGTGTTCCCTCCCTCCCCCGAGAGCCAGGGAAGAGCAAGTTCAGTGCCTCCCCATCCTAGCTGGGACTAGCAGCTAGGAGCCCTGGCTGGGGTGCTCCTAATAGAACAGAGTGGACGAGAACACCTCCACATCTGGAAACCTCATGCAACTGCAAGAAGCTTCCAGGCTGTTTGCCAGCACTGCAGCTTCTTGCAGCCATGGTAGGAATGTGGAGATGGCTGTGATCTCACCCCAAGTGCGGCCGTGCAGAGGGAGAGCAAGTCCTGTCCTTCTTCAACCTGGAGGGGACTAGCCTCTGAATCCAGGGGCCAGTTGGGCCCCTGCTGGGATGCCTCCAGCCCTGCTCCTCCAATAGCTAGATTTCAGGGGAGGAGATCTGACTTCACAGTCTGTGAGTTAGTAGGGCCCTTTTTATATAGTCACAAACTCTTTTTAAAAAATAATTTTCAGCTCAACTTTTAACTTATGAAAAGAAACTCTGTTCTTCAGTCACTTCTGCATTTATAATTAGGTTTGGTTGCTTGATTTATAAGGGTACCTTTATAAGCTGTGTGCACAGGTGTTAAGTGAGGCAGCTTTATATTTATCCATTTCCCATAGATGATTGAGAAGAATGAGTTGCAGCTCTTGGATCCCCCCCTCTTCCCCTGTCCAAATATACAAGACATCCCTTGTGAACAGTCAAAATGAATAAATACTTATCTATCTTATGATTTTTAGACTGCCACCAATAACTGTAGCAGTAGAGTGCCTTCCATGTAAAATCAACACAGGTTGAACCTCTAATCCAACACCTTTGGAACCTGATTGGTGCCGAACCAGAGAATTTGCCAGACCATGGGAGGTCAATATTGTCTAGCAGGATTATCCACACTTTACTGGGCTCTTCAAAGACATTTTGGGGGTAAATTAGAGCTAAATAACAGCTTAGAACACTGAGAGCCAGGACTGGTGGCTGTAAACAAACTTTATGGGTCTGTGGGAAACTTGGCCACATCCATGATAGGTGAACCTTTGGCTAACTAATATCATGCCAGACCATGGATGTTGCTGGACCAGAGTGTGCCAGACTAGAGAGGTTCAACCTTTAGTAACTTGATTCAGAATCCTTCTTTTGCTTTTAACCCTTTACTGTTGCTACAAAAGCTTTGGTATTTACACAATGATTCCTCCTGTTGGAAAAGTGTAGTAAAATTACTTGCAGTGATGCATCCAAGGAATAGAACAAACAAAATTAATATCAAACTGACTTAAATAGTCCTCTCCACAAATTCCTAATTAAATTCCTGTGTGTAATAGATGTGGAAGGCTGCACAGTTCATCAGTCTAATAGCTTGTGTGCCATCATGCCGTTCTTCTCCTCCCCCTTGAGTAAAGGCATTATGTGTAACAAGCATGACAAAGGAGCACAAATTTCTATATCAGTGCCATAAAAACTGCTCTATTCTGTAGTAGGGGCTGTTAATCTTGTTAGTGAACATCACTTATGCTTTTGTGTGTCTCTTTTTCATTTTATTCCTTTATGCAAATTCAGTTTAAAAAACCAAAAGATTTGACAGAAAACAGATGATTCATTTATGTATTTCTTATTCCACCCCTTCTCTCTTAAAATTTCATTTATCTTAATTGTTGATAATTAGTGTATTACGCAGACATAATAGACTTATAAATGAACATGCTGATTCATCAGTGGTTAAACACAAGAAGTTAAAGGAAAAGTTTCTTTTATGGTACCTCAATCTCACTTAACTTTTAATTTTCCCATCACAAACATTGAAGACAATGAGACAAACTATTGGCTTCCATCCCCTCAAATTCTCTTTGTTAAAGGAGTGGTAGACATATGGCTGTAAACTCTACCTGTATTGGTTACATCACAGTGTATAATAATTTAGATTTATGCAGAAACATCTTAAATACATTTTTGCTTAAGCTTTATTAGGGAACATTGAGGGGGTTATCTCTTTTGCTTTTTGCAGTATTATGTTACCAATGTAGCTTCCTTCTCTCAAATTCATGGCTTTAATGTAGTATTCCCTACTACCCAATTATTCTTCCCCTTGGCAGTGGTGAGTACAAATTTCTTTACTTGCTGGTATTGTCTAGATAGCAGAACCTCTCCCCCCACTCCCCTCGAAAAATTTTTAGAGGAACAAAATGAGCATGAACCATACTTTCCTGCTAACAAGCTTTTAGTTGGTTACATTTTATAAGCTAGGTTTAAAAATGTAGCTGAATTTGCACAGTCTATA
Source organism: Rafetus swinhoei (assembly GCA_019425775.1). Classification (NCBI taxonomy): domain Eukaryota; kingdom Metazoa; phylum Chordata; order Testudines; family Trionychidae; genus Rafetus; species Rafetus swinhoei. Next base: position 102,042,562 of record CM033424.1, on the reverse strand, counting down.
GACTGATTCATTAGAAATGGCAGTTCTGAGAGCATTCCTATCTAAAGTTGCTAGCCTAAATAGGATCAACTAAATGCAATGCAGTGCATTACAGGGGTGCTGGAACAATTTGAATACACGGGTGCTAAGAGCCATTGACCCCTACTATAAACTCTGTATATCAGCGGTGGCCAACCTGCGGCTCGCGAGCTGGAAGAAAAAAGTTGTGGCTCCTGATGGAACCTGGACGGAACCTGGAATCGCTCAGGTCATCTGCTTTCACGGCTGGGCTGCTCTGAGCCACTTGTGTGCTCATGGCCTGTGCCGTTCCCGCTCATGGCTCCCAGCACACTGCATCATATCCTGCAAGTGCAGGCCAGGTCGCAGGCAGCGGCTCCAGCAGCGGCGAGAGCTCTGGGACCTGGGCATAAGGTTAGGGGAGGGGAATGGGGATTGGGTTAGAGCGGGGGGGAGATGCCTGGCTCTGGAGAAGGGGAGGGGAGGGGACGGGGATTGGGTTGGGGGTGTGTGCATGGCGTCCCGGATGCGTGTGGCGGTAGCAACGGCTCTGGCTCCAGGACCTGGGCATAAGGTTAGAGGGGAGGAGGAGAATTGGGTTAAAGCAGGGGGGGGAGATGCCTGGCTCTGGAGAAGGGGAGGGAAAGGGAGGAGGATGGGCATGGCATCCCAGACGCGCGTGGTGGTAGCAGCGGCGGCGGCGGTGGCAGCTCTGGCTCCAGGACCCGGGCATAAGGTGGGGGGAGGGGGATTGGGTTAGAACGGGGAGGGGAGGTGTCTGGCTGTGGGGAAGGGAAGAGGAGGGGAAGGGGATTAGGTTAGAGGGGGCTGGCTGTGAGGAGGAGGGAAGGGTGATGGGGTTAGAGTGGGGTGTGTGCCTGGCTTGAGGGGAGGGGTTGGGAATTGGGTTGGCGGGGGGGGGAAGGAGTAGGAATCCTGGTACTGAATGCTAGCTCCAACTTCTCAGGAAGCACGCAGCTATCGTGGGGAGCAGAGGAAGAGCACATGCTTCCTGAGAAGTTGGAGCTGGCATGCAGTCCCGGGACTCTTTTTGACACTCACGCACGCACGTAGCAGGGGGAAGGAAGTCCCCGGCTGAGTGACCGACCCGGTGTTTCAGGAAGCGCGCCAGCTGTTTATGGGAGGGGAAGAGCAACCCACATGCTTCCTGAGACCCGGGATCCCCAGGTACTGGCTGAGCTGTCCTTGCCCCCTCTCCCTGGCCAGACCCTGCCCCAGCACTCTGTCTCCTGCCCCCACCAGCACAATTGGGGCCACATTAGTGAGGCTTGGGGTTTTTTGGAGGTGTTGTTTTTGCATCTCACTTGTGTGGCCCTGACTGACTTTTCTGTGGGTCAGTGACCCCTGACTCAAAACAGGTTCCCCGCCCCTCTCATAAATAAAGACAACGCTGAAACATGTTGTGTTTGACATATTTTATTTAAAAATGAAGCCTGGCCAACAAGCCCCCAATTGGGGCCAAACCCCCATCTGGCTGTAGCATCATAACACTCCTGCATGCCCCCCCAGTCCCCAATCCTGAGCCTACCGTACACTGGAACCCCGTCCTGAGCCTCTCACATCCCCAAACTCCTGTACCCCCACATCCCCAGTCTTCTGCCACAACACTCCTGCACCATCCACACACTGCAAATCTGTGTCCTGAGCCCATCATACTCCCAGCCTTCCTGCCCTGAGCCCCTCATGCACCCCAGCCCAAACTCCTGCACCCTCACAGCCACAAGCCTGTGGCTTGCTTAGCACCCCCAGCCCTCCACCTGACCCCAACACTGTCCAACCTGGAGCCCCCTCCCTGGGACGGCATACCGGCACCTATTTTCCCCCAGCGTGGCTGGGTTTTGGGGTTTTTTTTCCTCAACAACTTTTCTGCCCCGGTATGTGGCTCTTCGCACTCTGTCCACCGCTATTTTGGCTTTTCGTCTCTAACGGGTTGGTCACACCTGCTGTATATGATGGAAACCACTTTAAGCCAGCAGGTGCGGTAGCAGCCCACAACCCCTAGTTCCAGCCCTCTGGTGCAATGTGTAGTCAGTTTCACTGTTTTGTGTAGGTTTCTAAGTGCATTTTAATTTGGGTCTTCCACCCCCAATTTATCACACTCTCCTGGTACTCTGAATACTCATGGAACGCACTAAAAGATGTTAGTATGTTCTATACTATACTAACAATAATACTAAAATGACGTTATTTTGAGATTAACTTCGGCAGGTGCTGAGAAATGTTTAGCAGACCACATGGCATCATTACAGCAAAAGATGTAAATGTAGCGTGCATCTTTTTATTTGGATTCTAAACTTCTAGGGCTACTTTGGGGCTGTAGAATCTGTCTTGGTTGGAAGTGGGTTGCCTAGGAAACTAGGATTAAACTTTGTAAAAAAGAGGAAAGAGGGGAGAACTGCATGCTATTTTTAGACAGACTAGTTAAGTTAGTGTGTGGGACAAAACCATGTGCATGTGCTTGCTCTCTCCTCATCCCCTTTATCGTTTCAAATAGAATATCCACAGATATTCAGCCATAACTGTGGAAGTTGCATTTCCGTAGCTACCCAATTTGTAAATTGTTCCTTCTCTTGGGAGCTGATGTCAAAACCAACCCTTTGCACATACTGAGATTGTCACACATGCACAATCTGACTTTTTAATCTCTCAAATATTCTGGCTACATCTGTTAGTGTGGGGAGCACAGAGACAAGGTGGGTGTAGTGACTATTTTTTATTGGGCCAACTTCTGTCAGGGAAGAGGATGAGCTTCACAGAACTCTTCCTCAGGTCTGGACTTGAAGCACAAGCTGCTTAGATCACATGGGAAAAAATTGGGGTCTAATAAAATATTCTGATCGTGACTCTTGTTAATGCCAAATTCACTTGATAGTTCTCTTTGCAATTTAACTGATTACATAGAATGGTACGCACTCAAAATGGAGAAGACACAGGGCTCACATGTGGCCGATGTAAAGATGGTTCTTTGAGGCTGCTGGGCACACAGATGATGTAGTGCTCTGGCTCTTATACTGAGGTACACAGTTTGTGCCACACACCAGGGGAAAGGGAGAGAAGGGGCAGGGTGGTGGGTACTGGTCACACAGAGCAAGCACAGAATGGATTGCTGATTATGCTACCTAAGCAGTTCGCTTTCAGTTTTATTGGAAGTTTCACTCCCGAATCACAAAGAGAACAGCTCTCGGTTTTTAAATGGCTGGCAAATTGTCAGCACATTTCCATACTTTTCTAGTTGAAAGGTGGCAGTGTTGACCGACAGATACAGCAGGGACTAGGCATCGTGGGTTCTGGAAGTAACTGGTTGTATTTGACAAACAGCCTTGGGAGCACATAGTGTAGCACTAGTCCTAGATGGCCTGCAGTCCAACACTGTGCACATCATCAGTTTCCACGCCAGGAAAATTTGAGATAAGGCATGCTTGTCTCTGTAACTTGTTGCGACTCTTGGATGAAAGGTGTTCAGTAAGAACATGATGCTCAGTAAAATAATCTGACACTACTTCTGAGGCTTTGCTGTGGTTTCAAATGGTAAAGTAGTACTAGTTAAAATAAATTAAAACAGTTTTCATGGGGAAAAATGGCTCTAGCTTAAAACCATTAAATACAAGAGATTCATAGTTCCAGGTTGCTTGTCATACTGTACTTAATTCACTCATTTGTAGTCTCTCAGTATTGTAGCTTGTTTAAGTCTTTGACAGATATGTTTGCTCATCTCATTTCTAAGGCTACATGTACACTACAACAGAGAGTCTACTTAAGCTATGCAACTCCAGCAACGTGAATAATGTAGCTGGAGTCAACGTACCTTAAGTTGAATTATTGTGGGCTCTATGCTGCATAAGGTTGACGGGAGAAACTCTCCTGTCAACTTGTATTATTCTTTACATCTGGGTTGGAGTAACAGGGTCAACAGGAAAGCGATGTGATGTTGATTTGACAGTCTTAACTAGACCCACTAAATCGACCACCAGTGGACCGATCTCAGAGCATCAGTCTGGGCTGTCGTGTAGATGTAGGCTAAAAGTCCAGCTGATATGTCTTATCTGTGTTATGAGCATTTTAAAAACCTCTTTTGTGTTTAAACAAAAATCTTTCATGCTTGCCTTGCTTAACATCATATTTTTTTAAAGGCTGTACCATCACCATTGCTATTGAATGATTTATTTATTTATTTTTAGGTGAAATCTGCTTTAGATAGTTTGTGTGGGTGTATGTTTTCTGTCATCATACAATGAAGTTCCCCTCCCTCCCCGCAAAAAATATAACTAAAGTGGTTTCTAAAGGACATCATTAATTTTATAATTGAGTCAGATTTAAAAGATGAGCTAAAAATAGTTCCAGGAATTAAATGTTCCCCTGCCAATGTTTGTGATTATTTTTACAGTCAATTTTTCTATTTTTAAAAGTGATTTTTCTCTCTCCTTGCTGTGAGAGAGACCCACAGAAACTGAGAGTGTGTACAAAGCAAGTAATGATGCTGACTACACAGAATGAGCTATCAAATGAACAAAATAAACAAATGAAATAATGGAATTTTTTCTCTGGTTTCTTTCCATTGTTGTATGAGTTGTAGGCATTTCTTGTAAAACCATTTGCTGTAAAACATTTTCAGACCAAGTATGACTTTAATTTATATTTTTAAGTCTGCAAAATAGCCATAATTGGGGGGGGGGTTGTATTAATTTTTAATACTAAATTGCAAAAAACCTGGACGCCCTTGCTTGGATAAGGACCCCTCTGTGCTAAGTGCAAAGGCAGTCCCTGTCCCAAAGGGCTTAAAAAAATAAGAAATATGACGTGTGAAGGGTGGGTGAGAAAGGGATGCACAGGAATGCCTGTGAAGCTGTGCATCTTAGAGGGAACACTGGCTGAAGCCGCCACCCTCCCATTCCTACCGATGTTGCTTATTGCTGGCTCTTCCCCTTCCTGTCATTCTCCCAGAGCAAGAGGGAAGCACAGGAGTGAGTGGGGCAAACTGTGCACTTTTCCTTCACTCCCTGGGAGTGACAGGAAGGGAAGAGCAAGCAGGGCTATCAGGAAGGGAGCTCAAGCACCTCCTTCCCTACCTAAATGGTGCCCTTGCCACACTCCCTCCCCATATCCAGCCCCCTGCCCTGAGCCCCCTTCCCTGACTCCTGCACCTCCACCCACTCCACCTCTGTGCTCTGAGCCCCTCCTCACACCCTCTAATCCTGACTTTCACCCCTCCCACAAACCTTCCAGCCCCCTGCCCTGAGCGCTCTTGAACTTCACCCCCCACACAAATTTCTTACAGGCACTGTCGTATCAACCCCTCTCCCCCAGCCTCTTTCCCTGAGTGTGCTTCCCCTGCCCCCCCCCCCCCCCAGAGGATTATGATACAATAGTCCCTGTAAGAAATTTAAGTTACTTTCACCCATGAGGAGACCAGCTGAGAAGCAGTAGTCTGGGACAGACCTCTTGGTCAAATCTCTTAGCCTATCTGTGTGTCAGTTATTTATCTGTAAAATGGGATTAGTAGGATGGCCCTATCTCAGAAGAGTATTGGGAGGTTGGGAGGCACTCCGCTACTACAGTGATAGAGGCACATAAAACAGATAGGGTTGCCAGATGGTTTAACAAAAAAATACCAAACACCCCCTCGCCCCCCAAAAAAACCACACTGGGAAAAAATTCTGTCGAGGGGGGAAAAAAAATGGGGGATACTCACCAGAACAGGTGTACTCCAGGGGAACAATTGTTGACAAAAAAAAAGGGGAAAAGTTGAAAAAAAGGGAAAAGTTTACAATAGCTGACCAAAAAAACCTAGCCCCAGTTTGCCCTTTTAAGAGCAGAGTAGGCACTGCCCTTTTAAGGTGGCCATTTTGAAGTCTGTTCTCCTAAGTCCCGGTACGCTGCATTCTTTTACATTAAGCCATGCCCAGAACACTCCATCCTCCCCCTGCCCCAGCCAGCCCGAGCTGCGCGTGTTCTGGCAGATGCCTGAGCCAGTAAAAACAGAAGATACCGGACATTTCACATGTCTGGTATTTTCTGAATTTTTTTTACTGGATGGAAGGTCTCAGTACCGGACACCTGGCAACCTTAAAAACAGACAGAGGTGAATGTGACTCCCAGATTATAAGCCTGAGCAAGGAGGAGAATGATGGTGGCATTAGCAGTTGCAGAAATTATTTGTGGGAGAGGAGAGACTTTCAGAGGGAAGATGAGTGCAGTTCAGAGCTATAAAAAGATTTGGTGCTAAAATTCTAATTTCTCTTTCTTGTTCAAGGAGTGAGATTTAATCACTTCCTCCTTCATCCAGGTTCATTAATAAGGACACTTGGGATCACACTAAGTATCCTTGGCTTTTATCACTCTTTTAAACTGTAAAGCTCATTGTCTCCCTTTATTTTTCTCATTAATTCTGCTTGCTTGCTTTTTTCTTTATTTTTAAAAGACAGTGACTTAGCTGTGTCTGCAGCTGATGAGCACAATTAAGGCCATCACACCATTTAGCAACAATTCAACTTGGACTTCTCCAACCCTCTTAAGCCAAGCTCTCTATTACTAGTCTACTGTATCTGGTATATTTCTTAGCGATCTGTCACCAGTAGGGATGTAAGAGGCTTATCGGGTAGTTGAGTCACTACTTGACTAGTGGCTCTCCCCTCAGTGCCTCTGTATCAGAGGCAAGCAAGGGGCGGGAGAGCAGGAGCGGGTGCTGAGGGGAGCCAGCTTAAAAGCAGGGGGCTAGGGGAGGCAGAGGCGCGAGCCAGGACTCAGTTGTCCCGGCTCGGTCCAGCTCCCAGACTGCTGCAGCTTTGCCTTTTAAATGTAGTAAGAGACTAGCAGCTCTTACTACATTTAAAAAGCAGAGCTGCAGCGAACCACCTTATCGATTAACCCTAGTAGTCTATGGAAATTCTATTGAGTATGCGATTAGCTTACTAACTGCTATTTAACATCCCTAGTCACAAGAGCACTTGAAGTAAGGTTGTTAACTGCATTCCATACCTTGGTTTGGAATGAAGGGGAGAAGTTTTCCATTTCAAGAAAGATTTTGAGTTATTTCTCATTGAACTGTGCTTTTAAAAAACAACATACGTGAAGGCATGAACCAAACTCTGCTAATTGGGCACTTAATTTAGCTCAATCCTATGGTGATGGGAACTGTGCAAATCCCCTAGAATAAGGATCAGGTAAATCTTGCTACATCTCTGCTGCTCCACCAGTGATGCTAGCCTTAACAGCCTGCATGTCTGCTCCTCCCCCAAGCATTTTAGTGGTTCCTTCCATTCTGGTCCTCATACATGGAACAGCTTTCCTAAAGTCACCTGTAAGATTGCTACTTCTCTCCTCCTTCAAATCCCTTCTCAAGAGAGAGGCACTGGAATGGGGGGAGGGGCAGGGGGCATAGAATCAAAGAATACTAGAATTGGAAGGGACCTCAAGAGGTCATCGAGTCCAGTCCCCTGCCCTCACGGCAGGACCAAGTACTGTCTAGACCATCCCTGATAGACATTTATCTAACCTACTCTTAAATATCTCCAGAGATGGAGATTCCACAACCTCCCTGGGCAATTCATTCCAGTGTTTAACCACCCTGATAGTTAGGAACTTTTTCCTAACGTCCAACTTAAACCTCCCTTGCTGCAATTTAAGCCCATTGCTTCTTGTTCTATCCTCAGAGGCCAAGATGAACAAGTTTTCTCCCTCCTCCTTATGACACCCTTTTAGATACCTGAAAACTGCTATCATGTCCGCCCTCTCCCCCCCCCAATCTTCTCTTTTCCAAACTAAACAAACCCAATTCTTTAAAAGGGACCATGGCTTCTCCACTTTTAAAAATGGGGTGGGCTATCAGAGTGGGAGGAGGAGGAGAGGATCAAGCAGGTTTGGAGCCTCAGGGCGGGGGGCATAGGGAAAGGAGGCTGTGGAGGCCAGTGGCACCTCATCCCCCTTTTAGGGTACATCTACACAGTAGTGCATATCCCGAAATAGCGCCACTGTGTTGATGTACCCTTAGGGACCTTCTGATGCTCCTGCTCAAGATCCTGTTCTACCACAGTACCTGCAAGAAATCAGCCAACATACAGTGGGGTGGAATAAGAGGGGTCGGGGCAGGCATCTGAGCATATATACACGTGTGCATGCGTGCGTGCATGCACGCTGGAGCTGCAGTGGCCCTGGAGAAGCACTTCTCACCTGGCCCCAAGCTGCTATGGTGAGAGAGGGATGAAGTTGTCCTCTATTCCCAGGGCAGCCTGCAAATTGAACCCCTCGTCCCCATCCCCATCCCAGAGCAATGGTTTAAATGAAGCATGTACATTTTCATTGTATATCTCCTCACAGTCTATAGCTTCATTTAGGATTATAGGCCTATAGGGTGTGGACCATGTCTGCATTTATTTGTTCAGTCTCATTTATTAGTTCAGCTGGAGCTAGGGTTGCTGCTGCATTCCTGGTTTCAAGTGGTTACCACCATCCATAGGGTTTATTGTTTGGCTCAATGGCTTTCAGCACCCCTAATACACAAACTAGTTCAGAACTGCTGCACGGGGGGGGGCTGATTTGGCTTGTGCTCTGTGGATGCTGCTGTGATGGAAACATTTAACACTAAGTTATGAGCCTCTGGACGAGTCGATGTGCCATAAATAAGAAGGGGTATAAGAGTTGTACAAAATAATTGCATGATCTAGAGCAGGGGTTCCCAACCTTTTTCAGTCCCCGTACCCCCTTGGCTTTTAGTAAACCTTCCTGTACCCACTATTCAATATGAAAGGAAATAAATTCTAGACTCTAGAATCCACAACTTTTTTCACTAACACTACTACTTCTGGAATATTTCAATTAGGATAATCTAGTTATTTACCAAATATTCCTCGTACCCCCTTGATAAGCTTCTTGTACCCCCTGTGGGTATGTGTACCCCAGGTTGGGAACCCTTGATCTAGAGTAATGAAGTACGGGTGGAATAGGGCACCCACATCATAATACAAGAAAAAAGGGGTGCTTGGTGAAAACGGAAGGTTTCATTTTAAAATGTGATACTTTTTGAATGATCCCAAAAGTGGCATATGTTTTTGTATTTTACACAACCCATAATTGATCTGTGGAACTTGTTGCCACCTGATATCACCGACACCCAGAGCTTCATAGGTTTCAAAATCAGAGTAGATACTTCCTATTGGAATTTTGTGTGTGTGTGCCTGTGTGTTTATAAACATTAAAAATGTCATACTCTGGGGCTGGTTGGGACAAAATATCCCCTATAGAGAGGCTGCTCCACAACTGCCCAGTTGGGAGTGGGGGTGATGGGGAGAGTCAGGGGGAAAAGGTGTGGGCTTTTTGTTGGTTTGCCTGCAGCTTCCTCTGAAACATTTGGTTGCTTGCAAAGACAGCATTTTAGGCTTTCTGAAACATTAGCCTCACATGCGATGTGGTTCCTGTGTGCCTTTCAGCCTCCACATTGTTAAATGGTTCTTATGTCTCTGCACCTGTCACACACACACAGAATCTGCAATGCCTCTGACCTTCGTACAGGCCCTCCTGGGAGTGCGTTCCCTTAGCGCTAGGCCCCAGTCCTCCACTTTTACACGGGTGAGATCCTCCCTCCCCCCGCTCCGCTATCCTGAGGCAGTGCTTCCCGTTTCACACCATCGCTTCTTGAGCTGGGTCCAAAAGAACATGAACCTCCTGTTGCTGACGTCCTGTGTTGCTGCAAAACAATCTTTTCAAAGCAAGCCGTCATTTATCTGTGAACTGGGTTACATTATGTAAAATCAGAATGGCTGAGCAAAGCTTACATGCATGCCCATGCTGGCACTACCTGCTTTTCACCTCAAGACACCCTGGGCTCCATCCTCCCTCTGCATTTAAACCTCATGCCACCAGTTTTTGTTTCAAGTTGTGGGATATGCTGTTTCTGTGTTCTGCTTCCCTGGGCTGGAAGTTATTGAAAGTTAATGTCTTCTTGTTGGGTCGCTCCTTCTCTCCAAAAAAGCTCCATTCATACATTGAAAGTTCTTGATAATTTGCCTATACCTCTTGATATGCTTACTGCCTGTGTGACTTCTACCCAGTCCTCTGTCCCAGCAAAGAAAGGACCCCGTCCGAGCCCAGTAGATAACTATACAAAATTGATTGGGGAAATTGGATCACACTTTTCATAAAAAAGCAAGAATTAAAGAAATTCCCTATATTCTGTATAGTGCTTCCCCAACATATGTCTGAAGAGGAGCTTTCAGTATCAGTCATTGCAAGAAAATGAAATGTTGTCCTTTTTTTCCTAACAAAAAGGGAAACGAAGGCAAAACTAGAAAAGCTACACATGCTGTCCTCCACGGAAATATGTCTTCAAATGAATTGTGTGAAATAAACTAACTTTATTTTGGGTAGGAAACCCATGAAACCTATCATTTGAGGCAGCTGGTCGCCAGTACTGTGGCTCGAAAAATCAAAGCCAATTTTGACAGTTATAGTTCGGGTGCTTGTGTTGAGCTTATAGCACATAGATTGGATCAGTAGGAAAGGCTTTTCTAAGCAGACAGCAAGCTGGATAAACTTTATCATAAGAATTTTACAGCGTCAATAGCTGATACATAGAAGATACTCTATATTGTGATTCTTAGCCCAGGGGCTACATGGAATGTAGGACTATGGTGCAACTTGGGTGTGTGGAAAATGCAGTCCCAATGGCAAAAGAAGTGTAGTGTCTGTTGCTGCACTCAGAAGGCATGGATGGATAGCACACTGTTTATATCAGTGCAGGAGTAAAATTACCCATGCTTCATTTGGGCCAACTCCCCATTATCCTTTTGCACTATGTTCCCCTCTTCCCAAAGTTAAAGACCAGTTTAGCACCTTAATCTCTTTGGCTGTGTCTAGACTACAAAGTTCTATCGGAAAAAAGATATGCAAATTGTGAGTCGCAATTTGCATATCTTTTTCTGCTTTTCTTCCGAAAGAGACTTTTCCAACAATTGGCCCATCTACACTGGGCCAAATGTCAGAAAAAAAGCCTCTTTCGGAACATTTCTTCTTCCTCATAGAACGAGGTTTACAGGGATGCCCAAAAAATGCTTCTGCTTTTCCAAATTTTTTTTTTTTTGGAAAAGCAGACGCATTCCTTGGACGCGGCAGAGCTGAAAAACTCTGCAGTCTAGACGTATCCTTTGTGTCAGACTCTCTCTGTAACTACTAACATTCTGTGAAAGGATTAGCTGAATTGGGGTCAGCCAGCCAGAAGAGCTGTCGCTGTCTTCTGGTTTACTTTTCATTCTTCTCTTCCTCTTCCCAAGCTTTCTGTTATCATCTTGAGCCTTTTGGGAAGACTCAATAATGGCATAGCTTTGAGGCATATGTACCGTTATGAAATGGGGCTAAGGAGTGACAAGTGCAGCTTTACAACTACATGAAGCCAAATTTCCAGTGGCTTTTGGTTTATTTTTTGTGTGTGTGTGCTTTTTTTCCCCACAACTTTTTAGAAGGAATTAATAATGTCCTGACTAACTTGCTGGAAAAATTTTTATGATCAAAAGGTGACTTGATTTTTGTTTCTGGTTTTGTGTTGAGAGCTCTCTGAGAAGAAGTTTGGTGTTAATATCCTAGTAGAAGAAGATGTTATGTAGTTTTCCTGGTGCCATTCAGACACTTCATATTTAATCTCAACCTTAAATTTTCCACTTTTGTGTTGGTTCTGATAATACTTCATATGGTTAGTCCATCCCTTATTTCAGTGTTACTAATGACATATATTTGATGTGAATCCCAGAGTATACAGGGTTACGTGTTCTTTGCTATCTCTACTCACAAAATACTCTCATCATAAAGGACTTACACAGCAAACTCCCATTAGTATTAATAGTATTTTCCATCATAAATCTCTTATACATCAGTGGATTAACATGTTTGAAATGTGATCAGTTTATTGGATTAAATAGCACTGGGAGCTGGTAATACATTATAGAATCTTTCACTTATACATTGTCAGGTCAAATCCAGTCCATGTCAGTAGTGACAGAAAGTTACCATCTGAATGTTCAGTGACCTACATCAAATAAGTTTGGTCACACAACTATTATGCTTATAAGAAGCACATGGGATCTTTTGCAGGAGCAAAAGGCAATACGCCATGTGTATTGCAAATGCAGCATAGCAATCAGCATATGCACAGACACACATACACTCACAAAAGTCCTGCAGCTGTTGTCATATTTATCAGTCTTATTAGTGCTTGTGCCAGCCTAGTGGCCAATTAGGTTGGGCACGAGGAAGGAGTCAAGATCTGTCGGTCACGTTCCAATGTTCTGAAGCTGTATTCACAAGACAAACCCAAAGCTCCATGGGTACACACATTTTATAGTTGTAAGAGTCTCAACTTTAGTCTAAGCGTTTTGCAATGTCATGTTGGAGTCATCTAATTGTTAATTGGTGATTTACTAAAGGCTGCTCCTATTGTCATGCTCCATCAGTACTTTGATGAATATCCTGGGAGTGACTGCAGTTGGTTTAATCTCGTACACAGATCCCGTTCACAGGTGTATGCTTTACTTTAGGGTCATCAATTCTGTCTCCTCTTCCGCCATCCTGAAGGCTGAGTTCGCACCTCCTTGTTAACCATTCTGACCAGCTTGTGCTGTGGTTTTCTGTCTCTTATCTTGACACATTCCTCACTTACACAAAAGACAGTTCATTTCACAGAAAGCAATTTCTCTTACAAAGGATCAGGCAGGATTTGTTACAGTCTTAAGAAGCTGAAAAACAATTTATTCTATAAACAGTTTCTTACTAACTTATAATACCTAATACAAAATACATTTAAATACCTAGCAGCTGCTATAAAACAAAGCTTCTAAAACAAAATTATATAACACAAGTATAAAATAAAGCTTTTTAAAAACCGCCTCCCCTTGTGAACTGGTACAGAGGCAGCATTGCAGGGTACCAGGGGGCTCCCTGGAGTGCAGCCAGAACACACTGGCTGCCGGCCCTGTCCCCGGGGGCTATCAAATAATCGTGTAACCACTATGATTTGGTGCTGTTACATGATTATTGAATTAATCAATATCTAACATCCCTAATCATAATTAAGGATGCTTTTATGACTTGAGAGGAGGTCTTAGAGTGGTGCATGCATTTTGATAAGTTTGTATGTTGTGTATTTTTTTTTTTTTTTTTGTTAGTTACATAGCTTTAGCTATTTAGTTTATATTATAAAAATTAGATAGGCATTCAGGTTCATGTTGGGGGAAATTGTAGGAAAGGCCCGAGGAGTAGGAGGAAAGTGGGAGGCGGAGAAAAGGGGGGGGGGTAATCCCCCTAGCCTCCCCACTGGTATAAGAGGGGCCCACTGGCATAAGAGGGTGGGCAGTAATAGGAAAGGAGCCCAAGACAGCTGAGCTAAAAACGGCAGAACAGCACATAAGGGAAAAATATATGCAGTCTAGAGTCCAAAATGCAGAGCAATGTGATTATGATGAATTTCAAGAGTTGTCAAGGTCCCTTTTGGGTCTGTCCGTGCATGGGAAAGATAGTGTTCCAAGCTACAGCTGCTCCTTTCTGATAAGAGTTCAGGTATTTACTTGGAGACCTTTTGAATAGTGTATTACATATTGAATTGGAGGGGTATTTTGGAGAGTAAATGGAAACCTTCCGGGCACCAGTGGGATGTTCTGTCCTCCATGCTTGAACAGAGAGAGAGTTTGTATTAAATCAAAATGTCTATAATTTCTAAGGGCTGAACGTCAGTGAACTGCCTGCATTGTAAGGGATCTGAAGTCTGCATTACAATTGTTCAAATTCATGACCCAAAATAAAATCTGGTGAGAGAACATTGTTGAATTGAATTTACAGGCCATCTGGAGTTCTGCTTTTTAAGGATTTGGGTCACTTTTGCTTTGAGAGAGGCCCACTGCAGTAGGCTGTTAAATTCAGTTCTTGGTCACAGCACTCAAATGTATTTTCTAGCCAAACATGGGGCTGTGCTACCGCTGGAGCTGGAATCCAGCCTGCTTTCCTCTTTCATTTTGTTTTGGCTGGATGAAGTTAACTTGCTGGATGAAGAGGCTGATGTGATGATGTGTTTAACTGGAATTTACAATTTTTCTAAGAGCATCCTGATCACCTGGCTGCATTGCAGGATCAAGCAAGGTGTTGATTGGCCTTGTTAGTAGAAGAGCTTTTTTTGGTTCAAATTCTTTCAGACAGAGAGAAAGTAAATGCACACCCCTGATGACTAACTGGTTTGTTGTTTCCTGGAGCATTTTGACTGCTTCAGGTAGCTTAGCTTATGGTCTACTACTCTTTTCAATGAGGAAGAGGGTCGAGTTATTATGAAGCAAGTGTATTTTAGCCCTGCTTTTTTTAACAGTACTAGAGTGAAAAGTGCTATAACAGTAGCTACAAGTATGTTGTTGGTTTAGAGCTTTCATTTTGGAGGTTCCATTATTTTTTTTCAATAAAGCCATTGCCCTTGATTGTATTTGTCTGTTGTTCTATACCAATCTTATCTCCAAGGTTGCTTAACACTTTCAACAGTACTTTAAGTTATATGAGTCACATCTGTCTTTGTGCTGTTCATTCTTTCTGGAATACACTCCCCAGGTAGCAAAGGTTGTGTGAAACTTGTCTTCTTTCCTGGCAGCTTTTAACATCATTGCAAGATGGGTCTGGGGCTGCTGATTAGAAGACAAGTTTCATTGTTCTGAATTTAGGGGGGCAGGATTTTTGGATTTGAAACTGGATGGGATAAACAGTCTCTGAGCTGCTGCATATATAGTGGTTTTAAATAATTTGTTGCATTTTTTAAAGTTACACTTAAGGAAGGTTGATAGGTTTTTAATCACAAAGTCACAGGACTTAATTTTTTCTTTTGTTACAGCTAAAAAAGGGCTGCGTCTTGGTGGGAAGACGAAGGTTCATAGGAGCTCTTTCTCTTAGAGGGGAGAAGAACCTTTCCCTTTAAAAATGTAAAAAGCAACAGTGCTGTGAACTAAAATGTTGCTGGAATTTGAGAACTTGATCTTTTTATTTTTGGCTTTCGCCCCTATTGGAAGCTGTGTGCCAAGAACCAGTGTCATTATTTTTTTCCCCTTTTCCTGCTGAGGGGATTAACATGTTTATTTAGCAAATGTTTGCAAACAAGTATCAAGCACAAGTTAAACAACAGTGGAATGGATAGGGAAATCCGGGGACAGATTTTAGGGTTGGGGTGAGGAGGGTACATCATTAACGTTATAGTAATGCGACACTCGAGCCCAGTGCGCTGATTACATGCCCTTAATGCCACACTACATCACGTACCCCGTGGGAGTGACCCACGTATACAAAGCGCCCACATTGCCCAGAATACAAGTTGTGCCCCATATATGGCTAAAAAAGAACATATGCAAATTCCAGTGGATGATGGGAAGGAAGGGAGGAGTTCTAGTAGATGGTTTTTGAAACACCCATAGAACATAAGGGAGTGTGTGTAGCCCTGGAATGTAGGTAATTGTCTGTTTTATGGAAGCCCAGCGTAGATGTTAGTAGGGGCGCTTTCTCTAATGAGTAGACCTACTGTTTTTATTAAGCTAGACTATATTATTAGGGTAAATGAGCGTCCCACTGTGTGCCCTATTCCTCTGTCCCCGGTGATTTTGGAGGGAAGTAAATACAAGACCGCTCGGGGGAGGAAGCCTGAGCTTTCCCCAGGTCTGACCCTGGTCAGGGTTTCTGTGGGGCCCACGGTCGCTAGGGGAGTGAGGCCGGTGGCACCCCCTGACTGCGTCCCACAAGGATGGGTGTTTTATAGAGTTTCAGAGTCTTTTATGTTGGGGAAAGACCAATGCTTTCCCAGGTCTTCTGCGTCCCTTGGCGTCCTCTTCTTCTGCATCTTCTTGTAAGTCTCGAGCTGCACCTGTTGCGGGGGGGAAGGGCAGCCCTTTGGGGGGAGAGTGGGTAAGGTGTCCCCCGAGTGCCCTGGCCATGTCTCCCACGGTGAGCAGAACTAACTCAGTCCATGGAGGGGGGAGGGAAAAAGGGGGAAAACCCCAAAAAAACCGTCCCCTAGTGTCATGTGACACCGAGTCCTTTGTCTTCTCCGTCCCTTGGCGTCCTCTTCTGCAGCATCCTTGTCCTCCATTCATCTCCGGCCGCGCCTGTTGGGGGGGACAGAGCCTTCCAGGAGGGAAGGTGGGTGAGAGACCCCTGAATTTGCCCCTGCCAAGCCCGCCACAGTGGGCAGGAGCGACTCAGACTCATGGGTCCCTCATAGTTCCACCCATGGTCACAGCCCCAAGTCAAAGTCCAGACCCACAGTAACAGTCTAAGGTCCTAACACAGACCCAAAGTCAAAGTCCATACACAGTCCACAGTCTTCGACGTCCTTCAGCGTCCTCTTCCTCTGCATCCCTGTCCTCTATATTGCTTGAGAGCCACTCCTGAGGGGGGAGGATGGCATTTCCTGGGAGGGTAGCGAGGAAAGTGCCTCCCCGGGTGTGACCTGCCCTCTCCCCCTGCGGTGGGCTGTGCAAGCTCAGTCTCAGTGGAGGGGAAAAGAGGGGCAAAACCCTCCCATAATCCCATGTGTTTTGTCATTGTCCTATTCGTCCTGGTATTGTCGGTGGCCCATGATGTGTTCCGTGTAGATATCACGGGACCACTGGATGGTGTGTGAGACCATCAGCTGCCTCATGAGACGGGTGTACCTCTTCCCAACGCCACAGGCTCCCAGCACTGGAGAACTTGATCATTTTATTTTTGGCTTTTGCCACTATTGGAACCTGCGTGCCAAGAACCAGTGTCATTATTTTTTTCCTCTTTTCCTGCTGAGCGGATTATTACATTGTTGCATATCCCAGCTGCTCTTGTGGGTTTTTTGTGAAGCTGTGTATGAAATCTCTGCCCCATTGTAGTATATATAGGCAAGACTGCACTCTCCTACAGATTCATGGAGTAAGCTGTGGTGTAGCTTTTGGCTCATAATAAAACGCGTTGCAGGCTCCCTGCGGCATTTCAAAGTGGCAGTGCCGCATGAAGCCCGGGATCAGCTGGGGACTGAGAGTCCCCCATCTCCATATGGTGCTGCCGCTTTGAAACATCGCAGGGAGCATGGGACCAACGGGGGATTGCTTGAGTCCCCCACTGGCACCGTGCTCCCCGCAGTACTTTTGCCTTTGAAGTGTAGCAATGGCCTTGGGGCTGTTGCTGCACTTCAGAGGTGGAAGTGCCCTTATCAGCTAATCGAATAGTTGATGCAAATTGCATCGACTATTCGATTAGCCAAATAATCGAAATTTTACATCCCTAGTAATTAGTAATGCAATGTTTGTTTTGCTGTTGACTCTAATATATAGTGATTAAGGTGGTGAGTTAGTGAGGCTTATAGCAGTTTCTTGTAAGTTTATTTTGTAGACTTGAGCAGCCCCTGGCCCCCAAGCTGTCTCCTGTACTGATGACCTTTACTTTTATTGTGTAGATAGTTCTGTTGTGCCCAAGGAGCTGAGTAATCAACACAGTCTTTGTCCCAGAGCTTCAGACAACTTTTAGTGTCCCAGGTCTGAGGATATTGAATGCCTTGGAGTTAAAGACTGTGACCTTGAATTGGATATTTCTTAGATTATAAGTGCTTTGGGGCAGAGCTTGTGTATTGTGTGTCATTGTATAAATCTATATTAATGCTGTATAGCGAGTAATCGCCAGAGGGGTTCTTTGCAATTCTTGTTTACTCCCGAGGACTTCTGTAAAAGCCATTTTGGAAGCATGTCGAGCAGTGGGAAATTCATGCCGCCTCTTTGTTTCCTGAGCAGCCACACTCACAAAGTGCCCTGATCGTATTTTCCATTTTTAACATTAGATGTTGGATTTTTTCCCTCCTTTTCCTCCCTGCTATATTTGTTTAGTCCCTCACATGGGGGAATGATAATGACTCTCATGCTTTCCAGTTGTTAGTTCCACCTGTTAAAGAGACTGAGAGAGATTAGTGAGGCGAGATGGGAAAATTCTAATTTTTTTTTTTAATTCTATTTCAGATTTTGACTTGAACTATTTTTGGCACTGGAGCAAGTTTACAGACTACGTGCAGTGTGTTCTGACTTTCACGGGGGTGACAGGATACATTACTTACCTCTCTCTTGACTCATTTCTCTTTGTGGAAACACTGGGCTTCCTTGCTGTGTTCACTGAGGCCATGTTAGGTGTACCACAGCTTTACCGTAACTATCAGAACAGATCGACAGAAGGAATGAGGTAAGTTATCTGTTTAATTTGGAGGTGGGATGGGGGTGTGGGGAGAGAGAGAGAGAGAGAGAGAGAGAGAGTGAATGTGTGTGTTTGAGGTGGGGGGAGAATCCCTGTATATTTCTGGAAGCATTTTCTAATATCCTTAATTTTTTACTGTGTGATAGAGCAGCCATAAAGCCACACCTTTGGCTGATGTAAATTGCCATAATACCCTGGAAGTCAATCGTGCTGTGCTGATTAACATTCACTGAGGAGCTGAATCCATACTTTTAATAAGCTCATCAAATGAGCACTGGTGGAGATGGTTTGTGAAGTAAACTTTTAAACATTCTGCTATTGTCATTCACTTTGGAGCTAGATTAAGGATTGGCTACGGACCTACAGATATGACTTCTGTCTCCCCAAACACTGACAGATGGATATTCCTGAGAGAGACATCTCCCCTTCTCAGTCACATTTCACAAAATATGATTTCCCTCTGGCCTCACTACCAACCCTTGTCTTCCTTCCGCTACTCGTGTGTTGTACAAAGCAGCTAGGCTCTGGAGTCCTCTAACCACCCCCTTTTCAAACTCCTTTGAAAGACCTGTCACACTTTTTATTACGTTGCTTCTACCACTGTGGCACCAGTGACCAAATCCAAAGCCCATGGAAGTCAGTAGGAGACTTGCCATTGGCCTTGCTGGGCTTTTGGATCACTCTGTAACTGCTGATGATTTAGGGTGGATTCTGTTGCATCACTGCAGGGTCACGGGCTTGTTTCATCTCCGAGTATTCTGTGTCTTTCAGGGCAGTGTTTATAGGAAGCGAGGATCCGGCACTACTTGTTATGTAAAGATTTAATAATAAGTGAGATAAGGTCCCTTTCTGAAAATTAAAGACTTACCAACGGACTGATTGAGCCCATTAGTGAGATTTGTATTAAAATAAATGAGCAATATTTCTAACTTAAAGAATTAACGTCCCAGGTAGCATCACGTTCAGGTGATGTGATCACTCAGTACAACAGCCTGTGGAGTAACTACACCCAGCTAGATTGCGTGCAAGTTCCCAGAGTCACTCATACGAATCACACAGAGAGGCACCCACCAGCTTGCCCCAGCTCTCAGCACTGTTCCTAGGGAATGTACCATCTTGCACAGCTCAACACAAGCAGTGCAAATGTTATTAATTGGTTTACCACTTCATCAATGGAAAATGGATATAGACCAGCCTCTAAACCCTCTGAGGAAATTTACCAACCCAAAGGTAAACAGTTAAACAAGTTTACTGACCACAAAAAAGAGATTTTAAGTGACTATATAAGTGACAGGCAAAAAACAGAGTGGTTACCAAAATAAAATAAAATATAAGCATGCTGTCCAAACTCTCACCCTATTAGACTAGGCAACAACCAGATTAAGCAGTTTTTTCAGCCTACTGGATGGTGCAGTCATTATACAGGTTTGACCCTCAGACCTGGGCCAGCCTCCTTTATTGGAGTCATAGGTGGGGACAGGAGAAGGGTGAAGCATGGGGCCCCTGTGTTCTCTTTTATAACCTCGGTCCCATCTGCTTGGAGAATGCAAGTCCAGGCATGCCTGATGGGCATTGCTGAGTCCTCAGGAAAGGTTGAGCAATTCCCTTGGTGTGGCCACACACAGGTGAGTCATCGAATTGTAGCTCCCTTGCTGGACAATGCCTGGTGATGGTTGTTTTGACACCTTCCCGGGGCATTGGTTATTTCTTTGCTGTTGTCTCTGGTGAACTGACTGGCCTGTTCCCCAAATTCCTGGGTCTGCTGGCTGCATTCTCTTTGCTCATTTGGCTTGGAGTAGAGGTATTTTTGGTACCTGCTGCACGTGCGTCTCCAGTTTGGGATGTTTTTGAGGAAATGTTTTGATATTTGTTTGCTTTAATGCTCAAAGCATCTTTTGATTGGTAGTACCCTGGGCATTCAGTGAGTCAGGTGCTTCCACCTAAATATTTATGCATTTTATGCATACTCATTGCCAAGAGAAATTCTGTGTCTGTGGTATCCAAGAGAAAAGGGATTTTTAAGTACTAGCCTTCAATCATGCTCTTGTTAGGCCTTTCTCTTCCATGTGTAATAGTGTTGTAATATCGTATTCCAACAGGTATGGCCAGCTAACATGGTTTTTTCCTAATTACCCTATTGGGACTGAGTTACAGCATTCCTATTTCTGGTATATATTATTTAACACAAACAAGGAAGTGCTTTTTGTATTCGAGCACAGTTGTTTCCCTGTGTA
Organism: Rafetus swinhoei; assembly: GCA_019425775.1. Taxonomy (NCBI): domain Eukaryota; kingdom Metazoa; phylum Chordata; order Testudines; family Trionychidae; genus Rafetus; species Rafetus swinhoei. The sequence goes on along the minus strand of CM033424.1, from coordinate 102,022,109 downwards.
ACATACACAGCACAGAATTGTACGTATCTTATTTAACACAAACAAGGAAGTGCTTTTTGTATTCGAGCACAGTTGTTTCCCTGTGTAACATACACAGCACAGAATTGAACGTATCTTATTTTAAAATGCACAGCTTCCATCTGGGGAAAGAGGAGTGCATTCATTGAAGAAAATAGTAATGAAAGATTTTTTCACACTACCTTTAAAATTAAAAAGGGTTTGGTGGTGTTGGGCCCATCTGCCAGCATGTCCTGTGGCTCTTATATAATTTGTTCCCTTTTTTTTCTTTTCTAAAAGGAGTGTCTAATAAGTTCTACATGAGATTTATGGATAGTACCAGTAATTGATAATACAGCATAGTTGTTTCTAATCCAGGTTGAATCTCTGTAGGCCAGCACTCTCTGGTCCAGCAACAGCCATGGTCCAGCATGATTTTAGTTATTCGAATGTCTACTTACTATGGGTGTGGCTAAGTTTCCTGCAGTCCCATGAAGTTTGTTTACAGCCACCAGTCCTGGCTCTCAGTGTTCTGTGCTGTTATTAGCTCTAATTTACCCCTAAATGTCCTCTAAGAGCCTAGTAAGCAGTGGAAATGCTGTAATGCTGCTAGACAATATTGACCTCCCATGGTTCAGTACCAGTGATTCCCAAGAGTGCCAGACTAGAGAGATTTAACCTGTAGATCAAATGATATTTCTTGAAACACGCAAGTGGGAAGTAGTCTCCTAAAATTTTGTGCTGTAAAGTCTTCAAGAAAGATTTATTTGCCAATAAACATTTTCTCACAACATATCACAGTTTATGTAATTATTTTAGAAAGTTTTCCCTGTCTAGCAATATGGGATCCCCAACTCGGTGTCTTTTGGCATTAGTGAACTATTACTACTATTACTAAATAAGTATGATCTGTTTGTTATAAACAGTATTTTATGAAATATTTTTTGTTGAGAGAACTGTTCCAAACTTGTTTTCTAGGACTTTCCCCATCCCACCCTACACACTGGTATGCATATGACAAAGTCCTCAGTCCTGCAAACACATAAGCCTGCAAACACATAAGCCTTTATGTAGCTATACCTCGGTGAGCGATCCCATCTAACTTCTGTAGAACTACTCATATTAGAAAAGTTAAGCGCATGCTTAAATGTTGACAGACTTGGGACTTGACTTTGTATGATTGTAGTGGGTGTCTGTTGGAATTCTGACTTCTTACCACTTTTTACATGGGCATAACATATACAGTGTCTGTCAGAGGACAGACATCTCATTAGACTCATTAAAGGAATTGCTGAAGGTCCTTGTAGTTTGGTTTAGAAGAAATATGACAACACGTGCATTTCTCTCTAAATTAGGGCAAGGTAGGGAATTGTATCTGACTCCATGCCAGTGGCTCTCTTATTTTCGCATAATTTTTTACCACTCCTTTTTCTTTGTAGTAGTGTCAGCTGTGTGCCTAGCCGACGGTTACTGTGCTGCAGGCCTGATGGATTGGAGACTAAGAAGAAAATTTTGGCATGGGAGGAGGCAGAGAAGTTAAAAGTGAGGGGAGATGCATTATACTGTAGCAAGCCAAGGCAGCATGTCTTGGCATGATGACTCAAGTGTACAGTTTTTCTGTTATCAAATAAATATTTAGGCAAAATGCTGATGTGAAGAATAGAAAATTCCATGATGGCTCTTACATGACTCATCAAATTTGTCTTTAAAATTAGTACTTTATAGGAACATGAAGCTTTGTTCAAACGTTTAGATATTTTTACAGAATTGAAAATCTAGACAGTATGTTTGTAATCATATTCATTACAACACTAATCTTGAAAAGGTACCACAGCTCCTAAAAAGGCACGAGTTAATTCCTGTCAGGGAAATGCTTAATTTAATATCTATTCTGTTTGGGGTCCTGTCAGTTCACCGCTTTTTCCTTATTATACAAGAGAAATTTAATTGTTATGGAGGTGAATTAAATGCATGATTAATGATTATGCTATAATTCATTTATTCTTTCACATCACACTGAAGAAAGCAAAAAAAAAAGTAATCCCAAAACTTGGAGCTCTGGGTGTGTGTGTGTGTGGGTGTGTGTGTGTGTGTGTGGGTGTGTGTGTGTGTGTGTGTGTGTGTGTGTGTGTGGGTGTGTGTTAATCATACTCTCTGCAAAAGTATAACATCCCTAAGAGGATGAAAGATTGTTCCTAATACATAGGTATAACATGTGAAGAAGTTATGACCATTTCAGAAACTTGTAGAAGTTTCCTTGCAGAATGTTTCTGTTCCAGCAAGCAGAGAGTCTGATTGTTATTTGTGGGTTTGATGGTTTTGATGATGTAGTATAATTCTCCTGGCATTGTTTCTTACTCTTATTTCAAAACAGAAAATCCATAAAGGCCTCGTGACATAATGGCTATCTGGCCAATCATCTGTATCCGATTATGAACTTTGTGTTGTACCATGTGTGGAAGTATCAGCAGTGTGACATCACAAGTCTGGTATTGTCCCCAGGCAGGGAATGATACTGCATTCTAGACAGGTGCCCTGCTCAAGGAAAGGTGTTTGATGCTTTGTTGACTGTCACTGAGAGCCATCAGATTTTGGTCTGGGGTCATGGACATGGAATGACTCTCAACTACTGATCAACCCCAATAGAACCATTGTCTCTCTACACAGCAACCTGCAATTTGTGTAAGTGAGTAGGGGAGCAAGGAGGTCTCAGACGCTGGCTTCCAGGGCAGGGGTCTCCAACCTTTTTAAACACGAGATCACTTTTTGAATTTAAGTGCAATCCAAGATCTACCTCAAACCCAAATATCCTTGCCCCACCTCTTTTATGCTCCTTGCCCTGCCTCTCTTTGAGGCCATGCCCTGCTCACTCCATCCTCTCCCCCCCCCCCCCCCGCCATCCTCACTCCCTTTTACCAGGCTGGGGTAGAGGGTTGGGGTGCAGGTTCTAGTCTTGGGTTAAGGGATTTAGACTAGAGATGTTAAAGACTAGTTGACTAGTTGATTCCCTCCCCCCTTGCTGCCTCTATCAGATAGAAGAAGCTAAGGTGGGGGAGGAGAGTGTACTTTAAAGCAACAGCTCCGCACAGCTGATCCCGGGATCAGCTGTGTGGCACTGCACTTTGAAACGCCAAGGCAGTGTTCAAAGGGGCAGTGCCGTGCAGCTGAGACAGGGCTCAGCTGTGCGGCGCTGCGTGTGTGGAGCCCGGAGTCAGCTGGGGACTACCCAGCTGATCCCAGACTCCAGTGCGGCATTTCCGCAGAAGGCGGAATCAACTGGGGACTCCCCAGCTGACCCCGGGCTCCACACACGCAGCGCCGCACAGCTGAGCCCGGTCTCAGCTGCACGGCACTGCCCCTTTGAACACTGCCTTTGAACACTGCCCCTTTGAACACTGCCCCTTTGAACACTCCCGGGATCAGCTGTGCGGAGCTGTTGCTTTAAAGTACACTCTCCTCGACCCTGGCTCTGCTTGGCATTTCAAAGTGGCAGTGCAGCATGTCAGCAGGGGACTCTGAGTCTCCCACTGACCCCAGGCTCCATGCTGCACTACCACTTTGAAATGCACAAGAGTCCCCTCTGGGGACTCTTGTGCATGTCAAAGCTGGCACCTGCATTCAGCCCGGAGTCATCGGGACTTCCCTCTGGCCTCGGGCTGCATGCGGAGTTCCGCATTCCTCCTTTGAAATGTACAAGATCCTCAGCGGGGGTTCTTGTACATTTCAAAGGAGGAATGCGGAAGTGCCTATCGAGTAGTTGATGGAAATTCCATCGACTACTTGACTAGTCAATTAATTGCATTTTAACATCCTTAATTTAGAGTGTGAGGTTGCTGAGCTGAGCTTGGGGCAGGCAGTTGGGTTGCTAGAGGGGGTTCTAGGTGCAGGCTCTGGGAGGGTGTTTTGGATGCATGGGAGCTCAGGGCTAGGGCAGGGGCTTGAGGCATAGGAAGGGGTTCATGACTTGGGTAAGGGCTCAGGATGTAGACTCTAGCTGGACAGTGTTTACCTCAGGTGGCTCCTGGGTGGTGGTACAGTGGGGCTGAGGCAGGCTCACCCCTGCCCTAGCCCTGCACCGCTCCCAAAAGCAGTCAGCAAACTTGCTTTAACCCTAGTCCTGTTGTGCCCCCTCTCTGCTCTGTGGAGATAGGATATAGGGTTTGAGAAGGGGGCACCTTGACTTCAGCGACCTCCTCTGCCTCCCCTGCCCAGCAAGCAGGAGGCTCCTGGGGGAGCAATTGCTTGATTGCTCCAAGGCAAAGGGCCAGAGATGCGTAGCAGTGGGAAGAGGAGCAGCTGAAGTGCTGGCACTTGATAGCCACGTGGCCAAACCAGTTAGGATCAGCTGTCAGAGGCTCCAAGATCTGCCAGTAGATCCTGATCTACTGGTTGGTGACCACTGATCTAGGGAGAGTAGGTGAATTTGTCCACATCCCAAGAAAGGGTGTCAAAAATAGGTGTCAGAGAGTATGGCCTGAAGTCCCAGAGCTGGAAACAATGACTAGACTCTACCTAAGTGCAAGTGGTTTGGCAGTATGTGATACTCAACAATTGGATCCACTTGTAACAGACAGCTGACCATACTATGCAATACTGCTTCAGTTTGTAACAGGTGCTAATATAGCAAAGTATTTAGGTACATGCTTAATTTTTAAGCATGTTAATCTCATTTAAGCCAAAAACTAGGCATGTACTTAATTGCCCTGCTGTTTTGAAGCCGTAAAGAACTTCATGCACTTCATAAACAGATGTAGATGGCAATCTCCAATTAGGCACAGCAAATAATTATGTAAAGCTAATTTGTGGGTGTGTAATTCAGCTTTGTGTACTCTCACATAGCCAGTAGGGTAACTACAGGCCTTGCATTTGTGAAAATGCCTGAATCATACACGTAGACATACACGCATACATACATTTGGCATTTTGTATACTTAAATAGCTATACAAGCCTAACTTGGAAAATCTGTTCAAAAAGGCTCTGGGGAGAGCTAAAGTATAATATTAAATCAGGTTATAGCTCAGTGAGGTCTGAAACTGTGGAGAGTAAGAACTATAAAGAAAATGCTGGTCTTTGCCTGTTCTGTAATAATACGACTGGAGTTACTGGAATTTCCCTGTAAAAGAATCAACTCACTAAAGACAGTCTGCATTCATATTCTCTGAAGCCTTGGCAGCCAAGAAGTGCAAAGTTTAATAACACTCTTACAGTCAGAAGTGTATTATAATGAAGTGTAACACAGCTGTAAGCCAGTTTACAAGCAGCCTTATGTCTGAGAGCTATGGGAGGTTTGTTTTGTGGGATGCATTCTTTTTATTCAGTGCAGCTGTCGACACCACCTATCTTCCATTTACAGATGAAGGGCAGATTCTGCATCTGACTTCAGTGGCTTAATCCCTGTTTTATATTGTTGACCCAGAGACTCTTGGCCCTGGTAAAATAGTTTAGCCCCCTGGAAAGTTATTGTGAGATGAGGTATTTTCCAGCTGTATTTATATCACTTCAGGCACATACTTTAGAAGCAGGTTGTTACTGAAGAATGGGCTGCAATTATGAATGAGATACATTGACAGAACAGGATGAGTCATGGTAAGCAGGCACATTTTTGGCAGTATACATAGGAAATCAGATGCCTGAGCTTGTCGTCTTTGTTTTTAATTTTTTTATTTTTGTGCCGATCTGAACAAATTAGAAAACCTCGAAACTAGGCATTTTCAGAGGGGTAGCTGTGTTAGTCTGTTTCAGCCAAAATAGCGAGGAGTCCTTTGCCAGCCCGCCATCAACATCAGTGTGAACCAATCCATGCAAAAGATCTGCTTCCTGGACACTGCTGTTCAAATAAGGGAAGGTCACATAAACTCTACCCCTATACCAGAAAACTACTGACTGCTATACTTACCTACATGCCTCCAGCTTCCCTCCAGAACACATCACAGTATCCCGGCCAAACCCTAAGATACAATTTTGCATTTGCTCCAATCCCTCAAACCGAGACAGATACATACAAGACCTCTATAAAACAGTCTTAAAACTACAGTACCCAGTTGGGGACGCGAAGGAAGAGATTGTCAGAGCCAGGCAGGTACCCAGAAGTCACCTGCTACAGGACAGGCCCAACAAGGAAAGTAACAGAATGCCACTGGCCACCAGAACGCCACTGTCCCCAGCAAACGCCTCGCCAGCACATCATCAAGGATCTACATTCTACAACCTGTCCTGGAAGAAGATCCCTCGCTCTCGCAGGCCAGTCCTGGCTTACAGACAGCCTCCCAACCTGAAACAAATACTCACCAACTACTGCTGGTTGGACCTCTCTGGTCTGTCACCCTCAGGAACTGATCAGTCCCGAATGAGGGAATTTGCTGGACCAGGGAACCTCCTCCCTTCCCCTCCCCAGCCTGCCACCCCTCAGCAAGGCAGGCTGTGTTGCCCCAGCCAGCCCCCCTACCTCCAAGCCCCCCACTATTGCTGGTCCCTACCAGGCTGCCAGCCTGCTGCAGCAGGCCCCTGGCCCCAGCTGGGCTGCTTGCTGGGCTGCTGGAGGCTCTGGCTCCAGTGCCACAGGCTGCAAGAGGCTTCAGCCCTGGCCTTGCTGCTGGGGGCTACTGCTGGCTCTGGTCCTGTCGGCTGCCGGGGGCTCCAAACACAGTCTCACTGCCGAGGGGCTGCTATGGGCTCCAGTCCCAGCCTTGCTGCCGTGGGCTCCGGCCCTGGTCCTGCTTCTGGACAATGGCCCTCCTGCCACTGTGCTCCCAGGGCTCCAGCCAGTAGGGAGCACTTCAACCTCTCTGGACACTCAGTAGCAGACTTGAAAGTTGCTATATTTCAGCAAAAAAACCTTCAAAACCAGAGTTCAGCGTGAAACTGCAGAGGCGATTGGTGTTGAGAAGGGGGCTCTTAAAAATCTTTAATTATGGAGATTCCACAACCTCCCTTTGCAATTTATTCCAGTAGTTAACCATCCTGACAATTTGAAGTTTTTTCCTAATGTCCAACCTAAACCTCCTTTGCTGCAATTTAAGCCCATTGCTTTTTGTCCTACCATCAGAGGTTAAGGAGAATAATTTTTCTTCCTCCTTCTTACCACCCTTTTATGTATTTGAAAGCTGTTATCATGTCCCTTCTCAGTGTTCTCTTTTCCAGACTAAACAAATCCAGTATTTTCAGTATTCTAATTTTTTTCTCAAACGATGATTCTCATTAATCGTTTTTGTTGCTCTTCTCTCTAGACTTTTTCCAGTTTGTCCACATCTTTCCTGAAATGTGACACCCAGAACTGAACACAATACTCCAGTTGTGGACTAATCAGCACAGCATGGAGTGGAAGAATTACATCTTGTGTCTTGCTTACAACACTCCTGCTAATACATTCCAGATTGATGCTTGCTTTTTTTGCAACAGTGTCATACTGTTGGCTCATATTTAGCTCATGGTCCACTATGACCACTAGATCCCTTTCTGCTGTACTCCTTCCTAGACAGTGGCTTCCCATTTTGTATGTGTGAAACTGATTGTTCCTTCCTAAGTGGAGTACTTTGCATTTGTCCTGATTGAATTTCATCCTATTTACCTTAGACCATTTCTCCAGTTTATCCAGATCATTTTGAATTATAAGCCTATCCTACAAAGCACTTGCAACCCCTCCCAGCTGGGTGTCATCCACAAACTTTATAAGTGTACTCTCTATGCCATTATTTAAATAATTAATGAAGATATTGAACAGAACCTGGACCCAAAACTGATCCCTGCAGAATCCCATTTGTTATGCCCTCCCAGCATGACTGTGAACCATTGATTTCTGTTTTCTGGGAATGGTTCTTCAACCAGTTATGTACCCACCTTGTACTAGCTCCATCTAGGTTGTATTTCTCTAGTTTTGTTAATTAGATGGTCATGTGAGACTGTATCAAAAGCCTTACTAAAGTATATAGATATACCAAATCTACCTCTTCCTCCTTATCTACAAGACTTGTTACCCTGTCAAAGAAACCTATCGGGTAGTTTTGACACAATTTCTTCTTGACAAATCCATGCCATTACTTATCATCTTATTATCTTATAGATATTTGCAAGTGGTTCCTTAATTATTTGCTCTATTATCTTTTCTGGCACAGAAGTTAAGATGATTGTCTGTAATTCCCTGGGTTGTCCTTATTTCCATTTTTATAGGTGGGCACTGTACTTGCCCTTTTCCAGTATTCTGGAATCTCTCCCATTTTCCATGACTTTTCAGAGATAATAGATGATGGCACAGATACCTCCTCAGTCAGCTCCTTGAATATTCTAGGATGCATTTCATCAGGCCAGGGTGACTTGAAAACATCTAACTTGCCTAAGTAATTTTTAACTTGTTCTTTCTTTGTGTTAGCGTCTGAACCTATCCCATTTTCACTGGCAGTCCAATATCCACAACCTTCGTGAAAACCAAAACAAAGATGTCATTAAGCACCTCTGCCACTTCCATATTTTCTGTTACTGTTTTTCTTTCATCATTGAGTGATGGGCCTACTCTGACCTTGTAATGTATTGGTAGAATGTTTTCACAGAATCCTAGAAACGAAAGGGACCTCAAGTGGTCATCAAGTCCAGTCCCCTGCCCTCATGGCAAGACCAAGCACTGTCTAGTTACCCTTTCTTGTTACCCTTTATGTCTCTACTTAGTTTGATCTTGTTTTGTGTCTTGGCTTTTCTAATTTTGCCTCTACATACTTATGTTGTTTGTTGATATTCATCCTTTTTCATTTGACCTTGTTTTTACTTTCTGTAGGACTCTTTTGATTTTTAGATCATTCAGGATATCCTGGTTAAGCCAAGGTGGTCTCTTGCCATACTTCCTATGTTACTTATACAGTGGAAACAGTTTGTTCTTGTATTCTTAATGTCTTTTTGAAAAGCTGCCAACTATCTTCAACTGTTTTTTCCCATAGACTTGCTTCCCATGGGATCTTACATACCAACTCCCAACAGAAATACTTATTGAACACTTTGCCAGTAAAAATGCAGAAAAGGCAATTTCCCCATTTCCATATAGTTTTATGTAATTGGAATCTCAGCTTTCCAAGTGGTGGTAAACTTAATCTCTTACTGTAGTCATTCTTGAAATAGCAGCTGCTACCGTATTAAAGCTGATGTGGAAAAATTAAAATAGTAATCAGAACACAGTGGATTTCCGGGTTGAAATCTTCTGACCTGTCAGAACAAGAAATATTCAGAAGTCACTACAAATGCTTTCAGGACCAAAGAAAAGTTATAAAAACAGTTTGTGGCCTACTGGTATGAAAAGAACCGCAGTTTTCAATGGAACAGGTAGGAACTGGCTTACAGAATCAGGACTGTGCCAAATGGAAGCAACTTACTTCTATTACTATTACAACAAGTATGTGGAATCTTTTGTGGAATTCTTTCAACTGCATTGCTGAAATCAAGATACACTATTTCAACAGTCTTTCCATTATCCACTAAGTTAACCCATGTTGGTTAATACTTAGTTTTCCTCAAAGTACCTACAAATTGTAAGTGTTCTAGTAATTTACCAGGTGTTAATGTTAAACATAGACATCTGTATTTTCTTCCGTGTGTTTTACCCTTCTCAAATCATTAACATTTCTCCATGATTCTTCAAAAATAATTGTCAGTGCTTCTGATATTTCAGCTATGTTATTTATAATCTGGCATTCTTTAATGTGTACCTTCATCATTTTGCCTACTGACCTTTTCCTTTCCTGGTTAAGTATTATGGCACCAATTATTTGGGTTATAGTTGTCCTTTTCAGTGACCATTGATTGTACAATAGCTATTAGGCATTTTGGCCTTCTCCTACTTCATCTGTTGATTGTTACCTTCCTCATTTATGGTACCTCTGTTGACAGTCTAGTCATGTATATTATCCCACGATGACTCCATAATGTCAGCCAAATCATAGATGTGCTTGTATTAAAAATATTTCTTTCTTTCCTCTTATTAGGGTTGCCAGATGGTTTCAACAAAAATACCAGACACACTTGACATTACATCACAATCTACGTTACATCTTGTTTAGAAAATACCAGAAATTTATATTTTCTCATTTATATTTTCTCAATTTGTTTCCCGCACAGAAAGCTCAAATTCTGGACTGTCTGGTTCAAAACCTGACACCTGGCAACCCTACCTCTTATGTCTCCAGACATCTGGTAAAGAGAGTCTGGGGTTCTGGCTTTTGTGTTATGTATTTCCCTTATAATGCAGTACCTTCCCCATGTTGCTCACAATCTTTCCTAATCTCCCATCACATTGTTGGTGAGGAAGGTGAGGTCTAGTGTCCTGAATACAAGACTAGGAAATAGAAATTCCTGGGTTCTAATTGCAGCTATTCAGTTGACTCTATCTGTGATTTTCATCAGATCACTTAGTGTTTCCCTGTACCTATATATTTTCCCCATCTGCAAACTGCAAATAATACCTGTGTTGGGGTACGGTGTACCTTAATTAAATGTTGCTGAAATGCTTGGGGATCTTCCAGCATATGGGCTTTGTATACTATTTCTCACTCTCTTTTGAACAGTGGTTTTGTAAAATAGTCTTTGAGACACTTTTAATAGACCTTAACGTGACTACACAAAATATGGTAGCAAATGGTGAGTGATGGGAGAGTTGAAAGAAAAAAACATTAACATGAAAGGATTTTTAACTTTAAGATGTTTTTATTTCCCAGACCAAACTTGAGTGCTACGACAAAGTTTGAATTTGGGGCTGTAATATCAATGGCAGGAGTAAAACCTTTGAATATGGTAGGCTTGGATTCATCCCCACACTGAGAGATTCACTTCAGCAAGCATAATATCCAGCACATTCAAACTGACTGGGCTGATAGAAGAGGCACAGTCTACTGTATTTTCTGTGCATGCAAAATGAGGCAGAGTAAGCCCTAAAGAGATGTATACTCTGGTAGAAAACTGTTTGAATCTGATTTCAAGGAGCAAATATCCTGCTCCTCCATTCAATAAAATCTGTGGTCTATCTGCCACTTGCTCTGCTCCCTTTGCAACTTCCTGCCCCAGCCTAACTCAATACCTAAGCTCTATCCCATCTACTTCCATGCTGGGGTCATTGCAATGCTCTTGTCTATATCTCTGTACTGCTGACACTTCCCAATTGCTTTCTCAGTGCTCTACAGCAAGGCCATAGAGGACTCCAGAAATCATATGATAGTTTATGGTAGTGAGCTGAGGAGATAGCAGGAGCCAGCAGGTCACCAGTGCATTGGACTAAGCACAGACACATCTGGATGAGAATGTTGGGTATTAAGGAAAGAAGAAGTAGGTTGGGAAGCCACGTACTTCTTGGCTGCCACCACTGCTAGCAACCTGAGCTGCAGTGTTCTTTCTTGGAGGCCTGGTCTGTGCTGAACAGTAATATCGGCAAAGCCAACATAACACCCATTATAGACACAGCCATGTCCATGGTAGAGGGCTGCTGTCAACATAGATAACATAATTTGAGGAGGTGGTGTTCCTACATCAACAGAAAACCCACTCCCATTGGCGTAGGCTGTTCCAGCTTTCAGTATGCCACCAATTGTCAAAATGTTCACATACTGCAGCCCTTTCCAAACCTGGGATATCTCCATTTCTCACTGCCTTCAGTGAGAACTTTTAGAAAGGTTTGGGGGGTTGGTTCAGATAGCCACAGCAAATAGCTTCTTTCTTAAGCTGCCAACCAATAGTCAAAGGCAGGGCTGGCAACAGACTTTGCCAGGCCCTGGGCAATGTGATGAGGGAGCCTTGGCTCCAAGCCCACGGGAAGGTATGGGGCCTTGGACAGAAAGGGCAGCGCTAGGGGCTAGCCCCCCCAAGTCAGCCCTCAGCTCTGCTTGGAGCTCTGGCAGCAATTTAAAGGGTCCAGAACTTTGACTGCTGCTGTGATAGCTGCAGTGGCGGCCCAGAGCCCTGGACCCTTTTAAATTGCGAGGCCCCAGGGCAACTGCCCTCCCCCCCATTTGCAGCCCTGTTAAAGGCTTCTATAAAACACCCATGAATAAAACCAAACTTTGAATGTCTAGCCAAAACTCTCTTCTTTTCCCCCAAAATGGCTTAAGACTTTTTGAAAAGTAAAGACCTCTTATTCTTGTCACGTACACATACATCATAAAAGTGCCAGGCCCGATACATGCTTGGTTTGGTCAAAATGTTCCCAGCTGGCAGAAGATTACATGAACACTTTTCTGTGATTTAGCTAAGTTATAGTACGAATAGTTGGTCAAAAGTGGGCTTATAATGGAGGGCTAGTAGAAAACTGCTTGGCTTTTAAAGAGTGTCTTCTTCCCAGTACCTAAGAAACTCTGGAATTCTGAAACAAGGATAGCTTGGTAAGCCTACAAATTCCAGTGTACATTTTAGAAAGCATACTTGTTGTGGCAACTTTCAGTGCAATGATGTGAGTGATTTCTCATTCATAAGTGGTTGCAGATTTGTGTCCCACAACTCAGAGAGACTGAGAGATGAGAAATATGAGAAGGAAATAAAAATGAAATTTAAATTTTTGAAAAATGCAAATTGATATGTGGGAGTGAAAATACCCAAAAGAATAATATTCCATGGGCCGAAGACACACAGTGTGAAAAGTCATTGGACGGTTAGTGGTAACAGCGGTTAGGAGATTAGTTGCAATGTAATGATGCAAAATAGCAGGAAAAGCAAATCAGTGGAACTTTGGGCTGTGTTTGAGAAGCCAATGCATAATGGGGCAGAGAGGAAATAGTCTCTCTTGAGGCTGCAGATTGAATACTGCATTCAGTTCTGCCTCTCATTACCAGAAAGATGTAGTAGACAAACTGTAAAGGAATTCAGGAAAAAGCAACAAAAATGATGATGGTGCTGGACGGACTGACTGACTGAGGATGGAAGGTGGAAAGAAACACTTAGCTTAGTGATAGCCCCACCTCAGAGCCTAGGGGGCTATACAAAATATACCAGTCCCAGGCCCCCATGAGAGATAATCCAGCCCTGAGAGGGGAAGCCCAGAGCCTCAGCGCTCTCCCACACCCCACAGGGCTGGAGCGTGAGGGGAATCCTTGTGCCCCAAGTTTCATGAATGAAGTGAGTGTCTCTTTTTTTTCTGATTCTCAGTTGGGGATCTCATCAGTGCGGGGGTTTTTTTCTCTCCTCACTTGGGGGCCAGGTAAGTGAGGGGGTTTTCTTGCTTCTCACTTATGAGTGGCCCCTGAATGATTTTTTTTCTGTGGGTCACTGGCTGTTGACTCAAAAAAAGGTTCCCCAGTCCTGGTCTACAGCCTAGCAGGTTTTACCTATCTTCAGTTACTTTATGGCTGCCAATGCTGAACTTTCAGATAGATGCATATCCAGTTACTACATGGAGAGGTTATTAATATTTTGCTTTGATAGTTGTGGGTTTTTGGTTTTTTTTTTTTTTTTACCATTTTTGTTGCTATATCTGTGTCAAGGACTCTTTTTTTTTTTTTTTTTTTTTTTTGTCTAGGTTTGTGGGGAGCTCAGCACTGATTGGGCCACTTGGGTGCTACTATAGTGCAAAGAAATATTAAATGATAATTTGCCTACTGACCATTCTATGGCTTGGTATCTTCTGACAAAACACACTCCTGATTTCTATTTAAAATGGGAAAATTTGGGTTTTACTACAGAAAAGGGGACAAACTTGCAGCGTATCGGTTGGTTTTCATGACGCCTTTTGTTCTGGTTTATATTCTCATTTACTGCCAGTTTGCAAATGTTTTTTGATAAGTGTTAAGTGCAGTTGTATTTATTATTCCAGTGTAATCACAAATGCTTTTGAGGAGCAGGGGAATCTCATTTCAGGTAAAAATCGAATCTTATTTCCAGGTTGTTAGGTGATGGGAAAGGAATCTTAAATTTGGCCCCTGGGTGTTAACTCTTATTTTGCTCACAGCTGTGTTTGGAGATTGTATTTCTCCAATGTTCTCTTAAAATGAGAAAAACAGTTAGCTGAAGGATGTGATAGATGCATGAAAAGTAAATGACTCTAGTGGTATTTTTAGATTTTTGCTTCATGAGAGACCAGCTTTTTTATGGTGCTGCTTAAGACCACTGGTCCAAGACAGCATAGGAAATATTAAAGCTAGACCTAGAAATCACTATACTGTCCTTTGTGTATGTTGGCTGCAACAGCAATGGCAGCTTTAAATCATTAAAATATTAAAAACATGGGCAGACTGTTCGTTGGGTTATCATAATAAAATGACGGCACACATATTAAAATGACCTCACTTAAATTAGCCTAACTAAATTTCCTACTAAAAATATTTATTTTTGAGGGGGTGGGTGACGAGAGGAGAATTGTTAAAAATCAGCATAATGATGTATTGGAGCCTGGAGACACAAAGCTTGGATTCAAGAGCAGAGTTTTTTGTTTTTAATTAAAATCTTTAATGCTTCAAGTTAGATAGGGTTGCAGACTGAACTAATTAGAATGTTACTGGCTTTGTGCGTTTTTCCTGCATGATTTAGCTTCCTAAAAAATGGTCAGATTATAAATAGTTGAAAATGTACCTCTCTGCCATTCACATCAATAGGTAATGCACAGGAAACTATCTGGACTAGTCATAGCCATTTATGCTCTAATGATTGCTCAGGTCAGGAAGCAAGTGACAGGAAAGAATTTTGTTCCTGGAGCTGACTGACACTGGCTCTTGGATAAGTGTAGCCCCTCCATGCTTTGGTTTACCCACTTGTGAAATGGGTTTAATGTTGCTCTACTTCCTTGGGATTTTAAGGCTCATCAGTTACAGCTATACAGTAACTTTCAATCAATGATTTCAAATTGCTCTACAAAATAGTATCTATTTTTACAGCATTCAAAGGAGTCTTTGCAATGTAATCTATCAAAGGTCCTTCAGCTCCACAAACTGCAATGTCTATGTTTATATAATGGAGCAATCACTTACAACCACTTTTAAAAGAATAAGATAAAAATGGATGTTGTGTTGGGGTGTTCTATATACTGTGTGAGCAAAACTAATTCAATCTGGGACATTTTGTTATATGGAGAGTACACTGTAGAATGGTTACCCAGTCTGTATTTTAATGGGTACTCTACAGAGCTGTATGAATAATTGATTTTTCAGTTTACTGGCTGTACTGACAAATAAAAAAAAAAAAACTTTAGGTGCACTGAAAATGCTTTAGTCAATAGGTCTGTTTGTCTATTTTGGGTGGAACAAAGTGCCTTGTTCAACCAGAACAAAATATTTCATTTGGTTTTTGAACTTTTATTTATTTTTCTTTTTTTTAAACAAAATTGAAGTAAATGTTAGGTTAATGTATTTTGATTTATTTGGAAGGTGGAGACCTTTTTTTGACCAAAATAATTCAGCCAATTCATCATAGATTCAAAAACCTGAATCTGCATTTTTAAGAGGAAAAATTTACCCTGAATTAGTATGCTATCAATTGGTATTCGGCCCCCTTGTAACAGCCCACTGTAGGTAGTAGTAGTAGTAATAATAATTAATAAAGACGCTCACTTGAAAATCATGGAAAAATGTGTGTATTTCAGTAGCTGTAATCTTTTGGCTTAACTCCCTTTTCATAACTATTTGTTTTTGTTTGTGTTTTGTAGCGCATACAAGAAATATAAATAAACCCTTTGACACAGCTATCTAGGAGTGCCTCACTCTGAATGAATTTTCTTGCTTAATAAGTAGAATGCAGAGTTTGTTCTAGATAGAACATCGTTCTCAATAAACCTTGTGCCGGAGAGCTACAGGGATCTTCCAAACCACACACACTATGCTATCCATTACTCATGGATACAGTTACAGCTTAACTCCGAAGTTCCAAAATAAGCTCTTGATCTTTCTCTCCTTCCTCAAGTTTCCTGTTAACTGTTGTTCTGTCAAGAGCTGGATATATGGCTCCCACTGGAAATTCAGTGCTACTCCAGTGTCAGACAAATTGCTGCTGAATGACATAAGGCACCTAGATGTGGAGTATCAAACTGACAGATTCCCAACTCGTTGTGCACTATATACATTGCTGGACCTTCAAAAATTCTCTATCTGCTCATGCAAATAGCCTGTATTGGTGTGTCTGCAAACTTGACTTCCTGAGCCTTTGGAAATATGACTGTTCATGGTGGTCAACTTTTTTGTGTGCGTAGGTTCATGTAAAATTAGGCTAGCTTCAGTACTGACACTTTTTAAAAATGCATGATTTTCAATAGTGGATAAATGCTTTATTCACACCATTTTTTTGTTTCTTGCACTTTTAAAAATAGCATACCATTTAGATTTCATGGTCTCTCGCCTTCCCTCCTTGTTAAAGGCCAGGTCAGTCTTTCTGGCAGAAATGCCACTAGTGTACACACTTGACATTTCTGTAAGGAGGTTAGAGGTAGTAGAGCTGTTTCGCAGAGCTTGAAAATACGCGCTAAGCCTTTTTCAAAGTGAAGATGGAGGAACCAAATGTGAAAGCTTCTTCTTGCTCCAAATATGCTAATGTAAACAGACTGCAACAATTAGCAGCTGAAAAAGATGGTGAGAAAATATTTTTCAAAACAGGAGCTGTGCTGCAATGTATTCACTGATAGACTTTTTATGGCCCCTATTCCCGATGAATCTGTGAATCTAGCAAATATTACTGATTTTATCCTCCTTGTGCCCCTGTCCTACGGAGATGTACTATCATTTTTTTATAGAGGTGGAATTGAGGCACTGAGCTATTAGATGACTTTTCATAAGTCACATGGGGAATCTGTGTGGCAGAGAGAGGGTTCAAGTCCAATCTTGCCATTCTGCATTCTGGTGAAAAGAAGAAAGAAAGGTGCAAGTTTAATTGATTGTTTATAAACTGTGTGAAGTTATAAATGGAGTTAGTTTTCAAAAAGAACTCGTCCCTAAGAGTGAAGTACTGATTGTAGTAAAGTTGATGCAGAACTTCCAAGGACACCAATAGAGTCAGAATGTAACCTTAAATGTGCCAGTGCAAGTGGTTAATTACATAGCACACAACTATTGCTATTGATCTTAAGATGTTTCCTCACACTCTTCAAGATTTAGGAACTGATTTTGTAACTTGATTGTAGGGTGATTCTATGGTCACAGTACAGGATTCATGCAGAAAATCTGGGATTTTAGTCTGTGCCTAGCCACAGAATTGTGGCATGACTTTGGGCTAATTGCTTAACCTCAAGACCCTCAATTTCTCTCTGAGTAAAATGAGATTAATGTAGTGTCCACACTGGCATTTTGCCAGTGGAATTATGTCATCAGAGGACTTCTGTCTGGGGAAGTTTTATTGTGGCAACAGAAAATCTGGGTTTTGCTGGCAGGAATTATATTTGTGTGTGGACTTGTACAAACCTGTGTAAACAAAAGCCAAATTTTGCCAACAAAATTTTGTATGGTAGACCAGGCCAGATATTTCTGTACCTGTAGAACCTAATGTAGACATGTTTCTACCAGCCTTAAAAGTATTTTTGACAGTATAACCTATTTTACTCGCTGAACTGGTTTAAGCTATATGGACAATATCACTTTGTTTAGTCACCTGGCCTATTATTTGCCTGTCTGAAAGAGGGTTTTGTTAATGTTTGTAACACACTTTAGTGCCTTCTTTGCCTGAGACTATCAGGCAGGGTATATCTACACTACCAAGTTATGTTGCCAAAAATTGCCTTTTGGTGATAAAACAACGAGAACGTTCAGGCTCCATGCAACTTTTGTTGGGAAAAAATGCACAGTTTCTGCATCAAAAAACTTCCACCCCTAGGAGAGATTCCCCCCACCCCCCCATTGTCAACAAAGAGCCAGTGTAGACACTCCTATGTGTTTTGTTGACAGAACTGTCTTCCACCAGTATCCCACAATGCCTGCTCTGACGGCTCTGCTCAGCTTTAATTTCTGCTGCTCTGCAGGCATGTGCCCCACCCTTTTCAAAGCCTGGGAAGTATCTGACAGTTGAAGGGGCTGCTCCATTTGGGGAACAAACAAAGAGCAAGTCATTGGACTGCTCCTGTTCTGCCCTGCACTAGGAACACAGTGGCAGGTTGATTGCTGCTGCAGGGGAAGGGGGACAGGGTGCTGTGCTGCTTTGACATTCTTCAGTATGGAGATTTCACAGAGATACTCATGGTGCTGATTCTAACAGCTGAGAATGCTGTGGAAGAACTCAGAGGGAATGCCAAGAAGTGTAAGGATCAGCTCTTCCTTCCCATAACACTGCGCTGTGGGATACAAACCCACCGTGTATTACTCACAGTGTCAATGATGGTGCCTCCAGTGTGGACATGATCTGTCAACAGAGGGAGTGTGTGAACATCCTCTGGCGATTTTTGTTTTGTGAGCTTTGAATTTTGACATAAGTTTTGTTGACAAATCTTGTTAATGTAGCAATACTATAAGGATATATCTGCACTACAAGCTTAACGGTGGCGCAGCTGCACCACTGCAGCTATGTTGCTGTAAGGTCTCCTGTGTAGCCACTTTTATGCTGGCAGAAGAGAGCTCTCCTGCAGGCATAATTAAACCACGCCCAATGAGCAGTGGTAGCTAGGTTGGTGGGAGAGCATCTCCCACTGACATAGCACTGTTCATACTATGGCTTTTGTTGGCGAAACTTACATCAGTCATGCCTCTGACCGGCAAAAATGCTAGTGTAAACATAGTCTAACTCTCAGAAAAGATGAAAAAGTTAGAAGTCATAGACATTTTGTTTATTTACATTGTTTCCACCATTTTTTGGGTAGGAAGTGGGGGTAGCAAACAATATTTAAGTGGATAAAGTTTGATAAATTGTATATGTCTTTCAGTTATTGGAAATATACTTTATTCCTTGACTGTGCACGGAATAAAATTAGCACTACGCTCATGACTATACCATGGGTGTAATTACAGCCCAGTAACATGTAGCTGCTATTTTTATTGAAGTGTGCTGCTATGTGTGGTCAAGTCACTGTGGAATTTCACAACGGAAGTGATTGTCTAATGTCTGAGCCCTTCACATCCTCCAGCTGTAAGATATTTTTGGCTTTGTGTGTTAAATTACCTACCTATTCAGAATGTTGACATGGATGTGAGAAAATCCCTGGAACAAATAAATCTTTCCTTTGGGGTAGGTTTGTGCCAAGTACCAACCAAAATTCTGCAGACTGTGGTTCTGCCTACATGCTACTTTGTAAGTGACAGCTAGTTGGATGTATTTTTGCATCACATTTTAAGGCTAATAATAATTTGGGGGCAGGCAGAGGGAACAGGGTTTTGTACCTTAACTTTATTTAGAAGTTCTTGTTTCTTTTGGTGGGCAGAGGAAGAAAGGTGTGACAAATAAGAGAATGTTCAAAACAGAACTGTGAACAGAAAGGGAGAATCATGCAAGAACATGCAGTCAAGCTATGGATGGAGGAAGCAAGGAAAGCACAAACATTAAGTTCTGGGGAGTGATGCCTGAATAAGGAGTTCTGACAAGTGGCTGTCAATCCACGGGCTGCTTGCAGCCCAATCAGGACATAGCTGAGACCCATGTGACATCCTCAGGGCCATGCAAGTACAGATTGAACTTCTCTAAACCGGGACTCTCTGGTCCAGCAACATCCGTGGTCCGGCACGAGTATGGATGTTTCAGGACCAGAGGATCCTGGTGGAGGGCTGGTGCCCAGGAGTCCTGCAGACTAGCAGGGTTGTGGGCTGCTGGCAGCGAGCTGCTAGCAGAGCCAGGAGCCTAGTTCCGCACAGCTGAGAAGCCAGGCATGCCCCAGAGGAACCAGAAGACCAGCATGCCGCCGCAGAACTACCTGGAGGAGCAGGGAGTGGCGCACAGTGGGGGGGAGGGAGGAGGCTGCTCAGCTAGGCAGGGTGGAAGTCTGGCGTGCTGTGAGCTGGATTGCCCAGCATGGCAGGCAAGGGGAGGGGTGGGGACCGGCAGGGCCTGTGGCCAGTCTAGCGCTGGGGAGGCTGGTAGCAGGGGGACCAGATATGACCTCATCTGGGACCGGTCAGGTCCCGGGGGTGCCGGACCAGGGAGGTCCAACCTGGTGTGTGTGTGGGGGGGGGCCCAAGGGCCCGTTAGGGTTCTGTGTGTGGCCTGTGAGATATTTTGTTTACCGTTTCCCACGTGCAGGGTTGCCAGATTCTGCTGATTTCCATCCACATAATTTTTTTCCACCAGTATTACTAATGTGCCATGCATGTAAAACAAGGGCACGTGAAGTGAGATGGCACTGATTGCACATAACACTGACTGTGAGAGCCGTGTGCGTCGAATCATAGCACTGCTATGGTTCAATCAGCAAAGCCTGCAAATTCTAGGTACACAAGCACAAATAGCAAAATTACCCTATCCTGGGAGACCATCTTGGTTATGACAATCTTGGGGCCCACTCACTAGCCTAGGTTGCCCGTTGCTGATACATATTGTGTGGATGCAGCTCACATGCCACGCAGAGAGCTGAGTATGAAGCCCATAGTGGTAAATAAATTGAGAACCACTGGGGCTATGTCTAGACTACGGAGTTTTTCTGGGATACCAAGGTATCTGGAAAAACTCCGCCGTGTCCAGGGAACGCGTCTGCTTTTCTGACATTTTTTTTGCAGAAGAGCAGACACACTTTTTTGGAAGTCCTGTCTTCCTCCTTCCACGAGGAAGAAGGGCTCTTCCAAAAGAGGAGGCTTTTCTGAAATTTGGCTCAGTGTAGATGGGCCAAATTTTGGAAAAGCCTCTTCTGACAAAACTATTGGGCGCAATTTGCGTACCTTTTGCCAAAAAAAAAGTGGCAGTCTAGACATAGTCTGGATGAGACTGTGCAATAGCCTCCCAAGGGAAGCAGTGGAAAGGTTTCTCTTCAGGGTATTTAAAACTATTCTGGGGACTGGAAAAAGCTTGTTACAGAACAATCCTTTGTTGGCTGGGTATCGACAAGGTGAGCTGATAGATATTTTCCAGTTCTAGTTTCTGTAATTTGTAACTTCAAATTGCAGTCTCAGCCCACAATATTACAACGAACTAAAAATAAAAGCTATTTTCTTGGGAAAATGTATTTTTTAGCAAAATAAGTTGTACAAAAATGTAGACCAAATATGCCTTCACTAGTGAAGAACTGCCTGCCTTGTCTCAGGGATTTTTGTTAGCATATTAAAATTAGTATTTGGCAATGCCAATAGAAAGAGAGATTGTCTAATGTCTATCAAGTGATAAAAGTGCATGCTGTTCTTCTGAGCATTATTTCAATAGCATAGTTAGTAGTTATCCTTTTATGTTTTTAAGAGTAAATCACAACAGAAAAAATCCCAATAGATTTGCCTCATTTATGGTCAGTTCAAATTTTATGGAGACTTGACGTTAACATTAAATTAGCAACTCCCTGTAACAAGATCACTTGTAAGAAAGCACTTGATTTTGGAGGTCTGTTGTCACAAGATACCACAATTGTGATTTACATTCATGGGAAGTGCTATTTTTTGTTGCAAGTCAGCTTCAGCCTCTGGCAACACCATCTATTCCAGAGTGACTCCTGGCTCCTTGACTTCAGTAGCCATATCCATTGTTGCAATTGTTGCAGAAACGTATGGTGTCATTTATCTCTTTCTTGCTAACCAGTGATGCTGTGACATGGCTCATCCCTGTGTTTTGTCTTTCTCCCTCCCACTACTACTGAACATGGCAGCTTTCTTTGTCGGGGAGCAGTATGGTCACAACACTTTTCTGACTGACTGTGCCTGCTGGTTATGCAGGTCTGGGCCTGACCTGCACTTTAAGCTTCTCCAGTCCAGCTTTCAAACATTATAGCAATGCTAGGAGAATGTTTATCTGCATCAAAGCTGAATGGTAGTTTGCTGTGAATGCCACAGAGCACAGTTCTGTTAACAGTTGGGGTGCTTAATTTGGGGAAAACTCAAGTTAGTAACTTTAAGTTTGAAATATGGCTTCTGTGCAGAAACAAACTTTTACAGCTTGTGTGTAAACCTCCTTGTCACTAGTAGGTGGTCTCCTTGGATCAGGTATTCTTGCAAGAAAAGACTGGTTTGTGGCACTTAGTATCTCCCCCTTCCCTGAATGGAAAAGGTTTGTAGAATAACCAGTCAGACAAGCACTAAAAATAAATTAAACATTACAAAATTGTTCAGTGAAAGCGTCCTTATCTGACAAGAGACTCTGCTCCTTTCTTCCTTCCAGGCAGACAGAAGCAATCTATCCAAGATTTCTCCTTTTCAACAATAAGAATAAATGTAAACAGCTGGGCAGCCATTAGAATTTCTCTCATCTTCAGAGGGTTAGTGGGCAAAGTTCAGAATGTATATACCAAAGCTTCCTTTTCTTCACTTTTTAACATGAGCAGAACAATGTATTTGTACTTAAGTCTGGTTCTCAGAAATGGCTAAACTTCTTGTAGCTCACATTTTCCAAAACATTCAGCCTGAGACAGACACCCAGCATGGAAAATTACATCCTATGTGGTTATACTTTGGTAAAATACCAACCTACTGAAAACCAGGGTGGTGTTAAAGTAGAAAGTACAAGGTGTTAGGCAGCCTTAAAAATAATTGGTGCTACCAGTATATCAGTAATCTTACTATATGTTTTAGAAATGTGCATCTGTCTGTCCATCTGACTGAGTCCGTTTGTTCAAGTACTCTTTCTAAAGTAAACAGTAAGAGTAAGGAACACCAAATTTGGTTTGCAGCTTCCACCTATCCTAGTTTAAAGTAAGCTCAGGGTTTGGTTGAGCCAGGATAATGGGATGTACAGAACTTGATTGTTTCTCATAAAATGGAAAGGGAGGAGTCTGACAGGAGAGACAGTTATTCTGTAGAATGACCACAGAGGGGCAGTAACGGGACCAGGACAGCTATAACCCCATTGGGCCAGTAGGGGGCAGTGGAGGAGAAAGGGACAGCTATCTACTTTATATTTCAGAGAGTTTGTGTGTCTTTCTGTCCCCCAGCTAGGGGACATGCACCCTTCCCCCGGCTGTGCCCACTGGAGCTGCAGTGGCCATGGACAGGTGCTTCTCAGAGACAGAGGGTTGCAGTTATCCCTCTCTCCCTGGGGCAGCCTGCACATAGGATTACCAGGTAGACCCCCCCCCCCAAAATACTTGATCGTGGGCGGGGGGTGGTGGAGAGGGACTGGCTGGGAGGGGGCGGGGCTGGCCGGGAGGAAGGGGGCGGGAGGCAGGACTGGCGGGGGAGGGGTTGGGGGCTGCGGGGCTAGCCGGGAGGAAGGGGGCGGAAGCAGAGCTGGGGAGGATCGTGAGCCAAGGAGCTGGACGGGAGGAGGGGGCCGGAGGAAGGGGGCAGGAAGCAGAGCTGACGGGGAAGGGGGGGTGCAGCCACTGGCCACAGCCGGAGTCCAACAGGCCGCGCCCCCGGCAGGCACTCCCTCTAGTTGCGAGTAGAAGCCGGGCGGGGCCGGGGGAGGGGCTGGGAGCCACTCCCCCCACCTGGCTTCTGCACGCAACCAGAGGCTCCCAGCTGGGAGGCGGGGCCGCGATTGGCGCTGGGAGCCTCTGGTTGTGTGCAGAAGCCGGGCGGGGGGAGTGGCTGGGAGTCCCAGTCACTGCCCCGGCCCCGCCCCACCCAGCTTTTGCACATGACCACAGGGCTCCCAGCGCCGATCGCGCCCCGCCTCCCAGTTGCTCCCCAACCCCCGCCAGGCTTCCGTCTGGCGCCCAGCCGGAAATTCAGAAAATACCGGACATTGCACATGTCCGGTATTTTCTGAATTTTTCTACCAGACAGAGGGTGCAAATACCGGACTGTCCGGTAGAAAACCGGACACCTGGCAACCCTACCTGCGCACTGAACTCCTCATCCTCAGCCCCACCCCAGAATAATGATTTAAATGAAGAAAAAACATGTTTGAGTTAAGAACCTAAGCAAAGATTGTAAATATAGGTGTATGTGATGTGATTTAGTGACCACACAAGTTCTGCTTATTTGTGTAGGGTGGCCTAATTATTTCCTGGGCCCGATGGCCTAGATGCATTTTTGTGAAATTAGGTTTGTCACAATTATTGTCTTGCTTTTTTTATAATTTTTTCATAGCTTTTTTTTTTAACCTGAGCCCCAAGATTAATTTGCAGATTTTCTTCGTTGTTATGCCCCAACTAATGTACATTTTCTGATGTCTGACATTGTTAACTTTTAAGCTATATTCATTTCATGTCAATGGTTTTGTAGATATGCAGCTAAATAATTTGGTGTTCTTCTGTTGGAGGGTGTCCTGGTAAACGCCATGGACATCATCCTACTTTCCTTGAGCATTTAAAAAACTCTGTTGCAGTTACTGGGGCTCTTCAGTGTGCAAAGAATTCAGGATCACACACCAAATTTGTAAACCAGCATTTGCAAACAAGATCCTATTTCCTAATGAGAGTTGAGTCTGGTTTATCTGAACATGTGACTGAGAGATCTGCATCCCCATTGCCATGTGTGCTTTGCTCAGAAAGCGCTACATTGTATCCAAAAGGTTTTTGCCTTTGGCTATAGTTCTCTTGCCAGGAGACTAAACTCCCTCATGGCTTAGAGTGCTGCTGATCCACATTTCCCTTGGAAACAGCCCACTCTCTTGGGTAACAACAGTCTGGGATATTTTAAAATAGCCCCCTTTTCTGAAGTGAGTTTTCTTTGCTGAATATCTGGCAAAGAAAGACGTTCCAGGTTTTGTCCTTTGGATTTTACCCTCCTACTTAAAATCTATGAGACATCATTTAATTGGATTTATTCAAACAATTAGTGTATTATTGCACCAGACTGAGCAGGCCAGACACACACTTGTTAAGCATGGGATGATTTTTATTGAACAAACAAAATTGTAAAGGGACAGATTCACAATTAAATTGTCTCGACCATCAGCTGCATAGCAAACATCCATCTGCTTCTTATCACCAGGAGTCATTTTAGCTGTCTGGAAATGAAATATCCTAATGCATTGCGCTCCCGTCTTACTTCCTCAGGATGTTCAGTTTAGTTTCTGTTTTAAAAAATCTGCATATGCAACTATCTAAAAAATGTTCTGTAAGCTGGTTTATTGGTGTGGCTGGCGTTATTTGTAACACAGCAGGGCAATGTGTTCTTTCAGTAAAAAGAAGGGACTGGCAGACCTTATCTTTTTTTTCCTTGTTGTTTCTGCACAGTTTGAGATTGAACTGGTCATATATTATTATGTATCGAATTATATGTCCAGTTTGCAGCTTTGCACACGCACTCCTTCGGTAGTTTCATAATATGTAGGTTGGTAATGGTCTTTTATTTTATAATCTCAGTCACCTACTCTGGTGTATAAATGTTGCAAAAGGCTTATACTCCTGTTTTGGGATGGGTCAGAATCTTCTATCTCCCTTGTCCCTTATTACAGTAAGGGCTAGAGCAGCGGTTGGCAACCTATGGCTCATGAGCCAAATATGGCTGACTTAGGAGCCAAATATAGCTTGCAGCTCGAGCTCAGACCCCCCTTTGTTTCCCCCTGCAATGGGGAACCCATGGTGGCGCTCTAGCCTTGCACCTGACGCAAAATTGTTAGCCAGTGCCGGCTTCCTGCGGGGAAGGGGGGGTGGAGAAAGCCCCGAGCCTTGCTGTACGGTCAGAGCAGAAATGGTGCCACAAACAGTGCCGAATTAGCCTATGGTAGAGTGGTATATTTGTATCCAAAATACAAATTGACCTATCTGGATTTCCCCTCACCCCTTTGAATGTTTAGGAAATGAACACTAACCCCTGTTCCTTCTCTAAGGTGTGTGCATGGTTACATTTGATGAATTATAATCAAGTCTGACAAAACTCAATCATACATAATTCTAACATTTCATCTATGGGCTGCATAATAGCTATGCTAATGTAACTGTGAATGGCAAAGCTATTATTTAGTATTGCTAATCTGCCCTTTTTAGTTCTCCAGTTATATTATATGAAGACCAGAACCAGCTTTCAGAAACTGATTGCTCACATCCTTGACTGTCAATATTGAGGGCATGACCAAAATAACCTTATGTCTTAAATTTTTAAGTTTAAAAATCTATTTCTGTTCCCCAGACTTTCTCCTGAAGCTTGAATGGGAGGACCAGAAATGCACCAGAGGTGAGGGACAAGCAGTGAAGGGCCAAAGGTTCAGAAAAATGAAATCAGGAGATAGTGAAAGATGGGAGGAATGATAGATACTAACGTTTGGGCATTGGCACAAATATAAACGATGGAAGCAAACCCCCTTGATGGAGTTTTAATCTTGCTATAAATAGCTGCAGATGCATCCATTGCTTTTTTGTGTGTGTACTGTTGGACTACCTGTTTTGACTCGAGCACATATTGCATGGTATGACGTACAAGAAATCAGTTCTTTGTGTGTTTATTTAGACTGTGACTAGAGGGGTTTGTGGGTGTGTGTTTAAAAAAAAAAAAAAAAAAAATCATGCACAGGAGGTCAAAATGTTGCAGTGAATAGATTTGAAGTCTGTTTGTTCACTGTGCTACTTAATTTTATGCGCAGCATAATCAATGTGTGTAATTTTTTTTCCATAGGATTTCATCAAGTCAAATATCACAGCTTGATTTTTAAAAGGAGCTGGATAACTCCTTGATCACTAGCATTTATATCTGTAGGTACTAAGATAACAAAATCATAGGCAATAGGTGTCAGGAAGCAATTATCCACCCTTAACTACAGCGCTGTCATGTGTGTGGTGTGGACTTGGTGGTAGCCTATTGCTGCAGCATCAGGTACTGACCAATGCTGTCATGGTCTGGTAAAGATAATTCTATATCAAAGGTCCCTGACTCTACCTGTCATGGATAAAACAGAGAAATTCTGCTGTCCCTCTGCAGTTGAGTATGGCTATCACTACAACCTGAGAGTCTCCTTTACCAGTGACACCTTAGATGAGATCATAGCACTTAGATATGTTGATAGTGAAAACAAGTATAAATGTATTTATCAAAGAATAGAAATTTGAGAGAGGGCAAGTACAGGCTGAATCTCTCTAGTCTGGCCCCTCGGGTCCTGATTGGTGCCAAACCAGAGAATTTGCTGGACCATGGGAGGTCAATATTGTCTAGCAGCATTACCAACACTTCCACTGCTCACTGGGCTCTTAGAAGACGTTTTGGGGGTAAATCAGAGCTAAATAACAGCACAGAACTCTAAGAGCCAGGACTGGTGGCTGCAAACAAACTTTATGGGACCATGGGAAACGTGACCACACATGATCGATAAGCGAACATCCAGATAACTAAAATCATGCTGGACCATGAATGTTGCCGGACCAGAGAGTGCTGGACTGGAGAGGTTCAACCTGTAAAAGTACTGGAAACAAATACAAACAAGTAAAATAAAATTGTAACATGGACTACTTAACTGACAAGATATGTTCCTGTCTAATGAAGTTCAGTTTCCCCAAAGTCTTTGCAGCATTTGCCAGCCAGCCTGGCTGCAACCCTCCTTTCATAAGAGAGAACGTGCTAACAGTTTGCCTCCTAGGCAATTGTACCTCCCTCCTGAATTATACCTCCCAATTATACCTCCCTCCTGAATCCACTGTTTTTGCTTGTAAACTTCCTTGCTGTTTTTGCTTGTTCTACATCTTTTGTCCTGTTGAATTCACAACCTCTTGATTTAGCATTATGCTCAATAATGCTAAAAAGGTCTCTCTTGTGAAATGGACAATAAACAGGTGATCAGGTAGAGAGAGATAAGCATCTCTTCCCTTCTACTTATTTATCCCCTTCTGCTGATCTGCCTTTAATCACATACTTTCAGAACATAATTTTCAGAACAGAAACCTCATTCCTTAAACAAATGAGCGTATGTACATTTTACAGTGATGACCAGGGGGCTCTTGGCCACCTTATGCCACCTTTTGGTCAATTTAATATGCATGCATCTGGCCGAAGGGGATCCTGTTAAAACTCTATAAACACTCTGTGCCATCTGCCAGTTAGCCCCAGGAGGTTCCTCAATCATGTCCTCTTTAATTCTTTTTTTTTTTTTTCTTTTTGGTTCCTTTTTGTAGTGTCAAGATGGTGCTGATGTGGACCAGTGGTGATACCTTCAAGACTTTTTACTTTATTCTGAACCAGGCTCCTTTCCAGTTCTCCATATGCGGTCTCCTCCAGGTGTTTGTGGACATGGCCATCCTCCTACAGGTTT
Source organism: Rafetus swinhoei (assembly GCA_019425775.1). NCBI lineage: Eukaryota > Metazoa > Chordata > Testudines > Trionychidae > Rafetus > Rafetus swinhoei. The sequence goes on along the minus strand of CM033424.1, from coordinate 101,994,007 downwards.
ACTTCTACAGCTATTACCCTCAGAAGCCAGCATCACACACTACACACCCAGCCAGTACAAAGGCGCTCTGAAGCACAGTGGTGACAGTTACAGGTCAACAGTGTTTTGAAGTCTGCTTGTGCAGCTTTTCTGCTTGTAAATACTCTTGATGAGTTGAAAACAGAAGAGAGAAGAATGCTCGCAAATATAAGAAGTTGTTTTTTTTTTAAATGGTTTGCCTCTGGCTTCAGATTCATTATATAGAATATGTTTTTTCAGGGGAGGGAGGTTAGACGGTCTTTATTTTTTGCATACATACCTATGAGCCTTATAAATTCACACGTGAGTGCGCGTGTGTATGTGTGTACCTACGTACGTATAATTGCAAGGGCTGGATGTTTGTGTTTTTAATGCTATTTAAAGAAATGTTAAACCACAGAGATGATAGAATATTTTGTCTGACGCTTTTACCTATTTATATAAAGTGTGTACATTGGAATTGAGTTTGGAATATCAGAGTTAAAGATTTCAAGTGATATATGAAGACACTGTCAAGGTTTCAAAAAAAGATGGGTGTAGTGGAGCAGGAAGGTGGAAACGGAGAAAGGGACTGTGAAGGGAAGGTGAACCAGAAATAGCCAGTGTAAAATGGAAATGTACAGGTTGTGCACACACTCACACTGCTGGTTCAGTGTGGCAGTGAATGGATCAAGTGAGGGTTAGTTTCAGGGAGGTTATGGTGTGGATGATGTGGTGAAATCTAAAATAGACATAGTTAGTTACCAGGTGGGATGAAGGAACAATTATGGGGAGGGGGAGAGGAGTCTAACATAACTAAGTAGTCTTGCTTTGAAACAGGTGATTTCAGGAAGAGAATGGGGCCCTTCCTGTACTGGAGTACACAACTGGGCCACTGATGGTGCATGACTCAGAGTGGTTTACTGGGGTGCCTACAACAGGGCTGAAGGAGCAAGTAGATGGGCATTGCCAGGCGCACCAGTGAAAAATTTCTAAGCAGTGGTTGAGAAATAGGGAAAGTCAGGAATAAAGTTGTGGCAATGAAAATGGGTAAGGTTTGGCATGGAGAACAGTGTGAGAAGTAAAGTAGTAATCTAGAGAGCAAGGTCTGCTTTCTAAAAATGTAGTTAGTTGAATATTGAGATTCACATTAGTATTACGGAATGCCATGTGAGACCTGTCTGTGCACTGGAGTGGTTTGGGGGTTTTTTTGGTTAGCCAAACAGGCAAATGCTACAAAGGAATAGGCATAAAGAGAAGAATAATTATTTTTCTGCTATTTAAGATCTTCCAGACTGTTTACTTTGAGAAAGATGGGTAATAGCCAGAAGAGAAAGTGAGAAGGCTGGAGGGGCATATCATGTTATATATAAACTATAAGTTGTATATAATTGTATGTTTGCCAATATCAGTCATTGTGCCCTTTCTGAGAACTGGAATTTCTCTGGCAACACTAAGTGGAATACAGTTTTAGTGTTCTGTTATTAAGCCCTTTGGCTTCAGCCATTTGCCATAATGAGCCTTTCTTGACCTGTAGGAGATGAACGCAGAGAGATTGCAGAGTCTCAGACAGTTTGTGCTGCTGCCTTCTTTATGAGACTCATTCTTTCCTGCCAGATAAACGCTGCCTTCCTGCAGATACTGGTGTTTAGGGCAGCACGAGCTTTCCACTGAGACATTTTGGTTTCTAAAAGAAACGTTCCAGAAAGGAGAAAGGCAACAAGTTTGGGATAGCACCTCATCTGTTTTCAATCAGGTATGCTCACTTAACTTGCTGTATTTGGCTCTGCCAGGCTTTAGGTATGGGCCATCTTTAATAGAGGTGGAGGTGGTATTCTTGTGAAGACGAAAAAAAGCATGTAATCACAATGCAGCAAATTCTATCAGGGATGTTTGTTTTAGGATAATTGACACCAAGTTGTCCTTTGCTATTGTGCTTTAGCTTTCCTTGTTTCTGTATTCTTGTCAGTCTACATTAAATCCCACAGTGGCTGGCTTGACCTCTGGGATCCCACTCCCTGTGCATTTTGTGAAGTAGATGTCCTCTGCTTCTAGGAGCCAAATCCTGCCTCAGTGGCAAAATTTTCATTATCTACAGTGGGATCAGGATTGGGCTGTGTGGGCGGGGCATGAGCCAAGCATAGTATTGTATGTGCCCCCTGCACCTCGGGGGTTCTATAGAGCAGATCATGTCCCAGGATGGCTGGGGTGGCGAGCGCTGCTGGGTGCAAAGAAGATTGGCACATCCCAAAAGTAACAGTTAGGAACCTCTCTGGTGGTGTCTGCAGGGGACTTACCTGGGCCGTTGGCAAATCTCCATAAATAAACCAAAACTCAGGAAAGTTTCTCAATCTGAGGGCCTGGCATGGAGTGCTATAGTCAAACTCTAACTCCATACTTTTCGTTTGACACCATGCTCTTTTATGCCTGAAGTGACCTTACTAAGACGATGGATGTGGCATGGCAGATGATGAATGTTTTATTCCTCTCCCTTTCTCAAATGTTCTGGTGTTACAAGAACATCTGGGCTTCTCTCTTTTTAATTAAAAAATGTCACGACTGTCCTTTCTGGTGTACGCTGCTTCAATGGGGATTGTATTTCTACGTGTATGCAAACACTTTCTGACACGTTTTAATGGGTTGGTTTTTAATAACTTGTAGTACTAAGATTTTTTGTACCTGATGGTCTTTTTTTTTCTATTGTTGTATGAAACAATAGGGGCGTGGTTGTTAAGTGGCTGCTAAGAAATAGTTCTGAAGCTCTCTTGGCTTTGTGGTAAAAGTATTGTTGAAGATAAAATGAACTTGGTTTTTTCCTTTTTTGTGTTGGGACTCTTTAGTGTGCAGATTCTTAACAGTCTGCTGTCACTACCAAAAACAGTATGCTCTAGGCTCATGTTTCTTTCATGCCAGAGCTGCAAATACCGGAAGAGAAGCCAGTGGACTAGTGGCTAAAGTCATTTTCTATTTAGAGCATTCAAAAAGCTGGGATACTTGGCTAGAAACTCTCCTGGACTTTACCTTGAAAAATGCTTTAAAAGCAACGTTACAGAACTTTTTATACATAAGGAATTATCTGTAGCAGTGATCACCTCAGAGAATGAAAAAATCAATGACTTTAAATATATCTTTGTTGAATGTATGGTACATTTCATGGAGCTCACATTCTCTGTCAATTCCAGTGATTTAAAAACAATTAAATAAAACATTTATGCATAGATTCAGTGTTTTATATTCTGTTCATATGTAAAAAAGGAATTTTATTAAAGGTTTTTGTATTGCTTATCTGGTCTGGGGCCTTGTCCTCATAATTGTTCCTACAAAAGGCTACCCGGCTATGGTTGTTATAGAAGTAATCATGAAGCATACAATGTCCTAAGATTAAACCCTAGGACTAGGCTTCAATATCTGGGTTTTTAGGGTGTATAAAAATTAATTATTTTGGGGGGTGAGGGAAAATAAAAATAATCAGATTTTTACAAAAATTGAATAGGATTGTCTGTCTTTGTTTAAATGATGATGAGCTATCTTTTTAAAAATAAACCTGTTTAAAATGAAAATTGAATTGAATACAAAATATGTTAAGGCTTGTAATCTCTTAAAACATTTAAATAAAGAATAAATAAGCTGAATCCATGAGCCTGTATCACAATTTTTAAATTAAAGGTTCCCTGAATTTATAAAGAAAAAATTTGGGGGTGAACTCTGGTGGTTTAAGTCAAGCTTTACAAATATGGAACAAGAGGTCATGTATTATTTTGTGTGGGGCACTGGGGGATGTGCTTTCTGGATTCTAAAGTCTGGCAAGGTCATCAGAGCATTGGGACCTGGCATATAACTCTGGGGGACACCATGTGCATCTTATCAGGATCATCCACTGAGCCCGCCTGCGTATAGGATTACCAGGTGTCCGGTATTGAACCAGACAGTCCGGTATTTTCACCTCCTGTCTGGTTTAAAAAAAAATTCAGAAAATACTGGATACCTAAAATGTCCGGTACTTTCTGATTTTTTTCCTGGCCAGGAGGCGAAAATCCCGAGGTGTCCGGCTCAATACGGAGGCAGCCTGGCAATCCTAGTGCTTAGTGGGTTCCACAGGGGAGTTGTCTGGCCCGGTGCAGGGAGGCAAGTTGGCTTAACAATTCTCAGGGTCCTTTTTTTTTCTTTTTTTGGCTCAACAAACTTTTTCCTGCTGTGTTTTTGTTGCTGCTGTTCGCTATTTTTTCTGAAACCATCTGGCAACCCTACCTGCATAGCTTCAGACTCCCCGTTTTATAGCTTCCTTCTACAGGATCTGTGCCGGGCTCAGTTCTCAATGTATGAATATTCATGACTCCACCCTTCAGTTACCATTTTCTAACATACTAAAATGTATAGTTAATAAAGATTTGAAAATATGAAGCCATATCATGTGCTTAAAAATATGTATCATGGTGTAGCATGCCCTCCTAGGCAGCGAAAAGCTGTACCAAACCTAGTACAGAGACTTTGTTTAGTTGGAAATGGCAATGGTAATGAATGAGAAACCACCTTCCTTTAGAAAATAACTGAAGTATAAATGAAAAAGTTGGTTAAACTCGGATGATTTAAACCCAGCTTTCCACTTTGTCATGTAAATCAATCCGCCTTGCTGTCTCCAGCTCTCTCCTGGATTGTCTTGTGTGACCTTCACTAAACCTTTACCTCTGTGTGCCTCTAGATAGTAACTCACAGGGATGAAGTATTACAGTATTATTCCGGGACTGTACCTTGAAAGGACCCTCAGGGATGTTACAGTATTATTCCTTCTTGGGGGAAGAATAAGAGATAAAACATTTCCTCTTTGTTACTCCCCAGCTATCCAAACATTTCCATGGCCTTTTTGAAGGGGGTCAGAGAACTGAAACTACGCAGGATTCCTTGACCATACAATTATGCTGTGGTTTATAGATGAACATTGCCCCTAACCAGTCATGGCGGGGGTAGGGGGGGGAGGGGAGATGAGTCATTACATCCTCCTATGGTAATTAGAAAATGGCAGCAATCAAGCCTAGAATGGCCTATTGGAGACTGGGGCATTTGACCAGCTTGTGTTTTGTTGATGGAGTGCGGTGCCACCCCTGCTGCTAGTGGAACATGTGGTAGATAAAAGGCACCAGGGAGCTGCTGTCTCTACTGTTAATGATTGGGGGAGCTATCTTTGTTCTTTGTAGAGCAGAATAGAGGCTGAGCAGCTGTGGGGGGCTGGTAGATGGGAGTTGGCAAGTGGGAGGGCAAGGGAGGCATAAATTGGGTAGCAGCAGAAGTAGGGGATTAAGAGACTGAGGGTATGTCTACACTGCAGAGTTTTTCGCGAAAACGGCTGTTTTTCTGAAAAAACTTCACTTAAGGTCCACATTGCAATTGCATTCTTTCAAAAAAAAAAAAAAATCGAAAGAACAGAGGGGTTTTTCAGACATAGGTAAACCCCTTTCTACAAGGAAGAAGCCTTTTTCCGAAAGAGCTCTTTTGGAAAAAGACGTCTGGATGGGGAAGAGGGAGTTTTTTCGAAAGAAGAGGCCTCCAGGAAAAAGCACAGATGCCCTGGTGGCCACTCCGTCCATAGCAATCACAGCTTAAATGCGAGATATCTTTCGAAAAAGCAGATCGCTTTTTCGATGCACATTTGCAGTGTGGCTGCTCTCTTTTGGAGGAAGTTTTTTCAGAAGATCTCTTCCAGAAAAGCTTCTTCTGAAAGAAGCCTGCAGACTAGATGTAGCCTGAGTGTTTTGTAGGGAGTATCAGAGACACAAAACACAGGGGAGGAGGTAGAAAATACCTTAATACAGAGGTGGGCAAAAGGGCCTCTGTGGGCTGGATCAGGCCTTCCGAACGAGTTGATCCAGCCCATGGAGGCCCTACCGCTCCCCCTGTCCCAAACCCTGATTGGCCTGGGGTTGGGGAGAGCACGTGAAGTCTCCTCCCGCCCTGCGAGGGGCTCAGCACCGCATGCTCCTTGCTGGACAGGGGAAGGGTGGGAGGAGACTTTGCGTGTTCCCCCTGCCCTGCAAGGGGATTAGCACTTAATGTCAACTGCCAGCTGCTGCTCAGCTGGTGGTTGACTCTTAAGCGTGCTGCTCCCTTGCAGGGTGGGGGCAGGGAGCAAGAGACGTCAGGTGGTCCCCCTTCCCAGGCCCTGATTGACCTGGGGACAGCAGGGGGGAGCACACAGTTTCCTCCCACGGGCATGGGTACCTAAAGGGAACCACCATCTGTTCAGAACAGCTGGCGGTTCTCTCTCGGGGGGGGGGGGTAAAGACGTTGCGTGCACCCCCAACCCCCAGACCAATCCGGGTCTGTGGGTGGGGAAGCACGGAAGTGTCCTGGCCCTTTCCCTTCCACATGAGGCCTGCCCCTTCCAGGCTAGCTTGAGGCCACTTCAAAAATTTCTGAAGTGGTCCTCGGTCAAAAAATATTGCCCACCCCTGCCTTAATATGTGTATTAATTAAAAAGCGGCATGCCATGCTACAGTTTTTTGACAGAAGGGCTGGACTGTGCAACTCTTATGGATGGTGGAGAGCACTTACCCAAGTTATTCCCATTCGAATAAAGGGGATTATTTTTGTTAGTGCGCAGCAGTATAACAACTGCACAGTATGGCTCAAAATGTATTCCTATGGTCAGCTTCTGCTATCCTGTTTCAGACTGAGTCATCTCTGTCTTATGCTGTGACAGAGACCATTGAAATCAGTGAAATGCTTATGAGTGATTGGGTCAAACTGAGCCTGACAGTAAATGGGAGCTCCCACTGAAGTCAATGGAAACAGTACCAGCTTACTACTGGGGTAAAATCAGTGGGATTCCTTGCAGAGTAGAGTCCTGTTTGGTGTAACAGTGTCAGCATTGGGTAGATGTACCTTTACTTTGTAGTTTTAATGTGGAGATGAAAAACCAACACCTGACAACTGAGCATTTCTGACTCTCTTAATTATTTATTTGACAATACTCTGGGCTTAGCCTAACAGATTCTGTAAATGCCAATAATTTTTTTCATATGACGCCAGGTCTATGAAGTCTCTCTCTCTAATCAGCATATACATTGTTTTGATTGAGACAGTGGTAGCTATGGTGTTTATTAGAATGTCTCTTTGATTCCTTAGAACATCCTGAGATGACATGAGAAAAAAGTTACCTAGGAAGTTAGAGATGTGATTCCAAAAAGCTTTCTGGTGCTTCTCAGCTGACAGCTGAGTTTGGGTGTGTCCATAATGGGGTGAGTGGCTTTAACTTGGGAAAGGTGGTGGTGGGTCGAGAACCTTGAACACTAGAGACCATTTCTGGGAGAGAAGTCGAAGTCTCTGGTGGTGGCCATCCTTCTTCGTACCACAAAGAGACCAGCCCTATCCTGCACTTGTACACGATATCAGAGAAGTAGAAAAAAAGCCGTTTCTCTGGTTCCTGATCAAATGTCATAAGCCATTGCAGTGCCAAGACCTATTACTAAATACAAATCGTTCTCTTGTGGGTGTCTTCTGGCTGCCATTCAGTGCAACTTGGTAAGGTTTCCAAAATAATTTGTTTAAAGGGTTCCTGATTTGTATTTTCCTGGTCTGTCATTTCAATATGCAAACAGAACCTTTACTAAAAGCCATGCTTTATGTAACAAAGAGTAATATGTCTTTGCAGTTGTGGTTTTATTGGTCAAATAACTGTGTGCACCTTGTGATTTAATTACATGGCTTTTGAAACTATAAGATGCTAGCTCTGGGCAGTACATAATTACTATATCTCAACAATAATACTTTTGTGATCTTAAGGTGCTGGACATGAAAATTCATTCTTTTTCTACATTTCCATGGACCTTAGCATTTCAGTGTCCTTAATATTATAAATGCGACAAGGAGTCCTGTGGCACCTTATAGACTAACAGATGTATTGGAGCATAAGCTTTCGTGGGCAAAGACCCACTTCGTCAGATGCATGACGAAGTGGGTCTTTGCCCATGAAATGCATCTGGCGAAGTGGGTCTGTGCCCACGAAAGCCTACGCTCCAATACATCTGTTAGTCTATAAAGTGCCACAGGACTCTTTGTCGCTTTAGCTGCGGATCCAGACTAACACGGCTACCCCTCTGATACTTAATATTATAAATACCCATCACATGGCTGCTAGATACTATGGTGACGGGTTCAATAGAAACAGCTAAAACCAAAGCCTAGTTAATACAGGTTTCTAAGTTGTTGAGCCACAAGGGATTTTCATTAATTGCTATTTGATAAGCCTCCAAGTGTAAAGGATTATTTTCATTCTGTTAGGAAAAACATGATATGCTTTTCTTTTTTTTAAAAAAGAATCAAATGCTTTTAGATTCAAGGACTTCAACAGATACATAGACACAGTTATAACCAACATTTCAAGAACTAGTTACAAACTAGTTGTAACTAACCCTTCCGTTGTAAACTAACCCTTCAGGTTTGCGTAATCACTGTGTCCAGATTTTAGAATATATGTATAAACATCATATGCTGTTGATGAAATGAAATAAATTCTATGCAGTGATTTCATCTAGTGAGTTTAGCTGGAGAATCTGTGAGCTGCTTACAGTTTTGGGATAAAGATACTTTGACACATTCTTCTTTGCCTATAAACTGCATGCATTACCATACGCTGCAGCTTGGTTTTACATTTAGCATGCTAGGGCGCTGTGCCTTGAAGATCAGCCTTAAAAGACTTAACATGAAAAATCCTGTGCCAGTTTAAAATATCAAATTGTAGCAGTACATGGCAATTTTCCAGCAGTAGGAAGCTCAGTCTAATATACCATTTTAAGCCAGTACTTTGAGACCGTTCTTCATGCACAACTATTTCACTGTGGTGCTCTGGGCAGAAACCATACTTTTTGTGTGGCGGCGACTTTACTACTGATGAGTAGTTCTCTTAATAACACAGAGGGATGCTGTGAAGATGCTGGCAGGCATGGAAATGGGTCAGAGAGGGGCAGGGCAGTCATGTTCCTCCTTTGCTTATGGAAGAGGCAGAATATAGCTCTTAATTCATTAATAACCATCACCTTGTCCTAGTACCCCAAAAGTTGTTTGGAGGGATGGGGTTTAATCTTGGTGAGGCCAATGCATATTAAAAAACCAGCATGGTATTTCTGTGGCTCCCACCCTGGGAGGGATGCTATTTCCACAGCTCAGATATAAGGTGCCTTTAAAATGGCTCAATGGCTGAGACACCACTATTCAATGCCTTGTAAGTGCCCTTCCTATTTCAACCCCACACCTAGGCACTCATTTGAGAATGAAAGCAGAGGCGTGGGACGTTACGGTGCGCGAGGTAGGTCCCCTGCTGCCTGGAGTCCCAGCTGCCCGGGGTGCTGGCAGCCAGGCCCATTGCTGCCCAGGGGTTCTGCTGCTAGCCATAAGTTCTTGGCCACTGGCCGCGCGTGTGAGGTCACCGCTGCCTGCCGCAATTCTAAGGGGTGGTGAGGGGCGTGGATGGGGTAAGGGACAAGGGATGTACTCAGCACCAGCATGCCAAAATCTGTTCTGGGCCACGTGGGCTCTGTCATGGTTTCCAGCCTAACGCCAGCTCAAATGTTCACCTTGATTTTTATTTTAAATTAAACAAGGAAATGGCTGTTATCCGGTATGGGGAAGGGGGCCTTTAGAGCATGGGGCACTGCCTCAAAAGGGGAAAAAAAAAAGCCAATGCAACAATACAGGAACAAAACTTCCAGTTTTTATTAAAACCAAACAACCTTGTATGTCTTTCAGGCCATTCCATTGAGGAATGGCTTACTACAGTCATCTGCTCCTGTAGGACTATTCGCTCCATTGTGGGAAAAGAACCACCTGTATTGGAACAATATTTGTTCATTTTCTGACAGCAGGGGTGGAATAGAAAAGGGCAGTGTAATGTTTTTGCAGTAATAAAGAATGAGCTGCCCATCAATATTGTTTTTCTTAAACAGTACCCAGTATTAGGGATATGTCAAGATGTACATGATAGGGATGGAATAGTGTACTCAATTAACTGATAAGCAAAAGTTTATCAGTTAATTCTATAGACTACATGCATTTCTCCCCCTTCCCCACCAGTAAATTTTTTAGCAGGCTGGCCAGCAGCCTGGCTCAGTCCTGGCTTGCACCAAGTCTGGGACCTACCCCTGCTGCGGCTATGCCGGATCTGGGAGCTCAGACCTGCCCTAGATAGGGGCTGCTGCTGCTTTATTACAGACAGCACTGTGGGGCAACAGGCAGCCAGTCCACGAGGGGAAGCTGGTTTTTAAACTGGCTCCCCTTGCAGACCAGATCCTGCCTGGCACCCCATGCTGCTGCCTCTGATACAGAGGCAGCAGCATGAGGTGGCAGCAGGCTCCTTGGGAGCGGTGCCAGACAGAGCATACTGCCTGCTGGCCCAACCCCAGGGACTATAGAACAGTCAAGTTAACCAATAAGAATTCATAAGGTTAATCAACTATTCAATTAATTGATATTTAACATCCCTAGTATGTGACACGCTGAACTGAACCAGCCACACAGCTCAGGGGAGGAGGAATAGTGTGGGGCAGAGAGCTCACAAATGCACAGGATACGGAAAATTTGATTCCATAAACAAAATATAGTTGAGGTTTTGTAGCATAGACTTTTTGTTTAAAGACAGCGCTTTTTCGGAATGAAAACTAAGGATAAAGGATGAAGGACACTTGTGACCAGGGTCTAAAAAGATTATCTTTTCCCAGCTGGGAAGAGATGCACAATTAATCCCTAACTTAAGGGGCAGCTACTGCCTTGGAGCTTGATCCCCAAAGTCCATGGAAAAACTCCCATTGACTTACTGGGGTTGGCTCAAGCCCTTTATATACTGCTGCAGTTATCAAACTACCACTGCAGAAAACTACATAGACATGAATCTCTGCAACTATTCCCATCCTGGCTTACCATAAGGCTATCCTTACTGAGCTGCTTCTGAGTTTTGCCTGTTAAACAACCTTTAAAACAAGGGGACGGGGAAGGCTAATAGAGGAATAATGTTTTAAAGATATAGGCAAATGTGAGCAATGGAAAACAAGCTGCCATTCAGTTTCATTAACAAGGCTGTCCGTGTATATGCCTGTCATCAGGGCTCAGGTGCAAAGCCTATTGTGGTAGATATGTGTGTTTTCTAAATAATGCCTAAACAGCAAGAGGTCAAGTCAGACCTGGCAGCCGGCAGCCCAGATTATGGTTCCTAATTAAAAAAAACACAGCACTGTTTATTAAAAGACAAGGGACTAGGGATAAATTCACCCTTCTGCTGATCAAGGCAGGCCTCTCTCCCCCTTTCAATGTTACCCTTTGAGATGTAAACGCCATGGGGGTGCCACCTGGAGTGCATCCATTGTGCCAAAGAAATAAGGGTTTAGGATCATTCTCAGCACAGAGTAGGGCCACCAGCTTATGTACAGTAAATGGCACCCTTATTTCTACCAACAATGGGCCTTTATTAGGATGTGTTCTCGCTCCATCTTTTTTGTGTGTGTGTGTGTGTGTGTGTTAGCAGACACAACGGAAACTTGGCTTAAGCAACTGCTTCCTGGAGGCTGCCCCCAATCAGTTGCTCAATGAAGGCGGCCTTCTATGAAGGAAGGAGCAGAACTGGACTCCACCATTGTTTTGAGAGACTCTTTGGGGTGCTCCTTTAAGCCAAAGTTACTCAACAAGGACAGTCTCATGTACAGGTCTCACTGAATACCCTGGCTTATGTTAATTTCGTCAGCTTTTGTTTCAGATCTAGAACTCTTTCATTTGCTAGTTCAGTGCTGCTGGCTAAGTCATTTGCAGTCAACAGCTCTTCTTGTCTCCTGGGGAGGAGGTACCTACTCCCTGAGAACTGTCCCCATTTGGGAATCTGGTAGTTTCCTCAAGCTGGTGCAACTGTCTGCTTGCAGCTCGCTGCTGCTGCTCCTTCAGTTCCATGTAGGAGCGGGAAAAAGTGTGAAAGATGGATGTCACTGGGAAAGCCATCAGCAAAATACCACTCAAGATACTGCTCAGGGCGACTACCTGTCCCGGGATGCTCCGAGGTACCATGTCTCCATAGCCTACAGTTGTCATGGAGATAACAGCCCACCAGTAGCTGGTGGGGACACTTGTGAATTCTTGCTTGGCTCCCAGTTCACTCTCTGCCAAAAAAACCAGTGGAGAAAAGAGTGCCATGGCAACACACAGGAAGAGGACAAGGAGTCCAAACTCCCTGGTGCAGCGGCGCACAGTGAGTCCCAGCGTCTGCAGCCCCAGGGAATGACGTGCCAGCCTCATGACATACAGGATGCGGAGAGCCCGCAGGAAACGCAGAACCAGGCCTGCTCGCTCCAAGTACTTGTTTCCTACACCGCTGCTGGGCTTGCTGCTGCTGTTTTTGGCAGAGACCGAATCCATTATCAGAGAGATGTAGAAAGGCAAGATGGCCAAGATGTCGATGATGTTGAGGGGGGTCTTCAGGAAGGCGCACTTGCTTTCTGCCTGAATGGAGCGCAGGAGGAACTCAAAGGAGAACCAAGCCACGCAAACAGTCTCCAGCACAAAGATGTCGTAGCACTTCTGAGAACATTCACCCTAGCACAGGAAGGGGGAGAAAACAGAAAAGAATAAAAGATTTAGCCACAGAACCAACACAAGAGTTTAATGGTGCTTCTTAGAGACACCCTCCAGGATAGTTTAAAATCACTGGTCACAAAAAAACCAATCACAGAAAACATTTAGAACGAGCAATTAAGAAAACAGAATAACTGACATCAGGAGAGAATGTGGATGGCTCGACTGGCTGTTGATGCAGATTGGCAGGTCTGCATTTGAAAGCTATACTGATGCACTGCTTTCACCCTCATGCGGAAGACACTGGATGCCAGTGTGGAAGAATTCTCTCATTGACTTAACACTCATGTGGCCCACTCACTAGCCTACATTGGCCATTGCTGGGCTAGGATAGGCTTTGGGTGGTGAAGACCCCCATTCAATCCCTCGTCAGCAGCAGAACAGAGAATTGAAACAGGGATCTTCCACCTCTCAGGCGATTGCCCTTGTCACTGAATTGGAGGTGGATATTTCTTTGTCTAGCTTGTCAGAGACATTCCATTTGAATGAAATAGCTATTGGGGCCATGGCAAACAGGAGATTCACTCTTTTCCCCCCAGTGGGTAGGGTACTCACCTTGCATTGGCAGGAAAAGCTGCCCCACAGATGTGGTGCTATCCACACCGGGCTTAGGGGCGTGGACTGGTCAAATCCCTGAGGGATGTAGTTCACCTGAAGTACTTCCCTACATAGCTCAGGCCTGAGAGTCTGTGGTGGCACAATACTGGACCCAGAACAGGGAGATGTTTAAAGAATGATGGATCAGCCTTTGCATTAACATTTTATTTATAAATAATTCACACAGAGTTAGATGTTTTAATAAATAATTGACTTCCGCCAGTCAACATGTTGTTTATGACTGGGGCTTATGCCCGTCTATAATGCTTTTAAAGGAGGTGCTTAGAATGGTCTATAACAGTGTTTCTCAAACTGTGCTCCGCGGAGCCCCTGGGGCTCCACGAGACATCTCCAGGGGCTCCGTGAAGTTGACAAACTGGAAACATCGATAGGTACAACATATACAATCAGTGGACCGCTGGGGCGCCGCATACATTTTTACGCATGTTAAAGGGCTCCGGAGCCCCAAAAGTTTGAGAACCGCTGGTCTCTAACATTATTCACAGGTTACTCTTGAAGGCATTCTGCACCAAACAATTTAATTCCACACACGCTATTTTCAAATTCCGCAAATTTGAGTTGTCAAATCACTGTGATGGCTTCGGCATGGCAGAGCGGCGTACTGGCCACTGGCTCCAAATGAGAGATCACGGTGCAGCTCCCCATCCCAGGATACAAACTCAGTGCTGAGCCCGCACCCAACCCTGACACAGTGCCAGGACCAGGAATCTTACTTTAAAGTAAGATTCTGGTTCACTTGCAGTTGGGCTCCCGTTTCAAATATTACTTAACTCCAGTTCAATGAGTTTCAATGAGCCATTGTATTTTCTACATCTGAGCAGCAGCACAAGAGTCAGTAGTAACGCAATGGCTGGAAGTAACAATGAAGAATCTTTTTAATCCATCCTTCAGTCTGCTGCCATAAATGGGGGGGCCCTGAGCAGCAGCGTTGCAATGAGGAGAATTGAGCTCAGCTGCACGGCAGTACGCCCTGCAGTATGCGAATTGATAGCCCTTGTAATTGCCAGCCTTTAAAGTGCAAGTGCAGATGCTGTAGAAACAAGCCAGGTTCTGCTCTGCAGTCTTGCCACAAAAAACCCTAACTGTAGCACTTGGAATTTACCAGACACCTGCTTCATATTAACATGGCAAAGACTGAGAAAATAAAACCAGGGATTGTTTCCCATAAGTGGCACCTGTGCAGCACAATAGCACATAAATCACCAACAAAACGGGACTCAACTGGGGCACCGGCCATGCCAAAGGTATTTATGCACAGCTTGATCATCTTCCATGGGGAACGCCAGCACTTTTTGCTGTAAAAAGATGCCCAAGATCTATAGGTTGGGCTCACAAAGCAGTGAAATTCCGACATGTTCAAGGAGACGCTTCTCCCCCGCCCCGGCCCCTTTGGGGCTGTTCCTATAATCCCATTTCTCCAGGAACTAGTGGAAAATGGAAGCATTTCACAACTGGGAACAGGATTGCACTCCCAGGGTTTATGGCATCTGGGACAGGATATGTCTCCCCCCCCCCCCCCCACACACCCATTCATTCCCGTCCTTTTTTAAGCTTGACCCAGTGCCCTTTTCTAATACTTGCCATTATCACTCACACACCATCTACATTTTTTGTTAGTCTCTAAGGGTATGTCTACACTTGCACCCTCTTTCGAGGGAGGGATGCAAATGTAGAGAATCGAAATAGCAAATGAAGCAGAGATTTAAATATCTCGTGCTTCATTTGCATAATCACGTTATGGCGCTATTTTGAAATACCAAATGCGGAGTAGATGCGGTTATTTCGGGAGAACCTTATTCCTCATAAAATGAGGCTTAACAGTTATTTCGGAAGAAGGGTGTTCTCCCGAAATAACTGCATCTACACCGCGTTTTGTATTTTGAAATCGCGCCATAATGCAATTATACAAATGAAGCACGGGATATTTAAATCCCCGCTTCATTTGCAATTTTGAATGTCTTCATTTGCATCCCTCTCTCAAAAGAGGGTGCAAGTGTAGACATACCCTAATGGGCTGCAGGACCATTCGTTGAAGTTTTTTCAGTTACAGACTAACACTGAAACCTTAAACCTTGTTAGTCTTATTTTAAAAATCTAGTCACCTGCACTGTTTTTATGCTTGTTCACCTCCCTTGATTTTTATCTGTCTACATCCCCATCCCCCATATTCTCCCTCTTCTTTCAGCTCGTTCTCTTTTTTTTTTTTTTTTTTTTTTTTAAGTAAAACTGGTTCCTGTCTTCCCACTTTTTTTTTTGAGCTGGTCTTCCTGTTTTTCCTTCTTTTCCCTTTACCATGTGATCTAAAGGGTCTTCCTGGTTTGCCTCTGGCTGCATTTGCAATCCTGGCTCGTTGCCACTACCTTGGCATCAACATACAGTACTGAACTGCTGTCTCTCTGCCTTTGCGCAGCATGGAGCACATCTCAAGGTGGCGCTGGAATTCTGTGCCCCTCCCCCAATAAATAAAAGTCCAGGACAATGTTAGCACATCCTCTCCTGGCAGAAATCCCGGCTGACGTCAGAACTGGAGATGGAAAGTCATCAGATATTGGATCAAAGTTGATCCCATTGGCGTCCAAGCAGGCTGGAGCCAGAATAGGAGAAATTCTATTCACCAGAATGAATGGACCTTTCGCTAGCGTGACCAAATTTGCCCCGAGACTCTATTCAGAACACCATCAGCTAAGTTTCAAATACACCTGAAGGAGGCTCAAATGTACTGGGAAGTCCCACACTGTCATATCGGTCTCCATATTTTCATTTGCATCCAGGAACAAAGTGCTGGAAAGCGAGAGAGCGAGCTCAAGTGTGCAAGCAGCAATTGCTGCCAGTGAATGAGAAGTTTGACATTTATTGTGGTCTGTTCTAACAGAGTCATCTTGCTCACAAATGACCTTCAGGCTGAGTCTGAACAGCAGACAACCAGAAATTCTGATGGAAAATATTAGAGCAAGATATTGGCTTTGATTTGCCTTTTTGTGCCAAAGTACATAGCTAGTATTGGCAAAGATTCTTCCGTCAGAGAACTGTATTAAAATGGGTCACACTCACAAAAGGTCACTCAGCCATTACAGGAAGTATTCACATTCTGCATTTTTATGGCTGCCCCTTTTCTTTATCACAATGTCTTGTCACTGCTCCTTTCATCGTGTTGACAATGCGGGGTGTGAGGCTGGGAGATGTTCAGCAGCTTCCAAGAGGTGCTGAGAGCATTCAATTCCTACTGGAAACGCTAGTGCAAGGTGAGGGCCCAGAGCTACAAGAATGATTCAAGGTTTGAAAACCTGCCTTACAGTGAAATACTAAAGGACTCTTTAGTGTAGCAGACAAAAGCAAAATAACTGCAGACAGTGGAGAGCCAGTGGCAGGAAGATGAATCTAGGTAAATTCAGCCTAGAAATAAAGCACCGATTTTTTTACAGTTAAGTGCTGGAACAACTTACCTAAGGGCACAGTGGGTTAGATCATTCATAGATTTTAAGGGATCCATATGATCATCAGTTTGAGGTCTTGCATAACACAGACTAGAGAATTTCACCAAGTGATTCCTACATCAAACTCATAACTTCTGGCTGAGCTAAAGCATCTGTTTGAAGGACAGCCAGTCTCGATTTGAAGACCTCAACAGACAAAAGACTCCACTGTGCCCTTAGGTACTCAGGGTGAATAAGGGTACAGGTTGAACCTCTCCAAACTGGGACACTCTGGTTCAGTAATATTTGTGCTCCAGCAGGACAAACTATGGATGTTCCAAGACCAGAGAATCCCAGTGGAGTGCTGGGAGCCCTGCAGGCTGGCAGGGCCGTGGGCTGCCCGGCAGGGCCAGGAAGCCCAGTGGGGCTGGCGGGAAAGAGGACTGGCAGAGAGACCAATGGCTGGGCCGGAGCTTGAGGAGCTGGTAGCAGGGGCGCATCTTTTTCTAAGACTCCCTCTGTGACCTTGGGTAAGTCACCTGCCTTCATGCCTCAGTTTCCCATCTCCCTAATGAGAATAATCCCTGGACTCCCTGGGGTGTTGAGACTCAATATATTGAAGAGTGTGAGATGCTCAGTGATGGGCACCATCTAAGTACCTAAACCGGATTAATCCTGGAGCACATTTTCTTATTTTTGTCACAGTTATGCCAAATGTGAATAAGTTTAAACACACAAGGTTGCTGGTGTTTTTCACTAAAAGATTCCTGAATGTTCACTTCTTTAAAATTAACATACTATATTGTGATATTTTAATATAATATGTAAACAAAAACTTAATGGTGAATACCAAGTAAAAGGAACTCTTCAGCCCCACCTATGAATTTTACATTAGCACAGGATATATTATTAACAAATTAATAAAAAAACCTGCCCCATCCAACCCCTCTCCAAGTATTACTACACTGAAATGATCAGTCCATTTAATCACACCTAGGTTTGAATTGGCCACTGCATCCAAAAGTCATTTTTATGACCTCAACAAAGATGGCTCCCTCCAGGCGCCTTAAACTTGCTTCAGGCTCCTCTTCCTCCTTTGAAGAAAACTTAGTCCTTTCCTGCCCCCACAGAAAGTAATTTCTATTTAAAATTAAAGTTTATCTAATGTTTGAAGCTAAGGGGAAGAGGATCAGAAGCTGATAACATTTGCTATGGATGAGGAGTGCTGACCATGGGAATTAGCAGAAACTGAGAAACTGTTACACGTCCCACGCAAAAATTTTATGACCAACACTGAGTGAAACAAATTGCACTTACTGTCCCCAAACTCTCTGTACTGACTGGAGAAGCTGGCCTGTTCTTGGGGCTATGGCAGGACTATGTCTTCTTTTGTTGTGATAGCTTTTGTTTTAATCTCTCGATGTTGCTGCTAAGGTTTAAGCTACTTAAGTCACAGAGGCAGATTACTCTCCGCAAAAAACATGCACCAGTGTGATTTTTAAGGTGACAAACAAGAAAAGGAGGAGAAAGAGAAAAAGAAACCTAGAACTATGGCTCTAAGAGGATAGTGATTGCTAAATATGACTGATTATTATTACACAGCACTTTCACTACAAAGTGCTATTTACCTCGCATCATTTTCTACTCATGAGCAGCCTGCTGCATAACCTCAGCTGTGGCTCTCTTTGAAAATGGCTCACAAGGGAGATCCATGCAGAGTGCAATGCAATTTGGATAAGATGGTGTTATCCAGCCATCTTGAGTTCCTGACAGTGGAGAGCTAAACAGTGGACAGGCAGGCTGCATCGGCCGTACCAGTGCAGAAGGGAGAGGACTCTTAGTGCCAACCCTGTTTCTCTAGAGACTGGATGCAGCCGCACAGGCGATCATTGGAGCTAATGGTGACACACCCCATAACAATAACGGCTGCAAAATGGGATGACCAGGAAGAGAAAGACAGACAAGAAGGAAAGAGTAATATAGGTATTTTTTTACACCTCAAGCGCTATTTCATGACAACGATTCACAGAAAAGCACAACTGCCACTATTGTTTTCAAAAGACATAACTACAAGGCCCTGAGCCTTGCCATGAAGTATCTGGCCATCGGTACTGTAACATGTGCAGAATCTGCAGGAATCAGACAAAAAAAACCTCATCACCCAGTTTGAAACAAGGTTTCAGATTTACAGCCTAGAGAAGTAATTCTCAGCCCTCGGCCTGCAGGCTGCATGGGGCCCAATTAGCACATAGTTGTGGCCCAGCTCAGCTGTGTATTAAAGGCCACAGGCTCCAGGTTGCTGATGGTCCCACATGGAGGGCTCTGGACTGTCAGGCCAGCGTAGCTGGTTCTGGGTTCCCGGTGGCAGAGTCTGAGGTCCTACTGGCTGGCTACTGCCTAGCCTCATAAAGCAGGGTGGTCTGGGGTCCTGTTGGGGTCTGTGCAGCAGGATCCAGAGTCTTGGTGGGATCCAGGGTCTGTGAACCCAGCTGATTTCTAGCCCCACATGGAATGGAGGAGTGTGGGGCTGAGTTTGGGGTTAGGGTCCTGGCTGCCATCCAGATAGCAGGATCTGAGGTCCAGGGTTGGGATGCTGGCTGCTCCCACTCCCCCAGCTCTCTCTGCTCCTGGGCCCACTCTGTGAATGGGGTCTCTGGGTGGAGGGTGCTGAGGTCTGTGGGAGGATTTAGGTGCGTGGTCCTGTGGTTCTCAACCTGCAGCCCAGGTAACACGTTGTGTGTTGCCTTTGCGACCCATGATGACAAATATATTGAGAACCACTGGCCTAGCAACTTCCTGGGTTGTAGAATTTTGTGACACATGGAATAGAAGCCTCCTTTCCATGAGTGCTTTTAGACATGATTGGGTGATTCAAATTGGAACTTCCACAGCAAACTTCTGATTGTTAGGCATGGAGAAGAGAGACCATTTCATAATGATGCAGGCATAAAATTCTTTGATTAGAATTTGTAAAGGTTTTATGCAATGCATTTTATGCAACCTGAGATTGCCTCAATAGAAAAAAAAAAAAATCTGTGCTCTCCCTCACTCAGTAACCAAGCTGGTCAGAACTCAGAAATGTCAACTTTGTGTGCAAGTGCACCTGAACATCAACCAAAAATATAGCTTGTTATTTATTATTTGGATTACTGTAACGCCCATTGTACTAGGCACTGTGCAAACAGATCACAGAGACAGTCTCTGCCCCAGAAAGCTTACAGGCTAAGTGTAAGACTATAGACAACAGATGGTTAAACCAAACAAATAGGAGGAGCACAAAGGAAATGAGACAAACCTTTGTTCAGGTCTGAGGTACAGAGACATGGGGATTTAAAGGATGCTGTCAATGGGCTTTGGGCTCATAGGGTGGGTCTAAACTACACCCCTCTGTCAGCAGAGGGATATAGATTAGGCATGTCGATATTGCAAATGAAGGCAGAATTTAAATATACCACACTTCATTTGCATAATGGTGGCTGCCGCTTTTTTTCTAAATGGGGCTTTTCCGAAAAAAAAACCCCACCAAAACCCGGCAGTTTAGACGGGGATCTTTTGAAAATAAAACCCTTTTTTGACAGATCCTGTACTCCTCAAAAAATGAGGTTTACAGGATCTTTCGAAAAGGTTTTTATTTTCAAAAGATCCCCATCTAAACTGCCTTTTTTTTTTCCCCAAAAAGCCCGGTTTCGGAAAAAAGAGGCAGATGCCATTATGCAAATGAAGCACAGGATATTTAAATCCCGGCTTCATTTGCAATACGAACATGCCTAATCGACATCCCTCTGCTGACAGAGGGGGGTAGTTTAGACACACCCATCAACTGGAGTTTGTGTAAGCTTTACCAAAACATAACATTAACAAAAAATATCGTTATAAAATGTAGTAAACAGTAGCACTTATTAAATTAAAATATTCCCCTGGACTGCAAGCAATAACTTCCCTGAGCATGCACATCAGAACTAGAAAGTGAAACTGACTCTCACCAGTCACTTTCATTGTCCACAGAATCACAGCAATTGCAGTGGAAGAGACACAATACATCATTTAGCCCCTTCCTTGCTTCCAGCTAGCATAGGACAGAATTATCCAAGGCACGTAAAATACAAAAAGAAAACGAATAGCAAGTAATTCAAAACTGAACAAGTATTTCATCTGAAAGAATATTTTGTTGTTACAGCTCAGTGTTATTGTACTTGGCTATCACAGGGATGACTGTGCTCTAATGCTGTGATTGTCAAACAAGCCTAAGGAGTTGAATCGAGTCAGATTCCTTCTGATTTTGTTGAAAATCCCACTCTGCCTGCCTAAGCACTGTAGACAATATATGCAATATGAGTAAGGGTATTTTTTAAAAATGAGTGTTACGTTCACTATAGCTCAACTTCTAAAACACGATGTTTGATAAGGAAATGATAAAAATGTCTTTTTTATTAAAATTCCCATTAATGAAAGCAGAACACCAAAGTATCACAAAGAGGTGATAATAGTGATGAATAAGATGGGATTTAATGCAGCTGGAGCCAAGGGAACACAGTTGTTATAATCAGAGAGAGAGAGATTAATAGAGGGCTGCATAAAGAGTTGGAAGTGGAGTGTTCCCTTGAGATAGCAATTACCCTTGGCATTTTCTATTTCATCTTTCTACATTATTTTTCATTAAAACAAATAAAGGATTTAATCTAAAAATGACAGGAGTTCTACATCTAAAATAGCTCAATGTAGTGAGGCTCATGTGACAATCTGATATTCTTTGTGCAACAAATACTTGGCCTGACATCCTACAGGCCCAAATAGTTATATTCTGGCCCATTTTAACAAAGCAGACTATAGCTTGGAATTCTAAACAATTCAACCACAGTTGTTATGCACAAACTGCCTTAACATCTGAAATTAATTTTTTGTCAGGTACATTTTATAAAATAAGGTTTCCACTCCAGTTACGTATTATTTAAATGGTTCATTCATAAACATACATCTATTCCCAATGCTGACCACAGAATGAAGAGGATACAGTGTGTGTCAATGAAACCCCAAAGGCTAAACAGTCTCACTTCTCTATATAAGGTATTATTCCCTTGAGTAGTAGCTGAAAGCCTGTACCGGTGCATGGGTGTGGCAGCTGAACCAAGCAATCCACCCTTTGTGCAGTCTCCCTCATACAGCTAATGAAATTATTCTGTGCAAACTAACTGCAGAGTTACGGTGGGGATTGGTTGAGTTTCCTCTGATACTAGTGTGGCTTAGGACTCTAGGCATGACATAGATACATGCCTTGCCACAGCCGTACACCAACATGGGTAAACATCTGAGAAGTCAAACTAGCTAAGAACTTAAAAAACTGGATAGCAACAGACTGTGAATCCCAGAGATGACCAAACCCGGTGATACTTTGAACAAAAGCTGCTGCCCACCTCGCTTGTAGCTGCTTCCATCATTTCACACTGACTGTACAGAAATTGTAGGGTACGGAGTGACACAACAACAATCCTGGAATCTTCTTATATAAATTATTTATGAGTTTCTCTGTTAAAACATGGTCTCTAATTAAAGGCTACTGAACTGTAACTTTGTTGGGATTTTTCTAATTACAACAGCTCCACATGATCACACAAAGCACAGATAAGAAGAAATCCTACATAGGTCTGCTTTTCCTCGGCCATTTTTATGCAGCTATAACTCAAGTGACTGCCCAGGAGTTCCCCTGGCTTAAACCAACGCATGAAGAGAATCTTAGCCAATGCATCTGTGTGTGTACGTGTGGTCATGGGCCGTCTTTAATCCTAGTGCTGGATGGGGAAGAAATGAAAATCTAGGTGGGTTGAAAGATGACTTTTTTTTTTTTAAGATGTTCTTGACATTTTGTTTGTTTTAGCAGCAGGATTCTTAGAAATGTAAACAAATGACCCTAAAGAACAAAGGGGCAAACAGAACCAATTGAAAAGCCAATATAGAAATGCCTCTGCAGTTTTATATGTTGCAGAATATGAATATATGTAGGGCCCTATCAAATTCACAGCCATGAAAAATGCATCAAGACAGTGAAATCTGGTTCCCCCCCTATGAAATCTGGTCTTTTGGGTGCTTTTACCCTGGCCTATGCTATACAGCTTTTACAGGAGAGACCAGCATGTCTAAAATTGAGGGTCCTGACCCAAAAGGAAATTGTGGGAGAGGGTATTTTGGGGTGGGGGGGTCCCATGTACTGTCACCCTTACTTCTGCGCTGTCTTCAGAGCTGGGCAACTGAAGAGCTACAACTGTTGAATGGGTACCCAGCTCTGAAAGCAGCATCCTGTCATTAGCAGCGCAGAAGTAAGGGTGGCAATATAGGTCCGGCACCCTCGGGACCAGAGCAGTCCCAAACCAGGGGCTCCGCTTCCACTCCTGTCCACTGGGATCCGCTTCTGGCCAGGGCTGTGCTCCTTGCCATGCTGGCCCTGCTGCCACCAGTCCCGGCCGGGGCTGCATTTCCCACACCAACAGCCCTGTTGCCAGCAGCCCCAGCAGGGGCTGTGCTCCTCCCTGTGTTGGCCCGGGCTGTGCTCCCAGCTGCTGGACCTACTGCCGCGGGCCAGGGCTTCGCTCCTGACCCTGATCGCCCTTGCTCCCAACCAGGTTCTCTGGTCCAGCAATATCCATGGTTCTGCCAGAGCACGGATGTTGCTGGACCAGAGTGTGCCGGATTTCAGAGGTTCAACCTGCACCATACTTCTGCTCTGCCTCTAGAGCAGGGCTGCCAGCCAGTAACCACCGCTCTCCAGCTGCACAGCTCTGAAAGCAGCTCTGCCCCCATAAGCAGTTCAGAAGTAAAGGTAGGAGTACCCACCCCCCCAGAACTCCTTTTTGGGTCAGGACACCTAAAATTGCAACACCATGAAATTTCAGATTTAAATAGTTGAAATAATGAAATTTACAATTTTTAAAATTCTATGACTGTGAAATTAACCAAAATGGATTGTGAATTTGGTAGGGCCCTAAATATATGTAAGGCAATTTAATTTAATTTAATTTAATTTAAGGGGACCAGTCAGTGATATGTCTACATAACTCATTCACCAAACCTGAAAGAGCTGAAAAAATTAAAATTTTCCAAATGTGTAAGTTCTTTCACAGATCAGTTCTTCAGAATTTTTTTAAAAGTAAAGTAACACTGCAAAAAGCTTAGATTAAGTTTAACTTCCTTTCAATATCAAAGGATAAAGGAAGAGCAGTTGTTTAACAGGTAAGAGATACAGGTTGAACCTCTCTAGTACAGCACCCTTGGGACCTCGCTGGTGACAAACCAGAGAATTTGCCAACCACGGGAGGTCAATAGTGTCTAGCAGCAGTACTAACACTTCCATTGCAGGCCCGTACATGGGGGTGTGTGAAGGGTGTGAATGCACCTCCCACGGTGACACTCTAATGGCTAAGCAGGGTCTGGGACTGCCCAAGGCAGGGGGGAGAAATCAGCATTTTAAGGAGGGGAGGAGGGAAAGCGCCTTCCATACAGAGATACCTGCCACAGTGGGCCCCTCAAACCCACCACTGTTTCCCAGGTGCTGGGTTCACCAGTTAACTAGCGAGCTTGGAGTTGCCCCATGCGGGGCCAGGGAGTGGAAAAGCAGGCTCTGTGTTCCCACAGCCATTGTCCCGGGGGAGGCGCATTACCCCTTGCCAGTTCTAGTTCCCAGCGAGCCCCTCAGGCCGGGATTAGAGTGAGGGGCAATTTCCCTTAGCACTGCAGTGCTGGTTAAAGGCACTTTGCGGAGCTGGGTGTGCCCTGGGCACAGTGCTGCAAAGCGAGTGGGGCCAAGCAACAGTTTGGGCACAAACTGTCCCAGCAAAGGCAGGCTCCTGGCTGGGGAATGTGGGTTTTTCCTGGGGTGGGAGTGAGCTTGGGCTCGCCGTTTTCTGGGCTGCTGCTGCTTCCTTGGGGTAGGTAGCTAAATAGCTCCCTAGGGTCACTAAGAGGCAGCAACCCGCACGGCTGCTGGGCCTTTACTTGGCTTTGCATATCACCTTAAACCCCTCATACACATGTCCCTCGGTGAGCTACAGTGCACACACGTGTGTGTGTGTGTGTGCGCTTGTGATCACTGTAGCCTGCAGTGGGTGAGCACGTGCGTGTGTCTGTGTATGTGAAATCACCCTGGCCGCCTGTGTGTATAAAACAATCATTTTACCAATCACTGTTTCCACTCAAATTTTTCATTAACTTCTCTCATGCACACTCATTGCAAGACTATTTTGAACTCCTTTATATTTAAAAAAATTGCAGTCCACATTTATAAAAAAAAAAAGCACCACAGAAATTCCTGCATACGGGCCTGCATTGGTTTCGGGGCTCTTAGAAGACGTTTAGGGGTAAAATGGAGCTAAATAACAGCACAGAACACTGAGAGCCAGGACTGATGGCTGTAAACAAACTTTGGGACTGCAGGAAACTTGACCACGCCTATGAAAAGTGGACCTGCGGCTAATGTTGCCAGATCAGATAGTTCTGAGCTAAAGAGGTTCAAACTGTACTTAAAAAATCAGAAATACTTGATGCAAATGGAAACCGGTGTTCAGGTAAAACCAGGGACATCGAGGCTATCGCTGGGCTAAGTGTTTGCAGCTGCGCTACTGCAAGCTCATGAGTGTAGTTGTTCTAAGACAAGAGGAGAGAGCTCTCCTATCAGCTTAATAACTCCAGCCCCCACGAGCAGCAGTAGCTATGCTGATGGGGAGTTCTCCCTCTGCCACAGCGCTGGTGCTTAAGTCAACATGAGTAATGCCGCTCTGAGAATTGGCGAATTCACACTGTGGAGCAACATAATTTATGTCAACTTAAACTGTAGTGTAGCTAAAGTCCTAGAATGAATCAGCTGCTCGGAGAGATTCCAGTATACTAACTACTGACTATTGTATCATTTCCATTGAGCCACCTTGTTATTTTGGATCATCCCGGACAAAGGAAACAAACTGCATGTTGATCTCCCCTTTAAGTGTATATGCCCAATGTAAACCCTCTACTATTCTTCCTACAGGAGACATGGTGAGCTTCCCTCTTTCTGTAGGAAAGGATGTTTTTATGTCCTAAGGCTCTCACCAAGAACAAAAGAACAGCCCAATGGAATATGATGGTTTCTCTTCATACCCATGGTTTCTCAGCATTGCTTTTGCTTTTGTGCATTACTGATCATTTTAGGATTTCTCTGATACATTAACCACTTGCCTTGAGTGACTATTCCTGCCATTACTTGAGTATGTTAATAAGTTGCCTTGAGGATATTATATGCCTATAATGCTGTACAGATATCATATGCCTCTGATAATTTTTGTTTTGGAGATTCTGTGTGTAGTTGTCTTGAAATAACTCACCATCTGAGGGTTACGGCAGTGTATTTGATTCAGAAATACATTTTCCTTAAGAAGATTTTTCCCTTAAATTAAGCATAGGTCTTTGTGTAGAAGGTTCCCAATAGACAACTAGCCTACTGTCCCTGTAAATTGATTTTCCTTCTAGTTTTCTCTTCTTTGAAGAGTTGAAATCACTCTTTCCTAAACATTTCAGGAGTAATGATTATGTATATTGTTGGTGGGTTTTTTCCAATACATAAAAAGCTAACATGAAAAAATCTGGAAAATATAGTTAGTGTCCTATTTTAAGATTACAATCTGGAGACAAAAAGTATTTTAGAAACCAATTCTGACACCCTTATTGATAATTAAGCAGTATCTGAAGTCAATGGGATTGTTTGCAGTATAAGGTTCTATTTAGCATGACTAAGGGTGGCAGAATCTGACCTTTACTATGAAAAAAAAATTGTGAGAGATAATAGTAAGCCAATGTTGTCTACCCCGTCTCGCAGTGAACCACAAGCAAGTGCTATCATCTAGGGATGTTAAATTTAGATGAATCAACTAATTGAATAGTTGATGGAATTTCCATTGACTGCTTGATTAATTGATAAGAGCGCCTCCGCCTTTGAAATGTAGCAAGAGCCCCGCCGGCTCTTGCTACATTTAAAAGGCGGAAACACCGCAGCTCCTGCTCCCCCCAGCACCGGCTCCTGCTCCCCCCTTGCTGCCTCTCTCTGATAGAAACAGCAAGGGGGGAAGGGAAAGCGACTAGTTGAGTGACTAGTTGACTAGTCACTTACATCCCTACCATCATCATCTAGAGCTCATCTGAAATATGCAGCAAAAATTATGAATGATTCTTTTTGCATATTTTTCTTAAATGTGTGTGTCGGCACCCAATTAATGGAATAACTCTCCAAAATAATCCCATCCGTTCAACCGAGGACGGCACAGATGACAATTACTTTTGATTTCTAAGGCTCTGATCCTGCATCTGTGAGAAGTCACATTGACTTCCAAGGGACACTGCAGGATGGTTCGTCCCTACCGATGAATGAGGAGGATCGGGTTCTAAGTAACCATGCTCAAGCATTTGTTTTCCATTATCGATTCCTTCCTTTCTCCCTGCAGCAGTAATAGGATGGATGGATGACTTATCAGAAGGAAGAGCGTTCTCTTGGTGAGATAAACCTTTCGCTCTCAGGGTATGTCTACTCTAAGCAGCTTTTAGTGACAAGGCTGTTTGCTGGCACTTTTGCTGACAAACTACTTCCTCCCCCTACAAGGGGTTTTCACTTTGTTGGCAGGAGAGAGCTCACGCTTTCACTTGGTGTTCCAAAACGCTGTTGCTTATAGGGGAGGGTTAAAGCAACCTTGAACGACAAAAGTTGTTGTCAATTAAGCGTGAGAGTAGACATGCCCTTTGATTCCATTTACTCAAGACTATTGCATTGTAAAACAGAATATCTGTCTCAAAAGCTCTGACATATAAGTAGAACAATAATAATTCCAGCCAGACAGCTTGAGCCTCAGAGTACAGCATGTCACTGAAAGCATATTTAGTTTCTGTTTATTCCCTGTCCAGAAGGGATTTAGACATGTTTTCTCCCTGCAAGGAGACTCCAAACCAGACCTAGAATCTATGCTTGGGTACCAATTTCAAATTTCACAATAACAACAGAGTGTAAGGTGGTTAGCATAATATCAACTCATGCTAACACCTCTGGTTTACTACTTCTGAGCCACGTACAAACAATGAAGAAGATACTGCTCCTGCCAGAGGAATTTGCAATCCAAGGCCCTGATCCTACAAGTTATTCCTTATGGGTTGACTCCTGCAACCAGAGAGAGACTTACTGAAGTGAACAAGGTTCCACATAGGCACAAGGATCCACTCCTGCAGAGTCTGTTGCCAGATAGGGACCTAAATCAGATACGGGGCTTTACATCGGCATAGATTTTTAAAGTACTAAAATGGAATATTTTCTGTACTTCTTAACCCCCCACTTGTGTTTCAAGGAAAACAAAGGAGAACGTTACATTTTCCATACACACTAGAGCAGTGTTTCTCAACCTTTTTTGAATAAAGTACCCCTTTTTCAAAAAAAAAAAAAAAAAAATTATAAGTACCCCCAGTACCTACAGTTTTCAGACACACAACATTTTTTTCTACCATTGCAACACATTTGTTTAAACAACTTAATCATAGCTGGGTGGGTGATTAAATTTTTGGGTGTAAAAAGTACAAAAATAATAAAGCACTGTAAAACAACACAAAAATTCAGTTTTCTCTACATTTCAGTTGTGTTGACGTACCCCCCCAGACTTTTCTCGAGTACCCCTAAGGGTACTAGTATCACTCGTTGAGAAACACTGCACTAGAGCAGGGATAGGCAATAATTTTTGCCACTCCAAGATTTTGGAAAGTGGTCAAAGGCTGCTTTAAAATTTCTGTGGAGGAGGTGTGGGGTCTAGGATGAAGGTTGGGTGCAGAAGGGCACACGGGGTAAGGGACTGAGGTGCAGGAGAGTATGTGGGGTCTGAGAGGGAGTCTGGGTGAAGGAGGGGATTGTGATCTGGGTTAGGGTGTAGGATCAAGGAGGGGTCTGGGTGCAGGAGAGGATTCTGGCCTGGGGAGGGGTGTAGGAAGGGGTACAGGGTCTAGAAGGGAGTTGTGACCCCGGGGGAGGGAGTTGGGGTGTGGGAGGGGAAGGGGTTCCAGAAGCAGGCTCTGGCTGGGAAGCACTTACCTAAGCATCTCCCAGACAGCAGCCTTGCAGCACCCCAAGGCAGGCTGTGTTCCCTGCCTGCTGCAGCCCCATAGTGCTTAAGATGGCAGGCTGCTCCCTCTATGTGGGTCTCAGCTCTGAGGGGCAGGGGGAGAAGCTTGCACTGCCCCCAACCCCCAGGCCAATCTCTCAGCTCCTATTGGCTGATTGTTTCTGGCCAATAGGAGCTGAGAGATTGGCTGGGGTCAGTTCCTATTGGCTGGTTGTTTCCAGCCAATAGGAGCTAAGGATTGGGCTTGGGTGGGGAGATCACCCGAAGCCTCCCCCCTCTACTCTGGTGGGAGTCACATGGAGCAGTCCTGCACTTAGAACAGTGGCTGCTGTGTGCCTGAGGGTCCTGGCAGGGTGGTCCGTGGGCAGGATCCAGCCTGCGAGAGGTATCTTGCCCACCCCTGCACTGGAGTGATTATGAGTTTTCAGACTTAACTGATTGTATTTTAGATTAAGGAAAATCAAAGAACAAATCTCTGTGAGACACCATAATAGGTGTTGCTCCAGGTGCACGAGCAGTTGCCTTGCACTGAAATGGATTCTCCAAAATGGAGACCCTCCCAGCAGCTAGCCTGGCAAACACTATAAAAATGAGCTCTACACACACACAAAACAGTATAATAGTTACATAACTGTATGTTGTATATCACACAAACCAGTGTGAAAAATACTGGGGACACCTTGTTTTTAAAAAGGGATAACACCCATAATGTTTTATTCTGGGTATAAAACTTTTTTTGGTATTACTGAGCATGACTGTATGAAAGATTATTTATCTCTAACATACAGAAAAAGTGCATCCTATATTGACTCGATAGAGGACACGGTATATTAGGTGTGAAATAAGAGACAGGTGACCACATCCCCTATCCCGGGACCCTGCCTCAAGCAAATAAAGTACTTTACTATGGCCCTTAGTCTTTCCCCAAGCCCTTCTTGAGGCAAGTGACAGAACAATGCCTACTTTCAAGAGCATCAGAGAGTCACAATTTAGGGCCAGAAGGGACAATTAGATCATCATCTAGACCAGGGGTTGGGAACCTACAGGTGCCTCAGAGCCCCTCTCCCTGGCCAACTCCGGGGGTTTTTTCTTATTGGGAGCCATGTCAGTGAATTTTTGTTTTTGGTTTTTGGCTTCTCACTTGTGTGTGGACCTTGACCTAGAAAAGGTTCCCCACCCCTATTCTAGACTGACATCCTGATTTTTATATAGCATAGGCCATTACATTTCACCTGGGTATTACTGTATTGACCTAATAATTCACATGTTCGACTAAAGCACGATTTCATGTCTTGCAGAAAGGCATTCAATCTTGATGTGCAGACCTTGAAATGAAGAATCCACCATTTCCCTTTGTAACATGTTTCAGTGCTGGTTAATCACTCTCACTACTAAAAACTTGTGCCTAATTTCTAATTTGAAGTTGTCTGGCTTCATTTCCAATCATTTATCAGTGGGGTAGCCGTGTTAGTCTGGATCTGCAAAAACAACAACGAGTCCTGTGGCACCTTATAGACTAACAGATTTATTGGAGCATAAGCTTTTGTGGGCAAAGACCCACTTCATCAAATGCATGTAGTGGAAATTTCCAGAAGCAGGTATAAATATGCAGGCATATTTATATACAACCCATCCTGGACAATGATCCCTCACTTTCACAGGCCTTGGGAGGCAGGCCAGTCCTTGCCCACAGACAACCCGCCAACCTGAAGCAAATTCTTACCAGCAACTATACACCGCACCACAGTAACTTTAACTCAGGAACCAGTCCATGCAACAAACCTCGGTGCCAACTCTGCCCACATATCTACACCAGCAACACCATCACAGGACCTAACCAGATCAGCTACACCATCACTGGTTCATGCACCTGCACATCTACCAATGT
Organism: Rafetus swinhoei; assembly: GCA_019425775.1. NCBI lineage: Eukaryota > Metazoa > Chordata > Testudines > Trionychidae > Rafetus > Rafetus swinhoei. The sequence continues at coordinate 101,963,384 of CM033424.1, read as the reverse complement.
AATACACACCATCTTGTGCCAGCAATGCCCCTCTGCTATATACATCGGCCAAACTGGACAGTCCCTACGTAAAAGAATTAATGGACACAAATCAGATATTAGGAATGGCAATATACAAAAACCTGTAGGAGAACACTTCAATCTCCCTGGACACACAGTAGCAGATTTAAAGGTAGCCATCCTGCAGCAAAAAAACTTCAAGAGCAGACTTCAAAGAGAAACTGCTGAGCTACAGTTCATCTGCAAATTTGACACCATCAGTTTAGGATTAAACAAAGACTGTGAATGGCTAGCCAACTACAAAAGCAGTTTCTCCTCTCTTGGTGTTCACACCTCCAGATCAGCTGCTAGAAGTGGGCCTCATCCTCCCTGACTGAATTAATCTCGTTATCTCTAGCCTTATTCTTGCCTGCATATTTATACCTGCTTCTGGAAATTTCCACTACATGCATCTGACGAAGTGGGTCTTTGCCCACAAAAGCTTATGCTCCAATAAATCTGTTACTCTATAAGGTGCCACAGGACTCCTTGTCGCATTTCCAATCATTATTTCTTTCTATGCCTTTTTCCTCTAGAATAATAAGATCTTTAGTACCCAGTATCTTCTCTATGTGCAAGTTCTTATACACACTACGATCAAGTCGCCTCTCAATTGTCTTTTTAATACATTACATAGATTGAACTCTTCACATCTCTTCCTGGAAGGCATTTTCTCTAGCCCTTCAATAATTTTTGTGGCTCTTTTTTGCAACCTCTTCAATTTTGTACCCTCTTTTAAAAAACATGGACTTCAAAACTGTATGCAGTATTGCATTGTCTGCCTCTCCAATTCCACATGCAGAGGTGAAAATCTCCTAATTCTACTCCCATTTATACCTCCAAGGATCACATTATTCCTTTTCACCATAGCATCACACTGGCAGCTCATACTGAACTGCTTGTCCACATAATCCCTAGATCCTTGTCAGAGACCCTGCTTTCCACGAAACAGTCCACAATTCTGTAGGTCTGGCATGCCTTCTTTGTTCTTCAGTACACAACTCTGCATTTGGCTGCATTAAAACACAGATTATCAAGCCATCCAGCCTGTTCTGCATGACTACCAATTCGTCATCATTATTTCCTCTGTGCCAATCCGTGTGTCATCCTTTTATGAACAATGATTTTATATTTATTTCCAGATCATTGATTAAAATGTTGATTAGCATAAAGCCTACTAGCAAGCTTGATGAAACCCCCTTAGAAACATCCCCATTCAGTGAAGATTCCCCCTGGCTAGCTACTCGTTGAGATATGCAGTTCTTTACGCCACTTAACGTGTGCTGTACTGATGTTGTATACTGCTAGTTTTATCATTAGGAATGTTGTGCAGCATCTCAAATACCCTAGGAAAGTCCAGTCTGTCTCATTTATGTGGCATTACTGAGAAACTCATGCTCGCCAACAAACACCTTCCCACCAGGCACCCCCACTCTCTAACCCCACTCTTCCTCATTGTAACAATGGAGACTGATTCCTACCATGTGGCAGGGGTACGACTTTTTATAGCCTTTACTCGTATCAGGTAACTGGGAACAGAAAATAAAGATCAATCTGTTACCAGCGCTCCCCTGTACCATGCCTTTAACTGCACGTAAGGGAAAGCAGTATTTCCTGTAGATTAGAAATAAGGGACTGTCAGTCACTGCTCCTAAGTTATATTTTCAACTCTGACCACTTGTGTGATCTTGGTCAAATCACCTAACTGCTCCATGCCTCAGTTATCCCATCTGTTAAAAGGAGTTAATATCTACCTTTGAAATGTGCTACAAGGTGCTTGATTATAAAATACTTCAGAAGTGTGATAAATGGGAGACTAGGCAGAGGAAAAGGGGGGTAGGAAGGTCAGTTTGGGACTCTCTTCTTCCAAGAACTCCAACTTATCCCACTTTTTAGAAGCCCGAAAAACTTCCCTATATCTTGACATAGCGTTCCCACTTGCCTTGATCTTGACATAGTGTTGCCTACAGGTCCTGCCAAGCCCTAACAAGCTAACTCGTTCCAGCCTTGCTATAAAACTAGTTCTGACCATTGCTCTGCAGACCACTGTGAAGTTCAAACCCATTTTGTTTAACAGTAGCATGGAGAGGGCTTTCCCTGTATGCTTGGCACACCCTGCAATACTTTTCTACAGAAACTCCCTCTCAAAATCTAGACTACTCTGCAGACAATAGTGGCTACTGGTTAACTGATTGCTTAAGGCCTTTTTTAGTAGATTTTGTTTGCATTTGCTTATTTAAAGGTATTAAGTTTCTCAGTTCCACAAGCGGCATCTAGAATAAACAAATCGAGGAAGTTCAATTTTCTTGCAGCCACTACCTTTTGAAACTATGTTTTGTTTTCTTTAAATATCAGAACAATGTGGCTTTAATTACTACCGTAAAATGTTCATTTTAGGACATAAAAGCTTGTAAAACAAGATCATTGTAACAAAACAACAATTAAAAAAACACCAGGCAAGGTGTCTTGCATGATTTTTCTTAGCATGGAATATTATTGTTCCATGGGTCTGACTCTAAATGAAAGACTTCTGAAGAACACGGCTACCTGATAATGTCTTATGCATTCCAAACCAGTAGAGAGTAGATTTTAATTGTGTACGAAGTACTCATAAAAACACAACAAAGCTCTCCAGAGCTTTTGGGGAGCTGAGGACTCTGCACCCTGTTGAATGGGGCACTAGGAGAATAAGTGGTTTCTGGAGATTTTTACCATAAGGAGAGCTTTGTACAAAAGCCTGTTTACACAGACAGAGCCTGGATGGAAGTGCTGTTGAAACAGATGACTGGGCATGTTTGTGTTAAATGGCCACTGGGCTGGAAACCAAGCACAAACATTAAAGTGGCTTGTTTGGTTGTGAGTCAAATATCTATCCACTTACACTGTAATCATGTTCTGCCCAAAGCCTCAGAGACAAGAGAACTTTTCCGAAACTTCTCCCCCACCTGCAGTGCTCCATCATCCTATCTGATCTATTGTTTTCACACATTTCAATCTAAAAATGAAAGGCTGCATCCCTGCACTCTTCAAGCAAAACTCTCATTGATTTTAACGGGGCTAATCCCAGGCATCTGGACCAATGTTCCCTCTAACTTTTTCCACCCATGAGCAGAATAACTTGTTCTGTGCACCGAAGCATGTGCAGAAGCGCACCACTAGTAGAAACACAGGCTGCCGGCTGTGGACACTCTGGTAATCAGCTGGGCGGCATGTAAATCCCTCCTGGGTGGCCGCCCAAGCGCTCAGCTTACAGGGAACACTGATCTGGACGATCTACATGAGCAAGAGACTGGACCTTAAGGAAAATTAAAAATAAATACAGTGACTGATTTTCAAAGGTTTTATACACCCACAGCTCCCACTAGCATCAACTATGAGTGCTTAGCACATTGGAAAATTAGGACACATGCATGTATATTCTGTTTCTCTTGTTCAAGAGCTGCCTCAGTTCACCTGTGCCCTTTTCCTCCTCCACCTCCAGGAGAATATTTTTTCAGCTAAGTTCCCTACTAAGAGTAGTTAATTTATGAAAGCAAACTATTTAAAATGTTTTTTAGGAAAAAGCAGAACTGACAATCTAGAGACAGCTAATAATCCAGTGTCAAAACTGTGAACCTGAATCAGGGTTTGTTTGTACTATAATGAAAAAACAAATAATCGTCGTTCTGTCATCTGGTCTGTGGTGGTGGCGGCGGCATGCATGCATTCTGGAAGCAAGTTATGTATTGGTGTAAACTGGCACGTTGCCCTGGACAAAGCAGAGGATTTTGATTGCCTCAGCTAGACTAACAATCAAATTAATGGCTTCCTCCATCAGACTGAATACCAAATCATAAATACTGTAGACAGTATCTGAATGACTTTGTCCTTGATCTTTCCAGATGAGACCTTACTTACACTGTGTGTTAGGTTGTTGATAAAGCATAGTGTAAGAGTAGCCACTGAAGGCTGCACTCACCCGATCTTCCTCTTCTCTGATATCTGGCATGGTGCTAATACAGAGGCTGACTGCAGTGATGACAACAAAGGAGACTGATATACAAGCAAAGATCTTTCCTGGGATCCCTGAGTGAGGGTTCTCCACCATATCCCTGAGCTTTCTCATGCACAAACCCGAACGGCTATTGTCCTGGAAGGCACACTGTGGAGTTTCTCTAATCAGCATCTCCCTCTCATACAGCCTGGCTTCAGCGGCCTCCTCCTCCTTCTGTCGCAATCGCTTCTTACAGCACCACTCCAGGTGCTCCTCTTCTATCCCCCAATACACCAGCTCCTCTTGGAAAGAGAGGGCACACATCTCCCTTAGAAGCCTAAGCTTCCCAGCTGTCAGGAAAGTCATGATGGTCCTGAAGGCACAAGGGTTACGATCGAAAAAAAACTCATTGCAGCTGACATCATAATCATCACAGATGTCCATGATTTCATCATAGTTGTTACACGATTTTAGTTTTCCAAGCCTGGTCAAAGGGCAGTTCTCCAGCGTGGTCCACGGAATCCTGTATTTGATGCCACCTACATTGATGATCACATGCCTGGTTCGGTCCTCCAGACGGGCCAAGCAGCACAAGTCTTCCCCAGGGTGGAGAAGCTTGGCTTTTTTGTAGAAGAATCCTTTCTTGGTCTGCACCTCGCAGAGGTTTTCCAGATTGTTGTACGAATATGAGGTGAAGTTGGGGTCTGCGTTCCCGGTGAGCAATGCCATTTCCTGATACATCTGTTGGGTTCATGGAGGTATCCAGTCTACTCAGAGAAAGAGATTATAAAGCGGAGAGACAAGTGGCCAGTCTGCAAAAGGAAATTTAAAAAAGACAGTTAGGGCTCCAGAAGAGAGAGAGAAAAAAAACCATAACAATATTTTCTCTGCAGTTTTTACAATTTTGTTTGCATTGTAGGATGAACCTTTTAGGACCCTCTCTGCTTTTATCCCCTTACTTGTGGACCAAGAAGCATTCCTCACAGCAATCAAATAGAAAGCTGGGTTCATGCCTCTGGAGTCTACTATGCAGCTCCAAATGATAACAGAGAGCGAGTAATGGCATCATCATTGCAAACTGCTCCTTTCTTCTCCCCTTGTCAGTCCAAGAGGGAGAGGAGAGGAACGTGTCTGTGTGGCAGCATATTTAAATGGAAATTACCATTGGCCCAGGAGTCTAACAGGTTATCAGATAAAGCTTTGTTGAAAGACCTTTTCTTCATTCTAACAAATCCAGGGCATGCGTCTACTACAGCAGGGTTGGGGAACCTTTTTTGGGTTGGGGGCCACTGACCCACAATAAAATCAGTCAGGGGCTGCGCACAAGTGAGAAACAACAAAAAAGTCACCCCTCACTAACACGGGTTTCCCAATGCTTGGGGGAGCCCTAAGCCTCAGGGGGCCGGATCCAGGCAAGGTGCGAGCTGCACCCGGCTCCCTTAGGTTCCCCTCCCCTGTACTACAGAATTATCTAATGGTAAGAGTGCAAACCTCTTTCACAATCAGTGCTCAACTCCCGATACAGTTCAAACACTTTTCAGTTAACATGGCTTACACTGTTTGCATATGGCATACAGTTAGTCTCGTTATCACACCGTATGAAAACAATCACATTTTGAACCTTATAATTTGGGAGAACCCAAACAGCAATGCTGGTGTATGGAAATTCAAAAGTGACGGAAGCACCTTTGAGAGCTGGAATGTCCTGACCTGCCCAAGTTCCAAAGGAGACTCATTAGCAGTCACAGCTGGAGATAGTTGGACAATGAAGTCTAAGAATGAAGTGAGGCTGGAAGCAGCGTGTAAACAGAGGGCCCTCTTGCTGGGTTAACTTGGGACCAGATGATGTTGCATTGTTATGCAATAGCTTTTACTCTGTGAGGAGTCCCACTGAAATTTGCTTCACAAAATCATGCTGGAGTGGAGCACTGGGAACCATATGCTAGTTTTGGCTAATGCAGCAACAGATTTTGATCAAGTACACCGAGGACCAGAAAAGCAAGTGACAACTACTCTTCCTGACTGACACTGTTACCTAAACACTAGGGATGAGAAAGCCTGTCTGTGGAAGTCAAGGGAGTTTTGTCATTGGCTTCAGGGGGCCGGGATTTCATCCCAATTCCCTAAGCTACCTATAAATGAGGACAAGTTTCTAACTTCTTGCTCTGAGGGGGAAGTCTCTGGTTGAAAAATCTTTCTTTGTGATGGACCAGGGGTGAAGAGCTTGATCTGCTGTTGTTCTGAATGTATTTGGGCATCATTTGCTGTTCCAAGCTTGAGTTTGCACATCACCTTCACCCACTACACAGAACCACTCCTCACCTTCCCGCCCTACACAGAACCACTGCTTCTTGCACCACTGTCCTCAGATCCCTTAAACTTATTTATTCAGCATCTGCTGCCTGTTATTCTCCTCTCAGTACCACTTGTCTCCAGAGCTCTGAGCCTTGTTGTTCTCCATTCCTGAAGCGGTGCGAATACATCTCAGGAAACATTACTTTGGAATTACAACAGGGGAACACTCAAAGGCTTCCTGGCTGTTTAAAGGCCTTTGTAAAAAGTAAGGAAAATAAACAGGCTTTGGAGCTCTGGGCCTCCAACCAGGAGATATGGACGGAGAGTGGACTAGTGATAAGGAGTGAGGAGCGATTTTATTTGGAAGAAATGGCTCTATAGCTAGGTGGAAGAGCAGAGAAAAAGCTATGGAACAAGGATAGTTTAACAGCATTGATGGCAGGATGGTGACGGCAAGGCGGGAATTCAACAACTGGATGAATATCACATATTCCAGTTAATTTTCCATCTCATCTGGATTCTGGTAAAGAGCTAAACATGAGGGTTCTAGTGGTCAGAGTATCAGACTGGGACTCAAGAGACATGGGTGCTTTTCCTAGTTCTGCTGCTGGCCAGCTGGGTGACCTTGGGCAAATCACTTTACCTCTGTGCATCTCAGTTTCCCCACCTGTAATATGAGATAATGACACTGATCTCCTTCATAAAGCACTTAGACATCTAGTGATGAAAAGTGCAATACAAGACCTAGGTATTATTATAGATTCAAAGACAAAATCACAAGTAGCTGTTCTTTCCTTTGGCCTCAATCAATCCTTAGATAGATTAAACCAAAAGACCCTCCAGCAGCAAATGACGAATGCTTTTTAGTTTAGTTGAAGGCATGCATGCACCCTTACTGTCCTCTTCGGTTATAGTTAACTGAATCATGCCTGCATCACTAATATGGGTCACATTCTCTAGCCATTACTGGGACTAGAGAAAAAAGAATATGAGGTGCTATGACATATTAACTCTAACAACAGAGGCATTGCTTACATCCTAAAGTAGAACCCTGCAAGAGAAACAAAGTAAAAACGTCTCAAGTCTGAGGTAGCTTCATAAAAGTCTACATCATAGAAGCCTTCTGTAGGCTCTGCAGCCAAAGTGACAGAAATTGGATTTCCCTCCACATACAATTTCAACAAGCATAGGGTGGGATTTCTAAAGTTACATACCCAACTCCTATTGATTTTCAGTAGTTTAGTCCTCTACAAAAATATGTGGACAATCTAAGAGTAGATAAATGCTCTGTACTGGAGTTGATGTCCGTTTCATCTTCGATCAAGACAGACAGAGTAAATTATTGGAACTACACAATTCCTTTCTCCATATTTCACAGAACTAAAGTATTTTCGGATGAAAGCAATTAAATGTTCCTGTTTGTCATATGCCTCCCAGATGGAAAGACAAACCGAGGCTTGAACCCAAAATAATATTTTATTTTATTAAAAATGTCCGCAGGAAGAAGAGATTTATAGGTCATTCTTTTCACATGCTATTTTGCTGATTTTGTAGGACAAAGACTGTCTGAAAGGTTTGTCGGATGCCCCATAGCATCCCTCTGGCTGGAGGTCTGTCTAAGTAGACGCCACAGTAGGGTAACAATTTTTACTATAGCACAAGTAACTGGTATGTGTTGCATGATGCTACAGTTCCTTCCTGAACAGTGCACTGAGAAAAAGACTGCTATGGGAAACTTCCCGAGTCCAGAAGGAATACAAAAGAATAAAGTAGGGCATCGCATAGCAACTTCATCCTGTGAAACTGGTGCCGTATCTCATGGACTTCAGTGCATCCGGGATTGCAAATACCATTACTGTCATAGTAAGGGTGCGTTGTCAACACAGCATATGCTTTAAGGATGCAGCCTCTTGTTGCTTTTTGTCAGGAAGATAAAATATTCACTGACACTATTCTGGGCATCATGCTTTTGTTGCATGCCTCACTAGTTATACAAGTCAACGTCTGAAAAGTAATGTACATCATTTTGTGGCAAAAAGCCAGGATTTGCTCTCTTCAGCATGATGGTGCATAAAAAGACCAATGCATTTCCAGTATTATTTTGAAGCTAATGTTGTGTGTGTCCAATTTTCTAGGTGAATGAGAATTAAGCAGCAGCATGATGTGCATGTAGGCTTTTGCATTCAGTTTATGCTGGTCTTTTCATTTCCAGTTCTCTGAACGACAAAGGAGGATATGTTTCATAAAAATCCTGTTGATTAAATATCCAACCTAATGAATCAGGCATTCAGATTTTTATTAAATTGTCGCTGTGACTGGATAGAAGGTTAGTAATACAATACAGAGCTTTTCTCCTCTAGGTCAACAGGCAGAATCTTAGGTAATTTCTGAGGGCTTGTCTATACTTAAAACATAACAGTGCCTCAATTATGCCACAGCAGTGCTTTAGTGTAGACATGACGACCTAGACTGATGAGAGGCATTCTCCCATTGGCGTAGGTAATCAACTTCACCAAGTGTGGTCTACACAGGAATTTAGGTCGGCTTAACTATGATGCTTATGGGAGCAGATTCTTTACACTCCTGAGCGACATAGTAACATCAACTTAATCTTCTAGTATAAACCAGACCTGAAAGTTAGATTGACAATGAGTCTGCTAGTTGGAATGAGTTTGCTAGTGTCTGTTACCTCGCTGGCAGGCAAACGTTCACATAATAAAATCACCATTGCAAATGTCATCAATTGGTACCTTTTTTGGAAGTGTCAGTACAGAGCCAAATTACTCACTAGAAATGGAGCTGCATTACTCTCCTTGATACCCTTTACACCAGGTCTACACAGGCCGAGAAAATTGATGCAAGATGCGCAATTCCAGCTACGTGAATTTCATAGCTGGAGTTGATGTCCTTTGCATCGATTTTCTGGGGAGGCTCCACAGCGGGAGGTCGATGGGAGAAACTCTCCTATTGACTTCCTTTATTTCTTGCAAACTGTGAGGAGTTCCAGGTTGATGGAGGAGTTCTCAGTATTCGATTTAGTGGGTCCTTAGCAGACCCCCTAAATTAAATACCAGAAGACCGACCGCCAGAAAATCAATCTTCACAGAAGTGTATATGTGCCCTTAGAAGTGGTCCCTCCAGATCATGGCTGAGATATGTTGGTGGCACACCATAGGGGAGTCTGCACCACTGCTTCCCCTGTCCAACAGATAAACATATCCAATCCAGCATGATGCATCATTCTGGCATCTTTCCCGAGCAGTAAGTTCACTCTGGAATGACTGTCACTGACTTGTATGCACGGAATGTATCATGATCTACACAGAAATATGAAGGGCGTTTTAAAGTTATGTGGGTCTTAAAATACTCGTGGCATGTTGATATTCTCTGAACTACTCACATGCCTTCAGTGAAGCAGCAGTCAAAGAATGACATTAAAATCCAACACTTCCAGGAACAATGTTACAGCATCAACCAATTGGCATTTATTTCATTAACACATGGGTAAGAGAGCGCAGCGGATATCAGAACATACATCCTATGGGTGGTTCAACGTGTACTTCCCTGATTGGAGTTCTCTCAATTTTTACACCACTTTGCACCAGTCACATTAGTTGAAATAAAATTTCCATGAACAGTGTACACCCGCAAGAATACAATAGATATCGGTTATGAAGGTAGCTATGGCCAGATTTAATTTATATTGTACCTCCTTATGAGAAAACTTATGGCTAGGAATGGTGGTGATCACCTCATTGCACAAATGGCCCTCAGGAAAGTGTGGGCCTGATGCTCTCCTCAACGTAAATCAGAAGGTCCACTACAGAAGCCAGTGGAACGGCTCTGGCTAAAACTGGTGAGAATTCAGACTCAGTGACTGTGCTTTTTCACGACAACCATCACAGATGTGTATTGACTACAGTATAACATGGGTCAGGCTGAGTGGGGCAAACAGGGTGGAGTTTTGTCACAACTGCCCAACTAAGATTTCTGCTATCAGGGTACAGGCCTCAGGTGTTACAGCTGGCTCTGATCGCAACTGCCTCCCACCCCAATACAGATGTGGACGTGCAGGAAGAAATGGGATGGGCACATCACAACTCTGTTCTGCAGATTTCCCTAGGGCAGCAACAGGCAACCAAGAACAGTGCGTGGGTCGCTTGAGTGGTCCTCCAGCTCAGTGGGCTGCAGCAGTGGTCTGTGGACCCCGTTATCCCCCTTCCCCATGCACCTCTCATTCCCTGGGGCACTGGAGCCCCGCACTTTCTACTCCTCCCCCTCCTTCCCAGCATCACAAATCGCCTGATGTGCACTCTGTCCCCACTCCTCCCCTGCCCGCCCAGCGCTTGAACAGCCACAAATAGCTGATTCATGGCATTCCAGCTCTGGGAGGGAGGGGGAGCAGTAGGGCTATAGTGTGAATCAGCACGCAACCCACTGAGGCTCCACCTACAGCCCACCATTACTCTAGGGGATGACAGCCAACAATAATAAATTAAAACAGCAGTCTTTTATACTTAGCAGACTTTGAGAAGGAGTGAATCTGGCCCTGTGTGGGGTATTTGTTATTTAAAAATGCATTAAAAAAAGATTACTATGGGCTGATTGTGTGTGTGTGTGTGTGGGGTGAGGGGGAATAGAACACTGTGCACAATCTTCATTAAAAAGAAGCCCCACAACCCGGAGAAAACCTTTTTAGACGTATATGAAAAGAAATGGAGATGCACGTTCTATGATCTGCACCCTGCAGATATCTTGTTTTAAGTTGTAGTTCTTATACAACAGTTCAAAGATGATGTAAATCCGCAACATCTGACGGCGGCTTTGTAAGCAGATTTTGTACAGAGTATTTCACCAAACAATGTAATCCACTGAGGAGATGGGTATTCTGCCACCCACACCTCCTGCCACACACCCCTCAATGCACACACACGCACACTTCACCACCCACTCCGGTAGCAGATGAATGGTTTTCATCAAGGCCATTTGGCATTGCACAAGGACCTACTAGTCTAAATTTGTCTCAAAACTGGGATGAATGTCTTCAGTCCATCTGCTCTTGCAAGGTACTGTAAGGTTTTCTTTTTGGAACCGTGTTGCAGAAGACGATGGAGCTTTTTAGTAATTAAGAGTTTTAAAACGTATCTTGTGGAACCGAATACATCCTGACAGGGCACAGGTTACTGTGACATGATTTAAAGTCACAGACATGAAACATACATTAGGCTGAATGTAAAATGTGTTCTCAGGAGTCAAAGGAGAGTTCAGACAGTGTAGCCTTCTGAAGTGCTCAACCCCTTTGGGCTGGCAGACAAATTGGAAAGTGACATTACTGATTTGTACCCAGGCAATTCCTGCTGTGTATCTCCCTAAGATTTATCACTCATATCATAGAAAATATGTTTACTGATAGCAAAAAATATTTTCAAACTGTGTCTATAATCTCTGATGGTCTTACAGTTAAGGTACTAGACTAGGACTCAGGGGAGCTGGGTTCAATTTCCAATGATTATCCCTTCCATTATATAAGTACCTAGGAGCTCCAGTCAAGAATTGGAATTGCTAGGCACTGGGGAGACAAGTAAAGACAGCAGTCCCTGCCCCAGAGGGCTCACAGTCCACATATTAGACAGTATGCAGTAAGTGGGTGAAACAAATGGAATAAGTGTGGGTTGGCTGTGGTAACAATGAAAGCAGGAAAGTCAAAAATCACAGGTCTGCCTCAGACTCCCTGTGTGACTTCCTTGGGGAAGTCATGTTCGTTCCCTGTGTCTCTCTTTCCCATCTATACAATTATTGAAGTATGACTATTACTAAAATGGAGATAATGCTACTTTATTTCCCCCAGAAAATAAAGTAGCATTGTTCAGGTTGTCAGCTCTTTGGAGCAAGGACAGTCCCTTATTATGTATCTCTACAGTGCCTAGCACAACGGGACCCCAACCTCACGAGTTATCAGAAGTGAAAGGATCACTATTAAAATGTTTTGATTGCTCTAACACACATCCTACATCAAGGGTGGGTAATAAAACAGCAGTGGTTCACCAGGGTTAGCCCCTGGTGGGCCGCTGCTGCTATATTTACCTGCATGGCTGCAGGTACTGACAATTGCAGCTCCACTTGGCCGAGGATTGCTGTTCACAGCCAATGGGAGCAACAGGAAGCAACGCAGACCAGGACACCGCTTCCTGCAACTCCAGGAACGGCGATCTGCAGCCAGCAGGAGCTGTGTTCACCTGTACCTGCAGAGGCACAGGTAAATATAGAGATGGGTGCCTGCCAAGAGCTAACCCTGGGGATCGGATCTGGCCCATGCCAGTATTTTCCCACCCCTACCCTAGATCAAAACCCATGTTATAATTACCCTGTTATAATCTGACTAAACACAATCTATAAGGGTATGTCTACACTGCGGGACAAGATCAAATTAAGATCCGCAACTTCAGCTGTGTTAATTGAGTAGCTGAAATCGAAGTAGCTTAACTCTACTTTTGGCGCTGTCCACACTGCAGGAAGTCGAAGGGAGAACACTCTCCCTTCAATTTCCCTTACCCCTCGTGGAAGCAGGACTATCGGCATCGACTGGAGTGTCCCTCTCAGTTCGAATTAGCGTGTCTTCACTAGACCTACTAATTTGAACCCTGGAAGAGCGACAGCAGCAGCTTCCATTGTCTGTAGTGTAGACGTGCCCTAAGAGAGGATGAGAGGCACATGTACTTCTTTGTTCTGTCAACTTTATATCTCTAACATTTTCAAGGGGAAAGGCTCATGAAAGCTCAAGCAGTGTGAAAAGATTGTAACTAACAATAAATGACACAGAACACAAGGCAAAGAGAAAGCATGTTAGCATTATTGAAACTGGTCTCTGTAGAATTCCAAAAATGCAATTTTTTTTGTCCGCAGAAGTTAAAACTTGCCTGTCTCTGTTTATGACATGAGTATCAAGAGGAAACCATGGTATGCCTGAACTATTTAGCAATAGTCTTAGCTACATGGAAAAAAGAAAAGACTATTCGCTGATCTACTGTCTTTCTTTTGGTCCATCAGTCTCAGGAATAAGACTTTCCCCTGTATTTTGGTGGAAAATGGTCAGTTTATATTGAAAAAATAAACTTGTTTTCAAATTCTGAAAAGATTGTTTTAAAAAAACAGGACTTCTGGTCAGAAATCCAGCATTGAATTTGCCCCTTGCTTTATCAGGAGCTAAAACAATAGAATTTGTTAAATGAGCTAACTAAATTAACTTGACTCCAATGCTGTAATTTTTTCCATTTGTGATTATAGCTGTTTCTATCTATTAGGAGATATTGAATCATCTGCTACTATTGCATTGGTTGGAACAATATAGATATGTTATTTATGGTATATAATCATAACAGATCCAAGTTTTGGTCCAATTAAGTATCTAAAAATATGGGCTTTGAACCTCCATAGTTCTGACACCCCTCTATCTGCAATTCTTCAGGCTCTCTCCCTTCCTTTTTATTCCTTTCTATGCCCTAAACTGTCCTTTTAATAGTAGGACTGTTAACTGTCCAGTAATAGTATTTGCTGGCTTCTACAATGGAGTATAGTAGGTGCACATGGTGGCTATCAAATAGCAGAAAGAGCTCCCAGTTCTCACTCATAAGCTTGTGCTGTGGATACAGGTACAGCAGGGGTCAGCATCATTCAGCATGCGGCAGATCAGGATAATCTGCAGGAGGGCAGTGAGATATTTTATTTACGTTAACTGTCAATGGGCATGCTCCCCACCCCCTGCAGCTCCCAGTGACTGCGATTCACCATTCCTGACTAATGGGAGCTGTGGGAAACGGCACAGGTCAAAGGAACATGCTGGTTGCCACTTCCTGCAGCTCCCATTGGCCAGGAATGGTGAACTGCAGCCACTGGGAGCTGCAGGGGTCATGCCTGCAGTTAGTCAACTATTTTGGTGGACAAAATAATCAGCAGATGACCTATTCCACTCATCATCCCCTTTTCAGATTCCTAAAAATAAAAGACGTTGGGGGAAAATTAGTGGAGGTGATGCAAATGGAGACGGTGCTGACTGAAAAAAAGAGGATGGAGTGAGCCTCATCATCATGGCAATACCCCCACCCTATCTAGGAACCTCTGGATCAACCTAACATTGTTGGACCTTTGTTGTTCTGATTCTGACAGACATCTTGACCAGACCAGGTCAGAGACGGGGCGCTAGATGACATCACCACTTCTCCTGGCTCTAGCTGACTGATGACCCCATCTGGGATATAAGACTTTATCGTCTCCCTCAATAGTTGTCTTCTCTTTCCCCATTTTATTTCTTCTCTTTTCTATCCTGCCAATTTCCCCTCCAGCCTAAAAAGAATCTGGCATAGCTAGTGTGGACTGTTTGGACTTCTGTTATGTAGAAGATAGCAGATGATTTTGGCTCTTGTGAATGGACACATCTCTTCTCTCTCTCCGTGTCCTGGAAGTGACTTGACACTTTTTGCAGAGGCTCTTGAGTTCCTGATACCAGCAATAGCTGTTCCACTTCCCCGTATCCAATACCTACTACTGCCCCGCTTCCTGTTTAAGTACATCCGCTAAATGTGTTTGCTAACATGGTGAGCAGCTAATGTTGATATGTAAGTTGACATAATTAAGCTTCAGTGTTAACAAACCATTGAGATGATGAGGATGCTTAGCCTGAAATAGCATTGCGAGGAGTTGTTTCCAAAGCAGAAAGACAACACTTCAACAATATTGAGCAGGTTAATCTGTAAGACCATCAGTATCGCAAACTTTTAAATGAACATAGCTATACAATTCGGTAGTGAAGAGTGGGTTCTGTTTGGAGTCATGTAGAACATGGCTTCCTAATTATTTGTAGTGTTTTCTATGATCCCCCTAATTCTTTTCAAATAGCACCCGTTTCAACAGCAATAGAGCAGGTCTAGGAACTAGAATCAGCAGAATTAATAATTTGTGTAACAAGTTAGGAGAGTTCACTGACATTTTGCTGTAGAGAAAGTAAGTAGGACAGAGGATAAGAAAACACACTGCAGTTTGGCATTTCAGGACAAGCACCCCCATCATTAGAAATAAGAAATGCTTTTTTAAAATAACCACCCTCCCTGCGTGGTGTCTTTGTTGTCCTGATTCTATGGGGACACTTGTATAAGAAGGGTCAGTGAGACAGTGGAGGGGTTAAGAAACAAATTTCAAAGTTCAGAAAAGAATCCAGGCCTTTGATAATGCTGAGACTTGTTATTTATTACCTGAATGTTTTTACACAATTTACTAGGTTGCTTCATGAAAGGTTCAAGTCCTTTGTGTGACAAGCATTCTTCTTTTTACAGCTCCCTCAGTTTCTGCCACATTGCCTGCGACCTCCCTATTTGAAATGCCAGCACACACACAATAAATGTCAGGATAAAATACAGTTACAGAGTTCACTTTAACACATCTCTGTTACTGATGGGTTTTTGTGGCTGAGCTGTTACTTCCAGGCTGCATAATGACATGCTGGCCATAAAGCATACACTGTTCAGCACATGCTATCGACAGTAAATCACCATTGTATACAGCAGTGTTGTAACTTTGTTAGTCCCAATCATCGTGTCAGTTCAGTATCTCAGTCATGCTCCAAGCTTGTGAGCTTCCCTCCCCTGTCGTAATTTCCTAAATCTTATTCTAAATCAGGAAAATGATCTGGGCTTTCAAGCTGCTTCATTTAACAGTCAACGGAGCACTTCCTCCTGACAAGGAGGTGCCGAGTGTCAACACTGTCTGAGGCATCATTTATGCTTTTAAAATAGAAGGTGTGAGGTGTTTGAGCTCGCCGTGGTAGCTCTGCAGAACACTACAGGTTGCTCCATGTCCTGAGTGGGGACTTGGCTCAGGACATGGAGCAACCATGCTGCCTCCATTTAAACACAATCTAGAACCAGGGGTCGGCAACCTACGTGGCATGCGAGCCGATTTTCAGTGGCACGCGGGATGGGAGCTCAGCCACACCCCTCCTCCCCTGCACAGCAGGGAGCCTGCGCTGCTGATTGAGCCTTGTGGCTGGCGCACAGCCGCAGCACCAGCTCTGGGAGGCAGGCAGGGAGGCTGCTGATGGGGCTGTGCATGAGTGGCTGGTGCTCTCCCACTTCTCCGCCCGCTCAGCTCCATTGCAGCAATGAGCCGGTGGAAGCAGGTGAGCTGCTGCTGCTGGTGGTGGAGGAGGGCGTGTGGGGGCTCATCCAGGCAAGCTCCTCTGATGGCTGGCGCCACATGGCTGCTCCTCCAGTAGCAGACCCGCGGTAGTGGGGCAGAGGTAGCCCAGCAAGGGCTGGGGGCTGAGAGAGAGAAAGAGAGAGAGTGTGTGTGCGCGTGCACTCGGCAGCAGGTTGTGCTATGGCAGCCCAATGGGAGCTGTGTGCCAAACCGGCAGTGGGGACAGAGCTGTGGCAGCCTGGGGAAGCCCATTTGGAGAGGTGGCAGCAGAGCCAGGGCAGGCTGGCAGCCCGATTGGAGCGGTGCGCTGACTGGCAGCGGGAAGGGTGCCCTGGCAGCAGGGCCAGGGCTGCGTGCTGCCATGCCAGCTGCCGTGCTAGATGGAGCAGCAGTTATGACAGCAAGGTCAGGGCAGTTGTGTTGCCCAGCCAGCAGCATGGCCAAAGGAGCCAGCGGCAGGGAGGGGCAGCAGGCTGAGGGGGCCAGTAGTTCCCCCTAAGCTGTGTGGCTGCACAACCACACAGCTGTTTTCTGAGCTCTGCTCAGAAGTTCAAAGCTCCTGTGCAGGCAGGAAGCTCAGCTGATCAGCGGTGGGTGGGGCGCTGTCTTGCTGAGCAAGCAGCTAAATGGAGCAGCTCCCAGAGCAGGAAATAAAAAGCAAGGTAAGGGGAGACTAAGTGGCTAGGCAGAGGGAGGAGGAGTGAGAGAGTGGGTAATTGGGAAGGGGTGTTTGGAGAACCTCTTGTGTGTGGGAGAGGCAGAAACTCAGCACTCTTAAGCCTCCTGGGAAGGGGGAGGTAAGGGGCTGACTGCATGGGGTAGATGGGGGAAAGAGGAGGTGGGTGGGTGTTGGCACTGGGGTGAGGTGGAGGCAGGGATGTAAATTGATTGTACTGTGAGGTGGGAGAGGTGGGGATAATTTGTGCTTTAGCTGGGCGTTAGGACAGGACAGAATGCTGGTGCCTGCTACTTTGAGAAGCAGGATTTTATCTCAGCCCCCTCCTGCGCTGGGGGGAGCAGACTGCACAGGAGTAGGTGGGGGAAAGACTATTATTGACTTTAAAAAGTATCAACAGCATGCAGACCCGTCAATAGAAGTGAATAAGTTAAATCTCAGTATGCCACTTCTCAAAAGGTGGCTGACCCCTACTCTAGACATTATTTAGGATCGGTCTACACTTAAAAGTTTGGTCAAAAACATTGTGTCAGGACAGCGTGTGAAAAAAGCCACATTTCTATTCAGATCCAGCCCCCAGTGTAGACATAGCATACTGACAGAAGAAAGTGTCAGTAAAATGTAGTTATCCTTGTTCAGGAAAGTGGTGTTCCTACATTGACAGACATCCCCTTTCCATCAATGTAGGCAACACCTGCACTACAAAATTATGTGGGCATAACTACACCAATGCAGATGCAGTAATATGAGGGCCTAAAACAAAAGCCCATGTAGCACAGGCCTGGTCTGAGGCCTAGCTAACTATTGACAAAACATGGCTAACATAAAGCAAAGTTAAGCTGTGAGCAAGAGGCAGATCTCTACTCACAGAACTTGGCACGAACAGGGCAGAGAGAGCGAAACACTAATTGATAACAGGCCCAGGCATAGAACAGTAATTGGCGCTGGTCATAAATTGAAAGCACAAAGTACCATCAGCTCATTAAAAAAGACCTTGGTACACACTCCCCACTGATACAGACTCAGGTTCAGGAAAGGGTCTAAAATGACAGCATGATAGAGAGAGATGGTCTAATCAGATCATGAGGCATAGGGTGATGGGTGGTATCTAAGAAGCGTCTAAGAACCTGACATGTCAGGAGTGATGTGTTAATTTGTCTGTAACTGTAAAGAAAGTGGTGTGCTGCGGGAAGGGACAGATTTTGTCCAGCCGGCGAGGCAATGGGAGTTTCCCACTGGTTGTGCTGAGGCCATTGTTACGAGTACATATACATAGTGGTTCAGTAGAGTCTACTGACAACTATTACTGTACTTCGCTTAACAATAAACTTGGCCGGATACCTTTGATCCTTATCTGATTTGTGCTTTTTGGGGGCTCCCTCAGGGTCTGCAGCGGTCATTGGGCCCACATCATTGAGCACACGCACAAGCAGCCTTCTGGTTATCATCATCCACATAGCCAGAGACCTCTCCAGACATCACGGCAGTAAACCTTGACCCTACTCTATCAGTGAACTTTACAGCAACAGGTAAACTGAGGCAGTCTCCCTAATCATCTCAGAAGTGAAGTTGCAGACTGCCTCATTCAATCAGGTTGCTTGCAGTGACACTGGAGCACACACTAACCATGGACAGGGCACCCCCTGATGGAAATAGAATATAGTAGTCAATAGGTGACCACAGGCCAAATCCAGACCATCACACATCTTTGAATGGACCACAAAATCTTTTTATCATCATTATCATTTTGGCAGAGTGAAAAATGTTTCTCTGGAGCAGTGGTCACCAACCAGTAGATCGGGATCTACCGGTAGATCTTGGAGCCTCTGACAGGTGATCCTGACTGGTTTGGCCAAGAGGCTCTCAAGTGCCAGCACTTCAGCTGTCCCTCCCCTCATTGCTGCTCATCTCCTGCCCTTTGCCTTGGAGCTGCCCCTCCCCCTGGGGAGCCTCCCGCTTTCTGTGCAGGGCAGGGAAGGGAGAGAAGGGGTGCTGATGTCAAGCTACCTCCTCCCACTCTGTATCCTTTCTCCACGAAGCAGAGAGGGGGCACAACAGGATGTGGGATGGAGTTTGCTCGCTACTTTAGGGAGTGGGCCACGGCAGGGGTGAGCCTGCCTTATCCCCACTGCACCACCAACCAGGAGCCACCTGAGGTAAGCAGTGCCCAGCTGGAGTCCACATCCCGAAACCCTACCCCAGTCATGAATCCCCTCCTGCACCCCAAACCCTGCATCCAAATGTCTTCCCAGAACCTGCACCTAGAACCGCCTCTTCAATCCAGCTGCCTGCCCCAAGATCAGCTCAGAGCCCCTCTTGCACTCCAGATCCCTTAATCTAAGACCAGAGTCTGCACCCCAACCCTTTGCTGAAAGTCAGTGAGGATAGGCAAGAGAGGGAGGATGGAGTGAGCAGGGCCGGGGCCTCAGAGAACAGGCGGGACGGAGGCGGGGCAAGGGTATTTATATTTGAGGTAGATCTCGGATTGCACTTAAATTCAAAAAGTGATCTCATGCTTTAAAAGGTTGGAGACCACTGCTCTGGAGTATATACAAGAAATTTGGACCTTGACAGAAAATAACTAATTACCTTGGAGAAGATTGCCAATCAGCCAGGGAAGGGAATGTAAAGTTGCTGCATTGTCAGCCACAGAGTAGCGATAAGGCTAATCTGAAATGAAGAGTCACACCTCCTTCCCAAAGGCAAGCAGAGGGAGAAAGTGCTTGGTGCAGAGAAAGTGAATAGGTAAGTGTTATTTGCCCCTTCACATAGCACAGTAGTTCCTAACCCGTGGTCCACCACGGTACTGCAGGGGGTCCGTGGAAAGTTTAAAAATAAGAACTGGGCCCTTCGATCCTTAATTTTTTTTTCCTTTCTCTTTCCTTAGTTTTCTTTTCCTTTTTTTTTTTCTCTTCCCCAGAAAGGGGGTGGAGCATGAAATTTGAATAGATTGAAAAGGGGTCCAGATGCTCGAAAAGGTTGGGAACCACTGACACAGCATAATAGGCAGCAAGTTTAAAACCAACACAAGAAAGTACTTCACATTACACATAGTCAACCTAGGGAACTCATTGCCAGTGGATGTTGGCAAGGCCATAGAAAAATAAGATACGTTCATGGAGGTTAGGTCCCTCAACGGCTATTAGCCAAGATCGTCAGGGCACAATCTCATGCTCTGGGTGTCCCTAAACCTGACTGCAAGGGGACACTTGATAATTGCCCTATTCTGTTTGCTCCTTCTGAAGCATAGGGCTGTGACTAGTGCTGGAACACAGGATACTGAGCTAGTTGTACCATTGATCTGATACAGTAAGGCCATTACTGTGTTCTTATAAAAAGCAGCATGTTTCTCATGAGAGCTCCCTCCACATAAGTGAGAGGCAGCCACTACAAAACATCCCCCTTTTTGTTACAAGCCTATAGAAGAAAAGAGAACTAGGGAGCTGTTCCTCTTACCTCTGTCCCCAAATGGAACTACAAAAGGCCACAGAAATAGTGCTTTTTTACACTGGGTAGGGTGAGACCCAAAAATTGGTGCTTGCTACACTTATTTGCTATGCACCTCTGTAACTCCCAGACTGGTAGTGGGCTTCTTCTCCTCTCACCTTTGTACAACTGGCCAGTTTTCCACCTGAAAAGGCCAACCCAATAGCCAGACAGCTTATGTGATCTTCTGTGGTATATCTGCTATGGATGGCCACACATCTTTCCAATTTAAAAGCCTTAAGCCAGGAATGACCCTGCCTCTGTGCCTTTCCCCTAGCCATGCCACCTGCGCTGATAAAAGGAGGAAGGACATCATAAGAGCCAATGCAGTGGTTCTGCGCAACCCGAGGATCCCCATATGCTTCAAGATGCTCCTCGGTCAGATAAACCAGCTTTAGAGCAGCTCCATGCCTGTTTTACAGCAGAACAAAGCCATCCTGCCCTAACTCAAGGATTCAAGCCTCTGGTGCTGGAGTAACTGTTTATTGGCATTACTGGGGAAGAAAGAAGCTCAAAGTCTCATTCTCCTTTAGGTAATACTGGTCTGAATCAATTAAGTCAACGGAGCTCCTCCAGTGTAAGAGGAAAATCACACCCTCACACACACACCCCAATTCATTTTTTTGTGGTCACATTTTAATGCCATGTTTTGGGTGGCTATGTATTTAGCCTTGTCTGCCCCATTTAATAAAAAAAAAAAAAAGCTAGATTCTAGCCTCCACTGTGACTTTTTTCCACCCCTGTATAATAATGATCTCTGAGAGGCAGTATGTGTGTGTATAGAACAGCCTTCTGATACTAGTACTGAAAGGGACAAGGAAACACCAAGATTCAGTTACTCTTTGTAATGGTCCTGACGTGGGGTTTGATTGGGAGGCCTGGCTTAGTGGTTGTAGGGGGGCCTGAACGGCCCTGCCTTGACTAAAATAATGTCTGCCTTGCCTAAAGTATGGATCTCTAACAAAGCAAAACCCAGGCTTGTCTTAAGTCTGGTGCACATAAGCATGCAGGCAAGGCTGGGGGGAGCTTTGGGAAGCAGGAATGTTTTTTGCACAATCATGCAGATTCAGCATGGTACAGTGAGACCACACCAAGAACATCGGGAGGAACCTTGAACTGGTACATTCTAATTCTGATAAGCAAAAATTCAAGATACAGCCATAAAACTATTAACTAAGCACATATTTTCTGCAACATCCTGGGCAGCAGGATGTACCCCAAATATGGGCATAATAGGTATCCAGGGGTGGCCCGTGGACCTAGGCAAACTAGGCAGTTGCCTAGGGTGCCGCGGGCCCGGGCGCCCGATGATGACGTCACGTGGCACCGGGGTGCCCCGTGATTACGTCATGGCCATTGACAGCCGTGCAGGCGGGGGCGCCAATCGCATCTTCCGCCTAGGGCGCCAGCTGCCGCAGCTGGCCTCAGGCCACTCCTGTAGGTATCTTAAACATGTAATTGATTGGTAGCTATTATTAGAAAGACTAAGTCGAGTATAAATATAGATGTAGAAAACATAATCAGTGGAAGGGACTGGGTAAGGGGACCCCACTACCTTACTCACTGAAGTTGTGCCTGTTCCTACTGGCAAATGCATCGTAGACACATCTGAGCATGGGGAA
Source organism: Rafetus swinhoei (assembly GCA_019425775.1). Lineage (NCBI taxonomy): Eukaryota > Metazoa > Chordata > Testudines > Trionychidae > Rafetus > Rafetus swinhoei. Next base: position 101,941,105 of record CM033424.1, on the reverse strand, counting down.
AGAAAGAGGCCATGACCTTCTGTCTGACAACTGTAAATTGCTAACAGTGGAACTATGTGTGATTTATAGAAATAAGTACATGTATATTTATATCCTTAAAGTTAAATATATTGTGTATTGTCCTAGGTGTAGGTATTGTTATATTGCCTGTGCTACCTATCCCATTTATTGGAATAGATGTATGTAACTCGGCATTGCTTTCCTTTACTATTCTGGGTATAATAAAGTTAGAGATATAATTTATCCTTGGTGTCTACTGGTTCCTTTCGTAGCTAATATCCCGAACACACGACAGTGGTCAAGGCTGCAACCGGTGACCAGTAGGGCAATTGGAAGGGGAGCCCAGACCTCCCACTCCACTGGCCTGTGCGCTGCATTCCCTGGCTGGAGCCGCTGCTGCGGAATGCCAGGGTGCTGTTCTTTCTTATTGGTATGTGCTATGCAGTTACTGCGGCACAATATCTACCATTCAGCATCCCAGGTTCATCGGTAATCTCCTGGAACTCCAGAGAGATTACTGATGAACCCGGGAAGCTGAGCGGCAGATGCCGCCTCCTCAGCCACCCCAGAACCCGCATGGCACATATAAAAAAAAAATCAGTGTTGTTCCACTGGGGAAGCAGGTGCCCTGCGTTTCCCATTCTCTGGCCAAGGCCAGCCCAGCTCTGGGGCCAGCTGGCTTGCCATGGCTGGGGCTGCTTGGATGGGTTGGTTCATGGCTTCTCTAGCAGCAGGGGAAGTGTGTTGGGGCCTCAGGGCTCCTACCATGGTGGGCAGGGCCTCTTGTGGAAGGTGCAGGGCTGTGGGGCTAGCCTCCCCAAAGGGGAGGTCTGCCCACCACACATGCCCTTTGGGCTACCAGTGGTCTACCCTCCATGGGCCATTTCCTATCTTCCCCTTGCTGGAAACAGCTTAGCCCAAGGATTTCCACTGCTGGGGGAGTCCAAATAAAGAAAACAGAGGGGATTACCAATGTCCAGGGTCCACCTGCAGTGGGGGATGGCAGGGTAAATCCTCCAGGTCCCTTTGGGGCAGTCATGTTGGAGTCTTCAGCCTTTCATCTGCTCTGCTGGAGCTGTAGGCTACAGGTCTGTTCTCTTTCAGGTCGGCACCCAATAAGCTGTTTTCCGGGTCATTTAATCCTTCCATCAGATGGATCATTTGCTTCAGGGGTGGTGTGGTAGGGTGGGGTTGTCTGGACCCCAAATCATTCCTTTACTCCTTATTGCCTAGTGTGAGGTTTGTACACCCTATTACACCCCAGTTTTATTTATCCTAACAAACCTCATGATTTGATTGTTTTCTTACTAACAAGCAATTTTGATTATTAACTTTAATAAGCAATGGAAGAAATGTAAGTGCTAATCCCCTCTACCCCCCCCAAAAAAATCAAACATATTTTATAAAATATTAATTTAAAATCCATTTTCTTTCTCATACAAAAGAGAAAATGCAGACATCGGTATCTAAAAACTGAGTGAGGATCCATGAGTAAGTAGACATTATCTACTTAATGAGACGAAAGCATGTAATTTAATTTGTATTATTTATTTTATACAATAATCAACCTAATTTTGTTTGATGTGTTTTGCAATCTCAGTGTCTTACTCTTCTGTAGGACCATCTAGCTTAGGTTCTTCTAGAGCAGTCTTTGCATCGTATCTAAGTAATTCTTGCAAGGTGCCAAGTGCCCTTACCTTCCACTGAGTCAGGCCATATATGGCTAGTATTCTAGACCTTGTGATGTTGGGAACACATGGTGCAGGTGAAAATGTTTATCTGATAAAACAGTTTAGCAAGAAAGCCTGCCCGTGTTTTATAATTAATCTAACCCATAATATACATTTCTGCATCTGAGGAGTGCTTACATTTTCCTAGCTGGAAATAGTAGCTGCATGATCTGCAAGGGAAACAGTGTGAAATTAATAAGAGTGCTGAGTAAATGCAGATGGTTTAGAGTTACATAGAAAAAGTGGGACTGAAAGAACACCTAGCTAAACCTGTAGTGGTCAGCTAAGGAATGTAAATTTGCCATACTTCCAATAAAATAGGATAATGAGCTTAGTGGTTTTATATTTACACAGACTATCAATATTATGATTAGACTAATAAGGAAGGAAGAAATACAGCACTTCTGAAACACTGGGAGGATTGTGTGTAATTAACTGAATAGTGGCAAATACCTTGCAGAAGGTGCACTGCATCTCACAGACTCAGCCCCCTAATGTGCGATACCACCAAAGAACCACTGCAACAACCTGTATCTCCTGCCCTGGCTGGGTAAAATACACACACTCTCTCAGGCCCAGAGAGCTGCTGGGGAGGCAGTGGTTTGAGGTCTCTTCAAACATTCAGTATAGGTTGGGGGATAATGTATAATGTACACATTGGGCCTGTGGACTCTGTAGTTATGCTGGACAACAGGAGTGAAGCAACTTTTTTCTATCAAGGGTCACTGACCCACAGGAAAAAAAAAAGTCAATCAGGTGCCACATGCAGTCCCACGGGAGGGGGAAGTTCAGGGTTTCCCCTAAACTCCAAGGTGGGTGCAGAAATGAAGGTTCAGGGTGTGGGAGGAGGTGAGGACTCCAGCTGGAGCTGTGGGCTCCGGGGGAAGGCTTGGGATGAGGAGTTTGGGGTACACGAGGAGTTTCCAGGCTGGGGACAAGGGGTTTGGAATGCAGGAGGGGGCTCAGGGCTGGGGCAGGAGGTTGGGATGTGGGCTCTGGGGCAGGACCAGGGATGGGACATGGATTTGGGGTGCAGGATGAGGTTCAGGCTACAGACTCTAGGAGGGAGTTTGGGTGCGGGAGGTGGCATAAGGTCTGGGATGGACCAAAGGTGCAGGAGGGGATTCCAACTTGGGGCAGGGGTGTGGATGGGGGGGCAGGCTCTGGCTGGGCAGTGCTTACTTCAGGTGGCTCCCAGTCAACAGTGCAGCAAGCTGCTCCCTGCCTGCCCTGGCTCCTTTGTGGGTCCAGCCCCTGTGGAGTGAGGCCAGGTGGCTCTGCACAGTGCACACTGACTGCGCTCACAGCTCCCATTGACCATGGTTCCAGTCAACCCTAAGATGCAGAGCCAGCCTGGGGTTGGGGGCAGCACATGGAGCTTCTCTGATTGCCCCTCAGCCTAGAGGGTGGGGCCGTAGGGACGTGGCCAGCGAGCCAGCACTCGTCGCTTCAGCTCTTGGAGGGTGCCGAGGCTCGGTACTTCTGGCCCACGGCACAGAGAATTGCTGCAAGCCGGATCCAAACCACTGCTTCATTTCATCTGGCCCATGGATTCCCTACCCTTGCTGTACCAGATGAAAAGCAGTGCTTGAGGGGGCTAGACAGAGTCTCCCTGAACACTGTCACACTAGGGCAATTTGAGGCAGGCTAAGGGTGAGGCGGGAAAAGGGACTATGTGGCTTCTATCCTCCTCCATGGCCTTGTATGGAGTGGCATGACCCTGGGGAGAAGATTTGAGAGAGACTCCAGGGAATTCCTGTGCTATCCTAGGATGTCAAAAAAAAACAACACACAATCAAGGTCAGTGCAGCCAAGAGGTTTTCAGGGATATGATCAGGCTGGGTTTAAAAAAGGAACAAACTATGGGCAGGAATGAATAGGTAGGCCATACCACTCGCTGTGTCTGCAAAGTTGCTCTGGGAGTTAAGACAGAAAGTAATTTACTGATGAATGTTCCTCTGAATTCTCCTAGAATCATGCAACTGCTAACACCCAATATTTGAATTTTAACCTCTTACTGCAAGTGGCATTTTCTCGATTATGTGCAATTGTATCCTGGAATACAGATCACCTCACTGCCCAAATGCTGCTCTTATCCTTCTGTGCGCTGCATGTTTCCAGGTCATTCTTTTTATCAGCTCAGTGTCTACTGCTGTCTATTCACAACTGAATCTGTCTCCTTTGCCAGAGCATAAAGAAAGCACCTTCTCCCTCTGTGCCATCTTCCTACCTGCTACCATCCTCATTTATATTTAAATCTTTAAAGCAGAGGAACCGTCTGCGGTGTCGATTTCACATCTGATGGTCTGACACATTCTAGTGTGCATCCTGAGTAGTTGCCATACTCTATTCAAGTCATTCTCTGTTAGAGCAATATATTTGCTCTTCATAAAACCCTTCCCTCCAAACACCACTTCCCACAGGTACCAGTACCCACCTCCTTACCATCAACAACCATTTCCTGATCCTGACATTACATTTTTCAAGTTTCTTTCCCCTTCTGCTCAAGGCAGTAACTTTGGTCCCTGAAAAGATGACGCTCTGCCTGCCAGCTTGCCAGGAAATCAGACAGTAATAAAGTTACTGCAGCTTTTTGCTAAGGACACTTCTCTCCTGGATTCTGTAAATCCTTTTCCTTTTCACCCTCCCTTTAGTTGCCTTGTATTCCTCTGACCTGCTGTGACTTGCAGTATTTTCTAGTTTTCCATTTCCTGCCTTCACTTTCTGCTTCCAGCTGCACCCTTGAAATGGGCTGCAAGTATTAAAGGAAATCACTTTTCATAGGGGAAAAGATGGCTTTCATCTCTGAACTCCTCCCGCCTCACCACCACACACTCCAAATTCATTAACTGGCTGCAGGAAATTCATCCCTTCCTCACTTCCCTCTCATTCCCAGATGGCAACTGTGGTTGTGGGGGATGGAAGGTGAAGGCATTACCTCTCAGGAGCAAGAGTTCCAGAAAGGTTCTATGGCAGTCAGTGGTTGTGGGGGTGAGAGCAGGGCTAGCTGGGAAGGCCAACATATTCCTGAAAGTATCTCTGTACTCTGTGATGAAACCAATTCAATTGAGCAATTGACTGGCTGAGTTTGAAGGTCATCCTCCTTAAAAAGGGCAAGGCTGGCTACAGGGAGGTGTGACGTCAGAGTCCCTACTCCAGTGCTATGCAACCAGAAGATCTTGCTTGAGCAGTGCTAATTTTCCCCAGGGTAGTTACATCAGCTTCAGGAACCAATTTACACTGGCACTGTGGCATCAGAGAATTTGGCCCATTCCATTTAAAGACATCTCAGAAGATTGCCAAAACAAAGATGGATAAAAACTTCAAAACAGTCCAGGCACATCAACACCATTATTAATTACAGCAACTCAGTATTTCCTTTTTACAGTCTTTAAAAAAAAATGTGTATTCCTAGGGGGTTTTCTTGTTTGTGTTTTGTCCCCCACATTTTCTGTTCCTTGCATTTTTGTGCATCAAACTGATTAAACCACAACTCTGCTCCTCAGTTTATATTGTCCTTTATATTGTCTGCCCCACTTTCACATCTCCAGTTTTATAATGAAAAATTCATCATCCGACTGCATGTTCCACCTAATGAAATGAGCGGAATCGGTTTTAATGTGCATCCTTTAGGCACTCCATTAGTCTTCTCCATCACTCCCCAACAACTAGGGTACTTGTGAGTGCTAAGTCTTTGAGATCCAGGTGATTCTTTGCCCTCTCAAGTGCCTCTTACTTGTACCACCCATCCATGATGGCTTTGTAGAGAAGCAAAGTTTCCTGAAGCAAAAATTACAAAAAACTGAAGTCAAAGTAAATCAAGCCCATACCCCGCTGACCCTGGGCTCCATGCGGTGCTGCTGCTTTGAAACGCCACATGCAGCCTGGTGTCAGCTGGGTCCCCAGGATGCATGCCGTGTTTCAAAGTGGCAGTGCCACACGGAGCCTGGGATCAGCAGGGGAGTCCCCAGCTGATCCCGCGCTCCATGTGGTGCTGCTGCTTTGAAGTACCTCCTCCTCTTCCCTGCCCTTGCTGCCTCTTTCTGATAGAGGCAGCAGGGAGGGGGAAGGGGAGGGAGTAGTGACTAGTTGACAAGCCTGTCAACTATTTGATAAGCATTTGCTTATCAGACAGTCAACTAGTCCTTCACATCACTAAAATAATGACTAGTGTTTTCTTTACTACAGAGCAGTGGATTGAAAAGAAGAGATGTCTGGAGTCAAATTTCCACAGCCTTCTGATTTGTTTGCACAAAAAGTGTGCATACATACAAATCGGGTAATTAATTAGTCATGCAGTTACCCAATTGTATGCTCAAATACTGCTGTTTTACATGTTTAAGTGGATGCATGCACAAAACTGGGGGGGTCTTTTAAAAATCTAGCCTTTGGGAATCCAGAGGACACTGTTCATTATTCCATATTGTAAGATACTATTTGATGGTGCCTGATCAATCGTATCACTTGGTTCATTTAAAACTGAACTGGACAGAGTATTGTCACAATTATAACGTTCCAGTATTACATGGCAAGGAGATGGACAAGAGGTATTTTCCATTTAATTTCCATAATTCTAAATAAGCTTGTTCTAATAATACATGTTCCTTGTTTTCTTGTCAACTTTTTCCAATTAATTTTCTTCCTTTGTTTACATTTGCCAAACCTCACTGATTAATTCTTCCAGTCCAGTGTCTAACAGGTGCTTTAAACCGTGCCCACATCTGTCCCCCTCAGCTAGCTAACTTCCAAATCTCTCTTGCTATTACTTATTTTTTCTTTTGCTAGATGGAACATACTGTACTGCAAATCTTCTAAAGATTATAAGCTCTCACTCAGCACTTTTCATCTCCCTTTTGTGTGCTTACCTTCCACTATTTACCTCATTTGGTTTCTCTTGGCTTTTTCCAAATTCTTCTGAAATTTGCTATGCTGAAATTCAACTTCCTTATTTGGTCTCATAGCGGTAGTAATTGTAACTCTAATTAGACTGTGATAAATATAGACAGCTCTGCTTAGTCTTGACTAATCTTATCCTGTCACTCAACACCTAGATGTATATTTTGAACATATTGTAAGGCAAGGACTTGGTCACGAATTCCATGATTTTAACACGTCTGCAAGGTCTTTGGCTTCGGCTTCAGCTTGGGCTGGGAGGGCTTGGGCTTCTGGCTTTGACTTCTGCATGATTTACTGTTTATTGCCCATATCTTGGCTGTGGCTTAATAAAAATACCAAAAAGTGCCAAAATCATAGCCTCATGCACAAACCACACAACCTTAGTGGAAATTGTTTCTTCCCTTCATACTTTATTGAAGGAAGTACATGTCTGCATTCTTCGAATAGGACATTTCTTAGTTTATTACTCCTAAATCAGATTTCTCACCACATGTGATCTCTATAGGTTGCTCTTTCTTGCCAGACTATCTAAAGTAGATTCCTTTGATAAATCTATTCTTCTATTATAATCATCTTTAGTTATAGCCAAAAGTATCTAACCTGCAGTGGGCATCTGTTTAGATTTGTACTAGATCAGGGGTGGGCAATCATTTTTCACCAGGGGCCACTTCAGAAATTTTTGAAGTGGTCCCGGGCCTCAGGCAGAAGGAGCAGGGCCAGGATACTTCTGTGCTTCCCTGCCCACAGACCCTGAACAGCTGGCAGTTCCCTCCAGGTGCCTGTGCCCTGGTGGTGGGAGGAGACTTTGCACACTCCCCCCAATCCTAGGTCCTGATTGACCCGAGGGGGAGGGGGAACATGCAAAATCCAGGGGGCTGCAAGGGGCGGGGCAAAGACTTCACATGCTCCCCCACCCACAGACCAATCAGGGTCTGTGGGTGGGGAAGCACAGAAGTGTCCTGGCCCCGCCTCTTCTGCTTGAGGTCCTGCCCTTTCTGGGGCAGCCAAGGGCCACTTCAAAAATTTCTGAAGTAGCCCCCGGTCAAATATTATTGCCCACCCCGATCTAGATCATCCCTGACAAGTGTTTATCTAAGCTGCTCTTAAATATCTCCAATGATGCCCCCTAGGGAATTTGTTTCAGTGCTTAACCACCATGACAGTTAGGAAGTTTTTCCTAATGTCCAACCTAACCTCCTATGCAGCAATTTAAGCCCATTGCTTCTTGTCCAATCATCAGAAGTTAAGTAAAATAATTTTTCTCCCTTCTTATAACATCCTTTTAGGTCACTGAAAGCTGTTATAGGCCTGCTCCATCTCCTTTTTTCCAAACTAAACTAACCCAGTTCTCTCAATCTTCCCTTATAGGTCATGTTTCCTAGACATTTAATCATTTTTGTTACTCTTCTCTGTACCTTCTCCAATTTCTCCACATCTTTCCTGAAATGTGTTGCCTAGATGTGGACACAATACTCCAGTTGAGTTAATCAGCTCGGAGTAGAGTGGAAGAATTACTTCTCATGTCTTGCTTACAACACTACTGTGCACTACTTGCACTGAAATTTAATAGGTCTCTCCCAAGTTCCTATAAAGGATCAAACACAAAACCAAACATGCAGCTAAGACATGGGTGGGCAAAGGGACCACGGCCCACGGATGCCCTGCCACTTCCCCGCTCCCAGGCCGATCAGAGCGCTGGACACCCCTTGCAGCGTGGAGGCAGGGAGCAAGAGACTTTGTGCGCTCCTCCCGCCTCCAGCCCCCGATTGGCCAGGGATTGGGGGTGGTTTGTGAAGTCTCCTGCCCTGCAAGAGGGTGGGTGCCTAGAGGGAACTGCCATCTGTTCAGAACAGCTGGCAGTTCTCTCTAGGTGGGGGGAAGGACCGGGGGGCAAAGACTTCAGTGCTCTCCCACACCCAGGCCAATCAGGGCCTGTGGGAGGGGGAGTTCAGAATTGTCCTGGCTCTGCCCCTTCTGGGGCAGCCTGGGGACACTTCTAAAATTAGTAAAGTGCCCCCCCCCATCTAAAATGATTGCCCACCCCCTGAGCCAAGATCTGTGGGACGACAAACACTCAGAGTTAGCAGATCTCAGCCAATTACACTAAACAACTTACCCTTCACTCTGGGCTGTCTCCCTTTCAGTCAAATCAGCACGGTTGTGCCCCATGGTGGTACTGCCAGGAGTTGGTTGACTCTCAGCTGCACTCTGTGACCCCTTCAAGTTGTGTCACAGAGAAAAAAAAATGACTCTTAATAACTTCAAGAAGCATCAGAGTCAGCAACTTTAACTGCATAAGGGAAACAGAACATGACATAAATGCATATCCTCCTTGTTTCCCACTAAATCCTAATCCCCTACTGTGCCTCCCTTCTTGGTGTGATCGACTAGCTTTGCAGATCTTTTGGAGATGGCAATCAAGCAGGCAAGAGGTTCAGTCTCCACATGGAATCAAACCGGGTCCTGGCTCATGAATCAGGAAAACTCAGCAAGCCAAATGCTGCCCCACTGTCCTCCCAATAAATTGTTTTCAGCAACATCTCTGTAATTCTTCAGTGGGAGCATAATCTGAAGTCAGCTTGGACTGCACAGATGGCCCTGCAATAAAGTAGAAGCAGAACAGAACCCAACACACTCTCCCCACTCAGCTGTGTTGTGTCTCCAGGAAAGACCATAGCAAAAATTTACCTTTGTCATTAAATAAGCACATATGGCTCTGCATGCATACAGCAAGCAGACTTGTGAAGCCAGACGGTGCCATTTTTACACAGTCACTTTTCAGAGTAAAACTACCATATGTTATTCACTCACCTGCTCTCTGGCAGCATTTTTGTACCTACATTCTTTTCCTCTGCCCATTACCTAATTTTTTCCTGCAACAATTACCTGTCCTTTGCAGACAACGTTTACGTGCAGTCTAATCTGTATCATTTCACAGGGTGCAAAAAGATTTCCAGGTGTTTATACTCCTAACATAAGCATTTTTTTCCAGCCAGACATTTCAGTTTTTAATCTTTCCTTATCTCTACTTTACCGTGAATCTTTGTGGCAACACTAAGCAAAATACTCCAGGAACTTGGTGTTTTTCTCTTAATTTCTGACCCTATGTTTGAAGATTATTCTTTACCTTTCTCATTCAAAATTAGGTTCTAACCTAGAACAGTGGCTCCCAACCTTTTCCAGTATGAGGACCCCTTTTTAATCTATTAACGTGTTACAGACACTCCCCAAAAACAATATAGCTGTGCCTGCAGACTGCACGTCCTTCAGCCCACGCTGCTTCCCCAGCCGCGTCCCTCAGGCCACTGGGGAAGCAGCGCGGATTGAAGGATGTACTAGCTGTGAGAGGCTCTGTGCGGACACCTTACAATACTGCCGTGGACCCCAAGGGGTCCATGGACCACAGGCTGGGAACCACTGACCTAGAACATGGTTAGTGACTTTCAGGAAGTATGTCCATCTGCAATAGCAGTTGTCATATTGCACTGTTTTTCAAACTTAAGCTCCAAACCTAGAAGGACTGATGTACATCAGTAGCCCCATCAAAGCGATAATTTAGACCTGCATCTTTTAAAGCTAGGGATGTAAAAATGCAATTAAAAATGTAACCGTGTAACTGCTAAAAATCATAGCGGTTACTTGTGCTGCGGGCTCGGCAGTGCGCTCCCAGGGAGCCAGAGTGTAACCTGGGGTAGGAGGGTGTAAGCGACTAGTCGACTATCTAATAAGCACATGCTTATCGGGTAGTCAAGTCATGACTCGACTAGTCACCTTCCTCCCCCCACCCCCATGCTGCCTCTATCAGAGAGAGGCAGCAAGGAGGGGGAGGAGCAGGAGCCAGTGCTGGGGGGGCTGAAGCCCCGAGTGCCAGCAGCCCCTCCCCTTAGGGCTAAAGCCCCAAGTGCCGGCAGCCCCTCTCTCCCCCACTGTGGGGCTGAAGCCCCGAGTGCCAGTGGCTCCCCTTACTCCCCCTCCTGCTGTGGGGCTGAAACCCTGAGTGTCAATAGCCCTTCTCCTTAGGGCTAAAGCCCCGAGAGCCAGCAGCCATCCCGCCCCTTGGTGTCCCATATTAGGCATAGGGAAATATGGTTTTCCCCTCCCCCTGCTATGGGGGCCAACAGCTGCTCCAGCCCCTACTGCTTAACCAGAACCAGTAAGCCTTAAAAGCCGGTTGCCCCAGCACCATCTCCACAGGGGGGAGGGGAGGCAGAGGCAGAGCAGGGGACCACCAGGCTCTTAATGCATTTAAAAGGCAGAGCTGCAGCAGGGCTAGCTCCTGGGGCCGGGAGCGAACCCCGTTGCAGCTCTGCAGTTGCCTTCCTTATCAACTAGTCAAGTAGTAGTCGATGGAAATTCCATCGACTACTCAATTAGCTGATTAAACATAATTTAACATTCCTAACCTGGGGGACGGGGAGAAGCAGCCAGCCTGCCACAGACAGGGGCTGCTCTGGCGGGCCCCGTGGGGCTGGAGCAGCCCTCTGCCCGGGGCTGGCCGACGGCTGCTCCAGCCCCTACTGCTTAACCAGAACCAATAAGCCTCACCTGTTAAGGGTGAGGCTTACCAGTTAACCTTTTACATCCCTATTTAAAACCTTGTGTAAAATCAAGCATGTGCAAAAATCTTTAGAGTATCCAGGCCGAATCCCATCCATTTTAGAACATCAATCTCTCCAAATTTTAAAAAGAATAAGAGAAAGAACCAACATACCCCCACAACAGCCTCTTTCCCAGTGAAAGGTCATGCATCTGACGAAGTGGGTCTTTGCCCATGAAAGCTTATGCTCCAATAAATCTGTTAGTCTATAAGGTGCCACAGGACTTCTTGTTGTTCTTGCAGATTCAGACTAACACGGCTACCCCTCTGATACTTTCCCAGTGAAAATAGCCAGTCAGTTAAAAGTGCCTTGCACATAGAAAAAAAATGGGTATTGTGCCCTCATTGCTTCTTTGTAGCATTTAAAGATTGAGGGTCTTTGCAAGGTTTTTTTTTCCTTGGATTTTTGCCTTAAAAATAACAGGAATGTCAAGTTTAATCTTCCCTCTTCTTGCTGGAGGACTCCTCAGCTGGCCAACAAACAGGAGTGGGAACTTCTCTGCCCTTAAGGGGCAGGATAGCATATCTTTCACAAACCCTTTACTCCTAGGTCTTTGGCAAAGGTTTGAACTAAATACATGTTTTAACTAATCCAAATAAAAATCCCTTTTTATAGCCCTTAGATAAGTGAAAAACCAAATAAAAATTCAGGAACAATTAAAATAAGGCATAACATAATTTTTCCCCTTTGCAAAATTCTTTAAATCTCTACTGTCATCACAGGATCAGCACCAGCTGTAGCCAGCTAAGCTAAACACTTAAGATTTTTAGGTGCTATTAAGAGACATACCCACATAAACACATATCCTTACAAAGGAAAGTCTTAACACTAATATAAAAAAAAAAGCACAGTTTTAGCAATCTCTACTGCTACTAGATTGTTTACTTGGAAGAAGCATTCATGCCGCTCATGGTACATATAACCAAAAGCACAGATGGGAAATAAAAAACAGCAGCAAAGCACATATTATTTCTACAGTTACAAGAGCAATTCATACAACTGTACTAACAACAACATACAAGATTTAAACAGGCAGACAGCCTGCTGGTAGAACAGAAATGTAATACAGATTGATAAACAGCAGAACACATTTTAAAAAAATCTTATTCATTATATATAACTGCACAAAGCCACTTGTTGCTGGCGTGTACTTCACCACTCATTAGTTAAATGGTTCCAGATTCATAAAGTGAAATGAACATTATATCATTGCTATGTCCATATGTATTTGTTATTTTTTCCTTTCTCACTACATCAGAAGAGATGCTGACACACATCCAGACACTACTTCCAAGACTTTTTTGAGCACCATTTATTGAAAAAATGTGGTTGGTGCACCTCTGGCTGTCCTCAACCCTAATCAACCTGGGGAACTTTGGAACAAATGGCCAGGCACCTCTTACGGATATCCTTATGGTTGTAAAGTGTCTTTTGCTGATCTTGTCACATTTGTCAGTATCCTTTGATACCACCAGCGCAAGGGCTTGTCAAATCAACTGCTGTGGGAATGGACTGAGACGAGAGTCTTTGGATTGGTTTCACACTTACTATGCACATCACTGTCATATGTAAGGCAATAGAGAATCAGGCCCTACACTGGCATAGATTAGAGAGGTACACTTCCAATAAAGGGGGCACTCAATACCCTCAGTTAACACTCATCTGCACTGACCTACATCTGGTTTGCTTTCATCTGCATCTCTAGGACATGCCCCTTTCAGTATCTCAGTAACATCCTGCATATAGGAAGACTGGTCAAGGAGCATTTAAAGGCTGGACACTGACTGTGAAATGGTGTTTATTTTAGAGTTATCACCCTATTACCTGAGCACCTAGGACTCTGACTTATTTGGTACAGTCATTTAAACTGGAAAGTCAGTATGATAAATTCAAAAAAATGCATTGCTCAATCACGTGGAGACGGGTGATAATATAAATATTTAAATTAATAGCATTCAAGTCTATGAAAATGTTGCATTAAAACTAATGGCGGGTGCATGTTCTATCTGTTTTCCTAGGGTGGAATTCACCCCTATGCACAGGACCAGCATGATCCCTATTTCAGGAACTATGCAGAACATTCTATAGGTGTTCAGGCCTAGTTCTCGCCTCTGTTTCAATGCAAACGTCAGCCCCTTAGATTGTTGTATGAGAAGGGTGAATATATAGGGTTGCCAATTTTCTAAACACTCCTTCCCTGAGGCCCTGCCTCTTCTGAGGACCAGTCCCCTGTTTGCTCTTCCCCACCCTCAGTCACTTTCATCAGGCTGCTGCTGTCACTGAGGGAGAAGTCCCTCAGCCAGGCAGCTTGGTAAGTGGAGACCTGAGCACCTGGCTGGGCAGGGATCATTAAGCAGCTGCAGGGCTGTACTGCTGCGCAGCTTAGAGGGAACACTGGCCAGGGAGTTAGGGTGCAGGATCCCGGTGGAGTGTCCTGTGACTCTCAGGAAGCAGCCACCGCGTGGAGCCCGGGGTCTGCCGCTTTGAAATGCTGCATGCGGCCCAGGGTCAGCGGGGGCCGGCTCTGTGCTCCCTGCAGCGCTTTTACCTTTAAAGTGTAGCAACAACCCTGGGGCTGTTGCTACACTTCAAAGGTGGAGGCACCCTTATCGACTAATTGAACAATCGATGCAAATTGCATCAACTATTCGATTAGCCAACTAATCTAAATTTAACATCCTTACCTCAGAACCTCCCACTGTGCTTCCAACTGGGCTGTTAACGGCCTAGTCGGCAGTGCCCACCAAAGCCACCAGGGTCCCTTTTTGACCAGGCGTTCCAGTTAAAAACCACACCGCTGGCAACTCTATAAATGAGAGATGCATAATCCCCAAATCTGAATTGTTTTTAACAACTGCATATCTCCATAGGTAACCAGAGTTGGGCATGTTTAGATCTCTACATGTTTGTGTGTGTCTGTGACTTAATATTCATTTGTTATTTCAAGTGAAGGTGGACTATCATGTTTATATGCCTAGCTGAATACCTTCGACAGGCATCTGAAATTCCAAGAATGAATAGTTCAAAGCCAGGCCTTCCTAGTAATACTCATAAGTGGAATAATATGAAATCACAACTTGGGAGACAGGCCAGTCCTCGCCTACAGACAGCCCCTCAACCTGAAGTAAATACTCCCCAGCAACCACATACAACACCACAGAAACATTAACCCAGGAATCTATCCCTGCAGCAAATCCTGTTGCCAACTCTGTCTGCATATTTATACAAGCAACACCATCACAGGACCTAACCACATCAGCTGCACCATTAGGGGCTCATCCATTTGCACATCTACTAACGTGATATATGCCATCAAGTGCCAGCAACGTCCCTCTGCCATGTATATTGGCCAAACCGGACAGTCTCTGTGTCAAAGGATAAATGGACACAAATCAGACACCAGGAAAAGTAACATACATAAACCACTGGAAGAATACTTTAAGAATACTCCTTGGACACTCAGTAACTGCCATCCTTTTACAAAAAAATTTCAAAAACAGACTACAAATTGAAATAGCAGAGCTGCAATTTATTTGTAAATGTAACATGATCAAAATAGGACTGGATAAAGACTTAGAATGGTTCTCTCACTATAAAGACAATTTCCCTTCTCTTGGTATTCACACCTCCTCATCAACTGCTAGGAGTGAGCCACATTCATTCACCCTGACTGAGTTGGCCTTGTTAACACTTGTCCTGCATTTGTTAAGCAGATCCCTTCTTTTGATATGCTAGTACACACTCGTTATATACATCTCCCATCCTTTCTGATTTCCACTCCATGCATCTGATAAAAGTGGTTTTACCCACAAAAACATATGCCCAAATAAATCTGTTAGTCTTTAAAGTGCTACAGGACTCCTTGTTGGTTTTACAGATAAAGACTAACACAGCTACCCCCCTGAGACATCTCAGTGGTTAATATAAGTTGCTTCAGAAGAAGGTTCAAGAAAGCTCATAATTGACAATAATGCCATATCCTGCTTTTAGGGGAATTTTCTTCCTAATCCCAAACAATTAGTGCTTGATTTACATCCTGAAGCTTGAGTATTTAATCTCTCTCTCATATTTTTATCCTACTTAATGAAAGTGCAGCTGTTTTTCCTGCTTCATTGTTTTGCACTGAAACCTCCAATGATGCATAGAATAACTGTAAAATTGCAGACTAGTTTCATTACAAGCTACAATTAAGAATTTTTAATAACGGTCCATTTCTGTGAATGCAAAGAGTGGTATGAGCTGACACGTTAGTGGATTCTCACATTCAGGAAACTGAAAAATAACTAAATGTTGCTCACTGCCAAGAATCTCAAAACCTTTTTGAGTGTACCCCAGGGATCTGTACTATGCCTCCATAAATAGGTTTGTCTTATATTGATGTTGGCTGAGTTAAGGAAGGTATTCAGGCAATAACTAGGTTATTGAAAGGGCCATCCAAACCCTGCCATGTAGGTTGCTTGGCTGATTATAGTTTTGGTGATGCACTTAACAGAAAGGGCTAAAAAATATAATGCCAAGTGCACTCAGAGACTTCTAAACAAGATGATAGTAAGCTGTACTGAATCATCAAACTGGTGGGGGAAACCTACAGCCCATGAGCCAGATCCAGACTACCTTCATCCAGCCCATGGTGAGGCTTGGGGCTTCCTCCCACAGCAGAAAAAGCTGGATGCTTTTGCTCCATCTCCACTGCTGTAGGAACTCCCAGTCTCAGTGCTCTCCCACCCCAGGGAGCTCCAGCAACCTGAGTCAGAGTGAAGTTTTTTAGTTTGGGGCGGAAGGGTGTTTTTTGTGAGGTTTCATTTTTGTTTGTTTGCTTCTCAGTTGGGGGCTGGGTCAGGGAGGTTGTTTAGTTCGGTTGGTTGTGTTTTTTTGTTTGATTTGGGAGCAGGTGAGTAGTGAGGGTTTTCCCCCCCCCTTCTCACTTGTGTGTGACTCCTGATTGATTTTTCTGTGAATCTGTGGCCCCTGAGAGAAAAAAGGTTTCCCACCCTGATCTAAAAACAAAGATTGGCTTCATAGTAGCCAGCTACTGATACATTAGCTTCTTTAATTCTTTGGACGAGATGTGATACATGAATTAAGCAAGTATTAACCTGCACGGTCAGCCATTGCATGAACTGCAATAGAGTTTGTTTTATTTTATTCTTTGGTTTTATCTCTCTTTCTAGAATAAGTGGTATCTGCAATTCTAACTATCAATATTAAACCCCAAGAAAAAGAACAAGTGAACGGAATTTAACCAGCCCACAGCCATAGGGGTTTGGGACAGACTGAAATTCTTGCTCAAGTGTTTGAAAGAGTTCCAGAGTGCCCCAGGGGCAGTCCCTGAAGGCACAGATAGAACATAAGAACGGCCGTACTGGGTCAGACCAAAGGTCCATCTAGCTCAGTAGCCTGTCTGTGGCCAGCACCCGGTGCCCCAGAGAGGGTGGACCGAAGACAATGATCAAGCGATTTGTCTCCTGCCATCCTTCTCCAGCCTCTGTCAAACAGAGGCCAGGGACACCATTTCTATCCCCTGGCTAATAGCCTTTTATGGACCTAACCTCCATGAAATTATCTAGCTTCTCTTTAAACTCTGTTATAGTCCTAGCCTTCACAGCCTCCTCTGGCAAGGAGTTCCACAGGTTGACTACATGCTTTGTGAAGAAGAACTTTCTTTTATTGGTTTTAAACCTGCTACCCATTAACTTCATTTGGTGTCCTCTAGTTCTTCTATTATGGGAACTAATAAATAACTTTTCTTTATTCGCCCTCTCCACACCACTCATGATTTTATATACCTCTATCATATCCCCTCAGTCTCCTCTTTTCTAAACTGAAAAGTCCCAGTCATTTTAACCTCTCTTCATATGGACCCGTTCCAAACCCCTAATCATTTAGTTGCCCTTTTCTGAACCCTTTCCAAGGCCAAAATATCTTTTTGAGGTGAGAGACCACATCTGTACACAGTATTCAAGATGTGGGCGTACCATAGTTTTATACAGGGCAGTAAGATATTCTGGGTCTTATTTTCTATCCCTTTCTTAATAATTCCTAGCATCCTATTTGCCTTTTTGACTGCCGCTGCACACTGTGGAAGTTTTCAGAGAACTATCACGATAACTCCAAGATCTCTTTCCTGATTTGTCATAGCCAAATTAGCCCCCATCATACTGTGCGTATAGTTGGGGTTATTTTTCCAATGTGCATTACTTTACACTTATCCACATTAAATTTCATTTGCCATTTTGTTGCCCAATCACTCAGTTTGGTGAGATCTTTTGGAGTCCCTCACAGTCTGCTTCTGTCTTGACTATCCTAAACAGTTTGGTATCATCCGCAAACTTTACCACCTCACTGCTTACCCCTTTCTCCAGATCATTTATGAATAAGTTGAACAGGATTAGTCCCAGGACTGACCCTTGAGGGACACCACTAGTTACCCCTCTCCATTCTGAAAATTTATCATTTATTCCTACCCTTTGTTTCCTGTCTTTTAACCAGTTCTCAATCCATGAAAGGACCTTCCCTCTTATCCCATGGCAATGTAATTTACACAAGAGCCTTTGGTGAGGACCTTGTCAAGAGCTTTCTGAAAATCTAAGTATACTATATCTACTGGATCCCCTTGTCTGCATATTTGTTAACCCCTTCAAAGAACTCTAATAGATTAGTAAGACATGATTTCCCTTTACAGAAACCATGTTGACTTTTGTCCAACAAATTATGTTCTTCTACGTGCCTCACAATTTTATTCTTTACTATTGTTTGACTAATTTGCCGGTACTGAAGTTAGACTTACCGGTCTGTAATTGCCAGGATCGCCTCTAGAGCCCTTTTTAAATATTGGGGTCACGTTAGCTACCTTCCAGTCATCAGGTACGGAAGCCGATTTAAAGGATAGGTTACAAACCACAGATAATAGTTCAGCAATTTCCCATTTGAGTTCTTTTAGAACCCTTGGATGAATCCATCCGATCCTGGAGATTTGTTAACATTAAGTATTTCTATTTGTTCCAAAACCTCCTCTAATGACACTTCAATCTGGGACAGTTCCTCAGATTCATCACCCACAAAGGACGGTGCAGATTTGGGAATCTCCCTAACGTCCTCAGCCGTGAAGACTGAAGCAAAGAAATCATTTAGTTTCTCCGCAATGGCTTTATCGTCCTTGATTGTTCCTTTTATATCTCGATCGTCTAGGGTACCCACAGGTTTTTCAGCAGGCTTCCTGCTTCTAATGTACTTAAAAAACATTTTGTTATTTCTTTTTGAGTTTTTGGCTAGCTGTTCCTCAAAATCTTTTTGCTTTTCTTATTACATTTTACACTTGATTTGACAGTGTTTATGTTCCTTTCTATTTATCTCACTAGGATTGGACTTCCACTTCTTAAAAGATGCCTTTTTGTCCCTCACTGCTTCTTTTACATGGTGGTTAAGCCATGGTGACTCTTTTAGGTCTCTTGCTATGTTTTTAATTTGGGGTATACATTTAAGTTGGGCCTCTATTATGGTGTCTTTAAAAGTTTCCATGCAGCTTGCAGGGATTTGGCTCTAGTCACTGTGCCTTTTAATTTCTGTTTAACTAACCTCCTCATTTTGTGTAATTCCCTTTTTGAAATTAAATGCCAGAGTGCTGGACTGCTGAGGTGTTCTTCCCACCACAGGAATGTTAAATGTTATTATATTATGGTCACTATTCCCAAGCAGTCCTGTAACGGTTATCTCCTGGACCTGATCCTGCGCTCCACTCAGGACTAAATCGAGAATTGCCTCTCCCCTTGTGGGTTCCTGTACCAGCTGCTCCAAGAAGCAGTCATTTAACATTGAGAAATTTTATCTCTGCTTCTCTTCCTGAGGTGACATGTATCCAGTCAATATGGGGATAATTAAAATCTCCCATTATTAGAGAGTTCTTTATTTTGGTAGCCTCTCTAATCTCCCTCAGCATTTCAATGTCAGCATCGCTGTCCTGGTCAGGTGGTCGATAATATATCCCTACTGCTAATTTCTTATTATTGGAGCACGGAATTACTATCCATAGTGATTCTATTGAACGTGTTGATTCATTTAATATTTTTATTTCATTTGATTCTACATTATCTTTCACATACAGTGCCACTCCACCACCCACCCGGCCTGCTCTATCCTTCCGATATATTTTATATCCCAGTATGATTGTGTCCCACAGATTTTCCTCATTCCACCAGGTTTCAGTGCTGCCTATTATGTCAATCTCCTCCTTTAATACGAGGTATTCTAGTTCACCCATCTTATTAGTCAGACTCCTAGCATTTGTGTAGAAGCACTTTAAAAATTTGCCACTGCTTATTTGTCTGCCCTTCCCTGATGCATTGGATTCCTTTATGCGGTTGTTTGTCTGCTCTGGCCCATGGTTTGTCCTCTCCCCTCCTCTATTTCTGACTAAAGCTTAGAGAATCTCTATCAATGGATTCTCCTCTAAGAGAAGTCTCCATCCGATTTATGTGCATCTCCACACCAATCGGCTTTCCCCCATCTCTTAGTTTAAAAACTGCTCTACAGCCTTTTTAATGTTTAGTGCCAGCAGTCTGGTTCCACCCTGGTTTAGGTGGAGCCCATCCTTCCTGTATAGGCTCCCCCTCTCCCAAAAGTGTCCCGAAAGTCTCATCAACATAGCTCTCTACCTCCCTTAGCTCCTCCAGTTCAGCCACTCTGGCCTCCAAAGCCCGAACTCGGTCTCTGAGGGTCAAGAGCTCCTTGCAACGGGTGCACACATACGCCACCCGCCCACAGGGCAGGTAATCATACATGTTACACTCGACGCAATAAACAGGATAGCCCCCAGTCTGCTGCTGGGCTTCTGTCTCCATTTTTCTTATGAACAAGTTTAAGTATAAACTGGGCTTCTTATTAAATGTCTGGAATATAGATTATTATAAAAGTTATGTTTAAAGAAGGTCAGATGTCACTAGTGCCTTCTAACCTCCCTCTCTAACCTCCCTCTCCGAACTCCCTGTTAGCTGCTCCTGTTCACAAGCTCCCTTGTCGCTGACTCACAACTTAGAAAGCCCTGGTAGCCCCTCCCCCTGACTGAGGCTCAGCCAATTAACAGAGGCTTCTAGATTTCAATCCTTTTAGAAGCTCCTTCAAACAAACAAACCAAACAGACAAACACAAGCTCAGCACACAACAAATAACCCCCCCACACACAAACACACACTACAGACAGCCACTTACCACAAGGGTCCCATATTTACTTAGGACTGACTATTGTTAAAGAGAGTAATGGGGTGTGTTCAGTAGCATAAAACTACTGAAAACTACAGACATAAATTGGTCTTTCTCCCAAATGTGACACAATGTAGCATAAATTTACAGTAGATTACAGGCCAACCTAGGAGTGCCTACACACTGTCCTTGAACACCTTTGCACACAGACTGTTTATGCCAGTAATACTGCACCATGCATAACTACTTTGGTCAGGATACTCAGCCAAAGCAAAAGGATGCCATGGATAGGTTGTCAGGTGTACGGTTTTGAACTAGACAGTCCAGTATTTGAGCTTTCTGTTTGGGAAACAAAGTTGAGAAAATATAAAAGTCCGGTATTTTCTAAATAAGATGTAATGTAGATTGGGATGTAATGTCAAGTATGTCCAGTATTTTTGTTGAAACCATCTGGCAACCCTAGCCATGGACGGATAAGGGGGACACACGGTAAAATGTGTAGACAACACTTTTTGACCTCTAGAGCTCGCCTAGAGAAGCGCCAACCTAATTCAGAATGTGGAGGGTTAAGGGAAATACTGGCTCTAGAAGTTTCAAAGGAGCAAGCATTCAGGTGCAACAGTGACCATGCAGTTCTCCATCTGGCTACTGTTTTTCAGGCCTACACATAGCCTGAAACTAGATTTGGTCCCAGCTGGGTTGCCAGATGGTTGAAAAATTCTGTTGGGGGGGAGGGGGGGGGACCAAAGTGGTTTTTGTTTTTTTTGCTCAACAAGAGGACTCCAAGACTTATTAAGCAAAAAAAATTAAAATAAAACAGCATTAAAACAGCATGTCCCCTTTAAGAGTGCGTGCAGGGATAGGGACAGGGAAGCAGCAGCCATTTTGTGCTGGCAGCCTTGTGGAACCAGGTAAGCATCGGGGCTGGGGTTGGGGGGCTGGGGGTGTTGGAAGCCGAAGGCGGGGAAGGGGGGTGCTCGGGGAGGCCGGGTGCTGAGTGTTTGTAGGGTTGCCAGGTGCCTGGCATTTTCACCTCCTGGCTGGGGGGAAAAAAAAATAATCAGAAAATACTGGACATTTTAGGTGCCTGATAGTCTCTGAATTTTTTTACCAGACAGGAGGCAAAAATACCGGACTGTCTGGGTGAATACCAGACACCTGGCAACCCTACAGCTGAATATAGTATGGACTGGACTACCCTTACAACAGCTTCTTTCCAAACAGCTCACTAAATCCACAACTTCCATAAAAACATATTGTAGGGAGAAATTTGGGGCTCAGATGAATTTTGATTCCTTTCCTATGCAAGTTGATTGGAGCGGCTCTCATTTAATAAACAGAATTGGTCCAGACAGCCTTAAAAATGAACATTTAAAATGGGTAGCATCTAGATGCTACACAAAAGTCCATATTCAATTCCAGACAAGGAAAAGCAAATTTTAAAGCAGTACTGTTTGCACATATGCATTTGGGAATTTAAATAACTTCTGTCTGCAATAGAACTATCAAAGCCTATAGAAAAATTAAAAATGATTAAAAATACTTATTTATATGCTAAAGCATAAGAACTCTGAACTAGTAGTTACTGCATGCAAGATTGGGTAAACACATATGATTTTTAAACGCTCCGAGAGCCATGTCCTGAAAACCATTATGCACAATAGAAATTCACATTCCTGTAAATACTGCCATTTATTTCTGTATCAGCACTTTTGCAAGCAAACACTACTCATGACAGTAACAGTTTGAAGGATCAGGCCCTCAATGTGATCTGTCTCTACAATTTTTGCTTTTAAAATTAGGGTATTTTTAAGTGTGATTTTTTCCTGTTTTGGTATAAGCGTAATATAACATGAGGACACCCTGGTAACTGAGAGCTTTACTCTAAAATATAGTATAAATGCAACAGGTAAAACACATACACACATCTATAGTCAAGTTCTCCTCTGCCCTGCACTGGTGTAAATCTTGAATAGTTGTACTGTTTTACTCCAGTGTAATTGAATAGAATTTACCCCAACAATCCAGACAGAATTTGTTTCCTCTGCAGAAACTAATCCAAAGCCTCCAGGAAACAAATTCAAGTCCTATTCTAATCATGAAAGCCTTCAGTTTGAAAACCTTAGAGAAACATTGAGGGAGTTTGAACTTACATATTTCAGAGTAAGGAACTTGGGAAGTATTAAACTTAATATTCTGTGAAACATTTTTGTGATGCTGACATTAAAAAGCATACACATTTAAGGGATGATTTGATAATTTTCACTTTAATTTAGGATTGTAAAATAGCACAGGGTGCTGTTTCCAGTATATAGAGGTGAAGCAAAGGCTATGTATTCTGTGTTTTTCTGAGCCCCAAGGGTCCTCACTCAAACTCAGTATGGGGAGAAGTCAGGCACAGAAGAAAAATGTTAAATTATGTTCTTTTTTTATTTTTCCCCTTTGGATATAACCATGATTAACTAACATGAGCCATGCACATTTTCAAAGAATTTCACAGACTTAGTCACGTATAAGCTCAGTAAGTCCTTCCTGAAACACCTTAGAGTACTTACATCACTTCAAACAACAAAGAAAATACACCGTTCAAAGAGAAAACTAAACAAACGAGTCTGATAATAAAGATGAGAGAGAAGAACATTCCAGGAAACCCAGAAAACTCTCTTAGGGACAGAATACTAAATATAAATAACCAGCCCTCTCTGAATTGGAACAAGTTACAACCTGAATGCTGGGATCTGAGAAAAACTTACCAGTATGTTCAACCCATTCATGCCTTGTGCAGCCTTAAAATCCTTCATTTGGTTCAGGGAAAGCTAACAGAGATGCTTGAAATGGGAGAAATGTGTTCAGAAATGTTGGTTCTCTTTAGGAAACATCTAAGAATAGAGACCAGCAGAACAGGAAGATAACTTTGCAATATGTGGTGGGAAGTGGCAAAAACAAGGCAGTTGTTAAAAAAAAAAAATCTCAGGCATCCTACTGAAACAATGTAGGTTGCAGAATAAAGAGGTTCCTACGTGATACTGTAGTAACATCACTTAACACCCAGTTGTAAATTGAAAAATAATGACCATGTCTGAAAGCACCAAAACTCTGACCTT
Organism: Rafetus swinhoei; assembly: GCA_019425775.1. Taxonomy (NCBI): domain Eukaryota; kingdom Metazoa; phylum Chordata; order Testudines; family Trionychidae; genus Rafetus; species Rafetus swinhoei. The sequence goes on along the minus strand of CM033424.1, from coordinate 101,917,582 downwards.
GCACCATTCCAGGGTCAATCCCTGAGCACAGGAAAAGTATCAGAGGGGTAGCCAAGTAAGTCTGTAACAGGAAAAACTTAAACAACAATAGACTAGTAGCACCTTAAAGACTAACAAAACATGTAGACGGTATCATGAGTTTTCGTGGGCACAGCCCACTTCTTCAGAGGACAGGAGTTTTCACAGGAAAAGTAGTTTTGGACAGTAAAGTAACTGTCAAGGGAAATGAGATCCTCATTGAAGGGACTCACTGAGTAGAATCAGCTTGTTTTGTGTTCAGCTTGATCAAGTTAGTAGATAAAGCCAAACATGAATACAGGTTGAACCTCTCTAATCCAAAACCTTTGGGACATGACTGGTGCTGACCCAGAGAGTTTGCTGGACCATGAGAAGTCAATATTGTCTAGCAGCAGTATGAACACTTTCACTGCTTACTGGGCTCAGACATTTTGGGGTAAATTAGAGCTAAATAACAGCACAGAACACTGACAGCCAGGACTGGTGGCTGTAAACAAACTTTATGGGACTGTGGGAAACTTGGCCACACCCATGATAAGTGGACATCCAGCTAATTAAAATCATGCTGGATCATGATGTTGCCAGGCCATTGAGGTTCAACCTATATAACCTCCATTAACTAGCAGCACTGGATGCATTTTAGAGTGAACTCCACAAGGCAGCAATTCAAATGTGAAAATTAGACACCAAAAGGTCTTTTAAGTAACCTCTAAGCATGTGCGTTCCACTTCCTGGGAAATAGCTGCTCCCCCCAACCCAATAATGTTGTCACTGGCAATTTCTGGGAGAGGAAGCAAAAGTCATTGTTAGCCACTGAGTAAAACTTTAGTCTAAGAGATCAGTATAAAGCAGAAACCAGACCCATAGAATAATATTCTTAAAGCTCTAAAACTGAAAAGACTAGTTGTCATCTTCAGAAGTTTTTTTTTAATTTGTTCAATATTATGAATTGCACATTCTCCATTACGAGTGTTTCCTGCTTGGCTTTCCCAGTAATATGATATGCTGCAGTGATTTGTAAAAGGAAATCAAAATTAGTGTCTCCTGCTCATTATCATAATCCATTCATTAGCCTTAGACACTCCAGCAAATCTGATAGTCCTTAAGATTGAGGCATGAGTTTTTAAAGCTTTCCAATGTCTATGCTGCCATGTCCCTACCAGTTATTTCCACCTCACTTCCACAATGAAATGGCTTTCTTCGGAGAAAGAACTTGTAAGAGTACGTTTATGTGAAACAAATCAATGAAAGCAGGAAAGAAACCCCAGCCAGAACCATACCGTTTCTGATTCTTTCATTATGATTGTGACCAAGAAATACAAACATTTTTAGTATATATTTCAGTATTTTCCTATTCCCTCTCTGGATGTTAAATACAAAGTTTTATTTTAATGACTTGGTAAAACAAACCATATAGGCCCAGAAATTAGTCAGACTTGAAAATGGTTTTGGCAGAAATTTTCAGAGGCATGATTGTTGCAAAAATTATTAGTTTTGTGGAATCCTTACAGGCTTGATTATCCTAACGCTGTTATATTACTATTCTCTACCCCACCCCAAAATATTTTAAACGTCCATAAATCATGTAATTCAGATATCTAGGTGAATATAGGTAAGATGGACTTGAGGGACTTACTCCACAGTCAGCACAAGTGAAAGCTCTTTTACAATACACTTGAGAATATTTGCTTTCAAGTCAGCCAAATAATGCGCCTGACTAGAGACGTTGGAAGAGTCATAAGATGGTAAAAGTTACACAGATTCAGCATGGCAGTTCTCAGAAAAACAAATACATTCATCTGTTCCGCTCAGTGGCTCCTAGGGGACTGTGCTCAAATCCTGGTTGTGCTGATGACAGCCAACACTTTATTTCTTTTGGGTAAGCTCCTCATGGAAAAGTTTACTTCTGGGGAGGAAGGTAAAGCAGCTATATTTGACAATGCCTTTGGAAACCTCTTCAAATGCAGAGGTCCACAGTACTGCATGTGCAACATCCATTCATATCAATGGGCACTCTACATGCACAGTTGACTGTGTTTACCCGTTATTCCCTACCTAGTTGATATCAATAACAACTGTATTGTTAATAGGAGGAATGATGCAAATTAATTATCCTAATTAAAATGTCAAAAGATAATTTGTGAATGTAAAGAATTAGTTTTTAGAAAGTATTTTGAGAGTTCTCTCTCATTCTGATCAATTTCATATTTCATAATAGAGTGCAAAGCCTTGAAATAGGAGGCCTTCAATGTGGTAAACAAACTTTTGTTTTTGTAAAGTTCATTCTTGGAAAAAGCAGATGACAATGTCCTTTCAATCATTTTATTTTGATTTACTCTCTTTTGGCTTTAATACGATCTTAAAAGCATGAGAATAACGTTTTCCTTATGTACCATTCATGTCCTTTGCATTTGGCCAATCATCAATTGATTTCCTGCCTTTCCTATGGATTTTAAAATTCACATGATTTGTTTCTATCCCTCTTTGTGCACAAGTTTTATCAGTGCTACAAGGTCAGCTTGGAAAAGAATGTTGTTAGTTAACAATTGATGAACCAGCAGATCAGGGCTGGGAGAAACATCAATGTGTTTGTGAAAGTCTGATAAAAACAGTGGTGGGTTATGTGTGTACGTTTAATTCCAAACAGTGGCATGATGATTTCCATAGACTTCCTAGTTGTTGTTTTTTGTTTTGTTTTTAAACACAATAGCTATTTAGACTCCTTCAGGTATTTTCAATCTACAACAAAATCAAAGAGGATCAAATTTTAGGCCTTAATACTGTCCTAATTGTCCTTTGTTATGAAAATTAGCATACCACAAAATGCTGTAGATAGTTTTAATTAGCTTTAGTTTTAAAGCTTTAGATTTTATTATAAATGCATTTTATGAAATGGGAAGATCTGGTGGAACAGGAAGAGATATTAACCCCTGTTGAAAAGTTGAGAACACTAATTTCACTCCAAACACTCCCTACATTTCTTTTTTTCCCAGAGTACGAGTACTGAAATATAGCTTTACAATAAACAACAGGAGTAACATTACAGGAATTGTATTTGTAGTATGATATATGCACTTAAAGCTACTAGAAGCACTTAAAATGTGTCAATGTAGAGCACTCAACCTGTCATGCATTATTCTTTAAAGCATCATGGGGATTTTAATTGTGCTACAGATAGAATTACTGTGTTATGAACATAGGCCTGGAGTTGGCCACTTCTTCCCCATGATGGGTAGCACTTTACTCCACCAGTCCCACAGAAAGCAATGGGAATACTGTACTATCCCACCCTGAGCAAAGATGGCAGTCTCTGGCCCATCTTCTGGGAATGGGGAGATGCAACTTACACAGAAAAACACATCAAATGACTAGTCCAAACCATTAAATGGCATAGAGCAGTGGCTCCCAACCTTTTTGTGGATATGGACCCCTTTACAATCTATTAAAATTTTACAGGTCCCCCAAACAATATAGCTGTACCTGCAGCCTGCATGTCCCTCAACCCGAGCCGTGGGAAGCCATGCAGCCTGAGGGAGGTGCTGGCTGAGAGAGGCTCTGCGCAGACACCCTACAGTGCTGCCATGAACCACAGGTTGGGAACCACTGACACAGAGTATATTTATAAAGTCTGCAGATGATACCAAGCTGAGAGGGGTTGCAGCTGCTTTGGAAGATAGGATTATAATTCAAAATGATCTGGACAAACTGGAGAAATGGGCTGAAGCAAACAGGATGAAATTCAATAAGGATAACATGCAAAGTACTTCACTTACAGAGGAACAATCAGTTTCACACATACAGAATAGAAAGTGATTGTCTAGGAAAGAATACTGCAGAAAGGGATTTGGAGGGTGATAGTGGACCACAAGCTAAATATGAGTCTACAGTGTAATACTGTGGGAAAAAAAGGGAACATCATTCTGGGATGTATTAGCTGGAGTGTTGTAAGCAAGACACAAAATGTAATTCTTCCATTCTACTCTGCACAGATTAGGACTCAGTATTCTGTCCAGTTCTCGGTGTCACATTTTCCAGTTTGTCCACACCTTTCCTGAAGAATCCAGAGAAGAGCAGAATGTATTAAAGGTCTAGAAAACATGATCTATGTGGGAAAAGTGGAAGAACTGAGTTTGTTTAGTCTGGAAAAGACGATTAAGAAGGGACATAAAAGTTTTCAAATACCTAAAAGGTTGTTACAAGGAGAAGGGAGAAAAATAATCCTTAACTTCTAAAGGTAGGACAAGAAGCAATGGGCTTAAACTGCATCAAGAGAGTTTTAGATTGGACATCAGGAAAAACTTCCTGTCATGGTGGTTAAGCACTGGAATAAATTGCCTAGGGTGGTTTCTCCATCAATGGAGATTTTTAAGAGCCAGTTAGACAAACACCAGTCAGGGATGGTCTAGACCAGGCATGTCAAACTCAAAGCCTACAAAGGGCCACACAAACGAAAACTGATAGCTTTAAGGGGCACCAATGTACTTCTATCGGAAAGTCATAATTATTTATTATTATAGATTATGTTTTAGGTATATTGTATAATATTTTTTCAGGTCTTGTTTGAATACAATACAATAATTTGATGTTTAAAATTGGTGTTATTTGCTCATATATAATTTTTATAATTGTTAAATATAAATAGAAAGTATTTTTATATGATACATAACTTGTTTTGTTGAAATAAAAACAAGTATAGATCAAAACAATAAGGGAGAGACTCATAATAATTGCTTCAGCCTGGCAAACAATAGTCTTTGAATTTTCTTTAAAGAAACACAGTATAAACCAGGTACATGCGGATTCTTTTTTTGCCCTGGAATTTAAATATGACATCTGTGTTGGCTGCCTTATTCTGCATCCGTACCCTCTTCCCCCGCTCTAAGTGTCTATTTGTCCCCAGAAGGATTACCAAAACAAATCGAGTGGCATGCAAAGCTGGCCTTTATGCTATCCTTAGGATTTCTTAAACTTTGCACTTTCAAAGGTACATGTAATATTCTTACACAGATAATCCATGCAAAACTAACAAGTTAATTGCCCTTTGGCTGACTGATGTACAAGTGCATATTTATTAGCAATATTAGTATGCCCCGGTTACCTTTGACTGGCTGGTACTTAGATACAAAACTGGATAATTTCCTTTTCCTTTTTTATCTTTAAAGCAGATGTTATTTGAGCCAAATGGGTATCCTTCAGAAATTGGAAACCCATCCCAAGTTAAGTCTATAGAGCAGAATGAAATAAGGATAGGTAAAATGTAAGAGAGAGATCAGGTGTGCAAAGTGGGAATTGATGAGCAAACAGCCAAAACATGATCAAAAATTGATAAAAGGAAATTTTTTTTACCCAATTCATCTATGGAACTCACTGCCATTAAATAGCAATGAGGTCAAAAGTTTGTAAGATTTTTAAAAGGATGAAGGCTTATTGATAATGAAAACATAAAATACCATAGGTAGGATAAAAAACAGATTAAAACCCACTCATGTTTCAGGTCATAAGCCAGCCACAAACTAATGAGGGTGAAGAAGAAACATTCCCTATCCGGAGATAACTGTCCACTGTAGTTTCTTGTGGACATGTGCGAGCACACTCACACCCCATCCTATGACACATCTTGTATTGGCCACTTTTGTAGCTACAATACTGGACTAGACTAAAGGGTCCCATTGTCTGATTTGGCAATGCCTACATTCCAAGAGAATCATATGACAAGTATTAACACAGTACAGTTAGGTACTTAAAACTCAGGACATATGAAAATTAAACTGGGAACCACAAATCAGCCCCTTGTGTGTATATATATTACAGTACTCTTGATTCCATTCCATTCCATTCGGTGGAAAAAAACCATATGCGATCATATTATTTGAGAAACAGTATGTGAAATCATGCAATTAACACTGAATTGTATGCTTGTACAAGGGGAAGAGCTAAAGGGTTGTGGTCCAATGCCTCTCCCCTCCCCCAGAGCCAGGCACCCCTCAGGCACCCTCAACCTAATGCCACCCCCAGAGCCAGGCACCCCTCAGGCACCCCCAACCTAATGCCTCCCCTCCCCCGGAGCCAGGCACTCCCAGCCCACCCAACCTAATGCCTGGGTCCTGTCGCCGCCACATACTTCTTCCTCAGGTGCTGGGGCGGCGTGAGCACAGCAGCCAGCTGCGAGCAGGCACTGCATGGCTAGCTGTGAGCAGTCACTGTGGCGCTGTGCACAGAGCAGCTGTCCGGCTGTGATCTGCACTGGACCACATGCTCTGAGTGGCCAGCGGGCCTGTCATGATCTTGAGGGTTAGCCAGCAGCCTGGGGACTAAGGGGTTAACATACCTAACCCAGGTAGAGTTGGCCAATAGGAATGTAGGTAGGAATTTCAAACTGGGACAAAGGAATGTTTTGGTTTCTCCCTCCTTTGTCCTGAGCAGTTTCTCTCCAGCTACTGAGGGAGTCAGACAGAAGGTCTCCCTCCAAGAACAGACTCTTCACTCTTCTGTAAGTAGGGTGAAGTTTAGATAAATCCGTTTGGTTTGGAAAATGGGATCTGACGTCTGTGCACTTTTTAAAAATGTCTTTTTGCTCTCTCTTGTAACTAAGTTCTAGGCCCATGGTGGGGTTCTCCCACCATGAGTATTACTTTGTGACTTTTCCATCTAGTCATGATGCTTGCAACAGGAATATTGTGGTGACAATAAAAGTTCTCTCTCTTTTCTTTTATTAACCTGGTATTGGTTAATTTTTGTGTCCTGGTTTTACTTTAGGGGGTGAGATTTCCCAAGTAATCTCTCCCTGGTTTCTTTATTATTACTTGGGTGGTGGCAGTGGAGTTTTTATCCCCAAAATCTAGGTTGTTAAGATTTTGGGGGAGAAGTTTTTACCAAAGCCTGGAAAGATAAGGTTTTGGGGTACTTTTGCTGGCCCCCACTTCTGCATTTATCGTGCCAGAGTGGAGAAGGAGCCGTGACAGGGCCACACTTCATTCTTTTATAAAATGTAGTGGCGGGCTGCAAAAAACTTCGATCAGGCCGCATGCGGCCCTCCAGACACCTGTTTGACATGCCTGGTCTAGACGGTGCTTGGTCCTGCCATGAGGAGACTGGACTTGATGACTTCTCAAGGTTCCTTCCAGTCCTATGATTCTTTGTCTCTGGGCTGAATTCTTTCACCTTCACCTCACTAAATAGCATTTTACTCCAGCAGACCCACTGAAATTTATGCAGTACCTTACTCTGGGGAATAATGCTATTATGTGACTTAAACTATGTCTACACTTGGAGCTAGGGGTATTATTTCCAGCTCACATAGATGTTTTTGTGTTGGGTCTCATCAAGCTAGCACTAGGGATGTTAAAAATCAAGCTAGCAATAGGGAATTTTTGGTAAACGTGTAAAGTTTTTAGTAAAATTTCAGCAACTCCACATTTATACGGGGGAGAGGAAGTGGCTCTGCGGGAGCCAGTACACGCTGGAAGCTGGCTTTTAAGTGTGTACCAGCTCTGGCAGAGCCACCTGCTTCCCCCCCCACCCCCAGGCTGCTGCCTCTTCCTCTGGCAGCAGCGTGCAGGAAGGAGGGGCAGGTGAGAGCTGGTGCTCGTGGGGAGCCTGCTTAAAAGCAGTCTCCCTGCAAGCACTGTTTCCTGTCTGCTCCCCAGCCCCGCGCGGATGCTGCTGCCTCTGATACAGAGACAGCAGCACAGTGGGAAGGTCTGCAGGGGGCCTTGCATGTAACCATGAAGTTTAACTGATGAGCCCAAGCGTATCGGTTAACTGTTAAAATGTTTACACTAACACAGCCTTAGCTAGCATGATAAAAACTGTAGCCACAAGATTATGGGTAGCAGTGAATGGCAGTAAGGCTATCCACACTCAGTACTCACCTGCCTGGACTCTGTGCCTATGTGCTCAGGGCAGCTAGCCTATACCACTGCTCACCACTGCCCATATTATTGCAGCTACACTACTATTTACCACACTAGCTCACGGAGAGCTTGCACAAATATGTCTGTGAGATGTAGCCTAAATATGGCAGCATTTAGCCTTCTATGTAGCTAAATTGCTTACTGAAACGAACACAGATTTGAGGTGCGACCAAACAAGAATACAAATCACAGCTCACAAGTCAAAAAGCATGAAAAAACTTTGATGAGTTGACAAGTTAATTAACAGATATCCTAAAAAAAGTCTAACTGGTACAAACAAAACATTTTAGTCCATTGATTTAATATCTTCATTAGATTGATTACATTTAAAAAAAATCTCAACAGGGAAGCATGCATCTCATAAAACTCAAAACTGATGACTTAATTAAGCAAATTAGAAGCTCAATGCAGTAACATGCCTTATGGAAATATTTTGAGACACACCAGGCCAAAGTTCAGGTTGCATCACTCACTTGCAGTATTGCCACAAGAGATTCCACATATAATATCAGGAGTCCATGTAAGTTATACACGTAAGGTAAACTTTTTAAAAGTTCCTATGGGTACATCCTAGCTAGATTAAAGCTACCACAGGAATGCCTACCCAATCTGCAATCATACATCTAGTCACAGTGTAGACATATCCTATGGCATTCAAAATGATATCTGACAGGATAACTATCCATAAAGAATAATATATTAGGGACGTACAAAAAGCTCAAAGCTCGTCAAGCCTCATACTCATTGTGAGGTGCAGATAAGAATAATATTTAAGGAACTAGGGATGTAAATCCATAGGTGCTGGAGCAGCCCCCGCCCACCACTGGTAGGGGGCTGCTTCAGGCTCGCGGGGCCCACCGGAGGCAGAGGTGCTCCAGCATAGTCAGAGCAGCTCCCACTGGCAGCTCCAGCCTGCCTCCTCCCCGCTTTATCGGTTAACTTTTAACCAGTTAATCAACTAAATGGGATTTTGCATCCCTATAAGGAATAATGTATTTATATTGCAAGTAAGCCTTATAGACTTAAGAGTAGAAACTGATTGCTGCAGGAGCATGTATGGGTAATGTCTGATTCAAGCAAGAGGGAGATGTCACCCCCTGCCTAGTCAGCTGGGAAGATAAGAATGTTTACTCTTGCCAAATCCCAGAGCAGTTAATGGAAAACCATCAGACAATGACAAAACAAACAATCAAACCCACATAAAGCTAGAAAAAAAAATATCTCTACATCAAGGCAAGGGTTTGCCCTGCCTGAGAACAGAAACAAAAAGACAATTTTCACTGTAACAGCTTGCAGGGGAAGAGAGGCACAATATCCATTTACTATGGGAAAACCCCTAACTGGAAGTAGATGCTTTCATTAACTTTTAGATCCTAGTAATAAAGAAACCAACTAGCTCTTTAATGGACTGGACTTTGAGGGGGAGAGAAGGGGAATACTTACTATATTAGCTAGGAAAAGTTTTGATAAATGTAGACCCAAGTTTGCATTTTATGTTTTGTATTGTATTATGACCATTTATTTTCCTCCACACTCTCTAGTTTCTAGTGCAAGCTCTATTCTCTCTTATGTAACCCTTTTCTTGATTTACTTTTAAGTTCTAACATGCACTATAGTGGTTTGCAGGTTTACAGTAAAATTGGTCAACTGGGGAACACAGCTCCTTTGGGAACACAAGATCTGGAATTTCCATGAGTAGTCAGTGTCAAGGACTAGATATCACAAGAGAATGATTCAAGGAAGGTTGGGGGATGGGATGGAACTACTATTACCATTCAAGACAAAGGCTTGGTCTATAATATATCATTAGGCAGCTTACATCAACCTAATTATGTTAGTGTCCACCCTATAGTCTTTGCTCCTGCTGACCTAAGTGCCCACTACATCACATATAATTCCACTCCAGAAGCGGCGTAGGGTGTTTCACAGTAGCTAGGACAACACAGCGTCCCTGTAGACCAGGGCTACTCAACTTTGGAAGCTCCAGGGGCCACAATGATACTCACAGCACATGCCGAGGGCCACAACTTGTGTGGCTGCATATTCATGCAAATATATACACAAATAGCTTCTTTCACACTGACGGGCATGAATACAAAGATTAAGGCAAGACTACACAACACACAGGTCCCATTTAAGTCAGTTTGCTGCTCTTAATAAAAAGCAATATTTACCCAATTTCCACCCATATGACAGCACTTTTAATGAGCAATGACAGTCCAGGAATTTAACTACTAAAACGCATATCAACAGAAGACCATATACTGACTACTTTTTTGCTTTGGCTCCCACCTGCAGGACACGTGTTGAGCCCCCCCCGCCCCAAACTGCACTGCGGGCCGCAAACAAATGGGCCGCAGGCTGCATGAGGCCTGCAGGCCACATGTTGAGTAGTCCTGCTGTAGTCACTGCATTACTTTTATCTACTGGCTGCTGGGGAGCCATGAAATTGACTGGAAAGATGACTGGGCACTTGGCTTTCTAAGCTGGGGTGCCACCCAGGCTCCTGGCTCAGGCTGCTGCCTAAACTCCCTGTGAGCAGTCTTGTTGCCTTCCCCCCACCCCCTTCACTAGAGGCAGAGTAACAAAATGACTCACTGTTTTGGGTACCCCAAGAACCCTCACAGGCAGTCTCTTCTTTGACTGTTCTAAAGTCCTGGGCAGGTTATGAGGCAATATGTCCCAGGACTCAACACACACAAGCAGGGAAGTTGGAGAAGCATTATAAGATTTCTCGAGCAATGTGTGCACTCAGGAAGTTTAACAGTCTTCTCAAAATGCACTGCTGCTGTGAAATGGGCAATACCCTAAAGAGAAAAAAGTGCTAGGACCACGGATTTAGGGCTAGATCCTACAACTATATCCACCTAGATGTGGGCGTTTCCCCACATGGATTCAGTTATAGGATCTTGCCCCTTGTAACAATTATTCATAGTGATATCACCCTTGAAAAGCTAAGCCAAAAGTTTTGTTTGTGTGCAGTTTTAAAAAACATTTAATAATTAAGCTATAAGACATGACAGACATTTACTGACAGTTATTGCAGCACTCTCTGCATGTGTTATTTAAACCCAAGACAAGAAACTCAAGACCAAATAACTTTAATCTCCTTACAAGTACAATAATGCCTTAACTATGCCAAGCATGAAAATGTGAGGATATTAAATAATTTTTGAAGTGATAAGAATCTTACTCAGGGATTATTTACAATGGTTGACATGTTGATTAGGCAATCAAAAAAAAATCTGTGTGCATGTCTTTAAAAGTGGCCCAGAAAAAAAATTTGAGTTTTTCCCCTTTTTCTGCCCTTCCCCTGTACCTCATGATGTACAAGGAGGGGATCCCACCAGGCCACCCTCTCCAAACCCCACCTGTTCTTTACATTAGCAATATCAAGTTTGATATTTTCTGTGCTGCTGGAAATCTTTCTTCATGGACCGAAACATGAATTGAGACTTTTGCAGACTTTACTAGGAGGATGGGGGTGTTGGATATTCAAGGAGAGCTTTTCTTCCAGCTATTGTACTTGTTTGAGTTACACAAACCTTAAAAACAAAAGCAAACAAAACCAAAAAAAACATCTGGTTTTTAACTGTCTGAACAAAGATCACCATCTGAATTTGCCATCTGAATTTCACTTCCATCTTTTCTTTAATATCTAATATATTTCTACTAGCTCTGCAATCATCCCATCCATCTTCCAGGAAAAATAGGAGAGCTACTGTTTCAATTTCCAATTCAAAACACAAGAAGAAATATCTTACATGCCTTTATAAAGAAGCAAAAAACACAAAAAGCATGGACTTTTTATTTTTGCACTTTGCGGGGTCCACTTTTAAGCCACTTCAAAACCATAGTAGTTTCCTGGACTAGATAATCAGAACAGAAAAATATCTCTTGCTGAAATAACTTTGTGGCTTTAGGATTTAGTAAAGATGTTTTCATGCGTAATTCAGGTGGCATCTACCATTTTTAGTGGCCTCCATCAACCATCACCCACAGTGTCAAAAGAGAGAAGTTAAAATCCCGCTTGCAACAGCGACTCCAAAACAAATACTGCACCAAAATGAGAGCCTATTTCTTCAGAAAGTAGCTTATGGAGGCTGGACAAGGGACTAATGAACAAGGACTTCCTCAGAGCAAGCCTTAACCACAGTTTTAGAACTGGTGCTGAACAAAAAGTTAAATTAGGTTCACCTCTATAATCAATTCTGACCCATCATGTTCATTTCATAGGGATGATCTTGTGCAGGGTGTATCACCAACTGACTAGTCAGTAATAGATTAACATCTTAACTAATATAATTAAGATTTTTGGTAAACCGAACACAAAGGTAGGCTTTGCCATGACTAGCAACTCACATCTGTCTCCTGGAACAAGCATTGGTGTAGTGTCTTCATTAAAATTTACAATCATATTCTTTAACAAGTTATTAAGTAGGATTGAGCATTCAAGTTTAATGATACCTTGGGGTAAAACTCTCTTGAAATCAATGGAAGTTTTGCCCGAGTAAAAATTATAGAATTTGACCCCATGTAGTTGCATGCCAAGGTGTAGAATAGGGGTGGGCAATAATTTTTGTAGGGGCCACTTAATGAATTTTGGTATGTGGTCATGGGCCAGCTCCACCCCCAGAAGGAGCTGGGCCTGGGATGGAAGAGGCGGGGCTGGGGACTAGCCTCCCCCCAGAGTTGTCTGGGGTGGGAGGCTTTGAATTAAAAACACAATAAAGGGCTCGCAACTCCCAGCCCCACTGCTACCACCTTGCCAGGCTGGTACGCAGAGCTGCCGCAGCTATTTAAAAGGTTTGCAACTCCAGCCCCTGCTGGGGGAGTGCTGCAACCATGAGCCATTTAAATAGGATCCTGCTGCCAGAGCCACTGCCTGGAAATTCGGTGGCATGGGCAGCAGGATATAAACAAAGTGGCCAGATGCAGTCCACAGGCCGGATCAAAGTGTTAGGCAGGCTGGAGCCAGCCCCCGGGCTGCATCTTGCCCAGCCCTGGTGTCAAAGCTTCATTTCAGTTACATAATGATGAAAACAGCTTTTTTAGAACAGAGTGCTAGTAAATTAAAGTACACTCAAAGAGTTAATAGCTGGCCTATGTACTTCCAATGTGCAAGAGCAAGCTCTTAATATCACTAAAGCTCTCCAGTGTCAAAATGCAGTGATTTACAGTTTATCACTAGGGTTGCCAAGCATCCGGCTTTCGAACGGAACGCCTGGTTGACAAGGGCCGCCCTGGGGGCTCCAGTAAGCACTGCTGGCTGGGCTGGTAAAAGTCTAAGTGGCTATCAGCAGGGAGGCCAGCAAAGTGCCTGTCTGGCTCAGTGCAGATCCCAGAAGCGGTTGACAAATCCCTCTGACTCCTAGGTGCAGAGGCAGCCAAGGGAGCACCGCATGCTGCCTCTCCTCTATGGGAACCCTGGCCAATGGGCACTGCAGGGGTGGTGCCTGCAGGCAGGGGCAGCACATGGAGCCCCCTCCCCGCCCCCCAGGCTGCCCCTGTGCTAAGCAGCCAGAGGGACAAGCAGGCCACTTCCTGGGAGCCACCTGACAAAAGTGCCCCCCAGAGCCTGCACCTTAACTCTTGCCCAGCCCAGAGCTTCTTCCTGGAATCCCAAACCCTTCATCCATGGTCCCTGCCCAGAGCCCCTACCCCCAGCTAGGGCCTGACCCCTTCTGCTTCCCAACTCTCTGCCCCAGAAGAGAGCCCCTCCTGCACTCCAAACCCCTCCGTTCCAGCCCGCAGCTCTCTTCTGAAACTCAGACCCCTCATCCCTGGCCCCACCCCAGAGCCCGCATCCCCAGCCAGAACCCTCATCACCTCCCCCCTCCCCAGCCCAGAGCTCCCTCCTGCACCCTGTAATCCTAATCTCTGATCTCACCCCAACATAGGCACCCACTTCCCCTCTAGCCAAGGGTACTCTCTAAGGATGTTAAGGACTAGTTGATTCCACCCCCCCTTGCTGCCTCTATCAGACAGAGGCAGCAAAGGGGTGGGGAGAAGGGGTACTTCAAAGCAGCAGCAACGCACAGCTGAGCCAGGGATCAGCTGTACGGCGCCGCTTTGAAACCCCAAGGCAGCGTTTCAAAGGGGGAGCCACCACACAGCTGATCCGTGGGTCAGCTCTGCGGCACTGCCCCTTTAAAACACTGAAGCACTGTGGAGCCCAGGATCAGCTGGGGAGTCCTCAGCTGACTCCGGACTCCACAACGCTGCCACTTTGAAATGTCAAGCGCCGCACAGCTGAACCGGGGATCAGCTGTGCGGCGCTGCCCCCCTTTGAATGCTGCTTCAGCGTTTCAAAGGGGCAGCCACAGCTGATCGCAGGCTCAGCTGTGCGGTGCTGCCCCTTTGAAATGCTGAGGCGGCGTTTTAAAGGGGCAGCGTCACACATCTAAGATGGGGATCAGCTGTGCAGCTGCTGCCCCTTGCACCATGGAGCCTGGGGTCAGCAGGGGACTCCCCAACTGATCCCGGGTTCTGCTGAAATGCCACACAGAACTGGGGTAAGCTGGGGTGTCCCCTGCTGACTCCGGGCTCCTTGGCTTTGAAATGCACAAGAGCCCCACTGGGGACTCTTGTACATTTCAAAGCAGGCACGCCCACGTGCAGCCCGGAATCAGTGGGACTGCCTGCTAGCCCCAGGCTGCACCTGAAGTTCTGCATTCCTCCTTTGAAATGCACAAGAGCCCCTGCTGGAGCTCTTGTACATTTCAAAGGAGGAATGCAGAAGTGCCTATCAACTAGTTGAGTAGTCAATGGAAATTCCATCAACTACTCGACTAGTCAATTAACAGCAATGTAACATCCTTTGTACTCTCAATTCTCTCCTCCACCCCAAGCTGCCATCTTCACCCCACCTCTTCCCACTGGTACTCCCTCCCCCAAGCATTCCTTGGCTCAGCTCCTCCCTGTACCTCCCAGAGCATCCTGAACTCTGTGAAACAGCTATTTACAGAGGGCAGAAGGCGCGGGGAAGGGAGAGGGGAGGACCTGCCTAGCAGGACTGCTCCTCAGGGCCCTGGATTGGAGCCACAGTTGCAGGTAGCTGCTGAGTCCCAGGCACGGAGCTGATGGTCAGACATTTGGGATCTGCAGCAGAGCTCCCAGACCCGGGACCCGAGGCAACAGTGGAACCTGCAGACCCAGTGGCTAGGACTCCCAGAAGCAGCGGGGCCACCAGCCAGGACCCTGGGCATCAGAGGGGCCTTTGGCCCCGGCTGGTGTCTGGGACCCCAGCACAGAGTGCAAAATCTGGGAGACCTCCGACTTATGCTGGAGCACACATGGAGTCAGTGCCTATGCACTCCAAGCCTGCACTCATGTCTGGAGCCCTCACCCCCTCCTGTATGCCAACACCCTCCCCCAGGCCAAAGAAAATGAGCAAACACAAGAGAGAGTGAGTAATGGGGGGTGGTAGGAGTGAGGGGGTGGGATGGGTGCAGGACAAGGATGTTCGGTTTTCTGTGAATAGAAAGTTGGAACCCTGTTTACCCCTTACATTTCAAATGAGGTTTTACCACCAGACATCATATGAGAGTTAAAAGCCATAGATCCTCAAGGGAAAGGAAAGATCTGCAATTAAGATATTATACACAGCACAGTGAACAAGGCATTCATTGGGTCTAACTGATTTCTAATTTATCAACTAACACATCTTCTTGGTGTAAAATAATGAACTTATTACCACACTAATTGCAGGTGGAAAGCAGCTAGTGCACAACGCCACACACACTCTGATTTATATGAGATGCCATCAAACAAAAGATACACAAAAATGGAGACCCCACTCATTTTCAATACATTTTGTTCGAATGTAAATATACATCTGTTCACATTGCTATTAAAAAGTGCAAAACAACAACAAAAAGGGATGAATATACCAGAAAAGGAGAAAAATTCGGCATGGCAGGGGGCATGCAAAGAACACTGGGGAAGCCAACAATAGCTAGTGCATCAGAGCTCTCATCATCAGCAAACCCGCAAAGAGAAACTCAAAGGCTTCTCAGCGTTTTATCTCCTGGAAAATCCTGGCTTTGAGCGGACTTTGTGGCAGGGTCTTACTTTGTGCTCCCAGAAGCTCTCCCCTTGCAGCAGGGGTGCTGGAATGATTTGTATAGAAAGGGTGCTGAGAGCTACTGAACCAAACTGTGTGAACCCCCATGTGATGGAAATCACTACAAGCTAGGGGGTGCGACAGCTCCCTTTGATCCCCTAGTTCCAGCTCCTATGCCTGGCAGTCCTGGAGAGGAGGCAGAACTGCTGCTTAGAGGGGTTATCCACCTTCCCAAAGCCTAGACAGAAAAACCTGACTGGACTGTGGGTGCTGCTGCCTGCTGCCCTGGGACAGCAGGAGGTGTCTAGGCTCCAGCGCCATGCCCCAGCACCAGGCGGACACTCGGTGAAGGGAAATCCTGGGATTTTTCAGCTCATTGAGCACCTTGAACTGCTAACTCTGGCGGGGGAGTTGGGCTGGCGGGGAAGGGTGTCAACCCAGAGGACTGACCCAATGGGCATCGCAACAGCCGCTCTTTGCTCCTGCTCCATGCAGCACCCGGGGGGACATCCCCCCAACCTTCCCCTTCATTGAAGTTTCTGTCTCCTCTCTGCTCAGAAATCAAACAGGGGCAGTGCTCGTTGTTCCCAGCCACGCAGGCAATTAGCGAGCCGCCCGGACGAGCCCGGCAAGACAGGGGCGAGAGAAAAGGCCGCGGAGGCACAGAAAGTTCCTGCCACCCCCCGCGCCAAGCCACCAGTGGGCGGGCACCCGGCCGGTCACCCCGAAACACTCAGCGCCGGGCGGAGAGAAGCAGCGGGGGCGCCGCGATCGGCCCCCTACTGAGAGCCAGGGCACCACCGCACGGGGCGCCAACCTACCCCCACCCAGGGAGGTCCCCCAATGCCCATCACACAAACTTCACGCCGGCCCCAGGGGAAACCTCAGCCCTCTGCCCCGCTCCCCACCCATCCACCCGCCCTGCACTGGACGGTACCTGGGGAAGCGGCTGCCGGTGGATGCATCAGCTGCGGCACTGGCAGCCCAGGCGCCTGCCCCGCCACGGACCCCACGCACAGCGCCGGAGCGGCAACTTGGCGGCTGGCTCCGAAGGTCCCAGCAAAGGAGACCGGAGGCTGCAGCTGCTGCAGGGAGGGGCCGCCCCGCCGGGGTGCTGCTGCCGCTGCCGCGTCCCGGCTGGCTGGGGGTGCCTGCCGGAGCCCGCTAGCCAGCGATTGGGTCCCCCTCGCCCGGCTCCGCGCAGGGCCGGGAGCTGCCCCCCGCCTTCGGCGCCGCCTCTCCCGGCTCCCCCCACCGAGCACCTGGGGCCAGCGGGCGGCTCCTCCCCCGGACCCTGGCCGCGCGCTGCCCCCTGGAGCGGGGCGCCGGAGGGGCAGGCTGAAGGTCCCGCAGAGCAGGAGCTTGGCAGGGCGGGTCGGGGCAGGGTGGGTGTGGCCGAGGGAGGGGCAGGGAGAAAGTCCTGCTTAGCCCCTTCCCCCCGGCTGGGTCGCTCCACCGCCTCGCCCCGCTGTGACCCCTTCCACAGTTCATGCGGAAGACACGAGGTCGGAGTTGCTGCTCCGGCTGCCTGGGCGCTGCTGCAGGACTCCGGCGGAAAAGCAGCGACCTTGTGTTTTGCTAGGCGGGGTGAGGGAAGGTGACAGCAGCTAGCATCGGACCCGCCAATAACTGATCCCGGCCAAGCTTTACTGGGAGCCTCGGAGGCACCTTCTTCCCTTGTGTAACTCAGCGCGGCCGGCTTTCCACGTTGAAACTCGGCCAAGCCAAGACGGGATTGGTCTCTCTTTCGATATTAGTTTGGCGTTTGGCTTTTACACTGTGCCAGAATAAAGTTGGCCAGTTGTTTTAAACGCTGTTTTTTATTCGGAGACAAAACGTGTGTAACATTTCAAAACAACTGTCCTACAACGTACATGTTATGCTGTAACTCAGGGCTTACACTTTTGGGGGTCAAATTCTACTCTTAGTTATGCCTCTGTAAATCAATAGTCACGCCACATCAGTGAGGCTACTCCAGATTAACACCAGTAAAGCCAACCAGAAGCCCACGGTAAAAGTACTGCCGGAGGACTGAGAACACCTGGATTTAATATCTGTCAGACTACCTCTGTTACCCTTGGGAAATCACTTAATCTCTCCATGTCTAATTTACCTCTCTATAAAATGGAAGGAATGTTTCCCTACCTAACAGGGGTATTATGAGGAAAAACATATTAATATTTGCAATGAATATTGATACTACAACAATGGTATAAAGAGCTAGACAGCTGTACCTATATGTGCAAAGAATACATTTTCAAATTACTGAATGACAAAAATAAAATATCCCATAATGAATATTAACAAAACACCCTTAATTATTAATACATTTCAAATTTTATCTAGTGTTTATCTGGAGAACAGATTTGTCGTCTTTGTGCAGTTATTTTCTTTTTCAATAAGTTTTCCAGCTTTTATATATTCAGTACTAGAAGATTTACCCCAGCATTGCTCAAGTCCTCAACTCAATTAAGTTTTGGTGTTTGGAAAATAAAATTAAAATGTACATGCTTCATTTAAATAATTTCTGTGGGGTGAGCTGTGGAATTAGCTATTCAGTATGTGGGCTGTCCCGGGGAGAGAGGACAAACCCTGCCTTCTCTCACAACAGCAGCATGGGGACAGATGAGAAGTGCCGCTCCATGGCCAGGGCAGCTCCCATGGGCACAGCTGGGGAGGATCCAGGTTTGTCTGCCCCTGTGCTCCCCAGTCAGAGTGAGGAATGCAGCAAACTGTGTTCCCCTTGTCAGGGAGTGAGGGGAAGTGCAATCAGCAATGCTCTCATATGAATTGGGGTTGGGGGGTGTGCACTTGGAGGGTGGTAGGCTCTTAGCTGCAGCAGTCCTGGATGGGGGAAACTGTACCCCCAGCCAGCCCCTTTCACCTGCCTGGTAATTCTGTCTCTTTTCTATGTGGTTTTCTGAGAAGCAGTCCCACTCCAGGCACATCCCATTTCCCTGGCACAACCAAACCCTGACCTTGCTTTAAGTTATGATAAGAGAAAGTTGCATATTAAATTTGCTGATCCTAGATCTTACCATTTAGAAGGAATTCTTGAGCAGGCAGATGGCCAAATGGACAAACTCTCTCAAATATATAGTAGATAAATAGTTTTGATTTTAAATAAATATAATGGCCAACAATTAGTCCCTATTACAGTTGAACTACTTTTGGCCTTTTGAGACATATATTTTTTAAAGATCATGTATAACTCATGTGCAACTGCAAGCCTAAGTGCTGTAAAAATCTAAATAAAATAAATAAGTAAATAAATCTATAAACAAGTCTATAATGATTTTTTTAATTAAAAATAAAATGCATTCTAGATGCATTCCGGTATGAACATGAGAAAACTGAAGGCATTTGGCTTCACCAATACCTTGCAGAATACCTTGGATGGTATCTAACAACCGTTATAAGACATCTGCCCAATCAACTTAGGAGATGAGATTTGGTCAAGAGATGTTCTTCCAATCTCTCCATAAATGAGATGCAATCGGGGTTAGTAAAGTTTGGGGGTATGACTATATATTTACTGACAAGACTGGAACATATGTAAAACCTTTCATAAATGCATGAAGGCCTCAGTCATGCAGTCATAAGAACATAAGAATGGCCAGACTGGGTCAGACCAAAGGTCCATCTAGCCCAGTATCCTGTCTGCTGACAGTGGCCAATGCTGGATGCCCCAAAGGGAAGGAACACAACAGGTAACGTTGTGTAATCACGTGTGTATGGACAGACCCCTATGAATGTGCAGAGCCCTGCTGGTATCAAGGGAACTTCTCTGTAGGTTTAGAAGAATGCCCACATGAATCCAGTTACAGGATTGGGCTACATATTTCTAAAGCAAGGCTGGGTAAAATAGGGCATGTGGGCCAAATCTGGCCTGCCAAGCCACCGGATCTGGCCTGCAGATGCAGCAGGGAGCCTCAGGCAGACTCCCTGCTTGCCCCAACCCCCACAAGCTGCTCAGAAAAGCAGCTTCCAGGCCATTTGTGTTTCTGAGCTGTGAGCCTGGGGAAGCTGGGACAGGCTGTCTCCACCCCTAGCTCAATCCCATTGGTTGGTTTCTGGCCAATGGGAGCTGCCTGTTTGCAGCCTGTGTGGTGGTGGGGCAGGCAGAGAAGCTGCCTGAGAGTCTCACAGGTAAGAGTCTTCTGAGAGTCTTCTGGCCAGAGTCTGTCTCTGGCATCGCAGCCCATCTGTCCCACCACTCCTTCCTTCCTACTCCACATGAGCCAAGCCCCCGACCCCCATCCTGAGCCCATACTCCCTCCCAGATCCAGCACCCCAATCACCTGCCCCAGATCACAATCCCCTTCTGCCCTAGGTCACAGTTCAAACCCCTGCACCTCCTCTTGGCACCCCAGTCCCCTGCCCCAGGTCACAACCTCTTCCTGCCCTACATCATAAACCAAACCCCTTACCCCAATCCCATGTCCCAGGTCACAACTGCTTCCTTCACCCAAATTACAGGCCTTCCTGCACCCCAATCCCTTACCCCAAGCTCCCTTCTGCACCCAACCTCCATCTCAGACCCCATACCTCCACTATTAATATCATGGAAGAGTGCAGCTCTCAACCACTTTCCAAAATCTTGGAGTGGCCCCCCCATCAAAAATCATTGCCCATCCCTGTTCTAAAGCATAATGCAAATATACAATATAAATATAGATGATTTTAAAAAGTAAGTCATATTGATAATGACTTCCTGGATATTTTAGTGATATCTCCTTGCATGTAGATGTTACATTCATTTTCTTTAGATTGTAAGTACCTTTTTTCCCCAAATATATTTGAATTATATTTACTGTGACTTCTCATCTCTTTTGCCAAGTTTCTGCAGAATTCCTCATTAGCTACTGTCTGGTTCTGGAATTTTGTGACTCTTTAGATAATTTTAATTTGCGTACTATAGTGTAGTCAGGCATCACCGGTGGTGTTCTGACAGGTCTCCTGCTCCTTCAGTGATGATAATAATTTGGATGTGTGTGGATGCTCCTCTGTGTGTTATGTTGGCTTGCGCAAATAGCCAACACAGCAGACTCGGAGGCTGCGTCTAGACTGGCATGATTTTCCACAAATGCTTTTAACGGAAAAGTTTTTCCGTTAAAAGCATTTGTGGAAAAGAGTGTCTAGATTACACTGATGCTTTTGCGCAAAGCACTTTTTGAAAAGCATCCGTGCTAATCTAGACGTGATTTTTTGCGCAAGAAAGCCCGATCGCCATTTTCGCCATTGGGGCTTTTTGCAAAACAGTCCTCCCCTGTCTACACTGGCCTCTCTTGCGCAAATACATTTGCACAAGAGGGCTTATCCCTGAGCAGGAGCATCATAGTATTTTGCGCAAGAACACTGACAATCTTACATTAGATTGTCAGTGTTCTTCTTAAATCAAGCGCCAGTGTAGACAGCTGGCAGTTTTTCCGCAAAGCAGTCGCTTTTGGAAAAACTTGCCAGTCTAGACGCAGCCCAAGAGAGTCCACAAAGACCATAAAATCAGTCAAAGATAGAAGGCAGCAGGCCAGGCTTATTATAAATGAAGCACAGTAATAGCTTCCCTAGGTCAGATGCCTACAGGTTGGCTAAGAATATGTGCCCATGACAATGGATGTGACTCAGTGACATGGAATCCATCACTGTCCCCTTGGTCAGACAAAGACAACTCTTTGGGGTACACTTTTATACCCAGATATAAACAAGTTACACAACACTCCTGACATATCAGGTTGCCTTACCTAGATCCACCCACTATCTTATACATGGGGGTTCAATCATTATCTATCATGCTGTCAGTTGAGACCCTGTCCTGAACCTGGGTCAGTATGTTGTTGTTATCTGTGGTATGTGTGTTGGTACCAAAATGTTTCTTCACTAGATGTTCTGTTATGACCACTCTGGAATGTGCTCATGGCCTATGCCTAGTACCTCTTAGGTATGAGTGTTTCCGTAATATCAGCCCTGTTCTTGCCTTGTTCTGTGAGCAGGGCCTGCCTGTTGCTCACATCTTAACTCTGCTTTATATTAGCAAAGTCTTAACCATTGCTGTCTTGGCCTCAGACCTGGCCTGTGATATATGGTCTTATGTTTCAAGCTCTCATTTTACTACACTATATATTCTGGCATAATCCCAATTATTTTAGTATTTCCTTTTCCCTTAGTAAAATTCCTGTCTGGTTTTAGTATCCATCACACTTCGCCTTTTAAAGACTAGAATAAATAATTCCTTTTTTTTTAAGCATCATCTACCTTTTCACTCAGTAAATCATCCCTAAGAATAGAGGTACATAGGAACTGCTATACTGATCTGAATAATCTAATCCAGTACTTTGTCGCTGATGGAGGCCAGAGAGAGAAAAGTTCAAAACCTCCTATAATTAATGGTTGTGGAATACCCTACTGATAGAACTTTCCTCCTAATCCTTACATACCAGTTAGTAGTTGGCTTACAACCTAATGCATAGGATTTTTATTTCCTATAATTTTGTTTATCCTATCTAAAGTAATTGTGGATGTTCTCATGAGTCATACAAATATCATCCTTTTTTACAATATTACTTAGCTCTTAGGACACAAGCCAACTAATTCTACAGGTGACATTATGTTGTGTTAAAAGTGTCCATCCATTTTAAATTTGTTGCCTTTCAGTTTTATTCCTTTTATTATGAATAGGAATAAATTGGAGCATCCAACAGACCCCCCCCGATGCCATTTATTATTTTATTTCTCAATTTTTTAAACTACCTTACCATGCCCCCAATTTCATTTTGTGTTTGCTCTTGATGAGTCATATATCTACAGAGTTAATACTCACATTGACATCAGTGGAAGCGCAATTAGTACACCACTAATTTATTTTAAAAAACTGTTTACATTTCTTTTACTTTCGTCCACTTTAGCCTTTTTTATTGTACCGTTTATTGATAGATGTCACATTTAACATCCTAGGACATATAATTTAGCACTGATCTTTTTCTGTTTTCCTGGTGTGTCCTTCCCCTTGGTTGCTTTATTCCATTCACCTAGCACTACCTGTATTTCTACAGTTTCATTTAAGTCCTAACTAGTAATTTAATTAGAATATGGGCATCAGAGTCCCAGTTGTGATCTCACACTAGTTTTATACTTGTATGATTGGTTACTTCAGTGGAGTTATTCCTGATTTACACTGGTGTAAACTGCATTAAGTAAGAATGGAAGCCTGTTCAAGGAAATTAACTATGATACAATTGCTTAGATGAATCTGAATTTCTGTACCTCTGAACAGGTCCTTAATTTTAATGAAACAAGCCCCATTACTGCATTTCTTGTGTAGTCCAAATTCTTATTGCATTAATTGATATCTGTATAATAGGTTGAGTAAGTCTGGTGTAGGGGAGTGTGGAATTACTGCAAATAGCAAAATTGTATTTGCATATATGGTCCAGGTAACTGTTAGCCTAATAATACTATTTAGCAGGAGCAGATGACCATTTTGCGGGGCCCGGGGCAGCACAATTTTGCGGGGCCCCCCTTTGCCATGGCGCATGCTCAGTGGCGCCACGCGCATGCGCGGGGCCCGGGGTGGCCGCCCCGCTCACCCTGCCCTATATCCACCCCTGCTATTTAGCTCTTGACAGCTGTGTACCCAGAGCAGTTCATAAAGGTAGTTATGTCACTATTCCTTAAAAAAAAAAAGACAGATGGGAAAACTGAAGCACAGAGAAGTTAAATGGTTTTTCTATTATCATACAGTGAATCTATGGTAGAGAAAGAACTAGAACAGAGGTCTCCTTACTTTATTCCTGCATCTTACAATCAGGACAAGTATTGTGCCTTATACTTGTTCCTATTCAATCATATTTAATGAACGTGAATGGTTTTTCTTGCCTGATAGCTAGTGCATGTGGCTCTGAGCTCAATCCTACTTCCTCTGGGGCCAGTGGGAGCAAAACTGAGCTGTATGTCAAAAAGTAAGAGAAAAATGTTTTGTGTCTTTGTCTGTCTTTTTGTATACAATCTGCCATTAATTACTACACTTGTTCCTATATTTGTCCAGATAAGTTTATGAAGTTTGTTTACAAGCAAATCTATGTAAGTGAGATGAAGAGATATTCCTATCGCTCACATTCAAAGAGTGGGTGTTATTTGATCATCTTTCCAGTTTACAAATTTTAGCTTCTGTCTGGGCCTGGGCCAGCTCCATCTGCAGTTATAGCCTCCATTGTAGTTATGTCAATGCAAGCATGATCAAACTCTTGATGAGCTTGTGTATGCATTTCTCTCTCAAATGTGCTATCGGTACTACCTCTAGCTCAGTTCCACCTGGTAAATCATGGAAGTCATGGGGTTAGTAAAGAAAACACTGTCAGTCTCCTTAACTTTTAACAATGTTAATAAGAGTTGTAAGTGTAAGAGAGAGAAGAGCACACACTGTTATACCTGTCTCATCATGTGCCTTTTGCAGGTGTGAAATATATAGAAATGGAGGCTATTTATTCCCACACTCAGAGACAAGCAATTTTCTTACTGTCTTGCAGAATAGTTGCATTTTATCTGCTTGCAAAAGGTTGCTAACAACTAGATTGTCACAAAGCAATAGATGCACCTGCAAGTATGACTAGCACCTCTATGTGTCCCTACCTGAAAACTGAGGAAATGGGGACTATTACCTGCAAAGAGCTAGAAGGTAGGAAGGGCTACTGCATATATTTATGGTAGTGCGTATGGTACTGCATTGCTTCATCATCTCATTTGTTATTAAAGTCAAGCTGAGTTTACTCTCAGCTTCACTTTACATTAGGTGATCCAAAAATAATACTTTGCAGTTCTACAGGGTGTTTCAGCTGAATCTCTCAAAGCACTTGACAAATATTATTTTACTGACCTTCATAGAGCTCCGTTGAAATTGGCATTAGTATACTTAATTTACAGACAGAGAAACTGAGATACAGAAAGGCTCAGTGACTTTGATGATGACACAAGGAGTGGCACATGGTCTTAGAAATTATTAACCTGAACTGAGAAGCAGAGCTATTTTCCTGATTCACCCTGGTAGCCAGAATAGGTGTGTCCTATTAGGTGCAACTTGGGAGTATAAAAATATCTCTTTTTTCTCTCTCAGAGAGATTGGGTCATAAATAAGAAGTCTTTCAGAAAAAAATCACTGGACACAGCAATATAAGGAGAAAGATGAAGTTGGCATTTTAGTTTTCTTAAGTAAAAAGGAAAATTTCAGGAAGAATGGGCTAGTGCTGAGTGCTGATGAATTCTGGACACCTGCTGTTATCTATAAATACTGTGTGGAAATTGGGAGAGAAATTCTGCCACTTTTCAGAGTCAGTGACAGAGATAAAAAAATCTCTAGGAATTCTGTTCCCCACTAGCACTATTCAAAATTCCAGTCGTTTAGTGGTTCTCAAACTTTTTGGTCCGCAGCCTAACTCCACTCAATGCAAACCTTTCTGTGGTCCACCAGCCAACCATCCATGAAGACAAAATACATTTACTTATCTCTAAATACCTTAAATATTAAATTATTCATATTAGGTTACTAGAGCATAAAATATAAATACCCTGCTATAACATAAGGGATGTATTTAAAGGGTAAGAAAGGAAATATTATTAATAAAAATCATTAAACAGATTAAGCACTTTAACTTTATCATGTTAGTTTACCAAACTTTGTTTGAAATAAATAAATATTTTACTTTATGTCCAAAAGAAAAGGTTTCAACATTGTCTTTATTTATGGCAGGGTGGGGAACCTTTTTTGGGTTGGTGGCCACTGACCCACAGAAAATTCAGTTGGGGGCCACACACAAAAGTGAGAAGCAAAAAAATGAAATTTAAAAGACCCCTCTCACTGATGTGACTTCTTCATGCTCCAGCCCCACAGGGAGGGTGGGAATAGAATGGAGGACCCAGGTTCAGGGCTTCCACAGGCCAAAATTAACTCTTCTGGGATCCCAGGGCTAGTTGATTTTGTAGGCTCCCCTAGGCTCTGGGGTGAATTGAAGGGTTCAGTATGCAGGAGTGGGCTGCTGGAGTGCAGGATAGGGAGGGAAGGGGGGTGCAGAGTATGGGTAGGAGGTGGTGTGCAGGATCAGACTGGAGGTGGGGGGGCATGTGGCTGGGAGGTTGGGTGCACGAGCGGGTTTGGAGGTCTGGCAGAGAGGTTGGGTGTAAGGATGTGAAGGAGTAGTCGAGTAGTCGACTACCTGGTAAGCAGGAGCTTATCGAGTAGCACTATCGACTACTCTATCACCCCCTCCTCCCCTCCCCCCCACTCTGCACTCTTAAAGGGACAGAGAGAAGCCAGCATGCAAAGATGCTGGCTCAATCTCTGCTACCCCGCTGGGTCTCAGGACAGCCCTCCCCTGTGCTGCCACTCTGCTTAAAGGGACAGAGCAGCTGGGGTTGGGCCTCAGCACAAGCCCCCCTTTCTCTCCCTGCTGCCATTCTGCTTTCTTAAAGGGACAGAACAGCCAGCCCCACCGGTCTCAGCACAAGCCCCCCTTCCCCACCTCCCGCCCTGCTCTGCATTACTAAGGATAGGGGAGCCCATGTGCAAAGATGCTGGCTCAGTCCTGGTTGCCCACCTGTAGCATCCCAGCCTGACAGGCAAGGGAAGTCCCCGCTGCTCCATTCCATGCAGCCCCAGCTGGGCTGGTGGGAAGGCGGGGGGGGCACTGGAAGTGAGAGCTGCAGCTGTGCTAAGGTAGCAGGTAGAGGACAGTCCATCTGAATTTCAGCAAGGGCCGGGGGCTGGGAGAGACAGAAAGTCTGATCTCCAGCTGCACTGGGCAGCATGAGAAGGGAATGGGATTCCCTTTGAGCCTCAGAGGGCTGGTGAGGAGGGAGCTGGGAGAAGAGAGGCAAGTTCTGGCTGGACAAGAACTTCTCCAGTAACCAGAGTGTCTTTTTAAAACGGAATGGAAGTATTTGTAACCTGACATGCCTGACTCTGAGCCCCAGCCCAGGGGCTGCAGTGACACTGTGACTAGGAAAGCTGCCTGTTCTCAAACAATTTCTATGGGTTTCAGACAAGTGACTGCCATTAGGTTTTACAATTTGCTTGCGGACAGGGACAGGCTTTGAAAGTCATTAAGGGTGGATGCCAGGTTTTTGTTTTCTAGTGTCATTTCTTGGTTCTTCAGAGTGCCTCAGTGACTTGAAAGTAAAGTAACAAGGTCTTCATCCTGCAAATGCTGATCCCAGTTGTGCTTGTTGACATTATTACAAGGTCTTTCAAACCGGGAAGCAATCTCCACAGCAATGTGTTAAAGTGCTCTGTTTCCTTTGGGGGGAGGGAGAGGTTACCTAGTAAGCCTACTGCGACTTTCTTTGTGAAATACAGTGAAACCAAGAAAGGTTTGCCTTTTCCCACAGGGCTCTGGTCTGCAGCATTTGCAGTGTGAGGTCCAACACACTGAACTAGCGTGCTCTTGCTGCTGGCTCCCCTCTCCCTTATACTGCACAAGGCAACGGGCGGGGGGGAAGAGGGGGCCTTGTGCTGATACCCACTGGACCAGCTGCTCAGTCCCTTAAAGAATGCAGAGTGGCAGCGCAGGAGAGGGCTCTCCTAAGACCTGGCAGGGGAGCAGAGTTTGAGCCAGCATCTTTGCACACTGGCTCCTCTCTGTCCCTTTAAGAGTGCAGCTGGGAGTTATGCTGAGACCCAGCGTGAGCCAGAAGTGTGTGCTTTAAGTGCCCTTCCTTAACGACTAGTCGTGTAGTCGATGGGAATTCCATCGACTACTCAACTAGCAAATTAATCGCTACTTAACATCCCCAGTTGGGTGCAGGAGCAGGCTGGAGGTGGAGGGTCTGGGTGGGAGGGAGGGTGCAGGAGTGGGGTGGGGGTGCAGGGTCTGGGCACGAGGGGCACTCACCTGGCTCCATGCCCCCAGCCGTTCCATGGTACTGCCCCCTGCCGCTCCCAGTGGCTGTGATTCTGGCCAATGGGAGCAACAGGGAAAAGCCTTCAGGCAAGTGGTTTCCTGTGCTGCCAGCTAGGTGAAAGGGGAGTGGCAGCATGCAGAGCCACTTCCTCCCCCTGCAAGCTGGATCCAGCATGCAAGGCTTGGGGATCCCCCCTTCAGCAAGAAGCTGGCACTGGCACTCTAACCACATGGGGGAGAGGGGGACCCTGGGGCTGGAGCACCAAGACGGGCTGCCTGCTGTAGGGGGAGGCGAGCCCCTAGCCTGCAGCCCACCTATAAGATGGTCACAATTTAACTACTAGTGTCTGCGGCCCACACTTTGAGAACAACTGGTATAGTGAGTTTAAATGAGAGCATCTGTGAAACCTACATTGAAAATAATTATTGCAGCAATTTTGATTGTCACAGTACTGCTGTGTTTTTGAAGAGAGGCAGATCGAGCGAGCAAGAGCAAAATATTATTAATGGTAGTCAAGGTATTTAATTTTATAACTGGAAAAAGAAAGACCATTAAAACATCAGGAATGATAGAATTAGAGGTAAGCGTGTTTTTAATAGGAAAACAATTATAGTGAACTGTAACTGAAACTGTTTTACACTCCTGTAAATCGTGTCAAGCTGGACAGCTGATAGGTTAAAAGTTACAAGTGCCATGTGATCATTCTGTAGATAGTGATGCAGTTGGAAGAGCTGATATAAATATATTTATAGCAATAGTGGAGAAAATACAGAAGTTATCTACTAAAGTTATACACTGCCTTACAAGTGTGTGCACACATATCTACTATATTTTTGAGAGAGTTTGTCTGCTGTGCATCCGTCTGTGGCTACGTCTAGACTGCAAGCCTCTTTCGAAAGAGGCTTTTTTGAAAGATACTTTCGAAAAAGCCTTTTACAAAAAATAGCATCTAGATTACAATCAGTACTTCCGAAAAAGCAAGCCGCTTTTTGCCAGCCAGTCTGGATGCTCTCTTTCGAAAAAGCACAGTTTGCATTACATAGCGACTTTTTTCGAAAGAGCACTTTCAAAAAAAGGCATTCTTCCTCGTAAAATGAGGTTTTCCATGGTCAAAAAAACTGCCGCGTTCTTTCGATTTACTTTAGAAAGAAAGTAGCAGCAGTCTAGATGCAGGGGAAGTTTTTTGAAAAAGGCCACTTTTTCCAAAAAAACCCTGTAGTCTAGACACACCCTGTGTGTCTGTCTGTTTGTTCAAGAACTTGTCCTAAATGGTGAGAGCTAGGACCACCAAATTCAGTATATAGCTTCCTCTTATCATAACTTAAAGCTGAAGCTCCCCTCCCCAATTCATACAGGGACATTGCTGACTGTTCCCCTTCATCAGGGAGCAAGGGGAAAATGCACAGTTTGCTGCATTCCTCACTCTGGTGGGCAGGGCCGGCCTGAGCCATTTTGGCGCTCTGGGCGCACAGCGCTGCCCCCAGGCACACAGCGCATGCATGGGCCCGCCCCTGGGGCGTGGGCCTGCCCCCCTAGGGAGCACGGGCCCGCCCCCGGGGCACACGGCGCATGTGCTGGCCAGCCCAGCCCAGCCGCCGCACCTGGCCGTGCAGGGGCCCGCGGCCATGGGGGGAAGGGTGCTGCTGGCCAGCGCAACGGGGATGGGGGGGGAGGGCGGCGCTGCGGGAGCCAGGCGCGCGGCGACTGATGGCAGCTATAAGGGACGCCGCGTGCCCCTTACAGCTGCCATCAGGCGCCCCCCATCGGTTGGCGCCCCGGGTAGCTGCCCGGCACACCCACCCCTTAGTCTGGCCCTGCTGGCGGGGGAGTGTAGGAGGCAGATGATCCTGGGCCTGCCCCTCCTTCCCCCTGGCTGTGCCCATTGGAGCTGCAGAGGCACTTCTCATCTGGCCTCAAGCTGCTGTGGTGAGAGAGAGCTGGGGGTTTTCCTCTTTCCCTAGGTCAGCCTGCATACTGAACCCCTCGTCTCCAGCTCCACCCCAGAGCAATGATGTACATGAAGAAATGCCCCCCCCCGCCAAAAAATTAATTGAGTTAAGGACCTGAGCACGGCCAAGTAAATCTTCTCGTATATATAAAATACCCTTATGTATTTAGATTCCTCCCCCTGATTTAAAGGAGGAGGCATAAGAATCCTTTGCAGCTATATATAGAAATTATGTAACCTCCTGCATGCAGTATATGCCTTTTATATTAAAGTGAACTTCTCAAAATTGTATTTCAAATAAGATTATACTGTTTGAAAAATCTCAAGAAGGAAATAAACAAAGCACAAGTGATTTAATGGTTAGCAACAAATTATATACAACATTATATATAATGGTGGTTGACAGATTTTCCCCCCATTCTCTTGTTTTGGATAGACCATGGCAGCAGGTCTATTAGACAGCAGATAGTTCACTGAATCTTTGCTGGGAATCACAGTAGTGAATTCAGGTCTATGAACCCTATCTTATCCCACACATACATATTGTCATAACAAATAGACCAGAAGCCACCTTCCCAGGGGCGGCCCATGAGCATAGGCAGACTTGGCGGTTGCCTCGGGTGCCACCAGCCCGGGGCACCCGATGATGACGTCATGGGGCGCCCGGGCACCCAATGATTATGTCACAGCCATTGACGGCCGTGCAGGCAGGGGCACTGATTGCACCTTCCGCCTGGGGCACCAGCTGCTGCAGCCGGCCTCGGGCCGCTCCTGCACCTTCCAACTAAAGCTCCACCCACTTTTAGAGGACTAAATACATCTGTCGTACCTCGGTGTTTTCGTACTTCGGTACCTTCGGTGGTCTGGACTGTCAGTGTCAGCGTCGTCTGGTCAGGGTCGTCCTGGCGCGCTCCTGACAGGACCTCTACTTCGTCGGTGATAATAAACTTTCGGCTGCATGCATAACAATCGGTACTCCCTTTATCTAGAGTGTTAGACCCCGTGCACTTGGGTCAACACAGGAGATCTCTGAGAGGCCCGAAACGACAGATGCAGGCAAGGTTTGAAATCAATCGAGCAGGTTTATTGTCAAATGCGAAGCTCTACCAGTTGGTAACAGAGATCAGTACAATGTTACACCACTGGGCACTATGGCCCGCATTGACAAGGTACCAACACCGGGCAGGCCTATTGCCATATAACAGATATTAACAGCAGTTAGTCAAAGTTAAGCTACTGTGCGTTCTGTAAGTTCAGGCAATGACACCTGCCGTTCAGGCGCCTAGTGCGCCCCTCCCCAAGGTCGGCCGGAGAGTACCCTTTGCGGTGTCCTTTTATAGACAGGTACAAACAACTTACATCATTTCTTTACGTACCAGGTTGCCACCCTCTGTTGCCTAGTTACCACCCCTCACCTTACGGAAGGGGGGCTTACTTACTATCCTTCATGCTGTCAATTCCGACCTGGTCCTGAACCTAGGTCGGTATGTGCATTCGTGTTTAGGGAGTTTTTGTACCAGGACATTCCTTAAGATGTTCCGTTACTCCCTTTCGGCTTACAGTCTGTTCTCCGTGCCTCCCTGTGTCCTAACTTACACAATTACACAGTTATGAGTATCTGAGTTACTGAACCAAAGTCTTGCTCACTAGATTGCAGGCCTGTTGCTGTTTTCATGTTACAGGCCTTAGGCCTGCTGACTCCATGTTACTGACCCTCAACTTACTACAACATCCACTCTCAAGCAGAAGTACTGTTAAACAAATTATAAATGTTTCTTTCTAGTTGTGGCTTCTCTTTCTAGTAATGAAGAAAGCTCTTCTGAGCAAAGAACTACTGGCTACATGATTTTTAGTATTAAAACAAGACCTACCTGTATTAATAGCATTAATCAAAATGGGAACCTCATGAGAACAATATGTATGGTCATATTTCTGAGACCCGGCAGGGGGGGAGCAGAGTTTGAGTCAGCGTCTTTGTCTTTCTGGAGTAGAAATAATATGACATACCATAAGCTACCTTACCTACAGGCTCACCCAAGCTGTCTAAATTGGGGAAATGCATTGGAAACTTACCTATCAAGATAGCAATTCCATTCCCATTATGCCTAGGGCCACAAGTTCAGAGATCGCTTACCTACCAGAGGTTTGGATATAAATATCACCACATGTCAGTCTCTCTGGGATTATATCAAATCTGTCACCACACAACCTGTATTGAAATGATATTTTCTAGTGCTAGAAAATGTCTCACTGAGCACAAGATTAATAGCTCAATACAAGTGGAGAGAAATAAAATTCCTAACATTGTCTATAGTTGCTGTAAGAAGTCGGTTATATCTTTCAATGCAATATAAGCATCTAAGGCTGCTAAACAGCACAGTTGTACAACATTTATTAACACGTGTATGTTCTCCTGAAACGGAATCAATGAAACAGTCGCTCTAACCATGAAAGACTGGTGCAAATAGGCAGGATTCCATGATGCTTCTGGCAACATTTCAATCTCAAAGGTCAGTGCTTCTTAAATACAGTTCAATGGATACATTCAACATCTGCCCTTCAAGTATTACATTTGCTGCATTATAGGCTTCACATCCTGAAAGGTTCTTTATATGGTTTGGCTGGAAGTCAAAAACAATGAGTTATGATTAGTGTCAGGATAAACTCTTCAGAATAACCAGTAATGTTTTGGGGATTACCTCCTAAAGCAGTAAGGAGTTCTGTCACTGCCAGCCCTGTAAAACTTGGGTGCCTTAATATGCCACTGTGGCTCAGACAGGATTCCATACTTCAAGTGTCCCAAAAAAGGACACTGCCTGGCTGGGGAAGGGAGAGTTGGAGGGGAAGGGTTACAGGAAATATTCAGGATTTTTGCAGACCAGGCACTGCAACTCAGAAGGAGCTTGTATTGGTCACCTTCCTCTTAGTTTTTCCAAGACTGAAGTTTTCTTTTCAGTTTCAAGCTGTTTCAGTGTTTTCCCATTAACTTTTATGGCCTATCATTTGTCTTTTCCTGGGTTCTACAATGCTAGGTGCCTGAAGCTAGCTTCATCTGGTTAGGGAAGCAGTCCCTCCCTGACTACCAGTACCCCTCTGTGAGATGAAGCTGAATGTTACAGCACTAATTATGAGCACAGTTGAATAGATACACAAATATATTACCAGTCTGTATATATTTGTCATTGAGAACAACCATCCAGTTCAGAACATTGTAAGTTTTCATAAAAGACCCTTCCTAACATAGCCCAATAACACTGCATGGGATCAGCTGATTTAACTGCTTATTCTTGGGTTCAAAACCCCCTGGGTTCTCCCTAAGAGACATCTGGACCCTCGATGTCACTCAGGCTATGTTTCTACTCCTGAAATAACTATTTCAAAATAAGCTTATTCCTTTTCACAAGCAGAAGTTATTTCAAAATAACAAGCCTAATATTTCAAAATAACTCCCCCATGTAGACATGCCCTCATGGTATAGCCAAAGAGTTTGGACTCAGTTTGTGGACAGCCTAATGGCACAGCTGATAGGACAACATACTAGTATGTGACACTGGTATGAGAACTATTACATTTTGTCTCAGTTTAGACCCTGGAGTGATTTTTCAGGGAGCTTTGCAGATGTGATAGTAAAGACCAATTTCTTCCATCCTAACTCAGATTGAATAATACTTTATAGTATGAGTAGCACCACTGCAAGGAGTGGGATTATTCAGAGTACTCAGTGCAAGTCATGGTACGGAAATCTGACCCATAGTCTCAGTTGGAACAAGGGAAGATTAGCTGGCATTATTAGTACCTCTTTGTAGTTACAGGGGATGAGGAGTAGAATGGGAGGGGTGTGAGAATGGTGTATCAGAAGGAAGGGTAGGGAGCCAAAGCCCCAGGGTGTCACACTAAGGGCCCCAAGATCGACACTGCGGGAATCAATCTCAGGTTTGATTTAGCTGATTGAATGCTGATGGCACACCTGTCCATTCTAGTACTCCACCGGGTCACAAGAAGTAAGGAGAGTCAACAGGAGAGTTTCTCCCGTCGACTCCCACAGTGAGGACCCTTTGGAAATTTGACCTAAGGTACCTCGACTCCCGCTACACTATTCATGTAGATAGAGTTGTGCATTTTAGGTTGACTTTCTCCCCCTGTATAGACCAGACCTAAGACTGACCTACTATCCCCAATGTCTGTTGTGGGAAAGTGGGAGCACCCTAAACATATATGGCCTGGGTCAGGAATAAATGGGAGAGGGGAGAACTCACTCAGACATCCCGAGTTCCCCATTTCCATAAAAGGGCTTATTTTTCTACGACTTTTCTTATTTATATTTAGTGTTTTGTGGAAGGCATTTGTTTTTATTTGTAATAAATTGAAAGCTTAGTAGCTGTTGCCCATGAAAATAATTCCTGATTGTGGGGGTTGCATTACCATAAGTATTTTACCCCTCTTTCCTCATTCTCATTTCTCTCTTGTCTTCCCCTCTTTCTTAGGACATACATCCACTGGAAGCTGCACCCACTAGAGAATGACATGAACACATGCTCTTGAGCATGTTGGACAATGACATTCAATCTAACATGGGACAATATTTGGGAGGACAGAGATACACATGAAAGTCCAGAGATTATTACTCTATGTATCACAACACCATAGATCAAAATGAATGACATTTGAAACCATATGTGTCATATTTCACTCCAGTGAGTGCACAAGGAATAGTCATGGATAGAAATATGTGGAATGTAACAAATCCAGTAGTGGTTGCTACCTGCAGATGTCAAAAGCATTCCTATTTTCTTTCACAAGTCTTTTAAATTGGAATCCCCATCCACATTATGCTTCAAATAGCACTATGTGGAATTAGCATGACTTTAGCTGGTGTGGACAAGGCCTCGGATGTAGTCCACACCATTAACTGTTAACTGTTAACATTAACTGTTCAGGGCAGGCATTCAGGTCCTTAACTTCTTGCTATGATCTCATCCTTCACTTTGTTTTAGAAGAGATGAGGAATACTTACCTGAGCAAGGAGAAGAATACGAGGCAATTTGATTGACATGTATGAAGTCTGAAAGTTGACCCTGATGCTCCTTTTGACCCCTTCTGCACAAAGAGAACACAAAATACGTTACATTTAACACACACCAAAAGGAAATATTGAACTTGTTTACGTAATGTACAGTCAGCCTATGGAATTCATTTCAACAGGACACGGCAAATAGGAAATATAGTTGGATCTTTGAAAGGCCAGATGACTTTTTGACCATCAATAACATTTTCAGCTTCCATGTGTAAGCTAGGAATGTTACAGAGGAATGCAGCCCTAATGCCTGACCACATATAGGGTTCAAGAAGGAATGTTCTAACTCTGTTTTTAGCACTGCACAAATTGGCCATAAGCATTATTGTGATTTCTTTTTTAGTCTTGTATCATTTATATGGAAAGAAAACAGTTCAATCCCACGTCGTATTAATTATTATTATACTGCAATAGACGAGCATGGCACTTTACAGACATAGGAATGACAGATTCACCGTCTCTAGCATCTTGCGGCATAAACTAGAAAGCATAGCAGAGCATAACTGTTGTGTCTTTGCTTGTTACACTGCATTAAGAATAGAGGAAACCACATGGACACAATTAAATAAGTATATACAAATATACACAGTCCAACCACACACACACACACACACACACACACACACACAGAGCCTAACAAATATATACACAGCTGCTCTGGCAGAGTTCTGGTGGCTTCTGCAACAGAAGACAGGGAGGCTCACTAGAAGGCTCACAAACTATTTAAAGGGTTATTACCTAATTTCTGTACACTCTAACGGCAATAAGAGAGAGAATGGGGGAGGGATGTGGGAAAATGAAGGTTAGAGCAGGGAAAAACAATGAGATGTGCTTTGTGTTATGTATGTAGTAGTTATATTTTGATTTAACCTCCAAAGGGTATCAATTAATTTAATAGATGAGAGTTCATGGAGAATGTCCAGACCAGAGTGCCAGCCAGGATGCGGGGAATTTGAGGAATGGAAGGCAAATTGGCAACTCTTGTGTCACTGTGCTCTCTACAAGTACTGCCAAGGTTCATATTAGCAGCGTGCTCTGAAAAAGAAATGGGAAGCAGCACAGTACAATTGTAAAGTGTGTTCTGAGGCAGGGTATATACTGTGACAGAGTCATGGGATGAAGCACTTCTTAAAACATTCTGGTCATGCCAGTAGCTAAACTATAGAGCAGGGTTTCCCAACCTATGGGTCGGGACCCAAATATGGGTTGCCATTACATTTCAAAAGGGTCGCCAGGTGTCTCCCCAGGTGGCTCTTAAGGAGCCATTCACACATTTTTTTGAATTGCCTTGGGTCACCAAGTCTTCCTGAATTGTCAAAATGGGTCCCCATCTGGAAAAGGTTGGGAACTGCTGCATATAGAGGAAGGCAGAGCAGGGAGTTAAGACCAAGCCAGTCCAGAATGTGAAATATATCACCTACTGTATTTGCAGAATTACTTTGTCTTGAGTAGTGTTGTGTGGTGCTCTCCAGTTCACGCCTTACGCCATTGTTAGAGCTACCTGGGAATTGGAATGTCCTTATTGCGGGAAAAGTTATTATTTTAAAATTTGCTTCCACTGTAAACAGAACAAATCACATTTTGAAATCTCACACAAAACAGAATATTCAAAAAGTATTTTATTCTGAGTTAATGAAAACATGTCACTTAGCAAAATCAAAATGTTTCATTTTGACTGTGACATCTTTAAATTTTAAGTTATATTCTGATTTTTTCCCCTAAATTAAATGTTGTTAAAATTATGTTCTTAAGGAACATTTTCATTTTGTTTAATTTGCATTTTTCTGATGGAAAAAATGTTAAATTGGAAAGTTTTTGACCAGCTCTAATCATATTGATTACACTGGCAGGTGGTAATAGTGCACTATCCAACCAAAACTGTCCTCTTCTCCCTGTGTTCTCGGTTTTCTCTCCATGTTCTACCACAAATATCTAATAAAAGTTAATTGACATCAGCTTCGGTAATGTTAGTGGTAAAATTGCAATGAGCGAAACATAGTCTTATGTTATGTTTGGTATTCGAATGCTACTTTAGTTACCTAAGTCGTGCCTCACGATCAACACTGCTATTTATACCTAGGCTAGCTGAGTTTGCAGTGCCTATCACTAAGTGAAGACATACTTGAAGTCACTCTGATGCTTTTGAAAATATTACTGAAACTCCTTAGATTTTGTCTGTTGCAACTTGGCTTCAGATCAGCAGAAGATGACACAGAAATACTGTGAGGAGAAACACAAAAGACAAGGTTCATGGGCATGCAGGTAAACAGTGCATAAACTCCAGGTCAGCTTGCTGCTCCCCTCACACAGTTGCTCAGGAGATGGGCTAGAAAGCTTTTTGCTAACAAATAAGTAGCAATATTAGTTAATACTAGAGCAACTCCCTATGTGGCAACAATTAATAGTCAGGATCCTGAAGCCAGTGGTGTTTTTACCTATGCATGATCTCGCTCCCTGATGAGAACTGGTCTAAAATGTCATGTTAATAGAATACTAGTGTCCTGTCTACTCTAGCCCTTTCACAGTTAATACTATCCATGGAGTGGAGCAAACAGTAATAGTGGTAATAATTTTGGGTAAAACAGCCTAGCACAGAGGAAGCGTAAGGCCACATCTGCACTTGTGGGATGATTGACGCTGTGGCAGTTGATCTTCCAGCATTCGATTTAGCAGGTCTTTAGTAGACCTGCTAAATCGAACGCCAAGGGCGTCCCCACTACCTCGCTGTTGTAAGGAGTAAAGGAAGTCGACAGGAGCGTTTCTTCCATTGACCTCCTGCTGTGGGAAGGGTGTCAAAGTTTGGCTCAAGGTACGTCGACTCCAGCTACATTATGTACATAGCTGGAATTGCATACCGTAAGCTGACTTGCCCTGTAGTACAAGCCTGGCCTAAGTCATGTGCTGGCTACTTCCAGGAGCAAGGTAGGGCCAGGGTAGGCAGGGAGCCTGCCTTAGCCCCATTGTGCCACCAACCGAGGTAAGCACAGCCTGGCCAGAGCCTGCATGCCTTGCCCCTTCCTGCATTGCAGCCCCTTGCCTCAGTCCTGAGCTCCCTCCTGGAGCCAGCACTCTACACCGTGAACTCTCTCCTACACCTCAACCTTCCCCAGCCGTGAGGCTGCACCCTCTGCCACACCCCAATCCCTTGCTCTAGCCCGGAGCCTGCTCCTGCACCTAAACTTTCTCCCAGAGCTTGCACCTCACAACCTTTCCTGCACCCCAATCTTCCGTTCCAGCCCTGAGCCTCCTCCAGCACTCAAACTCCTGCTCAGAGCTTGAACCCTGTCCCCCCTCCTGGACCCCATCCTCTGCCCCAGTAAAAGAGAGTGAGAGTGGGGGAAAGTAAGTGATGGAGGAAGGGGGGATGGAGTGAGGCCTTAGAGAAGGGGCAGGACAAGAGTGTTTGGTTTCATGTGATTAGACAGTTGGCAACCCTACCTAAGAGTGGCTGCTTGAGACACAGCAGAGGGAGAATGCTTCTGGGAAATTAGGACTCCACACTTTGCTTTGATAGGAGTAACTCCTCAAGATGGGGAATTTTTCATATGTTGAACAAACTGTTTTCCTGTTGTTTAATGAAGTAACCTACAAGTGTAAATCTTGAGGAGACCTTGCTGACTGCTACGTGTTTATACTGCTGACCCACTCTACCCATTAATGGGTCAGACTCCTGGAGACCCATTAATGGGATGGCATTTAACACCTGCATCTGCCTTAGTAGAATAGGCAAATAAATAATTTTTGTACACAGTTCTCTGTGTCGCTCTTCCTGTCATGCAAGCCGAATGCTGAGCCGTGCTCCCACTATCAGACTTGCTACAGTGGCAACCAAAGGCAGCAAGCACTAAATAGGAGTGTTGCCTTCCACAATTAGAAATAACTATGATATCATGGACATCACCAATTCTGCAACTTCCTTCCCCAGGGGAACCACTTGGAAATAGTCACAATGACAACAATACAGTTAGATTATATGGGTAGTGTGGGCAGGTATGGCTTCAAACATGAGCTTAAACTTTCACACCAACTGAGGTGACAGTTCTGAACATTGAATATAGAGTCTTTCAGCAAGGCTGCCTGTTTGGCACAATCCAAGATGATCTCTTCCTCAGCCTTCCCATCATTTTTCCACAGGGTCCAGGAACTGCTAAACAGTAGCTGGACAAGCAAGGAAATTGAATTAGGCTGTGTGTCAAGAGGTAACTTCTCTTGGCCTTTAACTCAAGGTTGGCTGGGCCTCAAAATGGGCAGAGTACTGGGGAAGGAGTATCTGAACTAACACTCTTTCCCTGTTAGACCGCCAGCTAACTAGAGATGGAGGATCAGGGCCTCTCTCTTTGAAAGTATTAAGATGATCTAGTAGGGCTGCCAAATGTCTAGTTGTCAGCTGGAACACCCAGTCGAAAAGGGATCCTGGCTGCACCTGGCAGCACCACTGACTGGGCTGTTAAAAGTCCAGTTGGTGGCACAGTGGGGCAAACGCAGGCTGCCCACCTGGCTCTGCATGACTCCTGAGAATGCAGGAAGTGGCTGCGCATGTCTGGGAGGTAGAGGGAAATCGGGGGCTTCTGCATGTTGCCCTTGCCCCATGTGTCAGCTCCGCAGCTGCCATTGGTCGGGAACTGCAGCCAATGGGAACAGAGGGGATGGTGCATGCCAGTGGGGACAGCATGAAGAATCTCCTTGGCCCCCTCCTCCACCACTCAGACAAGCCAGCTGCTTCCTGGCATTTCAACAAAACATAATGCTATACAATAAGCGGGGTTGTCCTCTTGGCCATAGTTTAAAAGGAAGCCTCAGGCGTGAAGCTCTAAAGGACTAATCCCCATCAGACATTGCTCCATCTGTGCTGTGCATGTGTTTACTCTCTTGCTTTATTATATTACATAATACATAGTAGTCTCTTGACCACATTGAGGTGGTACAGAGCCTGCACTCTAAATCCCCTTCCATGTCCCACCTCTTAGGCCAGCCCTGAGCCCCCTCTTGCATGCCAAACCCCTTTGCTCCAGCTTGAAGCCCCCTCCTCCATTTCAAACCTCTCATCACTGGCCTTACCCCAGAGCCCACACTCCCAGCCAGAGGCCTCACCCCTTCCTGTACTTTTGCCCCTCCCAGAGCCCCCTCCCAATGCCCTCCTTTCTGGCCCTATGCTAAAGCCCACAGTCCCAGCCCAGAGACCCTACCCCCTCCCATACCCCAGCCCCCTGTCTCAGCTTGGTGAAAGTGAGCAAGGGTGGGAGAAGGCGAGGGAGAGAGGGGAGAATAGAGTGAGAGGGAGCAGGGCCTCAGGGAAGGGGCAGGCAGGGCAGGTCATTCAGTATTCTATTAGAAAGTTGGCCACCTAGTCATCTAGTGCTCATGAAAGTTATAAAATGTAGTGCTTATAAGATGTGCAGAACTGATGCACTTAAAGGCCTGGGTGCTGAAGTCACTAATTCTGTTCCCACTACCAGTCATCAGTCTTGGATGGTAATGACTTTTGATCAGTGCTAAGCTAATTTGGAGTTGAAATACTGACCAAAAGAAGAAAGATGGATTGTAAAGGGCTCCGCCCTTCTTGTGAGTGCCCCTCGGTGGCCAAGAGGCGTCTTGGAGTCTCTCTACATGGCTGTCTGCAGGAGAGGAAATGTCCAGTATGTGGCCTGGGACCAGGCTTCTTCTAACGCACTGTTGTGGCTGCTGGGGGTTGTGGGGGACCCAGGCCCACCCACTCCTCTGGGGCCCGGCCCAGAGATCCTATAAGTAGCAGTTACCTGCTGAGCCTCAAAGAGGTCAGTTGCTGTCACGTTCCCTGGGCCACTTCCC
Source organism: Rafetus swinhoei (assembly GCA_019425775.1). Lineage (NCBI taxonomy): Eukaryota > Metazoa > Chordata > Testudines > Trionychidae > Rafetus > Rafetus swinhoei. The sequence continues at coordinate 101,876,870 of CM033424.1, read as the reverse complement.
CGGGAAGCTGCTCTGTCTAGCCCAGTGGTCACCAACCAGTAGATCAGGATCGGTAGATCTTGGAACCTCTGACAGGTGATCCTAACAGGTTTGGTCAGGAAGCTCTCAAGCACTGGCACTTCAGTTGCCCCTCCCCCCACTGTCATGCTGCTCCTGCTCTTTGCCTTGGAGCTGCCCCCCTGGGAGCCTCCTACTTGCTGTGCAGCGTGTGGGAGGGAGAAAAAGAGGGGCGCTGATGTCAGGGTGTCCCTCCTCCCCACATTCCTGTACCCTCTCTCCACACAGGGAGAAGGGGATGGAGGGAGCTTGGCAATGCAAATCTCTGTCACTTTCACACACTGTGTGTGTGTCTGTCACTCTCACAATCACACACTGTCCTTCACTCTCAGTTCCCTCCCCAACACATACATGGGGGGATTGTTGTTACTTCTTTTACTGCTTGCAAAGTGGGTTATTTTTGGTTTTTGACTGGTCTGTGCATTTCATAATTTTCATCTCTCTTATGCTTACATTTAATTCTTTGAGTAGCGAGTTCTAAAATGCCTAACCTGTCATGGCTGGAGTCATTATCCCTATGGTAACTGCTACTCCTGGACGTGGCTGGCATGTCCCTGCAGCCCCTGAGAAAGGCAGAGCAGGAGGTCTCCACATGCTGTCCTTGCCTGCAGACACCACGCCTGCAGCTCCCATTGATCAGTAATGGGGAAACATGGTCAATAGAATCTGTGGGGTCAGTGTCTGTATATGAGGGGCAGCATATGGCACCATGGAGCCTTTGCTGTACATGCCACCTGCTTTCAGGAGTGGTACAGGGCCAGGGCAGGAGTAAGCCAGCCTTAACCCCACTGCTCTACCACCTGGAAGCCATCACAGTTAAATGCTGCCCAGCCAGAGCCTCCTTCCTGAACCCCTGTCCCGGTCCTGACCCCCCTCCTACTCCCCACCTCCTGCCCCAGACGTGAGTCCCCCTGTACCCAAACTCCTTCCCAGAGCTTGCACCCTGAAATCCCTGCAGGACCCCAGTCCCCTGCCCTGGGCTAAGCCTGGAGCCCCTCCCATACTCAGAACCCTTTGGCCCAAGACCAGAGCCTGCACCCCAACCCCCTACCCCAGCCTGGTGAATGTGAATGAGGTTCAGAGAGGAAGGGGGATGGAGTGAACAGGATGAGGCTTTGGAGAAGGGGTGGAGCAGGCCTCAAAGAAGGGGCGGGAAGGAAGTGGGGCAAGGGTATTTGGGTTCGAGGTAGATCTTACATTGAATTTAAATTGAAAAAGTGATCTTGTGGTTAAAAAGGTTGGAGACCACTGGTCTAGCCCTTTCTCTTGGGCCTTGTGGTCAAGTCCTCCCTGCCCAGGGTTGTGCAAAGGGTTGCTGTTGGCTTACCGACTAGTCTTCAGCTGCTGGACCTGGTTCTGACCAGGTCTGAAGTAAGGATGTAAAAGACTAGTTGACTAGTCGACTATCCAATAAGTATTTGCTTATCGGACAGTATTTTGAGTAGTCGACTAGTTGATATCCCCCCCCCCCTTTGCTGCCTATATAAAACAGAGGCAGCAAAGGGGGAATGTAAGGTGTACTTTAAAGTGGCAGTGCCACACAGCAGTGCTTCCACTTTGAAACACCCAGGTGGCTTTTCAAAGGGGCAGCCGCTGCACAGCTGATCCGCGGATCAACTTTGCGGTGGCTGCCCTTTAAAATGCTGCCTGTGTGTCTTTCAAATGGGCAGCCATGGAGTCCGGGATCAGCTGACCTCGGGTTCCGGGGAAGTGCCACATGGAGCCCAGGGTCAGCTGGGGAGTCCCCAACTGACCCTGGGCTCCACTGCCCCTTTAAAACAGGCAGAGGCGGCAGTTTCAAAGGGGAAGCCACAACACAGCTGATCTCCTCTGGGGACTCTTGTGCATTTCAAAGCAGGCACCCACATGCAGCCCGGAGTCAGTGGGACTTCCCACTGTACGCAGAGTTCCATGTTCCTCCTTTGAAATGTACAAGAGCCCCAGCAGGGGCTCTTGACTAGTCAACTAGTCAATTAACCACATTTTAATATCCTTAGTCTGAAGTCCAGCTCCCACTCGGAGCTGTCCAGAGTGCTGCTGTTCTCCCAGTCAGCCCTTAGGTCTGCCTGGGTTGAGCTCCAGGAAGGAACTGGCAGGCCCTGGCCCAGCAGCTTCTTTTATATTGGCCTGCTGCATCCTGATTGGCTGCAGCAGAGGCTGCCCCTCTATTCTGTTTGGAGGACCTCTCTTCTGCTCCCCCAGTAGGGATATCGGGACCTAGTTCACCCCATCACATGCATCCATTGCTTTAAACCATATTGGAGATGTGGCAGTATCACTAATATAAACAATGGTTTTGTAACCGTTTCTGTACTATTTGATAATCCTTTTTTACAGCACAGCTTCCTCACATCCCTTCAGCCTCTTTCTCGGATGCTGCACACTGAGCAGACATCTTCACTGAACTGTTCACAATAATCCCTCAGGAACTACTTTACTGAGAGGTGATAGCTAATTAGGAGCCCAACCGTGTGCGTGAAAAATTTAAATGAATTCTGCCAATGTGCTCTGACCAAACAACTTCTATTGTTTGTGCTCCATCCTAGCATAGTGCAAAAATAGAATTTGTTTTACTGAGGAAGGGCACTTTAAAGTAGGGCTTCTCTCTCTCTTTCTCTCATCCCTAGAGTTGGATCACAAAAAACCTCAAGGTGATGGATTAAATGTCACCTTACTCTTTTCTTTGTAATTAATGGCTCCTTGAGTGACTTACGAGATACAAGCAGATAGCAAATCATTCATAATAAAGACTATTATATCGTGTTTCATAATTTCAGTTTCACACTGAAAAACATCCTTCTGTACCCCAAACACAGACAGAAACAGCAATTAAGGTTCATTAGTACACAGTACATTGCCACAAACTGTATAGCAATTGAGATGCCAAAACTCAGGAAGCCAAAATAATTTCCTAAATTTTTCAAACCAGTGTGCTCAGTGTTATTTCCCACATCAAAGGTTTGACATCTAACTCAGAGTAGCTCAATTTTTCAAAGATGCTGAGTGCTTGCAGCTACAGTCAGTTTCACTGGGATTGATGGGTGCTCAGCACTTCTGAAAGTCAGGCCACTTTTCTTTAGGTACCTAACTGTAGGATTTAGGAGCCTAAAGTTAACTGAGCACGTATGCCAGGCTCTGCAGCATCCTCAATCTTATGGTGCCACGGGCAGGGAGACTATGAGCTTCGGACATTTGAGGGATTGCTTGAAGATAGTAGAGAGACAAGCAGGTGCAATCTTTTTGTCCTTCAATAGAGCGAGATGGAATTGTGTGGGTATGAGAATGGATTGTAAAAGGCGGGGAAGAGCTTGTACAAATCATCAAGGGTATGTCTACACAGCACCAGTATCCCAAAATAGCCCCACTATCTAGATGTAGCCCAACTGAGCAGCTGGCAGAGTAAAAGTATATCTATCATTAGGGCAGAGTGAGGCATTGCTGAAAGAGGGCAGAGTTAAGGTTGCATGGACAATCTTAATTACACAATGTCTGGTTTTCAGAAGTTTGCATTTTACTCAACTCAGTGTTCTGCAAGAGGACAACATACCACAAAACAACTTTAAAACTATGTTAACGTTTTGTTTTTTTTTGCCATTGGCATTTATATAGGATATTAACCCTCTACCCACTAGCAACAGGTTTACCCTGAAAATGATCTATTCAATGTGGATATCACAGCTTTTTAATTATAAGGTCCAAGGTGGCCATCTACATTTCTAGGATATGTCTTGCTATACATCTAAATAACATGCATATAAAGGCTGTTATTATCCTAATACCCCATTCAGCTTACAGTAACATACTGCTGCCTACCCAGTAGCATTAACTTCTTATATACAGTAAACAAAGTAATTCACCCGACAAAAGCAAAACCCAAACATTCTGCTGGCCCTAATCCAGGACTACTCAACATGTGGCCCGCGGGCTGCATTTTGTTTGCAGCCTGTGGTGCGGTTTGAGTTTACATGGGGCTCAACACGCGGCCCGTGGGTGGGAGCCAAAACAAAAAAGTAGTCAATATAATGATCTTCTGTTGATATGCGTTTTTGTACTTTAATTCCTGGACTCATTAAAAGTGCTGTCATATGGGTGGAAATTAGGTAAATATTGCATTTTATTAATATCAGCAGAACTGACTTCAGTGGGGCCTGTGTGTTGTGTAGTCTTGCCTTAGCCTTTGTATTCGTGCCCATCAGTGTGAAAGAAGCTATTTGCATATATTTGCATGTATATGCAACCGCTCTTAAGTTGCGGCCCTCAGCATGTGCTGTATCATTGTGGCCCCCCAGGGCTTCCACAGTTGAGTAGCCCTGCCCTAATCTTTTCTCTCAAACCCTAACAAATAAGGGATAATTTTATGAAAACAATGGGACAAATGCCTTATTTTGACGGCACACTATCCCACACTGTTTTATTCATGATACAAAACTGTGTATTTTATCACAGCATATGATGTTTGATTGGAAACAAACATTTATAGTTGAACTAATGCTTCTTAGCAGCTCCTCCTTGATTAAGAGTGGTGGAACATTGGATGTCAAATAAATGGCATCCATTAAAGCACACCGCAAGAGCTCATCCTTTAGAAAGGACAGCAGAACAATATGCCTAATGAGGTAGTTTTAGTACATTTATTTAGAGGCCTGCAAGTCTGGATTAATGAGAGAGAAGAAAGATTCTTCTCTTTCCTTCTCAGGCTAGTTAGCCAGCAAAGACAGCACATACACCAAACTGTCCCACTTTTAGTATTCTTAATGCTACACTTGGCTTAATTGCTAGATTTGTGTATTGAGTATCGATTAATCTCTTAGACTGCAGTAATCAATAAGAGTTGAGTCTTCTGAGCAGCTACAGCCTCAAGAAGTTTACCAATATTACTAGAATGAGCAACCTGAGGGGAACACAAGAAACTGGCAATTTACTTTCATTAACAAACCCAAACAGATGAACAATCCACAAACTCAGGAACAGCGCTCAGCTCTCACTCACCTTTCATCCTCCGACACCCCAGAAGAGAACATTTACTTTGTGAAATTGCAACAGGAAGCATCACACTGGACTACATGAAGGTACACTTTCATCAAGACAGAGTCATCCTACCCCCTACACACACTTCAAGAGGAGGCATGAGACTGTATCAGTGGCGGCCCTAGATTAGCTGCCAGCAACTGGTGCCCTAGGCGAACCATGCAATTGGTGCCTCCACCTCCAAACCCCTCAATGATATTGCGCTTGAATTTGGCGCCTCATTTAACTTGGCACCCTAGGCAACCGCCTAGTTCACCTATATGGACGGGCCACCCCTGGACTGTATCTGAGGCCATGAAACAAGGCAAATTTTGAGGCATAACAGCACACAGAAAGATTTTGCATTAGCTTTCACTTAAGGAAATAAGGAAAAGAATTGACCAGCTATTGCTGGGAAAGGAAATCTGGGAAGGAAACTACCCAGAACAAAGAATGTAGCTTAAGTTAGGTCTTTGCATTAGAAAGTGTACTTTTATTTTTGTTTGTAACCATTTATACCTTTATTCCTTCTTGGTGTCACTTAATTTATGTCCTTTTATTAATAATAATAAACTTGTTTTATTTTTACTATAAAGCAGTTCAGTGCGGTGCTTGAAGGGAAGGGTATGTTTAACCCAGGTAAGTTAAATTTATAAGATGTAATATACCGACTCTTTAAAGGACAAAAAATGAGTATCTTCTGTGAATGTACAGCGATGGGTGCTGTGCAATGCACAGTGACATCTCTGAGGTGGTTAGGGACAGTAGTTCACTGATTGTTACCTGCTAGGCCAGGTTAAAACTGGTTGACCTTGAGGCGCTTGCTGGTGAGGAAGACAGACTGGTGTGGCAGGGAGCTGACATACAGTGTAATATCCAGCAAAGGTCACTCTTGCTAAGGCAGAGAGGTAACATGGAGGCTTACTGCTCTGCGTGTCCTCAGCAGACTGTGAAAGGCCCTTAAGACAGGATGTGCAAAGCTTTGACTGGTGAGTGGAATGCCAGGATGGTGGCAAAAAGAACCTTGATAGAGCCCTGGGACAGTCCCGGTGATTTCAAGGGCTATGTCTACACTACCAGGTTATTTCAAAATAAGTTATTTTGAAATAATAACTCCCGCAATAACTATTTCAAAATAGCACGTCCACACTACAAGGGACCATTGAACTCGCGCGTCCATACTGATTGGAGGCTGAATCGCATGTAAAGCCCCGGAAAGCTCTCTGGGCAGGGCATCAGGACAGCAGTCACTTCCTGGAGCTGCTTCCTGAGGCTAGCTAAAACTCTTGCTTAAAGGGGCTCCCCTCCGCAGCTGGGTTTCACACTCCTCCATTGTCTATGTTACCTGGAAGGCTGAGGTAAACAATTGTGGTGGGCAATTAATTAAAGCCTAATACGCCTCCCCCACAGAAGCCAGATTCAACCTGGTACCCGTATCTATCACCGGTGAATAGCTAGTCACAAATCAGGTCTGAGACGGAATTTAGGGCCAAACCATATATTTTTAAGAATGTGAACACGTAACAATCAACAAGAAAACAGTAAATGTCCCACCCTAACCTGAAGAGAAGAAGAAAGAAAAGATCCCATACACAGAAGGGTTATACTTTACAAAGGTCTGAAGGTGGCGATAGATCCCTGCGACCTTCTACCTCGTGGCTAATTGGAAGCCTTGAGAAAGGACAGCAGGGAGATCCCCCGACGGTGGTCTGGTGATCTGGGATCCGGAGTGGTCTAGATCAATCCTTGCCTTCCACGTGAACTGATGCTTAGAGTTAGTAGACACCAGTCCTTGTCTGAATGTCCCTTATAAGCAGGACCCGTGATAATAGTCCCAAAATCCCGAAGTGCTGGATAAGAGGAGGAGGCTTCCCTCACACCTTGAAGTAACACCACTGGATTTGGATAGTCCCAATCAGGTCACGCAGGAATGGATGAATGGGCTCCTCAGGGTAGACGACGACGCACATAGAAGGATGAAGGAGAACCAAACAACCCGATCTCTCCTCAGAGAAGGGTTTATAAAGATGTAAAGGCGGGAAAACCAGGTTAGCATGTGGGGTGCAAAGTAATTGGGTGGTGTGCACAGAACTAGAGGGTCAGGTGCATAACTGGGATGCGCACGCATGGTAGTAGTGAGGGGGTGCACAGACCTGGGGCCGTGTGCACAGGCTAGAGGAAGGAGTGCAAAGCCTTCTGCCATACAGTTTTGGTGGGAAAAGGCTGCTGAGGGAGGTGGAACCCATCAGACTCCATTTTGAATCTTTCATAACCTGGGTAACACCTACCTCCTCGAGCAAACTCACACCACGTGTGCTGGGAGTCCTTGTGGATGCCACAGCACTTCCAACATGGAGCTGGAGCTGCTGCAAAGCAGTGCCAGGCTCTTTGATCTGTTGCACTCCTGGCATAGTTCATGCAGACTGCCGACATGGTGCTTCAGGAGCACGATGACCAGCCTGGAATGGGGGAACTCCTCATCCAGGCCTGGGTGCTCCTTATGCACCACATTCCCTTCCACCCTCCCCTGCACACCATGCACCACTGCTTCTGGTGTGGGGAGACCAGTTCTGATTGGTGGGACTACAACATCCTTGTTGCCAGCAAGAGTAAGTCTCAGGTCCGACACTGGGTTCTCAAAGTACAAAAACACACTGCACAGGTATTCGTCAAACACAAGCAGTTTATCTTCTGACAGTTATCAGCTGCGCCCCTTAACTAAAAGAACAACGTGATAGGAAAAGCGGGGTCTTACGTCTCTTCTGTGAGCTGGGGACCCCGTTACAGCTGCGGACGAAGTGGGAGACCGTCTATGCTTCCAAGGCACAGGTACCAAAGCCCATTGGTGAAGTCCAAATTGCTGTGCTCTGGTGCAGCTTTAAATACAGCGTCTCTACCTTGTTTTGCAGTTTGAAAATTTCCAGGAGTTACTCATTACTTGCTGATGTAGGGCTTAGCTGTTAACTATCGATCTGGTACCGATCTGGTTCTACTTGTCCTTTGGCCTTGTTTACATGAGCAGTACATTAGGGTAAACAGGATTGTTTATATGTTCCTGCCCTTTACCCTTATCTATAATTTGTTTTTGTTACACTGGCACCATTGCTTATCTTAAATGGCGTATGTTCCTAAAGGCTTGCTTCTGGCTCATCAGATATAGGGAAAAGGGGAAGGGGGGAATGCATGTCTCACCACCCCTAAACTTGCACGTACACAGTTCTCCCGCAATTAACCCCTACAATCCTGCAGCGGTGGGTTGCCCAGCAGTGGCTCCAGAACTTCTGCATGCAGAAGGACACCTTCCTGGAGCTCTGTGAATGGCTCACCCCTGCCCTCCAGCGATGCGACACCCGTCTGAGACCCACCATCCCCTTCCAGAAGCACGGTACCATCAGACTTTGGAAGCTTGACACACTGGACAGCTACCGCTCCCTCGGGAACCAGTTCAGCATGGGGAGATTGACCGTTGGAGCTGTGCTCATGACTCTCTTGCTATTGTCCCAGAAGGGTAGAGAACTACTGGAATGGGGTTCCTAATGGAGAAGGGGTGGAATCTCTGTCCCTAGAGGTTTTTCAATCCCTGCTTCACAAAGCCCTGTCAGGTATGGGGTAGTTGGGGTTGCTCTTGGTGTAGGAAGGGAGTTGGACTTGGGGAACCCCCGAGGGCTCTGGCAACCCTATGATTCTATGTCCCTATGATTCTATAGGCAATGAAGGCCATCTATGCCATCCTACTGCACAGGATCATCAACCTGGGCAGTGTTGAGCCCATCATTGCTGGCTTTGCTGCCATGGGCTTCCCCAACTACAGGGGCAGGGACCATTGACAGCATCCTAGCCCCCAACCACCGTTCCTCAGACTTCATCAATAGAAAGGAGTACTTTTCAATTGTGCTGCAGGCCCTCATGGACCAGCAGGGCTGGTTCACAGATGTGTACATTGGGTGGTCGGAGAAGGTGCATGATGCCCGCATATTCAGGAACTCCAGCCTGTTCCAGAGGATGCTCACTGGCACATTTTCCCCAACCAAAGCATCAGGGTCAGGGAAGTGGACATGTTCATCTGCACTGTGGGCGATGCAGCCTACTCCTTGTTCCTCTGGCTAATGAAGCCCTACATGGGACACCCGGACCCCACGAAAGAACAGTTCAACAACAGGCTCAGCAGGTACCACATCTTAGTGGGGGGTGCCTTCGGCCACTTGAAGGGGAGGTTCTGGAGTCTCCTAACTCATCTGGACCTCAGTGACCAGCACATCCCCTAGTGGCTGCAGGGGACAGGGGCGGGGCTAGGAGGAGAAGCTGGGAGGAGGGGGAACAGAGATGGGTGCAGGTGCTGGAAAGACTTGGGGGTAGAGCAGGTGTGGGTGCTGGGGCTTGCAGGATGGTGGGTGCAGGGGGGTGGCTGGTGGACCGATTGACAGCTGTGACCAGGCTCTCCATGATGGTGGTGATTGAGAAGCACATGGCCTCATGCTGGTGGGAGAACTGCTCACAGATCATCCACCTCAGCTCCTGGTCAGCCTGGCATTTCTCCTTGAAGTTCCTGTTGAAGGATCAGAGGCACTCGAGGTATTCCTGCACCAGGTCATCGAAGGCTCGCCTTTGCCTGCGGCTCTTGCGGGGTCAGGAAGATGGCATGAGAAGTGGTGGATGTGCCACATTCACAGCTGGTGCAGCTGTGGAGAAAAGTGACAAGGGCAGTCATCCCAGGTGACACTGTGCATGAAGCCCAGCCCTCATCTGAGAGCCGACACCAAAGGTCTCAATTCAGATGATGTCGATGTGCTTTGAGCAAGGCCATCTGTGGCCTAGATAGTGGGCACTTTCCTTCAGGGGCACAGACATTCCGGGGGAGCCTCCCTACTCCCATGTACAGGGGACAAGCAGGCATGGGAAGATGCTGACCAGGCCAGGAGCCTTCGGGCAGGGGAGGGAGGATGGGCTGCTCGACTTCCTTCCATGTCCCGCACACTCTGGGTGCGGCAGTGGCCGCGTCCCACAGAAAGAGAGCTTCTATCTCTGCCCATTGGAGGAGAGGGGGGAGGGTGTTGGGGGCGCAGCAGATGCCACTTGGTGGAGAGAGTGCTACCCTCCTCTTCCTTCCCTGGGCATGTTCCCATGCAGGGGATTGGTGGCCTTTGCATCACTGTGCTTGACCAGGAGCAGATGCTGCCTGAGAGAGTGGGCATGAGCCTGTGCCACGTGCAGCACGGCTGTGGGTTTCCATGACTGCAGTTTTGTTAGTGGTGGCTTGGCATGGGAAGATGTCCCACCATGGAGTCGGGAGTAAGGTAGGCCTCTCCAGGAACCTGGTAAGAAGGAGTGATGGGTTCCTGTGTGACAGCCTCATGGGGCTGGGTGCTCTGGACTGGCTCTACACGTGCACCCATGTGCACAGGCTGTTGTGCGATCCCCAGGCCGAGATGGTCAAGTGAGGAGCGCCCAGCCCCTAGCAACTCACCACCTCCCCCCTTGTGTAGGCAGGGAAAGTTATCAAACTCACCTGAAGTGCCTTCTCTGGCTTTGGCCAAGCCCTGGAAGACATCCTGGGTAGGGAGGGTGGACCAGCTCCAGGTTGATGACAACCTCCTGGCTGTCAGGTGTGGTATCCAGGCTGGCCTGCTCCTCCTCCTCCTCATCGTCCTTGTCATCCTGCTCTACAGTCCCACCTTCCTGGAGGCTGACAATGGGCGTGTCCAGGTTGGAGTCCACGATGGGGGGGAGGGGGAGAGGCGACTGCCCCCCCTCCCAGAATGCCATCTAGTTGGTCATAATAGCAGCAGGTCTGGGGTGCCACTCCAGAGTGGAAACTTTGTTCCCTGGACTTGGTGTAGGCCTGACGTAGTTCCTTTGTTTTAATCCACACCTGGTCCAGCATATGGGTGTGTCCCTTCTGGGCCAGGCTTGTGGCCATCTGGCCATTGATGTCTGCATTGTGGCACCTGGTGCAGAGATCCTGGAGGTTAGACCCCTCGACCCAGACCTCTATGAGATCCAGGATCTCCACATCAGTCCAGGATGGTGCCCTCTTTCACCCCTTGCCAGGGGCTTCAGAAGTGGCTGCTGGTGTGCTTGCAGCTGTGAGGGGCTCAGAAGGAACGGTGGGGTCGCTCCTGGCAGCAGTGCAGAGTGCTGCTGTGTGGCACTTTGCTACCAGGGCTTGTGTCATGCCACAAGCCCTTTCCCTTCTGCCTGCAGCTATAAACCCAGCAGGAGAAGGGAATCTATAGAGTTTTGAGGGGGCGTGGACAGAGTGGCCACCAGGGCAGCTGTGAGAAGCCTTGGAGGCCAATTATTTTGAAAGAAGCACTGCTGCCCGGTCTACACACGAGGCGTTAGTCCTCGTGAAATGAGGGGTTATTATTTCACTATAGCAAGCCCATTATTTTGAAATAATTTTGAAATAACGTGCTTGCTGTGTGCATGCTGCTGTGTTATTTCAAAATAACTCTGTAGTGTAGACATGCCCAAGGTTAGTAGACAGTGGAGAATGGACTCTGGGGAAGAAGTGGCAGGTGATATGGAGCATTGGGTGCACCAGATCTTGCAGTGCTACCACTTCTGCTGGAAAGTCCTTCGTGTGGTAGGTCTCTTGTTATTCAGTAGAACTGAACAGGCTTGGGAAAGCTTCCTTTGTCTAGGCCTGAGAACCACTGAAGAGTTAGGCCTTTGGCTGCCAGAATAATGGAGGGGGTAGGTTATGGGTCCTGACTGCTGGGTCAGGTGGTCTGCAGTTAGGGGGAAGATGCAAAACTGTGTGTGTCTCCAGATGGATTGGGTGCCAGGAACCACACCTGTCTTGGCCATGCCAAGGCTATGAAAATTATTACTGCTATTTCTTATTTCAGTCGGAACAGGGCTTTGTGGATAAGTGGAGTTGGCGGGAAGGTATATAAGCAATCCTGGGGCCAAGTGGCAAAGTGAGTGTCTTCCAGGAAGCTGAGCCTGTGTCCTCTCCTCAAGAAGCCATGGCATTTCAGGGTGGAAGGAATGGCAAAGTGGTCTACCAAGGGATGACCTTGGATAAGGTAGAGCTCTAGGAAAGACTAAATCAATCATCTCCTAATCTCACTGGAAAATTCTGCTGAGTGAATCTGCAGTGGTGTTTGTGATCCTGGCAGACATTTATTTGCTAGGCTAGGCACCAGATCCATAGCCTCACTGATTCTCCACATAAAGATCTAGATTTTGTTCCTTGGTGGTTATTCTGTTCTATGGTTGCTCAGTTATTCAACATCACTCTGACGAATGGGACCCCAGATGAAAGATAGGATGAAAACCCATAGGTAATGGACTGCTCAAGGATGTTGAAGTGTAGTGACCGCTCTCAGAAAGTTCCTCTGTCTTCAGTAGTAGGAGCTTGTAAGAGAGCACCACAGCCTAAAAGGGAGGCATCTGTGGTGATGTGTGTAGGAGATAGATGTGAGAAGGGGATACCCATTAAGACTTTGAGGGTCCTCCACTAACTGTCACAACACAGCTAAGCCAAAAATATTTTCTGGAGTTAAGTTATATAGCAATAATTAATAAGTAAACACTTAACAGGGAATACTAAAATACCTGAATGCTGGTGCATGAGAAAATATTACATTACCTGTATAAGGGTGCATCTACACAACAGTGTTATTTTGGAATAATGGCCGTTATTCCGAAATAACAATACGAGTGTCTACACAGCAATTTTGTTATTTCAAAATAAATTTGAAATACGGACATCTGTAAACCTCATTCCACGAGGAATAACACCTATTCTTAAATAGCTATTTCGGAATAGCAGTACTGTGAACACTCCACTGCTGCTATTTCGAAATAGCTCCACCCCAGGGCCATTCAAAGTAATTACTCCTCAGTGCCTGGGGCTCTAAATTGAAGTAGTGCATCCACATTAGGGGAGCCTGCTTCGGACTAATTTTGAGGCTTCCATGTAGTGTAGATGTGCTACTTTGAAATAAGCTATTTCGTAGTAGTTCTTCCAGAATAGCTTATTTCGAAATAAGCATGAAATGTAGACGTACCCTAAGGTTTTGATATGAAAATAGGCTATATTGCTTTACAATGTCCTTTATTTTGCTTATTACTACTATTTATATTCGTAGCAGTAGTAGTAAAAGTAACAAATTAACATGAAAGTCTTTGAGTTCACTGTAAAATTCAGTCTTTTTAAAAGGTGGAGAAATCCTCCATGGTTTCAACAACTCATATTTGTAGTACTAATGGGAACCATATACATTTAAAGAAGACAATTTAAACCATTTGTTAGTGTCCTACATAAGAAAATACTCTTAATTTTCCTAATTACCATGGAAGTTATTCTTGGCAAATTTAAATTCACAAAATTACCTGTCAATGTCTAGATGATCCAAAGTACCCATCATGTCCTTGTATTTCTTGACAAAAATGTACACAATTAGTTCTTTCTTGTGAAATGGTAAATCAGAGGTAAATTTTTTGTCTTTGCATTGTGGAAAAGCATCATTCTGCAATTACTTTGGACACAGGAATTGTCAAACGGAGGTGAATAACTTAGTCCACTTCAGAAAAGAGTTGAAATACCCTCTCATTAGTGTCAAGTATTTCCACAACAGTAGACAATTTCAACACTTCATTTATGTTGTTTGTCACTAGTTGGCATTGTTTGTTTTCAGCAAATCCTTCAGCATCATCAGTGTTCATGTGGGCAGGCAAAATCAAAGTAATCAGCATACAAAGTACAGATTTCATTCAAGACTTCAAAGATATCGCCACTGGCAGCTGAAATCACCAGATTCTCAATTTAGTGAAATATTTTCAGAGTTTTCCAATTAAATTTCCCATCAAGCTCACATGTTACAATGTCAAGCTGTTGAATTACTTGTTTATTAAAATTTTCTCTGAGAGTATTAAATACATATGGCGCACTTTCACCATCCACGTGTTTTCGTAGCCGTCAGCTCTGTTCTGGCAGTGAAACTGGATTAGTCACATCTTGAGAAGCATCCAGAGTGCCTGTATATAATTCAGAAAAGCATGCTTCTGAGCATAAACTCTTTAAGTGTTCATAAAGGGTGGCAATTACAAACCAGGGTACTCAGCAGTTATGCTGTTTGACGGCAGTACTCAAGCTACTTCTTCACAATTGGAAAATACACTAACGCAAGTTTTCAGTCCAAAGTGCCTATCAAGTTTTTCAATGAGTTAAATCAATCCTGCCCCCTCCTGCACATAGAGATATGTCTTTAATTTGGTTTCTCCACCTTCAGTAACAAGTATCCAGTGTGTCAGGGTTTGCTTGATAACTGACTAGCACTGATTTGATTAACTGGTGTTCTTGCTGACCACTTTGAGACAAGGATTTTAATGACTAATGGAAATGTTGCTTGCATGATTTTAAATATGGCTAGCCATTTTGGAAAGACATGGATTATGTTGTGGACTTAATGAACTGCTTGTCGTGCACCACTAACCATTAGACAATGCTTTGTGGTATCTGGCAAAACAAGGCTGATACTATAATTTAAGCAATGAATCAACCAAACTTACACATTTTATATTTCTTCAGAGATATAAAATGCCATCATGAGTGACACCATCAGAAGTCTTTCCTTGAAGTACACTTGTACTGTTGTATATCTGTTTGCAGATGTTTTTGAGGTCTTATACCATCACAATAATACATGCATAATTATATTCAATAGAGATATCACATCCATCATTGGGCTACCAGACAGCCTCCCTCAAACTTTTCTGCAACCTGTTATTATTGGCCAACCATACAGCAACCACAATTTGTTCACGACCACTCACATCACTGGTTTCATCAGTGCAGGTTGGACCTCCCTGGTCCAGCACCCTCGGGAACTGACTGGTCCTGGATGAGGGATTTTGCCAGACCAGAGGAGGTCATATCTGACTCCTCTGCTACCAGCCCTGGACTGGCCGCCACCCTCTTGTCTGGATCTCCCTTGCTGCCAATCTCACTGCTGGTCCCCCACCTGCTTCCCTGGTATGCCAGGCAGCCCAGCTTCCTGCACACCGGGCTCCTGGCCCCACTGGGCTGTCCTGCTGCAGAGCACTGAGCTCCTGGCCCTGCAGGGCAGCCCTGCTAGGTTGTGCCTGGCTGCCCAGTTGCGGTGCGCCAGGCAGCCCAGCAGCAGGGGCTGAGCCGTCAGCCTTCCAGTGGGAGCCCCAGATTACAGAGGGGGAAAATATTTCTGGTTGCTTGACTTTTTCCACAAGTTTTAAAAAGTGCTTGGCAATATATGCCTGTAATTTGTGTATTGATCTTGTGCAAAGTCTACCAGCATTTTTTTTCAACCATTACTTAATTTCTTTTTCAAATCTGCTGTTTGTTGAAACAATGTCAAAGGGCTTCTGAAAATTGCTTTTATCTTCCATAGGCCCTCTTGCTGCCAGCCTTTACCTCATAAGATAGTGGACGCACTTGAGTTGCTCCAAAAAACAACTGTGATTTGGATTTTGCTTGGCTTCTTTATTGCATGGTAGCTGAACATCTTCATTCACTTGGCTGGTGTAAGCATGCACCTTAGAAACACAGTCCCTGTGGTAATTCAATTTTTCATGTACATCTAGTTTTCCAGGACAGTCCTTCCAATTATTCATGCCAATCAAAACAAATGTATCATCTCCTCACTTACCAAAGCGAAGTTTCTGAGCAGTGCAGATCAACACTGTGCAGAAGGCTTGCTTTCTTGTTTTACAGAGCACAAACTACAATCGATATTTATGCCAGTCAAAATTGAAAAAAGTTCCCTCCTACATGGAAACCAGATCCATATTCATTAAAGTTTTCTTTTGGAATATATAATTTGCGTGTTGCAACACAGTAGATCATAATTCAGAGATAGCCCAAGATTACCCAATGTTTTATTGACCAGTGTGGTTGAAGGCAACTACTCCCTGGAGTTTAGCTGAATTTCAGCACCATTATTCCCTTCGGTAAGTACTGTCAGAAACAGCAAGGCTACGTCTACACTGCCGTCTCTTGTACCGCTTTTTTTCAGGAAGAACAGCTCTTGTGCAAGAGGGGTTTTTTGTGCAAAAAGGAGCCGTGTAGACAGCTCCTTTTTGTACAAAAGCCCCTTGCGCAAAATGGTGGCTCATTAAGTATGCAAATGAGGCATGGCGATATTCACTGCTTTGCCTCATTTGCATATTTTCTTGCACAAGAGAGGGCGGTGTACACGTAACCCCCAAATGGTGGCTGCTGGATTTCAGAGTAACTAGTGCTGGAGGGTCTCTCTTTGGGTCTGCCTCCCTCTTTATTTTGTTCTCTACTTGAGCGTTCAGTGTTAGTTTCTGATGTGCTAAGTAGCTTGAAAAAAGGTTCTGAGTAGGGTTGTTAAATATCGAATAGTCAAGTAACCTCATGAATTCTTATCAGTTACTTGACTATTCTATAGTCCACGGAGGTGGGGCCAGCAGCCAGTGCACTCCGGCCCCACTCCCAAGGAGCCCCCTGCCACTCCACGCTGCTGCCTCTGTATCAGAGGCAGCAGTGTGGGGTGCCAGGCGGGAGCTGGTCTGTGAAGGGAACCAGTTTAAAAAACCAGATCCCTTTGTGGATCAGCTGCCTGTCACCCCGCGCTGCTGCCTCTGATACAGCTCCAGTGCAAGCTGGAACTGAGCGGGGCTGCCTGCCCACCTGGCTCCTAATACACTTTAAATGCAGAGCCACAGAGGGGTTAGGTCCTGGACCCAGCACAAGCAAGGACTGAGCCAGGCTGTTGGCCAGCCTGCTAAAAAATTTACTGGCAAGAGGAGGGGGGGAATGCTTGTAATCTATAGCATTAACCTATAAGCTTTTGCTTATCGATTAATCAGTTAATCGACTACACTATTACATCCCTACTTCTGAGACCCCTGCCTGTTGAAGGGTGTGCATATTACATACACTTTTAAAAATTGTGTTCTTACTATTGAAACTATTTAACAACCGAGTAGGCACAATATTTCATGTAAGGACAACCCAGTGGACAAATGGTCAAAAAAGGCAATGAGACAAGCCAAACATGAAATACAGCTTTAAGCCAGCCATCAGAGAGACCTGAAAAAGCAGGGGAGCGCGAAACTCTGGAGAGAAGTGATGGGTATGTCACAGATGGAACTGGTGATTGTCACTTCTGCTGAGCTTAGTGGGTGTGGAGTTGCCTTCTGTTTCAACAGAAAAACCAGAGATGAAGCTTTCCTGTCCAAAGAGGGAAACTTGCAAATCTGCCCTCTGTGTGCTTTGTTCAGTAACAACCCATATATGTTCAGCTATTGCACATTCAATAGTTGCTGCCTCGCTAGAAGCTTTCCTGTAGCTGAGGCAAATATTTGGCCCCTTTTTTAAAAAAGTGAGATTTTTTCCCCCTATATTAAAACTAACAGTCCACTTGCCATCTGGCTCACGGAAGACAAAGTGTAGACAGAATTCTCATCTGCCAGAAGGTGATACCTGCTAAGACTGTTTCTTTACAAATAACTGGGGAAATCCACTCTGATGCAAAAGGAGCTTAGTCAGTTTACTCAGCACTAAATTTAGATTCCAGAGATATGAAGGGCAGATGCAAAAGTATGAAGCACTGTGATGGCAACCACAAGTAGCCTTAGGGGAAATATTTTGGACACTCCTATAGATAACAAGAAAATTATTTGGGAAAATGACTTGGGGAAAAAACAAATCAATGCTGAATAAGATATGGAGGGTTGTGCTTTGCCCTTGGGCTAGTTTTTTTTACTGCAAGCTATCACTTGAAAGTGAATGGGTGTTTTGCCTGAGTAAGGAATAAATAAAAACACAGTAAGAACCTTAGGCTTTGACCGATAAACTTTAATAATGGTTGATAAACATGAATCATAGGGTTGGAAGAGACTCATAGAGCAGAGTTCTATGAATCATAGAATCCACAGAATCATGGGGTTGGAAGAGACCTCAGGAGGTGGTAATAATAGTGGTAAAATGAGGAGTACAGGATCTTTCAAGGGGCATTTCTGTTGACAATGCCCCATCTAAACTGCTGGGTTTTTTTCGAAAAGCCCCGTTTGGAAAAAAAGCGGCGGCCGCCATTATGCAAACGAACCACGGGATATTTAAATCCTGGCTTCATTTGCACTTTCGATATGTCTAATTTACATCCCTCTGCCGACAGAGGGGGTGTAGTTTAGCCATAGCCTAAATGTCTCCACTGCCTTTTTTAGCCATGCAGTGCAAGCCCAAATCAGCTGATCCAGGCTCTGAGACTCCTTTCAGCAGGGTTGTTTGGTTTTATTTTTTGCGGTGTCGCTATAACCCCAGGGTCTAAATCTGTACTGTCTCTGTGAAAGGAGCCTCATTAAAGTCAGGGGTGAAAATGTGGCCCCATTGAAGTCACTGGCAAAACGTCTGCTGATTTCAGTGGGAACAGGATTTTGCCATTTAAATACAGGAGTATTTACGACTCAATTTACGACCTCCCGCACTTATGACCTTTTCCGTAAGTGCGGAAGGGGCCGAAATCCCCCAACTTATGTCCTTGGCCCTGCATTTACGATGGCGTACGAGGCATGTCATAAATGCGGACTCGAGTTACGACGCCCCTGACTTGCGACGCTATCTCCGGAACCAATCATGTCGCAAGTCGGGGGCAGCCTGTAAGGTTACACTTCAGGCACAAAATTGTATGGAGATAAGGAGAAGGCTCAATGGTGGGAAAGTTGTAAATATGGAGCAATTGTAATATACCCAGAGCCAGTCTTAGGGGCGGGCGAGCCGGGCGCTGGCCCGGGGCCACCAATTGTTTAGGACTGGCCCTAATCATACCAACAGTATCTGTGACTATGAATGTTTTTGAAGTTTTTTAGAAGTAAGAGACAATGTATTGAAACAGACACCAGGAAGGAACATTGTGTGTGTTTCATCAAGACCTTGAGGTGATCTCCGCACAGTGACAGGAAGGGCATAGTTGCTGTAACGGACCGACATTATCCTGAACATTTAAATTCAGGACTGGAAACATTTATATAAACCACATTTAAACCTTATGGAATGAAGATGATCTTTATTGAATTAGGGTTAATACCTTTGGGGTCCACTGCATTAAAAATATAATGTGTGTGTGTGCACCTTCTTTTGTTTGTGGGAATGGGATGCTAATGTATTGCCTCCATTACAAGCCTTTTAAGCCGCCACATGCCTCTACCACCTGAGGCGGCTCAAACGGAATTCTCCAGTGGCAAGCTGACAAAGAAAAGACGTTTGGATAAAGAGCCTGTATTTAAATGCACTTGGAGTCTTCCTGATCCAGCCAATTGACAGGACTCTGAGTTACAGACAGCCCCATTCCTTAGGCAAGGATTGGAAGGACCTGGCGTTCCATAAGACTATGATTGTGCTGAGCTGGAACTGTGATGAACTTACAACCGCAAAAACCCCTGCAGAGGGATTTTAAAAATCTGTTTCTGGCAGAGCCCACGTTAGAGCCGGAAAGAACGCTAGTAAGCTTATTAGCATGCATCTATAGTTTATTTTACGGTTTGTAATATGTTTTCTCTGTAGCGCTCTGTAACTTTAAGAAAAGCTTATTTAGAAAACATGTGTGGTACCTTATAGGTGTAGCAATCATGCTTATTAGTTTCTGTAGCGAAAGCAAGCAGATGTCTTTGCTGGGAAGTAGGGTCATGCAGGATCCCCTAGATCTGTAGGACACACAGGATCCCCTAGAGAGAGGGGCTGGCCTTCGTGGAGTCCATTCCAGTAATCAACCCATTGCTACTCCCTTTCCTTACCTCATTTTTGTTTAGTTTTGGTGCTTAAACTGCCATAGATGGTTTGGCCTGGTAATCAGAACAGGAGTCAGGAACCAAGGGTCAGAGATCAAATGGGGGAGAGCAGGGCTGGAGCAAGTCTGGGAAAAAGGTGGTCACAGGAGTGAATAAGGAACTGCTAGTTATCTCTTCATACGACACGTGAACCAGGAGAAACCCAATGAAGTTATTAAGCAGCCGTTTAAAAACAAGCAAACAGGAAAGTACTTCTTCACACAACACCATGGCTGGTGCGTGAGCCACCCGTTAGGAGAGGCTAGGCCCTGGTTTCACCCCTTCTGCCTTTGACTCCTCCACTCCTACCTACCCTTTCTGCCCCCACTTGTGGCTGCCAGTCGCCTGCCCTAGCCCCAGACCACCTCACCAGACTGCTCCCAGTCCTGAAGCACTGGGCACTACAGCCCCCACTGTCTGGAGCACGATGGGCTCCCCCATGCTGGGAAGCCTCAACCAACCTGACCCCTGGCCATAGGCCAGCCTGGCCTTGTCCCAGCTCCTGCCAGCTTCTATGAAGAAGAGCAGCCTGCCTTGGCTAGTGTGAAGAAGGAAACAGGAGGCAGAAGAATGCCTTCAGGTGGAGCGCGGGCCAGACCACACAAGGCTGTTTGGGGAGGCTTAGCCTCCCCTGGCCTGCGATACCTGCTGCCCACATAACACACAGTCAAGGATGCAGTCCCCATACTCTTGGTGTCCCTAAAACTCTGACTGTTAGTAGTGGGGCCTGGATGATGAGGCACAGCTCACTCAATAATGGCCCTGTTCCATTCATTCCTTTGAAGCTTCTGACATCAGCCACTGTTGGAAGACTAGATACTGGTTAGCTGGACCATTAGTCTGACACAGAAGGCCCTTCTTATGTTCTGATGTTAGCTTTCAGTCTACGCTTAGATTTGGAAAGTGTGAAGCATTATGAATTCATAAGCAATTTGAGTTCATTTGGAACACGTACTTTCCATTTTATTTTAAAATACTTCATTTATCTTTCAGTGATAGGCTAAGATTTTGTAGACCTTCCATCTGTTCACACATTTCGTTCTATTTGTTGTATTAGCTGTCCCACATCAGGGTTTCTCCACCTTTTTGATACCATGGACTGGCTTCTGCCTTCTTAACTGTGTCAAAAAGATCTCAAGGACTGGTGTTGGTCCACAAACTGGTTGTTAACTAACACTGGCCTATATTGCAGATTTGTGTGTGTGTCATCCTATTTTCCTGCTAGAAGAATCCCTGATTTACTCAAGTTGCTGCAAAAGCATATCAATGTTATCCGATTATGATGAGCTCATGCTTTTAAAGTATGAAATAACCCTAAGCTTCACTCTCCCTTAACCCATCAAAAGCCTGTTACTTAATTCACTTTTCTCAGTCTCCGCCACTGAAAATACCAACATTATCGTCCCTATGAATAACACATCTGCCCTCTTGACCCATTAAAATCTCAGTTGTCACCTCCTATTGTCCTACAACACCTTGTCACATTGGCCTTTCTGTTCAGTCTGTCAGCAAGGATGCCAATTAATATCAATAGTTGTGATGGTTTTTGTTATCTGGACACCTGTCTACTAGGACCTAGATTCAGCTCACAGAGGTCACAGTACAGCTGGTTTGAGCCAGAGCCCTAGCGGTAAAAGACACCACCTCGCATTACTGAGCCTTTCAATCATTTCTTCCCCTTCTTAGTTATGCAACTTGACCATGTTCCTTGGTTATGCTATAAATCATTTTATGAATAAACATTGAGAGATCATCGTCACAAACATGTTTATTGCGTTCTAACACATGCTAATACTCTCCAAAACTGTAAAACACAACACGCATCTTACAATGCAATACCAGGCCAGATGTTCAGTAGCTGGTGCTCTGCTACTATCACCTAACAGGTCAGCAGATTTGTCACCTAAAAAGAAAGGTTCAAGTGTGGTAAACTCCCTCACATTCTCTGCAATGAAGACTGATACAAATAATTAATTTAGCTTCTCCACAATAGCCCTGTGTTCCTTGAGTGCGCCTTTTAGCATCTCAGCCATCCAGTGACCCCTCTGATTATTTTGCAGGCATCCTGCTTCTGATTTACTCAACATATTTTGCTTCATTTTTTGAGTTTTTTGCTAATTATTTTTCAAATTCTTTTGTGGCCCGCCTCATTATACTTTTACACTTGATTTGGCAGAGTTAATGCTCCTCTCAATTTCCCTCTGTAGGATCTGATTTCCCATTTTCAGACCTTTTGTCTCTAACTGCTTTGTTTACTCTGTTGTTTAACCATGTGGAAAATGTTTGGTCCTGTAATGGGGTTCGCTGGCCTCTTACGAGCAGCCCCTGGCTGACTGCATGTGCCTGAAATCACTCTCTCTACCTGTGGTGGGTCTTCAGTGGCTCAGTCCTCTGGCCAAGTAACACGCAGTCTATATACAAGATAAAAATTGAACCCCTACTAGATACAAGTCCAACTGGCTCTCTCAGTGGTGTCTGTAAAAGTCCCTTAATATGCCGCCCTATTTCTGGGCTTGGCCCTCAATCACTAGGGCCTATCGCAGCATCCTGATCTGAATGGTCTTTTGAACTCCCTTCAATTGTTCCTGCTCTTCAAGCTGTCCTTTCTCTGGAGACTCTTTGCCTCTCCGGGCCTTTCTGACCCTAGTTCTTCAGTTGGGCCACTAAAAGAGTTGAGTTGCCCTTCTGGGGTGTATCAAAGTCCAGGGCCCTTTCTCAGTGGCTGGGGAGTGGGGGTGGGAGGAGATTCAGGACTGCCCTCTTCTCTAGGGCCCAGCCTAAGGACTCTACATAGCAGCCATGTTCCTTTAAATAAACTATGTCACTGATACAATTCTCTGGGCCACTTCCCCACAACCCCAATTCATTCTTCGCCTTTACCTAGGGGCCTTGTCCTGGCTGAGTTCCAGCAGCCAGTCAGGAACTCCTTTGCCTTTCCCCCGGCCTCTGCCAGCACTGCTCTGTCCAGGCTCCTGTAGCTCTCTCATCCAGCCCCTTACACGCACTGTTCATGCTCCTTCAGTTCCAGCATGGAACTGATCTCACACTGGCCCTGCAGCTGTTCTTATACTAGCTTGCTGGGCTTTGATTGGCTGCTTCCCACACAGCCACGAGGCAGCTTGAAGGACCCCCTTCTTTTGGGCAGAGTGTGGCAGGGCTTCTGAACCCAGTCTACCCAGTCACAGGCCCTCTTAATTTTTGTTATTAGTTGTGATATCGTTTGAGTGTCTTTTATAATGTTTTCAAATCGTTTTCATGCAGCTTGCATGCATAACACTCTTGTGATTGTTCCTTTTAATTTCCATTTAACTCGCTTCCTCATTTTTATGTATTTCTTCCTTTTGAAGTTAAATGTTACTAGGGGGCTGTGTCCCCTGCTCACTACGCTCACCAGCCCCCTCTGTCCAACGCAATCGCATTGTGGCCTCTCCTTCTACCTGTGCCACAGCAGGAGGTGGGGAGTCGCCACCAGCTCTTTCTGGGGCCAGATGGAGGCTGGACCATGGGGCCTGCCCCAGGATCGGGGCAGAGGACAGGACACTGCAGCCAGATGGGGGTTGGGTCCGATTGGGATCTTGTTGGCCAGGCTTCATTGTAAATAAAGTAAACTATTAATGTCCAACACAAAAAGGTTTCAACATTGTCGTTATTCATGGTAGCGGTGGGGAAACTTTTTTTAGGTCAGGGGCCACTGACCCACAGAAAAATCAGTTGGGGTCCCACAAAAGTGAGAAGAAAAAAAAGTCCCTCCAAAACCCACCAACGTTCACGGATGTGGCCCCCAACTGAAACACCTCACTCCTCTGGTGCTTCAGCCCCATGGCGGGGGACAGGGGGGGGCAGGACTGGAACTCTTCTGGGGTTCCAGGGTTAGTGGATTTTGTGGGCCCTCTAGGATCCCAGAGCTAAGCGGGCAGGACTCTTGGGAGGTGAAATCTGCCCAGGCTGGGCTGCCAGGCGGCTTTGCCATCCCTGAACAGTGAGGGAACCTGTGTGAGGGTGGAGCCTATGGGCACAGAGTGACATGATGACATCATCACTCTGTCATCCTACAGGAAAATTTGTTTATATACATACACTATGGTGGGTTTCTTGGTATTTTCCACCCCTACAAGCATGTTAAATTAAATCATATTTTGATCACTATTACTGAGCAGTTCAGATATATTCATCTCTTGTACCAGATCCTGTGTATCACTTTCCCCTTATAGTTTAAGAACTAGCTGCTCCAGGAAGAAACCATTAATGCTGTTTAGAAATTTTATCTCTGTATCCCATCCTGAAATGACGTGCCCAGTCAAGACGGGTATAGTTGAAATCCCTTATTATTCGGTTTGCTATTGCTCTGAGCATCACCATCTTGGTCGCTTGGTTTTATAATCCTATTACTTAACTCATTAAGCAAGCACAGGATTTCTATCCATAAGGATTCTATGGTACAGTTTGATTCATTTAAGATTTTTACTATATTTGGTATTATATATATATTTATTACTACATATTTTACTATATTTGGCTCTGTGCTTTCTTTCACATACATTGCCACACTCCTGTCAACACTACTACTTTGTCATTCCTCTGTATTTTGTACCCTGGTATTACTGTGTCCCATTATCACTATTCCTCCAAGTTCCTGCGATGCCAATTATATCAATATACTCATTTAACACCAAGTTAGAGACCCCGAGAAGAAGTAAAGATTGTGGAGTATGCAAGAGTGATGTACAACAAGGAGATAACTTCTGTGTGTAATAGTGTGGCAACACATAAGTGGAACTGAGTAAGAAGAAAACAAGATGGGTTCTGGCTCAGTTTTTAGGAGTAAATTAAACTTTTAGGGTATGTCCACACAGCAGCTGTGAGGTGTGATTCCCAAAGTGGACATATACACCCTAGCTGTGATCCAACTATTGTGCTAAATGTAGTGTGACACAGGTAGTGGTTTGGGCTAGCTGCCCAAGTACAATCCTGCATTGCAGAGTGGTGGCGTGGGGGGGAGGCTAGTCTGAGCTGCTGCAGTGACACTGCTAAACCTAGCGCCTAAAAAATAGCAGAGCTAGCATATGTGTGTCTACCTACAATGGGAATTAAACCTGGTGGTTGTGTAGGCTTAACCATAGATAATTTTACTTGGAAAAAACTCACTAGGGCAAAAGCTTTCCCTTTTGTATATAGTATGTTCTACATCAGTGGTCCCCAACCTTTTGGGGCTGCTGGGTGCCTGGGGCGGGGGCCGCGCATGCGCTGGGCACCCAGGGCGCAAGAATGGCTCAGGCCGGCCCTGGTCACTAGGCGGGTGCACATAAATGCCCCGGAGGGCGCCAGGGCACCCGCGGGCACCGTGTTGGGGACCACTGTTCTACACTATGCCTCTACTAGTAGTCCGTAGGACATGCTGGCAATATCAAGTATGTTAGCCCCTTTCTAGCAAGAATTCTGTTTAAACACAGTTTGCTAGAGGCATAGGTGCCGACTTCCTCTCTAACCAGTGGGTGCTCGACTGAACAACCCACCCCAATCTGTATTCCACTCCATCCCTTCTTCCCTCAAGCACCTGCCCCGCCTTGTCCTGCCCGTGCCTCACTTCTTCCCACCCACACCCTGCGCACATTCCACCTTGGCTCATGTCCAACCCACCCAGAGTGTCCTGCATACTGTGAAACAGCTATTCTTGGAAGCGGGGAAGGGGAGAAGTTGACCAGCAGGTTGTCAGTGGGCAAGAGGGCAGAGGAGGGAGCTAGGCTGCTGGTGGGTGCTGAGCACCCACTGATTTTTCTCCAGGAGTGCTTTATCCCAGTGTTTCTCAACCAGTGATATGAGTACCCTCAGGGGTACTCGAGAGAAGTCTGGGGGGGTACGTCAACACAACTGAAATTCGGAGAAAACTGAATTTTTGTTTTAAGTTTTACAGCGCTTTCTTATTTTTGTACTTTTTACACCCAACAATGTCATCGCCCGCCCAGCTACAATTAAGTTGTTTAAACAAATGTGTTACAATGGTAGAAATTTTTTGTGTGTGTTTGAAAACTGTAGGTACTGGGGGTACTTATAATTTTTTAAGGGGTACTTTATTAAAAAAAGGTTGAGAAACACTGCTCTATCCTCAGAGCACCCATGGAGTTGGCAACCATGGAGAGCGGAATGATCAGAGGATTGCCATACTCCATGTAGACAAGGTCTACAGACTGTTGGCATAAGTACAGAGCCAGAAAATTGAGTCAAGAAAATGGAAAAAAAACAGAATGTAAAATACAAGTCACTAGAAAGTTGTTAAAACAGCAATGAAGCAAAAGCTTGGTCCTTCGAGAGTAGTGTTTAATAATTAGGTCAATATTCTGTTTTAAACTCTTTTGTAAACCAAGCCTTTGCTTTAAAATGAGAAAAGTCAGGAACAGGTTGAAAATCAATGGCTAAGCTGTTTAGGAAACCATCGTGGATAACAGGATTCAATTTTCACCATTGCAATTATCAATCTGCTGTTGAAACCCATCTCACAAATTAGCTATTAATTTTAAAAGTTGTTGAATCTTGATTATAATATTAACTCGAGTCTTGGGAGATGGAAGTTAATGGAGTGTCTCAGAACAGCTGTACCATGGAAAATACAGCAACATATAGAAGTTTTCTGCGTGCTGAGGAAATACATGTGTCTGTATTACAAATTCACCACATTTGTGGTCAAAATAAGGTTTTCCTTTCTTTAGTCACAGTTTACCAAAGCAATGAAGGACATGTTTATAGCTAAAGCACATGCTAAAATCCCATGTGCTTTTCAGAATCCGAGGGTATAGAATCTGGTAGAAAGGATCGGACTTAAAATGCCTTCAGATGAATATTAAGCATTAGTTGGGTCGGGGGCCGGGGGCGGGGGGGGGGTAACTGCGGGGAACTCACCACAGCTCCCAGCAGTTGCAGTGGGTTCCTTATGGATCCCGGCCCCCGTGGTGAGTTCCCCGCAGCAGCTGAGTGCTGCGGTGAGTTTGGGAGGCATGGGGGAGTTCACAGCAGGGGCCAGGGGCCAGGAGCTGCGGCCTCAATATTTGCGATTTTTACTATTTGCAGTGGTGCTATCCACTGTAAGATGGCGAGGGTTTCCTGTATTTAGATTACTGCCCTGCCCTTAATGACTGCCTTTCTACTTCTTTCTTCCGATTTAAAGGTTTTACTGTGTTAAAAAAGGGGGCTAGTGAAAAATAGAGCATGCTGCAGGATAGTAGATGACTGTATTTCTCCTACCCCCACGCTGGGGCTGGAGCCCTCCATCTTCCATTGTCACGGTGACGTGGAGCAATTGGGTTAGCCTGGGAGATGGTGGCAGGGCACAGCAGAGGCTGCTGCATCGCTCCACTTCCCTGAAGCTCCTGCTGCCACACCAGGCCTCCTGGTAATGCCCGAGGCCACATCCATTGGGAAGGGGGTTTCTGGGAAAGGTGCAATGGAGGGGGTGGGGTGGGGGCGGGAGAGGCAGGGCAAGGGTGGAGCAGGGGCTCCAAGCCCGCAGGGACTTAAGTGTCAGCAGCTATGTGCAGGCTGGATTGTGGAACTGCTTGGGCCGTGAATTTGAGACCCCCTGGCCTAGACAGTACCAACATCTCCCCTACTGAATGACATAATGTCTCAACCCTGAGAAGGAGAAAGCACCTGTGAAGATGAGAGGCTACAATTCAGTCTGCATGCCCATGCCCATTCACTTCCTGTCCTCCATTAGGAGGTCCATTAGTTTCAGTTGTAAATACTATTGTGTGCAATAGATTAGATCAATGGACTTGGCTTGGATGGCTGTGCTGTGTTTGTTGTTGGGTGGCTCCTACCGCATTAAACTGCACTAAAACAAGAAACTAAGTACAGATTTCCTTTCCACCTTTGTGTGCATGGAAGGAAAGCAGAAGAATGTTAGACTGTAAAAAGACAAAATGTGGAAAGTCTTCTCAGACAGATATTTTATTACTGATGTGTTTTATTATTTTTTTTTTAAGTGATCGTGTGGGAAGAATGATAAAGACAATTCTATTTTAAAGTGTTATTTAAAATTGCTAAATATTTTCCCATCATTTAATGTACAAACATTCCAGGGCAGGGATCCATGTTACTTTTTTGGTTCTACAGTGTCTAGAACATTGTGGGTACTGTGGAAAAACAGATAATTAACTAGGATAAGAATAAATGCTGTGCATGGTCTTCATGCAGTATTCTTAATTGTGCTTACTATCAAACAGGGCCGGAAAACCCAAAGACAATGGGTGTCTTCCAGCCGATTTCACGGGCCTTCAGAATAGGCCTATTATCACTGAGCTGCAAAATTCATTGGACTACAAGTCTCCTTATTGTTAGTGCAGATTAAAAGAAACTGAATTCTTTACTGAAATCTTTTCCTTAAAGAAATAATGGCTCGTCAGCTCATAGCTTTAGAATGTGCCATGTGATGCAGACATTCATTATTATGAAGGAAGAGGAAACACAAAGTGACTTTAACTAGCAAAATGATGCTCTGTTATTTATAGATTTTTCTTCTGAGCAGAATATCTTAGAGAAAATATTTTCTTTGTCAATCCTGTCTACAGAATTAAATGTAATTAATGTCTAACACACATAGATTTGTAATAATGACTATTTACCACCAGTGGACTATTTTAGTTATATATTGGTGATTGTTTGCCATTCAGAATATATCTTTTAGATCTCACTATTTGCTCTAAAGTAATTTCAGGGGTTTTTTTTTTGCCACTGTACCTTTTTGTACTGGTGCTTGATGTTACAGTAGCAGTTCTGCTCAGTTTTGGAAATGCCCAATTCAGCAATTTTGGGGTCTATAAACCCTTGCTCAGCCAGCATGACTGTTTATGCAAGTAGAGATTACTCAGCATCAAGCCCTTAGATTGTTTAAAGCATCCTTTTTATTGGAGTTTGCAAGAACAACAACTTTACAGTATCATTCATAAATTATGGAGCGGCAGAAATGAATGCTGAGTGGAAAATGTCTGAGATGCCTAATTCCAGCTTAGAAAATATGCTGTCAACAAGAAAAATAAAGAAATGAAACTTTGACAAATAAGAAGGGAAAGCCTTATTAAAAGACACTAGGGGTCTATGCCCTCTGCTCGCTACGCTCGCCAACCCTCCCCCTTTGGGGGTAGGCAGCCTGGCCCTCCCCATGGCCACTGGGGAGGGCCAGGCTGAGGTGGGGCAGCCCTGGCCTGCCCCAGTTCTCTTCTCCCAGCTGCAGGGCCCCCCAAAACCTGCCCAGCCCAGCTCTCCCCCACAGCTGCTGGGGGATTGGGCCGGGCTGAGGATCTTCCCTTCGCCAGGTAGGTTCCGAGGCCACCCAGCCCCAGCTCTTTCCCCCTACCCCCAAAGCTGCCCTGGCTCTTGCCCTCCCCCGTCCACTCCCCCCTGCCCCTGGCTCTTTCCCCCCCATTGGCCCTGGGGGGGGGGGCACTCTGAGGCCTCACCAGGCCCCATGTTCTCCCCCTGGCTGCTGGGGAAGGGGAAGGAGGGAGGCCTCAGCACAGCAGCCAAGCACTGGAGAAAGGGAGGGAAGAGTCAGGCAGGATGCAGAGTGACATATTGATGTCACTCTGTTGTCCCACAGGAAAAGTTTTTTTATATATAGAGAGAGATGTTAAAAAGCTGATTTGTATGTACAAAATCAGTAGGAATGATATGCATGCTGGGGTACTACTAACATTTAATTAAAGTCAGCAGGAAAACTCCCATTAAATGTCCAAGGAGTTGAACTGGGCCCTAAGAGAATTAGCCATCAAATTACTGTACTACTGCATTAAAAGAAATCCTGGATAACTCAAGGAGTGCCAGAAGATTAGAGAAAAGCAAACACAGGACTGGATTTTCAAAATAAATTAAAAAAAAAAAAAGAGTGAGTCTGTCTATTCTCACACATGTGCTTTCTATCTCTAATAAAATAATTGAACAAAAAAAAAGGAAAAACTGCACTTCTAGTTGCTCAGTTTAAGACCGTGGGGTATGTCTGCCTGGGAGCTGAAAACTGCCATTTCCAGCTAAGGTAGGTGTAGTTTTTTTAAAAAAATTAAGTTACATAATTCCCTGTCAGCATCAGTCATAAATTGGGTCAGTGATACTGCATCCTAACTGAGGCACGTCATTCAAAACAATCTTGTTCAGTGTCCAGATACCAATACTAAATCCTGACACAGCAACATTTGATAAATTGGTCACTTTCCATTCAGTAGGTTATCTGGAAGACAACGTCCATAAGACACAACTGGATCTACATCAACTACTGGTGTATCGCAGAGCATTGCAATCTATGGAACAGAGAAGCTAGCCATTCTGGTTCCCTGCCCAGCAAAGCTTATCCCAGAGGGGTGAAAACCTAGAACATGAATGGACAATACTGAATAGTAATTAATTACAAGACAAATAGATATGGAGGCCTCATTTGTAGTGTCACTACTCCACATTGTTTTACTTGTTACAGTAAAACTACAACTGTCCGGCATCCAGTGGTCCGGCACTCCTGATAGTCCGGCACCAACTGGAATCCGGAAGTGCTCCAGCCAGCCAGACAATTGGAGCTGCTCTGCCCCCGGCTTCCCCAAGTCCGCCGCTGGTCAGTTTCAGCAGAAGTGGACTTGGGGAAGCCCTGGGGCAGAGCATCCCAGCTGCTCTGCCCCCAGCTTTCCCAAGTCTGCCGCTGCTGAAACTGACCAGCGGCTGACTTGGGGAAGCCGGTGGCAGAGCAGCTGGAGTGCTGCCGGGTTGGTCCCGCAGCGCCGCTCAGGTGAGGGGCGGCACTGCGGGACCAACCCGGCAGCACCAGCTGCTCTGCCCTGGCTTCCCAAGTCAGCCACTGCTGAAACTGACCGGCGGACTTGGGGAAGCTGGGGGCAGAGCAGCTGGGGTGCTGCCGGGTTGGTCCCACAGCGCTGCCCTCTCCCACACTGCTCAGTTCCCCGCTGACCCGCCCCGCCCCAGACCCCTCATAAGCCCCCCTTCCGGTACTCCGGCATATCTGATAATCCGGCACCCCCTGGGTCCTAAAGGTGCCAGATTATTGGAAGTTTACTGTATATACATAATCCTGTGGGACACACTATAACAATGCTTATCTCACTATTTCAAAATATTCAGCCTACTACTGACAATAATACAGATGGTAACTATAAATGCCTTAATAGGAGCATGTTGCTATCTGTAGGACCAAAGGAAAAGGACCAATTTTAAATACCAAATTGAAAAAGAATTATTAGGCTTGGGTATAATATGGTATCATCTGTACACATACATACCATATATATATATATATGCACATCTACACTACGCATATATATACCATATACTCGTACTATTCATATATAGTAATTATTTGGGAGTGCTGCTAAGACTCAATCATACAAATACCTTCCTCACTCATGGTTCCAGGCCTAACATTCCCAGGCCCACCATAAGGGACTAAACACAGTTGGCAAATAAAATTTGTCCATCAGTCGTACAAGGGAACGTGCAGACTAAAGGACAGATGGGACATGAACGTGTGAATGGTAAAGTAAGGTGGCCATGTAACAGTGTTTAGCCCACTGGGTCACCTTCAGTCCATGCATGGTGCTTTTCCAAGACGATGGGTAAACAGCCTGCCCAGAAAAAAACAAAAAGTGGGGGAATGGAGTAAGATGAGGGCCTCAAACAGAAGCCCCAGTATCATAGGCCTGGTGTGAGGCCTGAGGTCTCACTAACAAAACTTTGCTAATATAAAGCAAAGCTAAGCTGAGAGCAAGAGGCAGGTCCCTGCTCACAGAACTTGGCACAAACAGGACTGATCATGTAAAACTAATTGGTATTAGGTAGCGACTGTAAAACAGTAAGCTGGGCATAGGTTGAAAGCATATTCCAGAAGGACAAAGGTAGCACCTTGTTAAGTATCACCTTGGTACCCACACGCTGTCCACAGATAACAGGGACAGGCTCAGGACAGGGTCTAAAATGGCAGCATGATGGAGAGAGATGTTCTAATCTAATTGGACCACTAGGTGCAAGGTGATGGGTGGTATCTAGGTAATGGCAGAGGGTGGCAATCAGGAGTGAGGTGTAACTTGGTTGTACCTGTATATAAAGTTGTGTCTTGGAGGGGCAGTCTTTGTCTGACTTGGGGGCAGTGGAACCTCCCACTGACTGTGCTGGACCATGGTTAGGTGATACATACGCAAGGTGGTTCGGTAGAGTCCACCGACAACCATTACTGTATTTCATTTGACAATAATCCTGGCTGGGCACCTTCGATCCTTTTCTGATTTGTGGTCCTTGGGGGCTCTCTCGGAGTCTGCCGTGTTGACTACTTGCACAAAGTAAACACAAGTTGTACACAACACACACGAGAAACATACACACACACACACAGCCATATAATTATCATCATTGATAGAGCAGGAGATTATCAGGACACCACAACAGAGACTTCTGACTACTCCAGTAGGCACATCCTGATGCCTGCACTAGCTCTGATCAAACAGAAGTGTAGCTGTGGCAGCAGAAGGAGCTGGAAGGACTAGCTATCCTGAGTACGTACCTAGCGTCTGACACAGGATTGTACTTGGGGCAACTTGTTGCTCCTCCTGCCATGGTGACTGCACTTCTATTTTTAGGGCACTAGCACAATAGGGTCGCCAGCTTTCTAAAAGCACAAAACCAAACACCCCTTCCTCCCTCTTTCCCAAGGCCATGTCCCCACTCCGCACCTTTCTCTGAGGCTACATCCCCTCTTGCTCCTTCTGTCCTCCCTCCATTGCTTACTCTCCTCCAACCTCACTCACTTTAACTGGGCTGGGGCAGAGAGTTGGCATGCGTGAAGGGGGGGCAGTGAGGGCTCCAACTGAGGGTGTGCCAGGAGTCGAGGGGGCTGGGCTATGGGAAAGGACTTTAAGCTGGTGCAGTGGGTTGGGATGCAAGACGAGGTTTGGAGTCCTGGCAGCACTTACCACAGCTCTCAGGAAGTGGCTGCCAGGTCTCTGCAGCCGCCAGGTGCAGGGAGGCTCTGTGCATGTCCTCATGCCTGCAGGCACCACCCCTGCAGCTCCCATTGATTGCGATTCCCAGCTCATAGGAGCTGTGGACCCAGCATGTGGGGCAGCGGCAGTGCAACAGAACCCCCCTGAGCTGCACGGAGCCAGGGCAGGTCAGAAACCGTCCTTAGCCCCAGCTGCCCACTGGGCTGCTGCCCAGACTTCCAATGGCTGGGTTAGCAGGATCCCTTTTCAACCAGGCATTGTGGCTGAAAACTGGACATCAAGCAACCCTATAGCACAATGAGAGCATATCTACCTGAGCTGGGACTTACTCCTCCCAGCTCCAGTGTAGACATACCACTAAGCTCACAAAGGACAAACTTGTGGAGCATTTTTAGATATTATAGAGTCAGAATATCAGGAGCAGAAAGTGCCACTAAGTGTGAAAGAAGGGACTGGAGTGAGCTAACAGTTTCCATCCATCAGGATCGAAAATAAAATGTTAAAAACAAGGCCGTCCTGAGGGGGTCTGGGGCAACCCACCTAGAGGCCCAGGCAGGAGGCTGAGAGCAACCCCTTCCCACCCAGGCCACACCCCACCTGTTTCCCAAACCTCACCCCTGCCCCCCAAGCCACATAGCCCAGAGGATTATGGGGGGGACTGACATGGTAGAAGCAGGGGTCGTCCCCTCTGCACTCACCTCAGTGGCAGGACCCTGAACAGCCAGGCAGCCTGCTCCGCTGTGCCATGCCACCCTTCTGGCTCACCATTTCCTGCTCTCCATGGGAAGCGGAGTGCCCTGGGGCAGGGTGCGCTTCTTCTTGCCACCACTGAGAAGCCCAGTGCAGAGGGCCAAGAGAGGGCCGTGCAGCAGGGTGGAGTGGAACAGGCTCCTGGGTCACTCTGGCTCCTGCCGCTGCTCTGTGTGTGTGTGTGTGTGTGTGTGTGTGTGTGTGTGTGTGAGTGTGAGTGTGAGTGTGAGTGAGGGGGGAACCCCTGCTGCTGCCACACCAGGCTCTCAACGCCAGGTAATCCTGTGGATCCCATCCATAGGACGGTTGGGGTGGCCACTGCAGGGCTCCTGGTGGCCACCCCGAACCGTCCTATGGATGGGCTGGCTCTGGTTAAACAATACAGTGGGGGAATAGTAGGATAATTGTTCTCCCTGAAATAAATAGAACAAATGACTCTTGCTATTGTTGTATGGTGGATTGTATGGCAAGATTTTGCTTTGACCAGACCTAAGACCAGAAACAGGCAAAATGGATAGAACTGGTTATCAGGGAAATGTTGAAGGAAGAAAAGAGGGGCAATACAGAACTATCAATCTGGACCAAAGGGGCTTATACTGGGTTTAAACTCCCTTTGCCATCTCTCCTCCCTCCCCTCCCCCAGGCCTTGGCTGCTTCCGGCACCCAGCGTTCCCTCTAATTTTTTCCCTCCGTGTGCAGAATATATTTTGTTCTGGGCACTGAGCACGTGCAGATGTGTACCGCCATTGGAAGCAAATGCTGCTGGCTGTGGAAGGCTGTGGCTCTGCCAATCAGCGGGGTGGGACCTGATTCTCTCCTGGGAGGCCGCTCAAGCACTCAGCTTACAGGGAACACTGATGGCACCCATTATAATTTAGAAAGCCTTAGAGACTTGTCTAAATTATGGCAGTTTTCCCAGGTCATCTGCGGGCTGCAGCATTGCCCAGAATGTCCACTGCGCAGTGTGCTGCAATTCTGCCCCGCCCATCTCTGACGTACTTTGTATGCTGGCAGACAGCCTTATGGCTGCCAGATATTCCCACACTTGGGGATTCCTTCTCTGACAGCATACATGGATGAAACCTTGGCCCCACTGACATTCATGGCCAAATTTCCATTGATTTCAGTGGGGCCAGGCAGGACTTCACCCTCCGAGGGGGATTCCCAGAAGCGCTCGGTCTGACCCAACTCTGCTCTCACTGAAATCAGGGGAGCTTTCCCTACAGACTTCAGTGAAATCAGAGAGAGACTAGTGCTGAGTGTTCTTGAAAACCTGAGCGATAAATCCCTAATTTTTTGCCATCTGGAATGATTTTGTAACAGAAGCAAAGCAATGTTTTTTTCCCGGATAGTGAATGCTAGTTACCCTTTTACAAAACAAGAAAGGTAACCTCCAAAACTCCCATATGTTTCTTGACAATTTTTTTTTGCTAGATCGCAAACAACAGTAATAGTAAAATTACAAAATTAGCAGCTACTGGGAAAACAACTCATGTAAAGTACTGAACTATTGTTTATTGAATTATAGTAGAGCATTTTATGTCTGTCAAAATCTTAATCTTTGCATGAATTGCTGTGGTTATGAACATATTGTATGGTTTATAAGCAAGGTGGCGGTATAAAGAATAAAAGGATCATTTAGTGTGTTTAGGGAGGTGCTGCAGTTAACTTCTGTATTGCATTGCCCTTTCATTAATCCATTAGAATAGAGAATAAAGAGCACATTCCTGGATGTATTAAATTGAGAAGAATTGCAAACACCAATGACTACCGCCAGGAATAGAAAGAGCCAAGAGATAAGAAACATAGGAAGAAAGCAAGAACATGGAATTTAGTTTGGAAACAAAGCAGCCACTTTAATTCAAACAGGGGGGCGGGGAGAGAAACAATATGAAACATCTGAATACACTAGGAGAAACCTGGAAAGGAGTAGTTTGAAGGACATTTACAAAGTAATGTGGCAGGAAAAAAATAGCCAAGGCATCATAGCATGAAATGTGGGGTGTATATGTGGTAATTCTACAGTTACATCTGTAGCGCTTTGTTCATTTCTTAGGGCCATGCTACCTGAAAGACGCTGGGACACTGGAGAGAGTTCAGAGAAGAGCAGGAAACATAGGAGGATAAAGGGATGGATTTTCTAGGAAAGATTAGAAGACTTACACCTGTCTAGCTAGACTAAGTGACAACCAGTGTTCCTTCTAAGGTTTTCCATCCACGAGCGGAGTGAGTTTTGTCTTGTGCACCAATAGTGAGGTCATGTGTGCTTGTTCGGATGTGTGCCACTGTGGCACCCACCAGTGGTGCTGCTCCCCCAAGAGAGTCTCCCAGTGCCGAGACCCCAGCCCCCTCCTTTGCTGGGACCCCAAAGACCAGATGAACAAAAGAGCATATTTTAGCTATATGAAAGAGGAATTGTTTAGCAAAATCCAAGTGCAGATAAGAGTGAACAGATGAAAGGAAAAATTAAGAGTGTCAGGAAAAGCTCCCTGAGAGTAGATGATTCTCTTATCCCGAGGCAGAGTCTCTCAAGAGATGTGGTGGAAGAAACATCTCTTTATTCAAACAAAAGTGACCAAGCCACCACTAATAAATATACAGGCTGGATCTCCCTAGTCCGGCACCTGATCAGTCCTGAACGAGGGAGTTTGCTGGACCAGGAGGTCAATGCCAGCCCCCCCCAGAGTCAGTCTGGCAGGGCTCCCAGCTGTCAGTCCCACTGCTGCCAGCCCAGCAGGGCTCCCGGCTGCTGGCCTCCCTTCTGTCAGACAGGCTAGGCTCACAGCCCTGGCAGAGCTCCCTGTCAGCAGCCCTCTTGTCGCTGGCCTTCCAGCTGCGGGGGCTCTCTGGTCCAGGAACATCTGTGGTCCTGCCGGATGTTCAGGTGTATTGTTCTCTCTTGTACAGGTTTAGAGAGGTTCAGCCTGTACAAGAGAAAACAATATTGCGCTAGGAGATGGATGGGCTAGAGAGCCCAATAGTTCTTTTCTATCTCTAGAGTCTATGGATACTGAAAGCTGTCGTAGGGAAGAGAGCCTGAAACATAAGGCTGGGTCTCAGAGGCCTGGTATGAACAAAACTTGCTAATGTAAAGAAAAGTCAGGTTGTGAGCAACAGGCAGGCCCCACTCACAGAATCTGGCAAGGGCTGATTTTGCAGAAACACTCATATGTAAGAGGTCCTAGGCACAAGTCATGCAAACACATTCCAGGGGAGCACCGGGACATGCCAGTAACAGCATACTCACCACAGATAACAAGAACACGCCCACCCAGCCTCAGGAGAAGGTCAGGGTGACAGCGTAGGGATGTTTTGATCGAACCACCACGTACAAGGTACTCTGCTACGTCAGGAGTGACACATCACTTGTTTATAGCTGTATAGACAGAGGTATCTCAAAGAGGCTGTCTTTGCTTGGCCTACGGGCAGAGGAAAGTCCTAACACTGACTGAACTGGTCCATTGCAATGGGCATATTAGGACCGTACTCCATTGACAGTAAACATTCTTAGGCAGCTTCATACCTCATCTGATTTTGTGCTTACTGGGTGGTTTGCTTTGCCGGTTATCTGCAGGGAGCTAAGGAAGCACACAGAAGGAACATACGCATTCAACTAGACATTTAACACAACACCATATTGGTAGCAACTGTGCATGCTACAGCTGTCAATAAAAGTAAGTGAACATTGCAAGAAAAAGCCAAAGAAGAAAGAGTTCTTTTGGCTATGTCATAGACCAGACAAAGTACAAGGTCAACAGGCTGCAAGAATTTTGCCTAGGTTGTGTTAATATACAGCTTTATTAGTCAATTTTCCAGGGATGATCCAACATTCATGCCATTAGGCAATTTCCACTCAGAAAGCAGCATTCCTATTCCCCCGTTCAAGTGGAATTTTGCCTTTCCTGGCTGTGTTTATTCTATCACATTTTCTTTGATACTCAAAGTTCAGAAAGTCAGACGAGTCAGCAGACTGTGAAATGTCTGGCCCTTGGACTTCCATTACCAACTGCAGCAGATCAACAAGATTGCTCCAGAAGATTTGTGCCTCCCTTCACCCTCTTTAACAACTGAAGCACTCTGGTTTTCTGTTCTGTTCCTGATATAGTTGAAAGAAATCTCAAAGTGGGCACTGTATTCTGGTATCTGCACAACAGGCTTTGTTTTCAATGTAAACTTCAGAACTGATTATTTCAGAAGTCAAAATGTCCAGCAGATAAGGAGATTTGTGAGGGTGGTAAATACAAGAGCTTTCATTTAAAATAACGTCAGATTTGAACGGCAGACCATAATTACGCAATTAAAAAAAAAGACCCCATCCTTATGTTGAATAACAGCTTTATGTCTGTATTAAAACCAGAAGATTAAGGCAGTGGACAGGGACTGTGTTAAATAATTAGGGTATTCATGACATGCCTCCATGCAAACGTATGGCTGAACTAAAAAAAATGCTTATTTAACTCCTGCCATCAAAGACTGAATTAGCATTTAAGCAACAGAGGATAAACAGTTAGTTGCTGTGGGTAATATCTGCCTTGTCCAGCTCCCTGAGCCAAAGGAACCTTTTCCTAAGTCTTTTTCAAATTCAGTTGTCTATTTCTATAAACATTTAAGCAAGAAGAGCGTGAGGCAGGATTGCCCCACTCATTAGTGCAGGCAAGTATATGCAATGTACAATATGACAGCACGACAATTTATAATTCCCTGGCACAACTTCTTTGTAGTCATTGGAAAATGTATTTTGTTCTTCATTATACCTTTTATTAACACTCTGCAGGCGATCCCTAACTGCACCTGCTGCGTTAATGATTGTAGAGTGTATAATGGCATATGTACTTTGGGAATTTAGGCGTATAATGTGGGCAGGAGAGCAATTGACTGGACATTTTAAATTACTAGCTTATATCCTTGCTACCAACAAAAAGTCAATAACATTGAATGAAAAACCCTGAAATATCATTTTGTGAAGAAAAGCTTGCTTTCAATGAGGTTTAGAGAAGCAGCAAAAAGGAAGGAGAAAAGAAAAAGGCTATTTAGCGTAGATTGCCAAAGCAGTGCTGCTCTGTAAACATTTTTCCCTTTAAATGTTTTTGAACTGTTCAGTTATACAGCATAATGTTTTCTTACAATGAACAAAGTGGGACCATTCAGTAGTTTTTTCTAGAGTGAGGCCTGAATTAAAACCCCAAATCCAAGCACACCCAAACACCGGGGAAGTTGAGATCTGATAGGTTAGTTAGCTACCGAGAGAAGGATAAGATTAGATACTTGTGGAGGCGGGCTCTGTAAGATGAAAAAGTTTTCCAGCACTGTTGCCGTGTGCATAACAGTATTATCTGCAAGGGAAGAAAGTGTATGCAGAAAGGATAGAATGACTAACAGGAAAGGAGATTAATAGAAAGGAACAAATGAGATATGAAGTTTTTTAGAGGATGCTGCAGATGGAATTGTGCTGTAGAGAAACCACTTGAACTAATGTTAGATTCCAAGACAGCTAGAAATGAGGAAACAATAATCGGAAGCCATCAGTTGAAGTGCAAGCCTGTGCAAAACCTTTCCGTGAAGGGAGGCTGATGAACTTGTGGAAGGCTCCTCTCAGGGTAGCAATTAGAGTAACGATTATAACAGTAAGTACAAGGTAGTAGAGGGAGAAGGCAATGCAACTTTGGATGTACAAAAGTATCAGACTATGATCACTGACTACCATTAAACTCCTCACAATTCTGCTTTTGAAAATAGTGTGACTGTGCGTGGCAACATGAATACTATAGGTCTGTGGTTCTCAGCTAGGGGTACACCTCAAGGTACTTAGAGATCTACCAGTGGGTACATTAACTCAGCTAGATATTTGACTAGTTTTACTACAGGCTACATAAAAAGCACTAGTGAAGTCAGTATAAACTAACATTTCATACAGATAATGACTGACTTGTACTGCTGTATATATACTATGCACTGAAATGTAAGTGTAATATTTATATCCCAATCAATCTATAATTATATGGTAAAAGTGAGAAAGGAAGCCTTTTTCAGTAACAGAGTGCTGTGACACTTGTGTATGTATGTCTGATTTTGTAAGTGTGACAGGGCGCCTGCCCTGCACTGGCCCTTTAAGGGCAAAACTCAGGCCCGGAGCAGGGGCTGGAAGCAAAGACCCAACTGAGGCTGTTAGGTCTAATGAGAGTCCAGCTGGGGGAGATATAAAGAAGCACAGTTCCCTTTAGAGGGGGGCAGTGAAGAAGCAGGAGGCTCCCAGGAGGGAAGACTGTATTGGGGCAGCCAGGTAGGGCTAGGAGAGTGCCAGCTAAGGCACTCCCTGGCTGGGGGCCTGAGGCAAGGCCCGGGGCTTGGAGGGAGGTAGCAACGCAGCCCAAGTAAGCAGGGCAGCAGATATACACCCTGTGCCGGTGATGAGTGGCCCGTACAGACTATAGCTTGCCCGGAGATGGGCTAGATGAAGAGAGTCAGTGGGTCACTGAGGCATGGTGGGGAGCGCACACCCTGACAGTAAGCAAGTAGTTTTTAAGTGAGGTGAAACTTGGGGGTACAAAAGACAAATCAGACTCCTAACCAGGAGTATGGAAGTCTGGCAAGGTTGAGAACCACTGCTGTAGGTTAGTTACTTGGAAGGGTGCTCTAAAGAGTGTAATGGTGGTCTCTATGTAACTCTTGCACTATCACATCTGGAATTGTTCTCTCAGTGGCAAAATGCATTACCAGGGCAATGCCACCAAGATGAGCCACAAAATGATTAGAGAGATTGATTTGAGGACTAAAGATCCTCGGTTTTGTTGCGGGGAGCATGACAACCTGGTATGGGACATTTAAAGAGTGTAATCACTTAATGAAGAAGAGGAACTATATGCATAGCACAGGAAGGAATAACTAGGAGTAATAGAATGAAAGAGAGAGAGAGAGAGAGAGAGAGAGAGAGAAAGTATAGGTTGAACATTCCTGTTGGCAAGATGGTATGTAATAGTCTAAGGTGGTTGAACTTCCATCATTTAGGAGTCCTTACATTTGACTGGATAACTTCTAGGGGTTGCACCCCACTTTTTATGGTGAAACTGAACATTTCTCCTGTTTTCTCTTGCCAACTAAAGATCTGCTGGCCAGAGCAAATGGGACAAATGCCCAGTCTTGAAAAAAGTCAGGATGGCCAGGACAGGGCTTAAAAAAGGCACTGCCCCGGCAAAAATGGGACATATGGTCACCCTATGGACAAGGCATTAACAAGCAAATCATAAGGAATAATTCTGCAGTTTGAGGAAGCTGGGAGGGATGAACTAACACACCCCTTGCAGTTATAACTTTTATGGCTTTATGCAGTCCATTAGATTAAGGCATTGAAGGGCACTGATGGAATCCTCATCATTATAAACCTTTAGGCACGGATATTTCTATGCATGCAACTTTGCCCAGACAAATACCAGGCCGTGCTTTTTCTATAATTGTGTGTGTGTGCGCGCGCAGGCATTAGCACTGGAAAAGTGCACACAAAGTTGCAAGTGCATAAATGGAGGCTGCTTACTGAAGTACCCAAAGCACTTAAGAATATACAATACTGCAGGGGAAAAAACCTGTACTATTGAGGATGGTGCATATGATCTTTAGCCATTTCTGCCTGCTTCTAACTTCTCTAAGGTACTTAAAAATAGCATGACAAGCTCTTGACTATTGGATTTAAAATTTCCTTTTTGGCCAGTCATCTTTACAGCTTTGACAAATGGAAGAGAGGCAAGAATCCAATCCCTCTAGAACCTGGTGCTTATACAACCTCCAGCACTGTAGCGTCAGAGCACCAAAAGTAGAAACAACAGTAACACACTCTCTCTTCCATACCAGCCAAGGGGAGAAATTGCTTGATTGGCTTATAGGTGTAGAACACACAATCCGATTCTGTGAGTTTATACTTAGTTGTGAACACAGGAAAGCCTGCGGTCATTCCTCTTCCCTCAGGTACAGAATTCCATAGGGTAGAATTCCCCTACAAACCTTCTGTCTCCTGTGCTAATGGCGCTCGCACGGTTTTTCGCTGCATTGTGGATCTAGCCATTCCCAATTGGGCTGAGAGATCATGGCAAGCCCTCGAGGAGTGAGGGCCAGCTTAAAAAAAAAACCAACCCAACTCTTGAATAGCAAGAAAGATCTTGAATTGGAATCCACATTCAAACTGCCACCAGCCGAGGGGGGCTCCTGCTCTGAATAAAACAGTCAGGTGCTATGTGCTGACATGCTGTAGCTTCTAAAGTTATGGCCCTGTGCAAGTCAAGGGGAGTTTTGTCACTGAGTTCAGTATGTAGCCCAAGGTCCAGTGTGTTTCAGCAGCAGCCCTGGGAAGTACAAGTTGTGGACTACAAACTGTGGCATGTTGGGAGAACTTCCTGGTTCTTGCCAGGATGTGCCCTCTGCCCCCAGCAGGGTCTCAGCAGGGTCTGTGCTAGAAGCAGCACACAGGCTGCAGGCTGAGAGGAGGGGCTGCTGAACCGTTTTCCTGTTCTGTTTTTTACAGAATAAAGCCTGTTCCTGGTGATTTGTCAGAGTGGGTCTGGTCTGAGGTGCTCTCACACATACACAGCGCAGAGCACACCAAGCAGCCTCAGGCCTAGCCTCCCACAGTGGTGTAAGAAGTCACAAGGCTTCCCCTATGCTGAATAACCTCACACTGGGCTAGCCAACAGGAGGGGTTACAAGTAGAACTAGGATTTGACCCATAGCATGTGGGATAGAGAGGACACCATTTGCAAACCTGGGGGGCCTAAACTTAGGCTCCAAAATAGAAGTGACCTGAATTTCCTATGCAGCAACTGTTGACTTAACGATAGATAGAGCAACATGTTGGGACAACAGGAGTTGCACCCGCTTCAGCATCTCTGTGCATCAGGCTGCTTGCAGAGAAGCACAGGAATGCCTATTTCGGGAGCCTAAGTCTAGATTCCAGGTTTGGAAAGGACAGCCTTAGCTTTCAGCTAGCAGCTTGGTAAATTCTTTTCTGTCCACTGCACAGCCCTAAGCTTTGGTCTTCTCTGGCATTATCACAAATGATCCATCTGTGTCAGAAAACAAAGCTGCATTTTTCTCCAGGATTATCCAGTAACTTTTCTGGTCTGCAGAGAAACCAAGAAGTTTCCCTGATTGAGTAGCAAGTTAAGTTTGGCTGAGTTCTAGGTGTGTCGGCGCGTTGGGGTTTCCCCATCTCCTGCATCCCCGTAACGGCACGAACAGACTCCACCAGCCAGTAGAATAGAGGGAGTTTATTGCTTCCCCAGGATACAGCACAGCATAGATGTAATCTGGTTACAGGGCAGGCCTAGGATGCCTCAGCCCCCCTTGAGATGGGGGAGACTCGGCCCCTAAATCCCAGCCCGTTGCTTAAGCTGCTTCCTCCATACCAGACAGAAACTGCCCAACTTCCAGCCCTGCCCCCCAGCCAGGGGCTCCACTCTGCCTTCCTTCCTTTGTTCCGCTCCCTGGGAGGTAACCTGTAGAACAGGTAACCTGTTACCTCCTTGTCCCATCAGCTACTCGGCTGGGCCGTGGTACAGACAGCAGCCAGTGGGGGTCACCCACAGCCCAAGCCTAGCAACCAGCAAAGTACCCACACTAGGATACACTGGTCTCACCATGCACAGTGTGGAAGGATCTGCTGGTAGAAAAGGATGCCTTTCTTCTTAACTACTGACCTACATCCTGTTCTGCGTTGTTTGTATTACTGGCTTGGCTGTCTGTCTACCTCTTAGGGCTGCCAGTTCTTTTACACTCTCCTGCTGTACCAATCTGAGAACAGCCAGGGCCTAAAATATGGAGAGTACGGCAAACGACAGAGTTCAAGTGGACATTATGTAAGGAGGTGTCAGTACAAAGGGTTTGAAATGTACATTATAATAGGATAATTCATCTTTGTGCCTCACAGAAGACATGGGTGTGCCTCTTGGCAGGTTGAGCCTCACAATACCAGCTCTAGATAAAGGTATTCAGAGTTGAAATTAATTATCCTGTGTCTAACACTTGGAAAAGATGTTAGCTCAGCAGGAATGCTGATAACCATTCACATAGCTCCACGGCTGCACAATGGAGAGAAGGTGCCAGCTATACAACAAAGGCCTTGCCCCAAAGAGCTGGGATCTGAGAAGCCCAACAAAGGGGAATAACAAATAAATCTGAACAGAGGACACGAGGCATATTTGGGGTTAGGACCCAACTCTTAGGGAATCGGTCACAGATTTCTGGTGTAGCTTTCGGAAGGTAAGCCACTCTCTGTGCAAAGTGGGGACACCAGGACTTGCCTATTCACAGGTTGTTGGGAAGTTAATTCATTAATGATTGTAAATATCTTGGAGACCCTTGGAATGAAGACACTATAGAAAGGCAAAGTATCACCATCCTATCTGAAATGCTTCAGGACAGGGATGGGCCTTCTAGTTCTTTGGAAAAAAAAAAAAAGGGGGGGGGAGGCACATAACACATGGGAACAAATAGGTTGTATCAGGTGTAGAGGGTGGCATGAAAGCAGGTACAAGCTTAAATAGGGGAATTTGCACATGGGATTGCAATACAGCAAGAAATTGCACACTGTGAATGCATATATTCAAATGGTTGGTCAAGTCTTGATTTTCCTGCAGAATCATAAAATACTAGAACTGGAAGGGACCTCGAGAGGTCATCAAGTTCAGTTCCCTGCCCTCACGGCAGGACCAAGGACTATCTAGATCTTCCTACCTAAACCTCCCTTGCTGCAATTTAAGCCCATTGCTTCTTGTCCTATCCTAGGAGGCCAAGGAGAACAATTTTTCTCCCTCCTCCTTGTAACACCTTTCTAGGTACTTGAAAACTACTATCATGTCCCCTTTCGGTTTTCTCTTTTCCAAACTAAACAAACCCATTTTTTCCCAGTCTTTCCTCCTAGATCATGTTTTCTAGACATTTAATCATAAAATGACTAAAATAAAATGACTATTGAATAAAAAAAAAAAAAATCAAATAAATTATCTAGTTCAAAGTCACTCTTCAGATCAACCTAAGTACGCTACAGCTATTTTTGCATAAAGCCCAGAAGCTAGGAAATGATTGCTAACACCGTGGGGTTTGGTGAATTAGCTGATAATGACAATAATCCGCATTGGAAAATGCTAATATGATAATAAGAAAGGGGAAGGGGGTAGCAGCAAAAACATTCTATTATTTATCCTTCAAGTGCTGCATATCAGTTATTAGAGGATAATGCGTCAAAACTAACCCAACGCATTACTGACTTCTGTTCTCAATAAAGAAGAAGGAGCTGAAA
The DNA here is from genome assembly GCA_019425775.1 of Rafetus swinhoei. Taxonomy (NCBI): domain Eukaryota; kingdom Metazoa; phylum Chordata; order Testudines; family Trionychidae; genus Rafetus; species Rafetus swinhoei. Next base: position 101,832,014 of record CM033424.1, on the reverse strand, counting down.
CTAACTGAGCAATCTTTCAGAAGGAAGCCTCCCTGTGCTATTATTATAAAAGTATAACTCTTAATAATCATTCTACAGTCATCTTCTGGAACAATATGCCCACACAATCGCTGTCTGTCAGGCAGGCTGTGAAAACCTCATTTTGAAAACATAAAAATAAATTTCAAATCAATAACTAAACTTTGCAATATCTAAATTATTTAACATCACAAGCCATGTTTTTAGAGGGATCTCATTTGGGGCCTGAAAAACAAAAAAATGCAAACAGCATTTAGATAACTTGCAAGCTGGTTAGTGGGCAGAGAGTTATCTAAATATCTGCAGTACACACAAAAGACTGCATCTCCATTGATTGTAGGCATGAAATGACAAGATAGTTGCCTCTTTTGAACTTGAGTGGCTTGCTGAAGGTTGGAGGATGTTCTGGTTGGGAGTAGAAACTGATGACAGGTATTTCTCAGATGCAAACTTGTTTGTTTAGTTACAAGGACTGTACTACGTCTTGCGTCCCTAAATGCAGAAGGAATCAAACAATAGGAAGCAGCTCCTTTTGCTGCCAGCATAAAGAACACTCTCTCCAGCCTTTCACCAGAACCAAAAACCTCTCCTTAGGTGTCTCAGTCAGGAACTGAGCTTTTAGCTATTCCTCCTGTCTGTCTGTCTTCCAGTCTCTCATTTTTTTGTCTGTTCTGTGCACCCCCCCCCCCCCCTCCCCAATCTATCTGGTCATAATATCCAGTTGAACCCTCTGCTCATGTGACGCTAGTTTCTGGGCAGACTTGCGGATGCGCTTCACAGACTGGGCAGACAGACTCCTCATGCTAGCTCTGGGTGGGGCTTGCATTTCACTTGGAACTGAGTCACCATGTCAGAGTCCTCCCCCCCCGCATACAATTGCATGGCTTGCAAGGGGCCGAGTACTGCCTCTGACCCACATAAATTGTTGGCAAAGGAGAAAAGTAACATTCCTGCCATTTTACAAATGAGGAAAGTGTGATGTCTCTCTCTTTCTGTCAGGGCTTGCCTGCATACCAAGTCAGCAGGCATCAAGCCAAGGTGTGAATCTGAAACACACTAGCTTGTGGCACTAGTTTTGTCCATTTGCATCCTGCTGTCACGAGCTACTGGTTCCATAGGGTGCTTTGAAGTGTGGAACTTTTACTGTCCCACAGCAGTTAGCATGCTGCAAGCTAGTCCGCTGTCTTGCCAGATGGCTGATTCCCCATGTAGACAAGCCCATACAAAAAAATAAACAGATGGTTGGTCACCCTGTTAACCCAATTAAACTGCAATCATATAACAACCCCATTACACACAGAAAACATTTTCTGTTTTCTGGATAATAATGGTGGTATTGTTTATGTCACAAATGGTTCAGCATATGCTATAGCCGGCCTGGGCAAGATGTGGCCCAGGGGTTGGATCTGGCCTGCAGACTATATCTGGCTGCTTTCTATTTATATCCTGCTGCCTGTACCACTGAATTTCCAGGTGGTGTCTCAGGCATAGAATCCTATTTAAAGGGCTCCCGGTCGCAGTGTTACCCTGACAGGGGCAAGAGCCACAAGCCTTTTAAATAGTCACAAGGCTGGGGAGGCTGCCAGGCAACGCAGTAGCAGCGGAGTTGGGAGCTACAAGCCCTTTGCTGTGTTTTTACTTCAAAGCCTCCAGCCCCAGACAACTCTGGGGGGGGGAGGCTAGTCTATAGCCCCGCCCATTCTCCTCCAGGCCTCACCCCTTCCAGGGGGTGGAACTGGCCTGTGTCTATGTACCAAAATTTATGAATGAACCCAGTGCAAAAATGATTGCCCACTCCTGCTCTATAGCCTAAAAACCTGCACGATGGACAGTAGGCCAAGCTCGCTGTCCAGTTGAATCCTTAGCTTTTGTATTTCCTGTTCTTGTGTAACTGTGCAATTTTTGTGTTGCAGTAATAGAATTTTTCCCTGTTATATTAATACACCAATACAATTGCAAAGGGGATTGTTCAATGTGGTGGGCTAAGTGATAAGTGAGGAACGTTGCATACAAATACCTGAAAGGTGTTAACACAAAAAAGGGGAAAATAACTTAATGCCAGACACAGAGGTAAGTGGAATGACTTTAGGCAAGTGAAATTATGACAGATGCATTCATCAGTGGAAGAGCCAAGGAACCAGCAATACTGTAGTGCATTAGTATCAGACAGGCAGAACCTTCCAGCACATGCTATTTTTGCAGAACTTTGATTTTTTCACTAACAAGCTGGCATCTGAAATTAACCTAAATGTGCTTTCTCTCTTAGCTACAATTACAGACAGATTCAGAAGAATATCTTTACTATAGCAAGGGAGTTGAGAAATCTGTACTGGGTGGTCTCTCTGTTCAGGGCTATTCTTGTTTCTTGAAGGAAGCAGCTATCACTTCTCTCACTTAAGTTGTGAAAAACACTTGCCATATGACGGTGCCATGGTACAAATTATAGTCTTAGCCAAACCCATAATTCCATCAGTCCTCATTTCAGTCCTGAAACAATTTCATATCCCATAAGTACAGCAAAAAAAGATGCCCTGCTGCTCAATGCTTTGGGTGTAATAGGCTTGAAATTCCCCCTCTAGTCTTAAAAGATTTCCAGTTGTCTAATATAGGCATCATCCATACTGTAGGGGCCTTATTAACTCAAGTGGTATGAAGCAGAAGAGAAACGTGTTCATTTCACGCTTCACATTAATATGGCCGTTTCTGACTCACAATCACAGACATACAAATCTTACAGCAAAAGAACACTGCTAGATACATCATAGGTCCCACTACAATTGGAACATTTGTAGTTCAACATCTTGTACTGGTGAATTGATCTGCTATTTAAAAGTGTTGCTTTGTGCTACTCACGTATTCCATTTGAATGTACACTTGATGCTCCATCTTCAAGGAAGAATTTTCTTCTGTGCTGGGCAATTTCCATACTGCTGAGTACTTTTCTAGTCTATTTTAACTTTTTCATTGCTTACTGAATTTTAAAAATGCAGAAGTGAAGGCAATGCAAAGAACAGAAAGTTCCAAAAAAGATAATTACACAGCAGTGATGACAAAAAGAATCCACTTTTAAGAATGCTATCAGTGCTCTGTAAAAATCAAGCTGACAGATTATTTTACCATTGCACAATATAGACAGTTGAGCTAGATAGCTTGCAGTAGTTTTGGGCAGCTCTTTGGTAGTTACATACCTGTACCATAGCTGTGTATTTGGAACCTACCAATTTTCTCAGGTCAGCAACTCTAGTTGTAATACAAAAAAATGTTAGTTAAGTGACCTTATATTGCTCAGCTAGCAAAAAGTTACTGCATAAGTGGATGCCCAGAGGTAGTTTGATTTCTGTATTTGGGAGGGCAGCTCTAGTCAGGCCAATAGGGCTGTGTATGACGTGTGACAAATTCTGTGCCTGCCCTGGGAGTCCCTCGTGAACGGAGAGAGTGACAATCATTGCATTCAAGGACAAGGAGGAGAAAGTATAGAAAAAGTTGAGTTTGTTTCCCACTTATTATTCAGTGGGAAGGAAAGGAAAGCTTTATTGTAGAGTGTCACAGAAAGATTAGGAGAGACAGAGTTAAATGATGAAAACATTTATTCACCCATGCACATGTTGAGCCTAACAAAGACAAAATGCATCCATTTAATTAAAAACAGTGAACTTACCAAGGCCATTTATAATGGTGCTGAGTGACACACACATTAAATACTTCTGTCCAAAAGGGCCAGATATTTCCATTGTAATAGACCTAAGCAGAAAATGCAAAAAAATGTGCCTCCTGTCTCGCCAAGCTCTGTGCCAGCAGTACCAACACTTGGTCTGACAGTGACACGAGGAGATGGATGCCTATAGGCTGCTCACAAGTGATCAATAGGGACGGTAAGTTTTATTTAAGTATGAGCAGCTGGTCTCCTGGGACAGCGTGATGCCATCCAAAATCTGAAAGGCGAGGCAGGCTGACATTCTTGGTGACTTAGAGCTGCTGAGCTGATCCAAGTCAGGGCGCGTGAAGCAGACGTGTCGTCGTCTCAGAATCATGACTTTGCTTAATTTTTTTTCAGCTTTTCTGAGAGCACGTCGGCCTGGGTCCACAAAGGAACTTTGGTGCTACAATGACTCACTTTGATTTTCTAGGCCCCTCAAAGGAACAGCACTGCGACATGACCAAGCTTGACTCCTAGGCTCTCCATAAAACATAAGGGCTATGTCTACACTCACGGCTTCTTGTGCGAGAAATATGCAAATGAGGCTGAGTGGAATATCGCCGAGCCTCATTTGCATACCTAATGAACCGCCATTTTGGCAGAAGAGGCTTTCATGCCAGAAGGAGCTGTCTACACTACCCCTTCTTGCGCAAAAAAACCCCTCTTGCGCAATGCTGTTCTTCCTGAAAATAATCAGCGTAGCGGCACTGCACAAGAGGGTTTTTCTTGCGCAAGAAGGGGCAGTGTAGACAGCTCCTTCTGGCGTGAAAGCCTCTTCTGCCAAAATGGCAGCTCATTAGGTGTGCAAATGAGGCTCGGCGATATTCCACTCAGCCTCATTTGCATATTTCTCATGCAAGAAGCCGCAAGTGTAGACGTAGCCCTGGGGAGAGATAAGCATAGATGGCAGGTATAATAGGCAAGGGGAGGCTCTGTCTCCTTCTGGTGCTGCTGCAATCACCAGGCCTTGGGTTGTGAGGTTTTGGGGGGGGAAGCTTTTGATTTATTATGCCCCGTACAGGTTCTGGGGAGGCGGAGGAGGCAGTGCATGCTACTCAGTTTTCTGGGATCATCAGTAATGTCCCAGGACTCCAGAGTTTTGTAGATTGCGGAAGCGCCTAGGTGGCTTTTTTGGATGAGAGCCATGATCACTCTACAACCCTTCCACCGAGAGAGTGAGTCACGGCATCTCCTTAGCAACACAGATTAATGCACACACATCAGACCCGTCCTCTATTCCCTACATATGGACCGTTGTCAAATTGTATCAAATTGACGCTCCTATGCCTTATTAAAAGACTTTTAATGATTTGGGCACAGGATACTCTCATCCCGGGATGGGCCAGGACCACAGTTATTAACTCAATTCATATGGCATGGGAAAAGCTCTGTCCACGGCAAAATTAAAGCTCGATTGTGCAGAAGACAGAGCTGTCTTAAGGATGCTGTGAATACCACTTCTATTACAGATCAGATCTCACCATTTTATATTTCAAGTGTGAAGGTACACTTCTATCTTGCTTTCCTAAATGAAAGCTCATAAGGCTTAACCCCTCCCAACTCCAACACAATTATTCCTCGTATGAAGAGAAGATTGGAGAAGTCACCACATATGACAGATGCTAGTTGTATTATGTAATACATGTCTAGAAGGCACTCGGAACATGAATAAAACTGATTACTTGTATTACCATAGCAACTAGGAGTCATGGATCAAAATCTCATTGCGTCAGGTGCTGTACAAATGGAGGGGGGAATATCCCCTGCCCCAGGGAGCTCACGATCTAGATGTGTAGAGCAGAATGAAAGGGGGAACTAGGCATTCATCTGTGGTATCACATGAGGTTGCAAAAAAATGGAAGATTTTCTTGAAGGACAGAATATGATTAAAAATGTAAATGGTATCATGAGCTTTCATGGGGTCCCTTAAACTCCATTCCTCTGAAGTGGGCTGTGCCCACGAAAGCTCATGATACCATCTACATTTTTTGTTAGTCTCTAAGGTGCTGCAAGACTAGTCATTCTTTTGGGGATACCGAGACAGCCTACATATATCCTTGAGACATCCTGTGTTTCTACAGCCTCCAGTACCAACAATAAAAAAAATTAAATCACATACTTTAAAAAAAAAATCATTTTCTCTGCATAACACTACAAATTTGTTTAACACAGCTGTTAGCAAAGAGAAAACACTGGGAATGGATAAGCAGTGCTCTGTTTGCAAAACAAACTCATCAACTGCTTCAAAACGCGGTGCCGCTGGGCACAGAACTTATAAAGGGTTCTGCAAGAAGTGAGTTTGGACTCTCTCACTCCTCAATGAAGCCCCAAACTACTCAACCGGCACCCGTCAGTTCTGCTGCGGTCACCAACCTGTCTCTTTAAATTATGTGCTCCCAATTAATTGCATCAAGATAAGAAATACAACCAAACTGAAGTCTCTAAGGTTTGAGCTTCCTGGGCAGTTACAGGTCATTTAATTTAGTGGAGGACTGTGACTGACACCACAAGTAACAGAATTAAAGACTTTATTTACAATAAAATAGTTAAAGCAAACGGGCATTACAGTATATCCACACACTGCATTTAAACGCACATTCCAAGATGAATTGGTGATTCAGGCGTGATCAATCCCTGGAGGAGAATGAGTGTATAATCCTACCTCTAATGGTACCAGGATGGTGGAAGAGTACGCTAACCCAAAGTTAGTGAACAACTCTTTTTATAACCAATTATAAAACACCCCTTAATTAAGCCTATCATTTACCATATATATTTGTCTGCTACCATATTTAATCTTCCATACTCTAAAACCCAGTATTTTCTAGTTCTTTACTGTCCATTACTATCAAAACTCATTATAATTACCATTTGCATCAATGCAAATTCTGCAGTTACCAATATTCCAAAACATTCCCCTACAAGACCATTTCAAACCTGTTAACACCAAAACATATTTACTACATGACCCAAGGTTATGCTTTGTGTCATTTCTATTAATATCTTAGCTGCTTCTGCTAATATGTTTAGGTTTAGCTAATATGAAGTCTAATCTTTAGGCCTGTTCCTTGCTTGTACTTCACCACATTTTCAATTAGCACAAGCAAACATTACCTCACAGGCTGCAGTTAAAAGGGAACCAAATGGGCATCTACATAGATACTAGAAAGAGATGGGCTGTATGAAGAAGGGTTAGTTAAAGCATATTGGAGAGGGTCCAGAGAAGAGCAACGAGAATGATTAAAGGTCTAGAGAACATGACCTATGAAAGAAGGCTGAAAGAATTGGGTTTGTTTAGTGTAGAAAAGAGAATACTGAGGGGGGACATGATAGCAGTTTTCAGGTATCTAAAAGGGTATCATGAGGAGGAGGGAGAAAACTTGTTCATCTTGGCCTCTGAGGATAGAACAAGAAGCAATGGGCTTAAACTGCAGCAAGGGAGGTTTAGGTTGAACATTAGGAAAAAGTTCCTAACTGTCAGGATGGTCAAACAGTGGAATAAATTGCCCAGGGAGGTTGTGGAATCCCCATCTCTGGAGATATTTAAGAGCAGGTTAGATAAATGTCTATCAGGGATGGTCTAGTCAATACTTGGTCCTGCCATGAGGGCAGGGGACTGGACTCGATGACCTCTTGAGGTCCCTTCCAGTCCTAGTATTCTATGATATGGGTCTAACAGAGAAAGGAGAGTAAGCTTGACAGAAGAAAGTTTCCTCAAGACACAGCAGGCCAAAGAATGGGATAAGCCCAAGGGAAAAGATCTAGGTAAGCTGTGAGGTGACCCAATAGGTGGATAATGGAACTGAATTGGACAAATGAGGAAGACAGCTTACAGGAGACTATCCAGGGAATTGAAATTATGCACTTTTTTGTGCACAAGAATCTGTGCACAGATCTGTGTATTGCTTTCAGTTTTCTCTCTGAAATACCAGACAGCAAGGCTGTGTCTAGACTGGCCAGTTTTTCCGGAAAATCAGCCGCTTTTCCGGAAAAACTGGCCAGCTGTCTACACTGGCGCTTGAATTTCAAGAAAGCACTGACAATCTCATGTAAGATTGTCAGTGTTCTTCTTGAAATACTATGCTGCTCCGTTCGGCAAAGTGCTTTGCGCACGCGCTTTTAAGCAAAAGGGTTTGTAGACAGTGTGGTATTGTTTTAAAAAGCCTGATCGCGAAAATGGCGATCGGGCTTTTTATAAGCGCGCGTCTAGATTAGCGCGGACACTTTTCCGCAAAAGTGCTTTGCGGAAGCGTCCGTGCCAATCTAAACGCTCTTTCGCATAAATGCTTTTAGCGGAAAACTTTTCCGTTAAAAGCATTTGCGGAAAATCATGCCAGTCTAGACGTAGCCCAATTGAATATAATATACTTTACATTTTAATTTCACCTGTTTAAGCTATAAATCACTATTTCTACATTAAAAATTCTGCTTTTTAGTATTTGTATTTTGGGAACTTTATAAAAATAAGTGTTTACATGTTTATACTTCAACTGCTTCAGGAATATTAATTTTTTGTAATTGGATAAGCATAATTTAATAGTTTATGGGCAGGCAGCATTGCTAAAAAGGAAACTGGAGAGGTTTCATCTACTGTAGGTCATTACCATGTTGCCAGGACCATGCCATCTATGCAAAAAACCTGCTAGCAGAAGTGTTAGTGTATTTTGAGCTTTGCAGCTCAGTGTCCTATAAAAAAAACATGCTAGTTACTCCTGAATGGATGAATGTATGGACATCACTTGCATGGGTATCATGAAGTGTCCACACAAAAATGTGACGGCATATCACGGTTCTATTAAAAATAAGAATTGTTTTAAGTGCCGTTTGAAAAAGGAAAAATTGAGTACAGCTACAGATCTTACAATGAACAAAATTGCTCCTCTTTTCTCTTTCTTGGAAAGAATGCAAGAAAGCGGTCTCCTCTGGAGGGTTAGAGAAGTGACTTAGGTCAAATTGAGAGCTTAATGGGGCATCACGTATTGTATCCTCATTCTGTGCCATTTCCACACCTAGCACCATTAGTCAAAGTAGCACTGCATGGTCAGTTTAATGCAGATAATCTAAGTGGGATTCTGCTTTTTACATTAGCGCTAAGAGTAACTTTCTGGCAGCAGGTTATTGTTGAGGATCTAATGCACAGAAGTAGGTCAGGCAGTTAGCTTGTTTTTCCTAAACAAGATTGGCCCCATGGATGTGAAATTACATTAGGAACAGTAAGCCAAGGCATATAGGTCATTTTAATAGGAGTTTTAGAAGCCATTTCATAAAACACATTTGTAACCTGTGTAGGATAGTTCTTGTATCTTGAAAAAAGGCACAAGTTAGTGGTAGGAAATGACAGCTTCATACATTTAGTGTCTCGATAGTGTCAGTTTAATCAGGCCATTTTATTTGTGGCCTCTTAAAATTTCAATTACCATCACAAAAGAAATTTGGTGACTGGCTTACAAGAAACAGCTCTCCGAATGGTAGTGAGATTCTGTCTTAAGACAAAAAGCAAGATGAATCTCTCTTGGAGAAAGAGAGGTGATTGATTGGTATGTTTTGAAAACCCACTAGTAGCTCCAGATCCTGAAAAATATGTATGTCATTATAGCTATCTGAATGCATTATGTCAAAGAACAGAATGTTCTGTCAAATACCTAAAACTTTTTTTTTTTAATTTGTAGGATTGTCGGACTTTGACTTCATCTGTGTTCCATGGATCTGCCTTTCCCAGCTGTGGGGTCTAGGTATGTACTTGGTATGAGTAAGTTTTGTACTGTTAACTATAGGTAGGCTCTTCCAAATCCTATACCGTACAGGGGAAGCTGATCTTAATGTAGATGAAGTTTTTACTCTTGGATGGAGGTTCCTACTTCAATGTTTGCATGGGAATCCATATGATCTCAGGCCTGCTGAAGCTTGATCATTTGTAGGGATTCTTTCTTGACACTCACTAGTGGTTAACCCTAAAGTGATAAGTAAAACAAGGAAGTGAAAGAAGAAATATAGCTTTCACTTCTATATAGTATTCCTCATCCCAAAGAGCTTTTCAACCTTTACACAAATCCCTCCAACCAACAATGAAAATGTAGTTACCTTACAGTGGAATTCAGCATCCACGTAACAGTTTTCACCAATATGACATAACATTGCTTCAATGCTATTTGACTGTAGGACATATTTGCTACCTAGGTCATTCATAGGATGTTTTAAACATTGTCACAAAAATAACCTTTTGTTCACCAGATATTGACCTCATCACTTCACATTTGAGAACTAGTTCTAGAACAGCACTCCAAATTACAACCAGAAAATAGTAAGAGTGATCATCCTTTCAGATTCATCTAGTTGATGTTTAGATATGTGCTACCTGTGAGTCTTCATACAAATCTCAAAACCCCAACATAACAGAGATAATGGCATGTGCTGAACTTGAGAGGTCAATCAATGCCAAAGCTGACATTTTATTCTTAAGAAAAACTGTTGTGTTTCTAAAAGGTAACTAATTTATTTATAGCATAAAGATGCAGGGATATATTCTAAAAAGATAATCTCATCTAATACCTGAAAAGGTTGCACAATATTACCTAAAACCTTTTGACTGCTATTTGTCCTCCCATTTTGCTGACAGATGAATTAGTAAGTATTTCTAGATGTCCTTTTTCAATACGACTTGGAGTACCATTGTGGCTACATCTACACTGCAGGCTACTTGCGCAAGTAAATTTACAGTAAAGCATCAGAACAGAAGGCTTTTTGTGCAAGAGTTATTCCTCTCCCCATGAGGAATAAGCTCTCTTCCGCAAGAAGGCAGTGTGGACGGTCAACAGAGGTTTCTTGTGCAAGAAACCCCTATGGCTAAAATGGCCATCAGAGCTTTCTTACGCAAGAGAGTGTCCACACTGCCATGGTTCTTGCACAAGAACCAGTTCTTGCACAAGAAGCCTGAAGTGTAGACGTAGCCTTAGTGTTTTCAGAAGAGCATTTTGGTGGCTAGGTCATTTTGAGGATTGGACTGTATGAAAGATGGTATCACTCGCCATTTCTCAGAATGGGGATATTTTAAATAGCCAGAAGTTACTAGCAAATCAAACATTTTCCACAAAAACGCCTGGTTAAGAAAAATATTTTCTGGTGCTCCCCATGAGGAATACTATCCTTATATCTTGATGTAGATAGGTAAGACAAATAGAACATATATCCCCCAAATGGTTCTAAATCACTTTGCCTCTGATGTACTCTCCCAAAGAAAGGGCACTGGCATGGTTCAAAAGGTAAAAACTACCATGGGCTTGATTGGAGCACCTAATGATCACTTCCTTCAGATTCCGTTTTCATTCATCTATTTCCTATCTAAAGCCATTATAGCAATGTTCTCAATTCCCTCTTTACACATTAGCTCATCTCTAAGTCAATGACTATTCGCTCTGGGTCTGTGCTATTCTGTGGAGGAAACATTTTCTTAATTATTTTAAGGAACAAAGCCTTTGAGTTCTGCTAAATTTCAGCTTTCTTGGAATGGCAATATTTTAAATTCTATTTTGGTAATTTAATTAACCTCATGTCCTTTATCGATATTTGCTCATGAAGAGTTCCATGGCCACTAGAGGTCAGCAGACAATCTGAAAACCAAGCAATGAGGAAATGGAGCTGGCTGGAAGAAGTCTATGAAAGATTCTCACTTCCTGTCTTCAACAGCTGACTGCAGGATGAAACAGATTGAGACTCATTGCTCTAAGGGATCATATACTGCTTCATGGTAAGATGGGAAAATATTCCCAGATATACTAACTACAGTACTTAGTTCAGAAAAAGGATGGAAACAAGAATGGAGGTTCCTAATTTCAGGGCAATGTAGCTCCCAAAATGCAGGGAGACAGCTTAAAAGTCAAGAGTTTGGAGGTAAGGAATTCTTAGTTTTTAAAAAAATAAATAGCTTTGGACTGTGTTTCAAGTAGAACTTTTCTAGTGCCACTTTCCAACTTCTTCGGTCCCTTCAGTTAAATTAACTTTGCTGTAAAAGCATGGCAGAACAAGGCATGGTAGTGGGGATTTCAATCTTGTGCTTCAGCAAACAGTACAGCAAATTCAGTGATGCTTAAATCATAAGAACAAATTGGCAGTGTGCGCTGGAGCTCATGGTAAATCAATAAAATGTGTATAATTAATTGGCATAACTTTCTCTTCTCAATGACCTAATATATCACTTCAGTTACATACTCAGCCTTTAAGGATTTAAAGACCGAAACCCAATCCAGCCTTTTGTATACATTAGAAGTCAGTATTGGTTTGGTTTATGAGTCCAATAAATATCGATACACTTCGCAGTCTGAAACCAATTGCAGTAAGGGATCTAAACATTAATAGAAGACTCAAAATATTATTTCATATTAATACAATTCCCACCAATGATCCGCAGTGTGTTTTATGCATCCATTATATATATACTTTTGCATGGCAAGAAATGTGTTTCATCTGATGTCAGAAAAAATTATTTGTAGCATTTTAGCTCTTTGCCTCCTTTGCAAATACTTTTCAATATACCTGGGTCTTCACTCATTTAATTGCAGTAAATATTTACATTATCTGCACCTCTTCCACAACTTTATGTAATTTTTTACATAGACTTTATGCATCTTTTAAAAATAGTGAAAATACCTGAAAAGAGCAATAAAAACAGTGCTCTTTTTAGATTACCAAAGTACAGATCTTCTGGTCAATTTATTTTGTAAATGTACTATGTAAGCTTAGATAACAAGGGCACATTGTAAAATTGCTGGACACTTGAGTAGCTATAAAAATGAAGTTTGCTATTGCTTCAGATGATAGTCACAATTTTCACACAGAATAATGCAAAGCTGATTAGGTGAGTAGTTTCTTGTGTGATGGAAGCAGGTGAAATATAGTAACTGGTTTTTGCAACTCATGAAATGAAAACAGAATTTACAAAATGGATTTTTATTAAATGAAAGAAAATCTGTTTTGTGGGTCAAATATGAAATAGAATATACAAAAACTTTACATCAGATCTCTCAAAGAAATAAAACCCTATCTAGAATGAAGCAGCACACACTCCTTCCAAGAACAACACAAATGGGTGAATAAGCTCCTTATGGCAGTACAGGATCACACAGTATGCTGTGCTAAAATTCCAGGTTACAGAGAAGCAAAGTTAAAAATCTGAGTGGTCTCCCTAAAGAATCCAACTAGTCCACAAAGTAACTAAAGAGCATGAAATTCAATCATTCTGTATTCTCTTAGAAGCCAGTGACAGGAGGTCAAGTGCAGAGTTCACAAAGCTTGCATATTACATTTTCAGTTTTTATACAAATATAAATTGTTCTTTTTTATTTTAAAAATCCTTTTATATTTGATAGTATTTAATAGTGGAAAAAAGTATGACCAGATCATCAAGTTCCAGCAGTATTATTCAAGCAACTCCATCCTCTTTGTGGCCTCCTTTTCTTGAAGCCCGTTACCAAAACCATACATTGAAATATTTTAAAAGTTACTGTATGTTAAATCATAAAACTTTGTACTACTGTCCTGGTATATGAAGATTCTGCAGAGCTCATAACATGTCTTTGGCATAGCACACCAAGTCCCCCTTAATACTTTTCCTTTTAAAAAAGTATATTTTCCTTTAATAAAACACCTTAAAAACATCTATTTCTGATTTTGTAAAATAATGTGTCACCTCTTGTGTTGCTTTGCAAAATATACACACACATTTTGGAAAAACCTTGAGTACTGACATAAGGGGCTCATTTGAAATTAGATCTGTCACAAGAAGTAAAACATAGTTAGAAATCCCCTTTCGTATGAATGTCACATGAAGTCATTCAATTCGGCTTCAAGCGCTGCTGCCATTTCATCTGCCTCTGAACTGCTCCCTTCCTCATCTTCATTGCTGGACTCTTTACTGGATTCACTGGCAGCATCACCTTCATCCAGCTTGCGCTTGTGACCCCTGTAAGTGTGGACAGAGAAAATACATGAATATGACGATCTATTTGCCCATAACAATGGCACTTTAAGGGAAAATATGCAGCTTAAACGTTTCTGATGCTTCTATAGATCTAGACAAAAGGTAAAATGCCTATTTCCTAATAAACAGAACAAGATCACAAACATATGGTCTTTAATCCCTATTCTGTACTGTAAATCTTGTTACTGTAAACTTGAGCTTTTGTTAGTTTATTATTCCTACCCTCTGAACAACTAACACATCAAAGTTTGAAAAAGTTGTTTAATTTCACTCCTCTAGTCATGAAGGAAAAAAGTCTTTTAAGAACATAAGAACAGCCATACTGGGTCAGACCAAAGACCCATCTAGCCAAGTATCCTGTCTGCCAACAGTAGCCAATGCCAGAAGCTCCAGAGGGAGCAACAGAACAGGTAATTATCAAGTGATCCCTCTCCTAGCATCCATTTCCAGCCTCTGACAAACAGCCTAGGGACATCATTCCTACCCATCCTGGCTAATAGCCTGATGGACCTATCCTTCATGAATCTATCTAGGTTTTTTTTTTTTTTAAGTCCTGGTCTTCACAACTGCCTCTGGCAAGGAGTTCCACAGGCCAACTGTGTGCTGTATGAAGAAAAACTTCCTTTTGTTTGTTTTAAACTTGCTCCCTATTAATTTCATTTGGTGACCCCCAGTTCTTATGTTATAGGAACAAGTAAATAACTATTCCTTATTCACTTTCTCCACACTTGTCATGATTTTATAGACCTCTATCATATCCCCCCTTAATCTCCTCTCTTCTAAGCTGAAAAGTCCCAGCCTTTTTAATCTCTCTTCACATGGCACCCGTTCCAAATCCCAAATAATTTTTGTTGCCCTTTTCCGAACCTTTTCCAATGCCAAGATATCTTTTTTGAAATGAGGTGACCACACCTGTATGCAGTATTCGCTATCATCTGAGTATCAGCAATAAAATATTACTAAGGACATTTTTCAAGGTAGTTTTAGATCTATTTGTAAAATCAAATGCAAACTGAAGAGCAAAAATATTAATGAAGAGGCAAAAATAAATGAATAGCCAAAAAACCAGAGTGCAGTTCAAACTATTACAACTTTTCAATTTCCACCCTGACAGGAGGAGCAGTACTTTTGTGTGAGAACACCAAGTTTAGGATGGAGAGAAATACCTTGGAACTGAATTTTCAGGATTGGTAAGTCTAGAAATCTTTTGGGACTGGCGATGGCTATATCCAGCAGAAGGAGAATCTTCACATTCTTTGATCATTAATAGTGTCACAGAACTCAAATTCTCCTCTTAAGCTTTGTGAGAGGTCCTTTCTATAGCTTATTAGAAGGTAGACATGCATGAACTGTTTCGACTCCTAACCATTGGTCAAAGGGAGAACATGTACTCTCGGTCTTTTTTCTCCTGTGCACAAGGCAGGCAGCTCTCTCTTGTGAAATAATCCACCTTGAGTTCCCAGAGTCAAAGAAAAACCTGCTTTGCCAGTTTCTTGTTTACAGAGTATAGCTGAATCTACCATCAAGAGATTTTCCCTATCTATAAGACAGTTAAATTTTCTAACAAGGGATGGTGCTGTCAAGAGAGGTCAATTGGCCAATTTATATATTTGTGGGCTACCGCACACATGTTCCCCTCTTATGTAATAGCCAATTGCTTACTCTGTCTGTTTGGATTAATACTGCTAGATTGCACATCAAATTTTGGAGTATCTTCAAAGAATTAAGCACAGTCTTTATAGGAGGTTGAAATACATTGTAGAATCCTCAAAGAATCATGTTTCTGGGTGTGAAATCTCACCAAGGAAGCTCCTACATATTAACTATGATAGATCCATAAACAAAAGTATTTGGTTCTGAGAAACCTCGATGTCCGTTTCTTTTGCCAAGGAGGAAATTGATGGCCACATCAGCAAAGGCTAAAGTTGTGTGCGCTTTGGTCAGTCTAAGCTTCAAACATATTGGAAATAATTAATAAGGAACCTTAGAGATGCCATGTCCCTAATGGTAATGTGTACCGACTATCTTACCAATAATCATGATAGAGATGGACACGTACAGTGGGTTTCTCAGAAATTAAGAGGTCCTCCCACCAGCCTTTTTTTTAAACCATTAAGTAGGCTAATACTGGCCTGTGCACATGTCAACAACACACAAAATAGTTAATACCCCTAGTTTAGTTAATATTTACCTATCATCAATTAGAAAAAAAAAACAGGGCTCTTGTACATTTCAAAGGCTCAGGCGCCACAGGGAGCACATGTCCAGAGGGGTCCCCTGCTGGTCCCATACTTCCTGCAGGGCTTCTGCTTTTGAACTGTAACAAGAGAACTGGTAGGGCTCTTGCTACAGTTCAAAGGTGGAGGCGTCTTATAGACTAATCAAATAGTCGATGGAAATCCCATTGACTATTCGATTAGTTAATTAATCTAAACTTAATGTCCCTAACACACCCACCCACTTGTAAATCTGTCAGAGATCCAGAGAAATGAAATCAGTATTATTTTTGAGAGAGTCAATGGCACATGGAGGCATACTGAGTCTTGAGGTTTAATTTTGGACCAAAACTCCTAACAAGGCAACATGAAATGAAGTGAAAAGCTTTGCCTAATGCTGATCTGAATGCTTCATTCTTATAAGGAACCCCAACCTGTTTGGGAGCGGGGGAGAAAGAACGGTATATAGCAGTGCACTGAATACAGGTTCAGGCATATTAAAAAAGAATTTTGCAGGATTTTAATCATCTCTACACAGCATATATTAGCACACAGTTAAGGTGAAGAGCACTGTGACTAAAAACTGTCCAATGATATCTTTGAACACTCCCATTAAAAATTTTTATAAGTATATTATAAAAATTATATATAGAGTTTTGCTTGCTCAGGTCATGCTGATTTCAACCTCTGAAGACAGCCCTCTTTTGGTCATTAAATAACTTTTAGAATTAGCTTTTTATTTACACCCACGTGTAACATTAAAAAAAGTAGCTTTTCCCCCCTCTGAAAGCGAGTACAAAAATTCCCTTCGAACATGCAACATAAAAAATGAAAATGAAGTAATTTGGGAACTAAGGCCCTGTCTTCAATACTGAGCTAAACTGGCACTGCTGTAATTGATGCAGGCGTCGATTTGGCAAGTCTGGTGAAAACATGCTAAATCAATGGGAGAATGATCTGCCGTTGATTTCTGTACTCCACTTCCCCAAGAAGAGCAAGGGAGGTTGGTGTGAGGTATGTACAGTGGACACAATCTAGGTTGACTTCAGTTACGTTATTCATGTAACATATGTAGAATATTTTAGATCAGTTAAATGTAGTAGTGTAGACAAGGCCTAAGAAATCTAATTAAAAAGTTATTCAACAAGAGAAAACACAGAAAAGTTGGTTTTCTTTAGCAAGAAATGGATGGGAAGCAAGCAAGCTTCTCAGTAACTGACAAGAAAAAGATATGGAGGGCTATGATAGTACAGTAGTCACAGTTTTCCTATGTATATTCTTATTGGTGCTTAAGAGATAATGGTAAATACTGGTAACTCAGTATTCAGTACAAGGAATAAAAGATCTAATAGGTAATATCCTTCTTATCTGTAAAAAACAAACAAACACACACAAAAAAACCCCAATCATTTGTATAAGAATCTCACACTTGAGATTTGCAAATGCTGCAGTGAAGGGAGTTAGAACATGGAAACTTTGAGAACCAGTCCATAATATACATTGTACATTGGAGTGCAAATGAATCAAACACTGTGGTACTATGGAATAAACATCTGTGGGGAGAATGGTATCTTAGTCCCAGCAACATTCTCTTAAAAATAGCAAATTATTTAACAAACAATTTCTAAAGAATGGAAACATTACCTACAAATGATTTAGACTTCTAATGTAATTAGAACGTCAGCAATTAAGTTTCAATGCATATCTGACATTTTCAACCAATGTACACCTGGATAAACCTCAAAATACAGGAACTTTGATTTCTTTATGACCAGCTTATTAAAGAATAGAATTCCATTCTACAAATTAATTTTCATGATGTTTTAAGGGATACTGCTCACATATTTCTTTCACCCACTCAGTTGTACTGAATAGCACCTTTGGAAATGTGGAAGATTAAATGCAATATATATCCTGTCAGTTCATATTCTGATTAAAAAAAGCATAGAATGACAGTTCCACTCAGATGAATTTAGATTTGAAAACTTCCTAACTCACTGAAAAGAAATTTCCAAGCCAACTATCAATCTTCTGCTACAGTGTAGGGAAATCTCTTGAGAATGTGTTTGTTCTTCTGAAGACAAACACTCTTCACAGTTTGTGCACTATAAACTGTATGTAACTTTTACAGCTATTCAAAACATTATTATTATTATTATTATTATTATTATTATTATTATTAAATCAAACCAGAAATAGTTTGGGTGAGAAAGGGGCATCAATAAAATATGTATTTTATATAAATTTAGACAATGGATATAACATTGCTTGGATCATTTATAAACCTAAGAGAAAAGAAGCACATTCCCCATGATGGCATAAAACAATCCATTAACAAGCAGTTTGGAATGTATATTTTCCTCTTGATTTCGTGTCCGCTCCTCATTATTTCCAGTTTATGCGCTATATTGCATTACACTTTAAATGGAAGGGTTTTTACCAACAATAGGTAATAATAACGAAAGACAGAATGTATCAGCCTTCGGCATGCTGGGAATACAATTAGCTTTCCTTATCTTTTAAAGGTAACTTCTGCTTACTGTTAACAATATGGAAGCATAAAATAAGAAACAAACACTGACAGGTATTTCCATCAACCATCCTGAACACTCATTTTAAAATTTTCAATAAATATTTACTCAGATAAGTAACTAATTGCTGAATTTTTCCTTTAAACTCCAAATACTGACACAAAAGTAAGTTTTAAAAAAAGTAAACTTAAACAATAGTACCAATTCATCCCCCCTCCAACTTCTAAAACCGGTTAGATATTAATATATAGTTTAATTAAAAAATAAAGCTGTTCACTGTGCAGATCACATAAGAGTTGACAGATTAAATGGATTTATCCTTCAACAGGAATAATTTTATAGCCTGAGCACCCAAAATTAGTAATAATTTTGGCTTCATACCATAATCAAAACTCATGACACACACCACAACATACCCATATCATCAATATATTTATATTTCCCAAATGAGCAAGACATTTGATGGATTCAAATGGGAGATTGGTGAAGAAACCCCTTCTCATCCAGAAACCATTCCCAGATTTTAACACAGTTTATTTTTTGTGTGAGACAGAATTATACCTCGGTGTTCACGCTCTTTGCACTATTTTAATTATGTTTGTATCAGGTATGCCTGGTCAGGAATAATTTAAAACATTTGCTGATCAATAACATGGCAAAACTAAGTTAGCAATATTACATGTGAAGTTATAAACATGAACTATAATCATGACTATAAATATGTTTCCCAGCTTCATCTGGGGAGTGGTCAAACCAATTCCTGAGAGACAAAGGGGAGCTGATGCCAAAGCCAGGTGCAAACAAGGCTGATGGACCATTACCTGCTAAGTGGCCATTCTCTGGCAGGAAAGGGCAGAGGCCAACACAAAACAAAAAAACCTGCCCCCCCCCCCCCACCTCCCATATCTTTAGCAAAGAAACACTGAGGAATTCCCTTCCAAACAGACTATATATGTTGCTTTGCTCCTAGCTGGAATGTCTTTCAGGAAGAGGACAAACTATAAAGAGCAGGAGCAAATACCCCAAAACATCACTCTCTTGCTCTTCCTGCTCATGGCATTCTCTGCATTTGAAATGAAAGGGGGAAAAAAAAAAAAAAAAAAAGCAGCTGTTGGACTCTGGTACTGGTGATGGGGGTTACTGACAAAAAGTTTGGTTAGTAAGACTGCTGAAAGCCCATGGTGAGAAAACTCTGCTTTGAATCTAATATACTTAAATTAGGCACCAATAAGCATTTTATCTTTATTTTTCTTGCACTTATTTAAAATAATGAGAAATAATTGGACTTAATATATTTGTACTCTCCAGAATAAGGCTGGGCACTACAGGACATACATTTCTGGGGGAAGATCTTGGACTGGGAGTGTGGTGGTGTTACCCTGCAGCACAACCAAGATTGCTAAGAGCCATGGTGTGGCTTGCTGGCTACCGTACATAAACATGTCATTTATATGATGTAGGCTGTGGACAGTCTAAGTAGGAGTCTACAGCAGCAAGGCACTGTAAAGGGCAGACCAAGTTACAAGATAGGAACGACACAGCTATTCACTAGACTATACAAACTTATGTCACATCTGTTTAAGGGGAAAAAAGTTTAAGTTAAGCAAACACAACCATACCATGACAGGCTGGTATTTGGAAGCAAAACAGAAATCCTGTGATTCCAGGTGGTTCTGCAGCTGTGGAACTGGAATCTTAAGGGAGTACTTAGCTTTTTAAGGTCAGCTATGTAACAGCTATGGTTACTTCCTATGCTGTCTCATGGACAGCGTGGAAACCACTGAACATGTTATGTGCTTCTACAATATTCTGTCTTGAGCCAACTCTGGAAGTTGGTAGGCATTTGGAACAGGCAACCAGAGCACCTTAGAGCAGTGGTTCCCAACCTTTTTTATACTGCAGACTGGCAAACATTCAAAAACTTTTGGTGGACCTGTATAGAAACACTTGCATATTCATTATGGCAATTAATTTATTTGCATATTTATTATGGTAATTTTAAGGGGTCACATATTATTTTACATTGGATCTGTACGCACACAATAGGGGAACCAGAGGAAGATGGAGAAGAGACGGAAAAGGGAAGAAGGGGGCAAGGAACACAAGCAAAATAGGGGACCAAGCTGGGGAAGAGGCTAGGCTGAAAGCAGCAAGGTGCTGACTCTGGATTGGAGGGCTTCTCCCGCCTTGTCCCCTTACTGCACCCCAGCTGCCTGGGTAGTGGCAGTCCCTGCTCAGCCCTGGCCACTCTGCCAGGGGGTCTCCGAGCCAGTCCCCAGGGCTCAGTGCAACTGGGTGGCAGCAGGTCCCTGTGTACAAACTAGCTGGGCTGGGAGCAGCTGGAGGCCAGGGGGAGGCTCCTGCTAAGTGGGGAGGGAGCTGCCCAGCAGCGCCAATGAGGGTGGGAGAAGAGCGGGCTTGTGGGGAGGCTGGTTCCTCGGTCTCTCCTCCTGCATGAGAAGTGGGGTGGGAGACTGGCCTGGGAGCACCTGGGAGTTTCTCCTCTAGCCGCAGAGGTTCTTCATGCAACCCCGGCCACCAGAGCACTATATGCAGCCCCACCAGCCAGGTCACATAGCAGCTGCCAGAGCTGGAACCAGAGCCACAGTGAGGCTACCCCAGTGAGGAACCCTGCAGAGCCAATAATCCAGCCATGGATTGTGGACTGGAAGCCAGCGGTTCGCGGTCCAGCACCAGTCTGTGAACTGGCGGTTGGAAACCACTGCATTAGAGAGTGTTGGGAGACCATTTGTAAGTGGGACCTATTTAGTTAGAAAACAGATCTCCTAATGTGATGTTTTTGGTAATACAGAGATGCTTCATCTAAATGGCATCCAACTTCTTTGCCATCTTGACTGTAAGTGGCTGCATTTCAGTACCATAGATCCAAATACTGAACATCAATATATACTCAGCTTCACCTCTCTATCAGGGGGATGGCTTGCCAAAGATGTTCTTGGTGAGGCACCTGTGACGGGGCACCGGTCTTGGGGCGAGCTGAGTCCACGGCGCCCAGCACTCCCTGGCCGCCCGTGGACGCGCTGGGCGGCGAGTGAGCCGCTGGGAGCCCGCGGGGGGAGACGGAAAGCTCGGGGAGCGCTGCGCACCCGGGCATCCGTGTGGGCCGCTGGCGCTCCTGCCTGGCCTGTTCGGGAGCAGCCCAGGGCCGGACGGAGGCTGGACAAAAGGGGACATCGGCCAACATCATCAGCCCGTGCACGGAAGGGCGGGGCAGAGCCGAGTCTGGTGGGCCGTTCAAAAGGCGCCCGGCCCCGGAGAGCAAGGGAGGAAAGCCGGGGGAGAACCCGGAGAGGGGGGAAGGAGAGCCGGGGGAGAACCCGGAGAGCCCAGAGAGCTGGGCCGGAAAGCTGGGGGAGAGCCTGGAGAGTTGGGAAGGAGAGCCAGGGGAGAGCCCAGAGAGCCGGGCTGGAAAGCCGGAGGAGAGGCCAGGGCCCAGGGCCCAGGGGAAAGGAGCCGAGGGAGAACGCCGGTGGAGAGAAACGAGCAGGACCAGGGACCGACCGAACACCGGGCCGACAACCGCCACGAGAAGGAGGAAGTGGCCCAGGACGGGGACAGGAGGAGGAGTCGCTCCACACCCCGAGGGTTGGTGAGTTAAGGGGAATCCCCCACCAACCAGACAGCGTACCTGCTTCGCTTTCTTTAGGGTCCTGGGCCGGGACCCGGAGCGGGCCCAAGTCCCCCTCCTTCTCCGCAGCACTGCGGGCCAGGTGGGCCCCGCTCCCTAGGGGCTGTGCTTACTGGGATCGGGGGACTGAAAGACCTGGGGACTAAGACCGGTCGAAACCACAAGGGTGAGAGCGACCCCGATGATGACAGGGCTGTAAGCCTGAGGGGGAGCCTGACCCATAACAGCACCCCATTACCGATGATGGTTTTGTGGTGCAGACTTCACATTTTCTCTCAAATGTCACCCATCTTACTGGCCAGAGAGCTGAGATAAGTGTACTGCCAATATTGACTGGTGGTCACCTACTAAGAAGCTAGACCCTGTTGTGTTTTTGAAACTGCTGATCAGAAGAATGTTGGTTTTACTAAATTTTCAGGCTGAGTTTTGCTGTTGATCTTTCTAGGACTAAGTGTCACAACTAGCTATTCCATTCATTTGATAACTAGCATTATGTTGCCAAAGAAATCTACATCCATGAGATTCTTATTCTTGAGGCATAAACCAAAAATGCATTGCTTAAGGTGTGGTCAACCACATGATCTCTGATGGCGCTGAAGACTTTGGGGGTGGCAATACATCCTTGACAAATTTGGAAGAAGGAGGTTATTTTCCGATTTAGGAGACCAGCACTTGAGGAGTCATTCCATGAGACAGAACACGTAGCTGCTAAGGGTAACAGCTATGGGCTAAGTGAATTCTGTTCAGGTGGGTGGAATCTACTCTTTCTTCAAGTCTTTGTGAAGGCAAGGGCAGGTATCTGTTGCTAATTAGTAGCCACAGAAATTCTGTAGGGAGTTGCACAAGTCCAAACAGAATAGGCTGACACCTCTTGAAGTGGAGTTGGCATCTGGGCTGAAGGTCTTCCCCACTCCTCTAATACACCCCTTGGCAAACAGAAAATGGAGGGAAAATGGGAAAGCCCCTTAGCTCTGAAAAGATTACTGCCCTCTGGCAGTTCCATAAAAATTACGGCAATGTCAGACTTCTAGTAGTCTCTGGGGAGTCTTAAAGGCTTAGTAGGAAAAAATAAATTTGCATGAGTTCACTGTCCCTTCATGGGTTACAAAGGTCCAGACTGTAGGCAACAGAGATGTACAGCAGTCCTCTGTCACCACAGTAATTTGTCTGGTGTGGAACTCACATATGTGGGAAACAAAGGCTTCTCTGCCTTTCACTGCCATGTAACATAGAGCCCCACGTGCAGCCCTTAATGTTTTTGAAAGGCACTGGACTGATATCCTCCATATAGTACATCCTGGACAGGTACAGCACAGATCACAGCAGTGCAAGATTCCCCACACTGCCACAATCATGTTTCTGAATTCTAATCTGCAAGGATTACCTCAATCTCCATGAATGCATAGTCTATAGCCTTCATATAGAATCTGCGCACAAAAGAGAGAATAGCAATGGTAAGATTTGTGATATGATACCTAGTGCACTAGGAAAATCACTAAAGGCACTGAAGAAAATCTCAGTGCTTGAGGCTACATCTACACTACAGCCCAGATCAATGCTCTGAGATTGATCCACTGACAGTCAATTTAATGGGTTTAATGTTGATTTGACAGGTCTTCCACAAATCGCTCTCCTGTTGGTTCTATTCCTCTAATGTGGACGAGACGAGTAAGGGAAGTCTCTCCTGTCAACCACCCCCACCCACACAGTAGAGAACCTGCAGTAACTCAACTTAAGGTATATTGACTCCAGCTACATTATTCACATAGAGTAGGGTATCTTAAGTTGACTTTCTGCTGTAGTATAGATGTAACCTCAGTCTGCACAGTGGGATGTAAATTAAGAATGCATTAGCATGTCATATGCTAATTAGCCTGTGTAAGCTCTGTTGGAGTGCACTAAAAATTCCTTAGTGCACATTAAAGTAGCCTTCCTTCAAACAGTACTATGTTAATGCTCACTACTCATTAGGGAACACTAGCCTTGCACTAGCAGGATACACATAGATCAGTCAGTGAGCACCACACTAGCTAGGAATAAAACACACCCCCCTTTGGCGTGGACTAAAGCACCATATAAAAAAACAAGCCATATGTGTAAACAACTCATTTAGATAGCCCAACCTTCATGTAGTCACATTTACCCTTTAATCACTACTGAGCCGGCATGAATTAGCACCAATGAACTAGAAAAAATGTTATTTTGTATCATTGTATAAGTCCCCTACAGCCTAAAACGTGGCTAATTGGATTAAAACTAATGAAGCACAGACGCTTGAAAAGGATGTTACCTGTATATGAAGTTACTCGCCCTATGCAGTAACGATGGTGTTTCGAGATGTGTCCCCCTGTGGGTGCTCCACTCAGGTGTCAGTGCATCCTTGTGCCGGCAATCAGAGATTTTTAGCCTAGCAGTGCCTTCCTGCACTATGCATGAGCTACAGCCATCTTGCGCTGTTTTCATCTGTTAGTTGCACGTGGGGCGCTAGCATCCCTCCATTCATTTTCTACTGGAAATCTTATAACGGATTCCAAAGTAGAGGGGAGGAGGGAAGGTACTGGAGCACCCACAAGGAGACATCATTACTGCACAGAGTGAGTAACTTCTTCTCCTTCGAGTGGTGTCCTTGTGGGTGCTCCACTCAGGAGCGTAAAAAGCAGTACCCACCAATGTGGGGGTGGGACTGGGACTTTGGAGTCATGTATTGGCAGAGGCTAGGACCATGTTGCTCATGGCAGTGGTAGGTACTGGTCCTTGCAGCAACGCATAATGTTGTGCAAAAGAGTGTGTGGAAGACTATGTAGCCACCCTGCAGATGTTGGCTAGTGGAACATTATGTAGAAAGGTGGTAGAGGCAGCCCTCGCTCAGGTGGAGTGTGCTGCTCCCGCTTGTGGTGGTCCCTTGTTTCTGAGTCTATAGCACGTATTTATGCAAGCCGCTATCCACCTGGATATGTGCTGTGCAGAGATGGCTGTTCCCTTGGCAGGACCAGACATGGATATAAAAAAATCTGTTAGAACAAAACCCTTTAGAAAATCTGTCTATATAAAATGCAATAACCTTTCTTGCATTGAGGGTATATAGTGCAATCTCTCTTGGGGAGGCATGTAGCTTAGGATAGTAGGTGGGCAGATAAATGGGCTCATTCGGGTGGAAGTCGGAGATACACTTTGGTAAAAATTTCAGATGGGATCTGAGAATAATCTTATATCTAGTGAAGAGTGTATATGGTGGGTTGGTCATTAGGACAATGATTTCGCTTATTCGTTGTGCCTAGGTGATAGTGACAAGAAAAGACCCTTTCATAACCATGTCCTGTATTGAGGCTATTGCTAAGGGTTCAAAGGGAGGTCTTATTAAGGAGTCTAACACAGGGTTCAGGTCCCAAGGAGGGACGAGTGGACATATGTGGGGTCATGCCTTTGAGAAACCTGCTAAGAAGTGTTTAGCGATGGGATGGTTAAACATCGAGGCATTATTCACTGGCTTGTGGAAAACCGTGATGGCTGACAAATGGACTCGTGTGGAGCTAATAGAAAGTCCCACATCACTGAGGTCCATCAAGTATTCCAAGATGATAGGTATTGGGGAGGTATGAGCTTATAGGTTGTGTTGGCTGCACCATTCCTGAAAGCTCTTCCATTTGTTTTGATAGGTATACCTCATGGAAGGGTGGCAACTACTGAGGAGGAGTTTCACTCTGTGGGAGCAGGTAAGTTCATCATTCTGGAACCATGGAAAAGCCAAGTGGTAAGCTTCAGGCTCTGAGGGTTCGGATGATGTGTTTGTCCATTGTGGTGAGTAAATGACTGAAGAGTGATGGGGAGTTGGGTGGGTTTGGCAATTGCCAGGTAATGTCAGTACAGAAACCAATAATGTCTCGGCCAATATGATGTTATGAGGATGACCTTCGCTCAGTCCTCTCAGATCTTGTAGACCAGCGTTTCCCAAACTATGGGCCGCGGACCACTACCGGGCCGCGGGAAAAAAATACCGGTCCTCAGCATGGCTGCCGGGAGGGGAGCGGGGTGGGCTGTGAAGAGGTGTGTGTGTGGGGGAAACCGGCCGCTGGGAAGCAGGGTTGGGGGCAGTGGGGCTGTCCAGCAGAGATGGGGGCGGAGGGGGCGGGCAGCCGGCGGAAGCAGGGCTGGCCGGGGGAGATTGGGAGGAGGATGACGGGAGAGCCAGCCTCCGGAAGCAGGGCTGGACGGAGGCAGCGGGGCTGGCCAGGGGAGATCGGGAGGAGAAGCAGGGGAGAATCGGCCGGCTGGGAGGGGGAGATGGGGGGTGGGGACCAGCTGTCGGAAGCGGGGCTGGCAAGGGGAGATCGGGAGGAGAAGCGGGGGAGAATCGGCCAGCTGGGAGGGGGTGGGGGGGAACCAGTTGCCGGAAGCAGGGCTGGACGGGGGAGATCAGGAGGAGAAGCCGGGGGGAGCGCGAATCAGCCGGCAAGAAGTGGAACTGACCTGGGCACATGCAGACCAGGGCACATGAGTGAGTCCGGCCCTGGGGATTCCATTTTGCTCCCCCCCATACCCTCCCTCGAGTAGTTGCGAACTGCCTGGCTGGTAGACACACTCACGCAGCGTTAGCACATCTACCAGCCAGGCAGTTCGCAGCTATAGACTGATACACCTAATTATAATAAAACTTACCTAATTAGAAAATACCGGACATATTATATGTCTGGTATTTTCTCAATTTGTTTCCCGGACAGAACCCTCAAATACTGGACTGTCCGGTACAAAACTGGACACCTGGCAACCCTACCCCTCCTTGCACCCTCCCTCCTAGCCATATACCCTACCCCCAATCTGCTCCTTCTCCCGCCTCCTGGAGTGCCCGTGCGGCACTGGGTCTCCAAAGCCCTGGCCCAGGCTGGGCGAAACACTGAAAATTTATTCATTTTTAATTCTTTTTTTTTAAACATGCGTTTATATTTTTGGGCTGCAAAAAACAGTACTGAAAAAAAACCGGGTTCCAACTAAAGTAAAAAGTTTGGGGAACCCTGGTCTAGCCAGCTTTTCTATCCATCTTACAGTCCATTTATCCAATCCATATTCCCTTAACTTGCTGGCAAGAATATTGTGGGTGACCGTATCAAAAGCTTTGCTAAAGCTGGCACTGGGGGCTTTGGGAGGACCAGAAACAACTTATTTGAATATTCATCATTTGCTTAATGAATATGCAAATATGCACATGAATGTCACCAGTCCTCCAAAAGCTCGTGAATGGATTTACTGGTTCCTGTGTCAAAAAGTTTGGGAACCCCTGTTGTAGACCATGGATATGGCCATGGGTAGTTGAGCCAAGGAAGTTGAGGAGGGTGATATGAAAGCCTGTGGCTGCTTGAGCACCACAAACTCAAGGAAGTTGTTGGTGAGGAAAACTATGTCCTGTCTTGTGCTGGGTCTGGTACCCAGAGACGATGGTGTAAGAGAGAACGAAATGTTTTCGGAGGAACGTTGGTGTGGGCTAGGTTCCACAATCCTAGGAGAATGGGGAGGCATCTTATTGGTTGGCACCGGCGAGGAGGACATCTGCTTCTGTGCAGAGCAAGCTCTTTTTATTTAAACAAATGTCCTTAAATGGCACAAGGTAATATTCAGACAAAAAATACATGGCAACCAATCTGCTAATCTCTCTTTAAAAGCTACAACACAACTAACATTCCTTATTTGAACAAAATTCTCTTTAACCATATCTGCCCCACAAATATTACCTGGTGCTAACAACAGGTGTCAGATACTAGTGCAGTTGAACCTGTGCTGACCACAATGTTAAGTAGAAGTGTAGAAAAAGCTAGAACATGTTTTTTGAAGACATCAAACATTCTTTGTCCTTCTCTGTATTTGCAGCTAAACAGTTCCCAAGACTAGTTCTGCTGCACCCACTGTAAATACCCAGTTTTAACAATAGGTAATTTCCATAGTGTAGGTAAGTCTCTGTGTATTTGCATAGGCTAATGAGTGTTTTACAGTCTTCCTCTCGCTCTCTCTCAAAAGAGATAATTACTTAGTAATTATGGAGCAATGATAGTGCAACCTACTGCTACACTGCCTAGATTTTCAACTTTTTGCCCTCTGTCTAAGGGCCTTGAAAGTTAACATGTAATCCAACCACTGACACAAGCCTGTGAACTTGGATGAGAGCATCACCCCTGCTCCAGTCCCTTTAAGCCAGGCAGAAAAGCTCCACATTTGGCTAACGGTTCCCCTGGAACTGCAAAAGACACACTGAGCTTGGCACAGCGTTCATGCTGGGAGCAGGACTACAGAGTACAGCACTGCAGATATTCAGTAGAGACACTGCCATAATATGGACAAGTAGTCAGGGCTAGTCCAGTTACATAGGGGTCTCTCCAGCCCCCAGATCAGCCCACAATCAGAGGTGGGCAAAGGGGCTTCAAGTTACTACAGCATCACTTTCTCCGATGGCTGCAAGTTCCATGCTGTACCTCCATGAGTTACTGAACAGAGTTACTTTAAACTTTATTTTAAACTTTTGATGTGGAATTTCTCCACAAACTAACTTGTGTGAAAGAGCACTCCCTGATTGTCAGATGAGAAAGAATAACGTCTTGTGCATATTTCTAATCATATTTACACTGGAGATTCAAATGTAATGTATACATTTAATATATAATATAAAATCTTTAAATGTGCTTATTTTGTCTTTACTTATACCATCCTATAATTTCAAGTCTGCAAGTATGCATAATAATAGCAAAGCAATTAATTAAAACAAACAGAACCAGATTCCTCTGTGAAAACCTAGAACAGTATAAGACTACAGTAGTAAGGGCTACATCTCCAAAATAATGTTAAGATTCAGCTCTGCTGTAATCTCACAGTGGTTTTTGCTCCTATCATTTAAATACTGAGTGCATTCCGAGAGAGAAAATTGACCAGGGATACTAATGACTGGATATATAATTTATCTTAAAATAAATTTGTCTGTGGTAACTATGGAGATAAGAAATAAGGGCCACTAACTGGCTAAATAACAATTTTATGGATTTAATACAAAGCGGTATGGTGGAGAATTCCGCACACACGATATGGGAAAATAATACTTTGTAGGTCTCCAGGGCTTTTCAGCTGTGTATATCCTGTTTTTCCCCCTTCCCAGCACCTTTCCCTCCATAAAGTATTCCTGGGGGAATTTTGCATCATGGTGCAAGTGCAGAATCCCCTGAAGATTTCTGTGCTTTCCTGCACAAAAGTGACTTTGACAGGGAAGCAAATGCAAGCCGCAAAAGCTGTCTGTGCCCCTCCCCAGCAGTGCAGCTGTGGCCCTTTCCCTGCACAGGGCTCTGCTGCTAGTCCTGGCTGGCTGAAGGTGTGGAAAGATGGGACTTGCAGAAGAGGAAAGAGCAACTGGGGCAAGCTCAGACCCACCCCCCAGAAATCACCCCTGACTGCACTCCTCCTGTTACGTCCCTCCACTCCATCACTCAAGTCACAAGAGGAGGTATCACTGTATGGGAAGCTGTTCCCTTGACCACTCAACTCCTGCGCACCTCAACTTCCTCTACACCCAGACTCCTCATATTTGCCTCCTTCCTGAAACTCCCACCCTGATGAGCTTCATGTCCTGCATCTAGATTCCATTGCCAAGCCCCCTGCTGCATCTGGACCCAGACCACCCCACCACTGATCCCCTCCACTTGAACTTCCGCCCCACCTCCTGTGCACCCATAGGGCATGACTCTCCAGCACCAACCGAATGAGTGCTACCCCACAAGGCTCTACTCCACCAGACCCAGACCCTGCTGAGCCCCAACCACCTACATCTGGATCTCTTTGCAGAATTCCATTGTTCCTTTACCCAGAACCCCACAATGAACTCCTGTGAATCCAGATCCCCCTTCTCCCATAGCCATCATTGAGTCACCTACACTTCAGATTGCCTCACTCAGAACCCTCTCATCCCACATCTGGATTCGTGCCCCCTTTCCTCCACTAATCCTCTTCAGATTTGGATACTAGTGAACTAAGCCTACCTGCCCACGCCTGTTGTGCAGGAGCAGAGCCCTGGGGTGTTCTGGCAGAGGCCTAGTCCCTGCACGATGTCAGGGTCAGATACAGTCTCACTGCCAAGTCTGTCTTGAGGGGAGGGGCTGTAGAGTGATTTCCTGCTTTCATAAAGACAGTGGCCTTTGGTCTCCACTGCCATGCTGGAACCTACACAATTATTTATTGACAAATACAATTTGCAGAATTTTAAAACATTGGGCATTGAATTTTTATTTTTTTGGCACAGAATTCTCTCAGGAGTATCTATACAACAAACTTATGTCATATTTATTATAGCTTTCTGCAATCTGTCTAGGTTTTCATTCATAACTTTGGACAGACTGCATGGGTTTTTTATTCTCTTATACCACTTTTACAACTTGATTATCCATTTGAAGGTGGAGACATGTGAGCATATAAAAGTTATGTTCCACCACCACCACATCACTTTATTTCTAAAATCTGTTTTCCACACTCAAAAACAGTTGGTTCTTTGCTTTAGCAAAAAGACCACAGCCTTTGAATATTAAATATCTGGCTGGAGGAATCAATTGAACCTAGTGTTCAGAGAAAGGCTCATGTATGTTTTCTTATAATTCCCTCAAATTCTACTCCACATCAAATATGATCATCATTAGTCTGTTGATTCAATCTGTCATAGGAACATGAAGCCAAACAATAATTTACTGAAAGCTCATGTTTTTACATTTTCTATTCCAGAAATATTTTTATATCTGATAAATTAAAAACCTATATTTTTGCTCAACCATCCCATGCCAGTATGCACAATGCATATGCTACATCATATCCACTGAGTGGCTTTAAAACAAACAATACCAAAGGTATTCAAATGAGGCTAAGTTACCACTTCTATTACTCTAACATGTCAAGTCTATAATTTTCCAAAGTGCTTGCGAAAAATAATGAGCAATGCAATCTTGAATTCAGTAACAACGTGTAACTGCATCATTCAATTGCATCATTGAATCCAGTTTCACCATCATGACTACTTGGCTAGGCATGGACACTTTCATGCCACCAGTGTAACTTGTTTATTCAAATTAGAACAAATAAAGTTAATACCAATTCAAAAAGTTTTCCAGTTTGTTTTCTATAACATCTTACTCAGATTAACAACTCTGACAGGAATTAAAGAATGTTTTTGCTCCACCACAAAACTAATGTTTAATAAAATAATCTTAAATATTGCAACATTTCTCTTCTCTGTCAATCAGAAAAACAAGAATTTGAATCCTTGCCAGTTAATTAGTAGTGATTTTGCTGGACAAAAATTTAAATCCCAATTCCACCTTACAAACAAATTTTTCATACTGCCTCAAAATTACAACTTTAATTACAACTTTTTTACCTCTCTAAGATAATCAAAGGAGCAATCTAGAAGTGCGAAAGTAATTTGAAAGACTTAGGGCAAAAACTTCCAAATAAACCTGAATACTGCAAAAACGCAGGCAAAGAAGAAACTAATATTTTTAAGATCCACATTCATGTCAGAGGATATTGTATCAGTATTGTTCACTACTAAATTGCAGATGATCACTGAGAAGGAAGTACATTTGTTTTGAATGTGATGTTAAATTACACTTCTCTGAAAAACGAAAGAAAAAAGGGAGATAAAGGATTATTTCCATATCTCTGAGAATTTGTCGTCAACAGTCTACAGATTCTGAATGTGTGTGTCTTCTCTCACTTTTGTGGCTGAATTTAAGCTGCTTTATAAATTACATATATATGTCAACTGGACTATGTATGATAATTATTTAATGCCTGTACTGGTGAGATGAAGCTGTTTTATAGATTTTTTCTGAGTAGTTTGTCAAGAACTTAAATTACTTTTTTATGGTTTATTATTTTCAGAATTACCTGAGGTTTAACTGCAAATACATAAAGTGGGAAAAAAAAGACCCCAAACAAAACACAACAGATTTTTTTTTTAAACACAGATGCCTTACCCAAAAGAACAAGATGTGAAAATATCAGTGCATTTATAAATACAGCAACCAACTAACCAAGCCTTGAACTCTTGCAGAAGAACAAGAGTAGACTTTGGGGAATACCGGCAAGCAAACAGTAACACTAAAGTATCCAATCCCCTGCAAAATGCTGTTCTTGATTAGCCAAGAATCCAGATGGGGGAAAACTTGCTCTTTCTATATAGACTGAATTATAAGGTTTTGCTAATATACTTACACATAACGACAGGCCCTAATACAGTACTTAACTGACAGTGCTATTTCTCTCAGAAATCTGAGAATAACCCGGTAGTACCCTAAGAGCATGCAGCCCATGACCTTCCTTTAGAAAAGGCAGAATCATTGCTAGAGACACTAGTTTGAATTTTTTTTTCTAACTACAAATTGGTTGAGGATTCTTAGCTCTAAAATGAATTCAATAGTGTTCTTCTGAAACACACTTTACTTTTCTATGACATTTATTTGATTTTCTCGGAGCTATCAAAAGACCCCAAGTCAGGAAATGAAAGCGTATGTAATTATGTATATTAATATAAATATCGTCTTGGCATACTGATGTTGCTAATATAATTTAAAAATACAGTCTGAAACACTACACTGATTTGACTGAGAAACATTTTACTTGTTCATTATAAATCAAGTAATTCACAGTTCAAGAAAGGAGTAAGAAAAAAATGATCACACATACAGCCTAGCCTCTAAGAGGAAGAACTACTTTGAATTTAACCATATTATCAAATATAAATTGTAAATTATTCAAATAAATTA
Source organism: Rafetus swinhoei (assembly GCA_019425775.1). NCBI lineage: Eukaryota > Metazoa > Chordata > Testudines > Trionychidae > Rafetus > Rafetus swinhoei. The sequence goes on along the minus strand of CM033424.1, from coordinate 101,799,152 downwards.
TTCTGGTGGATGAACTATCTATCTTCATGTTCTGCTTTTAGGAGTGTTCCCCTCTCATCTGTCAATTTTTTCAACACAAGGTTAGGCAGACATTTTAACTGTTTGTTTACATTTCTTTCTAGCAGCCATTAAAATCATGTGGTGGTAAGGATTAATGCACTTCAGTAATTATGAATAGCCAAAGAGCACTTTAAGTGTTCATTAGGGAAACTAGAGAGCAGTAATAGGCTAGCTATGCTTCTGAACCACTTGTCTCATTTTTGTATTGCACTGACTACCAATGTTGTTGTTGTTATTGTATTGTGGCTTAATATAGGTATAAAAGTAGGATTAAAAGTTTTTAAAAATAACTGTTTCTGTACTTTAAATGCCTCCCCGCTCTCAACAGACACTTAGATCCCCATAATTTTCATTTAAAAAAATCTTAAGTGCTAATCAGAATACAAGCTGCCCCAAAGCATCCAACCTCACTGGAGGCAAGGATGCCTGCATAAATTACCCTAACGCAAATAGTATGGTATTTCTTATAGCCTTCATATTAGCTCACTCATTTTAAGGTAAAGAGTAGTAGCTTTCCTCAGATCCCTAAATTATTCTGAATATCTTTTACACAAATCTTTTTTTCAATCCTTAATCTAAAAAATTCACTGACTTGGTAACATATTGGCTTCTATCATCCATTATTTTGGTCACTGATTACATCCTTTATTTCTTGTGAAATAATAAGTGCACCAGCGCTCTCAATATCTACAATAAATACATATAGCCAAAGGCATGTCTACTAATTAAACTGTAGAACAAAACTATTTGCAAAGTAGAAACAATACATAAAATTGTTCTTTGTGCTTCTTGTTACTTGCAGCTGGTATTTGTGAAATACCAAGTATGTTGTTTCACACTAATCTGTTTTCCAGAGAAGAATCTTGAAGAGTCATAAGTGAGAAAAGAGACATTTGTAAAAACAATCAAAATAAACCACAAAAATACCCCCCCAACTCCAAACCAGCTAAACAACCTCCCCCAATTTAGATGTTCCAATCTGTGTCAGCTTAAATGTACTGATAAGTTTTTACCACTGCACTGTGGTGCCATTAAAAGTTATGCAACCGCAAGCTGCAGTCTACTCTGCTTCATCATTCAAACAACAAACTCCTCATTGTTGGCGACAGTGTTGATGCATGAAACAGAAATCCAGAGTGTGACATGTAAATGGAGCAGAACTGATGTTTAAATTATTGAGAAAAATAAAGATTTTTTTAAACAGCACTTTCCAGACTCCACCCACACAAATTTTAAAAACACCTAAAATATTAGGAGCATTAGTATTTGAACTTCTTGAAGACTGATAAAAAGAATGAATCAATCACAGCAACACTGAGGCTATAATTTTAACATTTGATTCTTTTTAGGCCTACTGTTACCTTGCACAGTATTTCTCAGATCAGGACACTGTTATTCTTAGCCAATCAATAGTTTAGTAATTTACCCAACCCACGCAAGTATAAAAACAACAGTTCTATCAATCAAATACTCATTAGAACAAAAGAAGGGCTATCCTGGGTTAGACCAACGGTCCATCCAGCCCAGTATCCTGTCTGCCGACAGTGGCCAATACCAGATGCCCCAAAGGGAGGGATCACAACAGGTAATCCTCAAGTGATCCCTCCCATCTCCCACTTCCAGAGAAACAGAGACCGTTGATGGACCTAACCTCCATGAATCTATCTAGCTCTTTTATGAACCTTGTTAAAGTCTTAAATATAGATATAAATGCTCTAAGCATGTACTGCTCATAAACCAGATGAACAAACTCAATCTTGTAAGCAAACACAGAACACTACCAATGAACAATACAAATCACCAAGATTTCTATTAAAATGTGCTCACCAAGATTTATAATTATATTTACATCCATCAACTCTTTTAGTATTTCTAAAACATTTATCACACTTCAAGTAATTCTCCAGAGAATAAGGATGACTTTTTAAAATTATCTGCTTATCCTCATAGTCAAAGGTGCTTGCAGGTGGTCAGGAAAATTCAGATGACTGGTGGAATAAAACCAAATATCGAAAGCCTCCATGAAATGGAAGGAGTGGTTACTTTCCTCTATAGTAACCTGAGTTCTTCAAGGTGTTTTATCCCTATGGATGCTCCACCCATGATACACACATGCCTGTGCACACTCAACCAGAGACTGTAAAGAATGTGTAGAACAGTGTCCAGTGCCTCCCCCTTTGGTCTACTCTGCTACAGAGGCAGCATATGGTACCAGCAGATCTGATTGTACCTTTAAGTGGGATGGTACTGGCAAGTGCTGGTGCTTCATCTTAGCTGGTATCGTCTAAAACAGTTCACCATAGAGCCTTCGCATGTTCCAGTAAGCACACTGAAGATAGGGAAAGTATCCCTAAGCTTCTATTCTAAGGGTGTAGACTGTCTGCCGGCCTCGCCCTGGTAAGAACCCAGAAGGGTGTGATGCTATGTTACCTATACAGAGCCCTGTATGGAGATCTCAGAACGTGTTGTTGCTCAGGTTAAAGGACAGGGGTGTCAGGTATCTGAGGGATCGGGGTATGATCTTCACCTAGTATGGGAGGGTTCAAGCTGCAGCTGCCAACGTGGTACTAGAAAAAGGAGCTCTGCAAAAACCCCTTGGGAGAGATGAATTTGATTCCTCCAATACAAGGAGGGCCTACAGGGAAACAAATCTGAAGGGTGCTAGAGGAGCTTCCCTGTGTTGCCTAAGAAAAGACTTCTCTGATAAGGTGGTGCTGACACCTCAGTTATCTTCAGCCAGAACTTCAGCGGTGCCCTTTCTGGGATTTGAGGGCTCCTGGGATTTGGGGGCTTTATATATAAAGGGAGAACCATCCCTTTGCTTGGCAGGGGAAATTGGTTTTTCTTTGCTGACTTCATCTCTGGAGGTGCTGATGGGGCTCAAGCTGTCACCACAATGGCTTGAGATATTGAGGCTGATGGATGGAGAAGGAAAAGCAGAATCCACTGAAACCAAGGACCATTCCATTTAGAGAAGTTTCATTGTAGCCTCTGTTCCCACGGTGCACAACCAGTTCTGAATCAGTAGCCTCTTCAGATAGCTAACTAGCCACACTCAACCGGCCAAATAGCCACATGTGGCTAGTGGGTTGGACACCACGGCTCTATTCTTTGGAGACCGTCCTCTAAATCCATTCAGACTTTACATGTTGACAGGACATAGGTGTGCCTGAGATATCGGAGATGGCTGAAGAGCCCTGTGCTACAGGAGAAAAGACCTGTAGCAGGTTTGGCAGGGACTAAGCATCAGAGTTTTCGGCTCACCCCCAAGCACTGAAGCACTAAACAAGAAGTACAGAAGGGGAAGGAGGAAATCTCCTTTCAAAATACAAACATGCTGAAATTAAGAAAAATAAAGAAAAACTTCAGAGACTAAAAGATTCAAAGTATGAAAAAATGGAATGCTGCGAACAGCATATCAAGAAGAAAACTGGAGAGAAAAGGCTGCAGGATATAAGAACATAAGAATGGCCATACTGGGTCAGCCCAAAGGTTCATCTAGCCTCGTATCCCATCTTCTGACAGTGGCCAATGCCAGTTGCCCAAGAGGGAATGAACAGAACAGGTAATCATCAAATGATCCCTCCCTTGTCACTTAGTCCCAGCCTCTGACAGAGGCTAGGGACACTATTCCTCCCCACCCTGGCCAATATCTATTGATGGACCTCTCTTCCATGAATTTATCTAGATCTTTTAAAAACCCTACTAAAGTTCTGATCTTCACAACATGCTCTGGCAAGGAGTTCCACAAGTTGACTATGTGTTGTGTGAAGAAATTCTTCCTTTTGTTTATTTTAAACCTGCAACTTATTAATTTCATTTGGTGACCCCTAGTTCTTGTGTTGTGGGAACAACTAAATAACTTTTCCTTATTTCACCAATCTTATTATTTAGACTTCTAGCGTTTACATGTAAGCACTTTAAAAACTTGTCACTATTATAAAACACTGCTTAAAAACTGTTAATATTTGATATTATTCACATCATTCCATCACTACTGCTGCTGAGTCACAGGATCAGTTACACACTCACATTTTATATAGTAGTCTTAGCAGGCACCTGTTTTGAGTAGGGATATGTTAGGATCCATGGTTAAACAGTTGCACACAACCCTCCTCGCCTCTGCCTCTATCAGAGGCAACAGCGTGGGGTGTGCATGTTTGTGTGGAGCGGGCGGGAGCTGGCGCTCATGGGGAGCTGGCTTTTAAGCAGGCTCCCTGTGAGCACGAGCTCTTGTGGAGCCACCTGCCTCCTCCCACCCCCCCCGAGTCAGCAGCAGTTCGGGCAGGCAGCCAGGGGGAAGCAGCAGCAGTGCAGGGGGCTGGCTCCTCACATGTACCGGCTCCCACAGAGCCATCTAGCCCCCACCCACCCACAAGGCAGCAACGCAGGGAGTGGGGGAAGGCAGCTTTGTAGGTGCTGGTGCTTGCAGAGAGCAGGCTTAAAAGCTGTGGAGCCGTTCCCCCCCACATATAAACGTGTACAAAAAATGCTCAGTGGTTACATGTTTATAAAAAAATGCTTTTTAACATCCCTCTTTTAGAGGGACTCCAGAATTCTTGATTTAAAATGTTGGCTATTTTGCATTGATCTTGAGATATACTTTATAAATTGTAAAGTACAAATTATAAATATAGATCTACATCTACATTTTTGTTAGTCTCTAAGGTACTGCAGGACTAATCACTCTTAAGTTTTTCGCTGTTTTTAAAGTTTTTTCAGTTACAGACTAACACAGCTACCCCTCTGAATCTTTTATAATTTGTGTACATGAAGCAGAAAGCCCACAAAATGCAGACATGAGAAGCATCCAGAACATACTTTGCTGTGAATTTTCCATTTTTTCCTGTGTTTTCTACTCATGACTTAAGTCTAAAGAATCAAAAAACCTACCATTAAGTTTCTGGGTTATAAGAGGAAAATTAATGAATACTGAAAAGTCTCAATTCCATTCCCAATTTTTTGGCTATGGAATTTTATAAAGCCAGGACTCATATTTCACTGGAGAAGAATTGCAGCTGGATAGTAATTATTCCTACCACTGCCCAATATTCTTAAATTGTTGCTTTGGAAATAATAATAAAAAACCCCCAACAACCCACACCCATACAAAATGTATCAGACTACTAACACTGCATATGTCTGGACTTTTCCGCTGTTTTGAAATTAAAATACACTCTGTCTTCTATGTAAAAACAGCTCAGTTTCACAGCTTTGCATCTACAATGCTGTCCTAATGTCTTCGCAGATTAGCATTAAGTGTCATCTTTGTAAACATGATACAACAAAACAAGAGAGATTCATGGAGTAGAGTATATTTGTTTCTGAATTGGTGTACTGTGTCTTAGCCTTTGCCCCCCTCTAGTGACAGGTATTCTTTCTTCACTACTACAGTTCAGTAATGTTTACAGATTTTTCAGTATTTGCCAACTATATATTGAAATATCTGATGTGCGCTCACAAAAACATTGTATCTCTTTTAAGGGACAAAAATCTGCAGTAGAAATCTGCAGCAATATCACCTATTTTATATAGAATCTTTCTTGCCTTGATTCCATTTTTTAATGAGTGCCCATATATTTACTCCCCACCTTAAATCTTGTACACATTATAAAGCTACAGTGGCTTGCATGTGTTAGAGAAACGCTAATGCTAAGAGCTATCAATCTTGGTTATTGTTAAATCTGTCTTATATCTGAACTTATTTTAGAAATCAAAGACAAAATCTGATAAACTACATTACAAGAATGTAAAGACTGCATGGCAAAGCACTCAACAGTCAAGAAATACCAAAGTTAAAGTTGCATGCACAAGCTTAACTCAGTCTCTCTGTGACTATGCAATATAGCAGTGACTCTCAACCTTTTCCAGCATACAGACCCCTTTTCAATCTGTTAAAATTTTACAGACCACCAAACAATACAGCTATGCCTGCAGCCTGCACATCCCTCAGCCCGTGCTGGTTCTCCAGCAGTGTCCCTCAGCCTGCTCGGGAAGCAGCGCGGGCTGAGGGACTTGCTGGCTGCCAGCATGGAACCTCTCAACTTTCCACAGACCCCCTACAGGACCGTCATGGACCACGGGGGTCTGCGGACTACAGGTTGGGAACCACTGAAATATAGCACATAAAGTTTCTCATACTATTCAAATATACTCTAAAATGTCCCTAAAACTTTAAATAGATACACACATAAAGTTATGTACTATGCTGTATGCACCAGACAAAATATTTGAAAGAGATTTATCAAATATATTTGAAGTCAAAATATATATTTCACTCATCCTATAAAAACAAATGGTGGTTCTTCATGGTAAAATTCGTACCTTGTCCCAAAACAGTATTATTGCTCCTATCAGGTCCATACCTATCACTCGTTATTGCTTTTTTAAAGAGGCAAAAGTAAAATTGTTTATATTTCATGACAGGCATTCTCATGCTAGGAATCAACATTTAGTCTTCAGTGCTACAGCTTGGCACTATCTACAAACACTGTTTCTTCCACAGGATCTTAAATGTGGCATATTTGAGAAACCACAATATCTGCAAAAAGAGCTTTTATCATGTATACACCTATTTAAAAAAGAAATTTCTGCAGGTATACAGCACAGTTTTATGCTAGGATACCTAAGAAATCAAGATTCGTGTTTTTTTTCCATATCTTCAAACATCAAGATAATTCTGACTTTAATAAATGCTAGAAATTACATTTTTAAGGCACACCATTCTGATTGCATATTAAGGTTGACAGCACCTTTTGAAAAATCGAACTGGAATGTAAGGGTTTATATGAACAGCATTTAAAAATATTGCCTCTCATAGTTAATTGAAACAACTTTGACAGCACTGAAGCCTGATGTGGTAAGGAAGATCACAAAAATAATTAAAGCACAAAACTAGCGATCAAACGTAATAAAAAAAGGATAAAAGCTTCATGAAGTCCACGGAAATAATTCATTCAACATTTTTATGTTTAGAAAAATGCTACGGCATTTTCTACCCAGAAGAGTGGTTTCACATAATAGGAAGTCTATTCAATTACAGGGCTTTTAAAAGGAATATAAATAAAGATTCAAGAGAGCCTGTCTCTGAAGGAAGGCACTATATTACATGAACAATATTAAGACATTCAATGGAAGAATACATTTTAGAATCCCCACTTCCTTCAATTAGAGGAGAGCAACAGAATGAGTTGTCAAACTGGTGACAGTTTTTTCCTTGAAAAGGTTTGTACTGATCATACAATATTTGTATTACAGTAGCAACAAGAAGCCCCAATCAGGACAGTGGCCATATCATGGTAAGTAGATGCTGTACAACCACATACAATTGTATGTTTCCTACAACAGAATGGCAAGCTCCTTAGTGGATCTCTTCTTGTGCAGTTGTCAGTGTCTAGTTACTCTGTAAAAAATGTATCTCCCTCCTCAGCCCTTTATCTCTTTACATTTTGCTTTTTAACATTTTCCTGTATTTGCTCTCTCCAGTTTACAACTTTTCCCCTCAAAACCTCTCAATACCCTAAACTTCTTAAATTTCTTTCAGCAAACTCTCCCTCTCATCAACACATACTCCATCTGTGTGCAAACACAAGATTTGAATTTAAAATTCAGATACTTAATAGCTATACAATTAAACCTACTAGCCAAAGACTTATTTACAGATAAGAGGGAGCCCCTGCCCAGAGGTTATAATTGGGTAAGAAATGCTTTCTGTCTACCTTCATCAGTTGTTGGGAAAAGAAGAGTTTTTTGAGATTCGTAGCAGGAAAATATCTTTAAATGCTGCTCAAGAGCCCTATCTTTCTTCTCAGCCTCTGGCTAATGCCTGCACTAAAAATGATACTCCATTCTCTGCCACATCTACAACTAATATCCCTTGGCTACAGTGATGATGAGTGGGTGGAGTCTCTGCTATACTATCCTCCTTATCCAGACAGATGTTGCATGAGAAAATTTAATTTACTTATAGCTCATTCATGTATAAATGTATAATTTCATTTTGACTAAGGGAAATCTGAACATATTTGAAATAAAACCAACATCTATTGCTTTCCCAGGTTAACATCATTGCCAAAAGTTACTTTAAGAAGAGGTGACTCTTCTAAATTACTTGATTTTTTCTAAATTATACCAGTTGATGACTTGCCTTTCAGCTTGAGAATCCTATTAGAGGCAGCAGTAATTTTACATAACTAACCCAAAGAAACAATAAAACTTTCTAACACAAACTATACACAGGTTGCACCTCCCTAAACGGAGACTTTCTGGTTCAGCAACATCCATGGTCTGGACGAGAGAACCCTGGGGAAGGCAGGCCAGCAGCTGAAAGCCCTGCACATGGGGAGGCTGGTGGTAGCAGGGCCAGGGTTTCAGCAGCCTGGCAATGGTAGCGAGTGTGAAAGCAGGCTCTTTGCTGGCCAGGCCTCTCGCGCGTATTGCCATCCGAGCAACAGGTCAACTTCTCCTTGATGGAAAACCCTTACACTATGTAACTTAAAGATCAGCGAAGAACAGGAACCAAAGCCAGACATGAGAAGTTCATGAGAAGTTTGTGCTGGCTGTGCCATGCCTGATAAGGCAGAAAGGGAAAAACAGGAAACCATCTTACCCCCCTTACTCCTGTCACTTAACAGACAGGGTCTGCTAGCCTATCACAAAAAGTGTGCAAAAGCGCTCTCTATAAAACAGCTTCCCCTCCTGTATCAAATTGAGGAATCCCGAATAAACATTGGAAGGCAGAATATGAGCCAGGTCCGAGTACTGATCACCTGAGGGCCACCTCCCGCTCACCGAACCAAAGCGAGTTCCTGTAGAGCGTAGCATTATACCAAACATAACGTATACCAAATATGTTGTTGTTATTGTTGTTTGTGTGTCTGTTAAATGTAAGTATTGTTATCTGAAATTGTTTAGAGGTATTGTTAAGTAGTAGTGTTAAGAGTTTTAGATAAATGATTAGTCTTATAAGTAAGACTGATGTAAATGTAACTGTTAATAATCCCTGGTCCCTTGTTAACAACTATTGGGATTTAGAAAAACCTCAGGAAATTTTCTTTACTGTATTGCATTTTGCTTATTAGTCATTCTAATAATTATTTGGTGCCTACGTATGTAAGAAATTGATAAAATAATAATTTATACGTAGAAGTCCTTTAATAAAAGTTTAAAAGATATTTAGTAATAGTTTGCCTGTTTCTGCACCTCCCTGGAACTAGCCCCATTCCCGAACCTTTTACTTTATTCCACATGGCGTCACGAACAGGATGTGGTTCATGTCCCTGGAGATGTGGAAAAGGCAACCAATCTATGGAAGACTTGTTTCAGCATATTGTCTTCCACCTACTTGAATCAAACCAAAACCCCCCAGATTTAGTTCAAAAGCTTAACTTAACCATTGGGACTGGTTCGGAAGCAAAGGTCTGGCAGGTACAGGTAACCACAGAGGGCTTGGGATGCTTGTTACTCAGAACCCCCCATCTGTCCTTCTACCCCGTAAATGAAAGCAAAGGACCAGAGTTAATAAAAGCTAGGGGCAATGAAAATAACCCCAATCCACCTGAAAATATTTTAAGCTCTATCGAGAAAATACTAAAGAAAGTAGGACACCCCTCAAAACCTACTGACTTTAGACCAAAAACCCCCTTTGGCACTGCTGGACATAGTATTTTAGTCCATACCCTAGACAAATTGCTGGAGAATAGAAAACAAAAAAAGATAGGTCCTGATACTTACCAACCAGAGAAGGTAATTGGGATGCTTTGGCATGCTTTAAAACAAACCTTGGATAGATTGGGAAGCGCTGAGGTGGCGCTGCGGACTGCAGCCGTAGAGTCCGCCTCAGACCCGCAAAAACACCCTGAGGTGGCACTGCAGACTGCAGCCGTAAATCGACAGAACAGAAGGTTTTTTGCGGTATAGGTATTCCTCTTTCTACAAGGAATAACTCCTTTTTGCGCAAGAGTTATTGTGCAAAAAGGTGTGTGGGGCTGGGCAGCAGGGTTTATTTGCGCAAAAACAGCCTATCGAAACAAGCACAGGTGCCCTGGTGGCAATCAGAGCTTTCTTGCGAGAGCACGTCCATGCATTTTGGATGCTCCCTTGTGCAAAAGTGCTTTGCTTTTCTGATGCACTTTTGCAGTGCGGACGTGCTCTTGCACAAGAAGGTTTTGCGGAAGAGATCTTCCGCAAAAAGTTTCTTGCGCAAGAAGCCTGCATGCAGTATAGACGTAGCCTCACAGATGGACAGACAAATGCACATTTTTAAAACGTATAGCTAGATGAGAACCTGGGATGAGGTTCAATAACTCTCATTTACTCTCTCATATCTATTCATTTATATGGAGCCACAGGTGAATTTATTTTCTGTAGGAGAACTGTGTACAAACAATCAATAGTGAGAAGTCTAACAAATACCATTTATATCTGCAATTCATTGGGTAACAGACATACTTGTAGTAATGTCCTGAAAATGTGGGCTACTATATCAATAGAGAAATGGCTTCAAAGTATGGAATTGCTCCATCTGATTAACTCAGTGCTCATGTATAAATTATATACATGAATTATATAGCTGTTCTGATTTATCACAACATCCCTCCACTTTAAGGAAATAATCAGAGATAAAATCATTGATAATTTAAAAATGAAATAGAGTATTGCAATGTATCAACTTTGAAGCACATTCACAACAAACACTTTTTAAAAACTGAGATAACTGTCAATTACTAAGGAAGACAGTATTAACTTTCAAAAATGGTAATAAAGGGAAATACTGAATGTGTAACAAACAATTGTAAAATAAAACCGATTTATTTACGTATTTGTTCACCATTTTCAATTTGTATTTCCAAGAAATACATTTCACCTTGTTTTGCACTGCTGCACACTGTTACTTTATATTTCCCTCCAAACATCCATTCAATCCACCTGACTCCTCTCCCACAGACATCTCTCAGTCCAGTGGGCTTTCCTTAAAACAACCTCCCCACTCTGTTCACATCTGACTTAATTGCTTTTCTTCCTCTATTCAGTTTGTTGCACTATTACCAAATGTTGGCTCTTCCCTTTACATTTTTTTGCTCCCTGTTCCAATGACCATTAACATCTCTGGATAAAGACCAGGAAATGGAGCTTTTCTGCACCACTTCCATCTAATAGTTACTCCTCCCATACTGAAAGCTGTGTATCATGTTATTGCCTCTTCAACTTGGACAACCGCCTTCTAACTTTCAATGTTATCTCTCTGCCCCACATTTTGTAAATTTCTTTAAAGAAATTATGATCCAGCAAGAAACCTCCTTCCCCACCCAACTATTACACTTTCTTCACCCTGGGCTCTGACTGAGGTAGCGCTCTCAATCAAATTGACATTGACAGCAACGGGAAGTCATTTAACCACTTTATCTCAGCCTCTCCATCAGCTAATATGAGAAGGATGTAATATTTGTAAATATAAAAAACTCTATAAACCTGGCTAGATAGACCATTCTGTATAAATGCCACTAAAATTGCTGAATGAAGTATAGTTATATTATGGGATAGAAACACTGGTTGATCATGACTTTGCCATAGCTGAGTATGACCTGCTACTATACAAGTTCAGCAGAAACTCTCCCAGGACTGCTATTCCTCAGGACTTAGAAACTGAAACAAGGTAGATAAAAATCAATGTTTTCTAAAATTTTTGTTAAGTAAGGTTTTCATTTAAAACCAAATCTGTTTAAAATGAAATCTGAATTTAATCCAAAATACGTTAAATCCTACGCATCCCATAATCTTTTAAAATTGAATCCATGAACCTGCATCAAAACTTTGGATTAAAGGCTGCTTTTCTAAATAAGGAAAAAATCCAACTTTTGAGGTCAAGGTTTGTAAACGTAGTAAAACTAGAAGATTTACCCAGTGTGGCTCGGGTTCTTAGCTCAAATAAGTTTTGTTTTCCTTCATTTAAGTCATTGTTCTGGAATGGGGCTGGCGATGAGGGGTTTAGGGTGAAGGCTGCTCCGGGGAGATAGAAGTCTGAGGTTCTCCTCTCAGCACAGCACCTTGGGGTCAGGTGAGAAGTGCCTGTCCAAGGCCACTGCAGCTCCAGCAGACACTGCTAGGAGAGGGGTGCATGTCCCCTGGCTTGGGGACAGGCAGACATACACACAAACAGACAAACTCTGAAATATATAATAGATAGCTGTCTCTTTCTCCACTCCAGCCTCCTGCTGGCCCAATGGGGTTACAGCTGTCCCGGTCCCCATCTCTAACCTCTTGCTGCCCCTCACCTCCTGTGGTCATTCTACAGTAAAACTGTCCCTCCTACCAGACCCCTTCCTTTCCATTTTATGAGAAACAACACATCCCATTGCCCTGGCACAACCAAACCCTTACCTTACTTTAAGTTATGGTAAGAGGAAGCTGCACACCAAATAGGGTGGTCTTAGTCCTTACCATTTAGGAAGAGTTCTTAAACGGACAGACTCGGATGGACGGACAGACAATCAGATGCACATTTCTAAAATATATAGTAAGAAAATAGGTCGTGCACTCTACTAAGGGCTTGATGGGCGGAGGGGGAAGGAGAATTCAAGGGCTATGCTATTGGGTGCAAGAGACTGGCAAAATCATTACAGATGTTGGGACGTAGATTATCAATAGCAGACACCATCACGTATCCATCAGGGTCATGCAAGCTGAGCATGCATGAGTGGTCTCCTTCTTCTGTTTTATAGCTTCCCTCTACAAGAGCTGTGATAGTTCCCAAACTATGAATATTTATGATGCCACCAAGGAAACTTATTATCCATCTTAGGGAAAACACTAGTTTGCCTAGTAACTACCAGCCTTTGTTTCTGGATGTATCAGTTAAATGGCCTTACTCTGTCTCCTTGCACGTGTACACAGACAGAAATACAAACCAAAATCCATTAATTTCTCAACTGCCTCCCTCCGTCTTAAAATAAATAAATAAATAAATAAATAAATAAAAAGATTTGAAAAAGGCAGGTGGATGACAAGCAGAAATCTTGGACTGTCAGAGTACGTCTAGACTACAGACTTTTGTCGACAGAAGTTTTGTCGACAGATACTGTCGACAAAGCTTCTGTCGACAAAGAGCGTCTAGACTACATTCAGTTCTGTCGACAAAGCAAGCTGCTTTGTCGACATGGCAGTGTAGATGCAAAGGACAGTTTAGATGCAATAACGCCTTCTGTCGACAGAACTCTGTCGACAAAGGCGTTATTCCTAATAAAATGAGGTTTACCGTGTCGACAAAACTGCTGAGTTCTGTCGACGTTATGTCGACAGAACTCAGCAGTAGTGTAGATGCAGGTATAGTTTTGTCGACAAAAGTCCAGTTTTGTCGACAAAACCCTGTAGTCTAGACACACCCTCAGGGTTTCCCCCCCCTGGAAGAAGCAGTTGTGTGGATGCATTATATACAATAAGGGAAAAGAAGCAGAGTGTGTAACCAGAAAGTAGTAACACTAATGTCAAAGCAGGACACTGTGGAAAGTAAGGACAACATTCTTCAGGGAGCAGCCTCCAGTGTTGATTCCATATGGGAACTGGAGAAAAAACTGCCATGGCTGATGGTCATAAAAGAGACCCTACTTGGGAATATTTTAAAGAAATTCTTGCATCTCTGGGTAAAAAAGGAATACTTGCCAAATGTAAAAAGTGCAAGAAACAGTGCAAGGCCTGGTTGTCAGAATGAATCAATGTTATGAAAAATGATCCCAAGAAGGCAATGACTTTGGAGATGATGGGGTGGACAAGTCTGAAGAATCTGATCAACTGGTTAGTAAACTTATTATTGCACTTAGATTACTATCATAAATTTGTGTTTCTGGTGTATGACTTCTCATGCATTTTGAAGTGTTTGTGTTCAGAATATAATTGGCTAGTTATGGAAATATTTACTTATTACATTTTTACTGTTACTGCTGGACTTCTGAAATTTTTTTCTCCTGCTCAATATAATCCAAGTTCTTAGGTAAAGATTTCCTGCTTAAAAGTAAATTTTTATTAGGCATTTATATGAATCTTAACATTTAAAAATGTTTTCCCCTCCAAGCTGTTTGGCATACTTGCCAGAGTTTATATACATTTAGATAATCCTAATGATTTCTTAATTATTCTAAATCATTTTACGAGGAAAATATACCTACCATTTAAAAAGTGGTACAAACTGCTGCAGAAAGTCTCATTTACAGTTTTTTTTTTTCAAAGCAGTGCATTGGGTAACAGAACGAAAATTTATTTGTTTTACCCATTTTGTTTCAGGGTCCATCTTAGACATAAAGGATTACGAACATCCATCATTTGCAATATCTACCATTGCAGAGTCGTCTGCTACTGCCACCAGCGGTGCTGCACTAAATGTAAACCAGTTAATTACCTGTATCTCAACAAAAATCATCCAGTAAAACGATGGAGGAATAGATAATTAGGACCAAAATTTCCAGCAAGACTCTGTAGATGAAAAGATTTCTCAAGTTTATTTATGCAAATTCTTCCTTTTGTCTTGCTCAGAACAAACATTTCATGAAGCTGATTCAGTCATTAAGACCAGGCTACACTCTACCTAGCACAGCACACATTAATGGAAGGCTGTTGGATACAGTGTACGAGAAGGAAATTGAACAGTGTGCAAAAAACATTAATGGAAAACATGATAATCTGAGTTTTGATGAGTGGGGGCAATGTACACAATAATCAAGTAAAAAGTGCCAGTATGACAACAAAAGACAGAGTTGTCCAGTTTACAGGAACAAGGGATACATCAGGAAAAGAGCATACAGCACAATATTTGGAAGTAGCAGTAAAACTATAACAAACCGTGAACAAAAATTCAAGCCTCCTGTATGTAGTTTTGTTACAGACAATGCTGCAAATATAGGAAAGACTAGAAGAAATCTAAAAGGCAACAAAGGAAAACTGAATCTTATATAGGTGTAGTGCTTGCTTGACATCTTTTACCAAAACCTTAAGTACAACTCCAGAAATAAAAGACAATGATGCTGAAATTGCAAAATACTTACACAACGACCACTTTGCTTCAAGTTCACTTGAAGAAGACAGGAGGATCCAAACTAATTCTCCTTCAAGATGTAAGATGGGGTTCAGTGGCTGACTACCGGGAGCTATTTATTAAGAATTGGCCTATTCTGATGACAGTTTAGGAAGAAAATCATGACAAAACAGATAGAACTATCACAGCTAAAGTAGTCAACATCAGAGAGGAGATACCGACTATACAGAAAACTATTTCCACAACTGTGGTCAAACCACAGAAAGACTGATGCTGCGTTGCTGATGCTCCTGAAATTTGGAAAGAACTTCAAGAGATATCAAAGAGAGAAATCCCCCACAACAAAGTGAAATGGTAAGAAATAAAGAAGCAAATAGATCAAACATTTACTCCACCTCATTTTCTTGCTAATACTCTCTCAACCCAAACTATCAGGGTAGATGACTAATTGAAGAAGTTGCTTCAATGACATGGGCATCTAATAATTACCCATCAGTCACACCAACCATAATACATTTTAGGGCTGGAGGTGAACCATTCAAGGAGGACATGTTTGTTGATATTTAATGAAAGCCACATCACTGAACAGGTATAAGTCACTCGCTAAACACCTACAACCAGGGTTTGTTGAAGTATTATGCCAGCCTCTTCTGTAGCCACAGAGAGAATATGCTTTTATTTTGGCCTAATTCACTCAAAATTGAGAAACTGATGGGGAGTTGAAAAATCAGGAAAACATGTCTCTCTTCCTGTCTATGACTAAAAATGAGGAGGGTGAGATCTACCAGTTTTAGAAGTGTGAAGGACAGCTGAAGTAACTTATCACAGGTCTACACTACAGGGGAAGGTTGAATTAAGATATGCAACTCCAGCTACATTACTTACATAATTCAAGTTTCCCTGCCGTTCCCACAGCAGGAGATTGACAGGAGCAAATGTTCCCTTCAGCTTCCCTTACTCTTTGCAGGAGCAGGAGCACCAGTGCCAATGGGGATGCCCTGAGTTTGATTTAGTGAGTCTTTACTAGACCCGCTAAATTGAACTCCGGAAGATTGAGCATAGCAATGCCAATCTTCCATGTAGTGAAGACAAGCCCTAAGGAGACTGTTGTCCCTTTTTCAATAGAAAGGCTAGTAGGAATTTAAGCTGTAGTCACTTTCAATTTATATTGAAAGTGACATTTGAAAGTTTTGCCAGACTGACCTGAAATAGCCAGTTTAATTCACTGACTTCTATTCCTTTAACAAAATATTTAGTTGTAAATGTGAAACATGTTTTGATAAGGGAAGTTCATGTATTCACAACACTTAAGGTTGCTTTGTTTAATAAAAACAAATCTTATATGCTGTTCCGTTTAAATTCCAGTTACCATCCTACTGCAGGTTAATACAAATCAAGAGCAAAAAGTTAATTATCTAGCAAATAAGCAACATATTACTGGGTGATGCTTACAGGTTATGGTTAACTGGTGGGCTGGAGCAGCCCTCCCATCCAACACAGGCAGGTCCTGCCGTGGCTGAGAGGCACTCCAGTCTGTCCAGAGCAGTCCTGACCATGGATGGGGGGGAGAGGAGAGGGAGATATTGCAGTCCCCCTACCTGCCCCAGTTTAAGCTTTAACTGATTAAAAGGGATTTTACATCCCTAATATCAACCAATGAGAAAATAACAGAAGTACTAATGGAAAAGTTATTTAAATAATTGATTTTAATTGCTCTGAACCAAATGCTGTATAGCTCAATTTTTACATCTAAAACAGTAGTATATTACACACTATTTCCATATATATATATTTGTCTGAAAACAAGAGGCAAAATGCCTAAGAAATCATAATTACAGTCCAATTATTGACAGATACAGTGATTATACACTTGAGTAGTTCAGTTTTTTCTGAATATCTGCTGAGCGGTTTACATAATATGGCACATAACATCTTAAACCTAGCAAAGGGCAAAAAATGGTGCTTCATTTCTATGAGGGTATATAAATTAAGCCTACAAATTTATTCCAGTGGGAATATTTTTGATCGGTGTTCGTTTGAAAGACAGAACAGGACATCACTATAGCATGGCTATGGAGGAAAAAAAAAAAAAAGCAAAAATAGGAAGAAAGGAGAAACTGAACAGAATGTCTTCTTTTCTTCAAACTGACGAGTGACAAAAGCACAAAAATCAGATTTGAAGATTTATGGGAAATCAGATGAGGTTTCTCTCTTTAAAATCCCTAAAGGGAAGAGTAGCTTGAATCAGATATGATATAGGAACAAATTAAGGGAGAAAATAATTTTCATCAATATGCAGCAGTTTAATTTTTATTTGGGGATACAGCATTCTTGTTGAAAAACAATATTAAAGATCAAGGACCTGTTATATAATTATGATATAATGGCCTTTTTTTGGCTGGTCAGCCTGATGTTTTAAGCTACATGTACTTCACAATTTATTGCAGAGATGCAAATATTTTACCTAAGATTTCTGGGCTTTTTATTATTATTATTATTAGAATGTAACTTTTCTCTATGAAGCTGATGCGCCTCAAACAAATAATTGAAGGCATGTTAGGAGGCCGATTTTTTTCTTGGAGCAGTATGTGCATATAACACAAACTACAAGTCTATGGAAGATAGCAACACCATCAAAACATTTATGCTCCTAAAATACACTCTTTAAAAATAAGTGCTGGCTCTTTCCCATATATCTACATGTTTTGGACGTTTAGAAATGTAATTTCTAAAATAAATGCGGACATATTACAGATGTTCTTCTCTCAGTGCCAAAAAAGCACTGTAGGACAAAACATATCTACTTCGCCACACAATATTTTTAAAAACATGTTTTAAACACAGTAACTAGAATTTGTTCACCAGAAAAAAAAACCCTCACTATTTTTGAAGTCCTAAGAGGCAGAAAATGATAACTGGTTTTTGACCACACTCGTTGTGCTTTTCAGCTGATGCAGACTTTTGTGGAAGTCCTGCTACATTAGATTAAGCCCTAATTCCATGGGTCCTAAATTTAAGTCACTGTTGCTCTCTGTAATGGGAACTGACAATTTTACAAAGTTTGCATATTTAGTTCAATTGAACTGCTTAGAAATAAGTTCCTATTTTTGGGAACAGTTTATTTTTTAAGACACATTCCATTAATGAAAAAGTATATGGTTTGTTTCCTTGAGCAACTGTGCAAGGTTGGACGCTCAATTATTTAGTATTGCCTTCTCGGCATCATCCCTATAATTAAGAAGAGGATACCCAGAATACCATATCTGTAAAATGACAATGAACTATCCTTAGCTCAAAAGAATTAATTAAAAATAGCAAAGCCCACAAAGCTGATGTACTCCACTGCATTTCTCCTATTTCACTTTAGTTTAATTCAGTTTTGATAAACAGGGCCTATGAGATTTTTTATGTACCTCTGTGTGTCTTCTTCTTGTTGGTGTAACTTTACAAAAGAAACTAGGTGTCCTTTAGCAACAAATAAATTGAAAATTAGGCAGTGGTGAATTCTCAATCACTCGCAATTTAAAAATCAAGACTTGATGTTTTAGTTCAAACAGGAATTATTTCAGGGAAGATTTCTGGTCTGTGCTATGCAGGTCATATGAGATCAGGGGTTGGTAACCTTTTCAAACCAAAGAGCCGAATGACATCAACATTCAGAACAAGTGGTCAACAAGGAACCGTATGAAAATTCCCATTTGCATGACTGAAAATATACAACTTAATATTATTAATAATTGACATAATGATTAATAATAGCATAAGTAAAATATTGAACTCAGACTTTTATTTAATGGGAATTCTGCTGCTATATCTTTTCACACATTTCTTTGACATTTACATCACAACTGGTCAAATCCAGCTGCATGTCAATCTTATGACGGGGGCTGGTGATGTGGGGGTGCAAGACTGGGTTGGAGTGTACGAGGGGCTCAGGGCAGGAGATTGGGTGTATGATGGACTCAGAGCATAAGGCTGGGGTGTAGGGGTGCGGGAGTGTTATGGCAGGGGACTGAGGATATGGGGTACATGAATCTGGGGATGTGGGGGTGCATGAGTTTGGGGATGTGAGGGTACGAGGGACTCAGGGCAGGGGGTTCAGGTGTATGATGGGCTCAGGGTTGGTGTGTGTGGGGGTGTTATGATGCTGCAGCCAGATAGGGACTGGGTACCAAATGGGGGCTTGTTGGTCAGGCATTATATCCAACACAAAAGGTTACAACATTGTCTTTATTTATGGCAGGAGTGGGGAACCTTTTTTGATTCAGGGACCCCCCCCAACTGAAATACTTCACTCCCCTTGCACTACAGCCCCATAGTGGGGGAGGAGCAGGGAGGACTTAGGTTCAAGGCCTCAGGCCAGATTTACTCTTCTGGAGTTCCAGGGTTAGTGGGTTTTGTGGCCCCCCAGGATCTGGATTGGGGCCAAAAATGAGGGGTTAAGCGTGTGGGACAAGGCTGCCAGTGAATGGGATAGGGATGGGAGTGCAGGATCTGGGCGAGAGGTGAGGTGTAGGAGGGGGTTAGGGTGGCCAGGGGCAGGCGCAGGCTGGGGGCTGGCTGCATGGGACAGGGCCAGAGGGCAAATGGTGCCTGGCCAGAGGGCAAGGGGGATTTTGGTTAGAAGACAGTGGGGATATTGGCCAAGAGTGCAGGGGGGATTTTGGCCGGGACAGAGGGTGGGGTGTGTGTGTGTGCCTGGGCAGGGGCGCAAAAGATGGGGATTTTGGCTTGGGGTCTCTGGCCGGGGGGATTTTGGCCAAAGAACAGCTGGGATATTGGCCAGGGGTGCCTGGCCAGGGGGCAGAGGGCAGGCTGTCTGGGGAGATTTTGGCTAGGGGGCAGACTGTCTGTCCTGAGGGGGGTGAGGGTCTGGGCATGGGCATGAAGCGGTGGGGGGGCCTCTTGTTTTCACACCATATGGCAGGCACTGTGTAACACACCTCCTGCCGCTCCCTTTCCCAGTAGGAAGCCTCTAGAACAGGTTTGCAGGGGAGCCATCTTTGGTTCCTGGTTTCCCGCAGGCTGGGGGGAAGGAAAATGCTATCACAATGAGCCACGTTTAGCTCTGCTTGTTCCCTGCACGCTGGATCCGGCGTGGAGGTTCAGGCTTTCTCCCTCCACCTTTCCCTCTACAGGAAGCTCCTGTTCCAATCTTGCGGGGGGCTGTGAGGCTGTAGCGCTAGCACAGGCTCTCTGCTGCAGGGGAAGCAAGGGGAGGGGGCGCGCGCGCTGAGTTGGGGCTCCAGAAGAGCCATATCTGGCTCCTAGTGAGCTGTATTTGGCTCGCGAGCCACAGGTTGCCGACCCCTGTACTAGATCTCAGTGGTCCTGTATATTAAAAAAGTACTTTGTCTATAACAGATCATTGTATAAATATACTTTCAAAATGCCACAACATAAGTACAGCATCTACTACATATGAATGCACGCACATGAAAACATTCTAAATGTTCAATAGTTACATGCTTTATTATAAAGCTTTTTGCACACGTACAGTATAATGTTGAGACTTTGGAGTGTAGCTATCTATAAATAACTATGTTGTGATGTTTCCTATATTCAGCCCTATCTGATACATAAACTAAAGAAACTGCAGCATTTGCTGGAGTAAAGGAGATTTTGCATGAATGTGATTTGTCTTTTTTAAAGTTTTAAAATATTTTAGTGTATGTGGAGTCTCAAAACATTTTAAAGGCAATTCCCCCATTTTAAAAACATTCTTCTGTTATATTACAAATGTTGTCTCCTTCTCTCTCCATGACCCCAAGTGCCTAAGAAGAGCTATAGGAGCTATACAGCTATACAGACAGCCACCTGATTGCCTGCTCAGCTGTCCCTTAGGCAGGTAAGGATTAACTGTAGTTCTCCTTGGCTTGTGTAAAGCCTAGCTTAATGCTCAGCAGCTGATAAGCATGAGCACACTATAGGCATGACCCTTGGTAGGTATGAACTAACTTGCTGTGTGGCTTAGGCAATTCACCTTTTGGTCCGTTTCCCCTATTTATAAATGGGAATAATAATTATCCTAAGTCATCAAATACTG
The DNA here is from genome assembly GCA_019425775.1 of Rafetus swinhoei. NCBI lineage: Eukaryota > Metazoa > Chordata > Testudines > Trionychidae > Rafetus > Rafetus swinhoei. The sequence continues at coordinate 101,778,024 of CM033424.1, read as the reverse complement.
ATTAGTTAATTGTTACACAGTTCTTGGAAGTGCTCTGGCAACGCTAAGTGATGCTGTTATTTTAAAAAACTCTTAATTTCAGCAGTTTAGCAACTGTAAACTATTTGGTTAAGAGACTGGTGATTAAATATGAAGCTGAAGAGCATCCCAGAATTTTCACTGAAGACTTGATGCTCCGTGTAAACGACTGAATTCTGAAAAGCAGCAAGTGCAACTAACAGCATAAACAGTATCCATTCACTGCCCTGAATGAGGTAGAGATCTTGGAGGGAAAAAAGTGCAGCTGTATTAAGATACAAATTGGAACAAATTAAGGTTTCACAAGAAATCTGAATTCTGGCAGTTCCTACCTTCTGAGTCCTTGACTTTGCAACCTTAATAGTCTTTTAACATAGTTTCTCTAATCTCCTGTTTTTAAAAAAGCAAACTGAGGGGAAAAAAACCCAACCAAATTCCATCATGGGTTATCATACTGACACCCTGTGGTTTTTATCAGCTGGTTGGAACCTTGAGATCTACCATATAGACTTCTGTCACTTGAGCTTGCAGAGTTACCGATAGCAAAAGCAGGTTGTCATCCTCTATTTGGACCATGACAAAGAGGGATAAGAAACACATTGTGCCAATGCATTTCCCAGATACTTGCTCTTCATCTAGCCAGTCTCAGTTTCTACTCCAAAGGCTTCATAACTATCCCCTAATTACCTTGATCAACCAGCCTTAGTCTTGGCCTGTGAGATGATTATGTGAATTCCAATCTCCTCCATAATTCCCAATCTCTCTTTCCTCCCCAAATCAGTCCAAATCTCTCCCTTCCAGATCCTCATGTAACCCTTCCCTTTTTCCTCACCACTTGGTTCCTAGTCTCTCTGCCCAGTTAATTCCAGTTCCCCACCCAGTTCCAGATCCTTAGATGTCTGTCTCCACCTTTTTTTGGTTCTTAGTCCCAGACTCCTTTTCTAACCAGTCTAAAGTTCCTCTTCCCTGCAGATTTTTATTTTATCTCCCTCCAGGACAACTTAATCTCAGTTTCTCACTGGATCCCAGTTTAAATCTTCCCTTACCAGTCCCAGTCTCTCCACCCAGCCAGTTTTAGCTTCCTATTCCCGCACTAAGCCTTCTTGCTCAACCAATCCAGCCTCATTTTTCACTCCCTGGCTCCAAGTCTCCTTCTCCAGCCAATCTCAATTTCTCTCTCCATGCAGTCCCAGCCTCACCAGAATCTTGTCCCAATTTACTATATCCTCTCCTTCCTACTCTGACTTTTGTCACTTCTGCATTCATATCAGATGGTTTCTTTCTCCATACTCTCTGGGTGCCAGAAGAGGTGTCACAGAGTCAAGGGAAGAGAAGCTCCTGTAGTCTCAGTTGCATTACCAGGCCCACCCTGTTCTGGAGCAGTGATTACAGGCAAAGTCCTGAGCTGCTGGACCTTTTTCAGTTGCACTGTGGTGATGGTATATGTACAGTCCAGCTACACAAGAGCTGTGAGGGGATGGATAATGCTCAGTGATGACTCTTGGCCAAATGTGAGTAGCTTTTCACAAAGAAGGCCGACGGCACACTCCTGATACTAACACCAAATTTCTGATCCCTACTCCAAAGCACCAGAGTGCTAGCATATTTCAAAGAAAAGATCAAGTATTTTTGGAAATGGACAAAACATTTCCCCCTATCCTTAGTCTCTGAAATGACTCAACTTTTTTGACTTAAATTAAAAAAAATCAGCCTGAGGCAGACATCTGCCAAGGACTATTTCCACCGAAATGATTAAAGTTTGGTAAAATGATAAGCAACTGAAAACACTGTCTTATACAGCCGGTCCCCGAGTTGTGAACGGTCGACTTACGACCGTTCGCAGTTACGACCAAAGCTGTCGTAAATGGCGGACCCCAAGTTATGAACGCGATCTGCGCTTATGAACAGCGCAGTCGCGTGTAACTCTATGGGGTCCGACTTACGAACGAACCGAGTTACGACCAATTGCTTGGTCCGTAACCAGTTTGTAAGTCGGGAAGAGGCTGTAATGTGAAATGTCTGGCAATGTTAATAAAAAGTGCTACTATCCTTGTCTATGAAAACATGGCAACTGCATCACAGAATCTATTTTCATTTGACAAGCATAAATTACTTTTATTTAGAAGAAAAATAATGCTAGTAAATGTTCTGCAACATTTAGTAAAAGTAATGAAAACTTAGTTCTATGACAACTCTCTCCAAGTATTTATAGAGAAGTGGGGTGAGACTGATGGGTTTTACATGAAAATTATGTAATATGGAAACGAGTGAGATGTAAATCAGTACAACACATTGTACTGAAAGTGAATAAAATGTTTTTAAACATTTAGTTCATTATTTGAATTTAATACAGGTGAAACAGGCATTTGGAAGTACTAACTTGATAGTGAAAATCAAAAAAATGAAACCTGGAGTGCTGAATAATACCCTAACTGTATATTTATCATTGTGACCATACTATAAACTAAATTCAAAACCAGTAAAGCTACCAAGAAGATGTACCTTACAGACATTGCAGCAAAGCTTGCTTTCTCCCCATTACTATTTCTTTTTTATTTAATAATCATCTTTTTTTTAAGAGGAAAGACTTCCCAGAACAAAAACCAACACCAATGAACATTTCTAAAGGTTAATAGTTTATGACTTGGTGGAATGTATGGCACAGGATATCAACATGAAAGACCTCCCATGTTTTCTAACTTATTACCTCCCTCAGCTGAACTCAGTAGATCTATGAGAGAGAGCGAGAGAGAGAGAGAGCGAGAGCGCATACTTTCAGTTATAGTATTGAAATAAAAGATATTGAAGTTTTACATGTAGGTTTCTTTTCAGTTACAAAATGTAGCAACCTTAGGCAGAAAAATAAAACAAGTTCTATAGGTCTTTTTCTCCTTGGATACAAGAAACCTTCATTTACTTCACCAGATTATGTAGTCTGTATTTAAAACACTTAGCCTAAAATAGAAGCTATTAGGTTTTTTTTCTCCCCCTGTGGTTACCAGAAGGTACTGTAACTGGATATCTGCAGAACAGATTATAATCAGCAGAACAGATGATTTTTCAAGTTTAGAAGGAAGGACCAAGCTTATGTTTTTCTGTTTGCTGTAAAGAGCTAAAAGAACCAAATTTCCTTTAATAAAATGAACTGAAGTATTTTTTTTGTTTTTCTCTCTATCCTCTTTTTTCTTCCTTCCCCCAAAATACATATTGCAACTATAATCAGCAGTTTAATTAGATAACAGAAAAGTAACAATGAACCCTGGACTTTTGTTGATTATTGGAAATATCAAGGAGACTTTCTGATAAGAAACTTTTCTAAAAGGGAATTTCTATTCTTTAATAACTTTAGATTAAATAATTGACTTGAGCAATGTACAACTAAAGACAAAGTTTAACTTAACTATAATGAGAAGACAGAACTACTTATCATTGTCATGCAAACGTAATATTTCTGCTATCATGCAAAAGGTTGAAGGGCTCAGATACATATAATTTAATATGCAAGATGACAAATGGAACAAAGAAAATAAATAAAAAATATACATTTAAATACAATAGAAGTCTTTTTACTGTGCAGCCTAACTAAATTGTTTACTTTTTCACCAATAAGGCATTAAAAATATAGCTTCAGTGTCCTAAAATTGGCATTCAAGACAATCCCAAAACCATATAAAATGGTGCTGAAGTATTGTTCAATCGGATACATTTAAAATGTTAATACACCTAATCTTGGATAGCATGGCTTTTTCATTTATTCTCACGCATTCTCTCTGGGTCACCTCAAACACAAGGTTGTCATGCCAATAACAGTAACATTTTATGAATCAAAGGGTACCTGAATCTGTTTAGGGACCTTTAAAGTTCATTTTTGGTCAATATATTTTCTTACATGAGTGCCATGGTGCATAACTTGCAAAGTTTAAACTTTTAAGAGAACAAACTGTCATTATACCGAGGGCATGCTCTTTTCTTTCTGTGGTTCAAAATATGCACATAAATTTTAGTTCACAGACTTTGTTCTGTATCAAAAGTCTTGTTGTGCTGACCCTGAAGGAAGCACTTTAGCAATTGTCTAAAGTTAATTTCACTTGTGACACAATATATTCTGTATTATTTTTTGACCAGACCATAGCATGAAAATGATTTTAGAAGTATGGGTTATGGCCAGAAAACTAATTATACAACTGGCATCTAAAAACTGCGCACACTTATTTACTGATAGCAGATACGGTGATGAATAGCACTAGAGAGCCCAAATGGCTGCTGTAATGTCAAAATGACTGTAGAGTTAGGCACTTAGACTATATTTTGCTGTATGAATCAACATTGGTTGTTGTATGATCTTAGATGGAGCAAAATATTGGAGACTAGGACTGTTTATAGAGGAAACAAAATAGAAGGGGATATGATATAACTACAGTATATAAATAACGTAGGTTATAAACAAGGTTAGCATGCAGCAGGTCTTAATCCAAACAACTAACAGATGGAAGGAAGGAAAATATGTCTCCTAAGGAAAGAGTATTTTATTAACTACAGAATGGTAGTTGTTGCTCTTTTTTTTTTGGGAGTGGCTGGGCGGGTGTTTCAAGGCCAGAAGAAGAGGTGGGTACCATGTTCCCAAATGTCTTAACTCCCCTTTGTACATTAGAAATCTCCCCCAAATAAAAGAAACTGGAGTGTTTTCTATAACAAGCTAATAATAGTTTTCTGTCTTAGTGACTTTTCTTGTAACCAGAAATTTCTGTTTAATGCTCTACACCTTTAGACCACATTTAAATTTTATGAACTCTAAGAAATCAGTGCAAGTTCTGACTAATAGTTAAGCTCCAAAGCATTGATGTACATTTGGAATAGATTCTTCCTGCATCCATTACCATGATATCTGAACATTTCTACAAAGGAAGGAAGAAAAATCACTTCACATGTTGCACAGTATTTTCGCTTCAAGGCAATTTGCTTTGTACAAAGCAAAACTACCCAAAGAAAATAAGATAAGCATCACAACTATGGCATCCAAACACAACTGTCCTCTGTCCAGTAAGTTAATATAATTAATGATCCATGTATTAGAACAGTCAAAGAGAAGATAGATGAGAAGCTGTCACATCAAAGACTGACAAAGTAACTTGTGATCAATGTAGAGAGGATGACAGGATAAAATTTCAATAAAATTTGAAACTTGTTGCCCAATTTTGAAAGGAAACAAGGGATCTCTAATATTTCAGTTTGATATATACCAAGGGTACAGCGACACTTGATTTTTTTAAAGCCTTATATTAGAGTTCTTACAACTATAAATCCTGATGCATATATAAGACAAACATTTCAGGATAAAACACAGCTAGCAAGACATATTTGTGTTGCTGAATATTTTTGTAGTATCTATACTAGAATTTAAAATGGTATTAGTTAACATGTTAATTAATGCTTGTTAAAACATGGCTAAGAATGTAATGGTTAAAGTACCAGAACTCTAAAATTTAAACTAGGGATGTTAAAAAGCGGGCAACTGCTGAAAAATCTCAGCGGCTACAGGGTTACATGCACCCGCAGCAGCAGCTGGCTCCCCAGGAGCTAGTGTATATGCTGGGAGCCAGCTATTTATCTAGCTCCTGCCTGCAGCCCTGCTCCTGGGGAGCTTGCTACTGCCCCTGCGCTGCTGCCTCTGATACAGAGGCAGCAGCACAAGGGGGCAGATGGCTCCCCAGGAGCGGGGTGGGAGCTTGTATATATCCGTGACCGTTGACTGATAAGCCCAGGCTTATCGGTTAAACTTTTACCCGACTATACTTTAATACCCTAGTATTCTGGCTATTACTGGAAACACATCAAAATAGATATAAAACCATCACATGTGTCCAAGTCATCAAAAGCATATACAATACCACATACTGTATCAAAAGAATCAAAAAAACTGTGAGGAAGGTTAAAAGTTAACTTGCTTAATACTCTAATGAATTACCTGTTCTGTATTCACCTGTACCCAAGACAGTAAACCTATATAAAATATTAAGAGAGAGACCATTTTGGGGAGAATTCATGATTCATGTATTTTAGAAGACCCATTTTAATTAATTTTTCTTTTTAGAACTTGTTGGCTGAATAGGTCCGCAAGGATCTGACATATGGCAAGCTCATGAATACTTCTGTATTTTGATTTATGGTTGGGCAAATAGTAAGTAGTTCAGTTTGGACAAATGTTTTAAGACCCCTTGTCTGTAAACTCATTAACAGGCCACAGTTCTGCAATAACTCTTTTCAATTTAATCACAACACTGCACCATATTCCATTTTATACAAAAGAACATGTCATAACAGGAGTGTTGTGAGCAAGACACGAGAAGTCATTTTTCCACTCTACTCTGTGCTGATTAGGCCTCAATTGGAGTAGTGTGTCCAGTTCTGGGCACCACATTTCAAGGAAGATGAGGAGAAATTGGAGAAGGTCCAGAGAAGAGCAACAAGAGAACATGAGCTATGAGGGAAGACTGAAAGAACTGGGCTTGTTTAGTTTAGAAAAGAGAAGACTGAGAGGGGACATGACAGCAGTTTTCAAGTACATACAAGAGTGTTGCAGAAATTGTTTTCCTTGGCCTCTGAGGATAGGACAAGCAGCAATGGGCTTAAACTGCAGCAAGCAAGGTCTACATTGGACATTAGGGAAAACTTCCTGTCAGAGTGGTTAAACAGTGGAATAAATTGCCTAAGGAGGTTGTGGAATCTCCATCTCTGGAGATATTTAAGAGCAGGTTAAATAGACATCTATCAGGGATGGTCCTGCCGTGAGGGCATGGGACTGGACTCAATGACCTCTCGAGATCCCTTCCAGTTCTAATGTTCTATGATATCAGAAAATCTACTGTAATTGCCTATGCTGTACTCATTTAGCTAAGAATGGTTACACGTGGCTCCAAATAAATTCATTAATCAATGCCAGTCTGAGCACTAGTCAGATGAGTGTGGAGTGAGATAGTATAATTTAAAATATATTCCTCCATAATTATGCAGAGACAACTGACTGAATTAAGAGATTATATTTTAATACGGAATGCTAATTTACTGTATATTACTGCTTTTCAATATATAGTATTTAAACCTTTGTTAGACAGCTTGTCCTCCTGTTTGCTGTTGGTATTTAACCCTCTGGTATCAGGATCTTCAATATTCTGGCTTGCATACAATGCTGGCAATTAGTGCCAAAGGGTTAATTTGATAGTACTCAGAATATTCCCTTTTGATCTTACTGAGAGTAGAGCATTTGGGAGCAGGAACCCAGAATGTTATCTTCGCAGGAATAAATGGATTAGTTTAAGGGACTTCCAAAAGCTTTTATAAGTGCTGAAAGCCACAGTGTTAATTCTTGTATGTAGGGATTTTGGATAACACAAGAGTTTTTAATTAAAACACGTTTCTAATAGTAACTATTTTATTTTTAATGATAACAATGGACTCATTTAAAATTGATAGTTCTCTTAATTATGGATGAATAGTTAAGTAGACTATGCTGCACATACTCAGAGCCCCTCTCCTCTTTAAAGCCCTTGCCAAAATCTCTTTCAGACATAAGTGTAACTAAAATACTGCAGAATAGCCTGCTCATGTGAAAACGTGTGTTGTCAACTGCAACACATGTCATTAGAAGAGGATCTAGTGTGTCACCATTGCCTCTGAAAAAAACATACCGAAGCTGCAATAATTTCCACATGCAAGGAACTCAGTTTGCTACCAGACTGTTAGAAGTGTGAAGCACTCCAATCATTATAAAGCACCCTTCTGGGTGCAGCAATGTGAAATTGATTGGTATCAGGAATATTTCCACAGCAAATGATACAACAGGAATCTGTCCCCTCTAAGAAGGGCATTTTATACAGAAATGTGTTTTGGTATTTTTAATTCTGGATTTTTCAGACATGTTTGAAAAAAGTAATTTACAAATATTACTCTTAATTTCAGGAGTACTGTGCAATTCCCACAAGTCTACATACAGTAGTTAGCATTAACAGGATGGCATTTTCCAACAGGTCTCACCTAGAGTTACCATTGTTTTCTATTCTTATAACAGGAAATAGTTGTGTGAGCAGCTGGCAAACTTTAGTGGCATCCACTGCACAAACAAAACATATACTAGGAAAATAAAATAATGTTATTCTCTCAAGTTAGTGAAAATACAGTCTAACAACAAGGAGTCCAGGGGCACTTTAAAGACTAACACATTTATTAGGGTATAGAGCATAAGCTTTTGTGAGCTACAAGTCACTTCCTCCATTGAAAGCTTATGTTCTAATACCTAATAAACGTATTAGTCTTTAAAGTGACCCTGGACTCGCTATTGTTTTTGCTGAAACAGACTAACACAGCTACCTCTCAGAAACTAGTCTAATAATGTTAAGAAAATAAGGTAATAGTTACACATCAACAGAGTCTTGAGTGTTAATCCTCATTCTGTGGAAAGATCATGAACTAAAGAAAGCATTTTAAATAAATACTTTGTATTGGTAAAAGCAAAGTAAAATAAAATAATAATAAAAAAACCAGTGTTGATATCTGTTAAGAGAGTTCATGAGAATGACACTTACCCTAAAATTACAAGTGTTTAAACAGTGGTCCCCAACCTTTTGGGGCTGCCAGGCTCCCGGGGGCGGGGTTGCGCACTCGCCGCGCGTCCAGGGCGGGGACATGCATGCGCCGCGCGCAGGGCTAGATTAAAGGGGGGGGAGGGCTAGCCAGGCAGCTGCCCAGGGCACCAACCTATGGGAGGCGCCTGATGGCAGCTGTAAGGGGCGCCGCGCGCCTGATGGCAGCTGTAAGGGGCGCCGCGCGCCTGATGGCAGCTGTAAGGGGCGCCGCGCGCCTGATGGCAGCTGTAAGGGGCGCCGCGCGCCTGATGGCAGCTGTAAGGGGCGCCGCGCGCCTGATGGCAGCTGTAAGGGGCGCCGCGCGCCTGATGGCAGCTGTAAGGCGCGCGCTGATGGCAGCTGTAAGGGGCGCCGCGCGCCTGATGGCAGCTGTAAGGGGCGCCGCGCGCCTGGCACCCCTTAGAGCTCCCATCAGGCGCTGCACGCCCGATTGCACTTGTAAGGTGTGCAGCACGCCGGGGCCGTGCATGCGCCCGGGGGCAGAGCCGCGTCGCACACCCGCTGCCCAAGGCGCAGGAATGGCTCGAGCTGGCCCTGGCTGCGCACCTGGGGCGCAAGAATGGCTTGGGCTGGCCCTGGTGATTCGGCAGGCGCACATAAATGCCCCGACAGGTGCCATGGCACCCACGGGCACCGCACTGGGGACCACTGGTTTAAGACATGTGTTTTCACATACAATCATAGTGAGCATGACTGGAGTAAGTTATGAAATTATTTGGACCTGATTAGTAACTTGGCACTATTAAACAATAGCTCTGATCAGATTTATAAAGGGCTTCTTTATTTGCTCCATTTCAGTATTAAGATGTTCATAGAGATCTACAGCTAAGCTGACTGCTACAAGGGGATTTCTCCTCAAGGCTTTTTAACCTTGCCTAGGGTTTAGTATTCTGTTTTCTCTGCTAAACCCTATTATTTACTTTCAAAGGCAGGTGGTAACCCTTAGGTAGGGAATACTGGATTGGCTGTGCAAGATGCTGTACCAGCCACTTATTTTATATTCAGATTACAATAAAAGATTCGGCACACAATGCTGAATTATGGATGAATATGGCAGGACAAATTGATCTCATTGCTGCAGCCAGCAAGAGCATTGGCCTTCCCTTCTGAAAAGTGTGCTGGCATCCCCAACTCTGCAGTTCTGGCTTCTTCTGACACCTTACATTGTTCAAATTTGGAGACCTAACCCAGCCCAGAATGGTTTGATTAAAAAAAAAAAAAAATTGGAAAAGAGGCTTGATATAAGACTACAAATTAGGCCAGGATTCTATGGAACAGAAAAAAAATAGAAGAATGACTTACAGCCACCAAATTTTAGCAGAAATTGATACTTTCAAAACCTACTGATGTGTAATATATCTCAGTTCAATAGTCTCTGACCTTGCATAGATCCCACAATATACAAATTTAAAATATGTACATAATATTAAATATGTAAAATCAAAATATATTACTGTTATAATTCCTAAACCTCACTGTAAACAAGTTACAGAAATTGCTTGCATTAGAAAAATAAAGCAAAATATTATTCACTTAATGTAAATGAGGCTCTAGGATATGAAATATTTGGATATTTCTTTTTTATACAAGTATATACTGTGCAACTGGAGCTGACTAGTCAGCTGTTTTTCCTATGAAGGAAAATGCTCATGATTAAATGTATATGAGTCTCTTAAAAAGCTTTTTCATATTAGATGACATTAATCATTACCAACACTTACTGAAACAACTGTTGGATTTTGATAATTTATAACTACTTATTCAAGAATTATGGCGACAAACTTAATGCATGACATATTACATTAAAAATACACTTTGTTATCTCTCGGTGAGTAGAAACATTTACTGGACACATCTGGGGAACCATCTAGCTTCCAGCAAAGTAAATCACAGAACTCTCATCTATTTAAGAGGTACTTGATCAGATCTACCTTCCCCAGCACTACCTACACCCACCGCTCATGGATGGAGTGATGTTTTATTCATTATCATCAATTTGGCTGGCGTTGGGTCAAAAATGCAAGAATTGTGAAATATGGTCACAAATGTTTGTAATTTGTGTGGGAAAACAGAAAAGAAAAATTGTGCTTAACCTATTCCAAAGAAGGAAACCATTGTCATTTCAAAGAACCTCAGATGGACAAGGGTCCGAATATCAGTCTTGTGAGAGTAAGAGGTGAGGGCAGGACTCCTAACCAGCAGTCTACATGCCCTGCTGCTAGACTGGTTCAACCTGTTTCCCTTCTGTGTTCCAAGAAAGGTAAATAGGTTTCATTAGGAGCCTTCACTGTTATTTTTTAAAATTGCTCCACTGGAGCTGAAGTCACTTGTGGCAAGACCGTGTTTCTATCCTAGAGCTGAAACCATCTGAGGGAAGGACTGTGCTTCTGACCAGGGTGTGTTTACACGGCATCCTAAACTCGAAATAAGATATGCAATTTGCGCTATGCAAATTCCATACCTTATTTATTTTGAAATATGGCACGTCTACACAGTGTCAAATTTCAAAATAACACACTATTTCGAGCCACCCCTTATCTCTTGTGCAATGAGGTTTACTGGGATGGCGAAGCAGCGTGCTCATTATTTTGAAAAATATTTCAAAAGGGGTGGCTTGTGTAGATGCGGGGTAGCTATTTCGGGATACCTATAGTATCCCGAAATAGCTGTGCAGTGTAGATGTACCCTAAGAGACTGTCCATTGAGGGCAGCTAGCAGGAACAGTGAATGGGTGTAGGTGGAAAGGCACAGCCAGCAGGGTGGTGGAGGCAAGAAGCAGTGAACAGTGGCTAGCGGTGTGAGTAAGGTGCCTCTATCTCCCCCCACACAGGATGGAAGGTGAACACTGCAGACGCACCTCTGAATTCTGGGTCTACACTGACCAAGGGCAGCAACTCTGAGTGGGGAGCAGAGAAGGGCTGGACAAGTGAAGGGAACTTTTGGGTTGCTGAACTTAAGAATCCGCAGAGAAAAGGACACTGCCCAATTTTGGGGGGATGGGACTTTTATTCATGGTTTTATGCTCATGAACCCTGTTTACAGTTTTTTACCAAATTAATACCAAGTTTCTTCCCTCCTTTTATTAAAAGTTTCTTTTTTACACTTAGACTCTGTGCTTGCAAGTGGGGAAGTACACAGTCTCAGAGGCACCCATGGGGCAGTATGTAAATTTCCCAAGTTAGTAGGTGAAGCCTTGAGCTGGCTCTTTGTTGGATGGATGGAAAAGAATCCACAGATATCAAATCTGGCCCTGGCTGATGCTGGCTCCACTTGTCAGAAGAGTGACATGGAATATATTTACATTTCAGTGTATGTGAGCAGGCAATTGTCCTAATGTATTAAAAAGCTGTAAGCAAAAGTCCTGCATTTTATAAAGTTGTGGAAGGAGCTATGGTTTTTAAAGGATTCTGTAGACTGTAGCACAGGCTGTACAAATGTACCTTCAGTAAGCCATAACAGAACAGAAAGCAAAAAAGATGCTCCTTTTCAATTCTAAAAAGTGACAGCCATTGTCATTTTTGGCAGCCATATTTTTCAGAGAGGTGTGCCACCAGTTATTAGAATATTAGAAATGGTTCTAGGGTAAAGAGGGTCCTGAATTTTTCAATTAATGTTCATATTTTAGCAAAATGTAATAAACCAAACAGTTTTACATTTAAAAGTGAACAATTAAAGAGGTATGTGTGTCATTGTTTTTTATAACTGCATTAGAAGGTTTACCCAACATTGCTCGGGTGCTTCAGTATAAGTGTGTGTGTGCGCGCGCATGTGCAGGAGTCAGGGCAGGGGGTTGGGAGGTGTAGAAGGGCTCAGAGAATGGGATGCAAGAGTCAGGGTGAAGGGCTTAGGGCAGAGGGTGAAGGTGCAGGAGTCAGGGCAGGGGGTTGGAAAATGTGGGGAGACAGGGAATGGGGGAAGGCACAGGAGTCAGGACAAGAGGTGGGGGCAGCTGGCAGTGTCGTTTCCCTGGGTCTGGCCAGGGGCTGTGGAGGCCATGATGCCTGGCTGGCGGCTGTTCTGCAGTTCTGGCAGGACTGAAGGGACCTGTTCCCTGGGCCGGCCAGGGCGGTAGCAGCCAGAGGCTGTTCTGTAGCCCTCTGGGACTGTTGGAGCAGTGGGGGTGTGCTTTCTTGCTGCCCTCTACCCAGGTAATTCTATAGTATAATTGTCCCCCATGCTTGTTGCTCCCTATGTGGTCATTCTGGAGCATAACTATCATAGCCCTCCCTTTCTGTTTGATGAGAAAATCGCATTTCATGCACATCCCATTGTCCTGGCACAACCAAACCTTGACTTTGCTTTAATTTATAAGAGGATGTTCATACCAAATTTAGTTATCTTAGGTCTTACCGTTTAGGAGGAGTTCTTGAACAAACAGACTTGCAGTGGGACACACACACAAACTCTCTCAAATATATAGATTAGATTAGTCTAGTTAGAAAAACAATATATAGTCTGACAACTCCGGTCTGCATTTCACCATGATTTTCTACATGTTTCAATGGTCACAGCATTGAACTGTTATACAGGAGAGCATGCTTTGTAATGCACAGTAATGGGAATGTTGGGTCATAATGCTAGTAATTGAAGCATTGTCATCTATTGTAAATATATCCTATACTATTTCTCCACTTATTCTTGGAAATTTTATTTTATTTATACTTCAGGCCACAATAATAGTTGTACAGCTACTAATGCTGCAAGTTTTTTTTAGTGCCCCAAATGCTACAGATGCCCATGTGCAGTATTACAATTTCAGCACTCATGGTATCATGACACAATGTGTTAGTTTTGAAGTCTAATAATCTCTCTTTTAAAGTGAATACCAATACCATGTCACACGTTGGGAAACGAAAATAGACACCAGACTGATGTCCATTTTTAAGCTAACATCTCTAAAGTTCATCAGGTTTTTATGGTCAAGCTGTGACCTTGAGTTTTGTTAATTAGGGGCAATGAGTTTATCTCTGTGAGACTTGCATGTGTCTGGACAGTGCTTCAGTGATCAACAATAAAGCCTTTTACTGTTGCAATTGGTCTGCATTAACTAAGACAGTTAACTACAATCTTCACCTATAATTAAATACTCCCATCTGTAAATCTTATCAAGTTAAATGTCCTCTTCAACAAGACCTAGACTTGTAAACATAATGTCAACAACAGAATGAGTGCACCATATGACAACCTGTTTAGCATTTGAACACGAATGTAATTGCACAGTTTTTGGGTTGGCAGCATTCCCTCATGGGGACAGACGTTACTTCACAGTCCTTACAAAAAAACCTTCACAGACAACTCTACACTTGTTATTATAGTTTCTAGGTTATATCTGCATCTACAGTGAAGTGAGAGCCTAAGCAATAAAAGCAACAGTGGTCAGGCTTACCCTTCATCCTTTGCTTAAGAAAACACAAATTAATTACAAATCTACTTGCTCCCTACATCTTTATGTGAGAAATACAAACACTCATTTAACAGCAAAACAACTCAATTTCTCTACGATCCTGATTATTTTACCACTCTTTATTCAGAACCTGTGATGTCTGTGCTGGAACTCTGAATATCGATAGGACAAATTAATGGAAATGTGAGATTTTCAAAAATGCTCAGCACTGACCTAACTCTCTGCTCTAAGTAAGTCAAACTGGAGTTTTAACACAGACTTTGATGAGAACACAGCCAATGGCGAATACTTTTTAACATTTTCTCACTGGTTGGCAAAGTACAGTGACTAATTTTAACTTTGTTTCAGATCCACTTTGATTAACACCAATTTCCTTTTCCCAACTGTAACGCTGAACCAGCAAAGGTTAAAACAATTAGCAAGCTGGGTGACCTGGAAGTAACCTTTAAGGATGTAGCAAAAGAGTATTACCATGGTAAACAGGGCCATTACTTCTAGATAGTTATCAAAATTAATTAGACTAGAATCTTTAACATGTCTGACTATATTGTTAGAGAATCAAAGGGTGGATTGAAAGTGTATTTGCCTGTGTTCACCTATATCATGTTAGAAGTTAGCAGTGTAAGTAGGTTAGTTTGTAGATGTTAATTCCATTTCGTGTCTTAACTGCATTATATTATGCAAGCAGATGGTTCAGTTAACTTTAAAGATCAAAGATATAAGATGCTGTATGAACCAATAATAATTTTACATTATCTTCAGCTTATCCATGCTATAATGAAAAACCCTGATCGTTTGAATGGCTAATTGCCTTATATAAAGGAATGTAGCAAGTTACCTGTGCATGCAAGAAAACAAAAAAGTAGCTTCAAAGCAACAACAAACACTGCCTATTCTTCATTTGCTGTCAAGAGACATTTCTAGCAAGCTGATGACTATCAAGAGGCAGCTCTAGGCCTGATCCTTTTAATCTCAGATCGACAAACTTCGAAGGGGTGTAAGCCACAAGAATGAGATCTCCAGGTTATTTCTGGATTTACTGTGGAATTCTCATGGCAGAATTTGAACAAACTACACCTGTACTGCCTATTGGACTATAACCTTTCACACTGTTTCCAGAAAGACTTTTACAAATCAATTCTACTATAAGAATGACCAAGAGACTTAAACATATCTGTGTATGTATCTTTTAACCACAGCAACTCTTTTCTTTTTCTTTTTTAATTATTAAAACCTTTAATTTTTAGTTACTAAACAGCTGGTATCAGTGTGAATACTGGGTAAAATCAGAGATTCATACTGACCTGAAGATCAGTGTCTGGTCCTTTGTGACTAGCAGACTTAACATATGGTTAACCTGTTCTCAGTAACTACTCACCATATTAGATTTGGCAGACTAAATGGGATCAAGAGTTGGGATGCTTAAAAGGTACTATATTTCTGCTTCTTGGTAACCAGTGTGGGACTTTTGTGGCTGGCTTGGCGAATCTAACTGCAGAATAAACCACCAATTTTAGGTATTGTCTGACCTATTCCTAGCAGTTTGTCCTATGTATTTTCAACATAGCCCTTCCAGGTACCCGGTCACACTAGCTTACATGATGAATTTAAGTGATTATGTATATAGAAGATTAAGTGTAGGTAAACCCAAGAACCAGGATAAGTCATATAAAGGCTTTCTATATAGCTCCTCAAAATGACTGATCCACAACCGTGCAATCCCAGCCGTAGTGCTCCTCATAAGCGTCAAAGATGTCAAACCATGTAGTAGTTCCTAATAGACACTCTTATACCATTAAAATACCAGTGAATTCATTTATGGCCTAATTCACATACAAATGTAGGACACTCAATGTACAGAAGCCCACAGCTACCATTTAACTGACAGACTGAGATAAACTCACTCTATTGAAAGACTTTGGAGTTATGATAAAATATAATTTTTAAACAGCTGATTTAGACCATCAGAAGTTGACAGCTCTAAAATTTACATTTCTCTTCCACTACAGAGGAATGTATTTGCTCCCAAAATGACAGCTATAGACTTAAGTTGTTGAGCTGGGATTTAAGAAATCTAAGTTCTTATAAATGTAATCACCAAAATGGAGGCCAAAAGGAACAGCAGAGGGAAGGCATAATGAGCATCCCCATGTCACATTTAATTCTTTACCATTTAGTGGTAGATGGATACTAACTCCATCCGATGGAATTTAATATAATAATGTATTGTTTATTTATAAGAACTTAGATTTCTTACATCCCAGCTCAACAACTTAAGTCTATTTTATTCATTTTTATATATCTACAGAGTGGGAAAATAAGGTTTAGGGGACTTCAAATGTAGGGCTATTCAACCTTGATAGCATTCCTTTGTGTAGTTTATGATTTAAGGCTAATTCAGCTTTAATATTAAATTGGTTGATAGTTTTCTGGTCACAATGGCTGGGGAGAAACTTGCGCTTAAATACTTTGTTTTTAGAATATTGTATAAAAAGCATAAGGGAATCCCATTTTAAATATAATTTTGTTGACTTTCTAATATAAAAACATTCTTACAGTTGAAGAACTCATACCTGGGTACACTGCCTGTTAAGCTCCTTTCACTTGATGATGAGGATGATGATCCAGGCCTCTGTTCCATTTTCATTCCTATTGATTCTGTTGCACTACTCTGTGGCTTCTCTCCTTCCTCTTCTGTCTTCTTTTTCTCGCTGTCACTATCGTCACTGCCTTCTCCTAAGATGTCATCAACCTGCCAATTGGTCAAAAGTCAGTGCATGCTCTACTGAGTTATTAATTATCTCACTCTCTTATGCAGTCACAATAGATTTGTCTTAATTATCCATTTTAAAATGCATTAATAGCTTTCTTGTTTTTTTTTAAATCAAAAACCCTGAAGTCCAGTGTCTTTAGAAGCTTCCATCTACAATCTTGACAAAATTTTTATGCTGATTACACTAAGTTTATATTCGCTCAAGTATAATACATAGTAAGCTACAGTAACACCACTACTAAAACAATTCCTTTTAAATGGACTTAAAATAATGAGAACACTATCAAAACAGCCATAAAGTCTTATGGGTAATAGACAAACTAATTTGCAACAGCGTACAAAACATCGCTTTCAAAAACATACACTGAAGTAAGTTTTCTGTTAAGAATTTTTTCAGATACTCCTATTTAAAAGTCTAATTTTAGCAAAAGTTTTTTTCCCCAAATGAAATTGCGTGAGGGGAACTGAAGATACAGAAGACAATGTTATAATCAGATTCTGTCTACTTGCTTGCCAATTAAGAGGGCAACTCTATCAAAACATTTACACGTTTCATTACATACTTTGTCTTTTGCTAAGAATTTAGCATAGATTTTATTCTAGTCTAAAATATACTCATTTGTTCTAGGTATGCAGCTGCAGAAATAACCAATAAAACAAACCAAACCCGTGTGCTGCATTGAGAAGTCTCAAAGAGGTTCTGTAGGGTAAACTGAGGCAGTCCATGGTATCTTGCTGAGAACTGACAACTCAAATCCTAAATCATTAGGCCAGGCCTGGGAAGCACACAGACAGCAGTTAACTTGACCCTGGTTCCCCTGGCAACTACATTCCAAAGGGGCCTCACTCTGATAAAGCCTGGCTGGTACCAGCCAGGCTGCGCGGTTTTTCTTACTGTCTCCTGTAATTTCAGATTAATCAGCTTGGATCCCAAGGACTGTGCCAACACAAGGAAGGAGTCATCTCACAGTAGCCATCACAATTTCAGCAAAACAAATTAACATCAACATGTCCATTTTGGGGACTTCCATCCTGTTTATGTTGGCTCATTTAGCTTGTTAGGAATAACTACCTGTATTAGTGATAACATGTTTAATTGGCAATGGGCGGAGATACTGTGTAACTTTTGTAGTTCATTGGCTTATATGCAAATCTCATTTCTGTTGCTAGACCTATCAAATCACTTCTCCTCCATCCATCTACTACCTATATAATCTAATGTATGTTTTGGTTAAGTTAGTGCTCTCCAGGCTAACACCTGGTTTGCACTCCACCAGCGCTGTGTGTTCAATAAATCCTCTGCTTGTTTTCACCTGCACCCAGTGTGTCCAGAATTATTCCCTACAGGTTCCATACTTAAAAATAAGCATTTGAACTACAAGTGAAGAAGGAGAAGTAAGAAGGTGTAGGTTGTGTTGCCACACACCACTTCTCAGTGCGAATGATAGCAGGCAATACGAAGAGAAGGACAATAGTTGGGTTCTTTAAGATAAGTGGCTGCAAATGTACAGAACCTTAACATTTCTTCAAAAACCAACATGAGCCTGGCAGCAGCAAAAAAGGAGGTGGGTTAAGGCCTCAGTTTCCCCAGCCTATCAATGGTCTAACCACTTTTCACTGCTCAAATCCATAGCATGTTGTTATATTTTAGGCCTACCTGAGCCATCTTATTCTCATGACTAACCAAAGCCAAAGTCCTCTGCAGAGTTACTATATGAGACAAACTCCAGACCTCAAAAAATGTCTGGATCTTTCTAATCCCCCATCTCTGGCTAAGGCATGATGATGCCAAACTCAAAGGAATACGCCAGTGGTGGGCAACCTGCATCTCATGAATAAGCTGATGGAGGGCTGCGAGACAATTTGCTTACATTGTGTGTCTGTAAGTATAGCCCTCCATAGCTTTCAGAGGCCACAGATCACCATTACTGGATAATGGGAGTTGCAGGACGCAGTGGGCCACAAGGCCATGCTGCCCTCTATTTTCTGCAGCTCCTGTTTCCTGGGAACAGTGAACCATGGTCACTGGGAGCTGCTGGGGCCGTGACTATGGAAACAAGACAAACTGTCTCAGTCAACCAGTGGCTTACCTTGGCAGGCTGTGTGCGGCCTGTGAGCTGCAGGTTGCCCACCACTGGAATACACAAACTCCTGACTTGTTAGGATAACCAAAATCCAAGTAATGTTCTGGGGTTCAGATCTCAGAGCCTAATTTATAACCTTAGGTGTTTTCCATCCTGAAGCCCCACAGATGTTCATATACTTTGAGTGCTATGTAGCCCTGGTTCAGAAGTCTGACCCAACATCCTGTCTTTAGTACAACAGTCCCAGCCTCATGTTCACCAAGTCACTTCTTGCAAGGTGACTCCAACACACTCCCAAATCCCAAGCTTCCCCAAAAATGTCACCCTGGAAGTGTCCCACCCTGGAACACTCAGGGAACTAAAGTGGTTCACTGGTCCTTTAGAAGAGACAAAAGCTCAGCTTATTACTTTAACAAGAGTTAACAATCACCTACATTCAAAACACAACTGGATTGGTTTAGATTAAAAGTAACACAAGTTTATTAGTAGAAGAACAAAGATTAAGTGTTACTAAGTTAAAAAAAATAAAGCAAAAAACTGTTATAAGCAAATACAAATGAAAACATGCTTGAGCTTAGGCTAGCAAAACAGTCTTTGTTTAAGATTGTCTCTCACCCTGGTCTTCTTTCCAGCTTTTTTACTGGCTGGCCTGACCAAGACTCATCACAAAGGCAAAACAAAATAAACACCAAAAGAAAAGAAAAGATACTTCATTTCTCATCTTTGAAAAACTAGCCAAACACCCCTTCACGTACTTATAAAATATAAAAGCAAATTGCAGTTAGGGTATTAAAATCTCTGAGTTCAAACACATCACCAAAGGCTTTGCTGAAAAGAACATGCAAAGTCTCTTCCACGGTGTCAAGTAACAAACCATTTTCACTGGAGAAGTGGTTCAGAGGCAAAGTAATTTTATAGTCAAACTGAATTAAGATATTGAAATGGTTTACCAATATTGTAACCATATTAAAAAGAATGGTGAAGCATAGGGTTAAAGAGAAAAGCAACAGCTATAGAATGGTTTTAGCATAGGGTTAAGGTTCTGAGCTCAGCTAAGAAAAATAAATCTGCTCTGTAACTTGTGTAGGTGGGTTAGTCAATGTAACAAGGCCTTGAACAACAGTAAATTCAAAAGGACTGTTGCATTTAGCAAGACATGTTTTTAAAGCATGTTAAATTTAGAATACAGCTAATACGATAATAAGATTTCTGGGGAAAAGGTCTTTAATTTATAGGAGACTGTTACAAACTAGTCCTAATACACAAGGAGAAGTTGTTTGTGATGTGATAAGCTCATAGGACACTCCAACAAACCCATGTTATCTTAATATAACGGCCAACACAAGAAGATAAAATGATGGGAGCAGCTAGATTTAACATTATTTGAAAAGAGGAGGCCCAACTATTGTATCTTGTTTTTAGCCATGGCTAAAGGGGTCACACTCAAACAGTCCAAAAACTATTTTTTAGCTAGGATAATAATGGTCCATGTGACATCACTTGTTTGTTGTACTGTATAAAAGAACCAGACTTGCTAGGACTAATCTGTAAGATCCTATCTGATCATGCAGGAACAAGTCAGGATGAGAGTGTTATCTCTCTTGGACAGACTGATTTGCGAGTATTTGAATGAAATGCTTATGAATATTTGTTACTATATTATTTAGTTTTTTAGACACGTTTAGAGCAATTTTATGAATATCATCTGGCCTTTGGATTAATAAAGGAATGTATGGTTAAATTAATGTTTGTCACTACTGTGTATTCACAAATTAATTCGGAATGCAGCAGATTTACAGGATTTTGGAGTATATCTTCGCAGCCCATAGAAGCCCATCATGTTGCTTTGCACCTGCTGAAAAGCAATGACTAGCTCTTCACTGAGTTCTAGCAAAATAAATATAAATAACTCGATTTAAAAAACAGATAAATACTGTTTTACAAATAAAGGTTTAGAAGTCATTCGCTGCTCCTAGTATTTAATGAAAAAGTTTAAAAATTCTGTTTGAACAGGACTGAGAAATGAGACAGAATCATAGGGCAAATACAGCATCAGAAAACAGCATGCTTTCATGCTTCATTTCTCTCATATTTCTTAATAGTAGGGATGTAAAGTCAGTTAAAAATGTAACTGCGTAACTGCTGAAAATCTTAGCGGTTACATGATTCCACATGCTGCAAAACCCACAGCAAAGTCTCACCAGGAGCTGGGCTGGCAGCACTGCACCCGGGAAGGAGGCTTCCCCGTCACAGGGAAGCCGCTCCTGGGGAGACTTCATTGCGGGCTCTGTAGCGGGCTCCCTATAGGGTCAGCGTGTAATCCGCAGCGAGGGGGTAGGAGGTAGCCCAGGGCAGGTGGAGAGCTGCTCCAACCCCTGCAGTTAACCGGAACCAGTAAGCACTATCCATTTAGGGAGAGGCTTATACTGGATAGCTGGTTAACCTTTCACATCCCTACTTAATAGGCAAAACTTCAACTGAATGCATGGCCTCTTTCAATATGGGCATGATTTTCCTCTTAATTCTTTCATCAGATTACAGACATCTCTTGGATTGGTGTCACAGAAAGTCTTGTCTGTTCATCTCACCTCAAAAAGAGATAGTAGAACTGGGAAAAGTTCAAAGAAAGGCAAAGATGATCAAGAGTATGCAATAGCTTCCATATGAGGAGACACCAAAAAAATTAGGGCTGTTCATCTTAAACCCTTCCCCCCCCAAAAGAAACCAAAAAAACCATGACTGTATAGAAGTTTATGAAAATCATGAATGGTGTGGAAAAAGTGAAGAGAGAAGAGTCATTTATCCCTTCCACAATATAAAAACAGAGGCCCCCTGATGAAATTAATAATGAATGCAAACAAGAGGTAATACTTTTTCACACAATACATGGTTAATCAGTGTAACTCACCGCACTGAGGATGTTCTGGAGGCCAAACATATAACTGGGTTAAAAAAAAAAAAGCTAGATAAATTCATTGAATGGTTCCTCACTGGATATGAGCCAAAATTAATCTGGCTTAACCTCTGCCAGAAGCCAGGAGGGGGAAGACCGGGATTGTGTTCTCTCAAAATTGCACTCCCTCAAACTCAGGTACTGGGCACTGCTAGAGACAGAATACTGTGCCAGATGGACTATTGGGTTGACTTTGTAGGGCAGTTCTTATGTACTACAAAACTGATCTCTTTCTCCAACCGACTTGGTGCTAAATGCAAGCGTATCCAAGGACAAACTGCCTATTAAGCTTTAACCACACTTTGTGATATGGTGCTGAATAAAGTTTGTCTTTGGCCATACTTGTGGCTAAACATGTTTAACACTCATTCAGCTGCATCTGTTGATGGCAATGGGTATTTTATTTTTGCAGTGCAGAAAAGCCCAGAGTATCAACTCCTACATGATGTGTGAACAACATTAAATGCTTCTGTACGACTCTGTAGAAACTGAATATTGTAGTACATAGAACAAAGATATTAAATTACATGGATATGTATACCACATTGTACATCAGACTTTTCTGCAGCATGCCTAAGTACACTGAAAAAATTCCTGAATGTGTGTCCTACTCAAATTAATGGTAAGAATCAAGTGCTACCTGGCAACAATTAGGTTAATTTTTTTGATTACTCCCACCCAACTTTACAAAAAAAATCTCTATTTTTTCCCACCTTTGCTAACAACTAGAGTTTCAGGATGATCCATTGTTTAATAAACACTACATGCTCTATTGCAGGACCAACCACTATTAGACAAAGCAAGAAAAAATAGATAAGTTTTTTAAAGAAGGATTTTGGGACTTGATTACTTTCTGGACAAAGGGCCCAAGTTTGTAAATAAATTTGTACATTTCATAAAACTGCTTTAAGAATGGTGATTATGCTAGAAAAATATATTTGCATGCTTGTCTAAGTGTAAATAGAATACAAGACTGAGAAGCAAGGCTTTATCTGATGTACTTATTTTGGCCCTATCACCATGGTATTTGAGCACTCCACAATCCTTTATGCATTTATTCTCAACACACCTGTGAGGTAGGGAAGTACAATTATCCTCATTTTACACGTGAGGAACAGAGGCATGGAGTGGAGACACTAATCATATGTCTAGACTACGCAGAATTTTTGAAAGAGGATATGCAAATTCTTCCAAAGTAGTCTGGATGGGGTTTCGAGGGGGAAACCCTTTCAAAAAAACCCCGCTCTTCCTTTAAAAAGGAGGTTTATGCAGTTTTTTTTGGAAAAAGGGATTTTTTCCCGGAAAAACACCCACGTCCAGACTACTTGCACTTTCAAAAGATCCTCCTTTCAAAGTGAGATAGGAAGAAGATATGCAAATTCCCACAGAATTTGCATATCCTCTTTCGAACCCCCCCCGTAGTTTAGACGTGCCCTAAGTGACTTGCCCAAGGTCACAGAGGAAACAGGGTACTGAAGCTAGGTCTTCAGAGTTAACTACAGGACCATTCTTCCTTTCATGTCATGCCTGTGCTTCACTTCTTCTAATACACTTTTATTCTTTTAAGATGTATAAATATATGCTCCAGAAAGCTGTAAAAAAGCTTCACACACCCATCTTTATAGATAAGTAGAGCGAAATGGCTACCAATCTGCACATTGGTTTATCTAAATGAAAATCATGCCCCAAACTGTATACTTTTATAAAAAATATATAGCTGTTGTTTTTCCTTAATTCGATTAATAAAAAGAGGTTGCTTATACAGCATATATATGAAATTCTTTTATTCCTGGTAAAAATAATTAGGAAAATTAATAAGCAGTACCAAAATGAAAGGGGGGGGGGGGAGAGGGAATTTTCCATTGTATTTGAGGCATAGTTCGGCAAAAAGTATACCTACCAACCAACACCCCACAATTACACTTAGTGCACAAGTTAAGATGTTTAAAGGCAAATATGTTTAGCTTTGATGATGATTAAAACAAACTGCAGTTGTTCACACTGGAAAAAAAAAGAAAACAGAATCCTTGGGAATTTGTGATGAGATTTCAGAAACTACCAATTAATTTCAAAGCAAGATGAACAAAGTGAGTTATAATTGATCTTTTTTAATGAACTGCTACTCCAAGAGAATGGAAACAGAATTGGGTGACTAGCCTCAACACCAAAGTGTCTGACTAGCACCTAGAAGAGAATCTGTTTTACAGACCACTGAATGTGTAAGCTGCAATTAAAACCAATGGGTGGCATTCTTGAAGTTAATAGATAAAGATCCATTGAAGGCTTTAATTCTACTGTTAGTCAATTTTCTCTCTCTTCCTCCATGATCCATTTAAGCAAATTACAAATGCAAGAATGAATGTAGAAAACAGCATTACAAGTAAGTGACAGATACAAGTTATTATATAGTGTTTTTTTGAAAATATCACTCCCATGCAGAGCCTTATTATTTCACACACTAAGTTACAACAGAAGAAAAATACAGAAGAAATAAAATGGCGAACAGCTAAAAATAAAATAATGGCAAACCACTCTCAATTTACTATGCATCACAGCAAAACTTGTCTCACAAAAATAGAATATTCTATCAATACATACAATAATTTGTTTACGCCAACAAAATGCAAAAGTTCTTCCAACCAAAAACTACCTTTAATTAGAAATATCTAAAAGAGGTGAACCAAATAATGCTTTCAAACAGGAAAAATATGAAGAAGTCTACTAGAATTAGTCCAGGCTGCTAGTCTTGTGCTGAATCCTCTAGCTATACCATACAGATACCACACGTACTTGAAGAAAAAGTATCTTAGATACAGTTTTAAAAGCCTAGGGGGCAAAAAGGGAGTTACACTGACAACACCAAAAAGGAAACAATTCAGGCAAATTACTATTGTCAGACTCAAATGAAAGTGAGAATGTGAAGACTGGAAAGGAACAGTGGGTAAGGCAAACATTCATTGGAAGGTCTCAGAGGGTTAGCCATGTAAACGACGAGTAGTCCTGTGGCACCTTATAGAGTAACAAACATATTAGATCATGAGCTTTCATCTGATGAAGTGGGTTTTACCTACGAAAGCTCATGGACTACTTGTTATTCATTGGAAAAAATGATGGAGGGAAACAGTGGACAGGCTGAACTTCATATATTCCAGCAGGAAAGTGTGGGCCTTTGCTTCGTCATCTGGAAGCAGCTGTGCCACCAAAACTATGACCACCAGCGGTAAACTGCCAACCAAGTTGCTTCCCATCTCCTCAGAACATCAAAGACATCACCAGACAAAGACAGCAGGTGAGAGATCGAAAGGGAGCACACCCAGAACTTCCAACGATGCCCAGAATCCAGCATTTTCTCCATATACAGAAGAAGAAATTAAAATAGCATTAGCGTCTACAAAGAACAAGAAAGCCGCTGGCACAGATGGAATATTCCCCGAGTTTCTGAAGAACTTAGGAACGAAAGGGAGGAACTGGTTGGCTACGCTCTTCACGTCTATCCACCAAACAAGCTGCCTCCCTACAGAATGGAAGCAAGCAAGGTGATTGTAATTCTTAAGAATGGAAAACCACCAGATAGTGCCTCAAGCTACAGACCAATAGTGCTCCTTTCTGCTACCAGCAAAGTGATGGAGCGAGCACTGTTGGATCATTTGTCTGCCACCACAGAGGCTGGGTTATTAAAAGATCAAGCTGGTTTTAGGCCAGGCAGAAGTACGTGCAACCAGTGCTGGCCCTCATAACCACAACTGAAGCTGGTTACCAGGCAAAAATGAAGACTGGCATAGCTCTTGTTGATGTATCAGCTGCATACGACACTGTGTGGTGCAAGGGACTACTATGCAAACTATCGAGGTTGATTCAGTGCCGGCTGACACGTCAGCTATTGACAGCAATGCTTGGCGACCGCCGGTTTCATGTGCACCTCAATAATAGCATTAGTAGAACCAGAACACTGAATAACGGTCTCCCTCAGGTCTCCATACTGGCACCATCGTTATTTAACATCTATCTTAGTGACAGCCCAAAAACTGGCTCTGCAATGTTTATCTACGCAGATGATATCGCACTGGCTGCACAATAGCAATATTTCAAAACTGTCAGCCAGACACTAACATCCAATCTATTGACCATATCCAACTACCTACAGAAGTGGCAGCTCAAACTGAATCCAGACAAAACTGTGGTCACAGCTTTTCATCTAGACAACCGTAATGCCACTGTAAAACTTGATGTTGATTTCTGTGAAAAAAAAGATTGCTTACGAGCTTCATCCCAAATACCTAGGTGTAACACTTGATCGTACACTCTCCTTCCAACACCATCTGGAACAAACAAAGAAACTAAAGCCAAGGATCAACCTTCTAAGAAACTCGCTGCAACCAGTTGGGGAGCTGGAGCACATACCTTGAGGACCTGAGCAATAGCCCCGGTGTATTCTGTTGCTGAATATTGCTCTCCTGTGTGGTCAGAAAGTGCCCACACAAAGCTAGTCGACACTCATCTGAATAGCGCCATGTGAGTGATAACAGGAACTTTAAAGCCCACTGCCATAGAATGGTTACCGCTGCTGGCAAACATCGTCCCACCAAGCATTCGTCGATGGGAGCAGGAATGCAGACTATACCAACGTATCAACCGCAGCAGCCAACCTCTTCCCATCCAGAAACACTTTGATCAGCCACCAACATTGCATCTAAAATCCTGTAAGCCTCTCCGGCAGCAAGCGAAGGAAATCACAGCCAATGTCAAGGAACTATGGCGAGCTGAATGACAGCAAGTAGACATCCCAAACAAACATCTTGTGTCGGATCCCACCACCGAGCAGAAAGGCTTCGATTTTCCCTGATGACAGTGGTGTGTCCTAAACTGGCTTAGGACTGGTCAGGGCAGGTGCAGTTATCTACTGCATAAGTGGAATTTGTTGCCATCTCCACTTTGTGATTGTGGCAGTCCGCAAACTATGCGTCACATTGTTGCGGAATGCCCAACATGAATATTCACTGGCTCATTGGAGGATATGCACAATCTAACCAGAGACGCTGTTCACTGGCTGGACAGCTTGGATGCCCAACTTTGACAAAGAAAGATAGCATTGAACATGACATTCGAAAGAAGAAGATTAGAAAAAATCTTCAGAAAGGGAAAAATTGTGCAACTGTTCAACAGATTACAGTATTGACTCAAGGGCAAAATACAAGGATAAATGCATGAAACCAAGTATTTTGCTATATTATATTTCCAGTTCTTATTTGTATCTATTTTCTGAATTTTGGTTACTTAGTGTCTTAACATTTTAGACAGGCTGTTCATTTTTAAACACAGCCTTTTGATGGTTACTTGATTACTAATGAAGCAACTGTGTAGTAAAATCAGAATATAAACAATCTATTTTTTGCAACATATTTTCTCATGCTGTGTGCAACCATCCCCAAAAAAGCAGTTGTGTTATAAGCAGTAAGAAATATAAACCACAAAGCGTTAAAGGCTGTGATTTATGCAAACAAAAGAATACTTTAAATCTACTCTGCTATTTCTTCTCTTCCCAGTGGCTTTTTATTTTTGTTTCTGGCGGGGGGAAGGAAGGGTTTTTCTTAAAAAAAAAAAAAAAAAAAGTTTGTTTTAAAATGGTTTCCTAGGTATACCATAAAAAAACAGGCACTGGCAATAAATAAGAACTAAAATGAAATATGCATATATCATGCTGCGATGCCCCATTTACTCTTCTCACCTATAAGAAAAAACTCAACAAAAAGAAAGAAAACATTGTGTGTATATACACAGGCATACGTATACATATAGAGCTCCCACTCTGTCTTAGGAAGAAACAGCAATTATGAGAATCATTTTGGCACCACACCAAGAACAAATGTCATGCTGAAAAGGGAAAAACAACCATCTGAAAATGTTGTAAGTTATTTAGCTGCATTCTCATTGGCAAACACCAGAGAAAACACTTAGCCCGTATTATGAAATGAGGTGGAATAGCAACCTGAATAGCTGCTGTTAACAACAACTCTGTACAGTAATGGCTGTAAACCCTGAAGTAAATTTAACTGGACTCCTGGGTATGAGAGACTGTATTTTTGAAAAAAGATATTACATGAGAAATCTGAGTATCTCACATCTGCAAAATGGAGATGTTTTGAATGTGCATATTCCCTCCTGCACTCCAAACCCCAGTAAATATATATGCATTAAAATTAAACCAAACTTTCTTCTATAAAGCAGTACCAGCACAACATAAAATGGTATTACTCAGTGATCACCCATTAAAGTCTTTATGACCAATATTCACAAGTAGATAATTGTTATATTATTACAGTAACAATTAGACAAAAGGCAAAATGGTGAATAATTTAATAACACCCGTTCTTGCACAACTTTTTTACCCAAGGGGAAAATTACCCAGTATTATGAAAATGTACCAGAAGCTGGCTCATATTAGTAGCCCTGTATGTTAATGAACAGAAACATTTATTTTCACATGCTTGAAAGGAAATTCAAGTGATTTCAAGTAATTGCAGCTTGAGCTACTGTCAATCAGAGGCAGGAGAGCAATGCCCTATCCCCTGAAGGTCCTTCCAATCAAGATAACTTCACAGCCAGGATAATTCAAACCAATTTCCCTAAATTACATGTTGTTTTCCCCTCAAAGTATAATTAACACAATGTCTCCTACTGCAGAAAATGGGAAGTTACCTGAATAAAAGAAACTCAAATCCTTGGATGTTAATTTCTATTTTTATTCTGGAGAGTCCACTTGTCTTCAAAGTGGGCCAGATCTGCAGATTTTATTACTCAAAGAAAGGAAATTTTCAGATAAACGGGAATAAATGTTCCTATTCTTCATTGTGTGAAGCTTCACATATCCATTGCGATGGAATTTTTAAAACCGTTTACTTCTTAGGTGGGAAGCAAGATGATCCCTTAAGGTCATGCTCTAAGACTATGAGAGGCTGGAATAAAGGTTGTTACCTTAAGAAATCATTTCTATGCTACGATTTGTGCACTTTCTTTAGTATGCTAATAACATTTTACTATGGAAACTGGACTTTGCTTGGACACTTATATGTAGAGATTAGGACCCTACTAGAAGAATTCAAGACTATGTTCCACTTTAACATGGTGATTACACTAAGGACTTTGCATTAATCAATAGCATACAATTCTATTGGTTGACTTTAAGGTCCATGACAATGACAGTTAGCTTCAGAATGGAGACTTGGATAAGGTATCTGGGCCTAGACAGCATTTCTTTTTTCTTCAGTAGCAGGTCTATTCTAAGAGACAGCCATTGGAAGGCCCAGACTTCCAATGAAGTTAGCCATACTTGAGAGCCATATCCTTCACATCCAGAAAAAGGCTGAAAACAGTATTACTTATGCTCTCTCCTTCATATGCTTATCCTTAGCACCGCTCCAGGGCCTAGTGATTCAAAAGGGTCCAAGGCTCCTGGCTGCTGCTACGGTGGAGCCCTGTGAAGTGTTAAGGGTTGGCTGGGGAGGAAGCCTGAGCAGAGCTGAAGCATGACTGTCCCCAGCCCTTCCGTCCCACATGAGCACCCACCCCTATCTTGCTCAGGGGCCTGGAAATTCTGTTGGCCTACCCGGATGGGGTCACAGGTCTGACAGGACAAATTTGGCCTCCAAGACTTTGCTACCTGCCCTCAAATGTGTCCAAATCTGCTCCACAAATGTCATGCCAAGGAACTACCATCTTGATTTACAGTGCAAAGACATGGTATGCAGAGGCTTCCATTTTGTAAAACTGACATTGGTTGAGCAGGACACGGGCTGCGCAGATACTGTTTTGCTATTTGCATCATCCAGCTGAGCAAACATTCAAGTCTGTCTGTGGGTAGCAGTCTTATCAACAGAGCAACTTCTCTGCCTGAAATGGTAGGAGCCTGTATTAGCTGTTTCTGAGATTGGAATCTTCAGTGTCTTTTAGGCACCTTAAAGAAGATGTGGGCTTTTCCCTTATGCCACCCTGAATACTCTGTCGGTACTTGTGATGGGGTTGACAAAGCCCTGAGGCCCCACTGCTGAAGGCCTTGTGGTCCCGCTATACCCCACCCCAGAAAGATAATAGAAGGTTCTCCACTTAGGCTAGAGTAACTGTAGGAGAAGTGGCCAATTAGGGGCCAGGAAGGCCATATAATAGGAGCTGCAGGACTAGAGTAAGTCAGTTCCTCTGGAGATCTCAAGATGTGTAGATCAGATGATTGGTTGGCTGAGAGATTGACAGCACTGTGGATAGCTTTGTGGGGAGAGCTTATTGGACACTGCTGGGCTATGTTGGGACTCTGAGAAAGCCCTGAGGTAAGGACAAGGACAGTGCCTCCAAGAGGGAAAGCCCTGGGGGCATCACTCTCTGTCAGAGTGGGGAACAGACTAAGGGGACAGATTCAGAGGGAGATAGGTACCGAGATAGGCCCCTGGTAAATGTGTATCCTGGAAGGAGTTTGTGTACTTCGCACACCGGGTGTGTGACAGGGCCAGAGAGCTAAATTGCCAAAGAGGTTTTTAAACAGAAGGGCGTGCAAGCACACACTTGGCCAGAGGAGGCACTCATGAGAGGTGAGTGTGTCACCCCATTACAGTACTTGATAAAGAATCAACCTATGCCACTGATCTGAGTTGTAAATTCCTGGCTGACCACATTCCCACAAAGGTAATGGCTGGGAATCTCAACCAGATAGAGGAACAGTTTTGCTTTACTTTTCCCCTGATTTGGACATGACAAATTACGACTGGGTACAAAACCCCTTTCAGTGCAAGCCTGATCCACAGATTTGCCAGCAGCTGAAATCAAAATGCTTGTCCAAATTTTCTGAGATCAAATCTTGCGAGGGACACATACTAAGCTTTCTTTCTTGTAGTTCTGGTTCACTGTCAAGAATGAATATTCTGCACACTCAACATGTGCCTTGAAACTGATGGTGCCATTTGCGAGCACATATTTGTGTGAAATTGGATTCAGCACACAGTCTCAGTATCTATCTACTGTTGATGTCACATTGTAAATTAGATGAGCAATTTCTATTACAGCATGGGACACAAAAGCTGATTCACAGTACACAAGCCCATTAGAGAGCATTACATGACATTCAATGCATAGATTCACTGGCTGCTGTATTGCTGTCTGGGGTAACAAAGTCTCAAAATGCAGTAATGCAGATGAAAAGTTTGGGAATTCTCAATCTATGACCTTGAAGGGTCTTGTGCCATGGGATTCCTGTCTCTCAGACTTATTCTCCTGGAAGACACAATTGGGAAGCATATTTCATGCCAATCAGAAAGGAAAAAACTTCAAGGATCTCTGGCTTGTTACTTTCAGAATGCCATATGCTGTTGCTAAAATTCCACCTCAAAGCATAGAATCAAATGAAGTAAAAATCTTAAATGAATCAAACTGTACCATAGAATCTCTATGGATAGTAATTCCATGCTCTAATAATAAGAATATAGGAGCAAGGATATACTAATGACCACCCTAGCTGGATAGTGACTGTGAAATGCTCATACATATTATGGAGGCTTTTATTGACTTTTTTATTTTAGTAATCAGGGATTTCAACTATCCCGTATTGACTGGGTACATGTAACCTCTGGGTGGGATGCAGATATAAAAGGTTTTTGACACCTTAAATGACTGTTGCTTGGAGCAGCTAGCCCTGAAACCCCCAAAAAGAGGAGGCAATTCTTAGACGTAGTCTTAAGTGTAGCACAGGATGTGGTCCAGGAGGACTGCTTGGTAATAGTGACCATAACATAATTAAATTTAAACATCTCTGTGGCAGGGGAAATACCACAGCAGTTCAACACTGCAGCATTTTAATTTAAAAAATGAGGTTAGTTAAGCAGAAATTAAAAGGTACAGTGACAAAAGTGAAATCTCTGCAAGCTGCATGGAATCTTTTGAAGACACCATAAGAGAGGCTCAAACTTAAATGTGTACCCCAAATAAAAACAATAAGAGAACCAAAAAAAGTGCCACTGTGGCTAAACAAAAAAGTAAAGGAAGCAGTAGGAAGCAAAAAGAAATCCTTTAAAACTGGAAGGTAAACCCAAGTCAGGAAAATAGAAAGGAGCATAAATGCTGGCAAATAAAGTGTAAAAATATAATTAGGGAGGCCAAAAAAGAATATGAACAGCTAAGCAAGGCTCAAAAAATTGCTACTACTTTAAGTATATCAGAAGCAGGAAGCATGCTAAACGACCAGTGGAGCCATTGAACAATAGAGATACTAAAGGAGCACTCAAGCACAATAAGGCCATTGCAGAGAAACGGAATGAATTCTTTGCATAAGTCTTGATGGCTGAGGATGAGAGATAGATTCCCAAACCTGAGCCATTCTTTTTAGGTGACAAACCCGAGGAACTATCCCAAATTGAGGTGTCATTAGAGGAGGTTTTGGGACAAATTGATAAAATAGTAGTAATCACCAGGACCAGATGGTATTTACCCAAAGGACACAAAAAGTAAGTATGAACAGAATGGAGAGAGGCAAAATGGCAGTGTCCTCCAACATATTCATAAATGATCAGAAAAAGGGGTAAAAGATGAGGCGGCAAAATTTTGCAGATGATGTAAACTGAGAAAAGTCACAAAAAAGGTCTCTCAAAACTGGGTGAGGAGGCAACAAAATGGCAGATGAAATTCAATGTTGATATATGCAAAGCAATGCACATTGGAAAACAATCTCTACTATCCATTTAAAGTGATGGGGTCTAAATTAGCAGTTATTGCTCAAAAATCTTAGAATCATTGTGTATAGTTCTCTGAAAACATCTAATGTGCAGTGGCAGTCAAAAAAGCAAACAATGTTGGGAATCCTTAAGAAAGGAATGCATAATAAGAAAGAAAATATCTTATTGTCTCTATATAAATCCATATTACACCACTGTCTTGAACACTGCATGGATGTGGTTGCTCCATCCTAAGAGATATATTTGAATTGGGAAAGGTTCAGAAAAAGAAAAACAAAAACGATTAGAGGTATGGAATGACTTCTGTATGAGGAGATTAAGACGACTAGGACTTTTCAGTTTGGAAAAAAGACAACGGGGGGAGAGAGGAGATATGATAGAGGTCTATAAAATCATGACTACTGTGGAGAAAGCAAATAAGGAAGTGCTATTTACTCCTTACTATAACATAAGAATGAGGAGTCACCAAATGAAATCAATAGGCAGCAGGTTCAAAGTAAATAAAAATATGTATTTCTTCATACAATACACAACCTTTAGAACTCTTTGCCAGAGGATGTTTTGAAGGCCCAGACTATTAACAGGTTCATAAAAAGAACTAGATAAATTCATGGAGGTTACGTTCATCAATGGCTACTAGCCAGATTGGGCAGGGATGGTGTCTCTCACTTCTGTTTGCCAGAAGCTGAGAAAGAGCGACAGGGAATGGATCACTTGTCGACTACCTGTTCTGTTCATTCCCTCAGGTGCAACTGGCATTGGGCACTGTTGAAAGACAGGATACTAGGATTGACAGTCCTTTGCTCTGACATAATATGGCCAGTCTAGTGTTCTTATGACTATTTACAGCCTGAATAATTAAGAGCAGTGCATATTCCAATATATTATTCTCTGTGGACAGGGTTTCAAATCATTTGGTGTACTGGGGACATCGCAGAAGTGGACTGGAAATATCTTGGTGCACCAGAGCATAGAAACAAACAAAAACCTGCTGTTCTCCTAGGGATAACCGGTAATAATGCAACAGACTCCATTCTCTTCCTTAGCAGGACATTATCCCTATAGTCTCTCTAAGATAATTTTCTTCATCTTTTCTTTTTCACAAGTGAGTGTCTCTCTTGCCAGATTTGCTTCCCTGCATATTCTTCCAGATTTAAATGAAGTAAGGTTAAACAGCAGCCCACACAAGACCAAAACAGAAATATTCAGATCTGGAAAAGGTAATCAGAACCCGCTTTGGAAGATCCTAGAGTCTAGGCTCCAGCCTGAACCTGAAAGTTTACACTACAACTGAATAGCCCCTTAGGCTGAATCCCACAAAAGCGAGTCAGTTGGCATAGACACCTATGGCTGGCCTAACTGCAGTATCTAAATATCCAGAGTGTCACAGCTAAACACAAGATCTAACACATAAATAAACCATAAGCAGTTAGCATATATTCTAAGGGACCTTTCAAGGTGAAGTGTATTTAGTTGTGATACCGAGTGCCTTTTCTAGCCCTGAAAAACTCTCTCTCAAAAGCTTCTCTCTCTCTCTCATGGAAAGAAGTTGGCCCAACAAAAGATATTACCTCACCCACCTTGTCTCTTTAAGGTCTTTTATTGTAATCTTTACCTAATGCTTCTGATTTTGACTCTCCTCAAGGGAATCCCATCCTAGAAGTAATTTGGATGGTACGATCATAAAATCAGGACTAAGATGCATTACAGAGTGATGGTGAAAAACATACAGGTGCTGTATGGCATTATCCTGGATTCAGGTCAGGGCTTATACTCCTTCACTTTTCTCCTGCATGTAGTAGTCAGGAAATAAAAATGTTTCTTACCAATTACTGAAATGCCGAGATGAAGGCAAGTCCTTCTGAAGTCACTCAGAAAAGAAAGGAACTGACCATTGTAATGTACAACCCACTAGTCTATAGCAATCTCCCTGAAACTTCAGACATTGAAGAACCTTTCTATGCATTAACTACAGTTTATGTCCCCCGCCCCAACGTCCCTATAAAACAGAAAGATTAATAGTTTACAATGAGTTTAAATTTAAATTCAAACTTAGTAGTGCAATAGTGCAATGTCAGTATACTTTCATGCCACCTGATTTTTCAAAAGTTTCACTGTAAGTTACCTCAATTAGATATCTTTTTCAGAAACCATTTAACAAAATTAAGACATTGGACCAGGTAATTGGTTTGGTGGTTAAGGGGAATGCTGTAGTATATGTGGACTTCAGCAAGCCTTGACACAGTCCAACATGACTTTCTCATAGATAAGCTAGAGAAATGTAAGGCTTGGCAGAATTACCATGAAGTGGCCACATAATAGGTTAAACAACTGCAAAAAGTAACAACAAATCCATAAATAATTTGGCTAATAACTACAGACAGAATTTCCTGAAATACTTATTTGAAGGAAACAGAAATAAAACAGACAACCCAAAACCAATAAGATTGTAGAACTGACTCATTCCAATACCATTAGGGATATGAAAGGTTAACTGGTAAGCCTCACCCACTAAGGGTGAGGCTTACCGGTTATGGTTAACCGATGGGGGCTGGAGTAGAGGGCCTGGAGCAGCTCATGTCTGCGGCTGGCCTGGCCCAGTGTGTCATGAGCAGGGGGCGCTGAGGGCCAGCAGGCTCTCCCTGCTGCATGGAGGGGGAGGGGAGAAGGGGTGGACTCCAGCCCAGGCCGGAGCAGTCCCCCCCATTTAATTAGTTAACAGATTAAGCCTTATGTTTAACCGCTTAACTAATTGAACAGGATTTTACATCCCTAAATACCATGGCAGATCCACATTTTCCCAATATTTCTTTTTTGAAAGATCTGTGATAAGGTGCTTGCTAAAGTAAAGCCTAAGTGGTTTACATTGATGGAGTTAAATTTTACGTTGTTTTAATCTGGAAGATACTTTGATGCTGTTTTACAGTCACATGACTTTTTGGGGAGAAAGTGGGAGAAAACTGAAGGTACTACAGATTAAGAGCAACTTCTTATGTACTTAAAATGAAGACAAAAAGTGCACAACATGCCATTTATTAGAAACAGTAATTCAATAAGCAAAAGAATAAAATGGTTGCTTTTTAGGAGCTACTCAAGTTACAAAACATAAAAACTTCCCTTGTATATTCACTATTTTATTTTGCCCATCAATACCAGCTGAATGCTATCACAAACTATGAGAAATTACAGTAGACTTCCGATAATCCGGAACCTTTGGGACCTAGGTGGTGCCAGATTATTGGATATGCCGGACTATCAGGAGGTACTATATATATAGTATATACTGTATATAAAGTGTTTTAACGCTTTTTATTGTACATGCTGTTGTATAAAAAAGCCTCCGCCTGAGCTCACTAGATTTATATACATGGATTTTCTAAAGCTACACCAAACTGTAAGGTCTAAGGTTTTAAACTGCAACTTATTGTGATCCTTGTCAATCTTTGCAATCTGTGTAACTCTCAAATTTACTGTAAACTGCAACTTTGTAATCTTTGTAACATGCAGCCACCTTGCTTGTAAGTTTCCCTAAACTGCATTCTCCCCTGAGTGAATGGAGAGAGAGAGTGAGTGAGAGTGTGTTTGAAGGCTTGGAACAATGGACCACATGGCAATGAGTCATCACAGTCTGGGCATGCTCTCTGCTGGATGAAGGGAAGTCTGGGCTTGCTCCCTGATGACAAGGTAAATGAGTCACAGGAGCCATTCAGACACTATATAAAGAGAAGGAGCACATGTGAGACCTTCTCTCTTTTTCCTTCCACTGATCCTGAGAAGCTCCCCTCCAGTGTCTTTCCTCATGACCAGCTTCTCCAGCCATGATGAGCAAACAGACCCTCCAGGATCCACATGCCTTGGCTCCTTCTGCAACCCATATGTCTGTGTAAGTGTGTGAGTGCCTGAGGACAGGAATGAATGGGTGTGAATGAGTGAGTGAATGAATGGAAGGGTGTGTGTGTGTGAGAGAGTGAGTGAGAGAGAGAGAGTTCTATCTTCTTTAGCTTAAACCCTTGGTGGCTGCTTTCTCCTCTTTAGTTCTACTTAGTGGAAATAAACCCATACTAGTGTAACCCTGGGTGGTCTCCAGTGAGAATATTTTTGGGGTAACACATACAGTATACTGTAATGTGTTAGGGTTTTTTATCCTTTTTTTACCATTTTTATTGTACATACTGTAATACATAAATTTAGTCATAGAATGAAAGAATAAATGTACAGTACAGTACTCACCATTATTGTTGCAAAGCCTTTGAATACAGAAAGCAGAGCATACTCTGTACAGTAGTGTGCAGCACTGGCTAATCAATCACTTAAACTATTAATATAGTAACTTAAAACACTTAATACAGCATTTTATTCACTTAAACACAAAAATTATACATTTCAACAGTAATACAGTCTGTAAATTATTCACCCAACACTGGAGGGTTGGGATGCTGAGCAAACCACAGGCTTGTGGATGTGAGGGTGCAGGAGTTTGGGTTGGGATGTGAGAGGGGCTCAGGGCAGGGAGGTTGGGAGTATGATGGGCTCAGGACACAGATTTGCAGTGTGTGGATGGTGCAGAAGTGTTGTGGCAGAAGACTGAGGATGTGGAGGTGCAGGAGTTTGGGGATGTGAGAGGCTCAGAACAGGGGGTTCCAGTGTATGATAGGCTCAGATTTGGGGTCAGGAGTCAGTACAGGAGTGTTATGATGCGGCGGCCAGATGGGGTGGCTTGGCCCCAATGGGGGGGTCTGTTGGCCAGACTTCATTTTTAAATAAAATACTATGTCAAACACAAAAAGTTTCAGCATTGTCTTTATTTATGAGAAGGCCGGGGAACCCGTTTTGAGTCAGGGGTCACTGACCCACAGAAAAGTCAGTTGGGGCCACACAAGTGAGATGCAAAAAAAATAACTCCTCCAAATCCCAAGCCTCACTAATGTGGCCCCAACTGTGCTGGTGGGAGCAGGGGACATGGCACTGGGGAAAGGCTCTAGTGGGTGCTGGGGCGGGGACAGGGTGTTGGTTGGGGCAGGGTGCCGGGGTGGGAACAGGGTGCCAGAGGGGGGTTGAAGCAGGGGACAGGGTGATGGGGCAGGTGGCAGGCTGCTGGTGGGTGCTGGGGCAGGTGGCAGGCTGCTGGTGGGGGCAGGGAACAGGGTGTTGGTGGGGGCAGGGAACAGGGAGTCCCCGGCACGCATCTCCTCCCAGGACTCCTTCCCTCTTCCCCCCCCACAGGTGAAGGACAGCCGAGCGTGCGCCTCCTCTGGGGACTCCTACCGCCTCCCGCCGCGCAGAGGAGGAAAGTCCGCACGCACCTCTTCCAGGGACTCCTACCGTCTCCACCCCCACAGGGGAAGGATGTCCCCAGCATGCCACAGACCTGGCCTTTCAGGTACCGCGCCAGCTGTTTGGGGGAGGGGGAGCAGACAGCGCACTTCCTGAAACCCCGGAAGTGGCACGCAGCTGCGGGACTTCCGTCCACCCTGCGGGAAGCTGGCACTACCTCCATTGTCGCTGGAAGTAGGTAGTGGGGCTTCTTGGGCGATTGACGGGTTGGTGACCACGGCACTAGGCTCTTGCCATGTTAATGCCGAACTATTGGGAGTGCCATACAATTGGATGCCGGACTACTGGAGTTTTACTGTACTAAAATTAATTATTTTCCTCAACTGGAACAAAAGAAGAAGTTACTAACCTTGTGCGGTAACGATGGTTCTTCGAGATGCATGTCCCGTGGATGCTCCACTGTTGGTGTCGGGCTTGTCCCGGCGCCGCAGATCGGAGATCTTTTCCAACCGTAGTCTGCCGAACCACGCATGCGCAAAGTGCAGCTCGTGGCTTTTCGAGCCGTTTGAGTGCGCACGATCCGGCCCCCGCCAGTTCCTCCTGCCTCTTGATCTGAAAGACATAAAATAGAGAAAACTCCGAAGAGGGCGGGTCATGGAGCACCCACGGGACACGCAGCTCGAAGAACCATAGTTATTGCACAAGGTGAGTAACAACTTCTTCTTCTTCGGGCAGTGTCCCGTGGGTGCTCCACTGTTGGTGAATGTACAGCAATAGCTCATGAATGGAGCAGGGTTCGGAGCTAATGTGCCATAACCGTGGATAACACCGCTGAACCTGGTATTAGGAGATTGGGGATGGCGTAATGTGTAGCGAAGGTTAAGTTCGAAGACTATGTGGTAGCCCTACAAATATCTCTCAATGGGACTCCCTTGAGGAAAGCAGTGGATGTTGCAACAGCCCAAGTCGAGTGGGCTGTCAATGCCGACGGTAGTGGTTTGTTTCGCAAGTTATAACAACTCCTTATACATTGCACAATAATGGAGGAGATGCGTTGTGCGGATAATGGACGGCCCTTAGAACGTTCCGCTATTGATACTAATAGTGAGTCCGCCTTTCGGAAAGGTCTAGTTCTTTCGATATAAAAGGCCAGCACTTGTCTCACATCCAAAGTGTGTAGGTGCGCATGTTCAGGCGAAGGGTGAGGCTTGGGGTGGAAGATAGGCAAGACTATAGGATCATTGATGTGAAAACGGTAGTTCACCTTGGGGAGAAAACGTGATTGTGGTCTCAATATCACCCCTTGGTGGGTGAATATCGGATAGGGAGGTGAGGCTGATAGAGCAGCTAGCTTGCCAACTCTCCTTGCGGAGGTAATCGCCAGCAAGAAAACGACCTTCATGGATAGGTTATGAAGGTTGCACGTTGCTAAGGGTTCGAAAGGTTTACCCATCAAAGCATTGAGGACCATTTCAAGATCCCAAGGGTCCGCAGGTTGAGTATGGTGTGGATACAAGTTGGTCATTCCTTTCAAGAACCGTTTCATTATCGGATGGGAGAATATTGAGTATCCCTTGACAGGTTGGTGAAAGGCGGTTATTGTGGCTACGTGTACTTTAATGGAGGCGCAGGCAAGGCCGGAATTTTTGATGTGCACCAGGTAGTCTAGGATGCTCTGTATGGGTGCAGAAGTTGGATCCAGACCCATTTGGAAGCACCAGGATGAGAAGCAAGACCACTTTGAAAGGTAAGTAGTTCACGTGGATGATTTTCTACTGTTTAGCAATATGTGTTTGACGGATTGTGAGCATGCTATTTCTGACTGTTGGAACCAACTAGGTACCATGCCGTCAGTGCGAGATGATTGATCTGTGGATGGAGCAGGAAGCGGTGATTCTGCGAAAGCAGATCGTGTCGTATCGGTAAAGGATATGGAGGACGTATCAACATACGATGGAAGTAAGGATACCACGTCTGCCGTGGCCAAGAAGGGTCTATTAGGATCACTGTGGCTCCGTCCCGAATAATTTTCTCCACGACCTTGGGTATTAGAGGTGTGTGGGGGGGGACGCGTATAATAGGTGACTATTCCAGTTGTAGAGGAAAGCGTCCCCTTTTGAATCTTGTCCAATTCCCGCTCTCGAGCAATATTGAAGACACTTCACATTGCGGTGAGTAGCAAATAGGTCTACTGACAGAAATCCCCAGCGGTGAAATATCGCAGAAAGCACCTTGGGATGCAACTCCCACTCGTGGTTGAGAGAAAAATGTCTGCTCAGGGCATCAGCTGTGACATTGTGCTAGCCCGGGAGATATTCTGCGATTAGA
This sequence comes from Rafetus swinhoei, assembly GCA_019425775.1. Lineage (NCBI taxonomy): Eukaryota > Metazoa > Chordata > Testudines > Trionychidae > Rafetus > Rafetus swinhoei. The sequence continues at coordinate 101,737,842 of CM033424.1, read as the reverse complement.
GAAACATTGTGACGGTTGCACAGATTCCATAGACGTACTGCCTCTGCGCACAAGGAGTGGGCTCTGGCTCCACCCTGTTTGTTTATATAATAAACGGTCGTCATATTGTCGGTGAGGATTCGTGTGACTTGTCCTCGAATAATGGGAAGGAAATGTTGGCAGGCATTGTACGCTGCCCTGAGTTCGAGGAAGTTGATGTACCTCAATGATTCGTCGGGAGTCCATAGGCCTTGTACTTGCTCATGCCCAAGGTGAGCGCCCCATCTAATGAGTGACGCATCGGTTGTAAGCTGTACTGACGGCTGTGGGCGATGAAAAGGTACACCCGACGTTAGATTGTCCGGAACGGTCCACTAAGCTAGTGATGCTTTGACGTGGGTAGGAATTGTTACTGCCGTGTGTACGTCGCGAACATTTGGGGGGCAGACCGTTGCCATCCAGCGTTGAAGGGAGCGGAAACGTAACCTTGCGTGTTTGATGACGTATGTCGTGGAAGCCATATGTCCCATAAGTTATAGACACCATAGTATGGGAACCATTGGGCTGATTAGCCAAATCTGAATCAAATCCTGTATCGTCTGGAACCTTGCTGTCGGCAAGAAAGCTCGCTCGCGTGTAGAGTCGAGATGAGCCCCGATGAATTGTATTGATTGGTGTGGTTCCAAGGACGGCTTGGGAATACTGAGAATAAGACCCAGCTCTTCGAAGATTATGCGGGTGGTGTCTGTGGCGTGGCATGCTTCCTCCAATGACTGAGCTCTGATTAGGCAGTCGTCGAGGTACGGAAAAATCATCACATGCTGACAACGAAGACAGGCAGTCACTATGGCAAGGGTCCTGGAGAAAACCCATGGAGCTAACAAGAGACCGAACGGCAGGACCTTGTACTGGAAATGGTCTGCACCGATTTGAAAGTGTAAGAATCTCCTGTGTGCCGGATGAATAGCAATGTGAAAATATGCGTCCTGGAGATCGAGGGACGTGAACCAGTCCCCGTTCTGAAGTGCTGGGATGATTGTAGCCAGGGTAACCATTCGAAATCGTTGTTTTTGCAGGTAACGATTGAGAGCACAGAGATCCAATATTGGTCTCCATCCCCCTGATTTCTTTTCCATTATGAAATACCGGGAATAAAACCCTCTGCCCCTGAATTCGTTCGGTACAGGTTCTATCGCACCAATGGTGAGTAGACGAGTAACCTCTTGCCTGAGCAAGGACTCGTGAGATGGGTTCCTGAAAAGGGACAGGGCACGGGAGGAGGGAGGAGGCAACGACATGAAATGAATGGTATAACCGAGTTGAATTCTTTGAAGGACCCATTCGTCGTTGGTGATGTAGACCCATCGATGGAGATATGGTCTCAAGCGATGGTGGAAGATTGCCTTTGTAGCACTCAGATCGGTAATAGCGGGAATGGTTCTCAGTCCCTCGACGGGAGTGTCAAACCTGCTGTCTGTTACTCTGTTGGGTAGACGCTTTAGGTGGAGGGCGCCTTTGTTGTTGGCGTTGCCTACCCCTTTGTTGCTCATGTGGCCTGTATGGAGGAGGCTGCCGAAGAAGGGGTCTTTGCCTTTCATAAGGATTGTATCGTTTGCAGCAGTACGGTGGTGTGTACATGCCCAACATTTTTAAAGCAGTCCTAGAATCTTTTCCCGAGTGGAGGAGTTGATCCGTCTTATCGGAAAAAAGATTCTGCCTGTCGAATGGTAGATCCTCTACTTTTGACAAAAGATCCTTCGGGGCAGACGACTGTTGCAGCCAGGATGCCCTGCGCATCACTACCGATGTCGCTGTCGTGTGTGCTGCGGTGTCGGCCATATCCAGAGCAATATGTAAAGCCGTTCTGGAAGCTGTGTATCCTTCCTGTATTACTGCCTTTAAGATGTCCCGTTTTGTGTCTGGTAGGTGCTCAAGTAGCGGCACTAATTTGGCATAATTGTCGAAATTGTGATTTGCCAACAATGCTGAATAGTTGGCCATGCGAAGAGTAAGTGTTGCCGAGGAATATACTTTGCGGCCAAATAAGTCAAGGCGCTTACTGTCCTTGTCTGCAACAGTAGGCTTATGTTGGGGCATCTTCGCTTTTTGTTGTACAGCATTCACAACCAACAAATTGGGCTGTGGGTGAGTAAAAAGAAACTCCATCCCTTTGGCGGGAACGAAGTACTTTTTATCCGTCTTTTTATTTGTGGGTGGGGCGGAAGCAGGCAGCTGCCAAATATCATCAGCTATCTCCAGAATAGCTTCATCCAATGGCAGGGAGATTTTGGCCTGGTGAGACTGCTTGATGTTACGGAGGAGATGGTGGTGTTTTTGCTGAACATCCCCCACCTGCACCTTTTGGCTCTCTGCCACTTTTAAAAAGCTCCTGAAATTGATGGAGATCGTCCGAAGGTGAAGTGTCCCCTTGAAAAACTGTGTCGTTTGGGGACGAGGAGGATTGGTCCGTAGGTGACCTATCGGGTTCAGGCTCTCGAGTGGAAAGAGATTTCTGTATAACCCGGGTGTGCGATGGAGACCCTGAGGGAGTTGGTGGTCTTGAAGATGGGGAAGGGTTAGGGTGTTCCCTCGTGATAGAGGAGTGGGAGCGTGTATGAGGCGACCAATGATGTTGTGATGGCGACCTCTGGTGATGGCATGGTGATGATGAATGTCGGTACTGTCTGTAATCATCAGAGTGGGTCGAGAGTGTGGGTGATCTGGAAGACCGTGACCTTTCTCTATAGTAGGTGGTATAGCTGGATGACCAGTGATCATGATGGTAGTGATGTCTTGGTTGTGGAGAAGTATGGCGGTTACTCGAGTATCTGGAGTATGCTGGAGATGGTGATCGTAGCTCAGGTGAGAATTCTGGGCTTGGTGATAGCGATGGCAGTTTCCTGGTCTTATGTCGAGTAGGTAATGCCAGCAGCTGCTCCAGTGGAGAGGAAGTTGGAGTGGAGAGTACTGTATGAGGAAAGAACTGCACTGGCACTGAGGAGGACGGTACCGCGGTGCCCTCTGGTACTGAGGGGCGTGCCAGAGGGACGACTGTTACTAGGGAACGTCTCGGTACTGGCGATCGTGTCAGTGCCGGCGTGCGTTTAGAGGAAGAGGATCGTCTCAAAGGCAAGGGACGCCTTGGTGCTGGAGAGTGTGTTTATGGAGAGGAGCACCTGTGCGTCGGCGATCGGCCTGATGCAGAAGGGCGACTCGGTGCCGCCGAGCGCCTCGATGGGGAGAAGCGTCTCAGCGCCGGTGAACGCCTCACCGGTGATTGATGCCTCGGAGTACAAAGGAGGCGAAAGATTCCTTGGTGTTAGCGATAGACTCGGCACCGGGAAGGTTATGGGCGACGAAGGGCGCTCAGACGTCTCAGTGTGCTTCTGCGCCGGTGATCTCGGTGCCGGTTGTCTCGGTGCCGGCGATCGTCTAGACACCGGAGAGTGTCTTAAAGGCGAGGGACGCCTTGGTGCCGCACATGCTCGGGGCGGAGAGCGACTCCGAGCTGGCGATCGTGCTTGTGCCAGCGTACGAGTCGGTGCCGACGAGCACTCCTGTGCTGAGGAGCCACTCGGTGCCGGGGCCCGTGCCAGGGAACGAGTCGGTGCCGGGGAGCGGGTCGGTGCCGGGGAGCGTCTAGTACCGGGAGAGGGTCTCAGGGCCGTGGAAGTCCCTGGGAGTGGTTTGGAGACCGAGGGAATGGCTGAGACTGTCGAGCCCAATATAGAGGGGCTTGGAGCTGACTTACTCCGGCTGATTTTTGCTTCTCCAGCGGCCCGTGCGGCAGGTGTCCCCGAGGTCCCTGGCTTATCCCCGACGCTCACCCGTGAAGGTGGTAGGGATCATGATGGAGACGGTTTCCTCTTCACTTCCTTGGGTTGTTCTGCGTGCCCCTTAGGTTGTTGAGTTTGGGGCTGCAGGGCTTTGTCTAGTAGCAAGATTTTCAAATGCATGTTCCTATCCCTTCTTGCTCTAGCCATGAGCTTTGAGCAATGGGAACATTTTGAAGGTATGTGGCCTTCCCCTAGACACCTGAATACACAGGGAATGGTCATGGGAGGCAGACATTGCCTCGCGGCATTCGCCGCATTTCTTAAAACCAGGCATTGAAACTATTTACAGTAACTATAGAAGGAAAATGGTTTTTTTTGTTTTTTGTTTTTAACGACTGGAACTAATCTGGTTAGGAACAGTAACTATAACTATACTATAACAATATACAAGTAAACAAACTCTCTCTCTCTTTCTGACAGGAGTTAAGGAGAGAGCGTAGAGTCCGTCCGCAGCCGAGGACGGTCAGAAGGAACTGGCGGGGGCTGGATCGCGCGCACTCAAACGGCGCGAAAAGCCACGAGCCGCACTTCGCGCATGCGCGGTCCGGCGGACTACGGCTGGAAAAAGATCTCTGATCTGCGGCGCTGGGACAAGCCTGACACCAACAGTGGAGCACGCATGGGACACTGCTCGAAGAAGAACTAGATTTTTCAATTTGTTCTCCTAAACAAAGCTAGTTCACAGCTGCTTTAAAAAACAAAACAAAACAAAACCTATACTAGAATCCTAATCACCATATCCTCTTTACATTCATTCCCCAAGGATATAAACTATTACTTAAGTGAAGTTTCAAAAACACTTAGAAATTGCTATTTTAGTTCTGCTGAAAGATTCTCCAGGCTATTTAGAATTTATTCAGGTGTTATATTAGTTTTGAAATACTAAGGTAAAGATCATCAGTATATGCATTGACTTCCAATCACATTTTGACATAAAGACCACCTAAATAATCCACAACTGATTTTTGTTTCAACTGATACACTTCCCTCTTGCCCCCAAAAAGTGTTTACTGGATAAACACCTAAAAAAATACAAATAAGCATTTTCGGTATAAGAGCTGCCTCCATGAATCAGTAACAAAGACTATGGGGGTTGTATATGTAAACCGTACTAACATGCTGTGCATTAACTGGTCTGTGTAGACCTTGCTGGCATGCACTAAACTTCTCTAGTGCACTGTGCTGTTTCAACGAGGACTATGTTAAAATGCACAGGCAAACATTATAAAGAGATTTCTAGTTACAAAGAGGGAGTCTGCAACCTTTCCCTTCCCCTGAATGTTGGATATCTACATTTAAAAAAAAAATAAAAAAAAACAAACAACAAAATAAACCCTCCAAAATGAAATTAATAAACCTTGAAAAACAGAAGCCTTGCCTGTATCTTAAGACCAGTATTCATGTACGTCACTTCAATTAAAAAGACCAAAACATCCTATTATAATGCAGCAATGCTGTCCAATTATTAAAGGCTCAGAATGCCACATCTGAAGTATATATTCCTCTTCAATAAAGACCTACCCATGGACTTTGTCCCAGTATGTATAGAATAAATCAAAATTTATACACAAACTAATAGGATATTTTAAATCCCGCATTTCTACTTTATTAGAATATGAAGATCCTTGACACAGCTGTGTACAAAACAGAGATAAATGTAAAAAAAGACTTAAGCACCTGTAAATCTGGGAAAAGAGGAATGTGAACACAAGTTGTTTGCATTCTTATTTATTGTTACTTTCCTTGGCATTCTGTAAGAATACACTAAAAGCCAGAATTCTGCCCTTAAGATGCATCATACCAACTTCAATGGGAGTTATATCCACGTATCTGAAAGGAAAGTTTGGCTCTTGCATCCTAGTTTCCCATAATCAATTCTTCTTAGCACATTTATCGCCCCCCCTTCTCAGAAGAGTGTTATTTTTCTTCTATCAGATGGGTAGCCACGTTAGTCTGGATCTGCAAAAGCGACAAGGAGTCCTGTAGCACCTTATAGACTAACAGATGTAGAGCATAAGTTGGGCAAAAGACCCACTTCGTCAGATGAATCTGACGAAGTGGGTCTTTGCCCATGAAAGCTTATGCTCCCATACATCTGTTAGTCTATAAGGTGCTACAGGACTCCTTGTCGCTTTAATTTTTCTCAAGAGACTGAGATAACGCTGTCAGTTGTGAACTCAGTAAGAAATGTATTTGCTTATGCTGACTTCCCATAAACAGAAATCTTCATGTTCAGCACCACAGCAACTATCTTGGAAATTGTATTTTACCTTAGACATAAGTTAAAAAAAAAAAAAAAAAAAAAAGCTGTCAGCAAGAATACATTAAGGATGTTAAATTGTGGTTAATTGACTAGTTGAATAGTTGATGGAATTTCCATCGACTACTCGATAGATACTTCCACATTCCTTCTTTGAAATGTACAAGAGCCACCACTGGGGCTCATACATTTCAAAGCAGACATGGTGCGTGCATTCTGGGGCCAGCGGGAAGTCCCGCTGACTCCGGGTTGTACGCAGAGTGCCTGCTTTGAAATGTACAAGAGTCCCCAGTGGGGGCTCTTGTGTATTTCAAAGCCATGGAGCCCAGGGTCAGTGGGGGGACTAGAGTCCCCCACTGACCCCGGGCTCCATGCTGCGCTGCATGCGGCGTGGAGCCTGGGGTCAATTGGGGACTCCCCAGATAACTCCGGGTTCTGAGTGGCATTTCCAAAGAACCCGGGGTCAGTTGGGGAGTCCCCAGCTGATCCCGGGTTCTGAAGAAATGCCGCGCAGAACCCAGGATCAGATGGGGGAGTCCCCAGCTGACCCCAGGCTCCACAGCACTGCCCCTAGGAAATGCTGAAGCAGTGTTCAAAGAGGCAGTGCCGCACAACTAGCAACTGCTTATCGGATAGTCGACTAGTCCTTAACATCCTTAGAATACATTAGGACAAAATACATATATTAGTGCTAACATTACTATATCATCATTGCATAACACCTGCAGAAAAGGAAATTTTACTGTACAACAGGAGTGAAATGTGCAACACTGGAGTGAGTGCAATCAGGATCTTTTAAGTTTTGATAAACTGACTAAGCCTGCTTCTTTAAAGAATAGTCCAAGTCAGAATGTAGATTACACTAAATGGACTATTAATCTCATCCCCAGGGAACAATATGTTTATGAAACAGATTTATCACAATTTAGTACTTTTTGTTTTAGTGACTCATTGATTCATAATGCTCCCATTACTGCAGTCAGAACAGAAGTACATTGCTCCAGCTATATACAGTTTGTGCAGATCTGCCTATTCTATGACTGGGTCCAGTAGTCAATTTTTTTTAATTTTTTTTTTAAAGAGCTCCATAAAAAAAAAAAAAAAAAAAAAAACACCGAGAGACTAGATTCCGAAGCCGACAATTAACCACTTCTGCAGTAAGGCATTACACTGGTTTGGACATGATCTTTTTGTCAGGATGTGTCAGCTATATCCAGCATTCTCTTGATACTTCTGTGGTGAAGTGATATGTAGATATTTATGTTCAGGGACAGATCTTAATGTCACAGTTGCTTAATCACTGAGTGGACAGAACACTAGCTACAGCTGCCATACCATGGTATACAAATTGAAACCACCATGCACTGTATTGTATCCAAATTCTTTTAAAAAGATCCAACATTAAAATGAATACTGGTAGCCTCAATTATTTCATTAAACTAGCAGTAGGGGCTGTGCCCAAGAAGTCAGTCACTTTGGAAGTACACAGTGACAGCAGTTTCTTCATAACAGTAGGGGGCTCCAGCCCAAGGGCTCTTTATAACCCATACCTAAGCAGAGTGCAAATGATTTTGATAAATGCTGATGCAGTAATTAGGATTCCTGCAGTTCCAAGAAGTTCATGCCAGAAAGAAAAAAGCTGACTGGATAATTTAGTAAAATATTCCAAGACATACAACTCTGACCAAAAAATGAACACTGTAAAACCAAGCAAGGGAACAATATATTTCTTTAAAAAATGGCTCAGTTAAGCAAGCAATTTTATCTTTGTGAAATATAAAAATCAAAATACTTTGATGGTACGTGTGTGAAAAAATTAGATTTTTCCACAAGATACTAATTAAATATTAACAGTGCATGTTATAAATATCTAGTTTATAAATAACTAGATCTATTTAACAGCCTTGCCTTGCATTTTAAATACCAAACATTCTTAACACATTTTCAGTTTTAATTCATCTACTACAGACTGGTATAATGCATGTTCTCTCAAGTAAAAGTTTTGAAAAATACTGTTTACATTAAAGCACACTGGAAAAATTAGAATACTTTAACACAGAACAAAGTAAGTTAGAGAACACAGATGAGCAGACAACCACCGTAAATCAGGGTAACAGACATGCTGGAGTTAATCTGTTTCAATTACGTGGGATAACAAACAGATACAGTTATTCAGACCTCAGTGGTTCAGAAGCCAAATCAAAAGAGCCGTCATAGTGTGGATTCATTGTTTCATTTACTATACATTCCTCACAGCCAAATGACGGATTAAATATTCTATAATTTGTTAACATAACCAAGCAGGATGCTTTTACTAGTAACTTAGATAAAAACTAAGGATGTTAAGGACTAGTTGACTATCCGAAAAGCAAGTGCTTATCAGATAGTTGAGTCGACTAGTCAATTCCTCCCCCTACTCTTGCTGCCTCTATCAGACAGAGGCAGCAAGGGGGCAGAAGAGGGGGTACTTCAAAGTGGGCTCCGTGTGGCGCTGCCCCTTTGAAATGCTGCCTTGGGGTTTCAAAGCAGCGCTGCAAGGAGCTGACTCTGGGCTCCTTTAAGGGCCAGCACCGGATGGAGCCTGGGGTCAGCTCCGTGCAGCGCTGCCACTTTGAAAAGTGGAGGCAGCATTTCAAAGGGGCAGCACCGCACAGCTGATCTCCGGCTGGTCTGGGACCACTGCGTCTCTGCATTTTAAATGTAGCATGAGCCTCTGGGCTCTTTACTACATTTAAAATGTAGAGGCACAGTGGTCCCAAAGCGAGCGTCCACTTATCGACTAATTGTGTAGTCGATACAAATTGTATCGACTACACGATTAGCAAAATACCCGTTCCTTAACATCCTTACTTCTTACTAAGTAGAAATAATTTATGACAGAACTGCCTTCCAAGAGTTTTTGTGAAGGTGCAAGTTTGGTAAAGCTGATAAATTGCTCAACTACACTAAAAAGATCTTCAGAGGCTGCCCTAGCTGCGATTTTTGATTTGGGCAGTACATTGCAACGGAGAGTGAAATGTGGGAATAAAAAATTGCATTTCTTGCAGAGCCAATAATTACGTGTACAATCCAAAACCAGGAATTACAATAATACCAGTTTTAACGGAACTTTCCACTATGTGAATGGTTAACCAGGAAGCATCACCCTTACCGGGTGATGGTTACCAGTTACAATTAACCGGCATCTTGGCTTTGACAGGAGTTCTAGACTGAAGAGTCCTTACAAAAATATCCCAAAACAGACTGTAATGTGCCTGAGCTATAATTTTGGAACTCAGTGCAAGGCATAATCTCCCACATTGCAAGGAGGGATGTAAACTGCTGTTTAAAAAGTTAAACTGGTTAAACACAATGTTTAACTAACTGGGGAGCAACCCCCCACCCACATGATGCTTACCAGGTGATGCTTATCATCCCTGTTTGCCAGGCTAGCTTACATTGTCTGACAATTCCAATGAACTCTGGGGATGCAGAGAGAGCTATGTCCAAATACAGACAAGTGTTTTCTGCACAGAGATGGAATGAAGACACAGTTGCAAGACGCTCCATACTCATTTAAAACCAGAATTTTTTTCCAGCTGCTTTTGCTAATGTAAGGGCTTCACATGTTTATATACTGACATTTAAAATATACGTTCATGCTTTGTTTCAACACTGTGAAATTAAGATTTTTAAAATTCCATGACCATGAAATTTATGAAAAGGGGCCATGAATTTGGTGTTGCCTTGTGTATAAGTAAGCTCAAGGCAACTATCATTTTACAGTAGACACATATACATCTCATCCAATTACTATTTTAAATTAACCAAGGGGCTAGTATTCACTGAGAACTTTCACTCAACTGTGTGAGGAAAATGCTGATCCTTAATTCACAGCATATTAGGTATTGCTCCATTTACTGATATGGAACACAGCAGGATTAAGAAGACTAGTCACTATTTATAATATACTTAGCAGGATGGAAGTAATGGAGACATAAAATGGACCAAATGAATTACAACTTTCCCTTTACATTAACTTTTTTATAAGGTGTATGTACAAATACTTGTTTGAAAGAATTAAACATTAAGAGAATGTTTCACTCAACTGAATCACTGTAAATACTTAAATCCACTTGGCTATAAAATGCATATTATGTGATGCATTGTTTTGAAGATTATGGGTTAAATTTTTCACTGGTGTAAATTAGTGTAGCTCCACTGAATTTGATAGAAGATGGAGAATTGGGTCTAAACATGGTCACACATGATGGAGGTGCCACTCCATGGGTTGCTAAAGCCAGTCCCCTAAAGATGCGGCTAAGGGAAAAACTTCTGACACTGGTGCATGTGATGAGCACACACACCAAATATGGAATGGACATGAGTAGGCACTTGAAGTGAAAGGTTTACCCAACAGGTAGGCTGCACAGTTATTCAGCATATGGTAATTTCACAGAGGGCTCTGCTGAATAAGAAAACAGGTTTTTAAGATGGCTCCTCCCCAGCACTGGCTCCTGTTCCCCCTCTTGCTGCCTCTTAGAAGCAGCCGGGGGAGGGAGGAGAGAGAGTGACTAGTCCAGTCACTACTCGACTATCCGATAAGCTTATGCTTATTGGCAGGGCTCGACAAATAATACAATCTACTTGCCCGTGGCGAGTAGATTGTAACCTGGAAGAGCCGGGTTCGGGCGATCTGCGCATGCGCAGAATGATCTGCGCATGCGCAGATTGCTGGACAGCGCGGCTGGCGAGCGGGGTTCGCCGCGGTTCGGCGAGCCCTGCTTATCGGATAGTTGACTAGTCGCCTACATCCCTAGTTGTGATATCACCACTCAGGTTACAGAGTGGAAAGTGGGAACTTTTGCCCAGAATGACTCAGCCTGGACAGCAAGAGAAGTGAAGTATATGAAAAAGTCACCTTCTGCAGCTGCTACTAGGAGACAAAAGAACAACTGGGAAGGATTGCTTCCCTGGAAGCTGAGCATGGAAGGGGATGGAAAATCCTGGCTTTGATAGCTTATTTTACTTAAAAATGAATTTTCATTATACAAACTGGTCTGATCCTCATGATGAGAGCTACTGTTTACAGGTGAGCATGAGGGCTATAAAAAGACATGGTAACAAAATATGGGCTTTTAAAAAAAAAAGTGGCTTCAAGGGGTAAAAATCGGAATAAGATTGCTGAGGCTGAAAGCCATCCTTCAGTTGCCTGATAATCTCGATGGAAACAGCCAAGCAAAAACCATTGCAGGTAAATGTGAAGCCAAATTCCATCACCGATCAAATTTTGTGTGAATGGTGGTCTCAATTTATTTCCAAATGAAAACCACCTGAATAACTGGTATTTTGTTCAGAAAAGCCAAAGCCTGTATGTATCTGGAGACTGAACTACCCTTTTGCTCTTTGAGTTGGCGCTACACAACAGGAAAGAGGAACATTCAATGGTATGAAAAAGCATGTTATAACAAAGTGCTCAAGTTGAAAAAATTCTTTGGATTATGGAGCTACAGCAGTGACTATCATTAAACTTGTATCCCAGGATAGCCTTGATTTGAACCCCCAGTACTCCATTCAAAAAGCTGGTTTACCAGATGAAAATTTCTCACGTGGATTCTTAAGCAAGAGTTTTTATTTTCTGTGCAAAATAAATTAATCGGGGTATCTTGTGGGTGGTCAGACTAGATGATCATAGCGATACCTTCCAATTAGGAATCTCTAAACTTTTTTTGGAACATTATCTTAAACAGAGCTCTCTCTCCCCCATCAAGCACCTACCACCACAACAGTATCTGAATGCCTCTTAGAATTATGAAGTGTATATAAAATTTCTCCCTTGCTCTTCCCATTCAGTCATCAAGGGCTGGACGTTCCTTTCCCCCCGTAATTTTCAGTGCTGTGGAAACATTCAGTTTAAGCCATGAATGTTGCATTTTGCTCCAATGGTACTGACAATGAGTTCCAGATCCTTAGGACAAGCAGACACAAAAACACACATCTGCACAATATAGTTTTAAGTCTTGAAACTGTTCCATTGTTGAAATAAAATGAAGATGTTGTGGGAAGGGCTTGATCAGACAGCATGAGGAGGACCTTCGAGTGGCTTGGCCAATCACATATAGGATTTTGAAATTAAGGACTGAGTGATTCATTCAATGGGTAGCAAGCATAAAAATTCTAAATTCTGTTTATTCTAATGTTCAAATTCTGTTTTATTCTAATGCTCAAATTTAGAAAGTGAGGTTGCTTTGTGATACTTTAAAATATTGCAATACCGATCTCAACAGATGTTTCTATAATCTTACATTTTATATTTTCCTATACAAGCGTTCACCTTGTAGTTCAGTCAGAATATTCAGAAGCAATTAAACACTTTTAAGAAGTGCTTTTAAGAAATGGAAGTCTAAACAAAAAACTACAGAAAAGATATTTTTCAAACACAGAATGAGTTATCAATAATATACAGTAATAAACTAAAGAGAAAAAAAATCTCAATTTAATGTGTGCCTCAAGAGAAGCAAGAACTAATGGAAAGCTGCAGAGAATACACAATTGTTTGAAATGTACCTAGAAATGAAGTTTTTCTGAGAAATGACCAAGCAGAACACTAGAATTAATTTAGCTATTTCAGAATAAAAGAACAGAAGATAACTTTAAAGTTTCAATGTTTCACTAGTGTGTTACTTGTATCTTTGCAATTTAACACGACACAGTTATTACAGGCATTTCTGTCATCTCAGGGCACTCTGAAATTCTTTCCATCATAGAAGGAATCTGGATCATTATCTGAAGCATTAGATCAATCTTCTCTGTATTATGCTTCCAGCACAATCAGTACTTCTCCCTACAGTTCTCCCCACAAAATTATTATTCCAAATTCAGCTAAAAAATGTCAGAACAGAGATTATATGCTTTATACTCCTAATACCTTTAAATATCATAACTGGCTTAACCAGAAATATTAAAAGCATAGGCAAGCTATTAAAAGCATAGGTAAGGAGGACCAAGTGACACAATAATAAATTAATGGCTGCTTTGGACTGGGTAAGAGACAACACTTCCTTACAAAGGCTTAAGCTTTGCACAGAATCACATTTGTTCTTCACAGCATTGCCAGTTTAAGTAACCTCATCATGAAGTTACTATGGAAAATTCAAGCAATTGAAGATTAGCAATTATGTCATCTTGTTGCCAGATGTTGGAAGAAAAGTTTAGGTTACCTGAAGAAACATGAAACAAGACAAACTCATGCACAGAAACAGGAAAGCAAGCAATGTTGTCCAGATTCAGAAAAATAGCTACTGTTAACACAGCACACTTAAAAGCAACTTGCTGTTGTCACACTATCACCATTCAGCCCTTACTCTGAATGTAGAAAAATACGGAAGTGTGAAGGATGAACAGAGCATTTAGAAGAGTCACTTCAGAGATGGTCCAAGTAGTAAGGAATCAAGAAAGTTTTTCTGATAAACGATCGAAAAGAAAATTCTACCCTAAGGTATCAAAGTAAGCTACTTCACTTTCAAGGCTCTTTATAGTCTATCCCTATCATCTCTCTTTCATGTCTACTTCCACCTATGATGCCAGCCTCCATCATGCACTTGTTAAATTTTCCAAAATAGTTGTTTGAAAACTGCTTTACCCCTCATGGTTGGACGGAACTCCCTATAAATACCTGCAAAACTAATGCATTATTCTCATTCAAAACCCTAAACCCCAACAATCTTTTTTTGCTGTGGTGCCTACAAAAAAAGCTTAATAGATAGGCTAGTGATGTACTTAGCTGACCAATGAAACTATAGTGTCTCTCCCTCCCTCCTCCCCCGCATCCCCTCACCATATCTTGGTATCTGTCATCTCTTGTGTTACACTTACATTTATTATAACTGACTTATTAGTTACAAAATTCCAATTCCAGTGCTACATTGTAAGCACAGTAAAATGACTGTTCTTGTGCTAAAGAACTTACAATGTATGTGATAGCAAAAGGTTTAGATTAAACTTAAATGCAAGATGTAGGCCTCAGACAGGCCAGGCAGCTTTGTTAATTTAGCTCCAGCTCTGTTTGATGTTAGCATACTGAAGTGCAGAGATGGAACATTGTAATGCATAGTAATGTTAGTGTTAGCTAACACCTTGTAATAGAGAGAAGGATGTTAGCATATTGAAAAACCTTGTAACCTTGTGATTAGAAGTACTCTGTTCTGTCCCATGCTGCAATTATGCTAAATGTATTGTTTGTGTGAATGAGAGAAAGGATGTTTGAGAAAAGGTAAGTGTGAAGGTTACTGCATGCCCAAATGGTCAGAGGAGGAGCCGGGAACTCAGTCAGACACCAAACGAGTCATCAATTAAGCTGAATACTTCGAAGATGGAAATTGGACCGGGGCAGACTGATGAATCCTGAAGTCAGTAGCAAGCACCCCTTGATAGGGAACCAATTACAACTTTCACCGGAAAGACGACACTCAGGAGAGGTCGCCAGGATATCGATATCAGATGACTGTGAGAACAACTTCTTCCCAATAAGCGTATGTCCTAGGAAGATTGATTGTGAGGCTGAATGACTAATTACAGCCTGACAAGGCAAAATGCATAGACTTGCATGGAAGGAAAATCCTATAAAAGAAGGGGGGGTCTTGTATGGTTCTTCAGTTTCTGTCCTGCTAAGACCAAGAGGAACATCAGTCTGGACTGACAAGGACTTGGCTTCTTCCTCGCACCTGACCTATCTGGCCAATAGGTCGGGCCGAGCAACAGAATGGTAAATTATTCCATCAGCAGGACACACACACGTACGTATGTACGTACGTGTGTGTGTGTGTGAGAAAGTAAATGCATATGTTACTGTGTTATATCAATAAATGCAGCGTGTTGCCTTATCCCCCTGAAAAAGATCCCGTGTGCTTCTTATAAATATAACAGTACAGCATCTAGGACTATGCAGTCCAGGTCTTTAACTAGGGACCATAGGTACTATAAATAATTGATCATTTGTGAGAACCTGCAAACAAGCGTGATGTAAATGAGACTGTTCATTATACTCTTCATTCAAGCATGCAAAAAGAAAAGGCAGACTCTTGACCAAGCTGCATGGAAAATATAACAATCTCTAAGAAAGCATTCTGAAGACTCAAAGACCAGATGGAGTTACAAACAAGATCCATCCCAAATAATGTTTAAAAATATACTGCTAGTGTATGTTTCGAATCACATATCAAACAAAGAGCTGGGAAATCCTAAATTAAAAGGAGATATTATTCTCAGTATATTTAAATGAATGCACATCTTTTGTGCAGGTATTGACATCTTAACCTCTGATAATATCCTCAGATGACACATTCAATTTTTAACTGTTCACTTTAATTACATTGTAATTAACATTGCCGTACTACCTTACATGAAGTGGCCTTATTTTTTGCATTTGAGCTAAATATTTTACCATTTAATACTCATTATTTTACACGGCATTTTTAAAAAAGGTGTAAATTCAACTTAGAATATATACTATAGCATCTAAATAGACATTAGATATACCAGTAAACCTAGAATTTTACACAAATCATCAAGAATAAAACAAGATATTGCTATTTTAAAAAAGATCTCTGTAGCTGGCATTTAATATGATCCTATTTTCAAAGGATTACCCCCATACATCAATGACTAGGGCTTTGTCTACACTGGCATGTTTTGTCATTAAAAATTGCCTTTTGGGGACAAAGCAGTGAGTGCTTACACTTCAACATGACTCTTGTTGAGAAAAACACCCAGTTTTGGCGACAAAAAACTTCCAGCCCTGTGAGAGGCTTTTGTTTTTGTTCCTCCCTTTATTGTTGACAAAGAGCCAGAATGGACTCTGCTGTTTGTTTTGTTGAGACAACTGACTTCCACCAGTATCCAACAATGCCTGCCCTGATGGCTGTGCTTAGTGTTTTGTGATCTCTGCTGCCCTGCAGGCATGTGCCCAGTTGGAAAGAAATGGGTTAAATACATGTTTGATTCATATGGTTGCCATTTTGGTTGAATCTCCATCTTGAATTGGCAAAAGGACAACCTGGCCTCCTTCTTGGTGTCCCCTTCTTCTCCATGCTAGAGTAAAAGTTGGGAACTTGGAGTGGCATGTGACAATACATTTGCCCAGCAACTGGAAAGTATATAGGGGAGTGTCTGTCACTCTGACAGCGCTCTGTGTCTCTGGATGCTGTGCAAGCAGATCATCCCAGTGGGGCACAGAGACCTCCCACAGTGAGCCAGCCTTGCTGAGAGCTAGAGCCAGGGGAGGTAACATCTAGAAGAAATCCTATATAGGGAGTGTTCGCATACCACATGCAGGACGGCGTGTCAAGAACGGAAGAAAAGACAGAAGATAGAAGATCAAGGGAAGTCCACTTACCTGTTCCAGAGCTCCTTGGAATCCAGTTCCTGGCATTCCTGTGTCCTCCCTGTGTCTATAGGACATGGTATAGTCCTTCCCTACCCTATTGTCTTGTTTCCCTAGTGTAAGAGTCCTGGCTCTGGGGTTCATCCCCTATGGTAATATCTGTGCTAATGTCCAATCCATTGTTATGTTGCAGGGAGTCCTAGTTTGTTTATTTGTTATGTAATAAAAATCTTGTTGTTTTATCTAATCTGCCTGTGTCTCAACTACACCAAACACCAATGATAGATCTGAAGGGGGTAGGAGACTGCAGACCGCCCATCTTCTGACCAGTAAAATCATAGATCTAACTGTTTCAAGCTAACAGACCTTCCCCTTTCAAAATTCCGGGAAATATCTGACAGCTGAGTGAGCTGCTCTGTTCAGGGAACAAAGAACAAATCATTGGACTGCTTCTGTTCTGCCCTGCATTACGAACACAGCGGCAGACGGACTGCTACTGCAGTGGGAGGGCTGAAGTGTCTGTTGTGCAGCTTCGATATTCCTCAGCACAGAGAGCGCACAGAGCTACAAGGAAATCCCAAGAAGAGCAGGGATCAGCTCTGCCTTCCCACAACACTGCACTGTGAGATGTTTAGCCACATTGCTTTGCTCTGTCAACAGGGTGCTAGTAACACGGCTGTGGAATGTCGACAATGGGAGGCAGAAAAACTGGATGACCACCTTTCACTTTTGGTGACTTTTGTATGTCAACAGCACTTTTGTCATCAAACCTTCTCACTCTAAACATAGGCTAGATTTCAAATTCTAGAAGTCACCTTCACCATAATCTAAGAATCAAACAATCAACATATACAACTCTCCATAAAACAACTGTTTCTTTTTCCTCAGGCAAATAATGCATGTATTACTGAATGCCAGTTACGTGAAGCTGAAAAGTAAACTATGGTTCCTTTTGAATGTCACACACTAACAGATGGATTGGTTTTGTAATTGGTAATCTTAAGAGATTTTAGGTCCTCATTTATATGAAACTGAGTGTGACAATGTGTAATACTTTACATAACATTCATGCACATTTTCTGTTGTGCCAAAATTATGTTGATGTGAACTACTTTATAGGTCTACTTCCATGAAAGTATTTACATGATCTTAAACTTTTTGTAGCACACAACTTTGTAATGAAATGTATTTCTAGGTCAATTAAAATATTTTAGTTTTAAGTTACTGTATCTTGGCTTCCCCTCCCATCAACAGTTACAAGCACTCAGTAACATGCAAAGTAATTTCACGTATGTACGTAGTTTAATAGAATACTATCATGTGTAATTGACTAATGCAATAATACTGTTAGAATCCTGACAATTAGTTTAGCTCACCTCTTTATCCATACTCTCTAAATCCTCTTTACATAGTGTGTACAGTGGCATTGTCTCGGACATACTTGGCTGGCGTTTCCGTTTGGATGGACCAGGTTGATCTTCATTTTCACTTGCTGGTAACTCCTCTTCATCAAACAGCTGCTGCTGATGTGGTTGAACAACTCTGAAAAATTTCACAGGTCCCACGTGAGAAAAAAAATCAAGTGAAGTACAATTTCCATAGAACTGAATCAGATTCAACATGAAGTGTACGGTTATGGAAGAGCTACAGCTTCACTGAAGCACAGCTTGCCCTCCTTTGAATAACTGGAATAATCCAATGTATCTGGAATTGGAAAAATTCATCACCACATCGCCTCTCACTCTATTATTCTTCCCTCCCCCCCCAAAAACCTGCATATTAGTAATTGTCTATACCAATTTAAAAAAATCTATATATTTAGAGGTTTATGCATTTGTCTATGTGTCTTCCAGTCCATTTGTTCAAAAACTCCTAAACGGTAAGAGCTACGACCACCAAATTTGATGTGCAGTTTCCTCTTCTCCAAACTTAAAGCAAGGTCAGGGTTTGGTTGTTCCAAACTGGAAATGCCAGGAAAGGGACAGTTTTCCATAACATGGAAAAAGAGGGAAATTGGGGCTGGAGCTATTTGGACGGACGCTATACACAATGGCCACTGGGAGCACCAAGCCTGCAGGAGACCGCTATCTTGCAGAGCATCCACTGGGGGCAGCTGTACCACCAAGGGAGTGTTCAGCAGGGTTGGGCCACCACCATCTTGCCTACTAGCACACTGGGTAAGTAGCCCTCCTACCCCAAACCTTTCCTCCCTTTCTGGGCCTTGACTGTAATGCTGGGAGGGTGGAGGGAAGGGGAGAAGAGAAAAAAAACCCAGTGGCCAAAGGGTGGGCTAGGAGAGAGAAAAGGCCCGTACTGGATGGGACCCTCCTCAGCCCCCAATCCTCAGTTTTGTATTCCCAAAGACTCCTGCATTGCCTCCCATATCTCCAAGGCCCTGCCAATTCCTGCACTCCCTTCTCCCCGCCAGCCCCCTGCCAGAAGGAGCCAGGCAGTGCTGAGTAAGCCTTCTAGTTATAAATATAGAAAGCTTGTCAAGGAACTGGAATGCCTATCCACAGTGTCACATGTCTTTTGCCAATACAATCCGAAGATGTGTGGATCAAGTACAGCATAAGCAGCCAGGTGCTAACACAATGTTCGCAAGAGTTTTGTAGGTAGTGCTAGACTAGCGGAACTTTTGCTGGTAAAGATTTCTAGACAGGATAAGACCTATCCTCCCCAGCAAAGATAAGACCTTCCTCCCTAGCATTCTGAGAAAATATTCATTACGTTAAGGATAACAGCTATTCTACATCTGTAAGATCTCTAAGAAACCATGCACACACTTTGATTAAAACACTAATATTGTAAATACATAGATTAAAGGAAGGAAAGTAACAATTAAAAGTAGACCGATTGTTGATGGGCCAGGAGCTTTAAAAAAAAAAAAAAAAAAAGGAAAAGAGGAGGGATACCGGTTGTTAAGGATAATGTTATAAACATTTATTTTTGACCATGAGGCCATAGACTAGCAATGGCAATCATTTTTGCTTGTGTGTCAAAATAAGGTAAACTTCACATTGATCTCTAATGCTGATAAATAATGTGATTTATTCTGTCTACGACAGAGAGGTCTTATTACAACACTGGAGACCACGGAAGGATTTGGAGATACTTTCATCTACATCAGGGCTGGGGAACCTAAGACTCAGGAGCTGGATGCAGCTCCCAGCTTGCCTGGATCCGGCCCCCATTTCTCAAGGCCTCCTCCCCAGCATTTGGGAGCCTGCACTAGTGCTCCAGCACCATCACCACCCCGCAGCAAGACTGGAGCACACAAAATCTACTAGCCTAGCCCCCTCCAGGCTCTGGTGTGCGAGGGGAATGTGGGGAGTGTCTTTCTTCTCAGCAGGGGGTCAGGTCAGCGAGGGTTTGTTTTTTTCTTCTTTTGGAGTTTTTTTTGCTTTTCACTTGTGCATGGCCCCTGACAGATTTTTCTGTGGGTCAGAAGCCCCTGACCCAAAAAAGGTTCTGCATCACGGATAATACTGGGAGTTTGTGCTTTTCAAATCTTATTTTCCTGTATGTTGACTTGTCTGAACAAGCAATGTTGTTTTTGTAAATTTAGTCAATGTGAAATGTTTGACAATCCTGGAAGGTAGAATGTATTTATTCAACTACATTGATAGCATGGGAAGATGTCAATATAATCTACCTCACCTTATCCCAGAGGCAATGCCATCCATAGGGGGACAACCTCCCCCAGACCCCACCTCTGCTCCACTCTCATCTCCCCACCTTCCCTTTCCTAAGCCCTGCCCACTTCCTACTCTGCCCCCATTACATTCCTTGCCCAAAATCTCCTCCCCCAAGCTTTGTGAGGCAGGAGGATTACTTGAGGACTTGGCATGGCTGCTGCAAGAGTCAGCCCCCCCTTGCGCACTCATCATAGCGATGGGAGCTGGAGCAACCCAACAGTCTGCTCTGGTCCACTGCCCATCTCCCAGCACACTGAGCTCTGCTTCCTGACACTGCAATGAGTACAGTGGAGCCCAACCCCTATTGCTGCCCTATGCCAGGCCCTCCCAAGTAACTCCCCAGGACACCATGGGCCTCACGAGTCCTGGGCATAGGGCAACTGAGACTGCCACCTTGGTGGCCCGGAACGGTTGCCCTTAACTGTCCTATCGACAGGACAGCTCTTCATGGAGGAGACAGAGATTGTATCCAGCTCCATGGCTATTTGTCCCTCTCAGTCTCCAACAAGTACAAATTGGTATGGTTTGTGTATTACAGAAATGTGTTGCTAACAACCCCAGACTACATTTTAAAACAGAGTTTTTAAAACAGCAAAAGAAAGCCATGTACTAGTGCTACACTCCCTGAGGCAACAGCTGTAATAGGGTACACTGAAGTCTCTCCTGAAATGGAGAATTGTTTGTTAACAGGTGCAGATCTCAGTGCTACAGGGCTGAAGCATACTGGCAAAGTCTTCCACCGACTATGTACACCAACTCAGATCCACTGTGTGTTTTAAAGAGAGTCAAGATGTTAAAAAGTGACATGAGTTTATTACTACCATCTGTTTTGCTTCAGTATTATATACTGATTGAAACATGAAAAACTGTATACAACCATTTTACCTTAGAGCAGGGCTTCACGCAGCCCGCAGGTGGGAGCCAAAACAAAAACAAAGTCTATATAATGGTCTCCTGTTGATAAGGGTTTTAGTAGTTAAATTCCTGGACTATCATTGCTCATTAAAAGTGCTGTCATATGGGTGGAAATGGGGAAATATTGCATTTTATTAATATCAGCAGAACTGACTTAAATGGGGCCTGAGTATTGTGTAGTCTTGCCTTAACCTTTGTATTCATGCCCGTCAGTGGGAAAGAAGCTATTTGCATGTATATGCAACCACACTTAAGTTGCGGCCCTCGGTATGTGCTGTGAGTATCATTGTGGCCCCCGGGGCTTCCAAAGTTGAGCAACCCTGCCTTAGAGCAAGGTGGGGCTGAAATACAATGCCAACCTGTGCTGTTAGTTTTGACCCATCAAAAGTTTTTTAAAATTTACACACACAAAATCATTAATTACCATATATATTCAAACAGACCCAGTCGTTTATAAGCCGACCACCCAAATTTACAGAGAAAAAATATGGTTAAAAACATCACTGACCCATTTATAAACCGAATCCAGAGTACAGACTTCCAATACCAGTGCCTCATGGTCAGCAGGCTCTCAGCTAAGCTTTTATCACTTAACACTTTAACAATGAGCCTTTAACACTTCCTGGCAGCCAGCAAATCCTTCATCCTGCTCAGTGTTAAAGTATGAAGTGCTATCAGTCAAGTGTTTTCAGTTAAAAGTCTGACAGCTGAGAGACTCCTGTAAGCAGCTAGCAAGTCCTTCAGTACACTCATAAAATGACTCCCGCTCCTCACAGCAGTACTTTTTTCCCCAAAAAAGTTGACTTATGAACGAGTATATACAGCAGTTTAGATGCTTTTGGTTATTACTGTGATTTTGTTTTTAAGCAGGACTGACAAATTAACCTGTTCCTCCGGTCATCTGAAGAAGTGGGCTGTGCCCACGAAAGCTCATGATACCATCTACATGTTTTGTTAGTCTATAAAGTGCTACCAGACCATTTGTTGTTTTATTTGATAATTCAAGTGCAGAAGAAATATACCCTTTCACCTGGTACTGAAATAAAAACGTTATACTATGTCCCCAATACAGCAGTATAAATCCATTATGAGAAGAGTAACTACATTGTCTTCAATAGAGTTACTCTCAATTTTACACGGGCATGAGAGATGAACTGGGCTAGCAGATAAACTAGAGAAGATGCTGGGAAACTCAGCTATAAGGTCTCACGCACTACTCTAACAGTACTGTTTTGATTCAACAACCTGAATTTCTAGTAGACCAAGTATTTCATTTCACTACCTCAAAGGAATCGTATGTTGACTCCACAGACATAAAAGTGAAAATAAGTATTGCTATAGCACTAGCAGGAGTTTTCAATGCAGTGTACTGATGCTATTCCCCCAAAATACATATTTATTCAATAGAGAGTATAGCTGAGAGAGAAAGCTAGCTCTCAACCCCATCCTCATCGGACAGTTTTCTTCTGCTGCCACCTAGGTTACTGATGTTAACGTTCTAAGGCTGAGAAACATGGCAAGAAAGAGGCTGGACAGAATTATATTCACTGGATAATTACATGAAATAAACTAGACAAAACCCAGAGATGAGGTTCTCAATATATTTATTATAGAGTGTGCAACTACAAATTCAGGGGTCAATTTTCAGTAGGCACAAATGGAAATTAAACCCCTAAATACTATTTAAAGTAAGGCATCTGACATTTGTGCCTTTGAATATCTTCCCTTACAGCTCATTTGTACATATACAACATTTAAGTTATCAGTGAACACTATAGTTATTACACAAGAAGCTCCAATGCCTTCACCTTTTAGAAGTCAGGTAATGTCTTGAAGAGCTTTCATCTTCTCTATCCCCCAACAATCACCTCAGGTTTTCCAAAGTAAGCCTTTGCAAGCACAATCACATACCCCTGCACTGCAAAACAAATATTTAACCTTGCAAGATATTATCTCCTTCGTAAAATATGATCCTGAGGACAAGAGACTTGGATTCTAAACCTGCCTTGGACGTTACTAATTTGTAACTTAGACATACCATTCAGTCTGACCTCAATTTCCTCAAATGTAAAAGAATGGATACTGCTATTTATAACCCAGGAGAGAGCCATAATGTTGTAAAGCTTAACATTTGTGAAATGCTTTGAATTCTAACGGCAGCCATTGAAATACAGCTAATTATTTTCAAAGCATAATATGAATGTATAGAGCCTAGCAAACCCAGGGACAACCACTTTAGAGCCACATCCAGGGGCAATGTTTGCAGATATAAATTTTGTATCCACCACAGGGCTCTACAGATTTAACAGCTCTAGAATTTAACACAACTTATGATATGCCTTGTCCAATTGTTACAATTTTGTCCCTCCTTTCTTGTCTTCTGTCTGAGCAGCTTTTGCACTCTAGATGAAGCAGATGGCTTCTGGAGAGATCTTGTTATCCCATACTGTCAATGTTTAAAAAAAAAAAAAAAAAAAAAGACCACTCTATTAACATGTAATCTCTTGATAATTTTATCTTCAATACCAAAAACTCTTAGATTTCAAATCTTCTGTAAGCTCTCTATACCTTCCTGCAGCTGGTGTTTGAATCCTTTGAGACCAAAATATTTCTTTAATCAACTGAGAGCTTAAAAGGTTTTCAATAGCTAATTCTGACATGGTCACCAGCATTTCCTAACTTTTCACTGATTTTAGTCCGTGCTTTGGAGATTGCCAAGATTTTTTTGCATGTATATTTATTCTCTAAAGTAGAATTTTACTGATCTTTTTTTTACTACTGCATTAATTTAATCAGTATATATAAATTACACAAGGAAATTAGAAGGGAATGTTTTAAAGTACCTGAAATGTCAACACAGATTGAGCACCTGTGTAATTACAAGGGGACTGCTGTTTTAATCACAAAATACAAAAAGGAAAAGCTTGATGACATTTATCAAGACAGGACTAGAGAGTTACAGGCACAAACAGAAAACAGCAGGATATTTTCACAGCTCTTAATTAAATTCTCTATTTTTTTGGTTTGGTGCAATCTCACTAAGAAGGAGCTGTGGAATCTCTTTCATGTGAGTCAAATGTTTATCTGTTCTGCAAGTATTTTAAGCCACCATTGTGCTTCCAATCCTATGGCTTCTCTATGTCACACTGGACCTGCAGCACAAGCTATATTAGCCCCAGCACAGCCCTACCAGATTAAGAGCCCAAGGATTCATAACAGAAGTTTGGAATAGTGAGTATGCCCTGGATATGATGCTTAATGTCAGCCACAGCACCAAGAATTGCTCACCACAGATGAACACAATATTGAAAGTCTGACAAATCATTAAGTAATTCAAATTGTCACCACCAGTCAGGGCACTGATATCAATATGGTGTTCTGGAAAGCTTTATAAATTTATGAAATTAATCATATGCCCTCAATACCCAGAGCAACATGACAACACAACTGTTCCTTGGTGCACTTTGATATAAAAAAATGGCACATACCTGGAGTGAGCAAACACTTAAGCATATGCTTGACTTCAATGGGAAGACTCATGAGCTTACTGAGTACATGGACAAGTGTTTGCAAGATCAAGACCTACTTTTTATTAACTTTAATTTAAACATCTATAATTTAAACATCTACAATACCTTCTGAGGAAAGCCATCTAGACGTCAAGATTTTTATATATTTATATAGGTTCTTACTACAAAGGCCACATAATATGAAAGCCAGGTGGACTTCAACTAATTTGACTCTTTAAAAATGGACAACTAATTTAATAAGAAGCAGCATCACCACCTCACCTGAATACTCTGAGAAAGGACACTCATTTTCCAAGGCTATAAAAATAATTTGCCCTAATTTCAAAGTGGAAGAAGTCTCTGAATCCTTGGTGAGATGTGATTAATATGGCACTGCAGTCTCCTGCCAAGTGAATACTATTTATCTATCAATATAAAATATGGAAAATACAGCAATTTCAGTAGAAATGATCTCTCTTCCTCTTACATTCTCAAATTTTGTATTCCTTCACGTCAACTGGGATTTTCAACAGGACCTAAGGGTTTGTTGGGTCCAACAGGGACTGTAGTATTTCTTCCTTTGCCACATACAATCTGAAAAAGTCCATCTAGATAAGAAACTACACTAGAGAATATTGTTTATACTTAGAAAAATAGTCCACTTGTATCATTACAAAAGTCAGAAGGCAAATATTTAAATATGTATCTTTGAAAAAGTATAAAAAAAGACTCATTTTTCATTCAATAAAAACTCTAGCCAACAGAAAGAGTGTGATGGTATTCATATCTTATAATCAATCTCTTTCCAAAAGGTAAAGGCAACCAAAACTAAAAGCATACAAGTCAGTTTGAAAATTTAAGCATATGACTTGGCAGGAAGTTAGGCTTTATTTAATTATATATAGCAGGTGGGAAAGCATTTTATCTTAGAGTCAATAAAATAAATGTAGTGATCTCTCTCTAATTGAGGAGATAGAGGGCCCTTCCATATCAGCATTATAGCGTCGCTTCATCTACTTCCAAAATTGAAGCATTACCACGAAGTCACTTTCTTATATTCTGAGATGATATTCAGAAATAAATACAGCTGAAGACCTAAATTTCTATCTGCAGAGAACGGATACAAAAAAAATAGTCTGAGTTTTGTAGAATTCATACAGAGTGCAGGTATAGAGTGAATTTACGTTCTAATCCACGTATATTCATAGTAATAACAGCAGATCCTGAACTTACGGGGGGGGGGAAGAAAAGAACATAGCTGCTAATGACTGTTTGACATTGAAAATACTGGAGAAATGCTGACAGCCTTTTAAATTGAACACTAGTATCGTGTAAAGAATAACAGGTTTTACATCACTAATGTCACACCAAACAACAGTACAGAACACGAGACACTTCTTAGAAGCTTGTAATGAAGACAACATTTTTAATTTTATTAAAAACAATAATCACAGTTTCCATGGAACATGTTGAATAAAAGATTAAATACCAATTCGAGCATCTCAGTTGTGTTTATTGAATTCTGCTCAGTTAAGTTTCAGGAATATATTTTCAGAACTGGGAGCACAAAATTTTGAACACATGCATGCGCATGCACCTATACATTGAAGCGCCCTATTACATGTATGCACATTAGGGTATTAATGTCTAAGGTGCATGAACACACTGCTGAAATGACAAATATCTTGCATCCTTCTACACTGGTTGAGGTAACAGTGCAACAAATAAAAGGATGCTAAGGAAAGGATTAAAAAAAAAAAAATCAATCTAATGCTATTCTCAAACTATACTAGTCATTAAGAACAATGGCAAGAGAAATAATGTTGGCAAAGCAGCATTAAAAGCAATTCTAAATAGTCACTTGAACAGCAATGAACACTAATTGTAAAAGCTAGACATTAACAATTGCATGTATTTTGTTAATTTAGAACTTGTAGGCACATGCACTTCATGCAATTGTGTGGTCCCATTAACATTACGGGGAGTATTTACCTGTATTAAGTTAAGCATCTGCATACAGTTTGTGGGACTGCTTACTTATGACCTTCCAAGCTTGTCATTTTATTTATGTGAATTGAGAGAGACAGATGCTAAGTAAAAGCTGGGGTTTTCACTGCTCTTCTCCACTCAGTATATGTAGACTCTATTAAACACACCGGTGTAAATATGAAATAAAAATTACCATGCATTTAGTATTTTGATGACTGGCATCAAAACCTTACACAAAAATATGCACATGTATTTTTAAATGAATTCCACAATATTTATTTCAGCCATAAGTGTTTGCACATCAGTAAGCTTACTTAATGTCATTTAAAAAGTGCTGCTTTTACCTTTCACATGTAAATTATACCCATTTTCTAACAAAAATATGCCCTTATCTTTTACTGTGTTATTAGTGTTCACTGCGGTTTATTTTGTTCAAGTCCAGGATGCCATCTGCAATGGTTTTCAGACAACATTTAATTATTTCATCTCAAGAACAGTTAACACTCCTCTCCTAACATTTTACTTTAAAAAAATCTTTATTAAGATGCCAATTGTCAACGTACTTGCATAAAAAATAAATAACTTATTAAAAGGAATCCTAACTAATCCCTGCTAAAAAGAGTGGCCACTGAATTGCCATCACCAACCCTGACCAACAATTTAAAAAAAGCCTCCCTCTAAACTACTGTTACTGTCAGGAAATTCTGTATTATATTTAGACTGAATTGCTCAGGACAAAAAGCAGATTTTAGAAGTCTGGTACAGATCTGACCATACTATCAGAATTTATAACTCGTTACACTAACTGAACTAAAGTATGTCAATTTGATGCAATCCCCACCTTGAGTTATTTCAGTACCAATTTGAGTAGGTTTTTTTTTTTTTTAAGTGTATCCTATTTTAAACTTTTTTTTAACCCATTTAACCTAAATTAAAAAAAAGATGTTGAATCCAAAAGACGACTGCCCATTCAAACTAGCCCAAAAATACTTAAAGGTAGAAATTATAATTAATTCCAAGTTATTTCAGTTCAGCTTGTATTTAAATAAGCCCCTATTATTTTTTTCAATCAAAAATTGAAGTATATATTTGTGATAGTAAAATTAGAACTCTTGCAATATAATGTGTTTTCAGTAATAAACAGACTATACTTTACTAAAGATCTAATGTTGTTGCCATGACACATTCACAATTCCTGTTACAGTATTAACGTGGAAAATAGGGATGTAAGCAAATGCTTATCGGGTAGTCGAGTAGGAACGCAACTAGTCGCTTCCTCTGATAGAGGCAGCAAGCGGGGAGCCAGCATAAAATTCGGTTCCCCCCAGCACCGTCTCTTCGGGGGACAGGAGAGGCAGAGAACAGCGGGAAAATGGCACAAGCGGGGATTGAAACAGTCCTGCTCACGCCAGTTCGAACTGCTGCTCCTCTCCCTTTGAAATGTACAAGAGCCACCTGCCCCATATCGACTACTTGATTAGGTGATTAATCGAAATTAAACATCTCTAGTGGAATACTCATTTAAGATATCATCAGGCCCTTGATACCACACAAAGTAAACAGTTGGCAATAAGAAAAAAAACTGTGATGTTTCAAAAGGACTAGGATTTCATGTAAGAGGAGCAGCAGAATCAGATAAACTCTTGGAGGGAGATTCACATTTTGCTCCTTTTATTATCAGAAACTTCAGTATGAAGAAGTATGAGAACCTGAGAAGCTGATAGGTCACAGGTCAGGAATGTTATCTTTATGAGAAAAAGAAGTTACTCACCCCATGCAGCAACAACTGTTCTTCGAGATGTGTGTCCTCATGGGTGCTCCACTGTTGTCGGTGATGGGTCATCCTGGAGCCACAAACCAGAGCTTTTCATAGCAGCTGTCAGTTGGGCCGCGCATGCACGATAGGTGCCTCATTTCTCGCCTTAGTGCCTCATGTGCATGCACGGCCTGACCTTCCCTCAGTTTCTCATCTACACCTGAGTAACTATGTACTCGGAGTGGAGGTGAGGAAGGTGGGTCATGGAGCACCCATGGGGACACACATCTCAAAGAACAGTCGTTACTCATCCTGTGCAGTAACTTCATTTTCTTCTTCAAATGATATCCCTGTGGGTGCTCTACTGTTGGTGACTACAAAGCTGTGACCAATCTGGACAGTGGGCTTTGGAGTCACTGCTTGGCGGCCAACGATAGGACTTCTGTGGCCAATGCAGTAATAGACAGTGACTGAGGTAGGGGTGACAGTGTTTAGTAAAAGTATGATCGGATGACCAAGTGGCTGCCTGGTAAATGTCCTGGAGGGCAACATTATGAAGAAATACCATGTATCCTGTAGTGGCACGAGTGGAATGTGCTCTTTGGGGGACTGGCAGAGTCTTATTCTGTCAAGCACAGCATCTCATTATACCTGATGATATCCAATCGGAGATGTGTTGTACAGATATGGGCATACCCTTTGAGTGTTCTGCAATAGAAACAAAAAGATGCAGAGACCTACGGAAATCTCACGTTCTACCAATGGAGAAAGCAAGAGCTTGCTGAACGTTCAATGTATGTAGAATGGCATCCTGATGAAAAACTGCAGCTGAGGATATCTACCATAATATTGTTCATCACAGGTAGGTATGATGCCATGAGTGTGACTGGTGTCGAATGCACCAGTTCCACAGGCGAACTGCCTCTGTGCACAGAAAGCAGGAAGGTGCACCCCCTGTCTGTTTATACAAATCATTGTGGTCATGTCATCCGTGAGAATGCATACTGTTCAATTGCTGTTGTGGGGGGTGAAATGGATACAGGCATTCCTTATGGCTCTAAGCTAGAAAAGGCTGATGTGCAATCTGACCTCTTGTGGTGACCAGCTGCCTTGAGCCAGGTGATGTTGTAGATGAGCACCCCATCCCAACAGGGAAGCATTGGTTGTGATCTGCACTGAAGGCTGGAGTTGGTGAAAAGGGATCTCAGCAAGGAGGTTGTCTAGGGATCTCCACTACTGAAGTGAGGTGAGAACATCCGTGGAACAACTGACTTGTGCAAAGGGTGGTGGCATGGGATATAAACTGAAGTGAGCCAATACTGGAGAGAACAGAGGTGCAGATGAACGTGTTGAACTATATAGTTGCAGCCATATAACCTTAATTTGGAGACCAGTATGGTCTGTAGTGGAGGGGCTTGCGGGCAGTATGCCAATCAAGTCCTGTAAGTCGTGAAATGATGGTGAGGTAAGTATGCTTGAGCTGATATTGAATCCAGGTGAGCCAACTGACAACTGCTATGAAAACCTCTGATCTGCAGCTCCAGGACGACCTGTCCCCAACAACTCTGGAGTACCCATAGGGACCTCACTTGAACTAGTGCTTGGAGCACATCAAGGGTTTGGTAAGGTGGGAAGGCGAATCCTTCAGAAGTTCCAAAGTGTTTCACAAGTAAGAGTTCATTTAAAGAAAGATGCAGGAAATTTCTCTGCACAGTACCTTCTAGGGTTCACCAGGCATACTACATGGACTGTACATTTGTGTCTGGAGAAAAGGGGTTGCAAATGCTTTGGAGGATAGGGTCAAAATTCAAAAAAGATCTGGACAAACTAGAGAAATGGGCTGAGATAAATAGGATGAAGTTTAATAAGGACAAATGCAAAGTATTCCACTTAGGAAGGAACAATCAGTTTCACACATACAGAATGGGAAGCGATTGTCTAGGAAGCAGTACTGCTGAAAGGGATTTAGGGGTCATAGTGGACCACAAGTTAAACATGAGTCAACAGTGTGACACTGCTGCAAAAAAAGCGAACACAATTCTGGGATACACTAACAGGAGTGTTGTGAGCAAGACACGAGAAGTCATTCTTCAGCTCTACTCTTTGCTGATTAGGCCTCAATTGGAGTATTGTGTCCAGTTCTGGGTACCACATTTCATGTGGAGAAACTGGAGAAGGTCCAGAGAAGAGCAAGAAGAATGATTAAAGATCTAGAAAACATGACCTATGAGGGAAAGACTGAAAGAAGTGGGTTTGTTTAGTTTAGAAAAAATAAGACTGAGAGAACATGATAGTGGTTTTCAAATATCTAAAAGGGTCTTACAAGGAGGAGGGAGAAAAATTGTTCTCCTTGGCCTCTGAGGATAGGACAAGAAGAAAGGGACTTAAATTGCAGCAAGGGAGGTTTAGGTAGGACATTATGAAATACTTCCTAACAGTCAGGGTGGTTAAACAGTGGAATAAATTGCCTAGGGAGGTTGTGTAATCTCCATCATTGGAGATATTTAAGAGCAGGTTAGACAGACAGCTGTTAGGGATGATCTAGAGCAGTGTTTCCCAATTTTATTTGGCCGAGGAGCCCTTTTCAGCTTTTCAGAATTTCAAGGAACCCTTCCCCAAGACCCCGCACCCACCTTCCTTGAGGCCTCATCCGCTCTGTTCCCCTCCTCTCCATCACTTGCTATCCCCAGCCCTTATACACTCTCACTAGGTTGACAGAGGAGGTGTGGGGTGGGAATGAGGGATTTGGGTGTGGGAAGGGATGAGAAATCTGGGAGGGAATTTGGATGCAGGAGAAGGGGATGTTGGCTCAGGAAGGGGGCTCCAGGCTCGGGAGTGTTGGGCTCAGGTGGAAGGTTGGGGTGCTGAGCAAGCCATGGGCTTGTGGATGTGAGGGTGCAGGAGTTTGGGCTGGATATGTGAGGGACTCAGAGCAAGACAGTTGTGAGTATGATGGGCTCAGGACACAGATTTGTGATGTGTGGATGGTGCATGAGTGTTGTGGTAGAAGACTGAGGATGTGGGGATGCAGGAGTTTGGGGACGTAAGAGGCTCAGGACAGGGGGTTCCAGTGTATGATAGGCTCAGATTTGGGGTCAGGTGGTGCAGGAGTGTTATGATGCTGCAGTGAGATGGGGTTTGGCCCCAGTTGGGGGCTTGTTGACCAGGCTTCATTTTAAAATAAAATATTATGTCAAACTCAAAAGGTTTTAGCATTGTCTTTATTTCTGAGAGGGGTGAGGAACCTGTTTTGAGTCAAGGGTCACTGACCCACAGAAAAGTCAGTTGGGGCCACACAAGTGAGATGCAAAAAAACCCAACAATCCTCCAAAAAACCCCAAGCCTCACTAATGTGGTTGCAAATGTGCTGGTGGGGGCAGGGAACAGAGTGAAAGTGGGTGCTGGGGAGAGGATGCTGCTGGGTGGAAGGATCCTGGCACAGGTGGCGGGATGCTGGGGCAAGGTGCTGGGGCAGGCAGGTGGCGGGGTGCTGGGGTCAGGGACATGGTCCTGCTGGGCACTAGGGTGACTGGCAGGGTGCTGGGACAAGGAACAGGGTGCTGCTGGGTGCCAGCGTGGATGGCAGAGTGCTGGGGCCAGGGCCAGGGTGGTGCTGAGTCCAGGGGTGTGAGGCAAGGTGCTGGGGCGAGGGACAGGGTGGTGCTAGGGTGGATGGCAGGGCTGCCAAGGAGCGGGATAGGGATGGGGTGCAGGATCTGGGAGGGAGGTGGGGGGCAGAAGAGGGCAAGGTCTGGGTGGTAAGTAGGGTGCAGAAGCAGGCTGGATGTAGGGTGTCTGGCCAGGGGAAGGGAGCAGGAGCAGATTGGGGATAGGGTGTCTGGCTACGAGGGAGGGTGCAAGGAGGGGACTTGGGTAGGAGTTGGACCTCCCTGATCTGGACCCTCTCCCCACAATCCAAGAGAGTGCAGCACCAGTTCCCTGCAGCCCGTCACAGCCCAGCTGAGCTGCCCGTCTGTTCCATATGCCCTTCCCCATCCACCTCAGCCCAGCTGAGCCCTGCACTGGTTCCCTGCATGCCTCCCCCACAGCACAGCTGAGCCCTATTTCCCTGAACCTCCCCCAACCCCGCAAAACATCTGAGCCAAGTGCCGATTCCCTGCCCCTCCCTCCCCTTGAGTCTAGCCCCGGTTCCCGGCACCTCCCTCCTCCTGCAGCCAAACTGAGCTCTTAGCTCCACACCCCCAACCCCACCCCGCAGCCCAGCCCTGCTCCCCGGACCGCCCCACTCTGCAACCCAGCTGAGCTCAATTTCCCTGCACCTTCCCCCAAACCATGCAACATGCTGAGCCAGCGCTGATTCCCTGTCCCTGCCTCCCTCCCTCCCTCCCCTTGGCTGTGTCTACACTGGCGCGATCTTGCACCAAAGCGGCCGCTCTTGTGCAAAAACTTGCTTCCTGTCTACGCTGGCCGTGTGTTCTTGCGGAAGTAAACTGACATTCTCATGTATGAAATCAGTGCTTCTTGCGCAAGAACTATGATGCTCCCACTCAGGAATAAGCCCTTTTGCGCAACTGTTCTTGCGCAAGAGGCCAGGGTGGACAGGCAACATGAATTTCTCGTGCAAGAAAGCCCTATGGCTAAAATGGCCATCGGCACTTTCTTGCACAAGAAACCACCAGTGTAGACATAGCCTAAGAGTTTCCTCGCATGAGCAAAATGAATTTTGTGTTGTGCACCAGTACTGAGTTCATGTGGCTTGTTTGGATGTGCCACTGTGGCACCCAAGTTATTAATAAATATTTTTAAACCTTTACCTTTTCTCTCTGCTGACATGTCTCCTCCTTGTTCCATCAGCTCCCTGGTGCCTGCTGCCCCCCAACTCCTCACCCTCCTCTGCTGTCCTGACTCCTGCCCTTCTCACTGCCCTCAGCCCTCCTGCAACCTGCCCCCATCCACCAGCCCTTCTCTCCTCCCTGTGCCCACTCCTCCAGTAGCCCCACTCTGATCATGTGAGCTACCCCTCCTCACCCCCTCTTTTAACACCTCCCTCTACAAACCTGCCCTGCCTCTCTCCTCTGGTGGTGGTCCCTCCCCTGCAGGTGTCTGCCCTTCTGCTTCACCCCCAGAATCCCCTGGCACTTACATCTTCTCTTACTCCTGTACCCTGCTGTTGCCTCCCTCTTCCCTCACTGCCCCTACCCCCTTTGCCCTCTTTTTCCTTGATGCCCACCCTCTCACCACCCTCTGCCCCCGTTCCCCTCATGCCCCTGTGCCCTCACACATGACTTGCTCCATCCCGGCCTTCCTCATGCTCACCCCTTCTTTCAAGCCTTCTCCCAGCATTTGTCTCTCCTCTACCCTGTCCTTTTGGTGCCTTCCCCTCTCTTCCCCCCTCCTCTCCCCCTCCACACAAGCCCCTTCCTCTCCCAGCCCTTCCCCTTCCCCTACCTTCTGCCTTCCACTTTGCGGGGCTGGAGTCTGCGCTTCGTCCCCAGACTCTGAACCCGCAACTCAGCTGCGCGGCGCAACGCAGCGTCCAGCAGTTTTAAAATCCCGGGCTGTGACGTTACGTCACGCCTGGGCGTCTCCCGCCCACCGGTTTGAGCATGCCACACAGGGCAGCAGCAGCCAGCAAGGGGTAGCTCAGTGAAGGTTGTGCACGGTGGGGACGGGGACGGGGGAGAGACGCTCTGGGGCCGGGGTGGGAGGACGCTCGGGGAGGTCGGGTCCCGCTCCAGCTCCAAATATTGGTGAAGCATAGGCACCACGAGCCCATACAACTCGCTGCCGATGCCTCTGCTGGCTAGCCGGCTCTCTCTCTCTTTCAGAGGGGCCGGGAGAGTGCTGGCTCCTCGCGGAACCCCTAGTTTTGCTTTGCGGAACCCCAGGGTTCCCCGGAGCCCCAATTGGGAAACACTGATCTAGAGCATATTTGGTCCTGCCAAGAGAGCAGGAGACTAGACTCGATGATCTCTCGAGGTCCCTTCCAGTTCTAGTGTTCTATGATTCTAAAAACCACCATGAATAAAGCAGCTTTAGGGTAAACATCCCACTGAGATAACAATGTTATTCACTGATCAGTGGCTTGCAAGATTGACGAGTACACTGCAACCATTTACTTTCCAAGTGTCTAAAAGATTAGTGATCTCAAATGAAAACTATAAGGCTATGTCTACACTAGCGGGTTCTTGCGCAAGAACGGCCGTTCTTCCGCGCAGAGCGTCCACACTGCCCGCCCACTCTTGTGCAAGAAGATTTACAGTAAAGCGTGGTAAGAGAGGACTACTTGTGCAGGAGCTGCGCTCTTTTTTTTAAGAAGTGTAAGCTCTCTTGTGCAAGAGGGCAGTGTGGACGCACGGCAGGGGGTTTCTTGTGCAAGAAAGCCCTATTGTTAAAAAGGCCATCAGAGCTTTCTTGCACAAGAGAGTGTCCACTCTGCCACGGATGTTCTTACACAAAACCACATGGCAGTGTGGATGTGTTCTTGTGCAAGGGTTCTTGCACAAGAACCCTTGCACAAGATGTTCTTACGCAAGAACCCACCAGTGTAGACATAGCCTAAGTGTTTGTTAAAGAAAAATCTCCTTAAGCCTCTTAAAGATACAGCAGCACTCAAAGTGAATCAAAACTTCCATATTGATGTCTTTACAAATTTGTGTTTGGAATAAGCAGAGATGCTTACAGGTATTTTTTTCTAGGGATTGTGCTTCATAACACCAACCCACATAGAGTCTCCTGGGACATACAACTAGATAGTGGCTATATTGTACTCAGATTTCCAGAAAGCTTTTTACAAGGTCCCTCACCAAAGGCTCTTAAGTAAAGTAAGCTGTCATGGGATAAGAGGGAAGGTCCTCTCATGGACTGGCAATTGTGTTAAAAGACAGGAAACAAAGGGTAGGAATAAACGGTCGGTTTTCAGAATGGAAAGTGGTAACTAGTTGTGTCCCCCAGGGATCTGTACTGGGACCTATTCTATTCTAAATTTCAGCACCAACTTTAAACATTTTGGCTTGTTGCTTTTAGGATTTTTTTTAAAGCATCACTTGTTTGTCACCTTTAGCCATCCCACAATTGATCCTGTGGGACAATGAAGCCTGTTACCTCCCCCTAATTTCTGTGCTGCTAAGCATAAATACAGTATGGACAAAATATTTAAACTTAGTTGGTAGGCAAGTGGCAAGGTATGATTATTTTTTCTGTGGCGAAGAATTGTGCACATCCTACTATGGGTTAATCTGTCTCTCCCATCCACCATTCCGAGCCACCAGTTTGTCTCATCTACTCATTATGGTCTTGTCTTTGAGACTGGAACTGGTATTTTCTGTGTTTGGACCGCATATAACACAATAGGGCCTCAACACAGTTGACTTCTGTATGCTACTGTAATATTAAGGTTAATTTTTCGTTTTAATATACTCATTAGAAAATCCCCAATTTACCAGGAAAGGGTTTCCCTGATTACCACGGAGAGTGTATTTGTAAAGCCCCAGTAAACAGAAGCAGAAAAGCCTCTAACCAATATTTTCCATAATTTTTGTAGAAGCCTCAAAGAGCCTTTAAAAATTACTCAGTGCTCTACCAGATTTTGAGAACTGCTATGCTTTTGAAACTGAATGTTTGACAAACTGAATTTTAAAGTAACTAATGATTAGAATGGCTCATGTTAATATCAAAATAGGAGTCAATCTGGGAAGTCTAAAAGATGAAAGAGTTACTCACCTTGTGCAGTAACGGTGGTTCTTTGAGATGTGTCCCCGTGCGTGCGCCACTCTGGGTGCTGGTGCGTCCTCGCCCCAGCGACCGAAGACTTTTGCTAGCAGTTTCTGCCGCGCACGCACCATAGCGCTCTCTAGTGCTGTTGGAATCTGTTGGGCGCGCGCGGCGTGGCTCCTCCGTTCCTTCTCTACCCGCTAGAGTATTAGGCTCCAAGCAGGGGAAGGAGGAAGGGTAGTCGAGCACCCACGGGGACACATCTCGAAGAACCACCGTTATTGCACAAAGTGAGTAACTTCTTCTTCGAGTGGTCCGCGTGGGTGCTCCACTCTAGGTGACTACAGAGCGGTTGTCGGCTCACGGAGGTGGGTTTGGAGCCATGTGGTAGTCACTGTGGATAGTACTGCGTGTCCCACCGCCATAGAAGTTGCAATTGAAGAGGAAAGCGCGTAGTGTTGCACAAATGTGTGGCCGGATGACCAAGCGGCGGTGTTGCAGATGTCTTGCAGAGGAACGTTGTTAAGGAAGGCAGTTGTAGAGGACATCGCTCTTGTGGAATGAGTCGTTATGGATTCAGGTAAGTGTTTATCGTGTAGCTCATAACACGTTCGAATACAGGAGGTGATCCACTTTGAAATTCTCTGAGGTGAGGTGAGACTGCCTGTCTCTTAGACCGTTCGGCATAGGAGAGGAACAGTCTAGGTGAGGCGCGCCAAGGCTTGGTGTGGTCCACATAAAACGCCAGTGCCCTGCGGACATCGAGAGTGTGCCATGAAGCATGAACTGGATCAGCATGCAGTTTTGGAAAGAAGGCAGGTAAGTGTATAGGTTCATTAACATGGAAGGGGGAAGGCACTTTGGGGAGGAACTTTGGGTGGGGTCGGAGTATCACTCTGTCTTTAGTGAATACAGTGTAAGGGGAATCGGCCATCAGGGCTGCAAGTTCACTCACCCTCCTGCTGGAGGTTATAGCGACCAGAAAGGACACTTTCATGGACAAATGGGGCCATGCACAGGTGGCTAATGGCTCAAATGATGGTTTTGTCAAGCTTTTGAGAACATGGTTTAGATCCCAGACGGGGACTGGCGGGCGGACGGGTGGAAAAGTGTTCTGTAAGCTTTAAGGAAGCATTTAGTTAAAGGATTAGCGAGGAAGGAAGCGCCATCAATAGGGTGATGAAAGGCTGCTATGGCTGCCGCATGTACCCTGATTGTACTAAGAGCGAGTCCCAATTGCTTGAGGGATAATAAGTAATCCAACAAAGCAGGGAGAGGGGCAGAAGCCGGCCGTGTTGTGTGCAAATTGTTACACCACTGAACAAATCTGTTCCACTTATATAGGTAAGTTTTTCTGGTGGAGAATCTTCTACTATTAATTAGTATCTCTTTCACCGGTTCCGAACAGGTCCTGGAGCCATGGAGGAGCCAGGCATGGAGATGAAGCTTGCGAAGGTCCGGATGGAAAGTCGTGATGTGGTTCTGTGACAGGAGGTCGTGATGGAGTGGGAATGGAAACGGACTCACTGTCGCCATCCTGTGAAGGTAAGGGTACCACGTCTGTCTGGGCCACGCAGGTGCCACCAGGATAACTCAGGCCTGATCTGTCCTGATTTTGTTGAGGACTCTGTGCAATAGAGGGAAGGGGGGGAAAGCATAGAAGAGATGAGCGTCCCAAGAGATGGAAGAGGCGTCTCCGAGGGAGTGTTTCCCCAAGGCTCCTCTGGAACAATAGAGGTGGCACTTTCTGTTGTTCTTTGTGGTGAAGAGATCTATGTCTGGTTGTCCCCACTGAAGAAAGAGTGGGATGAGGGCATGTTTGTCTATTTCCCATTCGTGTTGATTGTGGAATGTGAGGCTGAGGGTGTCCGCTATGACGCTGAGTATCCCTGGGAGATAGGAGGCCACTGGGGTGACCCGATGAGCTAGACACCAATTCCAGAACCTGATGGCTTCTGTGCACAGGGATGGTGAGCAAGCGCCGCCTTGGTGATTGATATAGTACATGCAGGTGGTGTTGTCTGTCATGATTTGTGTGTTATGAGCTGGGTGAAATGTTGACACACATATCTGACTGCTCGTAGTTCGAGGAAGTTGATATGGAAAGTTTGTTCCACGAGCGACCATTTGCCCTGTGCTGTAACATTCCCTAAATGGGCCCCCCAGCCCATAAGGGAAGCATCCGTTGTCAGAGTGAGCACAGGCGGAGGACTCTGGAAGGGAATGCCTTCTAGCATGTTTTGTGGGACCGTTCACCATTGGAGGGAATTGAGGATGCAAGGTGGAATAGATACCATTTTGGAGAGGTGATCTCTGGAAGGCTTGTAGACTGTTGCTAACCATGACTGTAGACCCCTCATGTGGAGTCTGGCTAGTTTGACTACATACGTCATAGATGCCATATGGCCTAGAATTTTGAGGCATTGGTGGACCATCATGGTAGGAGCTGTGCATGCGGTAGTGATTAGGTCGCGAATGGTGGCGAACCTGTGTTTGGGTAAGGTGGCCTTTGCTGTTAATGTGTCGAGGTAAGCACCTATAAATTCCAGTTTCTGTGTAGGGATTAGAGAGGACTTTGCGTGGTTTATATGAAAGCCGAGGTTGGTCAGAAGGCGTATCGTCATATCCATCATGGTCTTGGCTTCTTTGAAGGAAGACCCTTTTATGAGGCAATCGTCCAAATATGGGTATATCATGACCCCTTGGCGCCGGAGCACAGCCATTACAACTGCCAGGGTTTTGGAAAATACTCTTGGAGCAGTCGAGAGACCAAACGGGAGCACTCGGTATTGGTAATGCCGGGTCCCCACCATGAAACGAAGGAAACGCCTGTGTGCTGGATGTATCATGAAGTGGAAGTAGGCATCCTGAAGGTTGAGAGCCAAAAGCCAGTCCCCTTGGTCGAGTGCGGGGATGATCATTGCTAAAGTTACCATCTTGAAGCGGTGGTAGGCAATATATTTGTTTAGTTGCCTCAAATCTAGTATGGGACGCCACCCTCCACTCTTCTTCTAGGTTATGAAGTAGGTTGAGTAGAATCCCCGACTCTAACATGGTGATGGAACTGGTTCTATGGCGCCCAGTTGTAGGAGATGGGAAACCTCTTGATCGAGAAGAGTTTCGTGAGATGGGTCCCTGAAGAGGGACGGGGTAGGAGGGTGGGTGGGAGGACAGGAAGTAAATGGGATAGCGTAACCGTATTGGATCAATTCCAGAACCCATTTGTCCGACATAATGAAGGCCCATTGATGGTAGAAGGCCCAAAGAGGGTGGTGGAATTGAAACGAATCGGTCCTTGGTGACAGAAGAATGGCTTTCTGGCTCTTGACCTGTCTTTCAAACCTGCTGCTTGTTTGCAAGTGGGTGGGTAGAGGAGTGCTGTTGCTGTTGGCGTTGCGGCCTACGGCGTTCCGGCTTTGGTCTCTGACCGAAGTCATATCTCGATTACTGCCTGAAGGGCTCCCTGGGACGTTGGTAGGGCTGGTAGCTAGTCCTCTTGAAGGGAGGAGTGTACATACCCAGAGTTCTGAGAGTAGTTCGGGAGTCCTTCATAGAGTGCAATACTTCATCTGTTTTGGCAGAGAATAGGCTGGCTTTATCAAAGGGTAAATCCTCTACTTTTTGTTGCAAATCTCTCGGAACTCCCGATGATTGGAGCCATGACAACCGACACAGGACAATGGCAGATGCTGTGGTGTCAGCCACGTCCATAGCAGACTGTAAAGCTGTACGGGAGACATTATGGCCCTCTTGCATAATACTGAGTAGGGCCGGTCTCTTGTGTTCCTGAAGATGTTGAAGAAGGTCTTGCAATTTAGAATAGTTGGCATGGTTGTAGTCGGCGAGCATCATGGTGTAGTTAGATGCTCTGAGGAGTAGAGTAGCCGAAGTGTAAACTTTACGACCCATGATATCTACCTTCTTATGGTCTCTGTCCTATGGGGTATTTCTGAAATTAGGTTGTTTACCTTTATGACGAACGGAGTCTACTGCTAATGAGTTCGGAGGGGAATGGTTAAACAGAAAGTCCATGTCCCTGGGAGTGATAAAATATTTGCGGTCAGCTCTTTTGTTTGTTGGGGCAATGGAGGTCGGAGTCTGCCAGATGATATCGGCCGGGTCCATGATAGCTTCATCCATGGGGATGGCTATTCTGAAGGCAACTGGGGGTTGTAACGTACGGAGAAGCTGATACTGTTTGACTTGGACCTCCTGGAGATCCTGTTCCTGTGCCAAGGCCACTCTTTTAAACAGCTCTTGGAATTTTCTAGCATCATCACCAGGAGGCGGGGCTTCAGCTGTGACTGCCTCATCTGGGGACGAAGATGAGTTGTGCAAGGGGGATCTGTCCTCCCCTTCGGAGAGGGAGTCCTGTATGTCCGAATGAGTCGGGAAAGTCGGCTCAGTGACTGGAACGGTAGTGGTTGGTGAGGCTGGAGGTGGCCTTGAAATTGTAGAAGGCTCACGGTGGTGGCTCTTCTTGGGCTGTGGTTCCCAGGGTTGCCAATGGGTGGCGTATGGTGGTGGAGGATAGCCATACTGTTGGGCATACCATGGTGGAGGAGGAGGGTATGCATACTGCACCATGGTAGGTTGCCAGGAGGGTGGTCTGGGTGCCAGGCTGGAGTGTTGAGATGAGAATCTGCTCCTTGACTTGGTGCCCACATCACTGGGAGATCGAGAAGAGCGTCGGGAGCACACATGCTGGACAGAGGAGCCAGGTGTAGGCGGTGCCAAAGGCATGCGGTCCTCTCTCGATGCCAAACAGTGCCGTTTTGGCGGTGCCGAGACCGGTGTAGGTGCCGGGGGCAACATAGGTAAGGCATTTGATACAGTACCACATGGGGAATTATTACTTAAATTGGAAAAGATAGGGATTAATATGAAAGTTGAGAGGTGGATAAGCAACTGGTTAAAGGGGAGACTACAGCGGGTCATACTGAAAGGTGAACTGTCAGGTTGGAGGAAGGTTACTAGTGGAGTTCCTCAGGGATCAGTTTTGGGGCCAATTTTATTTAATCTTTTTATTGCTGACCTTGGCACCAAAAGTGGAAGTGTCCTGATAAAATTTGCGGATGACACAAAGTTGGGAGGTATTGCCAATTCAGAAAAGGATCGGGATATCATACAGGAAGATCTGGATGACCTTGTAAATTGGAGTGATAGCAATAGGATGAAATTTAATGAGAAGTGTAAGGTTATGCATGTAGGGATTAATAACAAGAATTTTAGTTATAAGCTGGGGACACATCAGTTGGAAGTAACGGAGGAGGAGAAGGACCTCGGAGTCCTGGTTGATTATAGGATGACTATGAGCCGCCATTGTGACATGGCCGTGAAAAAGGCTAATACAGTCTTGGGATATATTAGGCGAGGTATTTCCAGTAGGGATAAGGTGGTGTTAGTGCCATTATACAAGGCATTGGTGAGACCCCATTTGGAATACTGTGTGCAGTTCTGGTCTCCCATGTTTAAGAAGGATGAATTCAAATTGGAACAGGTACAAAGAAGGGCCACTAGGATGATCTGAGGAATGGAAAACCTGTCTTATGAAAGGAGACTCAAGGAGCTTGGCTTGTTTACCTTAACCAAAAAGAAGGCTGAGGGGACATGATTGCTCTCTTTAAATATATTAGAGGATAAATACCAGGAGGAGATGAATTATTTAAGCTTAATACCAA
The DNA here is from genome assembly GCA_019425775.1 of Rafetus swinhoei. Taxonomy (NCBI): domain Eukaryota; kingdom Metazoa; phylum Chordata; order Testudines; family Trionychidae; genus Rafetus; species Rafetus swinhoei. Next base: position 101,696,185 of record CM033424.1, on the reverse strand, counting down.
TGTGGACACAAGAACAAGTGGATATAAGCTGGCTAGTAGGAAGTTTAGACTTGAGATTAGGCGAAGGTTTCTAACCATTAGAGGAGTGAAGTTCTGGAACAGCCTTCCAAGGGAAGTAGTGGGGGCAAAAGATCTATCTGGCTTCAAGATTAAACTAGATGGGTTTATGAAGGGGATGGTTTGATGAGATAACATGATCTTGGTAACTAATTGACCTTTCACTATCAGTGGTAAATAGGTCAATGGAGGGATAATAGGAGTTACTATAGAGAACTTTCTGGGTGTCTCGCTGGTGAGTCTTGCCCACATGCTCAGGGTTTAGCTGATTGCCATATTTGGGGTCGGGAAGGAATTTTCCTCCAGGGTAGATTGGCAGAGGCCCTGGAGGTTTTTCACCTTCCTCTGTAGCATGGGGTACAGATCACAGCTGGAGGATTCTCTGCATCTTGGGGTCTTCAAAATATCTGAGGGCTTCAATATCTGAGATATAGGTGAGAGGATTATTTTAGCAGGGGGTGGGTGAGATTCTGTGGCCTGCATTGTGCAGGGGTCAGACTAGATGATCATAATGATCCCTTCTGACCTTAAAGTCTATGAGTCTATGAGGTGCTGGAGGCAGTGTCAGTACCGTGGGCAACGTGGGTGTCATGCGTGAGAGCAGTACCGCGATCTGCCCCGGTGCAGGATGTTCCATCTGGGGGACATCGATGCGCGGCTTCTTGGACAGTGCCGCTTTATTGTGATGTTTTGGTGCCGAGCGCTCGGAGCCGTGTGCAGTTGGAGCGGACAGAGTCGCAAGTGACTCTGGTGCCATAGATCGCGGTGCAGACGACTTCTGTCTTGGCTCCGAGTGGGCTCTTTTGTGCGCCCCCACCGACTTATGTGGTGCCGTGCCGGAAGTCCCAGGTTTATCCCTGGTGCTGCTGACCTGTGCTGCTGTCGGTGCTGAGGGTAGCGAGGGAGATGGGGAAGTCCCATTTTTAAGGCCGTACAGCCGGAGTGGGTAGAGGGATGATCTTTTTCCATACCCTTACTCTGCGAAGTCGTTTTTGAAGTTGCTGGAGAGTCCTCAGAAGATGGCCGAAGGGACCTCTCGTATAGGAGCGTTTTAAGTCTGTTAGCCTGGTCACAGCGCGCTCTCGCGGTGAGTCTGGAGCAATGCGGGCTCTTGAGTTTGATGTGACTCACCCAGGTACTTAATGCACTTGGTGTGCCCGTCAGACACGGGCATCGCGTCGCAGCATGATTTGCACCTCTTAAAGCCAGGCGAACCAGGCATGAGGCTCTTGGAAAAAAGCGGCGAACCGCAACGAGAGAATTTTTTTTTTTTTTTTTTTTAAACTAACTGGGTGAGGAGAAGAGGGCTAAAAAAGAACTTGGATCATGAGGAAAACTGGGGAATCAACTGGGGAATTGTCTATTTTTTACAGAAAACGAGGAGAACTGAAGGCTCCGCCTGCTGCCGAGGACGGTAGAGAAGGAACTGAGGAGCTGCGCCGCGCGTGCCCAACGGATTCCAACGGCACTAGAGGGTGCTATGGCACGTGCACGGCGTGGCAGAAACTGCTAGAAAAAGTCTCCGGTCGCTGGCGCGAGGATGCACCAGCACCCAGAGTGGAGTACCCACGGGGGCCACTCGAAGAAGAAATGACTATACCCTACATAGCATTAATTCTTTGTACAATTCTACATAATTGGCTAATCTGAAAACAAATAGTGTCATCTGAGGATTTTGCATAATCCATGAAAAATACATCATGTTTGTTTTGTGTTACTCGCAGGTGTTAACGCAGGTCAATTGACAGTCCTAATTGATAAATTAACACATCACAGACCTTTACACCCAAGCATTTTAGGAAAGTCCTACATAAACTCAGTCCCTCACAAACATTTCCCAGCTTCTTGAAACTTGGAAACAAATTTCTCTGCCCCATTGTCAAATAATGACCAACAAAACCTTTCCAGTTATTCTTTCAGAATATTTGCTGTCTTGACTGTTTCTTTCTTGCCTGTTCATTTAAGAGTATTAAAGCAAAATGCAAGCTAAAAAGTGGTGATTTGGGGGAAAAAAACAAGAAGGTGCCTAATCAAAAAAGCAGAAAAGAAAATTGCCTTTTCAAATAGCCAAAGGAACTGGATACATTCATGCCAAGAAAGGCTAAGGGAAGTGGAATGAAGGAGACAAAAAGAAAGAAAAACCATGAAAATGGGAAGGGAGAAGTAAAAGTATTTAAAGGCTTCTGAAAAAGAAGAGATAGCAAGAGATTTTTGTAACGTAAAGAATATAAAGGGTAGAGATAGTGAAAAGGAGAACATGGAAAAGAATTCACCTTGCATCACGGCATTTATTATAATGCTTTAAACTTCTCTATCATTTCTGAGGATCTCAAGTGTTTTCAGAGATAATTAAGTTAGTCCCAATACTCTACTATGTTTTATGGATGGAGAAACTTAGGTACCAAGAAGGTGCCTAATCAATTAAGTCAACACGAATTGCTGCGTGCTTAGCACTTTTGAAAATTAGGTCAGTTATTTAAGAACCTAAATCCATACTTTGGAGCCTAAGACTCCTACTTTAAAAATCATGGTTTAAATGAGCTGACCAAGATCACAGAGTCCCCTAGGTCTCTCAGCTAGAAATTCAAGGCCTTAAAAAATCACAAAACCAGCCTTCCTCCCCTTTTATTTTCGTATCAAATCAAATGTCAGTTAATGTTTTTAAGTGCAGACTGACTCATAGAAAAAAAATCACTGTAACATGGACTAGGTAATCCTCTAAAAACAAAAGTAACCTCAAAGTAAAATCCCAGAATAATCTCCCATTTGAAAGTACGTGTATGAGATAAGTAAAGAGGAAAAGTTTTCAAGCAAAACTGATACTGCAGTCAGCTGTATTTATTTGCTAGCCAAACAAATCCAAAGTAATGAATAAAACTTATTTAGAACTGAAATTCACATGCAAAAACATACTGTTTTGTGATACAAGTTATCCTAATAAATTCTACAGTATATAAAATACAAAAATTGTATATTCTCTTGGGGGTTTCTACAAATACAGTTAAGGAAGGCCTATACGGAATTAAACACATTCATATCACCACAGCTGTTTGCCTAGTTCTATTCATTTCCTTTAGTAAGATATTGCAAGAGTTGAAACCATTTTAACTTTTCAAAGAGGTAAGCTAACTAAGCCAATTGAATGAAATGCTATCAGGTAACACAAAAAAGTGAGATTTTAGAAAAATTAAGTTTGAAAATAAGCTTAAGTGATCCTTAGCTACACTTTCATGTACCTGAAGGATGAGTGCTCCCCGTGGACCGGTAAAGTGAGGGGAGGAGCTGGAGACTGGATATACAGAGACTGGCCAGAAGACTGAGAGCCCTTCCTGATTAGCTTTCCGGTGTTGGGATCATAAAGCCGAACTTCAGGACCTGGCTGAAACTTTGGATGGATGGGTGTCGGGTGAAACAGAGCAGTCTGGAACGCGCTGTGTGTATCAGGAAATGTGGCAGGACTGTTCTCTCTGTTGAATGTAATTTTTAAAAAGTTACATTAGAAATTTATATTATTTATTTGTAACTGGAAGGGGAAGTATTAGGATTTCCCTTTCAGAGAAAGGGCATAGGTTCTGACAAGACAGATTTCAGGGCAAAATGGGTCTGCCTTTTTTCAAAAACAGAAAATAAATGTATTTTCTTAGCACATATATGAAAATCCCACATAACTTAATGGTAATAATGCATGTATATTTAGAGAACAGATTTAATGCCATACTTATCCACTAAAATGAGATTATAATAAAATATCTATCTTAACTTTCTCAAAATTTATAAACATCTGAAAACTCAAATTTCCTCTATAGAATTAAAACTAATACATAAAATTTGTTTATCACTATAATTTGGAGATATTAATACAAATCAGACTAAATGCATGTGCACATACATTCTTTGGTACCTATAATTTGTATATGATAAGATAAATATTTGCTATTCAATACTGCTCTTGAAGCAAAATGAAACAAAAATTAGTGTAGCAACTTCTGCAACATCAACAAATATTTACAAAAACCACAGAAATAATTTACTGTTGCACTAAGCCACATATATGGCTACTTTAGAAAAAAAGTCATTAACACCATCAAATGTGTCAGATTCTGGTAATATTACCAAATTAGGTAATATTACCAGATTAGTATCACAAGGAAATATATACACATACAAAAGCATGTGTAGAAGAATTAGCTATGCATCATATAGTGGTGTAAGAAGGCTGCTCACCAAAAGTAAGTTTCATCTCATACATTTATACATAACCATTTTAAAGTTCTGCCACAACACTGATTTAACAACGACAGGCACCTCATGAAATAAATTGATAGTTATAACTATGAAGTGCCCTCAATGTTCTTAATAAACTCATTTTATTTTCAAATAGGGTATTTTTTCAGTTTTATCTGGTTTTGTATCTTATTCACCACCTGAAATTGTAAGACCTCTGGGATAGCAATCATTGCTACAAATAACTCCGATAGCAAAGGATCTAGCACATTAGTAATTCAAGTCTTAGTTTATAATTACAATCTGATTATTTACTTTGGCAAAAATATTCTAGACTCCTATATTCCTTTTTAGGCTTCTAAAAAAGAACTGCCGCATTTTTAGACATGTTCGGCACCCACAAACCCTATTTATGGTACAAATATTAAGACGTGTATGGATTAAGTCTTCTCCCTCAAGAGGGCTCATCTATAATGGTCTCTGTCCCCTTTCACATTTTTCTTCTGCTTCCTTTCTCCTATCCAAGATTTATCTTTTCGATTTGCTGTTCACCTAACACTCCTCTGTCTTTGTTTTCTTGCTTTTTTACCAACCCTTCTCCCATCAGTGTTTTCCCTTCTGCTCTCATATTGATCTTCCCCTTTTCTCTTCCAACCTCTCCCTCCCTTTTTTGATTCATACATTCTGTTTTTGTCCTGAGTTCTTCTCCCTTTCTTTCTCGTTACCAAGTGTAAAATGGCTAGCTTCTCGTACTCCGTGAATCTGTGTGCTTGCAGGATTGGAGACTGCATGATTATATCATGCTGCACCTACATTCCTGGTCCCTACTGGCCCTCCCTAGCACAAGTACAGAGAACCACTGGTCAGACCTGCTGCTGCTTACTGGAAATCCCCACCTATGATACTACTAGTCCTAGGGACTTCTAGGAACTCCAAAGCTTGGATCAACTGCCTCCCAGTGGTAGGCAGTCCTGCCTGCAAACACTACAAGAAGTTGGCTGAAATGAGGTATGGAATTTTCATATAAACACTACATTTCACATACAATTCTGGGTTTATTATAGCTATGAATCAACTCTCTATTAAAATAAGAATAAATTCAGTTTAATACCATGATCAAATTATCTTTGGTCCATTTTTTTCTATATTAATTTTACCTTTGTGTTTTGATATAGTCATCCTTTAAGGGAAAGAGCTGCTCCTCTACCTTGTCCCAACGCTCCAAGCAGCTCCACAGCCAGTCAGGGTTCACAACATGGAGATGTTTACAGTCCAGAGCTTGCCGAACTTTTTCTGTGCCTATTAAGTCAAACACAACATTACAGTGTTCTGAAAAGAAAAGAAAAAAGGCTTACGTTTTTAAATAGGATATTCTGTGACCAATTTTGAAAGTTATCAGCTGGCTCAAAGATATTAAAAGTCACGTTAAAGCCATAAAAGGTGAAGTCTTAAGCCTTGGCTGCACTAAGGTCTTTCACAAAAAGCTACTTAGCAATAAAATGTGTATAACTCCTTAGTGCAGACATAGCTAGCATTCTGCTAAAACTCATTCAAATGGAAAGTAGAACCAATCAATTTATAACACTTGAGCATTCCTACTTTGAGTAAAAGTAAAAACAACAAAGGTTACACATTTCTACAAATATACCCTTGTATCAAAAGGTATCAGTGTCTAAAGCTGGAGTGGTCAAGGAGTGGCCCATTCAGCCTCCCTAAAAATCTAAGCATGTTTCATAACATTCATGTGTGCAGCCTGCTGTTATATCACAGCACTTATACCATTCTAAGACTTTGTCCACACTTGAAAGTAGAAAGTGCAGTCGCAGCAGCACTTCAACATGGCAGTGTGGCCACATCAGAAGTGCTAGGAGAGTAAACTCTAGGTAAACCACCTGGGGGAGTAGCTAGCTGTGTTGGGAATATGGCTCCTAACACTGTAGCCCACTTTACTCTGGTGCTTTACAGCGCTGTAACTTGCTGCGCCCTGAATCAGAAAGTTGCAGTGCAGTAAATTGGCAGTGTAGACTTAAGCTTACTTGCAAGCACATGGTCACCTACTTTGATTTGCCATGAGTTTGGCAGGAGCTAATGCCTCTACACTAACGCAGAAATCATGGACTGTTTAGCATCAAACAGCAATATGCAAGATGTCAACATGCACCTGGGGATAGAGAAACACATCAGCAAAAGAAAGAATCCTAGAACCACTGTGGCCAAAAGCCTTGATTTATACTTCTAGTAAGTAGCATAGTTTAAAACCAATAAGAGAGTCAATGGACAGAACAAAAAGCAAGCAAGGTGCTACAAATCTCAAGAGAACTATCATGATCAGCAAACCCAATTAGTAAAACAGTGAGAGGAATTTTTCAGGGAAAAATAAAAGGAATAGTATATTTTAAGGGAGCTGGAATTAAATGGACAATCAGGAAAAGATGAGTTCAAAGAGAGAAAGGAGTAAGTTCTCGAGGAAGAACAGGAAGCAGTTCTTTAGCCTGACTGAAAACAGGTTAGCAAAAAAATTGAGACTTGAGATGATGCACTCTCTTGTATAAGATATAAGCAAGGAGAATAGTTGTACTACTTGGACATATTAAATTTGGGTTCAAGCAGACTGTTACCATAGTTATACAGGATAAAAGGACTTAATGAATAAAGGTTTCCCAGAGGAACTCAAGATTTGTGGGATGCATGAAGTCCAGAGATGCCTGGACATATAATACCCTTTATCGCTTATGTGGGACTGGGTATGTGCAACATCATCTCATTTTCATTTGCAGAGATTTAAGAGAGAAAATTCTCCCATATACTTTTAGAAGAAGAGATAAGTTTACAGAAAGCACTTGTCAGACCCAACAGAATGGAAAAATAATTGATTGCAGAGACATTTAGTGCTCCACATATTCCAGAATTCTGTAGAATCACATATTCTTGCAAAATTGCACTCCAGAACCTAAGGTTTCAGGGGGGTGGTTTTTTATTTTCATTCATTTTTTTTTTTTTAAAGAGTATTCATTTTTAGTCATCATGGCTATGGAAAAGTAATAAAAACAAACTTATACCATATTGCATTCTTTAATCTGTAGAAATCCTGAAAGAGTACTTCTGAGATGTGAGAAGCTCCCATTCATCTCTATAGATTATTAACTCTAAACACTAAGGATGTGTCTATAATGGCATGATTTTGCGCCAAAGCACCAGCTTTTACGCAAAAACATGCTGCCTGTCTACACTGGCGGGGAGCTCTTGCGCAAGAACACTGACGTTCTCATGTGTGAAATCAGTGCTTCTTGTGCAAGAACTATGATGCTCCCGCTCAGGAATAAGCCCTCTTGCACAACTGTTCTTGCGCAAGAGGCCAGTGTAGACAGGCAACATGAATTTCTTGCGCAAAGAAAGCCCGATGGCTAAAATGGCCATCGACTTTCTTCTTGCAAGAGACGTCTACACTGTACGGATGCTTTTGCGCAAAGCACATCTTTTGCGCAAAAGCACATGCCAGTGTAGACGCTCTCTTGCTCAAATACTTTAACGCAAAAACTCTTGCGTTAAAAGTATTTGCACAAAATCTTGCCAATGTAGACGTAGCCTAAAAATACCACTCCAGGCTCAAAAACCCTACTGTCTCCCAATTGGTCATCAGCACTTCCAGATGCCTCCCTGACAACATCTACTAAGCAATTATGCAAAGCATTTACAATAATCTGCATCATAAGATAACTGAAACCATGGAACAAGGCAAAGAACACTGAATAAACTAAGGATATTTTGGGGACTGCTGTCTCAAGATTTTAGTTAGTGATAATTAAAATATTTAAATGCATACACAACCCATTACATGACCTTCCTAGAGTGAAACTTAGTGAAAGTCAATTTAATTGGACAGAAACAGTGTAGAACCGTAACCACTCTGTACACACTATTTACTTTTAGGTCCACTGTTACTGAGACAAAATATTCTACATCTTCCAGCTGATAACAATTGAGAAGTGTTGTGGAACAACTACTTCAGCCAGCTAGGTATTTTAACTCACTCTTTATAGATTTATTTCCTTTGCAGAGTACCTTCTCTCTCCCCCGCTCTTCATCAAGCTACTGTTAGTCTTCAAATTGACTTGCATCTAACCCTTCAAGAGGTAAAGAAGGAAAAAAAAGCAGCTAGTTGGGGACTACAGCTGATAAAAAATTCCTACAGAAAAGCATATTGGTTTCAGAGGAGCAGAATCATATTTATATAATATTGGAAAAAGATTGTTTACTTTTAAATCTTATGTTGCAGTAATAAAGGAGAAAGCTTGAAGCAGTCTTTAAAAAGTTACCTTTATTATTTTAATACATTCTGTTTCTTGGAAACAGAATAGTTCTGAGCTTATAAACATCATTTATCTCTGCAGCTAAAGAAACATACTTTTTTCTGTACACTCATGAAAAACTTTTCCATCTCACAAAGGTAGCTTTGTGATCATGCCTAGAACTTGCATTCTTCTTTAAAAGAATACCCATCACAAACTGCAAAAGAAATATTTTAGACCAACGATAAAAAACACAGCTAAGATATCAATTTGGGCATAAAAAATTAATCCAGGCTTTTCACTACTTCTGTAAAGAAAAGCATGAAAGCATGAGAGATACTACGAAGTGTTTGATATCTTAGGAACAGAAGCAAGGAACTAGCAGTTGCACACCCATTGGTGGTCACTTTCAGTTTAAAAGGGGCAAAGAGGACTACTGCAGACCTACCCAATTTGTAACCAACAATAAAAGCAACAACGGAATCACTTTTTATTGGTAATTTTTGGATTACATGTTTGTTCTGGTCTCTGGACAAATATTTTGACTAGAGATTATTTTGGCACTACTAAACACAAAGTAGTCTAAATACTGGAGCAGACTTACTGAATAATAAGATTTTAACTTTATTTTTATGGATACATTAACTCTAAACTTCAATATTTAAAATATTCAGCTGCACTACCAGTTGCCTCATACCCTGTTCCCAAAACTAAATGAGTATTGCCCCTTTTCAGATAGCAAGGGCCAGTAATATATATACAAACATGCCTACATTAAGAGCCAGAACCTGAACCTTTACATAAACAAGGGCACCTTAAGAAAAGACTGAATACAATTAATTAAAAACTCCAGAATTTTGCCCTAATGGAATTAAGTGTATATGAAAAGTGATAGATGAACTTTTAGAGGATACTTACCTCAGTTATGTTTTGTAAAAACCACAGTTTTACAGAACTAGGATAAAAACTAGGGATGTGAATGGTTAACTAGTAAAGCCTCATCCTTAACGGGTGAGGCTAACCAGTTCTTGCTAACCAGTGGGGAATGGAGGGTTGGAGCAGCGGGTGGAGGGTACTCCAGCTTAGCCAGAGCAGCTCCCATCATACTGATGGAGCCACTTCAGCCCCCGGATGCCCTTCTTTAATCAGCTAACAGATTAAACATTGGCTATGTCTACATTGGCATGATCTTGTGCAAATACTCTTTAACGCAAGAGTTCTTGCGTTAAAGTATTTGCGCAAGAGCGCGTCTACACTGGCATGTGCCTTTGCGCAAGAGATGTGCTTTTGCGCAAGAGCATCCATGCCAGTGTGGGACGCTCTCTTCTTAGAAGAAAGCTCCGATGGCCATTTTAACCATCGGGCTTTCTTGCATAAGAAATTCATGTTGCCTGTCTACACTGGCCTCTTGTGCAGGAACAGTTGCGCAAGAGGGCTTATTCCTGAGCGGGAGCATCATAGTTCTTGCACAAGAAGCACTGATTTCACACATGAGAACGTCAGTGTTCTTGCGCAAGAACTCCCCGCCAGTGTAGACAGGCAGCATGTTTTTTCGCAAAAGCGGCCGCTTTGGCGCAAGATCACGCCAATGTAGACACAGCCATTATGTTTAACCAATTAAATGGGATTTTACATCCCTAACAGAAACAGGTTATGATTCTCTCCTTTCAAAATTCTCACTGAGTTTGTATGTTATGCTCCATCCCTTTGTAACCTTTTAAGCTCAACAATGCAATACTGAGCTAGTGCAAGAAAAACAGAGTGAACTGGCTGAGTAACTAGCCAGTCTAACGGCTAGTTACAAAAAATGGACTTAAGGTTAGTCTGAGGAATCCATGTTGTGTGTCCTCAGACCTGTGTTGAAGATATATTAAACCTGAAACCCCTTAAAAAGCATTAAGTCAAACTAGGTAGTACACTCAAAGACCTCTTCAAACTGTCTCCCAAGTCTACGTGCTCTGGCCTCCACATTATATTATAAATGAAAGAGCCCACCTACTCTGAGTCAGCAGAGACAAACTCAAGCAGGAGCATAAGATTTATTGACAATAGGTGGAAGTAAAAGAATGCCAGTTCATACTGCAGTTGGATCTCCAAGCACCACTATTTTACTAGACTTCCAATATTATGATGGACCATTCACAAAATGAACGTCACTACATTCCCAGTCCAGAAGAAGAGCTCTGTATATGCTTAAATGCATGTCTCTCTCATCAATAAAAGTTGGTCCAATGGATAAAAGATATTTCACCCACCTCATCTAATATCCTGGAACTGATATGGCTACAACAACACTACATACATTAAATGCTGTTCATGTAGCTCTCCAAAGTCTGATAGCTTTGTCATAAAATATTATGACTGGAGAATAACTTGGGATGAAATTGGTGAAAAGGTCACTACATTTATTCTGCTTATAAAAGGAAGGAAAATTTTGGTGCCTAATACATTGTCCCATTTACTCCTACCCCAATATTGCCAAAGACAAGCCCTATGAAAAAACACCACAGTTTAACCTTCTCGTTAGAGCTTAGTGAAGAAAGCCAAAGCTCTTTATATTTAGGCTCAAAGATTAGAGTAAAAAAAAATTGATAAATGTAAAATTTTGCATCCACCCTCAAACAGTAAAAACAATTTCCATCAATAATAACACTTTATATATATGCTAAGAAAAAATACTGCTTGAGAACTCTGTCTTATTTAAGAATATGTATTCTGTATATTTTGACATGTTTGTTTACAATTTGTGTTTTAATAGTTATGAAGCTTTAACTCTTTGAATCTCAACTTATGATGTTATTATATAATGGTCTCCTGCCTCCCCCCACAAATAGATTTGCACAGTTGTGAAAAATTATCTGAATAATATTTTTAAAAATGTAAAAATAATCAATATTGTTAAAGTTATACAAAATTATAAAAATTAAAAAATAGAATTGTGCCAAGCCTATTCATATTTGTTCAGAGATCAGCTAAAGCAATGGGAATAGTTCATATTATGAAATTTGTAGCTCAATAGTTTTTAGTTACTAGTACTTGAAAAATTGCTAAAAAAGCGATCTGCCCAGTTCAGTATACTGAATACATCTGGGCAGGGAGAAATTATGGGGGAAAACTTCTTTCCCTCAGAGGATTATAGATTTATGCTCTAAAGCAAGAGAATCCATAGCTTTTGCAATATCCTTGATCTTGTAGCTGCAGGTGTTTTCTTAAGTAAAATAAGGATCTTCTAGGTTTTTTTTAGATCCTTACCGCAATACTGTGTGTAAGGATATACTGGCAGGATGTTGCTATTATATTCTAACATCCTATTCACTATGTTGACTTCCCAGAACATTGAATGGTCAGTTGCATTGTGTTGACTACAGCACCATCTAGATCTTTTTCCAGACATTCACTCACCTGAAATGTTCTAACAGTTAATAAGTCCAACTGTTATATTTACATGCCTCTGGCTTTCATCCAGGACACATTACCTGATCAATTGTTTACACCCAGGACCTAAGATACAACGGGATTTGCTCCAATCCCACAGACAGAGACAAACTCCTACAGGATCTCTATCAGGCATTCGTAAAACATAAATACTCACCCGGGGAAGTGAAAAAACAGATTGACAGAGTACCCAGGCATCAGCTTCTTCAAGAGGCCCAACAAACAAAACAACAAAAAAAACCCACTAGTCCTCACCTACAGCCCCCAGCTTAAATCCCTCCAAGGCACCATTAACAATCTACAACCTATCCTGGAAAACTATCCCTCACTCTCACAGGTCTTGGGGGATAGCCAATTCTCACCTACAGACAACCTCCTAACCTGAAACAAATAATGTCCAGCAACCACGCAGCATACCTCAAACATACTCACCCAGGAACCCACCCCTGCAATAAACTCTGGTGTCAACTCTGTCCACACACCTATACAAGTGACATTATCACAGGACGAAACCATATAAAACACCACATCAGAGGCTCATACAACTGCACATCCACTAATGCAGTGGTTCTCAAACTTTTTGGTCCGTGGCCCACTTGGCTCAATGCAACCTTTCCATGGACCACCAATTGCAAATGGAAACTCGCCTTTAATTACATAATTACATCTGAGCCATTTTGCTAGTGCTGCTGCTAGGGAGAATGGTTTAATTTAACCAGTAAGAAAGGAAATATTAAATTATTAAACAGATTAAGCACTTAAACTTTCTCATGTTAATCAAATTTCATTTTAAATAAAATAAAATAAAATAAAATAAAATATTAATTTATGTCCAACACAAAAGGTTTCAATGTTTTCTTTATTTATAGCAGGGGTGGGGAACTCTTTTTGGATTGGGAGCCTCTGAAACCACAAAAAAATTGGTTGGGGACCACACAAGTCAGAAGCAAAAAAAACAACAACAAAAAACCACAACAACAACCCTCAAAAAACCCCTAACCCTCACTGATGTGGCCCCCAACTGAGAAACCTCGCTCCTCTGGTGCTCCAGCCCCAAAGGGTGAAGGGGAAGGACTGAGGTTCAGGATTCCCATGGGCTGGATTTACTGTTCCAGGGTTAGTGGATTTTGCAGATCCCCTCCCCCCCAGGCTCTCCACAATCTGGGTCTGGCGGGGAAGGTCGGGGCTTTCTTACCCCCCCTCCACCCTCTGCCCTCCAAGCAGGAAGATGGAGCTGGTGGTCTAGTGTTGTGGTGGCCACGAGGCTGGTGCGCTAGCATGGGCTCCCTGCTGCAGGGAAGGAGGGGGGGCTGAGCTCAAGCCATGACCACCTGTAAGGTGGCTGCAGACCACTAGTGGTCCACAGATTGCTATGTGATATATGCCATGAAGTGCCAGCAATTTCCCTCTGGTATGTATATTGGCAAAACTGACAAAGGATTAATGGACACAAATCAGATATTCAAAATGGTAATACACAGAAACCTATTGGGAAACATTTTTACTTGCCCAGGCACTCACTAATGGATTTAAAGGTGGCTATTCTTTTACAATGTCAGGAGAGTGTCTGCGAAACTGGCTTTCTTATACAAATTTGACACATTCACCCAAGGATTGAATAAAGACATGTCTTGGATGGGCCGTTATATTCAACACCCAAATGACATCTAAAGGGAAATATCAGGCACTTACAGCCCACTCTAAACTCCTCATTTAGCAGGACACTCTAATTGACACCTCCGCCCCACTTCTTCTGCCCTCCCTGGATTCCTAGCTCCATTCATCTGAAGAAGTGGGTTGTGCCCCCAAAAGCTCAAGATACCATCTATATTTTTTGGTTAGTCTCTAAGTTGCTACAGGACCATTCATTCTAAGTTTTTCTAAGAGTTAATGGAAGTCTTTTTTGGTACTTCATTTTGTTCTAATTTAAAAAGCACACAAACACACAGTTTATTATAGTAACAGAATTTTGAGAGAGACTTGCAGAAAGCAATCCTGGCCTCACAAAGGACGAGGAACATTCCAGGATGTGAACACACGAATCAGAATAAAGTTATTTTTTCTTTGCTTGTAGAGCTTAAGTCTAAATTAATATGCACAGGGGCCCATACATCAGAACGTTATTCCTGTTAATGCCACATATAAAAGGTTATGGTAAGGTGAATTTTCCTAGAGTAGCATGTGCAACAAACTTATTCCTCGGGTTTCAAGTTGCATTTAAGACCAAATGCATCAGACACACAGTCTTTTGACGCCCTATGATCCTCTCTTCCTGAACTGATATTTTTCGCCTCCCTGTTTCTCTGATGAATTCTTTTGCGCCCCCTCTCCCCAAACCAGAAATAAATCTATTCTTACCTAGTGGTGCTCTCTGGAATTGCTTTTATCAATGGCATTCATATACATTTTCTCTTGAGTAATACCCAGATAGAGTCCTTTCAATTACTACTTAAATGTTTAGGAAAGGCTTGAGAAAATCACTTCCTTACCCTCACTGGTGAGTATGAAGTTTCCCTTAGTAAGTTAGGGCCAAATTCCAGTAACTTCTGCAGAATATAAGCTTTTATCTAAAACAATTGTTAGAGAATAAATGGTGCTGTTTTCCCCAATGGAAAGGCTGCAACAGCTGCCAGTGCCTCTGATGTTGTTCATAGTTTTCCCAAATTGGAGCAGAATAAACACTGACTAAAAATATCAGCTGATACTGCTGTTTTATGGGGAAACCTGTGGACAACAAAAACAACAGTTTCATTCCACTGCTGTTTGAGACAGGCATTGGAGCTATTAATGAAGGATCCAAAACTGAGGCTAGGTAGATGAGCAGACAATCCTTTCACACAGGCTGGAAGAAAAGTGGAACAGACCCCACTTTTTGCTCAAAAACGTGGGTATGTCTATACTGTAATATCCCCCTCCCCACCTCTGGGCTGGCTTGTGCCAGCTGACTTGGGCTCATGTGGCTTGGGCTGCAAGGCTGTTCCACTGTAGTGTAGATTTCCAGGCTTGGGTTGGACCTTGGGCTCTGGATCCTCACAAAGTGAGACATTCTGTCATGCAAAACTTTGATGGTGACCTCTCTTACCAACAGGCCAACACCCCACTAACACATACTCTTTCTCTGAAAAGTTATTCTGCATTAAAAAGGCTCAAGTCACCAAGGTTGTGTGTAACGAAGCAAGTTGGATTGTACCAGGAGGTCTGGCCCATTTCAGAGGTAGAGGGGTCTAGTGCACCTGTGACTGGGGTCAAGGGAAGGCATCTTATGTTGAGACAACTCTAATGTTAACATTCCATTTACACCATCAGTAACAGTGTTAACCTTGAATCAGTAATACTGCAGTGATGATATTCAAAAAAGTAACATTTTAAACCAGAAACAAAAATCTTGGTCTAGAAGAGCAACTTTTCCTGTTGCACATTCCTTTCCGTTCACACAATTTGTCACCCTACACCAATGCTCTAATTTTTTCCATATACGTGCAAAATAAATGTTATGTGCACCAGGCATATGCAGATGTACACAGCCAATAGAAATACATAATGCTGGCTGTGGGTGCTTTGCTAATCAACTTGGCAGCATTTGAATCTTTTCTGGGTGGCTGCCCAAAAGCACATTTTATAGGAAACACTGCCTCACACCCCTTATTATTTGTAATCTGAAATAACCCCTTACTTCTGTGCTGCCTTCAGAGCTGAGTGGCTAGAAAGCAGTGGTTCCTGGCCAGGGAATTGCAACCCTTCATTCATAAAAGAACATAAGAACGGCCATACTGGGTCAGACCAAAGGTCCATCTAGCCCAGTATCCTGTCTGCCCACAGTGGCCAATACCAGATGCCCCAAAGGAGGGCACACAAGAGGTAATCCTCACGTGATCCCTCTCCTGTCACCCATTTACAGACAAACAGAGGCTAGGGACACTATTCCTACCCACCCTGGCTAATAGCCATCGATGGACCTAACCTCCATGAATCTATCTAGCTCTTTTTTGAACCCTGTTAAAAGTCCTAGTCTTCACCACATCCTCTGGCAAGGAGTTCCACAGGTTGACTGTGCACTGAGTGAAGAAAAAAGTGAAGTTACTCACCTTGGTGCAGTAACTGTCATTCTTAGAGATGTGTCCCCCCGTGGGTGCTCCACTGTAGGTGCTGGGATTGCATCAGCGCCGCAGATCAGAAAATTTTCCCTAGCACTATTCGACCAGATTGCGCATGCGTGGCAGCATCTCACAGCATTCGCGCTCTTTTGTCCAGTTGCGTGGCCTGGCTCCCGCCAGTTCCTCGAACCTGCCTCAGAAACTGGAAAACAAAGAAGAACGACTCTGAAGCGGGGAGGAGGACGGGTAGTGGAGCACCCACAGGGACACACATCTCGAAGAATGACAGTTACTGCACCAAGGTGAGTAACTTGGCATTCTTCTTCAAGTGATGTCCCTGTGGATGCTCCACTGTAGGTGACTAAGCAGCAGTACCCAGATCTAGTAGGAAGGCAGGATTCGGAGTCCCTATTTGTTTGCTGTTCAGAGTACTGCTGATGCCACTGAGGTACCTGAAAGCCATCGCTGCTGAATTGTGTAATATTTTACAAACGTGTCATGTGATGACCAGGTGACTGCCCTGCAAATGTCTTTAAAGGAAACACACACCCCTGAGGAAGGCTGTTGACGCTGCCATCGCTCTAGTGGAGTGGGCCCTACGTTGTGTTGGGAGAGGTACGCGTCTTGCAGCGTAACACTCGGCAATAAAAGCAATTATAATTTTTGAGATGCGCTGAGACGATATTGGCTGTCCTTTTGATCGCTCGGCAAGAGAAACAATGAGTCGGTCTGATTTTCTGAAACATTTTGTATGTTCTATAAAAAAAGTGAGTTCCCTGCGGACATCGAGCATGTGGAGCAACACTTCACGCAACGAGGCGTGTGGTTTCAGATAGAAGGATGGTAGAACAACTGGTTCATTGACATGAAAGTCTGAACAGACCTTGGGGATGAATGCTGGGTGAAGCCTTAAAACTACTCCATTCTTATTGAAAATGGTAGAATGGTGGTATTGCCATGAGCGCCAATAACTCACTGACCCTGCATGCTGATGTGATGGCGAGGAGGAAAACTACTTTCACGGTTAATATATGTAGGGGTATAGTAGCCAACAGTTTGAATGGTGGTGTGATTAGAGCCCCAAGTACTATATCTAAATTCCATGCTGGAGGAATGGGTTTGCAAGGGGGACTTCGATTCATAAGTCCCTTCATAAACCTCTTAGTAATTGGGTGGGCGAACAGGAAGATGCCTCCAATAGGCTGTCTGAAAGCGGAAATCGCCGCGAGGTGCACCCTGAGAGAAGCTAAAGTCAATCCCATGTGCTTTAGGTACAGCATATAGTCAAGGATGACGTCAAGGGGAGCTGAATGTGGGAGCGGACGTTGTCGAACACCACGAAGCAAATCTGTGTCATTTTGAGAGGCAAGTGGTTCTGGTCATTTGTCTTCTGCTGTAGATTAGTATCTCTCTGACCTGTGTAGAGCAGAGGGCTTCGGAGGGATTTAGCCAACTAGGAGCCATGCCATGAGCTGTAAGGTGTGTATCTGGGGGTGTCACAGTGACCCTTGGTTCTGGGTGAGAAGGTCTGGGAGAGCTGGAAGTGGGTACAGTTTGCATGGCAACATGCATTACAGGAAGGGGAACCAGTGTTGATGCGCCCATGCTGGTGCTATTAATATGACGGTGGCCTTGTCCATCTTGACTTTTTGCATACTTTGGGAATGAGAACTGTGGGTGGAAAGGCATACAGGAGAGGCCTTTTTCAGTCGAGGAGGAACGCATTGCCCAGAGACCCACGACTAAGTCCAGCTCTGGAGCAATATTTGGGGCATTTCTTGTTGTGACATACGGCAAAAAGATCTATGAGGGGAGTGCCCCAACTTTGGAAGAGAAGGTGGAGGACTCCGTTGTGGAGCTCCCATTCTTGATCTAGCGCAAAGTACCTGCTCAGGATATCAGCCGCAACGTTCATGACGCCACGTAAGTAGGATGCTACAGGTATGATGCCATGTCGAATGCACCAGTTCCAAAGACGGATTGCTTCCACACATAGGGAGCGAGAGCGGTTGATGTAATACATTGCTGTGACATTGTCTATGAGAATTTTTATAGTGCAAATGTGAGTGTGGAAATACTTGCAGACGTTGAAGACTGCCCGGAGTTTCAAAAGATTTATGTGGAGCCGTGTCTTGTGAGGTAATCAACTGCCCTGGGTGGACATGGCACCCATTTGCGCTCCCCAGCCAAGAAGGGAGGCATCGGTGGAGATATGAAGGGAAAGTTGTTGCTGGCGAAAGGGCATACCGTGGAGGAGATTTGTACGCACGGTCCGTCCACCAATTGAGGGACTGTAGGACGGATTGTGGAGTGTCACAGACTTGTAAATGTTGTGCTTCATGTGATTGAATACCGACGCTAGCCAGTGTTGTAGGCTGCGAAAGTGTAGTCTGGCATGACGAACCACATATGTTGTGGCAGCCATGTGGCCCGTGAGCTTCAAATAAGTGATTATCTGAGTGGTAAGAATGCCCTCTATCAAATTCTGGATAGATTGAAATATTTGGAGGGGTAAGTATGCCCTTGCAGTGACCGCATCTAGACGGGCACCGATGAATTCCAGCTCCTGAGTAGGATGAAAACCGGACTTGTGTTAGTTGATTAGTAGTCCAAGAGTATGGAAGGTTTGTATGGTAGTCTGAACCACGTCTGCGACTTCAGTGAATGACCGTCCCTTCAATAGGCAGTCGTTTAGGTAGGGAAAGATGATCACCCCTTTTCGACAGAGGTGTGCGGCGACTACAGCCAGGATTTTTGAGAATACCCTGGGGGCAGAGAGACCGAAGGGTAAGGCCCTGTATTGAAAGTGGTCCATGCCGACTGTGAACCGGAGGAATCTCCTGTGCGAAGGATGAATTGTAACATGAAAATATGCGTCTTGGAGGTCAAAGGTAGCAAACCAGTCGTCGTGATCCAATGCAGTTATTATAGAGGCAAAGGTCACCATTTTGAATCATTGTTTTCAAAGAAACTTGTTCAATTTCCGGAGATCCAATATTGGTCACCATCCACCAGACTTCGTCTGTATGAGGAAGTAATGGGAATAAAACCCGCTCCCCTTGAACTCATCTGTAACTTTTTCCACTGCACCTATGGAGAGTAGAGGATTGACTTTGGTGAGTAACAAGCTCTCGTGAGAAGGATCCCTGAAGAGGGACGGGGTAGGTTGGGGTTAGCGGGTATGGCAAGGAAGGGTATAGAATAGCCGGAATTAACTATTTCCAACACCCACTTGTCAGTGGCGATGGAGGCCCATTGGTGGTAGAAGGGCCTCAGACAGTGGTGGAACAAGTGGGTGCGATGTCCGTTGCCAATGTGGGAGACTGTTTGCATACCCTCGACTGAGGAGTCAAACCTGCTGCTTGTTGTTCAGCTGGGTCTGCGTACAATTCCCCTGGTTTCGACGTCTCTGAGGTCTTTGATGCGTACATTGTTGGTCAAAGGAACGTTGTTGATGCTGCCATTGTTGTCTAACATACGAGTAATTGTACCATCGTTGGTAAGGGGTATAGCGACGCCTTTTATATGGCGGGGTATACATCCCCAACGTTTGGAGGGTCATGCGTGAATCCTCTGAGGAGTGTAATACACTGTGTCTTTTCGGTGAATAGTTTGTTTCTATTGAATGGTAAGTCCTCTACCTTGTTTTGCAGGTCCTTCGGGACTCCCGCTGATTGGAGATAGGAAGCTCGTCTCATGACTACAGCCGTAGCTGTCGACCGAGACAGTGTGTGCACTACGTCCCTTGCTATTTGGAGCGCTGTTCTCACCAAAGTGTAACCCTCCTGTATGCGTGCTTTCAGTATGGGCTTTTTTGATTCTGGAAGATGGTCCAGGAGTGGCATGAGCTTAGTAAAATTGTCAAATATGTGGTTGGACAAATGCGCAGTGTAATTGGCTATCCTGAGCATTAATGTTGTGGATGTGTATACTTTTCTGCCCAATAAATCAAGCCTCTTTGCATCCCTGTCAATAGAGGAATGTTTGTACTGTGGTGTTTTAGATCTCTGCTGGTCCACATCTACCACCAAAGAGTTCGGCTGGGGATGGGTGAAAAGAAACTCCATCTCCTTAGGTGGAACAAAGTACTTTTTAGCTGCTTTTTTGCTGGTAGGTGGTGCAGAAGCAGTGGTTTGCCGGATTTCTTCTGCCACCTCAAGTATGGCCTCATCCAGGGATATTGCTATCTTAGATCTATTCTGGGGCTGGAGATTCTTGAGGAGATGGTGTTGCTTCTCTTTTATTTCATTTAGCTGTATTTCCTGGCTGACTGCTACCCTTTTAAAATGTTCCTGGAATTGCCTGAGGTCGTCAGGAGGAGAGATGTCCCCAGGAATGACAGCCTCGTCTGGAGAAGAGGATTGATCAGTGGGAGATACTTCTAGTGGATGCTCCTCTGTGACAGAAGGTTGCATCTCATCTGGTTCTGATGGCTGGGGTTGTGGCGATGCAGGTTGCCCCGTTGGGGTAAGAGGGGTTGGGGTCAGTGAATGTCTCGATGACGTGCAGTCACAATAGGATCTCCCATGATAACGAGGTCTGTAGTGATATGAATATCTGTGAGGCGAGTAATGGCGATGGTAATCATCATGATAGTACAGTCTATCAAGTGGTGATTGTCTGTCCGAGAGAGCATGCCGGAAACGTTCCCAGTGTGTTGTCCACGGTGAGTGTGGTGAACGTGAACGGGCATACGAAATCCTGGAAGATGCTGGAGACACAGAGAAACGGTGGTGTGGGTAATGCGCGTGGTTTCTCTGTGCTGCTAAAAATGGAGAAGTCAGCCTCTGGTGTGGAGAATAAGGAGATCTGTATTGGCCCGTGAGACCTCGGGGATGACGGTGCAGGTGGAGAAGGCGACAGTGCCGGCGAGAAAATGGGTGATGGTGAATGAGAAGGACTTCGGTGCCGAGGTGACTTTGGTGCGGACTTCCTTTTCTCCGCACCGGTAGATTGGAACTCGGTGCCGGGGTGCCTGCCACAGATGACGCTGGCGCTGCCAGTGCCGATCGTGGCACGGTCGAATCTGTTGGTGCCGAGGGTTTGACCACTGTCGGTGCCAAGGTAGACCTCGGTTCCGTCGTCGGTGCCGTAGCCAACAGTGTCTTTGTTTTAGAAGCCGTGAGAGTCATCGAACGCAGCATTATGGTACCCAAGGTGCCCGGCTTGTCTCCAACGCTCACTCTATTCTGCGAAACAGCAGGTAGAGACCTAGCTGGTGACGCCCTGGGTCTTTTGGGCAGAACGGCTGTAGGGGATGAGGTTCTACACTTTGGTGGCTGGTCTTAGGAGACCGAACGCTCCGACCCCGCTGGCTGGAGAGCCTCGTCAAAGAGAGTCATCTGCAGCCTCATCTCTGTCCCCCGGTGGGCCCTCGCGGTCAGCTTTGTGCAATGGGGGCATTTCTGTGGGACATGAGCTTGGCCGAGACACCAGATACAGGTCGAATGGCCATCAGAAGCGGGCATTGCCTCCCGGCATGTGTCGCACTTTTTAAAACCAGGTGAGACAGGCATTTTAAGTTAAAAGTGGTTGTTTTTTTTTTAAACTGGGAGGTAAGAACAGGGGTTCAACTATGTATATATCTATCTACTTATAACTACGAATATCCATATGAAGAGGAGATTTTTTTAAACGATAACTATGGAATATGAGGGAAAGAATTATAACATGAGTAAACTATAACTAAGACAAGACACTCTCACGAATGAAGGAGAGAAGAGGAGAGAAGTTAAGGAGACCATCTGCAGCTCCATCTGCAGCTGTGAAGACTGAAGCAAAGAATTAATTTAGCTTCTCTGCAATGGCCTTATTGTCTTTGAGTGCTCTTTTAACATCTGGATTGTCCAAGGGCCCCACTGGTTGTTTAGCCGGCTTCCTGCTTCTGATGTACTTAAAAATCATTTTGCTATTACTTTTTGAGTTGTTGGCTAGGTGTGGCAGGCTAACGGGGTTCATGCTATCTGTGGCACAGAACGACTATTTTATTTAATCCCAACTCACACCCCACAATACCTCCTCTTTTTTTACCCACTTCTGCTATTATGGCAGTGTCTTGAACTCCCAGTGGCCTCTCCCCAGGCTTTAATTTTACAATTTTAACAATTTCCTAAACTTATAAATGGTCAAAGAATCACATACATTTAATCTCATGCCTCAGACTGCTTTAATACATTTTTAAAGGAATTTTAAAAAGACAGCACTAGAAAAATTTTGGTCACAGCAATTTTTAGCATAAGGTTATTTACACAATTTATCACAAGCTACCATAAAAATTCATGTGGTTCTTAAACGACAAGCATTTGTAATTGATCCTCTAACTCAAAATACTAATTTTAGTCCTTTTCCCCCACGTTAAAATGGATATCCTGGTAGAACAGGAACTTTACCTAAAGTGATAAGCTCAAACAGAACATATGTCCACAAAAAAAGGAAAAGGGCTATCAAGACTATACAGCACAGAGCATAGAAACCCATTGTATATTTAAAAGGGGAAATTCAAATTTTCTGCAAATGCTTATTACTGTTCTGCCACTATGTGGGAAATAGCAAGGGGATGTCCCTTATGCTGTCTATCTCAGATATTATGAGACATTAAAGAAACACACTAAAGTCCCTCTGTGTAAGGGTGAATACTTACATTATTTTATACCCACACATCCTGATCTGGATCAGAGTTTAGTTGTAATACAACTATGGAGACAGAAATAGAGGCTGTGCCTGCGCCAAAGAGTTTAAAATCTAAGAAAGGATGAAATTCTCATTGTGCTGCAGTCTCAAAAACATAGTACACATGAAACAAAAGTCCAGATAGAATAACTGATAGCATATGAAGATGTTAAATGCTAGCAAAGTGCACAACTTACGTTTTAGATCAATGGTTCCCAACCAATTTTATACCGGGGACCAGCAAACCCATTCACAAACTTTTGGTGGACCAGTAACATTTTATTTGCATATTTATTATGCAAATGAATATGTAAACATGTGAACAACATGTTAACCGGTCCACCAAAAGTCCGGACCCCAGAACACTCCAGCGCTAGCCCTAACCCTTAGAGTTTCCCACCCCCAGCGTTAGCCAATGACCCCAGAGTCCCCTGCACCCAACCCCCCCAGTGCCAGCCTCCTGCCCTCAGAGCCCCCCAGTGCCAGCCCACCATCCCAAACACCTCAGTGCCAGCCCTCTGCCCCTTAAAGCCCTTCACCACAAGAACCCCAGTGCACCCAAACCCCTGCCCCGAGCCCTCCCCAGTACCAGCCCCTAGTCCCCAATATTAATCCTCATCTCCAAAACCCCCCCAGGGCTAGCCCTGCTCCTATAGCCCCCCACTATTAGCCTCACCCTCAGAGTACCCTACCTGCCAGCTCCCCAACCTAGATGCCCCAGTGCCCCCCAGTGTCAGCCCCCAGCCTCTTACAGCTCCTTAGTACTAACCTCATCCCCAGAGCCCCGCCCCACAGCACTAGCCCTGTCCCCAAGTCCTCAGTGCTTACCCCACCCCCCTCACTAGGCCTGTGCTTCCTCCCAGCCACCAGCTGAGAGCTGCTGCCCAGGCCACGGCTACTCTAAGGCTGCCATGCCAGGCTCTGCGTGGCCCTCCCGCCGTGCAGCAAAGCACTCTTCTGTGTCCAGGAAGAGACCCTGTCCCTGCCCAGTGCTGGTTGGCTGAGAGGCAGGGCAGGACACGCCTCTCCCAACAGCCATGGCAGGAGTGGTGTACCCCAGCCCCAGCGCTGCCGCGACCCGGCAGCCAGAGGTCTATGGCCCAGAACCACTGTTTTAGACTCCTGACTTGACTCCATCCTTGGATCTCTTGTTGCTGTGTGTCATGGACTTTGTCACAAAATGCCTCCAAGCATATTATTTGTTTTGTCACTTGATATATTTCATGTAAGGAGCCAGGATTGTATTTCAAACTAATTGCTAGCCACAATTATCTGTAAATCCAACAGGCAGCTCTCTTCAGGTGGTCTTTTGGTATATTTGTCAACAGTTGTTATGAGTGGTAAAAAAGACATATGGTATCCATGTAGAAAGTGTTAAAGAGGCAGGACTGCCTGAAGAAAAGACAGATCTGCAAAATTTCTACAGTGTACCCATAACGTAACACAACAAGTAGGGAGAACTGACTAGTCCTTAACATCCTTACACCATACACTCCTAACTATGGATGTTAAGAAGTGGGTAACTGGCTAATCATGTAGTTGATACAGTTTGCATCGAATACACAATTAGTTGATAAGGGGAGGTACTCTGTCCCAGCTCGCACCAGGTCCTCCTACTGCAGCTCTGCAGTTTAAATGTAGTAGGAGCCGGGTGTGCAGGTAGCCTGGCTCCTACTATATTTAAACTGCAGAGCTGTGGCAGGAGTAGGTCCCAGACCTGGCGTGAGCAGTCCTGACTTGCACGAGGTCCTGGACCACAGTGTCTCTGCATTTTAAATGTAGAAAGAGCCACCCAGCTTTTACTACATTTAAAATGCAGAACCACAGCGGGGGTAGCCTCTGGGGCCAGCGTGAGCCAGGACTGTTCCGCTTCAGCTCTGCCTCCCCTGGTCCCCAACCCCCACCCCATGCACCACAGAGATGGTGCTGGGGGGAACCAACTTTTAAGCCATCTCCCCCCAGCACTGATTCCTGCTTTCCCCCACCCTTGCTGCGTCTGTGCCAGAGGCAGCAAGGGAGGGGGGAAATGAGTAGTCAAGTATCCATTTGACTACCTACTCGACTAGTTGCTTATATCCCTACTCCTAACAAATCATGTTAGTAGTGAAATTCTATGTTCCGGAAACAAAAAAGCAAGCTTCCAAAACATTTTACTGTGATGTATTCTGTGCCTTACTCTCCAGCTAGCCTTGAGTATTCTGTGCCTTACTCTCCAGCTAGCCTTGAGTAAAATACAGGTATTTTTGAAAAACAAGAGCTAAAATTATATGAACAGAGGGCAATTTTACAAAGCAACATAATATACATATCCGGAAACTATCTGCACAATTTCTTGCAAGAACAACCAGAACTTGAAACTGATGCATATTTTTGCAACTATTTTGTGGAGAGTTTAGAAATGTTTTCTTGGCTGTACTATATGTAAAGTTTATTTTGTACACAAGGATACAAGAAATAAAATCTTAATTTATTATTTGCATTTTGGTAGTGACCAAATACCCCAAACAAGATTCAAGGGCTCACTGTATGTACACAAAGGAGGATATTATCCCTTGCCAGATAATTTAACTAATCTAGGGGTGGGAAAGATTTGGCCTGACAAGCCTTTTAATCCATGCCACAGGCTACCCCTGTGACATGGAGCAACACCACTGAAAGTGGCTAGCTGTTCCTGTGGCTCTCTGTGCTGCGGGTGGGAAGGCGGAGGCTTTACACAGTGCAAAACCAATTGGTTTCTGGTCAAATGGAGCTGAAATATTTTGCTGGGGGGACAGCGGCAGTGTATGAAGCCTCCCCCACAGTGCAGAGAGTCAACCACATGGAAGACCCAGCTGCTTTGAGCTGTCTGGGGCTGCTGACAGACAAGGAAGCCTGCCTGAGCATGCTGTTGACGGAGAGCTGCTTAGGTAAGTGCTTCCCGGACAGAGCCTGCCTCTGGCTCCCCATCCCCTCCAGAACCCCAACAGCCTCCCAGACACTGTACTCTCTTCACCCAAAGGTTCTAAAAGAACTCAGAGTTACAGAACTGTTAACTGTGGTACATAACAAATGCTTGAATCAGCCTCTCTACCACATAACTGGAGGATAACTAATGCAATGCCAATTTTTAAAAAAGGCTCCAAAAGTGATACTGGAATTACATGCCAGTAAGCCTAACTTCAGTACCAGGCAAACTGGATGAAGCTACAGTAAAAAAATTGAATTAGACAGCTAGATTAATGCAACATATTGGAAAAGAACTGACAGCTTTTGTAAAGGGAAATTATGCCTCACCAATCTATTAGAGTTCTTGGAGGGAATTCAAAGGATACTGGGCTGGATGAATCATTGGTCTGATCCAGCAGGACCATCCTTACGTTCTCTCTCATAAGCGTGCAAGTTTAAAGTCTTCGAAGATATGCAAAAAGGTCGCGTAGAATCAGAATTTGCAGTAAAAATTTGTAAGTAAGGGAGGTAAGTGAGATATTTCACTTGAGGTAAGTGAAATATTCAGAGCAAAATAACGAAAACCACCAATGTAGTCAAAATAACTTTAGTTGGTTGTTTTTTAAATTATGTTATTGAGTAAGAGTCTGAGGATCTAGATACTCATCTCAAAATCAGATGAGTCTAAAAATATCCACTTGCTAGTGAAGAACAGAAGCTCTATTTGGTGAGTGTGGGGACACAAGCCATCTATTTCTGCAGATGAAGTTTTCATATAAAATTAAGGCTGTCAAACAATTTAAAAGATAAATCACAATTAAAAAGCAGTCAAAATTATTCTCAGTTTTAATTGCGCTGTTGAATAACAAACACTAATACAAATATTTTTAGGCACGAACAATAGCCCCGCAGAATAAGTTTCTATGCCTAGGTCTACAGATTAGATAATAATATACACAAGGAAGTTTTCCAGAAAACTGAATCTTCAGTTCCCTTACTCTTCATCCTTATAGAACAGCAAAAAAACCCCATGTCAGAATATGTATATTATTACTAAGCATGTTAAGGACTAGTCGATTCCCCCCTCTTCCCGCCTCTATCAGAAAGAGGCAGCAAAGGGAAGGAAGAAGAGAGAGTACTTCAAAGTGGAAGCGCCGCATGGAGCTGACCCCGGGCTCCATGCGGTGCTGCCCCTTTGAAATGCTGTGGTTGCATTTCAAAGCAGCAGTGCCCAGTGGAGCCCAAGGTCAGCTGGGGACTCCCTGGCTGACCCCGGGCTCCCTGCAGCATTTCCGCAGAACCTGGAGTCAACTGGGGAGTCCCCAGCTGATCCCAGGTTCTGTGCAGTGCTGCTGCTTTGAAATGCTGAGCAAACAGCGCAGAGCCATTCAAAGCACACAGATCCCAGGCTCCAGCGTGGCATTTCAAAGTGGCAGCTCAGCATGGACCCTGGGGTCAGCAGGGGATTCTGAGTCCTTTGGTGATCCCAGGCTCCATGAGGGTGCTTCCGCTTTGAAATGAGCAAGAGCCCCCGCTGGGGACGCTTGTACATTTCAAAGCTGGCACGCTGCATGTAGCCCGGGGCCAGTGGGAAGTCCCGCTGACTCTGGGCTTCACGCGGGTGCTTCCACTTTGAAATGCACAAGGGCCCCCAGAGGCTCTTGTGCATTTCAATGGGTAAGCATCCTAGTGGATCCCGGAGTCAGAGGGACTTCCCACTGGCCCCGGACTGCACACGGACTTCCACATTCCTCCTTTGAAATATACAAGAGCCCCCACTGGGACATTTCAAAGGAGGAATGCGGAAATGCCTATCAACTAGTCAAGTAGTCAATGGAAATTCCATCGACTACTCAACTAGTACATTACTCATTAGTTAACTAATTAATAATTAAGGATGTTAACACCAATAGTTTCTCTCTCCACTCATGTAATCTTTCAAAACTAGGTATTCCTACTACAGTAGATTGAGATTTACTTTGCACCACCCGAGAAAAAGACAAGTACATATACAAAAATCAAGTTATACTATTTTCCTGTATTCTTTCTTTAATACTTATTCAGTCAAACATACAAGCTTTATTTTCCTCTTGCCCGAACTACTACTTATGCTGCAAGCACAAGTGTGTTATTATCTTGAGCCAAATTGTCATGGAATTATTTTGGTCATAAAGTCAAGATTATTGCCTTTATGCAAAAAAAAACAAAACAGATTAGTGGCATTAGAGGCAAGCCCCTTTGAAATGAGACATTTTATGATTTAGCATCAGGAATGGAAAGCCCTGAAGAAACACACAAGAGATTAGTTTAGTGATTTTTGTGACTATAATACCATCAAGTCCTTTACATTTCCAATGGAACGCAATTCACATTTTGTGAAAAATTCTTAGCTGATGGAACTGCATTGACATCAGCACAATTCTCAGAATAAGATCTGCTCAAGAGCAACTGCAGCAGAGCCTGAGGAATCATAAAATACTGTGACTCAACCTTTCAGAATGTGCATCAAACACATTTACAAAATGATAATTATATGAATGCACAATCCCAACTAGTACATCTGCAGGCATTGGGGATCCCAACTCTACTCAATCTAAAACTGTTCCCAACGTGGACACTATGGCTACATCCTCACGCTTCACTTGTATTGAAGCGTGATAATTAATGTGGGTTATCTATTTCATTGTAAAAGTCTAGTGGAGATTAGGGATGTGAATGGTTAACCAGTAAGCCTCACCCTTAACAGGCAAGGCTCACCTGTTCTGGTTACTGGTGGGGCCTAAGCAGCTCCCCACCCACCATGGGCAGGGGGCTGTCTCCGGCCCCATGGGACCACCATGGGCGGAAGGTGCTCCAGCCCGGTAGGCAGCCCTTGTTGGTGGCATGCCCAGGGCCAGGCACTCCAGCCCAGCCAGGACGGCCGTTGTCCTCCGTGTGGGAAGGGAAGGTATCCTTTAAATCAGTTAACGAGTAAAATGGGATTTTACATTCATAGTGGAGATGAGGCTCAAGTAACTTTTACCACAATATAGCTAGCCAACATCAACACTACACACATCCACCCTGCTCACTGAGATACCTTACTTGGCTATGCCACAGTAAAAGCTACCTGTGCCTTGTCTCCACTAGGATTTTACAATGAGATAGCTAATCCAAGTTAGTTATGCCACTCCAGTAACACCTCTTTTTTGGCAGTGAAGATGAGACTTCAATAATCTTTCATCCAGACAAAAACAAATAGTTTTTAAAATCACTGAAATCAAGTTCAGAAAAAAAAAATTGTCATAGTGTGCCAAAAAAAATCAAAGCCTGGGAACCTGAAAATTACCATTATTTCAGTGCAAACTCATGATCAATATGAAACAATATTGATTTTCAAGAAAAGACTACACTGGTTGGATTATTAAATTGGAAATGATATTATGAGCTTGAACTGAAGTTATAGATTTGGGTGGAAAAACCTTCATCACATTAACAAAGATACACTATGATGTTTTTACACTGCAAGCCTTTAAAACAAAATATTTCTTTTTTGAACATATTCTAATCTTATAAGAAACTTGTCAGGCTAGGAAAATAAACCAAAGTGACTGAAAAAACTAGACCAGTGCTCTCCACCTTTTTTAACCACAAGATTACTTTTTTTCAATTTAAGTGCAACCTAAGATCTACCACCAACCCAAACACCCTTGGCCCACTTCCTTCCTGTCCCTTCTTTGAGGCCCTGTCTCTGTCCCACCCCTTCTCTGAGGCCTCACCCTGCTCACTCCATCCCACTTCCTCCCCCACATCCTCACTCATTTTCATCAGGCTGGGATTGGGGTGCAGGCTCTGGTCTTGGGCCAAGGGGTTTGGAGTATGGGAGGGGCTCCGGGCTTAGCCCAGGGTGGGGGATTGGGGTCCAGGATGCAAACTCTGGGAAGGAGTTTGGCTTTGGCTGCAGGGGAACTCACATATGGAGCAGGAGGTTGGGTGTAGGAGGCAGTTCAGGGCTGGGACAGGGGTTCAGGAAGCAGGCTCTGGCTGGACACTGTTAACTGAGACGGCTTCTGAGTGGTGGAGCAGTGGGGTTAAGGCAGGCTTACTCCTGCCCTGACCCTGCAACACTCCTGAAAGCAGCTGGCATGTATAGCAGTGGCTCCATGGTGCCATGTGCTAACCCTCATCTATAGGCACTGAGCCCACAGCTTCTACTGACCACAGTTCCCCATTATTGATCAATGGGAGCTGCAGGAGTGGTGTCTGCAGGCAAGGACAGCATGTAGAGACCCCCTGCTCTGCCTCTCTCAGGGGCTACAGAGACATGCCAGCCACTTCCAGGAGCAGCAATTACCAGAAGGATAATTACTCCAGCCATGACAGGTTAAGCATTTGAGAACTCACTACTCAAAGAATTAAATTTAAGAGTGAGAAATCAAATTTATGAAATGCACTGATCAGTCAAAAACCAAAAATAACTCACTTTGCAAGCAGTAAAAGTAACAACAATCCCACATGTATGTGTTGGGGAGGGAGATGAGAGTGAAGGACAGTGTGTGATTGTGAGAATGACAGAGACACAATGTGTGAGTGACAGATTTGCACTGCCAAGCTCCCTCCATCCCCTTCTCTCTGTGTGGCGACAGGGTACAGAAGTGAGGGGGGGAAAGGAACATCAGTGCCCCTCCCCCCTTCTCCCTCCCACAGCCTGCATAGCAAGCAGGAGGCTCCCAGTGTTGCAGCTCCAGAATCAGCATGACAGTGGGTACAGGGGCAACTGAAATGCCAGCACTTGATAGCTTCCTGGCCAAACTCGTCAAGATCACCTGCCAGTAGATCCTGATCTACTGGTTTGGTGACCACTGAACTAGACTCATGTTCTTTGCTTCTTCATGGTGTATAAAGAGGGACTAAAAGGCATGTTAGATTTATTTCTTAACCACATTAGGAATTCAGGTCTTGTCTAGCCTGGAAGACAAGGAAAAGCTGGGAATGAAGTGAAATGGCAGTATCACAAGAAGAGGAATGAAAGTTGGGCAAGTGAGACGAGAATTCTAAGTCAAGACTGGTTATCACTTATTTCGTTTCAGTTACTCTAGTTTAAAATATACCTAATTATAGAACATCATCTTAGTTGAATAAGCAACACCTCTCCCCTTTCAAAGGTGAAAGCTAATACACTTCCATGTGACACACTCAAGACCAGGAAAGAACAGATTTGATGTTTGTTTTTCTTTAAAAAAAAATACCATTTTAAAAAAAGAGCTTAATCCTATGAAAGCAAAAAAGATACAAAGACCTTTTAAAATGATTTTCAGTAAATCTTTAAGCTATTTTCCCTTATAATTTAAGCCAACATGAAAGATGGCAAATATATGAAGTCCTTTCAACTCTTCAGCCAACTTTTTGTATTACTGAAAATACTGTTTTCACTCATGATTTTATTAACAGGAAACTGATAAATTTCACTTACTTACCTGCCCTTGCTGCAATCAGATGGGTTGGCTTGTTAGGATCATCAGCATTCAGTACTAGGTTCTTTATAATTTTAGCTCCCAGTGCTGTAGCATGGTAATGTTCTCGGGTTCTTTCTATTGGGAAATTTGTTGGATAGAGTCCACTAAATATAATGGTAACATCTGCCAATACCTTGCTTTTCAATTCTGGCACTATTTTTCTTATGTCTGGAATTTCATGGATCTCCTTTTTCAGGTATTTATCATACTTGGTATAATAATCAGTGTGCACCCCGAACAAGGATCTCTTCGAGGTATATTAAATGGTCATCCTCATCTGTGTCCTCTTCTTCCTCTTCTTCCATGCTCTGATCTAAAGATTCGCCCATTGTAATCCCAGACTGCTCACTATTCTGTGACTCCGTCTCTGCTTCTTTCTTGTCTGCACACCCATTTCCCAAATCACAAAGGCTGACCTGTTCACTTTCTTCTTGCATTTCAAGATCAACTATCTTGCCATGAGCATATACACTTGGTGAAGCTGTTGCCTCCCCCTGAATGGTTCATTTGACTATCCTTCCCCACACTCACATCAATGCAACATTCTTGCTGCAAATTATCATCTTGTACAGGCTGCTTTGATTTTTTCCAGCTTCTCTTACCCTCATTGTCACTATCTGAGGAAGAGGATGAGGACTTCCTAGCATCTAATCCATTGTCACTTTCACTATCACTAGACAATTCAAAGTCCAAGTCATTTGTTGCCTTGTCTTGGGTCTGCTGCTTCTCTGTAACTGTCCGATTATCTAGTTCTGAAGAAATCTGAGACTCCTTAACACTTGTTGAATCATTAACGGTTGCAGCATTTGTTTTGTAATCAATGGTATCACTTATGGAGTCTCTAACATTTAATTTATCATTGGAATTCAATCCCCAGTTAGAAGTTTCACTGCTCATAAAGTTACTACCATTTGTAGTACACATTTCTTTTGTAGATTTCCCAAGCCCATTGCTTTGTTCTTCCACACATGTAACATTCTTCGCTTCTTCAGAATCTTTTGTTGGTACCACTGGGGGATCAGATGTTTCAGTTGTTTTTGAAGAATGATTTACTGGAGAGAAAGACAGACACACACACACAAATAAAAGATGACATTTCCATTTTTTATCCTTTCAAGAAGAGGAGCTTTCAATTATGCTTCCAGAAACATCCTTCCTCTCTTCCACATATTAAATGAGTTCGACCTACAGTGAAACATGTCTATGTTAGGGATGTTAGATATAGTGTAACTGAATAGTCATGTAATCGTATGAAATCTTATTGGTTACATGACTATTTGATAGTCCCCAGGAGCCGGTCTGTGAGGGGAGCCAGTTTAAAAAACAGCTCCCTGTGCAGACCAGGTGCTCTGATAGAGGCAGCAGCGTAGGGTGGCAGCAGCCCCTGTCTGTGGGGGTCCGAGCTCCACATGGATAGAGGCTGCTACCAGGGGGGTGGGAAGGAGGGGAAGCTGCTGCGAAGCAGCCTCTTTCCACGGGGGCCTGATCTGGCTGCAGACAGAGGCTGGTGTCTGGCAGCGGCCACTGCCCATGGGGGGCCTGAGCTCTGCTATAAAATTCTCTATCTAATGCAAAATGGATGAGTTTGGTAGACACTGAAACTCCCACTATTAGTTTGTCTCAGGCTATATCTACACTACACTGTTCTTCCAGAAAAAGCTATGCAAACTGCGAACCACAATTTGCGTAGCTTTTTCCACTTCTTTTTTTGGAAGAGGCTTTTCCGACATTTGGCACATCTACACTGGGCCAAATGTCAGGAAAACCCCCTTTTTCGTAACATCCCTTCTTCCTCATAAAACGAGGTTTACAGGGATGCCGAAAAAGCGCATCTGATCTTCTGAAAAAAATTTTGGAACAGCAGATGCATTCCCTGGACGCACAGAGTTTTTCCGGGATACATAGCCTCAGGCAACACTTTGTTAGCATGGTTTTGGTTTGCTAGTAACTACTGCTTATAAATAAATTGAAGTTACCCTTCTTTTTCATCTGAGCTTCCCTTGATCCAGGTGGTGCATTAATATCTCCTATGCCCTGAAAGTACACATATTTCTTTACAGTTATCAAATTGGGTGCAAACTTCCAAACATCCTCTCGATCATCAATAATGCACACCATGGAGTCACCACATGGGAAGAGATTTCTGAAAGAAAAAAAGTGGTTTGATTTTATTTTCTATTAAAATTACTATTTAAAACATACTCTGGATTGACGTGTGTGTGTGTGTGTGTGTGTGTGTGTGTGTGTGTGTGTGTGTGTGTGTGTGTGTGTGAGAGAGAGAGAGAGAGAGAGAGAGAGAAATGGGCATGAATGCTAAACATGAATGATTTTTGAAAAATCAATGCAAGAGTCCTCATGAGTCTACTCATTTACCTATAACAGCTGGCATACAATTTGCAGCGCTTCTTACTGGTTACTTTACCAATAACCTTTTTGGTTTTTTAAAAAAAGTTTTATGATGATTAGAAAGAATTTTCAAGTTAATTACAAAAAATCTTTAAAATATAAAAAATAGCAATTAAATTTTGTTTGTCCCTTTCAGTTCCAGTAGCAAAAAAGATGAACCACCCAAAGTTTAAATTTTGGAATACATTGTGTATTACACCAAATTTCAATCTAGGTTCTTCTACCTAAATAAAACACATAATTTGGAAACAAAAGAGCAGGAGCAATCTCATACATAGTAATTTGGTCACACATTCATCCTCCAGAGATTATAGCTAAACAAAAAGTCTTAGGGCACGTCTAAACTACATTCCTCTGTCGAAAGAGGAATGTAAATGAGGCAAATCAAAAGTGCAAACAAAGCACTGATTTAAATATCCCATGCTTCATTTGCATATTCACGCCCAAGCGCTTTTTCAAAAAAGGGTTTTTCGAAAGTGAAAGCACAGTATAGATGCGGTTCTTTTGAAAAATACCCTTTTTGAAAGAACCGCGTCTAGACTGCGCTTTCACTTTCTAAAAACCCTTTTTCAAAAATGCGCTCGGGCGTGAATATGCAAATGAAGCACAGGATATTTAAATCCGTGCTTCATTTGCACTTCCAATTTGCCTCATTTACATTCCTCTTTCAAAGGAGGAATGTAGTCTAGACATAGCCTTAGTATTTACTAGTCATAAACCTGAAAGGAGAATACTCCCAACAAATGCAAAACTATACCCAGGATAAGAGAAAATATGCTTTGAGGTGATGAATCCTCCTCTCCACATAAGAATTCCAATATAGCTATTATTAAAATATCAGGCAATCCTATTTTTTTTTTTTTTTTAAACACAAGCTAAACAAAAATCAAGATTTTCAAAAACTAAAGCCTAAAATATGGGTTAAGGAGCCTAATTTAAGCAATGATGTGTAATTTTCAAGAGTGCTGATTATCAATGAAACTGTTCAGTGTTCAGCACTTTTGAAAGTCAGGCCATTTAAATACCTAAATACAGATTTAGGAGTCTAGCTGAAGGCTATTATTTGGAAAAAATCTTGGCCTAAATTTCAACAATATAAAAATGCACAAATATTATTATGAAATGAATCACAAGATGAAATAGGCCAGTTGCTTGCAAATCATGGCAGAAGAAAAAATGTAGGGCAGGTCTATATGACCACTTAAGTTATCTAACTAATGATTGCCCAGGGTTGACAAAGAGCTTCTCTTTCCCTTTAGTGATGAAAATTTCACGCTGTGCACATCAGAGCTATGTTGGCAGGAGACACTCTCCTGCCGATGTAGCTTATGCTTTTTGAGAAGGTGGAGTAATTATGCCATTGGCAGCTGCAGTGGTGTAGCACTGTGGGGCAGATTCTTCCTGAGTTGCAATTATCTGAAGGTATAAAACATCTGAAAAAGGAGATTATCAATGAATGTGAAACTCTAAATTATTTTGCTTGAACATTACAGGCTGCAAAGCTAACTGAAGTACCAAGTAAATGGAGCCTATAAGCATCAGCTATTACTACTCAGTTTTATTTTACTCTGTAAAGATGTAGATTTATGGGATACAGAAGACAGAGACAATGTTTCCATTTAATACAGATTGTACCTCTCTTAACCAGGACTCTGTGGCCCAGCAACATCCGGCGTCTAGCAGGACCATGGATGTTCTTGGACCACAGAGCGGGTATAGGGAAATCGGGCTGGGGGCAGGAGCAGAAGCCCCGTGTAGGGGAGAGGGAGGAAGCAGAGGACCAGCAGTGAGTTCCAGCTCCTCTGGCTGGACAGCAGCAAGGGGCTGGCAGCGGAAAAGCACTAGCCCCACTGCAGAGCTTGGGGGCCAGCAGCAACAGCCGCAAAGCTCCACCTCAGCTGCAGAGCTTGGGGACTGGCAGCGACAGTTGTGGAGCTCCAGCCCCGGCTCAGGGGCAGTGGTAATAGCTGCAGACCTTCAGCCATGAAGGCAGCCCTGGAGCTCCAGCTTAGGGAGAGCCATGCCCGCATAGGCAGCAGCGTGGCAGCACAGGCCATGATGGGAAGGATCTCCCCTGGTTCGGCAATCCCCTTGTTCAGGACCGATCAGGTCCGGAAGGTGCCGGACGAGGGAGGCACAACCTGTACTTATGATCCCAACACTCTGCCTTCATTTCCTCTCCTGCATAATTCCTCATACATACCTAAGATTCCCAGTTTTAGAAAATGGATCAATACATTCATCTCTTGACAGTATCCGATGTGAAAAAAGTTTCTTTTCAGGGTCCAAAAATCCTTTTGAAAGAAGAGTTTGAAGTTAATATTTATTCACTACAACATTTCCTCCCTGTTAACATTCTACATAATTTGATTTATTACGGCATAAGCTTTGGCAGGTAAAACCCACTTCATCAATGGAACTGGATATTGGTGTAATCAAAAACACACTGAGATACTTAGGCTTCAAAAAGTATTCATTATATACCATTATATACCACATAAAGAGTAAACACAGTAGACTGGATACCTGTCACTAATTCAGTGGTACTTATTTTAAAAATCTAATCCAAGTTCCTTAACATAGGAGCAATAATGAAGTTACAAAAATTAACTTGTGGCATTAGTGAGTAATTAAGGTAAAAGGAATTAAGAGTAGGCGACAGTTAAATCAAGTTTGGCAACTTACACTTATAATATTATAGTACGTTCTTTACGACTAAATTCTGTCCATAGCACATTGTACCTAGGGTCTGCAGAGAAGTCTCATGTGAACTAGCAAAGTACTGCAATGCTTAAGCATAATGGGCAAGTTAACGAGCGGTTTAGTTTCAACTCTTGCATTTGTGGTTTTAAATTGTACCTAAAACACTGTTTTAGTGCATTTGTACTTGTATAAGAATAAGAAATGTTAGACCTATTTACATAGATCTGTGCTGACTGTGCTTTGTTAAGAAGGAATACGAGAAGGTAGGTTAGCTAATTTAAGAGCAAGATAAGACACAATTAGTTTGGCAAAATGGCAAATTCATTCATATACAGATATGTTAATGTAACTGGCCTCTCTGTCAATATAATTAACCTTTCATCATAAAGGGACACTGAGGTTTCATAACTGCTCTGAAAGAAAAACGTAGCATTTCTTATACTCTGGATTTGCCATTTTGCTGAACTGATTGTATTATAACCTGCTTTGAGATTAGCCTGAACTTCTTACTTCTCCTGCAATAATGCAATCATTACTTATTTATTCAGAAACAATATTTAAAAAAGGTGGCCATGTTATATTCTACTGCCCAAGTTTTCAGAAGTGACTTACTGATTTCAGGAAGGCAAATCTGAGGCAAGCTGCAGAGGCCTTATACATTTTCAAAGTGTGTGTACTAGGAACGTTCTGCAAGTCAGGCCCCTTTTAGGTGTCTCAAGTTGTACAAACTAAACTTTTTGAAAATGTGTGTGTGTGTAGTTATAATTGGAATAACTTAAAACCCATAAAAGCAAGAAAATTCTGAGTTAAGGACACAGGTTCAACCTTAACTCACCCGACTATGCTTAAGAATTGCAGCAAACGCATGTAGAATCATCCCCTGTAGAGAGACCCTTGCAGTACCTAGGCATAATGAATTGAAAATATTAACTATAGAACCATAGCTACACATGGAGACAAACTGTATGTAAATCATCATACACTACATTTTATTATTGTACAAGTGTCATTGTCAGCTGTTCTACCCTCTTGCCAGTCATCTGCATAAAAGAAAGACTTTCCATTCTCATTAGTACATTCCTGCCTAATTTGTCAGTGAAACCACAATCAAGACTTGCTACTAGGGATGTAGAAGTATAACCATTTAAACAGTTAGACAACTGATAAGCATGGTCTTATTGGTTACTGTTAACTGTTATATGCAGGCTCCTGCCCTGCTCCTGGGGAGCCAGCTGCCAGCAGTGCAGGGGTGGCAGCCAGCTCCCCAGGAGCAGGCTGCAGATGGGAGCCGGATTAAAAGTTGGCTCCCGGTGCATACTGGTTCCCCGGCAGCCAGCTACCACCCCATGCTGCTGTTTCAGTATCAGAGGTGGCAGCATGAGGTGGCGACCGGCAGGCAGCAGCTGATGCATTCCAGCAGCTGGCTTAAAAGTCGGTTCCTGGTGTGTACCAAATCCTGGGATGCTGGCTGCCACCTCAAGCTGGAGAGTGTGTGTAACCATGTAACTGCTGAGATTTTCAGCCATTGCACAGTTACACAATTACTCGCTTTTTAACATCCCTAATTGCTACACTGTCACATTAAATTTAGTAAAAAATGATGGAAGATGCAGAAAAAAAATAGCTATTTAACCGGGCTTTGGTCAAAGCCTAATTCATTTAAGTTTTTTTTCTGACAACTGATGACAGGTAAAAAGAAAACCAAGGACACTGTTAACTTCAGATGCAGAACTGCCTCCACAGATTGGAAGCTCAATTTGTAAGAGTCAGGTCCAATACATCTTTAAGAAAAAAAAACAAAATTTAAGCTTTCATGTGACTTTACTAGTTCCTAATACAGCTCAATATAAATTAGTTAAAAAAAAAATTCAGTGAAGCTTTACAGATTGATGTCAAATTGAATGTAGTACACTAAGTAACCAAAAACCAATCCTTACTAAAGAACTTCTGCCTCAAATTTACTTTTCTAAAACATTGCCAAGCTAATGGAAAAGCAAAGTGTAATTAATAGCCATTTGTTTACATATTTCACAGAAACGGCATATAGAAAGCACATAGTATTTCATTGATGGAATAAGGTTAATTTGTTTTAACAAAATGTCTATCTTTAAATCTTTTTTAAAAAATAGAACTTTTCACCAGTACAAGCTATCAAATGAATTTCTTCCATAAAAGACCGACTGAGACACCTAGTGGCTAGACCATGTATTAACAAAAAGAGCAATTGATCCATCCTCAGGTACTGACTAAACACAAAGTTTGTAGTAGCTCATTTGTAAATATTTTCTTCCTCTTCACAATAAGAGTTAAAATGCACACACATTTTTCTTCTTAGGAAGTATGTCAGAAAATGTCAATTGAAAAATTTAAAAACTCTTAATGTTATTAATTATCAAGTCACACATGAGAAAGAAAAAAAACAGTGGATGTTGCATGCTTTCAACAATCAAGCCATAAATAGCATCTCCTGCTAGGCTATAATGGCTACTTTTCACTAGTTAGCATACATTTTCTATATTTTTCATAGCACAATGTATGCACATCTCAGAACAGCATTTAACACTGGAGCTTCACAAATGAATTTTTCTCATTAATACGTTTACCTATCAAATCATATCTAACATCAAAAAAGTTCATTTTACATACAAGTACAGCTAAACTGAGTGTTTAAAGCCTTTTATAGAAATCAAAATGGACAGCTATAGAAATCCAGCCCTAACTAGAAACAGTGAGTTTAAAGATATCTACTTATTCTTTTATAGCAGCTGAACATAATTTTTAATCAATATGTTCCTGTAATGGGGCGGAGTGGCCGCCCACTGACCTGAAGGAGGAGGAACCCCTCCGGCTGCCATGTTGGGCTGAGCCTGACCCAGAAGCATAGCGAGGGTGTTATGCGCCTGGGGGTGATGGCAAAATTGGCCCCCCCCTCGCCAAATGGTGGGGCCCTGAACCTGGTGCACAGCTGAGCCTGACCCTGGGAGGAGTGGGGGGAGCTTATACCGTGTCTTACCCGACCCTCTCCAGTTTGGGGCTGGGTACCACACTCACTAACCCTCTGGCAGAGGTGGAAGGTGTCGGGCTGGGGACAGAGAGGCGGGGAGGAGGTAGCTCCAGCCGGTGGCTGTGAGCAGAAGAGGGGCAGGTGAGCAGAAGGATGACAGGGGGAGTGTAGGGGGACTATACGGGCATCTCACTAGTATGGCACTCAGGGGCCACATCCGCTCCTTCACCCCATACCCTCCTCATTACACCACTGTAAATAATCCACCTCTCAGGATATTTGTTTAATGAATTACTTATTTTACTAACTACAGACATATAAACTGTAAAGTTTTCTGGTTTACATTCTGTTATATTTTTTTTCTCTTTAATTTGTTCATATCCCATTCTCATTAGGTTCATGTCTTTTACTTAAAAAAAGTCAAATTCTTAAATATGTAAGTTTCATAAAACACGAGATAAATTAATGTTATACAACCTAAATATGAATTTCATCACTATATTTCATTCAAGCATTTAAAACCACTGTTATAGGAAAATGAGTAGCACATTGCTTTAATGAATAAAAAGTAAAAAACATTTTGAGCACATCAAATTTACTGTAATAGATAAATTACAATACGTATTAGTATTGGTATTAGCTACGTATTAGTCTGATCTTGGTAAAACAAAAAGAAAAAAAGTTATGTAGCACTTTAAAG
Source organism: Rafetus swinhoei (assembly GCA_019425775.1). Classification (NCBI taxonomy): domain Eukaryota; kingdom Metazoa; phylum Chordata; order Testudines; family Trionychidae; genus Rafetus; species Rafetus swinhoei. The sequence continues at coordinate 101,656,184 of CM033424.1, read as the reverse complement.
ACTAACAAGATACCTAATAAATTTATTGTAAGCAATCTGTAATGTTTCCTAACTGCCCATTTACTTACCTAGTTAACCTAATTGTTTTTCACGTTATCGCTCAGCGAAAAACTATATGAGAGTTATGAATGTAAGAGATTAACTTACCTGTTAAAATAACATTTTGAAAAACTTTTAAATAAAACTAACACACAACACAAGAATCACCCTCACTTTCTTGAAGGCACTTGAAAAAGTAAGTAGCCTAAGGCCGAGGATACCCTGCAAGCGTGGCTTTCTGTCTGCCATGAGGACTTTTTCCTTCAGGCTGCCATGAGATTCTATCCTTAAGTAAAGGAGAGGACTCTCTGAGCTGCTCTTCCAAATTTCACACAAGCCATTAACATCAAGATTCAAGGCCAACTTTGCCTTGAGCAGACTGCCTCTCCAGGTGTTCACAATCACAGCATCCGAACATGTATAAGACTTTTAGTTGAGAAAACCACATTAATCCCAAGTCTCTGCTATGACTGGGAGATGGAAAATCTGCAACAAAACGTGGGGTAATCTATCACTTCAGTAATGCCAACTCCTTTAGAATAGAGGCTCTGATTATCCAGCACTAGCTGAGGTAGAGCGGGCACTGTGTGCACATCTGATACATTTTTACCAAAACTCCTGCCTGCCCAACTCGCCAAAGGAGAAAGGAAACAGGGAGGCAAAAAGGAATGGTATAGTATAGAACCTTTTTTTTTTTTTTTAAATTAAATAAGAGGGGTAGCTGAATTAGTCTATAACAGGAAAAACTTAAACAACAAAACAGTCTAGTAGTACTTTAAAGACTAACAAAACATGTAGATCAGAGGTAGGAAAAAGTGGGTCAGATCCGGTCCACGGAGGCCCTGCTGCTCCCCTGCCCCCAGGCCAATGAGGGCTTGGGGGCAGGGGAGCACGTGAAGCTTTCTCTGCTCTGCCCCCACCCTGCAAGCAGCACGCAGAGCTTCCAAGCGCCACATACTCCTCGCAAGGCAGGAGGAGGCTTCCTGCGCTCCCCCGCCCTCAAGCCCTGATTGGCCTGGGGGTAAGGGAGTGCCTGAAGCCTCCTCCTGCCCTACCAGAGACATGGGTGCCTAGTAGGAAGGAGAGGGCAAAGGGGCTCCCCCACCCCAAACTAATCATGGTCTGGGTAGCCCCACCCCTTCCTGTTTAGGCCCCACCTCTTCTGTGGTGACCCAGGTCTACTTCAAAAATTTTTTCAAAAATTTTCAAAAAATTTTCGAAGTGACCCCCGGGCAAAAATTATTGCCCACCCCTTATGTAGATGGTATCATGAGGTTTCGTGGGTGGAACTGGGTTGTGCCCACAAAAGCTCATGATACATCAGGCATGTCAAACAGGCTCCTGGCAGGCTGCATGTGGCCCAATCGAAATTTTTTATGGCCTGCCACTACATTTTATAAAAGAACAACATTGTGGCCCGCTGGTCGCTCAGAGCACGTGGCCAAGTGCAGATCATGGCTGGCCGGGCTGCTCTGCACAGGCATCAAGTGCCTGCTCACAGCTGGCTGCCGTGCTCATGCCTCCCCAGCGTCTGAGGAAGAAATGTTTGGCGGCGGTGACACTGGCTCTGGGACCCAGGCATTAGGTATGGGGGGGTAAAAGGGGCTGGGAGTGCCCGGGTCTGGGGGAGGGAGGAGGCACTGGGTTAGAACAGGGCGGGTGGCTCTGGGGGAACGGAGGGGAATTGGGTTAGAAGAGATATGGGAGTGCCTGGTTCTGGAGGAGTGGAGGGGGATATTTTGTTAATGTTTTGATTTTTATTTATTTCCAAATAAAATCACAAAATGTATATTAATTTAATATTAAATATGTTAACTTTTTGCAATTGCACGAATAATTATGGCCCGCCCACCCATCCCTGGACGTCTGCCTCGGTTGCTCTCGCGGCTGCAGATTGGGCTACGCAGGACCTAGCCGGGTGGGACAGGCTCTCATGGTACGCTCCTGGCAGCAGTGGAAGGAGGTGGCGCTGGGGCTGAGGACCCTGCACAAGCAGGATGCACGTGAGGGCATAGGGCTTTTCGGGGCTTTGTACTCACAGGGACTCCGTCTGGGGGCCCAGAGATCCATAAATAGACATGAGTAAGTTAAATCTTGGCACACCACTTCTGAAAGATTGCTGACCCCTGGTATAAAATATGGTATAGGAAGTAACATCATTTGAACAAAGGCATTCCTGCACTCACACACTAATGATGTAGTTAACATGTCTGCTATGTTGGCCTGTGCTCAGTCCCACCAATGGGGTAAGGAGAGCGGGGACAAACAAGGCAACTGCCTCATGGTCTGGTGATTCAAAAGGGGCCTGAGCTTCCAGCTGCTGTCGGAATCCTGGGAGGCACTGAAGGGCTGGTGGGGGGAGGCTAGCCCTCAGCCTGGCCCCTTCTGCCACAGGCCTCACCCCTTCTGGGAGTGCAAAGCTGCTCCCCTCTCCCCCACTTTGCCCAAGGACCCAATAATTCTGTCAGACCTCCTGCCTGTGCTATGTGTTTCAGATAATCACTATTTCTCTAATGCAGCCAGCACTACTTATGCTCAAGGATGCAGGGGTTAAGTCCAGAGCTTTCTTGCCTGAACCCCACCCATGCATGGTTAGAGAAGCCCACTTGGGACACTGGGCCCAGAGACTTCCCCTCTGAACAGAGAGTAACAGCAGCAGGAAAGTGCCTGTCTCACCTCCTGACATCATCCTTCATTCAGCTCTGAAACTTGAACCAGAGTGGTGTATGGGTATGTGTGTGAGGGAGGTGGTGTGGTCACATCTCTCCCCCCCACCCCCGCACTTTTACCAGGATTTGCTGGCCGTGCTTGGTCATATGAAGCTAAAGCAGAGGCCCTTCCCTTACTTCTAACAGTTTGCAGCTGCATCTCAACATGGAGCTAATACCTGGGAGTTGCAGAGGGCCCACTGGAGTAAGAGGGAGAAGTGCCTGGGAGTGGATCAAGGCTAACTCAAGCTGTTGGAGGGCCCAAGCTTTTAAATTGTGCTCCTCCGACCTTCACCAGGCACCAATGATCTCTGGCAGAAACCTCTAGCCCACAACCCTCCTGTTATGCAGAAGCCCTGAGCTTCCTCTCCATAGTCTGACAGGTGGAGAACGGGAGAGGGGGCTCAGCGAGCCACACTAACTGTAAAAAGAGAGTCACATATGGCTTGCTAACCACAGTTTGGCTACCCCTCCCATAGATCATACTACTTTGTATGCATGGAAACCAGGAACATTTTGATTTTTATTGGTGGCGTGATAAAATGAAATAGAGGAATATAATACGTAGCAAGAAAATGTCTTTCCAGCTGCAAAGGTGGCTATATCCATTATCACAGCGCTGCTTTAAAAAGACTCCTGCTATTATTGTAGTAGGCATTGGAACTTCAGCTGTATTAGGGTAACTTCCGGCAGGACCATGGATGTTGCTGGACCAGAGACCCCCAGAGCTATGGAGTCTGGCAGCGACAGGGCAGTGCAGCCCAAGCAGCTGGGGGCTCGCCAAGGAGCTGGGTGCCCAGTGGTCAATGGCCAGGGGAGCCTGGCAGAGAGTCGACTTCGCCTGGTATGGCAAACTCCCTCTTTCAGGACCGGTCAGGTCCTGAGGGTGCCAGACCAGGGAAGTCCAACGTGTACCCTTAAAAAGGTCTGCCTACACTAGAGTATTTTGAACTAATGTTAACTAGCAGCCATTTAACATGAGGAGTTCAGAATACCACGTGAGGAGGTATTACCTACTATACAGTTATTCATTCCAAGACACAAATATTTATATATTTACCCTACACCCTTGCTAAAATTTGGAGATGGTTCATTATGTTCAGCTGGAAGTTACAGATAAACATTGTGTACTCCAATTGCTAAACACCACATGTTTCTACACAGAGTACACTGAAGACTCAATCTTAGACTTGTTAACCACATCACATTAATATAGTAAAACAGGAGTTCTCAAAATGGGAGATGGGACCCCTCAGGGAAGATACTATATGGGGAAGTCACAAGCTGTCAAACTCTACCCCAAACTCCACTTATAAGAGGGGGATCAGACTCAGAGGCTTGCTATGTGAAAGGTGTCACCGTGCAAAAGTTTGAGAACCACTGCCATAAGATATTTGGCATATGTAATAAAAATCATTGCCTAATTAAGTTATAAGAAGACATTTGAAGGTATGAGAATTGTGTCTCAGACCACAAAATCTGATTTCTCCCATGAAATCTGCTGGAGAGGAGTAGGGCTACAGCAGTTAGTCTTGGAAGGGCTTGGGAGTTCCTCTTTACCTGCCACTAGGCCCAGATCAGACCCACCTTTGGGAAGCTCCCCTAACTGCAGCAAGCTCTTCACCCCTGCCTCACTTCCTGCCCTCACTACTCTCCAGCCATAGGAGGTCACTGCCCAGTAGCAACCGCTGAATTTCTTGCTGCCCTGGGGTTCCTGGAGATGGGTCAGACCTAGCCCCAGAGAGCAACCCCTTCAGGAAAAGAGGAAGTCCTGTCTCCTCCACACAACTGGGACTAGAAGCTGAAGGCTAGCACACTGTAGGAGCCCCCAACTGGGGCATCTCCAGCCTATGGCACCAGAACTAGGAAGGTAAGGGGGAAATGTCCCTCCTTTCAACACAGGTGTAGTTATCAGCTTCCCTGTCATGAAGTGGAGTCCCTGCCAGTGCCGTCCCTGCCAGTGCCACTCTCCATCTGCCAGAAGACTGCAGTTGGAGGGAGGAGGGAAAACTGCCTCAAGCCCCAAAAATTTAACCCATGTTAAATAGTGTGTAACCAAGGAGACTGGATCTGGGGAACCATATAGAAAGTGTACGTGAAACCTGATGAGGCAGAGGGATTAAGTTCTTCCATACAAATAAAAGATTCCCATGTCTCATCTTGTATTGTCCCATGTCTTACCAATTCCTTTCTAGCTATCCACTACCTCCTTGCTTAAATACTAACTGAAGGGTTCCCACTAAAAATGATTTATCTGAACAATACTGCCATCAAGTGTTCAACATATGCACAGACTATGTCTAGTTTCACATTACTGCAGCTTGGCTACCACTTTACCACATATCGGCAGAAACTAACAAAGGCTAGAGACACATATCACAGCAAGTGCTTAAGCTTATCATGCAAGAGAACCAAGCTTACGCCCTATTTCCTCATTCCCTGAACAAACCAGAACCACACTCCATCAGCAAAAGGGGAGTGTGTTAACATAAAATCGTGTTCTGTGCTATGCAATAAAGACAGTTCCTGTCCCCTATAATCAATTACATTGATGGCCTTGGTCTAAAGGAAGCTTCACCAAGTATACCTTTAATGCTTTACTTTACTTGGATCAAAATTCTCTACAAAATCCCCTATTTAGAGTTTGTTATCTCTTGTGAAGAACATATAACACTGGTAGGTAGACAGGACCCAAATGCCTTAATAATAATAAATAAATAAATAAATAAATAAATAATAATAATAATAAAAAAGAGTCCTGTTGTATCATGTCTTTTTACAGTGCCAAGTACAATAGGAGTGAAAGGGAACTGATATGGATAACAGCAGTTCTACTCAGTGACAACATTCACTAGATTGAGAGACAGATACATGTTTTTTTATTTCTTCCACTAGGGTCACAAACAAATGAATTACTTAGTTGCCATTCACTTGATCCTACAAATAATAGAATATTTTAAAAAGCAAAATCTAAAGAAATTAACAAAATAATACACTGAAACAAGAGGTGCAGGAATCAAGTGACTGTGTTCTCAACATTATCCTAACATGCATGTATTTAGTATTAATTAAGTTTATGCTTGTTGCAAAATGGCATTATAGATCTCCCTTTCCTTTTAATTTAAAACATTTGAGAACAAGCTTTAATGAGCTTGTGAGTCAAGACCCAGAACTTAAAGGCAAAGGATATGAAAATACTGTAAAATACAAATTGTATTCTCTAGTAAATGCCAGTAGCGAACTACTAAATAAGCACCTCTTTGAGGTCTCCACATAAGTACCTCTCTATTATGATCAGAGAATAATAATACTGGGATTTTTCAACTTGGCAAAGAGATGGGAGCAGGGGGAGTTGGGGAGAATATGAGAGATCTCTATATAATCATGACTAGTGGTGACAATAAATAAGGAAGTGTTATTTACTCCACCAAATGAAATTAATAAGCAGCAGGTATAAAAAACCCAAACAAACAAAGGTAGTATTTCTTCACCCAACACAGTGTCAACCTGTTGAACTCTTTGCTAGAGGATGATGTGAAGGCTAAGACTATAGCAAAGTTTAAAAAAAAAAAAGAACTAGATAAATTATTCCTGGAGGATGGTCTATCAATAGCTATTAGCCCAGATGGGCAGGGATGATGTCCCTAGCTTTTGTTTGCCAAAACTGGGAGGGAATAGACAAAGGGTGGATGGATCCCTTGTTGATTACCTGTTCTGTTCATTCCCTATGGGACACCTGGCACTGGCTACTGTCGGAAGACAGGATACTGGGCCATATGGACCTTTGGTCTGACCCAGCATGGGCATTTTTATGTTCTCAATGTCAATCAGCAAATCAGCTGACATAACATTAATACTTTTAGGAAAGGGAGACAAAACATTTATGCCTCTCACTCCCTATCCTAAAGGGAGTGTTTGCTTCCTTCAGGCAGTCTAGAAGCGAGTGAAATCCAAATACCTCATTTAACCCACCCTCTTATGACCTCCTTTAGATGCAAAGAAAGAGAAGAATAGTTGTGGGTCATTTCCTAAAAAATAAACAGCAGGACTGTATCTAAGTAAAAGAGAAATTTGTATATGGACTGGGTTCCAAAGAAACTAAGCATACTAACTCTATTCTTTAAATTTACACAAAAATGTTGATGCAATATTTTAATTTACCTTATTAGCTTACAGTTTGGGATCTTTAGTAGCATTACAGTTTGCACAGAATCTTGTTTAGAGATATAGGTGGACAGAGACTTGGAAGAGAACAGAAAGTCAAAGTCACATCAAAACTTAAGGCTCATTATTCAAGTTTTCAAAGTAGCATGCTACTTACCTGCAATTGTATGTGCATAAAGTCTGCTACCGAAGGTGAAAACATGTAATTCATACATTTTGGCAATCTTTTCTAGGAATTCCTTGCAATGAGGACGCAAACGAGTATGCAGCATAGGTTCACCACGACCTAACTGGAAATGGAATATTCCCTAGAAGAGAATAAATAACCCCATAGTAAGACTTGTAAAGTAATTTAGTACAAAAATAAAAATGTCCACTTCAGCCCAATTCAGCTATACAATTTTTATTTGAAAATGTATTCAATCTAATGCATATTTTTCTCTTTGAAAGGCAAAAATCCCTCTCTGATAAGGGAAAATATTAACAAGTATAACCTAGCAGTAACACTAGAACTAAGAGATTTAAGAGAAATTTTTTTGATAGTTTACTTCGTATATAGTCATTTTCCAATGTACGAGATCATCTTTTTTGTGTATCACCCAAGATACTTGTAACTCTTAAAAAACTAATTACAAAACTAGAAGCCTATTTTACAGATTTATGGTAGGTTTAGTTAAACACAGTATGAGACAGGGCAAAGTTACGATAATATGAAGAGAAATCTTAATTTTACTTGTAATTAAAGATATTCTATTCAGCTATTTTTTCTAGTGCCTATGAACCTGAAATAACAACACTGTATTTGCATGAAAAGCAAGAATTAAAAGTGACGGACTTAGCTTTGTTGTCCTAACTAAAATGGAAATCACAGAATTATATAAATGGCGTAAAGTAAATTAGTTACTTTAAAAGTTATTTCAAATGAAATAATCAGGATGTTTCATTAACTTATGACAAATTTTTTAAATATACTTTCTATGCTGAGTGTCCCTCTTATGTATTTTCATTCTTTGACTAGCTTTTCTCTTACATGTTAATGTACAAAATGCATTTTTACAGACCTATCACTTCATTAGAACTGAACAGAAAACCTTTTAAACCAGAGTTATCACAAGAACATAATAGTAAATAATATTTACTTTATTAGACATCTGTTGGCAGTGCTGTTCTGTCGTATGTATTAATGTCTGGTCCAAATCTACCATTAGCACAAGTTTTCGGTTTCGGTGAAGTCGCTGTTGGTCTTCCCGTCCTAGCTGTTCAGCTTGCTATAATAAAGAGATTCACAGATTAAGCATAATCTGAGACAAATCAATTAAATTTTCAATAAATCAAATTTATGACTCACCAGTAACTCAGTAACTTCTGAAGAGATTTTGCCACCAACCCACTTTACTTTTGTTAGCTTTGCCAGCAATTTTTCAGTAAAAGAAATCCATTAATATTTCACAGAAATCTATCAAACACCACTGCTCCTTTCTTGAAAGGAAACAATGCATAAAAAAAAAAAAAAAAAAAAATCACTAAAGGCCAATATTATTAAAAGCAACTACTGCTAGTTTTGGTGCACAAGTAGAGAGGCATTAGCAGATTCTGATTTTCAAAAAAAGTTGAGCACATTTAAAAAAAAAAAAAAAATCAGGGTGCCTTACTAAAATTGTGCATCCAAAAGCTGAAAGTCACTTCTAATAACACTCCCAAAAATATCCCGTGACTATCGAATAAAGTATTCAAATTAAAAATAGGGCTGTCAAGCGATTAAAAAAAATGTAATCACGATTAATTGCATGCGCCTCCTGTTTGAAACGCCGCAGTGCCATTTCAATGGGGCAGCTGTTTCCAAGGAGCAGCCGCTACCCAGATGATCCCCAGCTCAGCTGTAGGTGGCTGCCCCTTTGAAACGCTGCCTCTGCGCGTTTCAAAGGGGCAGTGGAGCCCAGGGTCAGCTGGGGACTCCCCAGCTGATCCCAGGCTCTGCACTGTGCTGCCCCTTTGAAGCACCGAAGCAGTACTTCAAAGGGGCAGCACAGCATTAATGCCTGCAATTAATGCGTTAAAAACATTAACGCGTTAATCCTGCCCTGAGTTAATTGCAAGCGTTAACACATGTCAATTGACAGCCTTAATTAAAAATAAATTAACCCCTACATTTCAGTGAATTTTTCTATCATTAATATCTTCAGGAAGAAGTTACACCAATACAGCTCCTTTCTTGAAAGGAAACAATGCATAAAAAAAAAAAAAAAAAAAAAAAAAAAAAATCACTAAAGGCCAATATTATTAAAAGCAACTACTGCTAGTTTTGGTGCACAAGTAGAGAGGCATTAGCAGATTCTGATTTTCAAAAAAAGTTGAGCACATTTAAAAAAAAAAAAAATCAGGGTGCCTTACTAAAATTGTGCATCCAAAAGCTGAAAAGTCACTTCTAATAACACTCCCAAAAATATCCATTGACTATCGAATAAAGTATTCAAATTAAAAATAGGGCTGTCAGCGATTAAAAAAATGTAATCACGATTAATTGCATCGCCTCCTGTTTGGCTTGCAGTGCCATTTCAATGGGGCAGCTGTTTCCAGGAGCAACCGCTACCAGATGATCCCCAGCTCAGCTGTGGTGGCTGCCTTTGAAGCGCTGCCTCTGCGGCGTTCAAAGGGGCAGTGGAGCCCAGGGTCAGCTGGGGACTCCCTAGCTGATCCCAGGCTCTACTGTGCTGCCCCTTTGAAGCACGAAGCAGTACTTCAAAGGGCAGCACAGCGTGTCCTGCAATTAATGCGTTAAAAACATTAACGCGTTAATCCTGCCCTGCGTTAATTGCAAGCGTTAACACATGTCAATTGACAGCCTTAATTAAAAATAAATTAACCCCTACATTTCAGTGAATTTTTCTATCATTAATATCTTGGGTAGGAAGAAGTTACACCAATACAGCTTCAACAGTAAGATTTAAGAGATGAAAATATGTAAATTGCAAATGACTAAAAGAAGAAACAAAATGAAGTCCTATTTAGCTTGTGCTACAAAAGAGAATAGAAGCACTCAAGGGAATAACTGATATTTGTCAAATGGGAGATTTTACATTTAATTTTAAGCTCTAAGTGGAGATTTAAAATTAATGGCTAGTAAATTAAACATGAAAAGCCATATTTGATCACATTTCTTTGAACTAAAAAGATCAATTTATTTCTCCAATATACAAGTTTAAATATGCTTACAAGTTTTAGAAGTATCACACACATTAGAAGATCATTTGTGTTTAATTATATGTCCTTATTTGGGTTTGGTAGTTTACTGGAATGCTGGGCACACCAGCCATGTAAGTATGCAAATAATTTATGTAAGTTAAGTCTGAGTTTTTTAAAAGGCACAAATGGGAGTTGGGTGCCTAACCACAATTTGTGTCCTGGGAGAGTTCCATCAAAATTGGCATATTTTTAGACTGTGGCATCTTCCCCTAAATTACTTAGGGAATTCTAAAAGTGAAAGCGATAAGAAGACGGAAAAAAAAAGAGAACAGAAGAGAAGATCTAGAGAAAAACGAAGAGAATCAGTGTAAAAGAAAAAAGGGAGGGAAGCTGGTTAAAAAAAGAGAAATGGGAGGGATCTGTTTTATTGTCTTTAACATAATCAACTCCCTTTCCCAAAAAAAGGCCAGTGAAGAACATTCTTGTTTAGTTTAACATCTTCACAGCTCAGAAGTTTTATTGCAATATTTAGGTCTCACAAGTTGTTCAAATACAAAATCTATGTCACAGGTACTGAAATGTTACTGGAAAGAATGGGTTGTTTTTCTTCCCTTGGTATGTGAAAAAACTAGATTTCAGAAACATTTCAGCCTTTGTAGGTATATGGTAAGTGGTGCAAATAAGACTTGCATCAATTGCTTATTTCTGAAGAGGCAGAAATATCTCATGGAAAGCAAAAGGTTTCAAGCTACCACCAGAAGATCATAGCCTTGTAATAAGTAAAAATACTGCAGAATGACAGGCAATTGCTAACGTAAATCTATAATCTATATTAGTACATGTTAGCACTATTAGAAAAATACTAATAATTCATTCAATACACGTATATAGTGCAGACTTAGGGTATGTGTACACCAGTGATCTCCAACCTTTTTACACCCAAGATCACTTTTTAAATCTCAGAACAGGCGAAGATCTACCGCCCCGCCCCTTCCTTGAAGCCCCGCCCTCTCTATTCTCCTCCTGTCCATCACTTGCTATCCTCAGCCCTTACTTACACACTCTGATAAACAGTTTATTTTTAAATTATGTGATACATACAATTAATAGTGTTTATAGTTATGAAATAAATAGTCTGTTTTTTATTCATGCTATTTAAATCTAAAATGAAGCATTTATAATTATACATTTTGTGGGGACAGAGTACTGCGGCTGGGGGCAGGGGAGAGGGGGCAGGGTGCTGGGAGGGCAGAGGACAGGGTTCTGCAGCAGGGGACAGAGTGCCAGTGGGGACAGGTTTCTGCAGCTGGGGACAGGGTGCCAGTGTGGACAGAGTTCGGGGAGTGGGGACAGGAATGGGGACCGAGTTCTGTAGCTGGGGACAGGGGAGTGGGGACGGGAGTGGGGACAGCATTCTGTAGCTGGGGACAGCGTTCTGTACCTGGGGACAGGGGAGTGGGGATGGGAGTGGGGACAGCGTTCTGTTGCTGGGGACAGTGGAGTGGGGACAGCGTTCTGTAGCTGGGGAGTGGGGTGCCAGTAGAGGCAGAGAGTCCCCTGCATCTCCCTCCTCCCAGCATTCTCCCCCCCCCCCCCCCGGGAAACCAGCGCGCGCCTGCCCCAGGGCCAGCACCCTCCCCGTGCAGGAAACCCCCACGCGCGCGCACCTGCCCAGAGGGCCGACCCCCGCCACCCCCCCGCGCAGGGAAGCCCCGCGCGTGCTTGTCCCCACGCACCGGGAAACCCCCTGCGCGCCTCCCACGGGGCTGACTCACCCCTCCTGTGCGGTGCAGAGGGCCGGCAGAGCAGCTAGCGCACTTCTGGAATTGCCGGAAGTGGCGCTAAGCTGCGGGACTTCTGAAGCCAACACTACCTCCGTTTTCTCTTGAGGTAAGTAGTGGGGCTTCTGGGGGGTGGGAGGGAAATGAGGGCGGGGCGGACAGGACGCCTCGCGAGCGACTGGTCGAGGCCTCAAGATCGACCAGTAGCTCGCGATCGACCTGTTGGTGACCACGGGTGTACACTATGGCAAAAGTTTAATCAAGATACACAACATCAGCTACGTTAATTGTGTAGCTGAAGTCAAAGTACCTGAACTCAACTTTTGGCACTGCAGGAAGTCAAAGGGAGAACACTCTCCCTTCGACTTCCCTTACTTCTCATGGAAGTAGGGCTACCAGCATCAACTAGCGTGCCCCTCCCAGTTCAAATTAGTGTGTCTTCACTAGACCTGCTAATTCAAACCCTGGAGGATCAACAGTGGCAGCTTTGAACTTCTATGTAGTGTAGACATACCCATACAGATCTAAATTAAATTTACTGAAATCTGAGCTCTCCCCTCAAAGTGAGGCCAATCTAATATTTTATATTAAATGGGCACACCTCTGAGATTTCATTTAGGTGGAGGTTCTTCAAACTGTGGAATAATAGTGTGATTCAACTTGCCTCAGAGCTGACCATTAGTTCTGGAACACTATGAACCATAGATACAGTTGCTGTGGACAATGGCACATTCTGTTTTCCATTCTTGCTCTGTAGCCTAATTAAACAGGGAAGAAAATAAAAAGTTTCATTCAGGTACGTTTCAGTGCTATTTCCATCAATGAAAGCGGTTAATCATCAATAACTGCAATGTCAAACCAGCCACTGCCAAAAATCATGATTTCGTTTCAATATAGCGATTTAGTATGGTGCACCCTTTTTCAGAGGCTCCATTAAAGTGACAATTACCGAAGAAAATGGATGAGAACACTAGGGATGTAAAAATGCGGTTAAAAATGTAACTTGGAACCGCTAAAAATCATAGCAGTTACACAGCTGTGGGCTTTTCAGTATAAAGCTTAAGTAAGCTTTATTTATACTGCAGACTCCACCACGAAGCCTCCCTGGGAGCAGGGCTAGATCTGTTGCCAGCCCTGCTCCTGGGAAGGAGGCTCTGCTGCCTGCTCCGCTCCCAGGGAGGCTTCACTGCGGGCTCTGCAGCCAGCTGCCTGGGAGTAGGACCTTCAAGGGCTGCTGGCCCCGCTCCTGAGGAGCCAGTGGGGAAGGGGCAGCCAGCCAGGCCAACAATGGACAGCAGCTGCTCTGGTGGGCCCTACCTGGCTGGAGCAGAGCCCTGCCCAAGGCTGGAGGGGAGCTGCTCCAGCCCCCAACCCGCACCAGTTAACTGGAACCTGTAAGATGTGCCCATTAAGTGTGAGGCTTACTAGTTAATTGGTTTACCGTTTACATCCCTAAAGAGAACCCAAGTCTTCAGAAGTCTAATATATAAAATATAAAGATTAAAACGATTAAGTTATCTTATTAAGTTTTACATATATTACATTTGCTCTATTACACACATTTTGTAACTACTGAATACAGATTTAAATGGACATCAGCAAAACAGTTTATTTGAATGATTAACATAGTACTAATCAACAGGTATGAGATTAAACTTCTCTTTTCCAAAATAGCTGTTTGAAGTTACTTAAAATGACTCATTTCTTGAAGCACACAATGACTTGTATGCACATACTTGAGATTATGAACAATGGTATTACATACTAATAGCAACATGGCTGCATAACCTGAATCTTTCTACAAAGAATGTAAAGAAATATTTACATGCCTTGTTTCTCTCTACAGGTACCTTTTACAGACAGATTACAATGTAAAACTCTTCACTGAAAACTGATCAAGGAGTGACACAAGGTAGCATGTTGTTATCATAACTTCTATACCAAGTGAGTTAGTTTACAAGTAACTGCCAGCCTGGCAAATTCATCCTGAAATATCTATGTCAAGCCCCTATATTTCTGGTTCAGGCCTCACCACCCATAACAGAGATTCAGATGGCCAAATTCACCCTGTCCTTTTCAATTATGTTCCAGGGGTGTTAATGAGGACAGAATCTGGTACTGTAACGGGAGCCAAAATTAAGTTCACTCTCCCATGAGCATTTTGGGTTAAGCACATAAAAGGACAGAAAAGAGGAGAGGAAAAGTAAACCTGTACATACATAGCTGTTTAAGTAGACCTTTTAAGATTAGAACAAAATTTAAGGGATGATCAATAAACAAGAGAACAATTATTTACCCCTTCATTTTTATTGACTAAACTGTTGTACGCAAGGGATATATAGAACTTCAGCAGACAGAGCCAAGATTGAGGCGAACAGGGTCTGTGCAAGCTTCTTCATAAAGCTAATCTAATCCCACTGAATCAGTATTCTGCTGACGAATTTGGAGAGTATTATGCAAATTAGGGCTGTCAGTTAATTGTCATTGACTCGTGCAATTCTCAAAAATTAATCATGATTAATTGCATTGTTATACAATAGAATACTAATTGAAATGTATTAAATAGTTTGGTTTTTTTCCATATTTTCAATAGCAATTGCAATGATAACAATACAAAGTGTACAGAGCCCACTTCTTTTTTAGCCCACTCCTCAGCTAAAACCTCTCCAACGCATCATTAGTGATCTACAACCCATCCTGGACAATGATCCCTCACTTTCACAGGCCTTGGGAGGCAGGCCAGTCCTTGCCCACAGACAACCCGCCAACCTGAAGCATATTCTCACCAGCAACTACACACCGCACCATAATAACTAACTCAGGAACCAATCCATGCAACAAACCTCGGTGCCAACTCTGCCCACATATATACACCAGCAACACCATCACAGGACCTAACCAGATCAGCCATACTGTCACTGGTTCATTCTCCTGCACATCTACTAATGTAATATATGCCATCATGTGCCAACAATGCCCCACTGCTATATACATCGGCCAAACTGGACAGTCCCTACGTAAAAGAATCAATGGACACAAATCAGATATTAGGAATGGCAACATACAAAAACCTGTAGGGGAACACTTCAATCTCCCTGGACACACAATTGCAGATCTAAAGGTAGCCATCCTGCAGCAAAAAAACTTCAGGACCAGACTTCAAAGAGAAACTGCTGAGCTACAGTTCATCTTCAAGTTTGACACAATCAACTCAGGATTAAACAGACTGTGAATGGCTCGCTAACTACAAAAGCAGCTTCTCCTCTCTTGGAATTCACACCTACAGATCAGCTACTAGAAGTGGGCCTCATCCTCCCTGATTGGATCCACCTCGTCATCTCCAGCCTGATTCTGGCTTGCATATTTATACCTGCCTCTGGAAATTTCCACTACATGCATCTGACGAAGTGGGTCTTTGCCCACGAAAGCTTATGCTCCAACACTTCGGTTAGTCTATAAGGTACCACAGGACTCCTCGCTGCTTCTGCAGAGCCCACTTTATATCACACATATATTTACTGTGAAAATGACATAGTATTTTCAGCTCACCTCATACAGGTACTGTAGTGCATCTCTTTATCATTAAAGAATAACTTACAAATTTAGAATTTTTGGTACATATCTGCACTCAAAAACAAAACAATGTAAAAATTTAGCACCTACAAGTCCACTCAGTCCTACTTCTTGTTCAGCCACTCACTCAAATAAGCTTGGTTACAATTTGCAGGAGATAATGCTGCCTGCATTTTGTTTACATACAATGTCACCCGAGAATAGGCATTTGCATGGAGTTGTTGTAGCTGGTGCTGCAAGATATTTACATGCCAAATGCACTGAAGATTCCTATGTCCCTTGATGCTTTAACCATCATCCTAGAAGACATGCTTCCATGCTGGTGATGTGTTCTGCTTGATAATGATCTGAAACAGTGCAGACTGATACAAGCTCATTTTCATCTGGGAGTCAGATACCATCAGCAGCACGTCGATTTTCTTTTTTGGTGGCTCGGGTGCTGTAATTTCTGTATCGGAGTGTTACTCTTTTAAGCCTTCTGAAAGCACGCGCCACATCTTGTTCCTTTCAGATTTTGGAAGCCACTTCAGATTCTTAAACCTTAGATCCGTGGTCACCAACCCATCAATCACGATCGACTGGTCAATCGGGAGGGCTCTGCCTCGCGATCATCTGGTCTTCGCACTCCCACTTCCCCCACCCCTCAAGAAGCCCCCACCGATGCTACCTCCAGCAACAATGGAGATAGCGCCAGCTTCCTGTGGGGTGCGGGTGGGGCAGTCCCTCAGCTGCGTGCCACTTCCGGGGTTTCAGGAAGTGCGCAGGCTGCTCTCCCCTCCCCCAAACACCCGGCCCGGTACCTGAAAGGCTGGATCTGTGGTGCGCCGGGGACTTCCTTCTGCCTGCTGCCTTCCTGCTGGGAGGAGGTAAGAGTCCCGGGACGAAGCGTGCGCTGAGGACTTCCCCCCCCACCTTCCTGCACCGGGTGTGGGGATGGGGGTGTATGAGTCCAGGGAGGAAGCGCGCGCCGGGGACTTCCCCTGCTGCCTTCCTGCACGGGGAAGGGAGTAGGAGTCCCTCTTTCGACAGAAGGATCGAAAAAAAGCGGCAGTGTAGCTGTACCCTGAGAGTGTATAAGGGCTGGAAATAACAAGTGATGGAGATGAGGGGAACAGAGAGGGTGGGGCCTCAAGGAAAGGGTGGGGTCCTGGGGAGGGGGAAGGGGGGGTAGATCTTGGCTTGTCCTGACACTTAAAAAGTGATCTTAGGTGTAAAAAGGTTGGAGACCACTGCCTTAGATCGAACGCAGAGTCTACTGTTGGAAATCTCACATTGGTACCTTCTTTGTGTTTTGTCAAATCTGCTGTAAAAGTGTTCTTAAAATGAACACATGCTGGATCACCATCCGAGACTGCTATAACATGAAATATATGGCAGACTGCAGGAGACATAATTCCCCCCCCCGCTTTCCAGGAGTTCAGTCATGAATTTAATAAATGAATTTTTTTAAACAAACATCCACAGCAAGAAACAATGTCCCCTGGAATGGTGGCAGAAGCATAAAGGGACATACAAATGCTTAGCAGATTTGGCCTTAAATACCTTGCAATGCCACCTGTTCTCCCTCTCTGGTGACATTGTAAACAAGATGCAGGCAGCATTATCTCCTGAAGACTGTAACCAAACTTATTTCAATGACTGGCTGAACAAGAAGTAGGACTGAATGGACTTGTAAGCTCTAAAGTTTTACATTGTTTTATTTTTGGTTGCCTTTTTTTTTTTTTTTTACCTAACTCTGCAATTTTAAGTTCAATTTTCATGATGAAGAGATTGTACTTTATTTTTTAATTCACTCAATGCAAGTACCAAATGTTTTTGTTTTATACAGTGCAAATATTTGTAATAAAAATACAAAGTGAGCACTGTATACTTTGCATTCTGTGTGGTAATTAAAATCAATATATTTTAAAACAGAAAATGTCCAAAACATTTAAAATAAATGGCATTCCATTATTAACAGCACAGTTAATTGTGAATTTTTAAATGCTTGAGAGCCTTAATGCAAATAGGAACACCTGAAATTTTTTTGACTTATTTCATTGAGTCAAGTATTACTTGAAAATGCTATTGATTTCCCAAAATCAAAGGCAAGTTCATTATCTAGTCCCTTCATCCACCCAATCTATAAAGGTGCATTTAACCCTGTCTCTCCTTCCTCATCAGATTCACATTTCAGCATGCCTCCAATCGTTTATTTGTACAGATATCTAGTCTCTCTTCTAAAAATGTATTACAACTAATTTTAGGCTATTTATTGCACAAGAATATGAATTTAATGAGGAAATAAATATAATTGATTAAGACTCCTAACAGGGTATAGCTAAGTGCAAGCTGTTCACCAATGTTTCAAATTAAGAAAAGCAGTTATATCTTTTGTTAATTAACACAATGAATTAATACCCTTTTATAAAAGGGCACTTTAAACCCTGCATTAGTCATGAGTAAAGCTATGAGTCAGTCACGGATTCAGTGATTTTGTGAGACCTTCACAACGTCCTCAAAATTCTAGTAGCTCAGCTCCCATCTCCAAAGGCCGATGGCCAAGCCTGATCCTTATTACCTATAACAGGGGCCCCTGTAGCATGGAACTCCACTTAATTGCCCTGCTTGCTACCCCCTAACGTCAACCCTACATACATTTCTATGATTTTATTGTTTATTGCGCATAGTCTAACTTTTTATAAAAATACCTGTGCCAAAATCTTAGCCTTAATTATGAAACTTTTCATACACTTTGATAGATCAAAAGTGCACTAAGGAATTTTCAGAGAACAGTGGGAGCCACACAACCAGTTAATGTGCAGGAGGCTAGTGTGCTACAAAGATTTACATGTCAGCCATTGGGCATTAGCTAGACCGGGGTGGGCAAAAGGGCCTCCAGGTGCCAGATCCGGCCCGCCAAGCGGGTTGATACAGACAGTGGAGGCCCTGCCACTACTCCACTCCCAAGGCCAATTAGGGTCGGGGGGCAAGGGAAGCGCACGAGGTTTCCTCCACCCTGCCAGGAGCACATAGCACTTTGCTCGTGGCAGGGCAGGAGGAGACTTCACTCACTCCCCGGCCCCCAAGCCCTGTCAGGAGCGCGTGGCACTTCAGAGATTGGGGGCGGGGGAGCGCACGAAACTTCCTCCGCCCTGCTCTCGCCCTGCGAGGAGCGCGCAGCACTTTGAAGAAAAATTTTTGAAGTGGCCCCCGACCAAAAATTATTGCCCACCCCTTAACTAGACTATAGACTACAGATAATCTCCTAAGGCAACTAACATCCTTTGCAATCATATTGTCTTTTTAAAGTTACAGCTGAAGTAAATATATACCATTTACTTTTTTGGGTTTTGTGGCTACTGTAGTTACATGTGACCCTAAAAGGGAAGAAAGAAATTGTTCCTTTAACAAGTTGCTCTACGCTGACAGATGTGCACCTCTAGTAGTACAAATATCAACTCAGGATGAAATCAGGTTTATACAGTGCTTTAAATACTATAGTACAGTGTTTCCCTTTTTTTTTTGGACCACGGAGCCCTTTTAAACTCGGAAAAATTTTAAGGAACCCCTACAGCCAGGGAAAAAGTTTGTTGAGCAAAAAAAAACACGCCACCACCCAAGCACATAGGAGGCAGCTAGATCCCTTGGTAAAAGCAGAGTGGCAGCGGGGAACGGGGGTGGAGGGAGGAATCTTGGGTTGATCAGAGAGAAGCGGGACCAGCAGCTGTTGCTGCTGCTAGGTCCCCTGGTAAAACCAGAGCGGTAGCGGGGGACAGGGAAGGGTACGAAAGCCCAGCGGGGAACCAGAGAAGGAGCCAGAGTCTTTGCGTGCCGGGCTCCTCTCTGTCTCTTTAAGGGCAGGGGAGCGTTCGGGTTCTCACGGAACCCTTACTTTCACTTTGCGGAACCCCAGGGTTCCGCGGAGCACCATTTGGGAAACACTGATATAGTAAATTCCATTTTCTGAAATACTGGCATTAACTTGCTATTCTCTGCTCCTCATTAATACAGTGATATCTAGAAAGGCTTATGTGTACCGGCTTCTTTTTGTTCCAGAGGGTCAAATTTCCCCTTTTGAAGTATTCTAAGTGCAATTACATGGATTTCTCCATCAATAGTTGTTACAATATCTTCAGATTCCAAGTGCTTTAGAAGGGACAGGGAGAGAAGGGAATCGAAAAATCACTGAGATTTTTTTTTTAATCTTATTTTTGTATTAGTGTAAATGGAAAAAAATGAAAATAATACTTACTGAGTCAAGTCCTGGCCACATTCTGCGCACAAACCTTTCATAACAACAGGATGGCTACATCCTTCCAGTCTCACCAAAATGCCTCTGAAAACAAAACAAAAACCCTTGAATTCTTTAATAAATGCTGATTTATGAAACATTTAAATTAATACCAATTCATCAAAATCCAAAAACCTAATGAAGTTTTAAGTATACGTTTCAATTATGATTCAAAATTACTTTGGATGATGGCCCATTCAATAAAAGATACATACTTTGGCTCAAAGGTTTACGACGAGGCCAATTAAGAACAGGTTGAATCTATCTGGTCTGGTATTTTAGTTAGCCAAATGTCCACTTATTATGGAAAGGATCAAGTTTCCCACGTCCCCACACCCACTTTAACCACAGCTGGGGGCGGCATCAGAGCCACAGGGCCTGGTTGACGACCTGTGGTTTGGCAAATTCCCTGGTTCAGCACCATTCAGTGTCTCAAGGTTGCCAGACTAGAGAGGGTCAACCAGTATTTCTGATTGAATTTTATTCAATTTAGCCTTTTTTTAAAACAATGGCATTAGCTAGATCAGGCAGAGATTATGAATACTAGGGATGTAAAAATATGACTTAAAAAGTAACTGTATAACTGCTAAAAATCAGTTATACGGCTGCGGGCTCTGCAGTATAAAGCTTACACAGTGAAGCCTCCCTGGGAGTTTGCTGGCAGCCCCATTCCTAGGAGGTGGCCCTCCCCAGGAGGGGGGCTAGAAAGGGCTCCCAGCCCTGCTCCCAGGGAGGCTTCGCTGCGGGGTTGGCAGCCCTTCCCCCCGGAATAACTTACGGTGAAGGGGGCAGGCCCACCATGGACAGGGGCTGCTCTGGTGGGCCCCACAGGGCTGGAGCAGCCCCCTACTTATGGTAACACAGGGAGCTTCTCCAGCCCTTTCCGGTTAATGTGACGCTTATTGGTTAAACCAATTAACCTTTTACATCCCTAATATATTAACCAAACAAAAGTTTGGGAAAATATTTCTTCTCAAATAACAGTTTGCTATTTACACACAGTGTCTCACTAATCTTTGGTTAATTATTTTCTTGTTTGGGGATCAGGAACATCTACTGGTTCAATTGTGTGTGTAATTATTTTCCTTTATGATACCAGTGCATCTGATAATCACACAAAGAATTGGATTTGTTTAGTTTAGAAAGAGAAGACAGAAGGGACATTATAGCAGTTTTCAAGTGTCTAAAAGAGTATTATTACAAGGAGGAGCGAGAAAAATTGTTCTTCTTGGCCTCTGATGATTGGAGAAGAATGGGCTTAAATTGCAACAAGGGATATTTAGGTTGGACATTAGGCTTCCTGTCAGGATAGATAAATACTGGAATAAATTGCCTAGGGAGGTTGTGGAATCTTCATCACTGGAGATATTTAAGAGCAGGTTAGATAGACATCTATCAGGGATGATCTAGATGGTGGTTGGTCTTGCTGCAAGGGCAGGGGACTAGACTTAATGATCTCTTGAGGTCCCTTCCAGTTCTAGAATTCTATGATTGTGTGCATATTTTAAGTTAAAATCTAATACCCACATCATCATTTAGCTTCTTAAGCAACAGGTGCAAAACACATATAGAAATTGAAGTTTGAATGAAGAGACCTTTGTCTACCTCTGAGACCAAAGCCTGTCTACAGCACAGGAAGTCTGCATACACAGCAGGCAGACTCCGCAGTGATGTGTCTAAAGCACTTCATAAAGCAACTCTTAAGATTCAAAACAGTTTTAAAACATAGTGGTTTGAGCTGAAATACAAGAGCTTCTTTGGAGTTCACCAACAGCCTCTAGGGAATTAAATCAGTGATTGGAAACCGCTATACCAATTAAGAGTTAGAAATCAGACAAAAAAATTTAACCCCCTATGCCTGCTCATTACAGTGGGCCCCCACTGTATATCCTGAACATTTTAGGACTTAATTTATTTTGGTATTAACTAGACGAAAAAATATGGCAGTTCTTTAAACACCGTGCCTTTTCCAGTATATATTTTGACTCTAATAAATTTTCTTTGTCTTGAAACTATACCACAATAAAATAGCATCTACTCAAAGCTTAAACCTCTTATGCTCAAATTTTCTCTCAGAAGAGTGCAGACATTATGGGCTATCAAATCACAACAAGGAATTATTTTTTAGACACCTACAGATCCTTACTTCAACAAAGTCATGCATTTTAATGGTCTCTTTCCCAGTCACTGTGTCAATAGTCTTGCAGATAATACTGCAGATTCCAGTATGCTAATGAGGATACTTTTTCTCTCCCTTTGGAAAAGGTGGATCATTCAAGTCAGGATTGTCAACATTTTCATAGTGAAGACTACATTCTTAGAGAAAGACTGTCTTGTAGATCACTTCCCTTTCCACTCACTGGATAGTACAGCCCAGCTCTCTTCATCCTTGGAATCAATCCATTAACATTTATCTGGAAATCATTTACTTGGAATATATATTTATCTTTCTTTGACAGAATGTTGTTCTTTTAGTAAAGAAATTTTATTGGTTACTTTTGCTCGATACCATTTATCCTCCTATTTGTTTCTTTCTTGCCCCTGGCCTGTGTTCTTTTACTAGTTGGTAGTAGGGATGTAGTCGACTAGTCACTTATCTGATAAGCAAAAGCTTATCAGACAGTCAATACACTAGTCAACTAGTCGCTTCTCCTCGACCCTTGCAGCCTCTATCAGACAGAGGCAGCAAAGGGGGAAGGGGAGGGGCTTACTAGGGATGCAAATGACTAGTCGACTATCCAATAAGCAAATGGTTATTGGATAGTCAACAGGCTAGTCGACTAGCCACTCCTGCCACTCCCCCCACCCCCCTTGCTGCCTCTATCAGAAAGAGTCAGCAAGAGGGAGGGGAGATGAGGGGATACTTCAAAACAGCAGCGCCATGTGCAGCCCGGGGCCGGGGGCCAGGCCCCGGGCTCCACATGGCACTGCCGCTTTGAAACACCACAAGGAGCTGACACCGGGCTCCATGCGGCGCTTTCGCCTTTGAAGTGTAGCAACAGCCCTAACTTGCAGGCCTCCAGGAAGAGGGCCAAAGAACAGGTTCCCCTCTGCCTGTTGATATAGAACATCGAGATAACATTGTCTGAGAGGAACATTCAATGGATAGGTGCACCACGGAAGGGAGGTTGATGAGAGGAGCCAGTTTAAAAAACAGCTCCCCTTGTGGACCAGCTGCCTGTCACCCTGCACTGCTGCCTCTGATACAGATACAGTAGCGCGGGGTGGCAGCAGCCCCTATCCGGGGGAAGGTCTGAGCTCCTGGACCCAGTGCGAGCCGGAACTGCAGCCTGGCTCCTAATACACTCTAAATGCAGAACTGCAACGGTAGGTCCTGGACCTGGCGCAAGCTGGGACTGAGCCAGGCTGCTGGCCAGCCTGCTAAAAAATTTACTGGGTGGAGTGGAGGGAGAGTGCGTGTAGTCTATAGCAGTAACTATAAGCTTTTGCTTATTGGTTAATCGATGACACTATTACATCCCTAGTCCTGAAAAAGGATGTAAACAAGCAGTCGAGAATACCATTAACCGATAAGCCTAGGCTTATTGGTTAATCTTCTCAACTACTCACATTCCCTTCCATCCCCCTTGCTGCCTCCGTATCAGAGGCCCCAAAGACAGGCTTAAAAGCTGGTTCCCCCCAGCACTGGCTCCCATCATGGAGTGGCAAAGCCACCCGGACCGGTGCTGTGGCACAAAGAATGTTGGAGAGAGAGTCGGAGAGTTCCTCCACCTGCAAGTAAGGGTGGAAGCCAACCCCTTTAATAGCTCCTCCTGGGCCCTGGTATCTTTCTGAGGGATGGTGAGAGGGGGAGCCGTGATGTTCTCTTTGTCCTCAGATGAGGGGCAAAGGGCACTGTGCCCAATGCCTCCTTCCCCCCCTCCTGGTACTTCAGGTTCCAGAGCTTGGACCTCCTGCTTCTGCAGGGCAGAAGACGACTGGTTCCACAGAAGGCTCCATGAAGGGTTGAGAGGTCGGACCAAATGCCTCTCTGAAGACCCAGCCACTGACTGGAAACTGGTGAGGGGTGGGCAAGACCCAATGGAGTCCAGTGGTACCACAGTGCTCACCACAGCCCTTGGTGTCATTGTACTAGCTGCGGTGCCATCAATGCCGGGGGGAGGAGGTCCCACTGGTAAGGATTGTTCCAGTGCCATCTGAGAACCATGGACCGAAACAAGGCCTGGTGCACAAACTAGAGATGTTAAAATCTGGTTTTTTTAGTAAAGTGTAACCGCTGACATTTTCAGGGGTTACATGTGGGGAGGAAGGGGTGGGCTTTTAAGTCAGCTCCTCGTGCATACCAGCTCCTGTGGAGCCATACCCAACCCCCCACGCTGTTGCCTCTACCAGATATAGAGGTACCAGGGTGGAGGGGGAGAAGGGCAGGGGCTTGCACATAACTGCGAGAGCCCAGGCTCATCAGTTAACCATTTAAGCGTGTACACTATCACATCCCTAGAACAAACGCCCGCTACTTGGTGATGGGGAGCCCATGCAGGCACATCAGGATCAGTATCAGGCTCAAGACGATGAGTCCAACATTGAGGACCTGGATCCCCTCCAGTGGCCAACTATCTATGCCCTGCTCTTCACGAGCAGTGCAACAACTTGGACCGTGAGGTGGCGCATTATCAGCACCTGCAATGAGTCAACAGCTGAGGGGCAACCATATGAGGAGCCACATTGCTTGTGTAAGTAGGCGCTGTGACGGTACTGACAACTCAAGCAATCTCTAGGATTGGTGTCCCCATTTTTGGAGTGGAACGTATTCCACTCCCATGCCAGAGAGCCATGCCACAAGCTCCTGTGTCTGGGTTCCAGCCCGACAAAGAGGGTTAGTGGAGCTGGATTGTTCTAGGTTGACTCCTGGCAGTCACATGCCAGGGATCGATGCCTGGACTCTTCTCTCAATGGAGTCCTGTGCCATTGTGACAGGAACCCATCTGCACCCAGCTTGAGCTTGCCCTTAAGAGAGCCGAGTCACAGAGGCCTGGGTGGCTGGCACCTGAATGAGGTTCAGGGCCCTGCTCATATCTGGGGATGAAGGAGCAGAGTGGGTTGGGATGCTCCGCTCTACCCACAAGGGGGAGTGTGCATCACTCCTTATATATGGCACCACAGAGACACTACTCCAGGGATCGCTAGAGGCTCTCCCCCATGGGTTCTGCCAAAGGAAAACTTCCAGCACCAGTGCATGTGGAAAGCATGCACACCTAATGTGGAATGCATATGAGCAAACACTTGACGTGTTGTTACCAGCCCGTAATTTCATTAGCTTCTGTGCAGCACTTGTGGCTAAGGCACATCTGCTTTTAACGTCAGCTTTGATGGAATCATCAAACCTGATGAAGCTTTTAGATACACATAAAATTCTACTTGGCCTATAGCAGAGGTGGAGTACCTCAGGTCTGCCCCTGGCTTGCATGAATACAGCCCTCAGGGCTCCCCCCCCGCCAGCATTGGGGAACCTGCACTGGAACTCCAGCCCCCCCGCCCTCCCATGGGGCTGAAGCATACAATCTATTAGCCTGGGCCCCTCTAGGCTCGGGTGTGTGAAGAGAATATGGGGAGTGTCTTCTCCTCCTTAGTCAGGAACCACGTCAGTGAGAGGTGGGGTGAGTTCTTATTTTTTATGTGAGGCCCCTGACTGATTTTTCTGTGGGTCAGCAGCCCCCGACCCAAAAAAGGTTCCCCACTCTGGTCTATAGCTTCACTACTGCTGCAATGCAACACTATCTATTGCCCCTTTTTCGAGATGCAACCACTTCATCTTCTTGGCATTTATTTTAAGTCTCATGTTAATTATATCAGTTTTCCCAAGATGGCAAAGAATATCGTTAATTCAAATGAATCTCCCAGCTCTCCAACATTAAATGTAGAACTGATTTCAAGCCCTTCTAATATTGTAAAGCCTAGTTTAAGAACCAGATGAAAAGTGACAATGAGACAATGATACTATGCTCCCATGCTTCATACCATAATTTGACCTGAACCAGCTGCTTGATTTTTGAGTACTTCCTACGGTACTACAGGGGCCCTTAGGCATGGATTTTATAGTTGAAATTTCTTATTTCAAACACATACGATTTTGCACAAAATGCTTCTCTCCAAAACAAAGCAAATACTTTTCTGAAGCCAATGAAAACACAGATCACTTTTAGACTCCATTCTCACTTTTTCCTGTCCCCAGTCAACTGTCAGGCACCCTTGGGACCTAACTGGTCCCAAACGGGGGGATTTGCTGGAACTGGAATGTTAATTCCAGCCTGTATGCTGCTGGCCTCTTGGTTCCCCAGGAGGATGCCAGCCTCCCAGCCCCCTGGGGTTCCTATTCCCTCTCACACCTTGGCCACTCTGTCACCGGACTTCCAGCCAGCCCCTGCTCACTGCCAGTAAGACTCTCTGGTCTGGCAGGACCACAGCTGTTGCCAGACCAGAGAGTTCCTGGACCAGAAAGCTGGACCATGGATGTTGTCAGACCAGAAAGGTTCAACTTGTATAAACATCTGATCGATGTAACTTGGGCCTAGCCTGAAGCCTCCTTCTTCCTCACCTATTTCTTTTACACTGGTCTTAGTCTGTTGACAATTACTTTCCTCATTTTTCCACAATATTGACAGCAAGCTTACATCTCTATAATTATTTGTATCAGCAGGATCTCTCCAAGATTAGAACCTTTAGCCTGTTGTCTGGTACCTCCTCTTGCTCCCATACCTTCTTGTATACTTTTTCCTAATGTTCTGAAAGCTTGTGTTCCACCAGCTTCTAGTACCTTGGCGGTTAACAGTATCTATAACCCCAGCTTTCACATTTTTATCTGCTTCACAACTCTATTTCATTTTCTCATGGCAGTTCAAGGCAAGGCCAAATGGATATCAGCAAGATGCCCTGTTCATCTAGTATGTCTAGTTTTAGAGTACAAAAAGAAAAGTCTCCCAGAAGTTGCTATTATATAAAAATGTGTGAGTTTTAAAAACAACTCTAGTACCTTCATATTCTAAAACAGAAACTTGAAATCTGATAGAGAGAAAAATCTCTCAACAAAACTGTACCTATTAGTTGTTTAAGTTTTTACTGTACTTTATGCTGATCAAGCAAAAAAAATTGTTTTTCTAGTCGTGTCTTTACTTGGCAAGTAAAAATGGATTTTATGCATACACGATGCTTTTTAACAAACTAAACGTTTTAAAAATAAAACATCTCCCAATATGTTTGTGCTTCCATACGTGCAAGTGTAAGATAGAGTGAAACATCTCACTTGCCATGGATGATTATGTCAATTAAAAGTGCTACAAGTATCTGGAGCTTGAGTACAGATCACATTCAATAAAGGCAAGGTTCAGGGGACAGACACAGCATTTGTCTTCAGTCTGCATGTAGAAAGAAGCAGAAGGAAGTATCTTCCATGATACAAGAGCATTTAATTAAAGACTATCATAATGCATGAAATGGGTGAAAAGTAAAGGCTGAGCTGACCCCTTTACCATCCCTAACAATGATAATTTTTTATTTCTTTATGAGTTAGAAATGGAGAGGTGTATAAACACCACCCTAATTCTAACTTAATGTCAGTCTATTTAACTTTTGGGTTTGTTCCAGCCCTCCCAATTGATGTGTAAGGCTCCAGCTACATGCTATTTTCAAGCTTCATGCACAGATTCATTGCCAGCTTTACTTCATGCCAAATCAGTCTCAGTAAACTATAATGGAGACAAAACACTGCAGACAATAACCACCCCTAAAAGGGAAGGGACATCACAGCTTCCCATCAGGAAATCAAAGAAAAGATGAAAACATTAAAAATGTAAGGACACTCTCCATAAACTTGTGCAGTGTAGAAGCATTGTCATAGTTTTTACAACATGTATACTCCTAAACAATACCCCCCAAAAGGTCACACTGGCCCTCAGGACAACCTGCTCATTAAGGCAACCAAGAAGCTTTCATGGATATGTCCAAGCAGTTTCTGAGGAGCTTAAGTTTTTTTTGCATAATTGCAAAAACAACTTTCCAAATATGAAAGCAAACAGTGCTCTCCTCCTATATGTGCAGATAGACAATTCCCCAATGCCCCTAGAAGTTAAGGATGTTAAGTATCAGTTAATTAATTAATTGAGTAGTTGATGTCATTTCCATCTACTACTCAATTAGTCAATGGTAGGGGTACTCCTGCTGTAGCTCTGCATTTCAAGTGCACAGCCGCAGTAGGGTTAGCTCCCAGGAGCAGTTCTGCCTCCCCTGCCCCTTCCCCTGGCCCATACGGTGAAGATGGTGCTTAGGGGGGTGGGACCGGCTTTTAAGCCGGCTCCTGCTTCACCCCGCCCCCTTGCTGCCTCTGATATAGAGGCAGTGGGTGAGGGGGAGAATCAACTACCGTAAAATTGCGAGTATAATGCGCACCTATGTATAATGCGCACCTACCTTTTCAACGTCAGAATCCTGGAAAAAAGTGAACTCCTATATATAATGCGCACCCCCATTATACTTGCAATTTTACGGTATATATAGGAAGGAAGGGGCCGCTCCCGCCTGTAGGGTCGCCCGGGAAACACGCGTGCAGCACCGGGGAGCCGGTGGCGGATTTTGAAACCTGCTCCCCGCCCAGCTGCCCGCGCGCCGTGCTGAGCTCATGCCTGTCGCAGGGCCCTTTGACCCGCCCCCCCCAGCTGTCCGCGCTGAGACCGGGCAGGCAGCGAGCCAGGGCGCTCCTCGCCTTGTCCAGGAGCCTGGCTGAGCTTGTGCCTGCCATGGGGAGCCCCTGCCCGGCTGAGCTCGCGCCTGCCGTGGGGAGCCCCTGCCCGGCTGAGCTCGCGCCTGCCGTGGGGAGCCCCTGCCCGGCTGCCCGCGCGCTGTGCCAAGACCGGGCAGGCAGCGAGCCAGGGCGCTGCAGTCTGGCGGCGCCGCCGGCTCCCTCACCTTGTCCGGGAGCCTGGCGGGGCACCATGCTGCAGCTGGAAAATTTCTGTGCAGAGGGGAGGGTGAGTTAAAAACTTTAACAGAAAATCTCCTATGTATAATGCGCACCCCAGCTCTGACCCTAAAAAACCAGGAAAAAAGTGCGCATTATACTCGAGATTTTACGGTAGTCGAGTACTCACTTGACTACCTGATAAGTCTAAGTTTATCAGGTAATCAACTACTCGACTAGTTGCTTACATCCCTCCTTGGCATTGGTTTGCCAAGCTACACCAGAGCGAAAACTGACTATAATTCACTGATACTAGGGATGTTAAGAAGCGTGTAATTCATTAATCATACACTTGACAAAAACTGTCAACTACATGATTAATCAATAAGGGAGAACACTCAATCCTGGCTCCTGCTTGATCCAGCAACTACCCCCACTGCAGCTCTGAAAAATACATCACTTAGGAGCCGGATGGACAGGCAGAGCCAGCTCCTCAATTACTTTACTTGCAGAGCCACAATGGGGTAGCTCCTGGTACCCGGCATGAGTCGGGACTGAGCCAGCCAGCCTGCCTGCCTGGCTCCTAAATTACTTTCCCTGCAGAACCAGCCCTCTAAAAAATTTACTGGCGGGGAAGTGGGGGAGAGGGAGTCGATAGCATTAACCTATAAGCTTTTGCTCATCAGTCAATCGTTTAATCGTCTACACTATTACATCCTTAACAGATACTATCCAGAATCTCACTGGGAGCAGCTTAACTGACAAGTATCAAAAGCTTCAGAGGGATAGCCGAGTTAGTCTATAACTGGAAAAACTTAATAACAAATAGTCTAGCAGCACCATAAAGACTAACAAAACATGTAGATGGTATCATGAGCTTTTGTAGGTACAACCCACTTCTTCAGATGAATAACAATACTTGACAAGTATCAAGTTAATTTCCATTTGAGACTACTTAGCGAAGTTGTAAGCAGTGGCACAAAATGTAGGGTTCTATTCGCTATGGAGGGTAAAACAACAACAACAACAACAACAGGATAGGAGTTGGAGTAGAAAATGGAAAGCACTCCACTTACAGTGTCCTACTAAGAATCCTAACTTCCACAATTCCAGTCTCAAGGGTGGGGCTGATTTCTCCCAACCCAGAGAATAGAATTTATTAAGCGGTATTATCTCTTAGAGCAGGGGTGGGAACCTTTTTTAGAGGTCAGGGGCCGCTGATCCACAGAAAAATCAGTCAGGGGCCACACACAAGTGAGAAGCCCCTGACTGAAGAGGAGAAAGACACTCCCCAGATACCACTTGCACACCAGATCCTAGGATGGCCCAGGCTAGTTGAGTTTGTGCGCTCCATCCCTGTTTGGGTGGTAGGGGAGGCTGGAGCGCCAGCGCAGGCTCCCCAATTCTAAGCCTCAGGGGCTGGATCCAGGCAAGCCGGGAGCCACATGCAATCCTTGGGCCTGAGGTTCCCCACCCCTCTCTTAGAGGATCACCACTAGGAATGTAAGAGTTTAATCGATAAATTGATGCTTATCAGTTCCTGTTAATGATGAAACTCTGCTAGGGAGCTCAGGGCCAGGAGGAAGCAGCTGCTCATGGGGCTGGTAGCCCTCCAGTACCCTTTCTTCCCTACCACTACATGCCCAGGTAATAGGTTTAACTGTATAACTGATACATTTTTTATAGGTTACATGGCTGCTTTTTTATATATTTTTTACATCCCTAGTCACCACCATCTTTCATTACCTATTTATGGCTGTTAGGTTTAGCCTACTAACAAACACCTGACAAAATGTCCAGTGGAAGACCAAATGGTGAACATGAGAGGTAAAAATTGATGATATACATCAAGAGAGACGTGAAAGGTATATACATGTAAATGGGAGGAGGGGAGGAGAACAGAAAAAAAGATACAGGGAGAAAAAGATAGAGGAAACCTTGTAGAAAAACAGAGAGTACACAATAAGGTAGGAGAGAAGGAAGACAGGAGACATTAGAAACAACCTAAGAAGATACATATTGTGATCTATTATTGGAAATAAAAAAAAGGAATGAAGCTAGAGGAAAGGAAGTAGGAGAGATGTAGTATGCCGTGGTCGTTAAATATTATGTGGCCAGCCTCTTCACTTTTAGATACATTTAGACAAAGACTTTTTTGCAGTATTCAATCAGCACTAAACAAATATTTGACACATTCAAGTGAACTGTACTGATCAATATAGTAGGAAGTATTTCTATAGGATTAGCTGTAGCCCTTAAATTATTCATTAAACTGTTATTAAAATCTGGTTGTTAAACTAAACCATAATACAGAACAGTACACATACATTTTATTTCTTTTAAAATGTAGAATGTGCATCTCTCATGGAATTAGGGCAAAGATTTTTTTGACCGTAGCTAGCATACTAAGTAAGGGTAGGTCTACACTACAGCTGAAGGTTGGCATAAGGTATGCAATTCCAACTATGTAAATAACATAGCTGGAGTTGACATTTTAATTCAAATATTAGCATCATTTTCACAGAGGGAGGTTGATGGGAGAAAAAGCTCCCATTGACTGGCCTTACTCGTCGTGACCCGCTAAATCGAATGCCAGAAGTTCAACTGCCACAATATCAAGCTACCCACAAGAAAAGATGTGTCCTTAGTCCTGAGCTAATAGGAGTCAGGTAATTTTTTTTTCCAATTCCTGCTCTTCCTTAGGTTTTCTTAATGCCAAATTACACATGAAATAAAAATCCAAACATCCACACCTTACACTGTATAATTTTTAGCAACAGACGTACTTTCCCTTTGATCAAAAATCTGTCACCTCTTAAATATCTGTTTCACTAGAGTCTTAAAAACATTTCAGCAACAGAGAATGGTACAACTAAGATACACTATAAACGTATAACGTAATAAGTACAGCCAAATATTAAGATAAAGAAGGTAAGCATCTTCAAACTATGAGACAGTAATTCTATTAAGGGGTTTTGCCAACACGAATCATGAAAGTGAACTCAAATGGTCTGTGTAGTTAGCAGGACCCAAAGGTGGAATAACAGCTTTACATTACAAAGTTTACTTTGGTTTTTTGTTTATGTAACTTTTCATAAAACAGTATTCCAGTACAATACCCTGACATATCAGCAGCCTCTTTAACATTAACCTTAGTGGAACCAGCTGATATTAAAAAGTACATTGACACTTTGTTAAACAGGGAAATTGCCAGCCTCTCAGGACCTCAATGTACCTTCCTTAAAAAGGGACAGTCACATTAAAGTTGCCCTTACTTGTTTTCTCATTAAGCATCTCTAAACGGAAGAATTATTAAAATGGAAAGAACTGTAAAAACAATCTAAATTGGTTATTATGTTAACTCTTTGTAGTTTTCTGAACCTGGACAACAACAGAATAAGCAATTTAACTTTCAAATTGTCACGAACTCTCTCAACTGTAAAGTGCTTAGGCAGTAAATAATATTTTCTTACAGTAGCTTTAAATACAAATTCTATTAACCGTTTCCACAAGTACTTTCAGAAACAACGCATAGATATTTTTCTACATATCTTGGGTTTTTAAACAAAAGAAGCTGGAAGATAAATCTGACCTAACTGCACTCATCACTCATACACTCACACACACACTGTCACACACACAAAAATCAGCAAATCCCATTCAACACTAAGATATTTGTATGTACTAGGGATGTTGAAATGCAGTAATTGTGAAATACTTAGTGGTTACATGCACCCCCAGTCAGCTTCCTGGGGCAGCAGTGCAGGGTGGCAACAGCTTCCCAGGAGCCGGTGCGTGCCTGCAGCCCCACTCTACTGTCTCTGATACAGAGGCAGCAGTGCAGGGTGGCAGCCAGCTATCCAAGAGCAGAGCAGGAGCCTTCTTGTAACTGTGAACATTAACCGATAAGCTCAGGCTTACCAGTTAACCATTTATATCAGCGTTTCCCAAAGTGTGATCCGCGGACCAGTACCAGTCCTTAGAAAAAAATACCAGTCCTCAGAAAAATTTTTGTGCACGATTCTTGGGAGAGAGCCGGCCGCCACGGCGTCTCTGCTGGGCATGTTCCCAGGCTGCAGGGCTAGATCCAGTGGGCACTAGGACCCAGGGACAAGGCCGGGCGCCACGCGCACCGACGCAGAACGCTGGACGCAGCCGGGGGAGCCGGCGCTGGCCAATAAAGCGGCCGGGATTGGGGCCAGGAAGGCGGGGGCGGAACAACCCGCCGGACAGGTAGGGCCGGCAACACGCTCCGGGGCAGGGTGCAGCACGTGGTTTCACCCACGAATGCAGGCACGACTAGGGGAGAGGACACGGGCTACTCACCCAACCTCCAGGGCCCATACGAGCTGAGTCACTCGGCAGGCCTGAGAGGGACCTTCTAACCTTACCGGTCCCAAATGGGGGTGAAGTAGATACCTCGGGGTTGGGGTTGGGAAACCGCCCAGGGCAGTCGACCAGGCCCACTCCTGTTGGCACTGGGGGCTTTGGGAGGACCAAAACCAATATGCAATGAATATGTAAATATGCAAATAAATGTTACCGATCCTCCAAAAGCTTGTGAATGGGTTTACTGGTCCCCAGTATCAAAAAGATTGGGAACCACTGATTTATACAATTATACATTCACATCCCTAATATATATAGGCATGTAATTTTTCTATATAGGTGTTAATGTGGTCCCTATAACTTTAGTATCTGAATGATTTATAATCCTTAATATTATTTATTCTTGAAACATTCCTGTGATGTAGGGAACTGCTATCATCACGTTTTAGTCTGTGACAGAGTAGCAAACTGAATCTGTTTTCTCACCAAGTCCCAGACTAGAGCCATAATCACTGGACCATCCTCCTTCTCTGCTACAGGTTATCAATTTTCTCCTACAGTTATCCATAAAATACTGTAAAGTAACAGCAGCCTACAAACAAATGTACTAGCTCAATATTCAAAACTCCAGAAGACAACAAAAATTTATCCCAAACCAGTATTACAACACCAAGCACAGCTTACATGGCAACTAAAGCATTATGAATGAATAACAACCAGTGTATGTCTTTTCTGAAGGGTCTCATATAAACATCTGTTAATTCCAATCAAGGAGACAACCATTAACTGAGTTCAGCACGCAATTGTGCACAACAACTTTTGTGCATACCCCAACACAAAATGTTTATACTTCCTGGCAACTAAGTAACAAATCCATACTGCACTTGTTTTTAATATGTGCAAGCCCTTTAAAAATTAAGTTGTCTCAAGTCACATAAGCCTATGTATTTGTTAATTTAACCATGACTTAGAAATGAGAACGACAAATATATTTGCACCAACACAGCATGGTAAGAATGTCCTTGATTTTGATTAAGGTACAATAATTGCATCTCTGCTACATCATCTAGATACCAATTTATCATTTCATAGTTTTAGTCCTCATATGCTCTCTGTATCTTTCCCGTCACAAAGCCCTGGGACAATTTCAGCAGAAACTTTCCCCCCACAATTCTATCACGAGAATAAAAATTACTAAAAGAACTCAACTGTCTTTTTATATGTTTTTTTTATTGACTGATAAAAGTCTTGTTTATATATACTAGTTTACTGGATCTTAGAAAAGATGCAGATGTTCTAAATACACCACTGATTTCCAATAAAGAAAGTTCAGGCCTGGCTGCATCCACCTAAATATCAAAAGAACTGCAATAAAAGAAAATAACTTGCCATCATAAAACAAAGGAAGTAGAAGGTTTCAATGGCTTCCTGTCGAGAAAGACCTGTTTGAAGTGTAGGGTAGCAAGCCATTAGTTCAATTTAACCCAGAGACCTGAAACATGCTATTCACCAGCTGGGAACACAAAGACAACATATTTAACAAGTCAGAAGTCAATCAACAGAAGATTATATGAATACCGTTAAACACTGGGAAATATTTGTCATTTAATATCTCTCCATGTTGAGAGCTAGTCACTAAAATGCACAGGATTGGTATACAAATATTTTAGAGTGTATGGCAATTATGTCGTTGTACATAAAAGTTCTATTACAGCAAATTTGATCTCTAGATTAAACTTCCTCCTTTCTTATTATGTAAAGCAGAAAACTATTAGATTCCTTCATTATTTGATCTTCACTCCCGCAACACACAAAACAAACAGGAAACTACCGCTTCAAGAATACAATAAAAACGGAATGCACCTATTTGCACAGCTCTGTGTTAAAAGCACTTCTGTATTAACACTAAATAATAACCCATGACAACTGTTTATTTCAGTAGCATTCTAGAACATATGTAGAGGATGTATGTGTCTATCTTCTACCTCCAGCCATTAGACTATGTTATCCCTTTCTCTGCCAGGCCTATATCATCAACATAAGTCTTTATAAACTTTTTCCTGTCACACCCACCTTCATAGGAGTTGAGCAGGTCATAAATATGAAATAGTTTAGTCACACAATAACCCTGCAAGGTACAGAAATACTAGTGTCCCATATTACAAATAAGGAATTTGAGGCAGAGAGAAAGGAAAATATCGAGATTATGAAAGCTGTTTCTATAGCTCACCTTTGCCTTCCCCTTAATATGTGTTGGCAGCATCAAGCACTAGGCTAATGTACTCCTAAAATTTAAACTGACCTAACTACATCACTCGAGACTGTGAAAGTTTTCTGCTGGAATGAATTCTTCCATAGACCAAACTACCATCTTTCTAGGAGGTATATTTTTACTACAGCGACTGAAAAAAAATCCCTTCTATTGCTGTGTTTATATATCCGTGGTATAACAGCGGTTACCCTGAGATCTGCTGTCCTGGATATAGAACTTTTTCCAAATAAAATGTATGTGGTCAATTTCCATTAAAACTTTTTGGTGTCTGAACGTTACTTAGACTTTTGCACCCGTGTGAACTACAGAGGTATAGGCCAAGTCTGGGGGTTATAACTCGGGGACGGGATGAGACTGATAGCCCCAGTCCAAGTAAGCGAGCGACTATGACCAAAAACACATGCAAGAGGCTCAATGTAACTGGTGATCACTGCGCAGAGGCGCTCAAATCACGCAGCGGACACGCAGCAGAGCAAACAGCAAAAGGAGGTCTCAGGAACCAGACCTTCAGCAGAACAACTCCCACACCCGCCAGAGCGCATCCGCGCCGCGAGCCGGTGGCTGTGGGGCCGCTCCGCCAGCCGCAGCCACGAAGTTAAAGCGGACGGGGGACGGAGGAGACACGCACGGTTTCGAGAGACCCTGCGGCTCTCACAGCCCGGCCCGACACCTCTCGCGGATGCGCTGCCCGAGCCCCGGCGGTTCACGGCGGGCTCAGCCGGGCCGGGCGATGCTGCGGCCGGTCGGCACGGCCTCTGCGAGCCCGGGGCGGCGGCGGCTGCACCCGTACCCCTCGCCCGCCTCCCCCGGCGCGGTCAGGGCGGCCGCGCTCCCAGCCGCCTCCTTACCCGGGCGCGATGACCTGTCCGGGCCGCGCACACAGCTCGCGCACCACCCCGGGCCGCTCCGCCTTCACTCGGCGCTCGGCGGCCGCTCGCGGGGGCCGGGCGCCGGGGCCCTGGGCCGGGGGGGTGGTGGCGCGGCCGGGCGGCGGGAGGGGCGCGCACAGCGCCAGCAGCGACCCGATCTTCACCGCCGCTCCCGCGGACACCTTCCACTCCAGCAGCCGCAGCGCCCGCGGGCCCGGCACCCGGATCTCGGTCACCGCAGTCCCGGGGCCCTCGGCGGCCCCTGCTCCTTCCGTCTCCTCCATGGCTCCTCCGGCCGCGGCGGCTCGTCCCGGCCCTAGGCCGCCAAGGGGAAGGTCGCTATGGTAACGCTCGCGCCACTAACTCAATAATAGCCTCGAACGCTGAGCTGTTATTTTCTCATTCTCCCCCTTCTCAAAAAAAAAAAAAAAAATTAAACAGTCACGAGCCGCGCCGACTAGGCGCGAGGTCACGGCCCCAATACGCACGCGCAGGGCGCGCCCAACGCACACGCCTGTCCGGGCTTAAAGAGACAGTAACGCAGAACTCGCTCCCAGGAGCCAGCGAAGGAAAGACATAACGCGCATTGACTCTTCCCGCTCCAGGGAGAGAAAGGGACAGCCACGCCCCCCAGACCCACACTTCCGGCACCTTGTGCTGACCTCACAGTCAACACTCAACAGCGAGCGCGTGCTCCCCTCCCGGAACCCAATAGGTGTTCTAACCACCTGGGCTCCGCGCGCGCGCAGACAAAATCCCGGCACACAGTGCGGGACCAAAGAACTACGCTTCCCGGCAGGCGAAGACCTTCCTAGCACCTCAGGAACTACAACTCCCAGCGTGCATTGCTCCGAGCCCGTCCCCTCGCATTAAAGCTGCTGGGGCGAGCCCGAGCGACGGCCCCTAAGGGAAGGCGCGCTGCATGCTGGGCTCTGTAGTTTGCAGCGGGGAAGGAGCGACGCCGCCGCGATTCCTCTGCAGCCCAACGTGGCTGCGGTG
The DNA here is from genome assembly GCA_019425775.1 of Rafetus swinhoei. Classification (NCBI taxonomy): domain Eukaryota; kingdom Metazoa; phylum Chordata; order Testudines; family Trionychidae; genus Rafetus; species Rafetus swinhoei. Next base: position 101,619,083 of record CM033424.1, on the reverse strand, counting down.
CTGGCGGTGGGTGCACGCTATGTGCGGCTGGTGGGAAAAGAACAGGCGCCCCCCTGCACCGCCCTGCCGATGTGTGCGGCCACTCAGGGCTTAATGCTGGGGCTTGGGCTACCCTCGGAAATTAGGTTCAGTTTGACTCCACCTGTCAGGAGCGTGAAATCCCCGCCCCGAGCAGGGTTGTTAACCTGACCGAAGTTCCCGTGGAGACAGCGCTTGGTGGACAGAGGAATTCTCCTATTGACCTGGCGCCCAGCTCTGGGGCAAGTGGATTTTTTTTTCGCATGGTAGCGCCAGAGGTGGCGTCTACAAGCGCCCCAGCTGTGTGGCATTTGTTCAGTGTAGACAAGCCCTCTAGTCTACACCGCCGTGGGCTGTCAATCTAAGAACGTAAAGGCAACTTCAGCTGTGTGAACAATCTAGCTGAAGTCGACATACTTAGATCTACTTACTGCAGTATCGTCACTGCGGTAAACCCGCAGCAGCTGACGCTTGCCCATCAATTGGCTTTGTGCTTCTTGCTCTGATAGAGCAATCACGCCACAGGACTTGGCACTGTGGCACCTTAAAAGCTAACAGATTTATTTGTGCATAAATTTTCGTGAATAAAAAGTACAGCTGCATTTGGTGATCTGGACTAAGCTCATGCATTAACTCTAAATCTGTTAGTCTTTAAGGTGCCAAAGGACTCCTGGTTTTAGCAGATACAAACATACCCCTCTGAGACTTGTTTTCCACATCCTGTTATATAAGATATTTTACAGCTTAGGTCCTTGGACATTCTGGTTGCAGCTCCCTCTTGTGGGTAAAAAGCTGTCTGGCATAATGTTCCCTTTATCTCATTTGTTTAGGACAGCAAATCTCAGTAACACCTTGTGGTTCTATGATAAAACTTGAGAACATAACAAATACTAGAACAGAACTTGACTGAGTTTATGCAATGACATTTGATGATGTAATTGTGGAAAGTTAAAGTCTTTAAGATTTACCCATTAACTTTATGAGGTTTGATGTCTTTTTGTGTGCAATTACTTTTCATGGTTCCAGGAAAGGCTAATGTGTTTGTAGTGTCATTGGTATTGATTTTGCTAGTCCTTTCATGTTGCTGAATGGCATGTTCTAGTGGTCCCACTGCTGTCATGTGTCTGTTAGGTAGTGAATTGAATGTATTCCAATTATAATTCCAACACTCCAGTCATCTGAAGAAGTGGGCTGTGCCCACAAAAGCTCATGATAACATCTACATGTTTTGTTAGTCTATAAAGTGCTGCCATACTATTTGTTGTTTTTTAAGTTTATCCAATTACACTGCTCTACAGCCAAAATGCTTCTGAAATAAATGTAGTCAAACTTTACTAATTCTGGGTCACTGAGAACGAAAATGATGCTTAAAATTGTTGATTGGCTCTAGTTTTCAAGATATGCTATTGGGTCAGTATATACGACCCTTGACTTGGGAATGGCGGAGGATAAGTGAGTTATAAAGGGAAGGGATCTCAATTTAAACCAGAAATGACTAAAATACATCTTTGACTGGATCTATGAATAAATCTGTGACTGGGTTTGGACAGTACTTGCTTTTTAGGCAAAACAATGAATGATGCAATCTGAAGCTGGTATTGTGTCATACATGATATGAATTGCATCATGTTATTCCTAGAAGTCATGGATGATGCAATCATAATGAAGCTTACATCACTCTGCCGAACAAATTGCCCTATATCAGCTCTAGAAATCATACAGTGTCGTGCTCTCTTATTTGTCAGTGTTTGATTTTGCAAAAGGACACATTTCTGTTTAGCCAAAGTGAGCAGAGATGCCTCGTACTTGTGTGAACAGTGCAGATAACTTCTGCTATGTTTGTGGTGAAGTGACTTTTGCATCACAAAAGCGCAGTATAACCACTGTGGTTAAGAAAGCCTATCACCTTTATTTTGGCTGCAAAATTGGAGATCAGGACAAGAGGTGGGCCCCATACATATGCTGCAACACTTGTGCAACAAATCTTCGCCAGTGGTTGAACAGGAAAAGGAAATCTATGCCTTTTGCAGTGCCAATGATTTGGAGAGAGCCAACAGATCATACCAGCAATTGTTACTTCTGCATGGTGCCTCCAGCTGGGAAAGGTGTGTCAAAGAAGAAGAAGTGGACTGTGCATTATCCAAACATTCCATCAGCTATACGCCCAGTACTCCACGGAGAAGGACTGCCGGTTCCTGATGCACCAGAATCATTCTCACTTGAGTCAGACGAGGAAGAGGAAGAGGATGAAACTTCTGGTCCTGAACAATCAATGTCACAGGACCCACATTTTCTCCCATCCTCCTCCTCTGAACCACACCTCATAACACAAGGTGAACTGAATGACCTTGTCAGGGATTTGGATCTACCCAAGAGTAAGGCAGAGCTGTTGGGCTCCAGACTACAGCAGTGGAATCTCCTGGCAGGTGATGTTAGGGTTTCCATGTTCCGTGACCGTCAAAAGGATCTTGTCCCATTCTTCTTCATGGAAGGTGATCTTGTAGCCTGCAACAACATCGATGGTGTGATGGCAGCCCTCAACATCGTTCATGATCCAGATGAGTGGAGACTGTTCATTGATTCATCGAAGACGAGTCTTAAAGCTGTTTTGCTGCATAATGGCAATGTTTTGCCATCAATTCCAGTTGGTCATGCAGTCCATATGAAGGAAACCTATGACAACATGAAACAACTTTTGAGGTGCATAAACTATGACCAACATCAGTGGCAGCTTTGTGGCGATTTGAAGGTTGTTGCTCTCTTGCTTGGTCTGCAGACTGGATACACAAAGTACTGCTGTTTTCTCTGCGAATGGGATAGTCGTGCAAGAGATTCCCACTACATCAAGATAGATTGGCCACTCCGACAGTCATTGGAGCCTGGGAGGAAAAGTGTTCAGCATCCACCACTTGTTGAATCAAGGAAGATTTTGTTACCACCTTTACACATCAAGCTGGGTCTGATGAAGAACTTTGTCAAGGCCATGGACAAAACACAAGCAGCTTTCAAGTACCTCCGTGGAAAATTTCCAAGGTTAAGTGAAGCTAAGATAAAGGAAGGTGTCTTTGTTGGTCCTCAGATTCGTGAACTTCTTCGAGATGATGCATTTGACCATGCGCTGCGTGGCAAGGAAAAGATGGCATGGAAAGCCTTCCAGTTAGTGGCAATACATTTTCTCGGAAACAACAAGGCAGACAACTACAGGTTGTTGGTGGAAAACCTCCTCAAGGCATACAAAAGCCTTGGTTGCAACATGTCACCAAAGATACATTTTTTGCACTCTCATCTAGATTTTTTTCCACCGAACTGCGGAGCAGTGAGCGACGAGCACGGCGAGCGATTTCACCAGGACATTGCAACAATGGAGAAACGCTATCAGGGCAAATGGAGCCCATCAATGCTTGCAGACTATTGCTGGACAGTGACAAGAGATGCTCCATTTAATGAATACAAGAGACAAGCCAAGAAGCGCCGAGTAAACACTGAATAGAACTAAACTATGTACATAATAGTTTTTTGCCTTTTGTTTCATAATAAATTTTATTTATATAACCCTTTTGCTGATTTTTAAAGTGTTACATAAACAGGACAGGTGAAATATTATCATGTAAAGCAACCATAAACACATGAAAAGACCTAGGTTTACAATTTATGATTAAAACTCTACTAGCTACACAATATACATAGATGTAAAATGTAAAAACTTAAATATCTTGGAAACAGTAGCCAATCAGTTGTTTTAATTGTCATATTTGAATTCAGCACATCAAAATACATAATAAATAGCTCATTTTATCTCTGAAGCAGACGACTTCTAAAAAATTGTAGACCAGTGTTACAATTGTTAGAAGAATCTTGCCTTTCTCCTCACCTCATATCAGGTTTCTTCTGGCTATAGGAAATTGTATTGGACAGATTAATTTACTGTTCCAATGATATGTATGTCCATCAACCACAATAATATGGGAATGGATGTTTATCTATTTCCACACATGTTGCCTATTTTCATCTGCAGAATCTGGTTTAAGGAAATAATCACACTCTTAACTGTTTCTTCACATTGTAGCTCTGGAAAGGCTCTGGCCTAGTTTTAGCTTTGTTTCTCTGAGTTGTGACTCCTTCCATTACTTCAGGACATAATAGCACATTGACTATAAGTACCAACGTGCATGTGCACCTGGATATTAAAGCTTCTAGAGAGCAGCTGCTGGTCATGCCATCAGGGGGGGTATTTCTCCATTTTAGGATAACTTGCCACTTGTTTTCCTTATTCTTTAAAGCTATGTCTACACTGCAAAAAGTCTCTTGTGCAAAAAATGGAGCCTCATTAATTATGCAAATGAGACGTGATATTCCATGCTTCACCTCATTTGCATATTTTTTGCACAAACCGGGGGCAATGTAAACATAGCCTAAGAGAATTTTTGCAATTTTGATGGTTGATTCAGTTTTGCCATTGAACTGACTGTTGTAATGTAGAGAACATAAGAATGGCCACACTGAGTCAGACCAAACGTCCATCTAGCCCAGTATCCTGTCTGCCAACAGTGGCCTATACCAGATGCCCCAGAGGGAGGGATCACAATAGGTAATCCTCATGTGATCCCTCCTCCAGAGAAACAGAAGCTAGAGGAGCTTGTAATGTGGTTAAATGTCCAATCTTTAGCAAATTCCTTGCTGGTGAATCGTGGTTCATTATCAGAGATAATACAATCCAGTATGCCATTCCTACTAAAGTTTTCCATTGCTTTTTCTCTATTATTGTTGCTGCAGTAAAGTTTGATAGTTCATCTAATTCTGATTAGTAGTCAGCAGTGCTGAGGTCCATATTCACCTTGCTCCAGGATCAGTGAGGAATGCTACATAACTTCAAAGTTGCCTTTTGTTGACTTGCTTGGAAATCTGCACGTGCATTGCAGTTCCTTATCAAGTCTTTAATTTCATTATTGGCCAGTATATTTGTGGCACAATGTGCCTCAGAGCCACACTCTGGAACCCTCATATTCATCATTCATATATGGCTGAGATATTTCATACAAACCATGTCAATATAAGAGTGTTAAACAACCATTAATCAGCAGGTGAGTTGTGAACAAGAGATTTACAAAGTTTTAAGAGGACTGTGCAAAGATCACACAATGGGATATCGCTCAACTATGTGACTCAGCAAAGCCCACCAGGATATGTCTGTGCTAGCATTTTCCAGACATATGGACTGAGGTATAAAATAAGGGACAGCGGCATTGTGCTTTACCTTTCTCTTTCTCCACCTGTGCTGAAGCAAACAAAAATCTTGGGAAGACAAAGGCTTGAATTGAGGAGACTAGTCCCAGGCTAAAGGGGAAAGGCGGTATAGCAAGCCTGTAACCTACCTGCAACATCCAGTGTGGCGAGAAAAGCTGCTTGATCCAAATAGTCTAATAATGTGTAACCCTTCTGCCGGGTAGGCCTGGCAGTAACCAGGGCTGGGTTCAATATCGTGGGGCCATCTCACATAGAACTGGCTCGAGCCCCCACCCAGTAATCTGGGAAATTCACGCACCCCTGGGCGCCTCTGAGAGGCAATGCTTCCCACTGCAAGCACAGAGTCTGAGTGTAGGAAAGAAACATTTAATGAAACAGAAAGAGAAGTCATACGGCATTAACTTGGGAAAACACCACAAACAGAGTTCATAACCCCAAACATGAGCCAAGCCCCACCCCAGCCAAGAATCGCCCAAGTCCAAAAAGTCCGACACCCCAAAAGTCTCTGTCCCTGGTCCGTGCCACCCAGAGTCCCAAAGTTCACCCGCAGGGTTTCACCTCCCAACCTGGGTAGAAATTGGGGTCGGGGGATAGATAGGGGGACCTTATACGAAACTCCGCCACGCTCCACCAGCTGTCTCGTTCCACGCCTCTGGACGCTCCACTGGGCACCTGCCGCCGCTCCGCTCCACGCCACGCCGCTGATGGCCGCTCCTCGTCTGCCGCCGCTCCTCGCCTGCCGCCGCTCCACGCCACGCCGCTGATGGCCGCTCCTCGCCTGCTGCCGCTCCACACCACGCCACGCCGCTGGTCGCCGCTCTTTGCCTGCTGCCGCTCCACACCACGCCACTGGTCGACGCCATTTCACTGGTGCAACAGGTCTGGCACTCAGCCAAACCAGTGATTTCAGCTCTCAGTGATTTCAACTCTTTAGCCACCAGCTGGACTGGCAAATGAATCCAGCTTTCACTGGACTAGCAAAAGAAAAGACTCCTCAGGGAGTCTGCTTTAGGCCTGTCCTTAAAACAAAGGGGGAAAGGTGCAGGCTGAGCCAGTCTTATAGCTCACACCTGGCAGGTGTGAAGCAGGCTGACTCAAACCCTTTAACCCTTTCCCCCAACTCTGTTCACTCAACTCTGGAAGGGGGGAGGTTTGTTCTTCCGAGACCTCTTACCATGATGGTGGTGTCTCTCCTGCAAGCACTGGTGGCATGTTTTACAGTTCCTACATTTAGGGGTAGCATGATTAGTTACCCCCACAACAGTTCCAAATTATATACAATTCTCCACATTCCCTTCCAACACTGACCTTCCATCAGCCCTGGCTGAATGGGATTTACATAGCCACACCTCAGATTCTCTTCTGAGCAGTATTTACATGTCAACAGTTAACAGTTAATTACCTTGCAGAGCTAAACAACTGTAGTGGGCACACCCACCCCTCCTTTTAGCTGGCTGACAGCAAGCAGCAGTTCAGCCCCTGCTTACATCCTCCCCCCAGTCAAAAATTTGCCGTCCCGGCAAAATACGTTCCTGATTATACCAGCAACGTGAGTCCTCTTCAAAAGGGTCTAAGGAACCCCACTACGGCCTCTACAAGCCTGTGTGCCAGGTGTATCACATCCTCACTAACCACTCCTGGTGCATTGTAAGTTAGCCTGTTCACTGGTTTTATAACCCTATCACGCCTATCGAGCACAGGCACAGCAGGAACTGTGGGGACCTCTTCTGGGGGTAGGGCTGACAAGGGGTTATGTGTAGGTACCCTCTCTTCAGATACATGCCGTTGCACCTCTTGTTGAGATGCTGGGATGTCCAGGGCACTGGGGACACCTTCCCTGGAACATACTCTCTGTCCACTGACACAGGTGTGTCATCACAAGCCCGTTCCTCTCCCAGAAGATCTGAAGATGTAGATGGGACAAGTTCATCCTCTGAGGTTTGTCTAGGTGAGTACACCAAATCTCCTTCCACAGGCCTAAATGCCTCAGCCATAGGATTTAGAGCTAAAGAAGTGGAGCTCTCTCCATGTCTCACTGATGGAGTCCGGAATCTGGTCTGCATCCCAGTATACTCCATGGGATCATCTTCCTCTTCAGATTCACTCTCAAAGGTGCTGGGTAGAGGCAGATTAGCTTCAGAGGGCTCACCACACATGATGGGTGGTTGACTTGGCCGACACCCCTTTTTCGCTGAGGCCCCATGTCATGGTCCATCTCGTAAGGGCACCTACCAATTCTCCACAGGCAGCAGAAGGTTTCGATGCACTGTTTTTACTTGCCCTGGCCCAGTTTCTGGTTTAATCTTGTAGACTGGTAGATCTCTAAGTTTTTCCACCACCCGGTAAGGCATTGCCTTCCATCTGTTGGCAATCTTGTGTTTGCCAGCAATACCCATATTTCGTAGCAGAACTCTGTCCCCAGGTTGGAGCTCTTGTGGGCGCACTCGCGCATCATATCGGTGTTTATTACGGTCTGCATTTTTCCGGGCAGCTGCAGTAGCTGCGATAGGCATTCTGCAGTTTTTCTCATAATCGGGAGACATATTGCAAGTGTGTCTCATAACTCTCACCATCTCCTGATACTCCAAAGCATATGTCTATAGGCAATATCGGCTCTCGTCCAAACATCATGAAGAATGGGGTGACCCCTATAGCATCATTTCTTGTAGCATTGTAGGCATGCACCAAAAATGCGACATGTTGGCTCCAGGATGCTTTCTGGTCTGGGCATAAAGTCCCCAGCATATTTAGTAGAGTCCGATTGAACCGCTCGGGCTGAGGGTCACCTTGGGGGTGGTAAGGTGTCATTCTGGACTTCTTAACTCAGGACAATCGTAGCACCTCCTTCAAGAGGTGACTCTCAAAGTCCCTCCCCTGGTCAGAATGTATCCGAGTTGGGAGACCATACACTGAAAAATATCTTTCCCACAAAACTCGTACCACAGTAGTAGCCCGCTGGTCGCTGCCACTTCACTGGTGCAACAGGTCTGGCACTCAGCCAAACCAGTGATTTCAGCTCTCAGTGATTTCAACTCTTTAGCCACCAGCTGGACTGGCAAATGAATCCAGCTTTCACTGGACTAGCAAAAGAAAAGACTCCTCAGGGAGTCTGCTTTAGGTCTGTCCTTAAAACAAAGGGGGAAAGGTGCAGGCTGAGCTAGTCTTATAGCTCACACCTGGCAGGTGTAAAGCAGGCTGACTCAAACCCTTTAACCCTTTCCCCCAGCTCTGTTCACTCAACTCTGGAAGGGGGGAGGCTTGTTCTTCCGAGACCTCTTACCATGATGGTGGTGTCTCTCCTGCAAGCACTGGTGGCATGTTTTACAGTTCCCACATTTAGGGGTAGCATGATTAGTTACCCCACAACAGTTCCAAATTATATACAATTCTCCACATTCCATTCCAACACTGACCTTCCATCAGCCCTGGCTGAATGGGATTTACATAGCCACACCTCAGATTCTCTTCTGAGCAGTATTTACATGTCAACAGTTAATTACCTTGCAGAGCTAAACAACTGTAGTGGGCACACCCACCCCTCCTTTTAGCTGGCTGACAGCAAGCAGCAGTTCAGCCCCTGCTTACAAATGTTTAAGACTTAGACTACGTACTTACCTTTTATTTTCTTTTGTAACTCTGTCCTTTTGTACCTAACACGTAGTCACTTAATATTTATCTTTCTGTAGTTAATAAATCTGTTTTACCTATAATAAAATAATGTGTTTTGGTTGACGTGCTTGGGAAATCTCAGTTTAGGTTACAAAGGCTAGTGTGTGTCCTCTCCACATCGAGGGAGTGGCAGACAAATTTCTGACCAGGAAAGGACAGCACAGTTCTGAGTATAAAGCTGGGGCCATGGGAGATTTGCTGGTGCCTTTTTCTTTGTGTGCATCTACACTGCACTGTTATTTTGAGATAACTAGCATTATTTTGAAATAACAACATGAGCATCTATACAGCCATTCTGTTATGTCGAAATAATTTTGAAATAACGGACAGCTTTTTCTGAGATCTGTGAACCTCATTCTATGAGGAATAATGCCTATTCTGAAATAGCTATTTTGAAATAAGGCATGTGTAGATGCTCCACTGCTGATATTTTGAAATAACCCCTCACCAGGGCCATTCTAAGTTATTCCTCTCCTGGGGCTCTAAATGGAGATAGCACATTTACATTAGGGAAGCCTACCTCAGACTAATTTTGAGGCTTCCCTGCAGTGTAGACATAATAGCTTATTTCAAAATAGCCGTGCAGTGTAGACATCCTCTTAGTGATTTGTGAGTGCATCAGGGAGCATTCATGTAATTAAGTTGGGTAAGGGGCTCCACATGCTGTCATGGTCTGTCTACACAGCAAAGTTATTTCGGGATACCAGAGGTCTTTTAAACCCATGTCTTTTAAATGTGTCTGCTATTTTGAAATATAGCGGGCACGCTATTTCGCCATCTTTCTACGAGGAGTAAGGGGTGGCCCAAAATAGCGCTTTATTTCAAAATTTGTAGACCGTGCCAAATGACGAAATTAGCTATTCGGAAATAGACTCGAAATAAGCTGCGCAAATTGCGTAGCTTATTTTGAGTTTCGGGTGCTGTGTAGACTCAATACTGAGTGATAACAGCTCCTGGTGGGGGTTGCTGCTTGTTGCTAGCGAAGTATTTTGAGAGACAGCCCAGCCTGGAGGGTTCAGGGGGCACAACTGTACTCCTATTCCAGGTTGTATCCCAGGGATCCCATCACAATCCTACATCTCTAGCTTTTCATAGAACCACTTCTATACAGTACCAGAATGGTTGTGGTGTATTTGGGATAGGGTCTCTTTTCTTAAGGCTCTAGGTATTTGGTTGCCTTTGAGTACATTGTCCTTCACGCTGAATTCATCACAAGAATTCCAATATTCAAAAGTGGCCATGAGAGTCTCGTGTGTGTCCAGCAATCCTGTTAAAATAACAGCTGTCAGAAACCGTAGTTCTTTATTCTGTTGTGTATGCTCAGGGACTTTCTGCAGTCCTAGCTGAGAAATATGAATGTAGCTGGCTTGATTAATACGTAGTTTTTGTGTGTGTTTGTGTTTCCCTTAATTAGGTTAAGGATTTTTTGTTCATTTGTATCTTACTTCTGGAGGCAGAGCTTCTCAGGGGACGAAATCTGCCATATACATTTTGGTTCCTATTCAATAGCATACATCTAAGTTGTAATGTTGTAGTTTAATAGCATACATTGGAGGTGTTTTAGTGCTGATAGCAGTGATTTCTTGAAAATGACTTCAAGTGGCTTATGATCATTTCAATATGTATGGATTTTTGACCTGATATGTGCTAATTATTTTTTTCACAGGCAAGTAGTATTGCTAGACATTTTCTTTCAACTTGAGCATATTGTCATTCTGTCAGAGATAAGGACTTTCATGCAAAGACTTATTGTGTTTTTTGCACAACTGCTCAGAGTCCAGTTTCACTGGCATCACACTATATAGTAACTCAGGGCTACTCACCTTTGGAAGCCCCGGGGGCTACAACAATACTCACAGTACATGCCGAGGGCCTCAACTTAAGTGTGGTTGCATATATATGCAAATAAGTATGCATATAGCTTCTTTCACACTGAGGAGCATGAATACAAAGATTAAGCTTTAAGCCATGGCACCGTACCCAAACGTGGCCAGTGTGAGCCAGTCAGCACTTCTCAGGCTCTGCCTACAAAGCTAAGCAGCCAGCACTTCCCACAATGCCCCGGTGCTCCCGGCACCTCCTCCTTGGGAGCTAGAAACACCGACACCCTGTACCTGTCTGTTCCAGCCAGCCCATCTGCTTGAGTCTTTCAGTGCTCACCCGCCTAGGATATGCCTCGCCATTGTGGAGCGTGTTCAAAGGATCCCACCCGTGGACCACGTGTCAAGCCCCGTGGAAATTCAAACCGCACCGTGGGCCACAAACAAATGGGTCACGGGCTGCATGCAGCCCGCAGGCCGCATGTTGAGTAGCCCTGTAGTAACTGCTTCTTTCACATCATAATATTTTAGCACAAAGTTGTGGTGACCAACCCTTAAATGTATTTGAGGACTGCATGTTGCTGGTGTAGCCAAGTCCACACTGCACGTGTATGTTGTAAGTGTCTAAGAGGCTCACATACCCCTAAGAAACAAGGAAGAATTTTGGCCAGTTTCTTTACAAATCCTAGTAGTCGTTGCAGGCACTGGTGTTTGAAGGGTTGGGCATTTGCTGTATTGGTCTCACCTTTTCTGAATCTGGTCACAGATCTTGTGAAGTCAGCAGGCATCCCATGTGTGGTATCTCTGTAAGCTGCAGTTTCAACTTCTCTTTGTTGAGTTTTAGGGAAGCTATAACAAATGGTGTACTTTCTGCAGTACAAAAGAAACCCAGTCCCCATGTGGCCTTTAATGTAAATAACAGAGTTCAGGAAATATAAATTATGAAATACTGTTTGGTATTTTCTTATTTAGACATTCGAAGCCCAATTCTTTATTCAAGCAGCCTTCGTGGAAGGTTGTGTTTGTGATACATGGCAGCATTTCCCACAGACATAAAGCATCAGGTCGGAGAGTGGTTGTGCTGCTGAAAAGTTTCAGGGAGTTCTGTCATCCCCAGCTGTAGGCAGCATGGGCCTTAGGATAGGGGGAAGGGAGGACAGCCACAGGTCTCACGGGGGTGGGTGGTGTTTTTGGTAACTCCTGTGGGAATGGGAGGGACATTTGGACAAGCCCAGGCTGTCTTGGTTTTACTTTAAGATATATGGTCATCCTACAGATGCATAAGGAAGTAGTGGATAAGGCTGAATATTCTCTCATTTTCTTCGGCCCAAGGATAGAAGGATCATGCTGTCGTCTTACTCAGGCTGAACCCCTCCTGACTTCAATAGGAATTTTGATTGTTTGAGAAATACAGGATTTGGCTATGAATGCACTTGTGTATATATTCCCAGTACGGGACCTGATTCTGCAAGCATGGAAATGAGTAACTTTATTCATGTGAGTAGTCCTACTGAAGGTTACTTACCTATGTAAGTTTGATACATTTGAGCCCATATTTTGTTAGATGTGTAGTTTTAACAGAGATTTTTATGTAATACCCTGATTGTTTTTGAAAACATTAATGTTTCTGAGTCTGATTGAGAATAAGAGTTATATACAATTTTAACATTAATATTTTTCTATGTATATTTTAAAAACCCTGATGGTAAAATCCATGTACATTTTGATTCCAGAATTATTCAAAGATAAATAACTCAGCATAGGCCATCATTAGCAATATTTACCTTTTAAATGGTAATATTAAAAAATACAGAAGACTAACTACTGAAGGTTAACGATTCTTTAAATCCAGTGAACTGTATATTTAAATAAGTGTATATGATCATCAGTGGTACTTACGACTTCATCATTTGAGCCCTTCACATACAATAATTAATTTATCACACCACACCTGTGAGAGAGAGAAGTTTAATTATTCTGTTTTACTGATGGGAAATAGAGGCACTGAGGGATTAAGGTTAAAAGATTCAAAGTGTCCCCTGACTTTGCGTACTCAATTTTAAATATCACGTCCAAGGTGGCTCAAGCTGGACAGCCAAAAAATGTATGTACCATTAACTAGTGGACACTTCCAAAAATCTGAATGCAAATGAAGGTCACCCTGAAAACCTGTGACAGAGTTGGGACATACCAGAGTTCTAGTCCAGAATGCCTGATTCCTCAATTAGGTGCTTAACGTTGAGCATGTGTTTAAATCCCATTTACATTCTCTTTGAAATTCTGTACCAATTAAATCATTTTCACTCTGACCCTTAAAACTGAAAATTGGTATGAGTGAAGTGCAAATCCAATATGAATCCGCTTTTAAAAAGTCAGATTAGATCCAAATAGCCAAATGATCATGACAAACCAGGATCAACAGAATAGAATTCCATTGCATAGGTTTGCTGAAACAAAGTTTTTCTCATAATTTGTTAAGTTTATTTAAGAAAATCAAAATAAATATTTCTATATATAAACAACCTCTCTGTGGAACTTCTAGCTCTTCATTTGAATGTTCTGCCACTATTGCTAAGACTGTTTTTCATAATTAACAAGGAATGGAAATATTATTTCCTTTTTCAAACATAGGACATATTTGTGACTGTGTTCACTGTCAAAATATCTGGCACTTGATCATGACTGATTAGAATAAGAAACATGAAAATATGTTAGTTTCCCATAAGATGGGACTCTGGTTGTCAGCCCCACCACCTAAGGCTGACAGCCCAAACCTTGCTGCCTGGGTCAGTTAATACAATCTGCCTGAGACTGAACATATTTGTGTTGAATTTTTCAGCCAAAAATGTTCAGCCATTAAAAAAAAAGAACGAGGGAAGGAAATATATGTTGTTTTGCCCATGTTAAAAATCTTCTGTTTCCTTCTCTTTCAAGTGCTTTTGCACCCTGCCCCTCCCCCCACCCCAAGCAAGAACTGGGAATTTGATAGGAGTGTGGCCTTTCTGTCAGGGATGTGCCCTTTGCCCAAATTTGGCCTTGTTAGAAGTTGGGCTTCTTTTGAAAGGGGGGAGTTATTCATTTCATTTTTGGGGTTTCTTTTTATCAATATTAGGGTTTTATGTAGAGGTCCAAACAATTTAGATTTTTCACATTTTTTCTTTTTCTATATACAGCAATGAGTAATGTATGTTATATTCGTTACTCATTACAGCAGTGTATAATATAATGAATAATCTCTTTTAATATTCCAAAGTGCTCTTTAACATAGTACAGTTTTAAACAATACTATGTCGAAGTGCACTAGGGAACAGTTAGGCTTACCAATAGGGTCTACATGGACCAATTAATGTGCAACATATTAGTGAACTTTAGAAATTATTTCCCCATAGCTACTCTGTATAGACAAGCCCTTAGAGTCAAGTAACCATTTCCAGTGTTTTCCTAGAGTTTATTGCATTAACACCTATTTCTTTTTTCTTTGTTTTTGCATCGGGGGAACATGTACAAGGGGGCCAAATTAAAGCAGGGCAACCTGAATTCTGGCATTTCTAACTTTTGAGTGCTTGATTTTACAATCTTAATAATGTTCTTCTAGCATAATTTGTGTGTATGTAGTATAGCTATATAATTGAAAGAAGATGTGGCCATTCGTTTGTTTGTATACAACGCCTTTAAAATGTACAGGAGTCTTGCCTGGCTGTTGCTGAGGTAGCTAGGAAGCAACTGGCATTTGGTTTTTCAGGTTAGTTGCAGACTGTTTCACAGTGAAACTCTTTTCTTCCTCTCACACGCTCCATCCCTCAGACTTTAGGGGTTCATTGGTTTTAATCTGAAATAAAAGTTAATCAAGACTGAAATATCCATATATTGCTCTTTGCATCTGAGAAATCAAAACCTATACAAATAATGAGAGTAAAAGAATTCACTGGACTGTACTCTGAGACTCCAGGCCCCAGTGCAGAAGAACTTCTAGGGTTGTGCTGGCCTGAAGAGTCCGACTCCTATCTCTCATTCTACTATGTCTTTCATTGTTGCCTCCCATCCCCCTTTTCTTCCTCTCACTCTTCAGTATGGTTCCCTCCCTGCCTCTCACTGTGTACTAGAGAGCACAAAGTGCCAATGCAGTTGTGCATGGGCAGGATGCAGAGACCTGTTCTTCATGTTTGTGATCCTCTCTCTCTCTCTTCAGATGTACTTGTTTCTGCTCAAGGGATTATAAAAGGGCTCCCATGAAGAGACAGGTTGCTGAGACCAATAAGCTAAAAGAGAAGGAAACACATATAACCAGGGAGCAAGAGAACCGTTCAGGAAATTTCCTTGGGTTTAGCAATAAGACAAACTCGGGCATGGTGGAGTGCCAATCAAAATCCCTCTATCCCATGGGGGAAAGGGAAAGAGCTCACCACAACGTCCTCTGGATCTGCTGCAAGTGCGGAGTGGTGACCCAAGATCAGCTCTTGATTCAGGCAGTAATTTGTTCGGTTTTCACCCGTAGCAACAATCCTGATTAGGCAACCTTTTGTCTAAAGAGGTCACTTACAGCAGGGGTGGCCAACCTAAACTTGAGAAGGAGCCAGAATTTACCAATGCACGTTGCCAAAGAGCAACAGTTCTATGTCACCAGCCCTGATCATCTCCCCAACACCGCTCTCAGCACATCCTGCCCACTGTCAGCCCCACCGGTCAGTGCCTCCTCCTCCTTTTCCTCCTGCCCACTGGGATCAGCTCTTTCTCAGTGGGAGACACTGGAGGGGGGAAGCATGGGTGTGACAGGCTCGGTGGAGAGGGTAGGAAGTGGCAGGATCCTAAGGAGAAAGGGTGGAGGGGGACAGTGCAAACCTGGGAGTTGAACACTGAACACCCTCCAGTCCAGAGGAAAGTTGGCACCTGTAAATCCAGCCCTGGATTTGGTACCAATGTAAGGAGCCGCATATTAGCCACCCCTCACTTACAGCATCCCAAAACCCAATGAGTATTATTCCACATTAGATCACCTCCATTAAACTAGTAATTTGTCAGATTGACTTCTGTTATAAGGGGCTACTGCAGTGTCTGGATGCATTTGAGAAAATTGCAGAGCCATGTGATAAATTAATTTATCATGAACATTTGACTGCCACGCCTGCGCTTTTCACATTACTTCCTTTCCATCAATATTTATTCTAACATTGCAAAGCATAAGCCACTCTAACCCACTGCCAGTTTTAAAAAGTGAACCTAATACAAAAAGGTTTCCTCTTTGCACCATCAAAACATTCACACCTTCCTGAGGGCTAGAGTTGACAAGATGCAGACCTTCATCAGTGACAGGGATTTGCAAGTGTAAAACTGTCATGGCTTTAAGTCTGATATGTCATGGCCCTGCTGGGCTGGAAATGTCAATGTTGGGTAAGGAAAGAAAAACCTCCCTCACTCTTCCTAATACTCTAATGCTTGCAAATTCCTGACCTCTGTAAAACTCAGCAGGGGAAGCTTTTGCAACAATGCTAAGTATTTAAATGAGTATTTCACATGTCAAATAGTAATGAACTAGCTCAGCAACCTCTTGCCCACCCCCACCCTCTCTACACACACAACTGCATAAAAACAATTTTTGACTTTCTCTGCACCTGTATCTGTGCAAAGCTAAAGCAGCATCTCAGCTGGAAGATTACAAGTTGAATCCTAAATAATAATAATTATTGTTTCTAGTTATTTTGAATTCAGTGACAAAGACCTTTACAAAATAATTGCACTGATCAATCCCAAATAAGGTGCAAGGGAAAATCCCCTGAGTTGTTGTGTGATGAGAACATTGGGAGGGAAATCTGTACAACTGTTCTGTTCAGCAAGTGTAATTCTGAGGAATATGCTGTGTTAAAATGCTTGACTCTGTGTCTGGTAATAGCAGATGGTTTACATTAAAAAGCAGATGTTTTCCCCAGTCTTCAGTTAGAAAAAGACATCAGAATTAACCACACCCACTTATTTAACTGCTAACATGAACAAAGGCGCATGCTGTAGATATCAGTTTCGTAGGACTGCTGCCGGTAAAGCATTGGGCTGGTAGATACAGTCCTCTGAGCAAATAAGGTTTTCAAATGATAAGTGTGTGAAGGCTTTGAAGGAATTTTAAAATACAGAATTGGTTTCTGAGAATGTAAAAAAAAAAAAAAACCTCCACTGTTAACTTATTTTAGCTTCTATCTCACTAAACTGAATTCCTTTTCCCTTGAAATAAAACACACCTCAGCCTGATTTAGGCATTTTATCCTTAAAGAAGCTTGAAGTGTATTAAATGGTGTCTGTGTTTCTGTTCAGATTCGGTGACTTCCACTGCATAGATCTGTCATAGCACATTTCAATTGCACTGATACCTTACTGTAGTGATTCTAGGGAAATTGCAGAGGGCTAAGTGCAGAAATGCTTAATGACTAGCTACATTTAAGCATATGAACACAGCATTAGGCTGTCCAAAAGACACTGTTCTCTTAGTAGCATTACCTCACCTGCATTGCACATATCAAGCCAATTTAACTCCCTGCTGGTATGATTCATCTAGGAAGGGCAAACGGTAGCATTGCCACATGCTTTGCCTTGGGACTTTTTCTAGGGGGAGATAGCTTTAATCTCAGCAAGCTGCTCCACACAATCTGCCCTTGAGGGCGTTTCAAAGGAGATGTGAATGATCCCCCAGCCCCACTCTAACCACACTTCTTATCCAGCTGACATTATCTGATACTGAAGCTGAACTGGCTGACTCTGAGCCTCCAGCAGAGGTGAAGTTGCAGATGCTTTCCACTGTTGCAGTCCCTCCCTTGCTTCTCCTTAGCCATAGACTCTCTGCCAAGGTTTGTGCCAGTTTTACAGGTGCAGAGTCTGCACTCATTCAGTTACCCTGTATAAATAAAATGTACATTTGAGACTCAATCCAGATCTCACTTAAGTCAACAGAAGCTTTAGAATTGCCACAGGGAGAATGAACTAACTCTTACGCTGTGTCTAGACTACATCCCTCTGTCGGCAGAGGGATGTAAATGAGGCACTTCGAAAGTGCAAATGAAGCGGGGATTTAAATATGCCATGCTTCATTTGTATAATCGCGTCATGGTGCTTTTTCGAAAAAGCTCCATTTCGAAAGTAAAACTGTGATCTAGATGCAGTTCTTTCAAAAACGACAGGCTTTTTCTAAAGATCCTGTAAACTTCATTTTTTGAGGTTTGAGGTTTACAGGATCTTTCAAAAAAGCCTGCCATTTTCAAAAGAACCGCGTCTAGACCGTGGTTTTACTGTCAAAATGGTGCTTTTGCGAAAAAACACCATGACGCGATTATGCAAATGAAGCGCGGGATATTTAAATCCTCGCTTCATTTGCACTTTCTAAGTGCCTCATTTACATCCCTCTGCTGACAGAGGGATGTAGTCTAGACACAGCGTCAATAAATAATAGTCATAAATATTATAGATGTGCAGCATCAGTGACTTAATTGAATTGCGTCAATTGCGTAGCTTATTTTGAAATTGGGAGCATCTACACGGCACTTATTTTGAAACAGAGCACTCTTCCTCTGACTTCCCTTACTCCTCGTTCAATGAGGATTACAGAAGTCAGAGTAAGTAGTCCTCCAGCTTGACCATATTTCAACATTATTTTGAAATAGTCCGAGTCTACACAGCAGGCAGTTAAGTTATTTCAAAATAACGCTAGTTATTTCAGAACAATGTTGCTGTGTAGACATACCCTATAAGAATCTTAATTTTTATTCTACCTCAGTATCAGTGTTTGAAAATGCAGCCTCCTTGCTGAGTTAGCGTGGTTTCTTTGCAAAATCACCCTTGGTGAAACTTTATGGACTTTGTGTGGAAGCATATCAGAGATTAGTTTGGCTTCTCTTTTTTATTTATTTCTTTTAAGGATACCTGAAAGCAAAATAGATAAAAAAGAAATGGATCCAAGAATAGTAGCATTTAAGGGTACGTCTACAATGCCCAGCTATTTCGAAACAAGCTATTGCATCTACACTGCAGTGAAGCCTCAAAATTAGTCCAAGGCAGGCTTCCTGATGTAGACATGCTATGCTATCTCAATTTAGATCCCCAGAGGGAACTGGGGAGGAATAATTTAGAATGGCCCTGGTGAGGGGCTATTTTGAAATAACAGCAGTGGAGCGTCTACACATGCCTTATTTTGAAATAGCTATTTCAAAATAGGCGTTATTCCTCATAGAATGAGGTTTACAGATTTCAGAATAAGCCATCTGTTATTTTGAAATTATTTCAAAATAACGGAATGGCTGTGTAGATGCTCACATTGTTATTTTGAAATAACGCTAGTTATCCCCAAATAATGGTGCAGTGTAGACACAGCCTCTCTGATCCCAACTTGGTCTCGTGCACAGATGTAGCTGCATTAATGCAAATCCCTACTGTATATGAGGTGTAACCGTGTAAAAACTGACTTCTGCTAGTGCAGCTTGCCTGTCTCAAAAAAGGTACAATTTATCTACACTGCACGAGTGCATCTACATGAATGTAGCTACAACTACATCCCCAGTGCAGGCAAGTCCTTAATGCTTGAGTTTGTAAATCCTTATGGGAGGAATCCTTGTTCATAAAAGCCTTTCATCGGGCTACTTGCACGAGACTCTTAGGATTTGGCATTAAGCCTTTGAAGGTCAAATTTCTTTGAGGTGGGTGACACAGCAGTTTTCCACTCTCCTTGGTAGGGTGAGATCTATGACTCAGCATTTTCTCCTTCCTCAGTTTAGAGGGGAGACAGCTGCAGCTCATGATAGAAACTCCTTTGGCATCACTGGACAGTGTCTCTAACATTCTTGACAAGTTCATTAGCCAAAAAAGGACATGTCTACAATAGTCTAAAATTCATTCAGTTTCACCAGTGTTAGCAGCGCTAGCATCAAGGTGAATACGAGACATCCTGCCAGCAGCCGACACCATTTGATACACTGTCTTTAGTAGAGCTGCTCTGAACGAATTAGATGGCATGATACATAGAAATGTCAGGCATCAAAGGACTGTTTACCCTAATGCTCCTAACATTGCTAAACTAGTGGAAGACTTTTGGAAAATGATCCTGGCATAGACAAAGCCAAAGAGCATAAGGGAAAGGTCTGGCATATCCTTTGCACCCACAGCTATGGGTGTGTTGGTGAAGGAGCCAAAATGGTTGGGGAGAATTTCTACAGTCTGCTACCATGAGTTCCTCCTAAGTACAATGCTTTAAAGAAATGAGCAGACCTTTCACAAAGTAAGATGCAATTAATCAGACAAAATACTTTACGGACCTCTGCCACAGGCCACTGGATAGACCGTATTTCTTTTAAATATGAAAAAGAAATGTTTGTGAACACACATTCAGGACTAGATGATGGCACTAGTGCAGCTGGATACAGAGGCTTATGTTATTATTTGTTCCCACAAGGTGGCACAAATGGACTTCTTTAAAAGTCTGCATATGGTACAGTATTTGTCTGTAGCTCCTCTGCACAAAATGCAGCAGAATGCTCAACAGAGAGGCATGAAGTTGCAAAATACTGGGTCTAATAATTCTTGTTTATACAGAGAGAAAAAACAATGAAGAACAATGGCCAAAGCAAAAGAAAATAATGCTTAACTGGGAAAAAGCAAGCATACCGTTTATACTAGTCACAGTGAGGGATGACTAGGGAAACGAGTGAAATGAAAACATTCCTCATCCACTAATTTGAACAGGAAGATTTCAAGGTAAAATTTGAAGTGGTTCATAGGGTGTTTTGAGGTATGGACTCTTTTGGAAATCTTAGACATAGTACCTCAGAGGTACATGGACCACAAGTTGAAAAACCACTGTCCTAAAGTGAGAAACCTGATGAAGGAGACCTGATGAAGGAAAGCGCAAGGGATTAAAAGAAAGCGGTGCTGAGAATGGTGATATGAGAAGAGTATTTTCTTCAATTTCTTGTTCAGTAAAGAGACTGGTAACAGGATGGTCAAGTGAGGAATGGTCAGGTGAGGATTTTGCCTTTCAGAAAAAGGATGATACCAGTATTTTTAAGTGGGATGGGGGGATATGTGTATACCTACAGGAGTGACTAGAGATGACATACTAACTGCAGGATTAATAGAGAATGTTCACAAGGTAGCAATGTAATATCCTGCAAACAATAGATCAAGACCATAAAACTAGGAGTGTCTGAGATGGTAGGAGTGAGTTTTTTCTAATCTAGCTTCATTATTAAGGAACCTATTATCATATATTCATACACTGAGAATGATGATTTCTTCCTAAAATGGGATCTAAATTTTTCTTTTCTCTAATTTTAGCCATAAATTCAGTCTCCCACAGAATGCTGCTGGTTGTTTTCCCACACCATTATTTGGGGAAAGCTTTTATGAAAAGATGAGTTTTGCATCATGCCCTGAACACAGCAAAACTTGGGCTTATCCTGATCTCTAATGATAAGCTGCTCTCCATGGCTCAGGACCCTAAGTTGAGATCATCTTGCCTCTGTTTCTCGGTAGTTTTACCTGAGATACTCTCAGTTACTACATTCCAGCAGCTCATAGTTCCTGCAGAACAATGTAGACGGAGAGGAGGTTTCTGAATTAACACAGTCCAAACTTATTACGTATTTTATAAGATCAGTACGTTGAAGGAGAAGTGGGGAGGAGCGGGCAAGCCAGTAGAGGGATTCAGTGTCAAACCTAGCTGTCAAGTATTTAGATAAATGTACGGTCTACATTTTTTAAAATGCTTTCATATCCCACAGCTTGAAAGAGAAAAGAATCTCCAAAGGTATAGTGCTCACCAAACTAACTAAATTTTTCTGAAATAGTAAATTGTGGACTAAAGGCTTCAGACTAAAATCATATCTGAAATGTCAGAGCAAAAATTAGAACTGTCCCAGGTCCAGCATTCAATTATGGACCAGAGATTCTAGTAAACATTCTACTTTTCTATTGCATATTTTGCAAATTAGCTGAATAACATCTCTTTTTCTCTCTTCCTCCTGCTGTCTGACTTATGGCTTTTTTCCTTTTGGCTTGTTCCTTTTTAAAAAAATCATTATATTTAAAGCCCCATGTTGATTCATTGGAAAATAATCCAGTGAACAGGAACGTATGACATATTTACAAAATGGAATTCACATGACCATACCCTGACCAAATTAACTAAACTCTCCTCAGGATGCAGAGAGCATGTCTTCTATGGCTGGAAGGTGCATAGGTTTTAGGTGCTACTGCAAAACCAGAGCTAAATGAATAAAATACTACCCCCAGATTCTGCTCTCAACAATGCTTAGTATAAAATCTGGTGTAATTTCAGTGAAGTCAGTAGAGTTACTCTGCATTTATACTGGCATAACTGAGAGCAGAATGTGCTCCAGCCTCTGCCAGGCACAATGAGATCAGAAATGTGCTAGGTTGTGTGCATGGGTGATGCCAATAGGGTTTTAGTATAGTGTTTCTACACAGTGTGGGCAGAGACTTTTCTAAAATTGTCACAGATTTACAATTTTTTAAATATAAAATAATTCCCTTTCCACAATGGTCAGGCATATAGTGCTATAGAAGTTGGTTTGCAACCATCATGCTTAAACCAGCAAGTTTTGATCCTTGCACAACAGTGTTAGGGTGGAGATTGCTTTTGAAGGTGTGTCGATACGTACGAAGCTGCAGTGGTGCAGTTGCACCAGTGCGACTGTGCCACTGCAGTGCTCGGTGAAGACACTACCTATACCAACAGAAGAGCTCTCCCATCGTTATAGGTGCTCCACACCTACCAAGAGGCAGTAGCTGTATCAATGGGAGAAGTGTTCTCATTGGCATAGCACTGAGTTATGGAGTTAGAGGCTATGTCCACAAAGCAGCATTATTTCGGAATAACATAAGTTATTCCAAAGTAACGTACTGCGCGTCTACACAGTAAGCCTGTTATTTTGAAATAAATTCAAAATAACAAGCTTCTTACTTTGAGTCCTGTAACCCTCATCGTATGAGGAAATCGGGAGAAGAGTGCTCTATTTCAAAATAACTGCTGGGGAGACAGCGCCAAAGATCTAAATAAGCTATTTTGACTTAAGCTACACAATTAGCATAGCTCAAGTTGCATAGCTTACTTCAAGGTTAACCCTGCTGTGTAGACGTGCCCCTACTGACCTAAGTTCCTAACATAAAGCAAGCCAGAGTATTAGAAAGCCTGTCCTTCTCCCAGTCCCTTCTTACAAAGTTGAAGGTGTCACACCTTTGTTACGCTTCCAGTCTACTCTTCCAAGGAGTAAGAAATTGATTCCGTGAACACTAGTTCAGCACAGAGCTCTTTGTAACTTTGCCTCAAGGCCTCCAAAGCAGTCCAATGTTCACATTTTATAGCAAATAATCTACTGAGCTGGACAGTATAATATCATTTTATCTTTCACCACAAGGTGGCAGTGTATGATTTTAGTTTTCTGCCTCTGGATTTCTGCGGTGGGTCTACGTGTCTTGTGTGCATGTGGCAATGTAGTTAGACAGAAAATTAAAAACAGTGATGCTTTTTCCATTTTGAAAACAAAGATACAATAGACTCCTCTCAAATAGGGTTGGATTATAATATCCCTAATGGAACAGGGAAGCAGTGCTCCTTGTTGCTGCTGACTCTGAGATCCTGTCATGAAAAATCATGTCTCAGTAATGCATCTCAGTCCTGAGTTTAGCATCTCTGTGGACTATATAATTGTTCAGTTACAACTCTCACTGTATGAACTGGTTCTTAATGTAAGCAGAGACCTGAAATTACAGTGTAAGGACTGGATAGATCAATGTTTCTCAAAGTGAGCCGTGGGCCTGCTTTGGGAAAGCCATTAGTGGGCCTGCACCACTTTGTTTACCTAAATGGTCGGTAGCTACGGAGCTTCATGGCTCCCGTTTTCTGTTTCCAGCCAAGGGGAGCTGCGGGAAGCGGCGTGGCTATGGACCCTATGAACAGTGAAACAGAGCCAATAGGAGCTGTGAGACTCGGTGGCTATGGACTCTTTAGGTAAATGAAGATGCACGGGCTCGCTAATAGCTTTCCCAAAGCAGGCTCACAGACCACTTTAAGAAACACTGATATAGACTGCAGCTACCAAGTGCTTTTTGAATTCGGGGGTTAGCTTCCAAAGTTACGTCCTCTGTTTAATGAGTAGGTTTAGAAAACTTTCTACCCCAGGTTCTATTTATGTTGATTCTGAGATCCCCAGCTTGTGGGCAATTCGCATGGCTGGCTGCCCTGGAAGTTAAGGACCACAGTGGGCTGACAGAAAATAAAGCAGGAAGATTTTACAAGTTTCCTGGATTCCAAATGAACATTGTCAAATCCTTGCACAGAACATTTCATTAAAGATGAATCAGTGAATTTCAATACAAAACTCTTTTATCAGAATTATTCTAACCTACTCTAGTTTTTCTTAAAGCCGAACTCCTGTGATTGTGCAAGAATCTCAACTTTCGTTTACAAAGAGCAAATTTTAGTCCTCAAATGGCTGTGAACAGCTTAAAAATATGAACTTTCGTGTCTCAAAAATGAGAAGGCAAATGAAAAAGAATTCAATTTTTTTTATTTTTAAAACTTCACAGTATGTAGCCAACAGCAGAAGTCAGATTTTTTTTCAGGTTTGAGTCATGATTTTTGAACTGTTAACATTAGCAACATTCTTCTGATGCATCACCCCAACAGCAGAGGTCTGCTCAGACCTTAACTATGGTACCTCCCCTCCACCCTGGGTAAAAAAGCCCAATTTGGATTACACTCAAGACATAAGCATGGCTCATCTAATTACTCAGACTTTGGTTTGAGGCACATGGTTTGAGTTTTAATTATGATGTGAAGGGAATTCTTCTAGTGGTAGCTATTCATCAGTTTTGTTATTAGATTTTTTTGTTTTTAAATTGATGTACAATGTGTTCAAAGATTCCAATTATTAAATTAAACCAACTGAAAGATTAAATAAATAAAATTTACAGCACAAGCAGCATTGCTGGCATATAACAGAGGCTACACAAAACTTCCCCCCTGTGAAGAGCAACTTCATTCTCTAGAGGGTCTCTAATGTCTGTGACATGGTCCCTGTTGCCTTCAGCTACAGCTTGCATGTAATGGGAAAGTATACTGCAGGACTTAAAAGGAGACAAATATATTTTATAGGACACAGGATACTGGATGCCAGTTAGACTGGGTATTGGGGAATTCAGCAAATATTAATACAATTACTGGAATCTTGTATTTTCTCTCTGCAGAACAGCTGCAAATAAACTTCATCTGCATCTATAAAAAAGAAGAATTTTTCTTCCAGGCACCTCCCTCCCCTACCCTCCTGGCTATGTAATAGTTGGGGTTATTTTCTTTCACAGACAAAAGAGAACTATGTATTCAGCCTGAATTAATTTTATTTTGGGTTATGGCATCCAGCTTAAAAGAACAAGAGTAAAAACTCTATGAGAGAGCACAGTGTGCGTTTTCATCTAAAACAGACGGTGGTCTCAAAACAAAACAGTTGCTCTTTCTGATAGAGGCAATTCTCTTAGGCCTTCAAGGATACAGTACTCCAAAAACAAACCACAATTTCCTAACTACATATACCACCTAGCTACATACTACTACATTTCATAGGTCAGTCTATACACTGCCATTGTTAATGAGTGAAGCTTCACAAAGCCTCTGTGAAACAGGGAAATATTTTGATCTCCATTATATTTCAGTAGTGCCCAGAAGCTCTTCTCAGTATTGGGGCTCCAATCTGTCTAGTGTTGTACAAAGACATAGGGAGAGAGAGTCCCTATCCCAAAGTTTTACCATCTAAAAGGCAAAACCAGACAAAAGGAGAGGAAAGAAATATGACATAAGCCAAGTGACTACTGTGATGACAAACTCAGGTTTGCTATGTATTTGTTTTTCACCTTTGTGTTATTTCCATTTCAAAATGTTTTAATTTGACTTTGTGGGAGTGCTTGGGGGTGGAGTTGGGAAGGGATTGCTGGAGTAAGAGCTGAGGGATAAGGAGGTGAATGGGAGGAAGAAAAGGAATAGTGGAGAGCAAGAAACACAAAGCCCAGAGAGAGAGAAGCTATCCAGGTGAGGTGTTGCAGTGGTGGGAGAGGGACATAAGAAAGGGCACTAACAATTATGCATGCATATAATTGCTGGCATATAACAGAGGCTACACAAAACCCAGAGGCTGCGTCTAGACTGGCATGATTTTCCGCAAATGCTTTTAACGGAAAAGTTTTTCCGTTAAAAGTATTTGCGGAAAAGAGCGTCTAGATTGGCATGGATGCTTTGCGCAAAAGCACTTTTTGCGGAAAGCGTCCGTGCCAATCTAGACGCGCTTTGCAAGAAAGCCCGATCGCTGTTTTAGCCATCGGGCCTTTTTTGCGCAAAACAAATCTCAGCTGACTACACTGGCCCTTTTGCGCAACAGTTTTGCGCAAAAGGGACTTTTGCCCGAACGGGAGTGTCAAAGCTTTTCCGCAAAAAGCACTGATTTCGTACATGAGAACGTCAGTGCTTTTGCGGAAAATCAAGCGGCCAGTGTAGACAGCTGGCAAGTTTTTGCGCAAAAGCGGCTGATTTTGCGCAAAAACTGGCCAGTCTAGACACAGCCAGAGAGAAAAACCCACAGGCCACCCACAAACACGCACTCTCCATAGATCAAGTTCAGAACTGATTGAATCATGATATTAGGAGGCTATGATGTTCCTCCTGGTTGCTACAGAGAGAGGTTAATGTCCAAGGCTGGTCTTTCAGGATTCAGAGAGGGATCAGAGACACCTTGAAGGCCCTTCCTTACTTACCCCTTGTGCTGGTTGCTTTGGGAACACTAAAAGAGTCTGGAAATTTCCAGACTCTGCCCCCTTGTGAGCGTCTCCTACCTGCTGCTAAAGTGTCCTATGTGGAGGGAGGAGGAGACGCCACTGGATTTACTGCTCAGGTTGGAAAACTGAATGCAAACTGGTTCAGTGACATACATATGGAAGTCTGTAACAGAGCTGGAAAGAGGACCCAGATTTCCTGAGTCCAGGTTCTCTGCTTTATCCACAAAACCATCTTTCCCACGTAGTGTTCCTTATACTGCTAAACATAGTGCAATGCAAAGCCATGATGAGGCTGAGTTAAGGGTGAGGTGGACATATGTCTCACATGTAGTAGTTCGATTTCTCTGCAAATTTATGGTTTACTGTTATTTTAACACAGGCTTGTATGAATTCCCTGAATTCCCATAAAGTGGTCTCCTACATCTCAGGCAGTTATTTAAGGAGTCATATGCCTGCTCTGTGCCTGGAAACTAGAAACAGAGTAGACAGACACAGAACAGGCATTTGAGAAGGAGACAGCAGCACTGGAAGGGTTTCATGAACCACTTTGGCAGAATTCAATCATTAGGCAAATGATTAAGGCTAAGGAAAGGGGGCGGGGGGAATGAATTGCTGTCCTAGTTGTACATATGTTGTGGAGAGTGAACCATTAGAGCAGTTGTCACAATAAAGGGAGTAATAAAAAGATAAGATCTTAGCATTGCAATTAAAAGGAGAAAAAAATAGCAGCAGGATCAGTTACTTTCACTCGACCATCCCTGTGAGGTTAAGGAATTCTCTCCAAGCAAAAGACAAATAATACCTTCTCCTTCCATTTTATCAACACACAGTCCTCTGAAAGCAAAAGGCAGTAAGGAAACATTGGAATTTCTATTGTAGGTTAGAAAATTTTCTAGTTTATCAAGTGAATCCCAGGAATGATTGGACTAACCCATCACTGCAGAGGAGGGAAAACAAGCTATTAGATTAGTATCAGGGAAAAGATCAGGTCCAGATTACTTTTCTGATGGAGTTGTGTAAGAAAGTAGAGAAGAAACTGTCAGCTTCACTTCCCACTCCCTCACCAGCTAAATCCTTTCAACATATGGTATACAACATACATAGCTTCAAGACCATTTCTGTGGCAGAGACTGTTTTCACAGCAGTTTGCAAGGCAACAAACAATGGGGAAAATCTGCAATTTAAATGACCTGGTGACAGCACATTGACCTCATTAAGTTTTGAGTAATGTACATACAAATGCAAGAGTTCTTAGAGCAAAAAAAGTTAGAATTGGTTTGTTTAGTCTCTTTCACATTGTAATTTATAAATTGCTCCATAGTAATTAAAACGATGTCGATGTTGTAGAGCCCTGCATGGATACAAAATTGTGTCCTCATTTGCATCTGCAACAATGATCTGCGGATAGCTGCATGCACATTTGCGGATGTGGATACTTGTGGATATAAAGAGGATATCTGCAAATTTGTAGGGTTCTAGAAACAAAATTTGTATCCTCATCCGTACTCGCAAAAAAGAGACGTGTAATATCCATGGATGCAGATACCCGCAATATAAAGTGGATATCCATGGATTTGTAGGGCTCTAGTTATTCACACAATAATGTATTTAACAAAAAACACATCAGGCCAGATTCTGGTTCCTGCTACAATTGTTTTGCACCATTCAGGCAATTCCAAACCATGAGTAGGGTAGTCAATTAAAACCAACTTTCTGATTGATTATCTGTAGGGGCTCTTAGGGCATGTCTACACAAGAGGGCTAAACTCGAAATAAGCTACACAATTTGAGCTACGTCAATTGTGTAACTTAAGTCGAAATAACTTATTTCATCTTTGGGCTGGTCTATACAGTACTTATTTTGAAATAGAGCACTCTTCCCCCGACTTCCCTTACTCCTCATACAATGAGGTTTACAGAAGTCGGAGTAAGAATTTATTTCGAAATAACAGG
This sequence comes from Rafetus swinhoei, assembly GCA_019425775.1. Lineage (NCBI taxonomy): Eukaryota > Metazoa > Chordata > Testudines > Trionychidae > Rafetus > Rafetus swinhoei. The sequence continues at coordinate 101,590,569 of CM033424.1, read as the reverse complement.
CTTGCTGTGTAGACGCACATTATGTTATTTTGAAATAACTGACATTTTTCCAAAATAATGCTGCTGTGTAGACATGCCCTTACTGCATAGTGTTGCTTGAACAAAATCCAAAAATGTTATCATTGCACATATATAAAGGTTTTTAAAGAACTTTTCTCCTCATCAGAAATCATTTTGAAAAATGATTTTTGGAAATCATTTGAAAAAAAATAGGAGGTGCTTAATTTCTCAGCAAACTTAATTTTAAAATACATGTGAGCTGTTTGAAAAGTTACTGTCACCACTGATTTTGGTGGAAAATTGGGTTTTTGATTAAATAGGGGTTTGTGTGTGAGAGAAAAGGAGCCACTGCTGGAATTCTGGTTCCAGTACTGGTGTTGCAATAGAAGAAGAATGCTGATCAATTAGAGAAGATTCAGAAAAGAGCCATAAGAATGATTAAAGGACTGGAAAACATAACTTATAGTAAGTGACAAACTCCCAGAGCTCAATCTATTTAGTTTAACACAGCAAAGGTTAAGGAGTGACTTGATTCTAGTCTATTGGCTACATGAGACACAAATATTTGATGATGGGCTCTTCAGTATAGCAGAGAAAGGTAAAATATGACATAGTGGCTGGAAGTAGAAGCTAGACAAACTCAGACTGGAAATAAGCCATACATTTTTAACAGTGAAAGTAAATAGCCACTGGAACAATTTACCGGGTTGGGACAGATTCTCCATCACTGACAATTTTTAAATCAAACGTGAAAGTTTTTTTCCTAAAAGATATAATCTAGGAATTATTTTGGGGAAGTTCTATGTCCTGTCTTATACAGGAGGTCAGACTAAATCTGGTTTTCAACCTGGGGGTCCACTACTGGACTAGATTAGAATACTCTCTTATGGCCTTGAAATCTGTGACTCTATGAACAAATGGATACCTGAAAACCATAACTGAAACATTTTAGCTGAAAAACGTAACATTTTCATTTGGATATGTCACTTTGGTGCCTCATGTCAATGGGTTCATGTCCTCATTCTCCTCTATGGGTCAGTCTCCCCAGCCTGACTTCATCTACTATGATGCACTACCTTTTCTCACCAGAGGGGAGACTCTAGTGCATCATGGAAGACAAAATCAGGCCAGAAGCCTGATCTATAGAGGAGAATGGGAGCATGAGGCACTGGAATGACACCTTCCATGAGGCACTGCAGTGGCATTTCTGAATGAAACGTTTTAGTTCTCAGTCAAAATATTTCAGTTTTACCAAAAAGTTAAAATTTTTCACAGGAAAATAAAATTCGGACCAGACCTCATGTTTACCATTCTCTTAATTCCAGGACATATCCTCCCCTATTTTGTTTTCCTTGACACTTCACTAATAGCTTCATTATCTCCCCTATCATTGGCTTATATTTCTTCTTAGGTACTGACATAGATCAGAAACATATATATCTCTCTTGCCTCCCTCAATCTGATTCTTTACCTCACCATTACTTTTTAAATATATTGCAGAAAAGGCTAAACAGTTACTGTAGCTATCATTTGTTTCAGGTCTGGAATCTAAACAGATATTCTCTTTTTGGGGGGTTACAAATGAATGCTTAACTGTACTTGGCACTACATATATTGGCTAGTGAGTAAACCTTTCACAATAAATCCACATGCAGAAGGCTCGATTTTAATGCCCAACCTGTCAAGTATGCTACCTTCAAAAGTAGTTAAGCAGGCTCCCAAAACTATTGTAGAAGTCTGTGCTAGAATTGGTCTGTTATAAATTCTATGCAGTTAATGTTCCAGATACAGATTCCTCCTGTGGGTGGAGTACCTGAAAGGTTTCCCATTCTAGTCTTTCACTGTGGTCAGTGAATATGATGAAGTTTTCCTCATTTTCGGGGACATCCAAAATGAGCATTAACAGACACTACCCAAGGCAGAGTTGGCTGCCCCTACCGAAACCCTGTCTTTTTGCAGCAGTAGATATTAAATATTTTAACATATTTAAGTGCTGTGTATGTCTTATGGTTACCTCAGAAAAGGCCTGAAGCACCGAGGGGACAGTTTTTTAGCTGAAATTAAATCAAGTTGGATACAAAATGTGCCCATAACTGCATCCTTTTAGATATTTAGATCAACATTTTCAAAAAAGGTCTACTAATTTTGGGTGCTCGGTCTTAATACTGCAGTGAATTTCAAACATGCTGAGCATCTACAACTTTAGTTGAAATGAATGGGAGCAGTAGATGCTCAGGCCCTCTGAAGTATCAGGCCCAGGCATTTTTTGTCTGAACTACCTGACTCTACCGAGGTGTCTAACAAAGTGCAAGAGGGACACAAATATGCTTGCAGCTTTGCTTCAACTGCATTTAACATGTGCTTACTTGCTTTTCTGGCATGGAACTGGAACCAGTGAGTAGTCCTGGTGTTTTCAATGGGATTATTCTCAGGCTCCAATTCAGCAAACCATTTAAGCATATTAAATTAAGTGCTTAATATTAAGCATGTGATTCAATCCCATGGCAGTCAATTGGAATTAAGTAAGTGCTCTTTAAAGAACATGCTTACATGCTCTGCTGAATTAAGATTATAGCACTTAAAGTTGTGCATAAATCTGTGCAAGATCAGGGCTTAAGTTAACAGGTTTACAGCTGTGAGCTAGTAGACCTCTGGTCGTACAAAACCTCTGAGAAATACATAAATATTAAATGAATTCTTATTTTTACAGAGAAATCAAGGCACAACGAATTTAAAGTGGCTAGCCAAGATCACACAGTATCAGTGGCAAAGCAGAGAACAGAGCCCAGACTATCTGGCTGCCAACAATCTTGTTCTAACCAAACTCCTTTCTGTGTGATGTACACCAGAGAGCAAAGTGACAGATGGAAGCTATAACAAAAGATAAAAAACACACAAAAAATTTGATGACAAAGTATATAATTTAAATGAGTAAAAAATTTAAAAAATATTTACTAAATTGTAATATTTTCCTAATTAGTTTGTGTTAAAATTTCCCCTTACTCATTTTTGTTAAATATATTTGCTGCATATTTTCCCATTTTTAATAATAAAATATTGACTTTAAACATTAGACACTTATTGAGGTTTTTTCCTGTTCCCAGTTTATTACAACTGTTAGCACATGAAGAAGCTCTCTCAGACTTGACTCATCTGCTAGCTGTAAATATTCTGCACTAAATTAAGTACAAAATCAGTCAGATACCTTGTACTCTGGAAATATAGCTCTAACTAATGCACGTGTGATACCTCAGGAAACTGTGCACTAATCATCAGCAAGACTTCAGTCTTGATGAGTAACAGGAAAGATTTGTCATTCTTTTTTACCATTAAAGAATTTACAGATGATCTCTCCTTTCAGAGACAAATAGGCACTATATATTATTGAACACAGGCATGTTTTCCTTAAAAATATGGGAAGGATACACTTTTGAATTAAAAAAAGGAGAAGTTTAGATCATGCTTATTTTTTCATCTTGTTCTAAACAGGCTGTTTCCCTTTTTTCTTTAAATAGTTTTCTGTGTGGTTGGTGAAATGTCCTTTGTAAGACACTTAGACTAGGAAAGCCCCTGATGGTTTTGAAATGTCACTGAGATAGTTTTAATAGGAGGGGGAAAGAGAGAGAGCTTGATCAAATAAACACCCCAGCCAAAGATGTACTTTTAGACCTGTCTACTGCTGAAAGGTTTTCAAGAGCAACAGAAAAACACAACCACTAAAAAGAATTATTGTAGTGAACACTACAACATGGTGGGAAGACCACAGGTGCCTCTGAAAATATTTTCTCCTAAAAGTATTTTCCTTCTTAAGGAGTATTGTAATGGCGATAGCAATAGATTGACCTCTCTCTGAAAACTGACATCTTTCGTCTAACCACAGTGCAGGTACGGCATGGGCAATGGTAGATGTAAGCTTCTCTGCATCACCTCCCTACAGTTCTGACACTTGCTCCAGACAGGCCAATGTAATGTTTTAGGCAAATGCATGCCAAATTTTAGAAAGAACTTTGGAAGAGTCAATGAAGAAAGGGCTCCCAGGAAAGCCATTGATGGTTACACACTAAGCCCATTACATGCTTGGAAAGAACTTTGGGATATTAACCAGTGGTAAGCGGATGCTCATATAGTGCAGACATGATTAGTAAAAGCTCACAGTTATTTTACCTTTCTATAGAGCCTTAAAAGTGTTTAGAGAGTGTCTTGGGAATTCAGATCGATGGCCAAGATCTTTGCCTCTCTTGGCTTGTACATTATCCTGGTGGATGCATTATCCTGGTGGATGAATTTCACACCACGTGCTTCCTTCAGGTAGGGCAAAGCATCAGAGCAGATGAAATAGGCCAATTGTCAAGTTCTACTTAAGAAACCATCATTTAATTTGGAGAACCTAATTATTGTTTAGTTTTACATTGTCGTTTCTTAGGAAGGTGATCAGGAAGGTACTGGTGAACAACTCCAGGAATATCTGGCCTAAATGGGATTCATTGACCTTTTCCACTCAATTTTCAGGACACAATACTGCACAAACAGGTTGATAATTGGGATGGCATTGTCTGAGAGCCAGTTTTCCGTAAAAGCAACATCAGATCTATCAAGCTGCTATTGATATCATTGACCACATGGTGTTGATGAACTGATTGCTTCAATTAACTGAGTTGGACTAGGTCATCACAGTACCCAGAATTGTACTATCCTCCTCCTGACCTCAGCAGTTCTGTCTAAGTGCTATTCTGCTGCTAGCTAAGACTACAGAGTAGATCTAAAGCAGCTGAACTCAACCTTGATAAATTTAGAGAAACAGCTGTGGTCAGGAGGAAAATGTCCAATGGCTATCACCAGTTCGGTGGCAACCCTTGCTATAGAAGTAATTTGTCTCAGGGGCTTTGTCTACACTGCCAATTTTTGCAGCAGAAAATATGCTAATGAGGGACTCATTAGCATGAGTCACAACATCATTAGCATATTTTCTGCTGATTCTTTTTGCGCAAGAGGTTTTTGGGCAAAAAGAAGCAGTGTAACCGCTTCCATTTTGCACAAAAAAACCCTTTTACGCATGGAAGCAGCTACACTGCTTCTTCTTGAGCAAAAACCCCTTGCACAAAAAGAATCTGCAGAAAATATGCTAATGATGTCACGACTCATGCTAATGTGTCCCTCATTAGCATAATTTCTGCCACAAAAACTGGCAGTGTAGACATAGCCAAGGAGATTAATTGAATTTACAGTGTGAGAGGTGGGGTTTTGTTTGTTTAACTGTGTATTGAACATGGAAGCCCTTGTTATCGGTGATCAGAAGGGAACTTTTTTCAACTCTGAATATTTTGGAATATACAATCTTTATTCCAGGCAAATGTCTGACCACAATAGTGCTTACCCATTATTACAGCAAGTTAGATTGCAGCCATCAATTTGTAGATAGTAGCTAATGCAGAATATGGCAGTCTGACTGCTCAAGGGCATTTGATGCTGGCAGTGTTTAGCAAGCCACATTGAATGACTGGATGCCAATGGGGGCACGTTAAGACCATTGTAGTGCTAAAGCTTTAAACAATATAGGACCAGTCTGTGGTATTGCTTATTGCCCTACCTCTTGCTGTGGCATTTAAGATCAGTGGGGTTGAAATTTCAGGCCATTTTATAATGTCATTTTCAGAGGACAGGTACTACAGCCTTCTCCGTCAAGATCCAGTGATTTTTTGAATGCTGTTCTCAGTGTACTCCCAAAAGCTTTTACATTCTTCTTTGCTTCCCAACTCCTTTATTTGTAGGAAGCTCATGATAAGGGTTTATTTATGGTTGCTGTGGTGTTAGATTATTGGGGATATTTTTTTAACATGCTCTGGTATTATGGTAATTAAGGTTGTATAAGATAAAATAGATAAATAAAATAGATTTATGCCAGTTTTAGGATCTGCTTCCTGGGTCATGTTGCTTTTTAAAGAATTACTAATTTTAATTAGATTTGGGTTAGGCATTCAGATGCTTTAAGTCATGAATGGCTCCAACAATAATTGGAACAAACTGTCCCATTTTAGTCTCTGTTGCAAGTAGAATGCACACAGGCATCATAGCAAGTGTTCCATAGGCAACAGTGGAAAAAAGTGAGGACTCATTGCAGGCCAGCTACCTCATCAGTACAAAGCTGTGCCACCAAAACAACAAGTCCCTTTTTATTTAATATGAAAAGGCACACGCTAATCTGTCAAGGTATTTATTTTATGCTTTTCACCATGTCATCTGAGCAACTGTCTCTGATCATAAGCAAGGCAGTGAATCACATTCCAAACCTTCCTCTGGCTGCCACGCCGATTCCAGGTTGTGTGGTCTCTGACTAAACCAAGGAAGGATTCACCAGGCAAAACTGCAGCCCAACACTGACTTCTTAGGATCTATCTACAGTGCATATAAATACCCATGACTGTGACAACAAGTCTGAGAGCCTGGATCAGTTGACTCGGACTCACAGAGGGCTCGGATTTTGGGGCTAAAAATAGCAGAACAGATATTCCTGCTTGGACTGGAGCATGGGCTCCGAGATCCTCCCTTCTTGCCAGTTTTCAGTGTCTCAGCTCCGGCCTGAGTGGGAATGTCTACCTTGCTATATTTAGTCCTGCAAGTCCAAGTCTGAGACTTGGCACCATAGATTTTTCTCTGCAGTGTAGACATACCCTTAGGGGCTTTTTACAAGCAGGTTGTAAAAGATTTTGGAATATACAAAGGCTTGAGAGTTTGTTTTCTAGTGTTTCTTCTAATGCAAACTGTTGCCTTTTCCGTGTGTAAATTAAATCTGTCTCCTGTGGTTCAGTCTCTTTCCTAGTGAGGCTCAAATTAGCATTTGGCTGAATGTACAGCACTGTCAGTTTGCTACAAGGCCTTAGCCATGGACAAACAATTTGAAGCCAGCTTTATTTGGTGTGTAACCCAGATGCCTGCATGCAACTATGAACCCAACTGAACATTTGAGTCAGTGCATTTTTCTGAAATGAGCTTTCTTTTCAAAACCAAACCAAGCCAAACCAAACCACCATTTTCACAGCTGGTTGCTCCAGCCTCAGTATTCTGGTATCTGAGACCATTCCATTGGAATGCGGGCACTTGAAGAGGACTGTGGTGAGTTCTCAACATAAGGCAGCACAGAGGTGTATTTTGCTTCACGTACATCCCATAGAAATCATGGGGATAACACGAAGATTCTTCATTATGAATCAGTTTTCTGGGAGGTTTTCTAAAGCATTTCAAGGTACAGGTTGAACCACTCTAGTCCGGCACTCTTGGGACCTGACCGGTGCCAAACCAGAGCATTTGCTGAACCACAGGAGGTCAATATCATCTAGCAGCAGTACTAACGCTTCCACTGCTTTATTGGACTCTTAGAAGACATTTATGGGTAAATTAGCTAAATAACAGCACAGAACACTGAAAGCCAGGACTGGTAACTGTAAACAAACTTTATGGGACTGCATGGCCACACCCATGATAACTGGACATTCGTCTAACTAAAATCATGCTGGACCACACATGTTGTCAGACCAGAGAGTGCTGGACTAGAGAGGTTCAACCTGTACTGAAAAATTTTTGAGTTGATAGAGTTTAAGGCCAAAAGGAACCATTAGATTGTGTAGTCTGACCTCCTTTAACAGGCCAGACAACTTTATTCAGCAATTCCTGCACAGAGCCCAATAATTTGTGATTGAACTAGAATATTTCACTGGGCATTTAGAATACCATTACACTAACTCCAGTGCCTCCAGATCTCCAAATATCAACAGTGCAGTGGATCATGTTTTGAATCCCTCTGCCATTCAGCTCTGGCTAGTAGAAGGGGTTTCCATATCTGAAATTTCCCTGTGTATGGCTAGTGCTCAGCTAAAAGGTTGGGTGATATCTGTGCATATGCTGATTAGTCAAGACACTTTGCTCCAGCTAGCAAACACAGACCTAATTTCTTAGTTCCCTCTCACCTCAAAGTCCACAGAATGTCCTCCTTAAATGAGATTATTACTTGAAGCACATATATTTGAACTGACCAATCAGCTAAGACCAAAAGGTTGTTACACAATGAATTATCCAGACAATGTTTTCCATAAAATGAAAGACGTAAAACATAGACCTGTGCTTATGTGACTCCTCTGTTGAACCAAAAGATAAGTTACATTCACTGTTGCCAGGAGGTGTCATTAAAACACAAAGCAGGAGGAACTGCAGTGTTTTTGGGTTGTGTTGCAGTGAGGACAGGTAGCCCTCAGGAAGTTCTAAGGATTGTCTCTGTCTGCATGTGTATCAAAAGCTTCTTTGAATTAACCAAACATTGGAACACACAATAGATGCAACTCTACACCCAACAGACCCCTCCTTTTCCTCCTTGTGTTGTCTTCTTGGGGGGAATGCTCCACTCTCAAAGCTGCAAAAAAGAAGCCATCTGTAGAGCACACATCAAGTTTAAATGGTTGTACAAGACCCAGAAACTATGCTACATATTCTTGAGTTTCTTCAGGGGGTAGCCGAGCTAGTCTGTTACAGAAAAAAACAAATGGTCTGGTAGCACTTTATAGACTAACAAAACATGTAGATGGTATCATGAGCTTTCGTGGGCACAGCCCACTTCTTCAGATGACCGGAGTTATGAGTTTAGGATGTGCAGACTCAAAATAAATAGGAGAGGGGAAGAGGAGGGGGGAGGGGGGAAAAAGGAAAGGGAGGTTGGAGACAGTGTCAGCTACTCAGGGCCGTCCTTAGGATTTATGGTGCCCTAGGCGGGATTATTAAACTGATGCCCCTATGCCTGACTTGCTCTTCCACCTCTACCCCCTCCCCTTCCCAGAGACCCCAGTAGCCAATCCCCTCCCTCCATCACTTGCTATTCCCAGCCATTATACGCTCTCACTTGGTTGAGAGAGGAGGTGCAGGCTCTGGGGTGGGAATGAGGGATTTGGGTGTGGGAAGGGTTGAGAAGTGCAAGCTCTGGGAGGGAATTTGGATGCAGGAGAAGGGGACGCTGGCTCGGGGAGGGGGCTCCAGGCTGAGGAGTGTTGGGCTCAGGTGGAAGGTTGGGGTGCTGAGCAAGCCACAGGCTTGTGGATGTGAGGGTGCAGGAGTTTGTGTTGGATATATGAGGGGCTCAGGGCAAGGAGGTTGTGAGTCTGATGGGCTCAGGACACACATTTGCCATGTGTGGATGGTGCAGGAATGTTGTGGCATAAGACTGAGGATGTGGGGATGCAGGAGTTTGGGGATGCAAGAGGCTCAGGACAGGGGGTTCCAGTGTATGATAGGCTCAGATTTGGGGTCAGATTTGGGGTCAGGTGGAGTCAGATTTGGGCTCAGGAGTGTTATGATGCTGCAGTGAGATGGGGATTTGGCACCAATTGGGGGCATGTGGGCCAGGCTTCATTTTTAAATAAAATATTATGTTAAACTCAAAAGGTTTTAGCATTGTCTTTATATATGAGAGGGGCAGGGAACCTGTTTTGAGTCAAGGGTCACTGACCCACAGAAAAGTCAGTTGGGGCCACACAAGTGAGATGCCAAAAAAAACCAAAACAAAACCCCAAGCCTCACTAATGCGGTCCCAAGGATGCTGGCACAGCTGGCAGGGTGCTGGAGCCAGGGACAGGGTGGTGCTGGGTGCTACGGTGGGTGGCAGGGTGCTGGGGACGGGGACAGGGTAGTGCTGGGTGCTGGAGACAGTGTTGGTGGGGGCAAGGGACAGGGTACTTGTGGGGGGTCTGGGCAGGGGACAGGGGCAGCTGGGACCAGTACCTGGCAATCCTGCAGCACCTCTGGGAAGTGTGCGACTGCACTCCCCCTCCCCAAACAGCTGGCGTGCACGCTGCCTGAGCAGCAGGGGCGGTTGCACCCCAGCAACTTACCTCCGCGATGCTGTCCTGCAAGGGGGGGGGAGAGGGCGCGGGGAGTCCCAGGGCAGAGCGTGCTGCCTGCACAGTTGGAGCTGCGCAGCCCCGGGTCTCCTGACCTCCCCGCACCGCGCAGAAAGGCCCCGCAACTAAGTTGCCAGGTGCCACAGCCCCAGCTGTTCAGGCAGCGCGCGCCGGCTCCTGTGGGGAGGGGAAGTGCTTCCCTCCCCACTGTGGGTCATGTGGAGTCACTCCTGTCTGGCACCCCCTGGTGTGCCAGCTGGGAGCAACTGTTCCCTCTGTCCCCGCCTGCCTATGCCTCTGCGTCACCTGGGAGGAACAGGAAACAAGTCTGCTGCTTCTTTAAGCAGCTGGCTAGCTAGCGCTTTCTCTTTCAGAGGGGCCGGGGGAGTGCCGGCTTTTCGCACTGCTCCACTGTTTCCCGACCGTCCCGGCAGAATGGTGCCCCAGAAATACTGGTGCCCTACGCAACTGCCTATTCTGCCTATGCCTAAGGACGGCCCTGCAGCTACTGGTATCATAACTATTTACATACTCGCAGGCAGAGACCACTTGCGTAAGAGCTCTCACATCCCTTTTCCTGGAGAAGTCCAGGAGTCTCCCATGCTTCTATAGCACTGGGTCACACAGGGGCTGGATGTCCTTTTCTCCTTAATCTGGCCTAGCTAATTTCTATTGGATGACTGGTGTGCCTGCTTTTCTCCTCTTATCTTTCATTCCCCTAAGCTTTAGGAGGCAAGTTGCCCTCTCTCCTGGATTTGATGCAATGGAGCTCTGCATGATATTTTGGTGATCTTGCTTTGAAATGTAACGGGCATTCTGGGGTTTATGTGCCAGACTCTACTTCAGTTTTGTGAAATCCTAGGCCATGTGAGAGTAGTAGTTGTTTAATATGTGTTTCTGAATGCCTTTCCACTGAAAAGTGAGTCTTGTTGGTGAGTGTTAGCGTCAGAAACATGAGCGCAATTTCCTGAAGTTTTGTATTAGACACGTGGGAGCAGCATTGTACTTTTCATAAACTGCCAACCTGATTTCATAAGGTCTTGAAGAATGTAGACTCCAGGGACGGTCAACAGCCAGCTTGTAATTCTGGATTGCTCATGTCTCATATGTTACCTTTACTTAACTGCTCTTATTGTATATGGGAGTATGCACGTGTCCATCCATCTGCCTTCAATCCACATTTTAGGGGGCTGTTTAAGCAACAGTTGTTCTACTTGGTCATGCTCTTCATTTCAGCAAATTTTGAGTCAGTATCAGTGCGGTAAAATAAAAATGCCCATTTTTAGCTAGCTCCCTTCCCATTTTGGGGGTCGATTAGGCCAGCCCAAACCCCTCCATTGCACCCTAAATTTGTTGCTTCTGTTTTTAAATATAGTGTAGAACTGAAAAATATTTACTCTCATTTCAGTTTCACATTATTCAGTTTTAAAAAAATCCATGGAAAAAAAAATGACTGAAAATTTCCAGACTGGCAAGAGAGGTCTATTATTGGCCCAAGTATAAGAATCACCTGCACAGACTGAAATAATAAAGACTTATCACTTATTTATTGCTTCCATATGCACAGGACAGATTCTGTCATGCTCACATAACCAAGTAGTATCTATGGAGGCCCACCGACAGTGGGAGTGGGGGGGGGAGGGAGCCAAGGGGCTAACTGCCTTGGGGTCCGGTGATTCAAAAGTGCCCTGGGCCCTTTAAATCACTGCCAGAATGCTGCTTGGGGTGGTCCAGGTGGCTTTGAGGATGGGGCAGGAGGAAATGCTGTGGTTTGGTACAGCTTTGCTCCTTCTATCTGAGGTCCTACCCCTGCGGGGAACATGGAGCCAGCTCCCACCTTGCCCAGGAGTCTGTTGAGGCTGTTGGCTCCCATGTACGTACGTACTATTCAGCTTGAATAAAGATGGCAGGATCTGGCCCTGACGCATTATATAAAAAAAATAAAATAATTGGCAAAATCCGGCATTGATATAAAGGATATATCATATCTTGTTCATTGTTTTTGAACTAAGTACAAGTTTGAGTACGTGGGGGTGAAAAAGACTCTGTGTTTGATGTGCATAAGTGTTTAGATAACGGTACTCTATGGGAATTTAATATCATCAGCCACACAAAATATATGATTTATATCATTTGGTTAGGACAATGTCTGATGAATTTGGCCCTATGCATTCAACTCCCCTGGTTTATTAATTAGCCCCAGAGCTAAATATTTTTCCACTGTTCTGTCTACCACAGCCGAAACAATAAGATTTTCATTAATTTTAATGTGACACAGCAAATTGCTTCCTACAGGTGAAATACCCATTTATCTTGTAAGAGTCAAAGAGCTTTGAAGATTATGGGCATTAAGCCATCATTCATAGGGCACCACGGTCCAGACAAAATTGTACATAGCACAAGATGTACATTTCTATACACAAATTTGACTTTCCTCCTGCAATTAGCACCATATAAAGTTCATTTGAGTGGGCTTATCACATGTTCTAAATTCATGTTCTGACAAGCTGAAACAATGGTAGCAATCTGTTGTGCAGACACAACCAAAATCTCTTTGCAGCCATCCAGATAATCACCCCTTCGATAGGAAAGATAAACCAGTAATTCACTAACTGCCCTGAACAGAAACTATTTCTTTGTCACTGGATTGAAGTGAAGGACAAAACACTGTATTAGGTATTAACAGCTTGCCATAACTGATGTACCCTTGTCTTAGAAAAATGAAACGCTGTTTCATCTCTTAAAGATCTTACTGTTAATTCAGCTTGGAGCACTCCCAGGCAGCAGTCACATGAGATGTAATTCAGAAGTCATGTATGCAATTTTCTTTTCTAAACTTTCTGGCCCAACTGGAACCAAAAATACACTTATTACAAAACACAGCTCTGTCAAATTAGACAACAGTTTACACACACATACACACACGGGCACTTCCATGCTTAACACCCCAACATGCCATCTGGTCTGTACTCTCGCTCTGATGGTGGCCAGTCCTGGACACTTTAAAGCAGGGGTGGGGAACCTAAGGCCCAGGAGCCAGATGTGGTCCCACCCATTTGCCTCAATCCAGCACCTGAGGCTCAGGACTTCTTCCCAGTACTGGGGAGCCTGCATTGGCGCTGCAGCCCCCACCCCACCATACTGCAGGGCTCGAGTACACAAAATCTACTAGGCTGGGGCATGCAAGGGGAATATGGGGAGTGTCTTTCTCCTTCTCAGTCATGGGCCATGTCTGTGGCAGTTTGTTTGTTTGGCTTCTCACTTGTGTGCATCCCCTGACTGACTTTTCTTGTGGGTCACTGGCCTCCAACCCAAAAAAGATTTCCCAACCCTGCTTTAAAGGATGATGTGAAAACCCTATAAAGCACCAGTTTAACTGTGCAGTATCACAGTGGACCAACATATTATCTAATGGTGATCGGTTCATATCTTTACGCATAAGAACTGAACAATGTTATGGGTGGTTGTTTTTCTCCAACTCTCGAAAAAAGCTTTGCTCAGGTTTATAATTTTGAATAGACAAATAAATTATTATTATTATTTTCATTTCTGAGTAGTAGAGAAAAGTATGGACAAGTAGACCTATGCCTAGGATAGTAAATTTACAGGACAAATTTTCAATGCTGCTTTAACCTTATCTAGCGTAAGTACAGTTGTTAATATTGTTCACATATATGTCTAATCCTTTTTTAAAAAGATAAAGATAAATCACATCAAGATTATATATGGGTCCAACCAGCAAAGTTTGGGCCTGGAGCCTCACTTTATACATTTTTTGTGGAAGGGGTGGTTCAAATATGGCAATGAATTTAACCATAGTCTAAAGTGCTTGAACATGGTGTTTTAGATTGGGGCCCTCTCTCATCAAAAGATGTCTCAAAAAACCACTGCACCAGCAACTTTCATAGTTTAACTACTGTGGCCAAGTCCTTGCCCAGGCCCCTCGCCTTGGGACCCCTTCTCAGGTCACAAACCAACCGGAGACCCTTTCTGGTGCAGTCACCCATGTCTTTTATTGTCAGTGCCAATTTCCCACCACCTTCTATTTACAGAGCTTTGGTTTACTAGCCACTAACTCAGCCAGCCTCTCCTTCTGGCTTAGGCATACACTCAGCCACACCCTGCTTCCTTCCTCTGCCTGGGGAACACACCCTGACTCCTTGCTCCTCCCTTTCACTTCCCCTCTGACTGCCTTATATAGTCCTCTGGCTAATGAGGCCCACAGCTGCTTCCATTAGCCCTTCAGGCCTGGGCTTACTCAGCTGGCTGCAATTGGCCTTTTCAGCCGGGCTGTAGGGGCAGAGCACTGGCTTAGGCAGCAGTCTGTCACACTACATACTGTATAAGAAAAGATTTAATTCAAGCTATATTAACATTCTATTTTCTTTTACAATCACAGGATGTGCTTTTATTCTTGTATCACAGGAAAGGGTTAATTGTCACTCCTTAATGGCCTTCTTTCTACCATTCATTATAATACATGGGGCTAATAAAAACATAATTTTTGAACACATAATTAATGACTGTATCTTAATCCATACACACAAAGGAGTCTGAACTAAAGTTTCACAGTTTCAACTTTATTTCTGTCATTTCCTAACTTTGGAGTGTTTGACTTTGCAACCTTAATATTCTTTCCAAGTAGATTTGGTGGATGTATTACGTGTCTCCACCACATCTCATTTCTCTCCTTCCCAACTCTTAGCTTCAGAGGTTTCAGTAAACTTAGTGTGACCTTAAACTTTGGACTTGGCCCTTGCTATGCTGCTCTCATCTTAAGGTGACCAGACCAGAGACTACTGTCTAGTACTCAGCTTTGTGCTACACTGGGAGATCATTCAGAAGCTGATGCTATTTAAGAATGTGGCATCTGCTTATTAATCAGATCTTAAGTTGAGAGCACATAACGCCAATGCTTTTTGAGTAGCACTATCCACCTGCAGGATTCAAGGTATTGCTGCTGCTGACTTTTAAAGCCATAAACGGTTTGTAGTGTAGATGACCAGACAGACAGTCTCTCTCCCCATACCATTCTGCCATGCGTGCCATTCAGTGAAGACATGCATGCTGGAGTACCATCAATGTAGGATCTGCCAGCAGGACATTCTCTGTGACATCCATCTCAACTCTGGAACACACTTTAAGTTTCTAGATATACCTTAAAACTAACCTTTTTTCCCTTAGGCATTGGAGAAGGGGTGATGCGAGGGCTTAGTTTTTGGACATGAGATAATCAAGGTTTGGGTCAGGTGCTTATGATGGCCAATGGCCATGGATTTTAGTAGTTTGATGTAATGTTTGTGATTGTGGCAAATTCCTCAGAAGGTATTTAGGCACCTTGCTCCCACTGATTTCTGAGTTTGGAATGGTCCCAAGAGCTTGGAATGGATGCTCCTAATTTTTATGCTTTATAAATTCAAATAAATAAATAAATAAATAAATAATCATGGATTATTTGAAACAGATTGAACTGTGTTTACAGTTAACATCTGGGATGCAGACTTGCTGTACTTGAGAGCTTGACATGTCCATCTACTTTATGGTTAGTGCTGCCCAGTGGTGAGAGTTTAAGTCTGCCTTGCCTAGCAATACAGTTCATGATAATGTTGCCCAATGGTGAGAGTCCAAGAGTGACTTGCTAGTGACAGCATAAAGGGGGCACATAGGGGAATCTGAGACCACCCTATTCCACCAGGTTCCAACCCAGAGCCCTTTAAACAGTAGTGCCTAGATGTGGCCTAGTGCCTGCTATCCTCACACATGTTCCCTTGTTCTGGTCTCTCCATTGTTGTCACAGACTGATCTTGGAATCCCTCCTAAGATCCTCTTTGGTCTGCCTCCAGAGTCCCTTTCCCTAGCAGTAGTGAGTTATTACCCTGAGATCCCAAGGTCAAAGGGCTTCCAGTGTCTTGGTTGTGAGGCCTAGTCCTGGTTATTTGGAGTCCTAATGGTTTCTCCTCAGGAGGTTGCTGCACATAACTGCTGTCCTCCTCTGTCAACCACAACTGAGCTCAACCTCTTCATTTTGAATGCCCCCTCCAGAGGGAACATGCCTAACAGAGGGGAAGGATATGGCTTCCTGCATCCAGAGCAGCTCCTTAACTCTCACCTCATCACTGTGGGGTCAGTTCACCCCATCATTCTTATAAAGAAATAAAGAGCAAATCTAATAATGTGTTTGAATAAAGTATCCATGTCAAATCAACTGGACAGAAGAGACAAGCACTGAATGTTTATTCTGAATCAGACCTGTGGAAAAACTGAACCTAAAACTAGTGATTGTAAAAGTCTTGTAATAAATCATTGGTTCTTTTGGGTAGTAAAACTGGCCAAACATTCAAACATCTGCATGGCTTGGACAATAAATGAATTGTGTAAGTGACCCCAGCTTGTAGCTGGGAGTCAGGCTTTTACCACATACAAAAGAAAATGAACTGGTGCATATTAGCATAGGAAAATCCTACATGTTAATTAGCAGTAGGAGCAAAAGAAATTCTCCAGCTTATAATGAAGGTCTAAAGTCTAGACCGTGGCTGCAAATGAAAATAGGGGCCAGTGACACTAGCTGCCCAGAGCTTGGTAAGCCTTGGAGAAGCCAGTGACCTCAGGGAAGGAACGGCTCAAGCAACAGAGCCACATACCTACACAGAGGAAGAAGAGGCAGGCCACTGGGACCTGGAAGCCCTCCTACAGGACAGGAATTTTGTGTTAGAACAGAGGAATGACACTCCGTTAAGCCATGCATCTGAACAACTGACCCCCATAGATGGAGAAATGACAGTGTCTCAGGGAAGCAGTTCATACCCACACTTTGCATTCAGGAAGAAATGCTTGTACTGTGCTGAGCCATGTTGCAGCTCATGCATGATGTCCCTTGCGCGGGACACCTGGGGAAAGAAAAGTCCGTGGCTTGGATATTAGCCAGACAAATATCATGAAGTGAGATAATATTGTTCCTCCTGTCCAGATCGTCAACTAACTAGCAGCAATAGGATCCACCAGGCACCCTTGGTCCCTCTGTCTTTGACTGAGACCTCCTTTGAAAGAATATGTGTGAATATGGTTGGACCCTTAGAAAAACTGCATAGGCCATCAGTACATACTAGTGATTGTAGACTACATAATCAAGTATCTGGAGACCATTCTTCTCCACTCCCCACAAGTGACAGTTATAGCTCCAGAGCTCTTGAAGCTCTTACCATTCATAGAATTTCCCTGGTAAATATTAATGGATCAAGGGATTAACTTCACTTCTCAACTGATGCAGGAATTATGTTCCCTTCTGAAGGCCAAGTCCCTGAAGACCAACGGTCTGCAGACCAACTGTCTAGTAGAACAGTTTAATAAAACCCTGAAGGAGACGTTGAAATGTTTTATTAGCAACCAACCTAGCAGTGGGACTGGTTACTTCCAGTTTGCCATAAGGAAGGTCTCCAAAGCCTCTGCAGAGTTATCGCAATTTGAGTTGCTGTGTGCTTGACAACTGTGGGGCATCTTTGATCTGTAGTGAGAAGAAGATGATGCAGGAGCCTTAAGCACAACCCAATATATTGTGCAGTTAAGAAAGCAACTCAGAAATATAGGAGTGTACACCATAGATAATTTGAGGAAGGCCCAGGACAGACAAGTTATTTAAATGGCTGGGATCAGGGAAGCACCTAAGCACGATTGACCTGACAAAGGGTTACTGGCAGACCTCTTATCCCCTATCTCACAAAAGAAAATGGCTTTCTCCACCCCACCCCCTCTTTGGATATTTCCGATTTAAGACTATGCCTTTTTGCTTCCAACAGCTTATGAATAAGATTCTCAACCCCCACCCTCAATGTGCTACATTGATGACATCATCGTCTCTAGTTCCACCTGGAAAGATCACTTGCAGCAGTGGTTCTCAAGCAGGGGCCCGAAGTCCCTGGGGGAGTTGCAAGCAGGTTTTGGGGGCTGGCCACATATGGCTGGAATCAGACTTGCCAGGGCCCAGAGTAGAAAGCAAAGCCCCACTGTATGGGACTGCAGCTGGAACCTCTGAGTCTCATCCCAGGGACTGAAGGTTTAGCAATGTAGCTTTGTAGTGCTCCCTGAGGTATGAGGCCCTGGGCAGCTGTTGTCTTTGCTAACCCCTAATGGCAACCCTGGTGTTTATATGCAGAAAAAACAGTTATTTTGACACAGGTGTGCTGTGAGTTTTTATAGCATGTTGGGGGTCCTCAGAAAGAATAAGATTGAGAACCCTCAACCTACAGCATATAAGGGAAGTGTTAAAACTCCTTCAGAAAAAGGCAAGCAAAATGTAAGGTGGCTATAAGCAGGTAGCCTATTTGGGGTACTGCGTATGAGGTGACCTAGTGAAGCTGTTGGTCAATAAGATACAGGTCATCATGTAATATCCTGTCTTCCAGATGAAGAGGCAAGTCAGACACCTTTTTTGTCTGGCAGGATATTACCTGCAGTTTATTCCTGGCTTTGCCTCAATCACAGCCCCACTTACAGACCTCATAATAGGTAACAACCCTAAGAAGATCTATTGGGATGGGAAGTGCAAGGAAGCAGTCAAAGAACTGAAAACACAACTATACCAGGCTCCCATCCCAATTTCTCTCAGGAATTCATACTATATACAGATGCCTTGGACATCGAGTTAGGCACCATCCTTTCACAAGACTTCAAAGGGAAAGAACACCCACTCCTTTACCTAAGTAGAAAGCTATTCCCTAGAGAAAAATTGTGCTCCTTTATTGAATAGAAGTGGGTGGTAGATGTCCTCAGGTTTGGGTGCCTATTGGGTAGCCACTTTTCCCTGATAACTGAGCACACCCCACTACATTCTAGAGGAATATGAACCCTCATACTGTGAGATGGTACCTTGCACTACAACCTTATAGTGTCGGAGTACAACGGCATGTGGGAAAGGACCCATCCCCAATCCCAAATGGTCTTCCCATCTTGAAGGGTGAAGAATGTGAAGGGACATGCTCTCACCCTGGTGTTAAGGAAGCTAATGAGTTCCTCTGGGCCTGTTCCTTACTGATGAGAGACACCTGCACAGCTTGCTCAGCCTGAAGAGAAAAGTGCTTCAAAGGGGGAAACTTACCACAGGATGGGACAGTGAAAGAAGAAATGATGCTCTGCCCAGGAACTGCTGGCAACAGAGAGAATCCATCTGAAGAGGAGCCAGTTGTGAGATGCACCTTTCTCAAAGCCGCCCTGGCAGATGGTAAAGCAATATCACCAAAGAAGAGATTGTAGAAGATGAACCCTTCAAAAGGGAAAGGGACTCTGAGTTGAGTTCTTGGAGCTGCCTCTTTAGAGGATACCTGTGAGGCAACCCTCTGTTCCAGTCAGACCTTCCTCACTTGCAAAGGGAAGGGAAGAACAGGAGCCAACCCCTGGCCCATGGATGGTAATCCACAGAGAGATTCCCCAAAGGCTACTGCCTGGGGGAGAAGAGGAGGTAAATGACAGACAGTGGCACCCGAGCGGGTGTATGTGTGTGTGTGCCCATGGCAGGAAACCCACCCACCCCCTATAATATCCCAAATTCTCTCAGGTTGAAATTCCTCCCTTAGTAGAAGGCCTTGTGGTATCTCAGACACTATGTATGCCACATTTTGTTGAGACATCTTGTTAATCCTGACGCTGTCCCGTTTTACATAGAAGTGAATTTCTCTCTCTGTGAATGAGTACCTGGTAAAGGTGATCCATTGAGACTAACAAAAAGTGCTGCTAAACAATAGTCATAAGGCTTCTTACATGTTTGCCCATATAAGAGGCAATGTGAGTATGTTCAGGACATGCTTTACATGAAAAACACTAGCATTTATTCATCATTTTGTTTTCCCTAGCAGTCCAACTAAATAGGCACTCATGCATGAGCCCAAATTCACAAAATGTGGCATAAGCTATTTTTCCAGAGTTAGAGGGTAACACCGCAATTTAAAAAAATGCCACGTATGTATCTTTCCCATCAAAACAATGTGTACTACTAGTAACTATGTCATCAAAAACTACTTGACAGCAGTCCCACTGCAAATTTCCTCTCTATTTTATTGTATTGATCTACTTAATATTTTCCACATTATGCATATCCAACCGTAAAAGACTGTCTGTTTGTAAGAAGACACTCCATTACAAAAACTGAGGTGCAGATACTGCTGATTACCTCCCCCAGTTCCTATTTTTTGTCAGAACATCTATAACTTGCACCATCTCATAAATAAAAGGCTTGTTACTACAACTTTTACTTGATTATGTGATAGTCCAAAGAGTTTACTCAGGGAAATAAATAATGCAGAATCAGACAAAAAGCTTTGTTGTTTCCTTTATAAAACTGAAGAATTGTGAAGTAGTGAGGAGATATGGTGATGAAATTGTGAGCGGAACCAGGCAATTTTTTGTGCAAAAAATGGAGATTCAGGTTGACCCTCCAAAAATTAGTGAATTAAATAAATAGTTTCAGTCAAAATAAAAATTCTAAAACATTTACAGTATTTCATTTCAACATCTGTGAAATGAAATGTTTCGATTTTTCAACTAAAAACCTCTTTTTCATTTAAAGTTTTACTATACTTTTATAAAATAAAAGGGTTCAAAAGCCCCCAGAAAACAAACACAAAATATTTCATTATCAGATGAAAAACTAAAATGGATTTTTAAAACTTTTTGGTTGCCAAAAGGATAAAAAAATGTTTTGAGTTGACCCAAAACAATTTGTTTCTAATTTTCTGGTTTCTCCCGAAACTGAAAATTCAGTTATCCACAAGGCTCTAGTTCTTAATGCTTTCATCTCCCACTAAAGTTATTTGTATTTGAGGGTATTTAGCATCATTGCAGGATTACGCATTTGGGTACATGTGCCTGTGCAAAAATGTAAATGGTAAATGTGCCTGTGCAAAAATACCAGACTAAGGCTATGTCTACACAGAAGCATTATTTCAGAATAACTGATGTTATTCTGAAAAAACAAAACGCACATCTATATAGCAAGCCGTTATTTTGAAATAATGTTGAGATGGAGGACTTCTTACTCTGACTATTGTAACCCTCATTTCACAAGGAGTAAGGGAAGTCGAAGGAAAAGCGTTCTTCTTTCAACTTCCTGCTGTGTAGACAACACCAAAAGCTGATTTAAGCTATTTCGACTTCAGCTACACAACTGACGTAGCTGAAGTTGCGTAGCTTAATTCAACTTTTGCCCTGCTGTGTAAACATGCCCTAGTTTTCATAAATTTGATCAAGTAGAAAACACCTCTTCCAAAAAACATAGCCTTTCACTGCAAACACAGCAAGGTTTCTGTAGCTGCTGAATCCAGTATTGTTTTGCCACTGGCAAAATTGTAAACGTTCTTAATGTTGGGCTAGAACATAATTTTGTTTTACATAACTATTTCCTCATTTTTGTAGCTACAAAAACTGCCTTTTTTCTTTAGAAACAAGCCAGGATTAGAGACAAGGCCACAAAATATTTTATTTTCTTACACAACCACCAAAATATGATTTCTGACCAGTTTAGCTGGCAGCAAGAATTTTTCACACAGCAGTACCATGTACTGATACTCTCCTGGGAAAACTTAGCTACATTAACTTTGGCTGTGACTTAAGACTATTTTGGAAGTTTCAAAAGCAGATAGGGAAAGTAATTTTCACTTTTATTCATATAAATACTATAGCTGTATTAAAAAAATGAAAAATGTGTTTCCCTCACCTTCAGATGCTTTGATAATAAAATTCTGTTTATACCAAGAGGATAAATGAAGCTTTCTGATAAATGGGAATTTGGATGAGAAAAAGATGGTTTGCAGACTTTATAAAAGAGGCTCTAGGGGTATGTCTAACGCTACAAAGGTTTTTTTGGAAAAACAGCCATTTTTCCAAAAAAACTTCAATTACGTCCACACTGCAATTGCGTTCTTTCGAAAAAATATCAAAATAACTGAGGGGTTTTTCTGACATTGGTAAACCTCGTTCTACAAGGAAGAAGCCTTTTTCCAAGAGAGCTCTTTCGGAAAAAGGTGTGTGTGGATGGGGAAAAGGGAGTTATTTCACAAGAAGAGGAAAGAGGAAAAAGCACAGGTGCCCTGGTGGCCATTCCACCCATAGTAATCACAGCTTACATGCAAGATAGCATCCATTCAGTGTGGACACTATTTTTCAAAAAAGCATATCACTTTGGCAGTGCAGACGCTCTCTTTCAGAAGAAGTTTTTTTGGATGATCTCTTCCAGAAAAGCTTCTTCCGAAAGAAGCCTGAAGTCTAGACATAGCCTCTGAGTTCCCACCTGCAGAATACACTCACGTGAAAGCTAGCTCATGCTAGATCCAAACTTTGTGACTCACACCCGTTTATACTCTTGTGTATAGCTGTTATTTTTCACCTTCTATTACCATGAGCCTGAATTAAGGTCTACGTTATTCAGTAGAAAGTGGAAAAGAGTTGTGGATGTTTGGGTCCCTATTTGTCAAAGTGCTTAAGTGTATTGTGAAATTTAAGCAAGAGCGTAGGTCTCATTGAAGACAATGTCATTTAAAATCACATGCTTAAGTGCTTTGCAAAAAAGGAATGTTTGCTGAATTAGGGCAAAGAGAACTTAAGCATGTCCTGTTATAGTAAACTAGAAGATTAACCCAGTGTTACTCGGGTTCTTAACTCAATTTTTGTTTTTCAGAAAATAAAATGCAAAGGTACATGC
The DNA here is from genome assembly GCA_019425775.1 of Rafetus swinhoei. NCBI lineage: Eukaryota > Metazoa > Chordata > Testudines > Trionychidae > Rafetus > Rafetus swinhoei. The sequence continues at coordinate 101,568,006 of CM033424.1, read as the reverse complement.
TTCATTTAAATCATTGCTCTGGGATGGGGCTGGAGATGAGGGGTTCAGTATGCAGGCTGCCCTGGGGAGTGAGGACTATCCCATCCCATTCTCACTGCAGCAGCTTGGGGCCAGGGGAGAAGCGCCACTCCATGGCCACTATAGCTCCAGTGAACACAGCTGGGGGAGGTCCAGGTTTGTCTTTCCCCTGCACTGCCCAGCCAGAGTGAGGAATGCAGCAATCTGTGTGCTTTCTCCTTGCTCCCTGATGAAGGGGAACAGCCAGCAATGTTCCCATATGAACCAGAGGGAGGGAGCTTCAGCCCCTCAATCTCTAAAGGACACTTGGAGGCTGGGAGGCTTGGGGTTGGAGCAATCCTGGATAGGGGGGAGGGGCATGCCCCCAGCCAGCCCCTTTCACCTGCCTGGTGAGTGTGTTGCTTTTCTGTACTCATCTGATGAAGTGGGTTTTACCCACAAAAGCTCATGCTCCTATATATTTTTGTTAGTCTCTAAGGTGCCGCAAAGAACTACTTGTTGTTTTTAAAGTTACGGACTAACACGGCTACCCTTCTGAGACTTCTTTTCTGTATGGTTTTATGAGAAACAATCCCATTCCAGGCACATTCCATTTTCCTGGCACAACCAAACCCTGACCTTGCTTTAAGTTATGATAAGAGGAAGCTGTATACCAAATTTGGTGATCCTACCTCTTGCCATTAAGGAGGAGACCTTGAACAAACAGATGGACACACAGACAGACAGACAGATAGATAGAATCTCTAAAATATATAGTGGATGTTAATCATATTCTTAAATGCTTTGTTTACTAGGAATGATGTATTCAGTGTCTCAAATTCAGAACTTAAGTGCTTTGCTCAACTGGGGCCTTAAAACAAAGTGAGCAGCATGAGTGTCATGAACACAAAAGCCCAACCAAAGGATGAGAACAAATCACTAAGATGGGGCAACAATTTCTAGACAGTCTGGCTTTTATTGACAACTTTAAGGTTTAATGCACTTTAACTCATTGTCAGCTTTCACTCCAAATTGGCATTATATGGATTCCTGTAAAGAGCAAAATAGGGTCAATACTTGGTGTATGATAAAGCTGACAAGAAAACCAAGAGGATGTTTAACAGCCATTGGACAGACCCTCAGCTAGTGTAATTCCATTTCGTTCATTTCAATTGAGCCATGACAATTAACACAGGCTGGTGATCGACCCCACAACTTTACAGTGGTACAGACAGATTCCTGGTTTATATGTCAAAGAGAGATCAATTAATGTTTCTCTCAGGTGCATTTAAAACACAAAATGTCACAGCAGCTGCATCTCCATGCCTCTTCCTTAACCTTCTCACTCACTCCTTTTCTTTCTCCCACTATGATGTCAATAAACCATGTGGAGCACTGGGACTCAATCCTGTAAGGAGACGAGCACTTTGGCAGTGATGCAGCAAAGCATGTGAACTGTCCCATTAACTTCAATAGATCAGCTCATGTGCTTAAAACTAAGCACAAACTTATGTTCTTTGTGGACTGGGGGCCAGACTGCTCAGCATCTTGCAGAATGGAGCCCATATTCTCAGCCAATGTCAGATGACACTTCTACATTAATGATGGTCCCAAATATAGCTATACAAAAAGGCCATGTCTACACTAGGTGATTATTTCAAATGTACTACATTCGACTTCTGGGAACCCGATTTTACAAATTCACAGTTCTGTGTCCTCACTTCAGGGAAGAATTGATTGTAGTCCAAGGTAGCGCACCCACATTAACGGAACCTGCCTCCAACTCAGAGCCCCAGAAAGCACACTGGGGAGTTGCAGGAGATCTCCTGGAGGCCAATTAGTTCAAATTAGCATCACTGGAGCATCTACACTAATGTTATTTTGGACTTACAAATTCAGGAATAGCCTTACTCCTTGTGAAAAGCAGGACTTCAGGGTTTGAATCCCACAGTACCTTATTCCGGAATAACAGGCTTGGTAGTGTGGATGGATCACTTAGTCTGAAATTAGCCTCCCACAATCAATTTTCTAAGTGTAGATCAGGCCAAACAGAGTTTTGGTTCAGTGGCAATTCTGAAAAAAAATGTTTTGAATTGACCTGAAACCAAAATGTTTTGAAGTTGTCAGCAAATAATAAAAGAAAATATTTGTTTCAATTTTGTGCATTTTTAAACTTTTAAATTGAAAAATAAAAAATTGAAGGAAATTTAAAAACAAAAAGTAATTTCTTATTGGAAAATCAAAATGCCTTGTTTGGAAAATGTTGAAACAAAATGTTCCACATTTTTTTGGAATTTTGGGGAGAGACTTTGTGACAGAAATAATTTGGCAAATTTCGCACACATTTCTGAAACATTTAGATATTTCTGAATCTGCATCGTTCACCAAAAAAGTTTTGGATGAAAAACTTCACTCAGTTCTTATATTGCACCAACCCCCCCACCACTCTGCTTTGCCCCCCAAACAACTCTAACCTTAAGGGAAGATCAGATCTGGATCCCAACATTACAACTTGTAGCCAGCTCTAATAATGAGAAGTCATGAAACCACACAAGATTCCATGTCTACTCTTTATGATCAGAAATATCTGCCTCATGTGTATGGCTATTCATTTAATCTTTCCTTATGCATTATGTTTCATTATATTTCTCTTGTCTTCAATCCTTCTCATTTCAACTTTTGGAGCTGTCTGATCCTGTGCATCTTTCTAGAGATCAGTTATGATTAAAAAATTGCCAGGACACATTTTATTAATCCTCTTCTCTTTTTTGTGTATCATAAAGGTAGAGCAAATATAACATATTAGATCATATTGTACAGCTGAATAATACAACTTAGGGAAAATGAAAAAGGGTAGAATCCAGAGACTATGTTTGATGTAGTTTTAAATATTACAACACACAAACTTTTGAGCTGAGCTACAGAACTTCCTCAGTGCACACTTGAGCAACACCTTTTGTGTTTGCTAGCTTCAGAGGGGTAGCCGAGTTAGTCTGTAACTAGAAAAACTTAAAAAACAATGAACAGTCTAGCAGCACCTTGAAGACTAACAAAACATATGGATGGTATCATGAGCTTTCATGGGTACGACCCACTTCATCTGAAGAAGTGGGTTGTACCCACGAAAGCTCATGACACCATCCACATGTTTTGTTAGTCTTTAAAGTGCTACTACTATTTGTTGTTTTTTAAGTTTTTCTTTTGTGCTTTCATTAGGCAACCACTAGGGGCCCTGCAAGTTCTTCAGCATGAAATTCTTTTGGCACTTACCCATCATAAATCACTGAGATACATTTAAAAAAAAAAGGAGAGGGAAGAGGGAAAGTAGTACTCTTTAAGTTACTGCAAACTATTGTACTTTAGTGCAAACATATGTTTTCATCCAGTCCATCTTTTCCTTCTGAGCGGTGTGTGTTAATGTCAGTGATGTTTTCTGATGCTCTCTAATTAGGGTGCGTCTTCTACACTGCACCCTTAGCTCGAAACAAGCTATGCAATTTGAGCTACGCAAATTGTGTAGCTTATTTCGAGTCAATTTGGATATAGCTTATTGTGTCATTTGACGCTGTCTACACAGCACCAAATTTCAAAATAAACCACTATTCTGGAATGAGGTTTACAGGGACCTTGGAATAGTGCGCCTTTATTTTGAGAAATATTTTGAAATAACGGGAGCACCGTCAAGATGTGGAATAGCTATTTTGGGATACTGGAAGTATCCTGAAATAGCACTGCAGTGTAGACATACCCTCAGTAACTCTTCTTGCCAACAGATGTAAGAAACAGAAACCAGTAAAATTAGAGATGAAGGAAAGAGACATATAAGTGGGGCACAAAGGTAAACATCATCAATAAACATTTTTAGCTGCAAGCTCCATGACATATATAAATGAGAGAGTGTATGCATGTGTGCAAGTGAGTGGGAACATGTACACAAGGTGGCGTGACAAAAAAGTTATCAGAATGAGTTTGTGATACCCCAAGTAGCTCAAGAATGGAGACACCAAAGGGCGTCAATGCAGTTCATCCAAAATGAGGTCCAATTAACCCACTCATCATGTGTTCTGTTTGTTAAACACATTTAGCAAAAAAAAATATTAGTTTGTCGTATCCTTCCATCTATAAACACAGATGCTTCAGTCACCATGAGACTGACTATTCAGAGATCAGAGGGAGAGAAGAAATATCTAATAATTCTTTTAGAAAGAAACCTCTATTCTTTACGCAGTGTTATAATTTTAAGGTCTGTTAACTTGAGATCTTTCAGAGAACTTCCCAGAGGAATGAAGTCCCCATTTTTAGCAGCACTGTTTGCATGCCACTTTTTCACATCTGAATCTTACCCATCCTAAGCCTTGGGAAGTGTAATGTGGGGAAAATTTTCGTATGAGGGAAGGAAGAAAATATATTTGAGGTAGGTTGATTTTAAAAAACGGCATCTGTTTGATGCTGTTCAGTGGTTTGGAATGTTAAAAGTAGTCCCATGGGAGATAGATTAATGAGCAAAGTACAAGTGAGGCATTCAGCGGTGCATGGTAAATGCAAATGATTACATAGTCATCACCACCACATTATGTAGCTGGAAGATTAGATAGATATTCAAAACAGTCAGAAAATGGTCTCATCCATTCTCTTATACATTTCTCATCTGCTAATTCTAAATCAAGCACTTTTAGGCTACTTTACAAATGCAGGAAGTATAAGTTGTTCATATACATTCGAGTACAAAAGCACCTATAATACTCAAACTATTCTCAGAGGAAACTAATACTGACCAGTGTTTTGACTGTATGGCTTCTGTTAAAATCAATGGGAGCAAGCCTCCTATTATTATTATTTTATTTTTTTATTGCAGGAATAGCCCAAAATTCTGCAGTAGCACTTTTATAAGTGTCATTAGTGTTGACTGGCAATTTATAAAGGAGAAGCTAGAACCGTGTAAATGATAAAAATATTACTCCTAGATTCTGAATATTGTAATTTTTATGTGAACATGGGCTTCTGATGTAAGATACCAAATACTGTTTAAGCCAAGGGGATGGCATATCACATCTTACTCAAGTATAATTCATTCCTTTCTCTGTTCAGAATTTTGTTTTCCTAAAGCGAGATAGAAACAAAGCAAGACACAAACAGCAGTTGCCACTTACTTAAAAAAACACAGATAAGAAACAAAAATAGTAATTGCCACAAGAGCTTCCAAGACCTGTCAAACATAAAAAATATGTTTGCCTCTTTAATAGGACAGATTGCAGCAACTTCCAGTGCGAAAGGCCAACAACCCCCCAAATATTTCATACTGATGCATGCTCAATTTGGAGACTGAGTTTAAAACATTTTCACTAGATAATTATTTCATGGAGCCCCCTGAAGGAATAGACCTCAAAGAGTGTGAAAAGTAAATATAATTATATGCATTACAATGATGGGGAAACTGATGTTCACATAAGTTAAGTGATTTGCCCAAGGTCACACAACAAATGAGGAGCAGAGCCAGATTCACTGGTTTTGAAGCCCATATCTTTTCTAGTGCACCATGCTGATCAGGGGCGTAACAGCTTCGCCAAGCCCCTGGGCAAGGCAAGGGGGCCCTGCTCCATGCCCCTGGAGGGAGAAGGCCTAGGGCGGAAGGGGCAGCGCAAGGGCAGCTAGGCCTCAGTTTGGAGTGTGGCACACTGCCCCCCATCCTACCAACCCTCAGTGCTACCTGGAATTAATTGTGTCACCCTTGCCTCCCCAAGCAGCCCTAAAGGCTGCCCAGAGTATGCCACATAGTTCTCCAGCAGTGGTTTAAAGAGCCTGGGACTCCAGTCACTGCCATGGTGGCTGGGAGCTCCGGCCCTTTTGTATTGCCAGACCCCAAGGCAACAGCCCTCTTTGCCCCTACCCCCGTTGGCAGGCCTGATGCTGACTTTTCTGTCCATGCACACATAGAATTTTACCCTATTGCTGTGGCTAATGCTCTTTGTCCATTTTCCCATAAGTATACAACTTTATCCTTCAAATCTTTATTACTGTAAATAAAAAGAATCCTAAGGGTTGCTGTACAAAATCAAAAGCACTTAACAAAATTGTCACTTCACCTATTTGAAGACTATTTCAACAAAATTGTCACTTCTTTGATTTGTACATTCCTTTCCCTAGCCCCAGTATGTACAACTTCATTAGAATACACCCGATGTTTCATCTAATCCAATGTGCTAGCCTTAGCAGTGGCTAATACCACTGGGAAAGCAATACTAGAAATATACAGGATGTTCTAAATTGCAGGAGTGGGAGTGAAGAAAACTGTGTAATGCAGGAAAGTCATTTAGCCCAGTGGTTCCCAACCTTTTTTATGCCGTGGACTGGCAAACCCATTCACAAATTTTTGACAGGCCAGTAATATTTTATTTGCATGTTTGCATATTCATTATACAAATATTCTGGAATATTTATTCCAGAGTATATAAATGCTCTGGAACATGCTGCTGCTGAGTAATGTACATCATGGGTATACTGAAAACACTCAGCTCTGCCTCATACCTCTCTATGTAGCCAACCTGCATATCAAGGTACGTCTACACTAGCTCGTTAGTTCGAACTAGGTAGGGTAATTAGGGCAAGCGGAGTTGCAAATGAAGCCCGGGATTTAAATATCCCGGGCTTCATTTACATATTCAGCGCCGCCATTTTTAAATCCTTAGTCGAACTCCGTGCCACACGCGGCACGAGTAGGTAGTTGGAATTAAAGATCTAATTCGAACTACCGTTACTCCTCATTCTACGAGGAGTAACGGTAGTTCAAATTAGATCTTTAATTCCAACTACTACCGTGCGTGCAGCCGCGGGCACGGAGTTCGACTAAGGATTTAAAATGGCGGCGCTGAACTAAATGAAGCCGGGATATTTAAATCCCGGGCTTCATTTGCAACTCCGCTGGCCCTAATTACCCTACCTAGTTCGAACCAACGAGCTAGTGTAGACGTACCCTCAGTTAGTTAGCAGTACCACACAAAGCATAGTCTGTGGTGCCACATAACCTATCTCTAGAAATGACCTACTCACAAAGAATCCCATTCACATTTTGAGGATCCCGGATGATCACTCAGCTAGAAGCTCATCAGGTTTCATTTTGAGGCAGAGAGACTGTTGTACTCTGTATCTCTCTTTAAAAGAGAGATGACATTGCCAGGGCTAGTTTAGCACCAGAACTGTAAGAAGACAATAAGAAGTCTGCTAGTCTACAAAAGAGAAAACACCCACAAGTGTTCTCTTTTGACAAAGTCCTGCCTTGCAATGCATGCTCTATGGCCTGAGGGCAACATCTGGGTAGGGAAATTGTATGTCAAGCCATGAATGTAGGACTGGAGCAGGGGTCGGGGTGCAGGAGAGGAATCAGGGCAGGGGACTGGGGTGCAGAAGCAGTCTCAGGGCAGGGGGTTGGGAGGCAGGGGGGAGTGCGGGAGGGGTTCAGGGCTGCGGTTGGGGTGTGGGTTCCAGCCAGGTGCCAGTTACCTCAGGCAGATCCTGGTGTGTGGCGCAGCAGCGCTAAGGCAGGCTCCCTCCCTCCTCTGGCCATGTGCTGCTCCCGGAAGCGACCACCATGTCCAGTAGTGATTCCTGGGGCGGGGTCTGGAAGCTCCATGCACCACTCTGGCCTGCAGGCACCGCCCCTGCAACTTCCACTGGCCACAGTTCCCAGTCAATGGGAGCTGTGGGAATGGCACCTGCCAGTGAGGAGAGTGTGCAAAGCCCTCTCTCCCACAACCCTCAGGGATGTGCTAGCCAGTCCCAGGAGCAGCACAGGGCCACAGCAGGCAGGGAACCTACTTTAGCCCGACTGCACCACTGGATCGGTAATCCTAAAGGCTGATTAATAACCCTGATGGTCCAGATGCAGCCCGGGGGACCACAGTTTGCCCACCCCAATCTATGGCATGTTGTTATAGCTAAAGAAACTTGAACTTGCTGCTGCCATTTGTTAACATGGTTATGAATTTTCCTGAATAAACAGTTTAATCAATTACAAAAAAAAAAAAAAAAAAAAAAAAGTGGACTGCTTCTTTCAGAACAGGAAAAGAGCAAAGGAGATTACTTTCTGCCCTAGACCTACTCGACTGCTGGGTAACAAGAATAAGCTCTCCCTATTTTTTTTTTTTTTTTGAACCCACCAAACTATCTGTTAAAACTTTCAGCTGGAAAGCTGCAGCAGTAGATCATTTAACAATGTTGTTTTACCCCCACCAGGGAAGTCTCTTATCTGCCTGATAGGTCACAACAATTCTTTGAAAAGTAAATACACACTGCATGTTCAAGTTGTGAGAGAACACATCTAATAATTTGTTAGTGGGCTGTCGAGCTGATTTAAAATCTAAACGATAATTAAATGACCTCATAACTTTGCGCTGTTGAGTTATGACAGGCCAGTCACATAAATAAAATTGTTCTCTTATCTCATGGGAAGAAAATGGCTATTTTATTCTAATTGGGAAATATTGTTATTCATGTTCAAAATAAATACCAGTCTATGCAGTCTATGAAGAGCAGTGTATATCCAGCTAAAATACTTAGTAAAGAAGCTGCAGACTCAGAGAATCCTTCCTTTAGTGTCTGTAGCCTTGTAGGTGGTCTTTTCTACAGATATAATGATGGGTCTGTCAGAGTGATTTATCACATTTGTCCATGCTGCTATTTGCTCCTTCAGCTTTGAGTCAGCCTTACTCTCCAGCACAGTGTTCTTAATGCTTACTCAGTCATCTCACAAACCAACCCTGAGTTTTTCTTACTATATATTTTATTGAGTTTTATCTTAGGGGTTTTTATTGCATTCACCGCAGAGAATGTATTCTTCTGTATTGTATTTGTAAAGCCTGAGCTGAGCTTTCACCTTTAACCACCTTCTACTCTCTGGCCTACAATAAAAATATGTACTGTATTCATATGTTCATCTGTTTTCCCCAGTTCCTGGTGCATTGATGCCTGGTCTGTCTCCTATTAAGCTAAATGTGAAGACTCACACAGAGTTCAATGGGAGTTGGATCAAGTACACTTTATCTAACAGTGGGACAGATGGTGCATGTGTGTATACAAGCAGGTGAGAGGGCCCAGGAAGCCCTCTTCCACACTGCCTCTTGCATTTCTTTGCAGGGAACAGCATTAATAGTGATCACTGAGGCTAGGTCTAGACTGCAGGCTTCTTTCGGAAGAAGCTTTTCCGGAAGAGATCTTCCGGAAAAACTTCTTTCGAAAGAGAGCATCTGCACAGCAAAAGCACATCAAAAAAGCAATCTGCTTTTTCGAAAGATAGCGTCCACATTGATTGGATGCTATCTCGCATATGAGGCCACCTGGAACCAGTTCAGGCAAGGCATTAGGTCAGCAGATACTTCCGAGTGCTGTTGCCTAAGCCTACCTGAGAAACCCGCTTAATGTGGACAGGCGTTTCTCTGCTTCTGCTGTGTGCTTGCCTACCTCTCTGAGGGACAGTGCGTGCTCTGGTTGCCCAGCTTTTTTGGACACCACAGCATTTTTCTTTTTGCCATGGAGCTGGAGCTGCTCTTGGGCATGCGATGGTCCCACACAGACATGCTGCAATTTCTGCAGCACTTTGTGCAGACTGCCTTCATGGCCCTGCACGAGCTTGACACCGAGCTCATTCTTGAGACCCTCTCCCTGTGTGTGGGAGTAAGACCCTTGCAAACGCATGCCACAGTGGAGAGAGACGGTTCTGGAGGCTGGACACTAGTTCCGACTGGTGGGACCGGCTGGTCATGGAGCAGTGGGATGACCAGCAGTGGCTCCAAAACTTCTGCATGAGGAAGGCCACCTTTTTGGAGCTGTGTGCCTGGCTCACCCCTGCCCTCTGACGATGCAACACCCACCTGCAGCCCGCCATCCCCCTGGAGAAGCGGGTCACAATTGCCGTCTGGAAGCTCGCCACCCCAGACAGTTACCGGTCGGTGGGCAACCAGTTCAGCATAGGGAATTCCATCATCGGGGCCCTCCTCATGGAGGTGCACTCTCGGGCTGCAGTCCCTGCACGGGAAGGGGGGGAGGAAAGCCCTATCCTCGGGGGGTTGTGCTGTCCCATCTTCACACAGCCCTCCTGCTGGGGGGGGGGCGGCCTCATAGGGGGTGGCTTCTGGGTGTTGCGGCGGGAGGGGGCCAGGCACCTCCCAAGGGCTCAGGCACTCCCTCTCAATTCTCTGTTTTGTGTGTTTGTTTGTCTCATTCTGCAGGCTAAGAGGGCCATCAACTCCATCCTGCTGCGTAGGGTCATCCGCATAGGAGACCTGGACCCGATTGTCACAGGATTTGCCTCCCTGGGGTTCCCAAACTGCGGGGGAGCCATTGATGGAACCCATATTCCAATCTGCGCACCAAGTCGTCGAGCGGCCCAGTATATTAACAGGCTACTTCTCAATGGTGCTGCAGGCCCTGGTTAACCACTGTGGACAGTTCATGGACATTTTTGTCGGGTGGTCGGGCAGGGTGCACAATGCCTGCGTATTTCAAAACTCCAGTCTCTATGGGAAGCTGGAGGTGGGCACATTCTTCCCCTGGCATCACTTTGCAGTTGGGGACATGCAGATGCCTCTGTGCATCATGGGGGATGTGGCCTACCCCCTCATGCCATGGCTTAGGAAGCCGTACACCGGCTACCTGGACCACAGCAGGGACCAATTTAATTCCCACCTTAGCCGGGTGAGGATGCAGGAGGAGTGCGCCTTCAGCCACCTCAAGGCACAGTTCAGGTACCTCCTGACCTGCCTCGATGTCGGGGAGCACAACATCCCCGAGGTCGCCTCAGCATATTGTGTCCTCCACAACATTGTGGAAAGGAAGGGGGAGGCCTTTCTCCTCGGGTGGGGGGCAGAGGCCGGCCACGAGAAGAGACCCTTTGAGCAGCGGTGGACAGTTGCCATCTGCCAGGCCCATCAGTTGGGGGTGCACATCCGGAAGGCGCTGAGGGAGAGTTTCTCACAGGGACCCCAGTAACTCTCCCCAGGGCCTCCCCGCTAGGGGCCTGTGCCTTCCTCCACTATCCCTTTCCCACCACAACCCCTCCCTTCCCCCCTTCCCTGAACTCTGAATAAACACACCTGTTTTGATGTCAACAGAACAAACTTTGTATTTATCTTTCAATAAAAAAAGCTGGGGGGGGGGAGCTCAGAACATGGACGGGGAGGAAGCTCAGGGCTGGGAGAGGTGTGGGGGGCTGCTGGAAGTGCCACCTCGGTTGCGGGGACCTCAGCGACCTTGGGGTTGGGTGGGTCCTGGGACCACAGCAGGGTGGACAGGAGCAGAGGCAGGAATGTCAGGGGGGACTGGGGAAGGGGGCATGGGCATAGCAGGGGAGGGAGCAGAGGCATCACTTGGGGGGCAGGAGGAGGGGGAATGGGCATAGTGGGGGGGCCAGGAGGGTGATAGGCAGGAGCAGAGGTAGCAGCTGGGTGTGCCACTGATGGCACACATGTTGTCACCCAGCCTCATGAGCTGGTCCCACATGCGGGTCTGCCATTCTGCGTCCTCCTAGACCTTCTATGCCAGGGTCTGCTGCATGTCACGCAGGATGCCCACATGCTGTCTCATGACCCTGGAGTGCTTTTGGGTCCCCCGGGGTGAGGCAGCTGGCTTGGGTGGCGTGACTCGCCCCTCAGTCCTGGCTGCTCTGTCTGTGGACAATAAAAAGAGGGAAGGCGGTCAGTCATCCATGCAGACACTGTCCCTGAGGCCGTGCCCTCCTCTGTGAGCAGCGACCAACAGTCCTCAGGCAAGAGGATGGGGATATCCCAGGAGCAAGGCCATGTGTGCGCTGCACAGCAGGCCCTGCCTCACAGGGGCCCCGAGGTGCCCAGGGGACCATGCTGCCCACTTTCCCCCCTTCATGGACAAGCAGGCAAGGGAAGTGTCTGGCCATGGGCGGAAGAGGAGCCGGGAGCAGCCTGGCCCTCCCTGGGTTCCACACACACCCCTGCACCTGGCAGTGCTGTCCATGGGAGCGGGTGGTGCCTCACGCAAGCAGGCATGCCCGTGTGCTGTGTGCGGCACGCCTCAGTGTGTATGGGGTCGTGCCTGTGCCCTTGTGGCTAGCCTGCTTCCATCCATGGTGGGTGGTGTGAGGGCATCCCCCCAGGGCCAGACGTGTGTGTGGCCTCCCCCGGGCCAGACGTGTGGCATCCCCCCAGGACCAGACGTGTGTGTGGCCTCCCCTGAGCCTGGGAGCAAGATCCCAGGAGTGCTCAGGGGCTGCCTCCTGAGGCCACGTGGTGCACAATGACGCTGCACGTGGTTCCATGTGCACGGACTGCAGCATGATGTCCAGCCTGAGCGGCCAAGCGACGATCGCACCCCATCCCCTCTGCCCCCGCCTTCCCTGTCCTGTGTGAGACACAGACTGAGAGCAATCACCTGAAGATCCTTCCCCGGTGTCAGATGATGCCTGCGACACATCCAGGCTTACGGGTACTGGCTCCAGGGACAGCGTCACTGTTGTCGCCATGTTGTCCTCCTCCTCCTGCTCCTGCTGTCCCTCGTCCTCCTCTTTCTCCATGACCTCCAGCCAGGAGGGTGTGTCAAGGCCGGAGTCGACCACCACGGGTGGGGAAAGGTCTTCCCCACTTCCCAAGATCTGGTGCAGCTCCTGATAGTAGGGGCAGGAGTGCGGTCCTGCCCCGGAGCACAAGCTGCGCTCTCTGGCCCTCGTATGGCCCTGGCGGAGCTCCTTGACTTTACTCTGGACCTGTTCTAAGGTCTGGGGTGGGTGTCCCCACTCAGACAGGGCTTTGGCCATGCAGCCATATATGTTGGCGTTGTGGCGTCTAGAGCGGAGATCCTATAGGGTCTCCTCCTCCCCCCACAGCTTGAGGAGGGACAGGATCTCTGCTCAAGACCAGGAGGGTGCCCACTGCTTGGTACACCTAGTGTTTCCTGGGAGCCCTGGTCTTGCTCCCTGCGAGGGTCAGGGAGGGCCTCGGTGGGCTTATGGCTCGGCCATTGCTCACAGTGTGGGTAGCAGGGAGAGCCGTGCAGTCAGGTGCTTGTCCAGGGTGCCTGCAGCTTTAAGAGGTGCCAGGAGACAGGAACTATAGAGTTGTGATTAGTTTGGATGGAGTGGCCACCAGGGCACCTGTGTTATTTCCTGGAGGCCTCTTCTTTCAAAAGAAAACCCTCCCTGTCCACACAGGCCTTTTTCCGAAAGAGCTCTTTCGGAAAAGGCGTTCTTCCTCATAGAAAGAGGTTTACCGCTGTCGGAAAACCCCCTCCATTCTTTCGACTTTTTGTAGAAAGAACACGATTGCAATGTGGACATAACTGAAGATTTTTCGGAAAAACAGCCATTTTTCCAAAAAAACTCTGCAGTGTAGACATACCCTGAGAGATGAGGTGGGGAGGGGATACCTCTGGGATCTGAGGTTCCCCACACTTCTGAAGGTGGAAGCAGCCAGCAGGTAAAATTATGTCTGAGTCCGTCAACTTTTGGGGGCAGAGATTTTCTCTTCTTGTATTTATTTTGCTAATGATAAATAATATTTGTTACAACTTGCCACATTGGGGTGAGAAAATGATATTATGTTGTTTAACATTTATTTCTACATATTGTTATTTCTAATTTTCTAAAAAAAATGATAGTGACCATAAAAGACTTTTTCAGAACAACGAAGGCTTGGAATAACTACCTGGATTGGCCTATTGCTACTGTGTTTTAATGAATTCTGACCCTTACCAGCAGAGTTATTTCTAGGAAGTTAGAGCAAGAAGGGGACTGTTTCAAATAATGTTGTGGGGGGAGGGGGAATTGTCTTTCTCCAGTCAAATCTTCCAGTCAAGTTAATGGGAACTTTTCTAGGTATAGATTTCAGGATAAAGTCCATCATAAACATATTCATGTTAGGAGTAATATAAACTCTCTGGTAACACACAAATTGTGGGCCAAATCCTGCATTTCAGATTCAGGGGAAAGTCCCAGTGAACTTAAAAGAATGTGAATTTTCCCCGTATATGTAAGGCAGGATCAGGCGATTAAGAGGTTACCCAAATAATCATTTCCCCCACTTCTTTAGAAGAATAAACATTCTGGTCAGTGGTAGTCACAAGATCATAACCATTTTAAAATAGGAGATAAAAATGCAACCATTTTGGTGACATTTTCCCCAATATGTTTAATCATCTGTGTGTGTCATGGACTTAGACAAATACCACTGAAGTAGCTAGTGCAGAACAAAGTGCATCAGCGAGCAAAATTATGATGTTAAAATTTCCAGGAAGGGTCTGTGACTTGAATCATATATTAATCAGGATCCCAAGTAGACCGAAGGAAGTTTGGTGAATTTGTGCCCAAAGAAAAATATTTAACCAATGAAAAAACCTAAAAGACACTATTTTTTATAAAAAAAGGTGTTCTTATTTGATTTGTCATTAGAGTCTCAAAAAAATCATGAGTAGGCAAGACAACAAGCATGGACGTGCCAGCCCATGTATCTAAATCTTAATAGGGTCAAACATTAACCAGTTCATTGAGACAGGTTCATGAGAGAGAGTGGTCCTTGACTAGATAGTCAATGGGATTTTTTTAGCTCAATCTTCATTTGACTAAGAGCGAGTCACCTAACACTTGTGAAGTAGCCAGTAAATCATAATTCTCTTACAGAGCTATCCCCCTTAAATCCTGTACCCCTTGCTTCCTTTTTCCCAGCGATCCTTCGGCAGTGCAGGGAATTGCTACACTCCAGTGATCTCCAGTCAACTGAATGGTGATTAAGGCACTGTTCCTATTGGTGTAGCTTAGACCGGCAATCTTTAAGAACCTGGTGAGCTGCAGGATGAAGGAGAAACAAAGGTGATTTAAAGCCTCTCTATCCAATCTCCTCCTCCATCTTGCCTCGGACATATTCAACTGGAGCCAGGGGTTTGCCCCAAAATCTTATGTTTTGGTTCAGAAAAGAGAAGTAGAAAGAGTAGAAAGACACTCAGTCATTTCAGAACAACAAATTACTAGGCACAGAGCTGAGTTTGTGTGTGCGTGCTTCTTACCGCTGTGGTTCCTGCAGGCATTATTAGGGGTACTACATTTTTTGGAAAACCAGCACAGCTGCTATAATTTTTGGCTGCTCAGTTTAATTTTGAATTTCTCCCTTTGGAGCCCCATTCTTCTTCATAAATTATTCCCATATGCAGAGTGGAAATGCAAAAAAAGCTTCAACTCACAGAATTTTCTTATAATTCTTCCATCAGGAGAGGTGTGAATGAGATTTGCCTTCACTCTCCTTCCCCCAGAAAAAAATGGGAATTTGGCTCCTGCAAACTTTTGAATCTCACGACATTGTTTGGATAGAAAATGCTCCCACATTTAGG
Source organism: Rafetus swinhoei (assembly GCA_019425775.1). Taxonomy (NCBI): domain Eukaryota; kingdom Metazoa; phylum Chordata; order Testudines; family Trionychidae; genus Rafetus; species Rafetus swinhoei. The sequence continues at coordinate 101,552,673 of CM033424.1, read as the reverse complement.
CAATTTGCTTGCTAGCCACTTGCCAAATCTTCAGTGTTAACAAGTGATTCCTCTCTTACCCAAGCACTCACAGATCTAGAACGCTGTAGAGCAGTCAATGAAGGGCTTCCATAGGATGGCAGGAAGGAGGGAGAAGCAGGATACTGAGGCATCACCTAGGCTCCCTCTGCCTTCCTCACCCTCCTACAGTAGGAGTCTATAGGCACAGCACCCTCTCTTCTTGTAGAAGCATGCTGAAGTATGCCTGCTGCACCAAATTCAAATGTGGACCTTGAACACCAACAAGATCTGTGGCGTTCCACACCTGAGTTATGGCTCAGCTCATAGAGTTTTGGGCCAGGCAAAAAACTCAGTTCCAGATCCATATCCTGAATATTACTAGATTAGTTTGGGCCTTTAGACAGTGAAGTAATACAAATAATAATAATACACATACACACACAGAGCACTGTAACATTATTAGTCTTAGGGCTCTGAGTCTGTAACCTGTCAAGAGCTATCTTAGCTAAGGTCAGTGGGTATTATTTTATTTTGGTCTGTGGAGATCTTATTCAAAAGAACACCTCCCAAAAAACCTCAACCAATGAAAGGAATGTTATGCCACCTGTCAGCATACAGGGCAATAGTCAATAGCAGAGGTTCTTGGGAATGACATAGGAAAGTATTACAAGTAACCACAAAGCTCTCTTGCATTTGTATCCCCACTACTGAACTGGCTCGAGGTGGAAAAAATGAAGCATTAGGGCCCGGAGTGTGCTACTTCCACTGCTTCAGGAATGCATGTGGCCAAAACTGTCAGCCAGCAAGAACCGAAAGAGACATTACCAAAGAAAGGAAAGGAGAGGCACCATATGAAAAAGAGAAGGTTGTATTACCCTCAGCTACCACTACACAGTGCAGTTGCAGTTGGGGGCAGGGTGTGAAACTGACATGCAGCTTGTTGGAAGAAGGCCTGTTTTCCTTCCTTCCCTTCCTAAATCCACAGCCCCCAGCACAGCTGATCAGAGCCCTCCTGGGGATACACAGCCAGCTGCCACTATGGATCTGACAAGTGGGGAATGAGGGACAGAAGTGGCAGCTTATGCCAAAGGGCCAGAGAAACAGACTGGTGGTAGGGGTCACGAGGAGATGAGTGGGGTGCAGTAAATTAGGAAGGATATATTAGTGGGGTGGCATGGATTAGGAAGGATACGTGGCTGGATGGGTCTTTGAAGTTGCATATAGGGGACCCAGCTGAAGCTGTCTACTCATACAATATTCATAAATTATTGTACGTGGCTGCGTTGCTAAAACTGTTGGCCACACTGTGTATTACTCCAGCTTTCAGATACTTTTGGTCCAGAAAGACAATCAGCCTTGCTAGCTCATTTTAGCTCTTTTAATAAATTTAGACTCACACACAGTACACACATAACTGACACACACAGTACACACACAATAACATTATTGGGTGTGGGGCTCTCAGTCTCTATGCTATATTCATGTGTGACAATGTACAGACTCCTATCTTTTAGCTAGTCTCATATCCTGATATTGCTGCTGTGACCTGCTCTAAGAGAGCCGTGTGCATCCGTCATTACTCCCACCACTACCCAGTGTAGGATGCAGACATCCATAATTAGAAATAAATTAGTCCTCTTCTCCCACCTGTCTGCTCTTGCGTCACTGCTGCTGCAGCTTTCACTTCCCTTCCCTTCACGGTTTATATTTTAGCTCAATCATTTCTATATTTTTTCTTCTCAAATCTGAATCCTAAGATCTCAAAATATTTACCCACCAACAAGGGGTCTGAATCTGAAACCAACTATTAGTCTAATCTCCAGTCCCTCAGGTCTGGTACTTGTGTGGGCATATAGGCTCAGCTCCCATAATATTAACAGGGTTTGCATTACTCACTTTTGACAGCAGAATGCAGACTTTGATTTGCAAAAACAAGTATTAGGACTTCTCTGTTTCCCATTGATGATAATGGCAAAATAGCTACTAATTTTAGTGGCTGCAGGATCAGGTCCCTAGTGAACTATTGAACTCTGAATAACTAGCACGTGTCAGTAATGTGATCTGGTGGGTGTGCAATCTTATTCTGGACAGTTGGAAAACACTTTAACAGTCCAATACCACCCCATAATCTCATCAAGGCCTGTTCACCGGGATTGCTCCAGGGGTCAGTTGGAAAACACTTAACATGAAAAAATAAAAAACAAAAAAAATCCCTTTGCTTCCATACTCGCTTCATATGCAATACATTAAACTTATCACTTTAACAAGGAGAACTATGCTCCAGATGAGACTGACTCCTGGGACTGCCAGTCCCTGCTCAACTGGAGTATAGCCACATAAACTACCATGGACACTCAATTACCTGTTCTCCTCCGAGAAGCAGGTGACCGTAGGAGTCTGTGTGCATCTCTACCTGAGGTGAGGAAGGAAGTCACCAAGAGGACAGCTAATAGTAATGGAGTTTTGTAACTTGGAGTGGAGTAACTTGCAGGCTATTTGACTTGTGCATGCCACAAGGTTTTGCATTTTACTAAAGTTAGGTTTTTAAGACAGTGCTTGCATTTATCCTCCCCCCATGTAAATAAGATCAGTACAATAGAGAGATCTTAGGTATGGAATCTAACAACAGGCAGAGAATAGCAGGTCTCAAGCAAACAAAGGGCATGAGCCCACAGGAGTGCTGTATATCACAAGCTGAGAGACTCTTTCCACAAGATAGTCTCTCTAAGAAAAGATGAAAGAGTTCTGATCCCATTCCTTTGCAGGAGAGCTAGAGGGTTTTGGAGGTCAGGGGAAGCGGAGAATTACCTTTTCTACTTCAAAGGAGCATTTTAGACTGGCCACAAAAAGGAAATATAATGGAATCAACTTAGCTTCTATTGAATACCAGAGTTCTGTTTCACTGAAAGACCCCCAAAAATCCTTGAAGATGTAAGGAGTCACACACTGCGCAAGACATCAGCTGGAGAAGTAGGAGTTTCTTTTGAGGAATTAAAAACCCTCTTGATCAGATATTTTATTTGGAACCAAAGATTTCAAGGTCTGTGTCAATTTCAGGCTAGAAAGTTTGGTGTATTAGTAGCAGCCCCTTCCATAACTACTGGCATTGGAAAAGTTCAGAAAAGAGCAACAAAAATTATTAGGGGTTTGGAACGGGTCCCATATGAAGAGAGATTAAAAAGACTGCAACTTTTCAGCTTAGAAAAGAGGAGACTAAGGGGGGATATGATAGAGGTCTATAAGATCATGACTAATATGAAAAAAGTGAATAAGGAAATTTTATTTACTTGTTTCCATAACAGAAGAACTAGGGGTCACTAAATGAAATTAACAGGTAGCATGTTTAAAACAAACAAAAGGAAGTTTTTCTTCACACAGCTCATAGTCAACCTGTGGAACTCCTTGCCAGAGGATGTGGTGAAGAACAGGACTTTTACAGGGTTAAAAAAAGAACTAGATAAATTCACAGAGGCTAGGTCCATCAATGGCTATTAGCCAGGATGGGTAGGAATGGTGTCCCTAACCTCTGTTTGTCAGAGGCTGGAAATGGATAACAGGAGAGGGATCACTTTGATGATTACCTGTTCTGTTCATTCACTCTGGGGCATCTGGCATTCGCCACTGTTGGAAGACAGGATACTGGGCTAGATGGACTTTGGTCTGACCCAGTATGTACTGAGTCTAGGAGGTCATCACTTAGCAGGAATCTCTGTGGTGATGCTAAGCAGCACTGACTGCGTTCCTCAGTATGGGAGCAAGCAGAGCTATATAATGTGTCTGGGTCCAGAAGCCTGAATAAAGGTTTTCCTTTGTACTCATTGCAGCTAAGTCCTGACACCGGAGGAAGGAATCTAAGTGACTCACGCCTTTCTATGTTTACCAGATCAGCAGTTCAGATCAGCTGTGGTGTTCTTGCTGAGACACTACATTTAACACTCTGTATCCCTGGAGGCAGTGTGTATGTTTTGGGGGATGGGGTTGGCTCAGGTCTGAACTGAGCCTATTCTGTGGGTCAGTGGGTCAAAAGAGCCCAAGTTAACACAATTGTGACAGTGTTACAATTAAAAGTCTATATTTTCCCTAAGGCTCTTTAGGAGTAAATGGTGCCAGGGCTATTGAGAGGTTAATTTGTCATTTTACATGGGTTTATTTTAAAAAATCACTATCTTTGTTGTATAATAATTTTAAATAGCTGTAAATGCACACAACAATTATGAATGGGTACAAATAAATAGCAAGTTTCTTTGAGTAGCTGGCCAGAGGGGAGCAGGCAGATTGTGTGAAAATGAGGGAGATAGCGATTCCATTCCTCCCAATGGGGGAGGAAACAAAATCAGACTTTGTGGCTTGCCACGGTGTGATGCTATGCCACTGTGATTTACATTAATAAAATTGTGTAGCCACCTTGCTATCTTATATGGCAGATAATGAATGCAATAGAACGGTACTATTAGAATACACTGAGGGACAATCTCAGAAAATGAAATGTGTTATACAGTCTGGGACTGAGTGAAAAAAAGGAAGGGATACTACCACAATAGAGAGAATGGGTGAGTGACCATGTGAAGCAAAAGAAGAGGAGAAAAAAATGGAAGACCTGACTGCAAAAAAAATTGAGCAAAGAAATCCTAATGAAGGAAAATTATATCTACAAATGAATTTACCCTAGGAGATCTTTCTGGCCAATGCGCTGTAGCTCCGAGAATGTATTTTGTCAAGGGAAAGGATGCTAACAAAACTATTCACAATAACAACACGTTAAGGGTGGGATTTTCACAAATCTTCAGTGCCTGAGCCTATTTCTTCTCCTACTGATATCAACAAGGAGAGGGAGTTTAATGGCAGTGGAGTTACATCAACACCGAGCACTTTTGGAAAATCCCACTCCAAACTTTTATTGCTTTCTTACAATTTATCCTGAAACAATGTTCTCCAAAAATGTGTAAAAATATTTGTTGCCAACTAGAGTATACTAGGTGTCTATTGTTTGTGGAGTTCTAAGTTTTGTGAAACCACAAGTTCTGGTGTGATCATACAACCCAGGGGCATTTGCAAAAGTATAACACAAGAATGATTAAGGCCTGCAATGGCCTCCATTCCTTACTTGCTTTCAACTTCAGTTTACTACAGATTATGGAGCTCAATCTGTCTCTCAAATAAAATAATTACAAAACAAGCAAAGAAACAAATATCCCATGTTCTTTTAGTTATTTTGGTTTCTTGAAGTAAATGTAGCACTTATGACAGGTGCCAGATTCACATCTCTGCACATTGAACTCCTCTTTGTTCATCTGCAGAATAAGCACAGAAGAGGGAGTGGCACTGTTAGCATACCCATGCTGCCCTGCCAATGTGCCTCAACCCTAACCTGGAGGGACTATTGCAAGGCGTGAGAAGGTGATTAAGACTCCACGCCTGTTCTTCCTTTGGCCTCCCTGCTGAGATGATGTGTGTGATGTGGCTAGTTATCCACTAGGAAGTAAGGCCACCAATCTTATTTTATATATATTATCAAACAGCCAGTGGACGGCAGTAACTTCACTCACTACCAGCTTGGTGAGAGTTCAAACCAGTGGCCCATAGCTAAAGGCTCAGTATTTCATTTCCATTATAGTCCCTGAACTCAAATTCTTAAAGGAGAAATCCCCCTCAACATGGTTACACAGGGAAAGGAACGGATCAAGAGAACATTTACCTCACATGATAATAACCTTCATTCCATGTCATCTTAGTATATTTTAGTTCCCAGCATAATGCTTTTATATTTCCCCAGTAATCTATTTCTACGTATTACAAATGGAATATGTACTATTAGGCTGGTTTTAAAGAATCAGTGTCTATTAGCTCAGAATGCAATAATTATTAGATAAAGACAAACACTATAGCAATCAAAAAGAAAACTAAATAAAACCCACCCACACAGATTTCTCATAGTTGGCTCTGGACATGACTCATTGGATATGTATTAAACATAATGGGTGGGTACTTTAATTTGTATGTGTTCCATTGTTTAGATGTGTTTTGTACTCACTAATTCTGACTTGATTTTTTTTGGCAAAATCTTAGAAAGAAACCATTCTTGGGTCATAATCATGAACTGCAGCTGTGTTACCTCACCTGACTGTCTTGGAATCAGGGTGGAATTCACTGGAGAGAGGGGAATTAAAGCCTATTTCATCTGTTAACGAAAGCAGGAAAATGTAGATGCGAGGGCACAGGCATTATGCAACAATTCAACATGGAGAATACCTGACAGAGATGACCTCTTTAGAAATTTACCCACTTAGATAGGACATTGCATACTGGCCAGGCAGGATTTTCAAAAGCATCTGCTCAAAAATATTAACAAAATAGATAGCTGGGTCTTTAGTTTGCAACACACTAATACAAACCAGTAGAAAAAATATATATTCAGTGCTGAACTTGTACGACCTTGACAATTAATTATAATACCACACCTGGCCTAAACATACACATACAAATTATAAGAAAAGAGAAAATTTGTTCAGAATAATGGCCTATGGTAATCTTTTTCGTTTCTAGATTTTTATAACTTCTATACAAAATAATTTTACTATTAATATTAAGATAATTTGTGTTGTGTTTTCCTAACTGCAGCATGTATAAAGAGCAGGAAGAGAGGTGATGAGTGTGGGAGAGACTGGGTAATGCTGAATAGAAGAAAGGCATTCTGCAACATCTCTAGTCACCAACTTTTCTGTTTGTTGAGGGTAGGCTAGAATAAAACTTCTTGGTTTCATCTTAGAACATTTCGGGGAGGCCGCCATAATATTTCAGGCTGAAGCCATGAAAAATCCTCACTTAAGTCCTTTGCAACCACGCAGGACAGTGGTAGGTATCCTTTGCAGTAGGTCACTGTAGTTTTAATTGAAGATGGATGTTTAGCATGGACTTTAATGGATAATATTTCATACACAGCTGCCCCTTTATGTTCACCTTGTTACATCAACATGCAAAGGGGCTGGAGACAGACTCCAGCACATCACAGAGAGCCTCAACCTCCTTGATAGTGGGATGCCACATTTAGCTGCCTGTAGAAGGACACTGAATCCTTTGTGTCAGTTCCCACTGCACTTCACAGGAGGTGCTGCAGGGATCATTTCTGTGGCTTACTGAGATACTGAGGACCTACTGTAAGCGACTGCACAATCCACTTCCATAGAAGACTGGAGATTGGAGTGACAAAGGGTTCATAGGTCCCAGGCAGACGCTGGGAAACCCCCACAAACTGAAAACTGCTGATAAAATTGGCACTGCATGGCTGAGACAGCTAACCCAACATTGCTGAAAATGGCTGGGGCAAACAGAGGAGTCCCTGCCTAACTTTATAGTCATGCTTTGCACAATTTCTATAGACAGACTTGTTTAAATAGAGACTAGAAGATGAAATTTGTCAAAATCTTACAGTAGGACATCAAGAGTTAGGAGTAAAGTCATTTAGTTTCTTGTTTTATTACCTTCCCAGAGTAGATTCAAAGGCTACGTTTAGACTTCAAAGGTAGGTCGGAAAAAGATATGCAAACTGTGAACTGCAATTTGTGTATCTTTTCCCACTTTTCTGTTGAAAGAGGCTCTTCCGAAATTTGGCATGTCTACACGGCACCAAATTTCAGAAAAACCTGCTCTTTCGACACATCCCTTCTTCCTTGAAGAATGAGGTTTACAAGCTGGCAAAAGAGCGCTTCTGCTTTTTTGAAAATTTTTTCCGAAAAAGCGGATGCGTTCCTTGGATGTGGCATTGCTTTTCTGGGATACCTCTGGTATCCCGGAAAAGTGCTGCAGTCTAGACGTACCCATAGAATCACAGAATACTAGAACTGGAATGGACCTCAAGAGGTCATCAAGTCCAAGTACTCTGCTGTGGGCCTAGATGTCTACAGCCCAGTCACCCCTTTAACTGCCCATCCTCTAAATGATTTTTCTACACATATATTACCTCACAAAACCATGCCGATGTAAGCCTTTACAGGAGGGTGCCACAGATACAATTGGGAGATCGTGGATGCCCAGTTCTTCAGGATACATGCAGGGCTGGTGATCGACTTCCCTGGGCCCTGGGCAATGTGTATGGTGGGTTCAGCTCTGGGCCCCCCAAAAGGGGCCTCAGGTGGCAGGGGCGGGGCTAAGGGCAGCCAGCCCTCTGTGTCACCCGGACTGTGCCATGTGGTGCTCCAGCAGCGTTTTAAAGGGCCCAGATTTCTGGCCACCACTGCTGTTACAGTAGCGGGGCAACAATCCTGACACCCAGGCCCTTTTAAATTTCCAGGCCCTAGAGCAACTGCTCCCTTTGCCCTCTCACCCGCATCGGCGGCCCAGGATACATGGTCTAATATAAAATGGCAAATCGTCTGTTCCTGTTGTCGAAATAATGACTCTACTTCACCAAAATTCTTCAGTTTTCTTCTTTACTTCACAGTTAAAATATGCAACCTATTTGACCTTCAGTACACTCCTTCGGAGCGTTTCGGCTGAAAGGGAGCCCACGTCAGCCAAAATAAAGCATGCTTGGCCTTAATAACCACTTTCCTTCCATCACAAAGAAAATATTAATGCTACCTTTGTGCAAATCCCCTTCTCCTAGTGGCTGCAGTTTCAGAAGAACTCCAGTGGCTAACACATTTACTGTGGCTCCATGTTAGTCTGTTCATTAAAAAGCAGCATCTACTTAATGGAGTTACATAGCTTCTCGATTGTTTTCAATGGGACACTTGTGGGATATGCAAGTCATTCAATTTTTCCACTACATCACATATGGCACTTATGTCTGTCTGTTCCCATTATTTATTCAAATATGAGACAACACTTCACTTTCCAGCAGCAGTTTCCTGTGTAACAACCATTTAAATGAATGGCTCAGGAAGCTCCACAAGTATGTTTGGCAGCACTGGAAGCACATTTTGGCGACTATATAGCAAACAGTGCTTATGGTGCTGATGAGGGAAGCAGACAGCTGGGTCAGAATGGATCTGCAGCCCCCACACATGCTGCAGGCATGATCTCTGTGGCAGGTTTCTGCAAGAAAACAGGTGTGAAAATGGAATGTGTTAAGTACATGGCCAATGGGTCTACCTGGTCCAAACTTAGCCTTGGAGAGAAGTAGCAGGTGGCCTTCCTACTATTCTCAATGGCCACTGAAAACAGAGAGTTGGCTGCAAATTTGCCCTGAACTAGCATACTGTCCTAAGGAGTCGGTCCTTTTTCTTGCAACTCCACAGCCTTATCTGAACTGGGCCTTACAAAAGCTTCAGTAAGCAGGCACAATTGGGTAGATTAATGCTGAATCTAGAATCCTGGGTCTAGATTCTATTCTGATTTATACTGCTTTAAATCCAAATTACCTTCAATGATAATTGAATATCTAGATTTAAAGGGATGTAATTCAGAGCAGGATTTCACCCTCAGCATTTATTTTCTACTATCACTAATGCTACTAATTATTTATGCCAGGGGTCTCAAACTCAATATACCTTAGGGCTAGTGCCAGTCCTCAAATCCTCCCAGTGGGCCAGCAGGCACCCCTCCCCTTTGGGAATCTTCGTGCGTTCCCCTCCCTGTGCTTTTTGCAACCCCTCCTACTGGCCTGTGTGCTCCTCCCACAGTGCATCTTCTGGCCCCGCCTGGCACTCCCAGGCAATTAAAAACCTGCTGGGGGCCCCCACCGCCTCCACCGCCTGTGCAGTGGGGCTAGAATGGCTTTCTGCTGGTAGCTCCATGCTGCTGTCGGCACATTCCCGTGGCCCAGGGGAAGCGTGTGCAGAACCAGAGGTGTAAGCTGTGACGATCTAGATCAGGGCTACTCAATACGCGGCCTGCAGGCTGCATGTGGCCCACGGCCCGTTTGTTTATGGCCCACGGTGCGGTTTGGGTTTACACGGGGCTCAACACATGGCCCGCAGGTTGGAGCCTTTGAACATGACCTCCACTGGGAACACACTTCACAACAGCGAGGCGTCTCGCAGGCTGGGTGAGCACTGAAAGATGCAAGCAGACCGACTGGCTGGAACAGAAGGATACACGATGTTGGCATTTCTAGCCCCAAGGGAGGATGTGCTGGGAGTGCCGGGGCATTGTGGGAAGTGCTGGCTGCTTAGCCTTATGGGCAGAGCCTGAGAGGTGCTGACTGGCTCACATTGGCCACGTTTAGGCCCGGCGCCACAGCTTAAGGCTTAATCTTTGTATTCCTGCCTGTCAGTGTGAACGAAGCTATTTGCATATATTTACATATATATTTGCATGTATATGCAAGCACACTTAAGTTGCAGCCCTCGGCATGTGCTGTGAGTATCACTGTGGCCCCCGGGGCTTCCAAAGTTGAGTAGCCCTGCTCTAGATGGTGGTTGGTCTTGCCGCGAGGACAGAGGACTAGACTTGATGAGCTCTCAAGGTCCTTTCCAGTTCTAGTGTTCTATAATTCTTTGACCCCGGATTTATGCAATGCTCCAAAGTATGCTAGGTACATTTTTTTAAGGCTATTTCATATATAGATTAAGACAATACTGCAAAACCAATGACTATAAATGGACTTCTGCATAATTACTGAGCTTTTGGTAGAACAGCTGCAAATAGGTAGTACGACCCTCACATTTTTACTTATATTTGTTCTACTGTATGAATGATTAATTATTAATTGTGCCAGTTAATAGCTGTAGGGGAAAAAACAGATTAATCAAACCATTGTGCATTGTGATAATGTTAGTAACCTCACCAGTGATATGCAGATCAAACAAACAAAGTATACATAATGTAACTTTAACTGTCCATATGCTGAGGGACCAGGAAGGGACTAAATTGAACAAAAAATAATAAAAAATAGTAAAAAGCGACCAGTCTGCTGGAAAGATTGCTCTTAGAATGTACATCTTTCAGACCCACATGGTACAATGGAACATTATAAAAAGGACTATATGTATACGGTCAATACAATTCTTTATTAATAGGCTTGTGCTATCACTCTACACTGCAGTATCTGAGCAAGTCACAAATATTAAGGTTAGCCACACAATATCCCATGTGAGGAAAAGCAATATTGCCTCATATAACAGATGAGAAGTTAGAGGGATAGAGAGGAAAAGGCCAACATTTTGAAAACTGGCCACTGATTTTGTTTAGCCTCTATTTTTTTGATTTGATGTTATGAAGTTCTGGCACCAAGAATTCTAGTGTAAGTTGGTGGGAAGGAAAGATACTCAGCATTGTTGAAACATCAGGCTGAGGACTTGTCTACACTACAAAATTAAGTCAGCTTAAATTGTGCTGATGCACAACTGTCACAGTAATTAAACACCTCTTGCATATCCACACTACAGTCCTTGTGTTGCTGGAGTGTGTCCACAGGAGAAGCACTTGCATCAAATGCAGAGCAGTGCAGGGCCCTGTGTGACTCACCACCATCTAGTGTGGGGTATTTGGGAAGGGTTTCTAATGCCTCATGGGCATAAATGCATCACACAGGGGAATCTGGGAACATGGGTTCAGCATCCCATGATGCAGTTTTCTCCATCCCATCATACCATGGGCAACTTATTATGTTTCATGCTCCTTTTCAAAAGCCCCACTAATCTGCATGTCTACCATTTCTGTGAGAAAAACGAATCCTGCACTGCTTGTTAGTTCTGTGCTGAGTGTTATGAACACAACATGCCTGATGCTGCAGTATTTCCTGAACTGAGAGTCTCATGATGATACCTTCGTGGCTGCCTGGCTGTGAGGCATGGAAAGAAGCAATTGAAGATTGCTGTTAACATTCATGGAAGGGAGGGTATAGGAGATTGGGGCATAGCCTCTGGGGTGGGGCCAAAAACGAGGGCTTCAGTGTGCAGGAGCCAGCTGTCAGGATGCAGGCTGGGGGTGTGGGGTCTGGACAGGAGATAAGGTGCAGGAGCCAGCTAGGGATGGGAGTTCAGGGCCGTGGGGGCTCAGCAGGAGATAGGGTGCAGGAGGGGATGAGGGTGGGGGTCCAGGCAGGAGGTAGGGTGCAGGAGGGAGCTGGGGTGGGAATGCAGGGGCTGGGTGGGAGGAAGGGTGCAGGAGCAGGTAGGGGACTGGGGCACTTATCTGGCGGCGTTCCCAGGGGGGACATGTGGCTTGTGGCCCTGCACTCGCAGGCATCCCCCACACCATTCCCTTTGGCTGAGATTCCCGGCCAATGAGAGTGACAGGGAAGGAGCCTGCAGTGAGTGCTTCCCTGCACTACCATTCCCCAAGCCAGGGGGTAGGGGCAACAGCAGTACACAGAGCCACTTCCTCCGCACCAGCCAGGCAGAGCCAACCACGCTGGGGCCTTAGTACTGCTTCCCTCTGCTGCTTGGGGGGGGGGAGGAAGCCCCAAGCCTTGTGGGTCAGACCAAGGGAAGCTAGGGACTGGATCCAGTCTGCGGGCCATAGGTGCCCCATCCCTGATGTAGATGAATAAAGATGAATTAAGTTTCCAAAAACAGACTTTTATTCCACACCCATGCAAGTGGGCACAGACATGTTCAGCCTGATATTCAACCAGGGCCTGCAGCAAGTCTGTTTGCTCCTTGGGAAGCTCTATCATCTCTTGCTGTCCTCCCTATCCTCTTCGGTCTTCCCTATGCCTCTGCATTATGTCACTGATTCTCACCCTCCAAGCCCTCTGCTCATAATCCAACGTGCCAGAGGCTTGCAGGACATCCTTGTCCTCCGCTTTCTCCTCCTTTTCTGGCTGAGCCGTTCCATGGCGTGGGTGGAGAGACCCTGAAGGTCACTTTTTCAGTTGCTAAATAAATGATGGACAGAGATATTATTGTGAGAACATCCACTCCCCTTGATCCACTCAAGCTACAAGCAGAATGGTCTCACTACTCCCTTGGGATTCATAGCGCATGGCAGCAGTCCCAGCTATAGGGAGTATGGCTCTGGGGCAGGGGAAACTGGAACAATGCGGGGTAGCACTCAGGCATCAGTACAAGTGGCGAGGGCAGCTGAACTGAATACTGGCACCATTCTCCACAGGCATTGGTGATTTTAGCAGATATCTCACTCATGAGGCTGAAAGGAACAGCTGCTGCATGCACCTGACCTCAGTCCAGGTCCGTATGCTACTAGCCCATGGGCTGCAATGACGCCTGCTGAAGTAGTTGCTGACTGGTGTGGGAAAATGTCCAACTGCAGTGGAAGAAATAAGGCAGCCTCCCCAGAAACCATTGGCAGAGGATTTCAGACCACCTCCAGAAAAGCTTCCTAGAGATCTGTATGGAGGATTCCAGGGTCATGCCAGTGTGCATTAACGAACTGTTCCCGGGGCCCCCTCTGCCTACTTGGACAGGGGAGTGAGAAGCAGATAGCAACTGTATCGCCACTGGTTATTTCACTACCTCATCTAATTTGATAAAAAATAATGTATGAAAGATGTGTCCCTGCAATATTGAAGCAAACAGAATATTTGCTAAAGATTTTCTCTCCTGCATCAGGCTAACCAAGGGTGAGATGTCCAGGTCTCCAAGATCCCAATACATTGGCTTAAGCACGAGACCATCTTTACTTTCACCTTTAACTTTGCTAAAGAGCTTTCTAGTCTCTTTTGAGTTAAACCTAAAATGCTTAAAACTTTAGTGCAGGAGTAAAAAAACCTCTGTCTTTAAATGTGTATTTTCAAAACCACTCTTTCCCTCTGCTTTTAGTTTCCAAGGGGCTGAAGCATTATTGCCATGAAGTGTTCAGTCTGACCCTCGATCATGCGATGCTGCCCGTGATAAGTCATAGCTCTGATGAGTCTGTAGATGGAAACTTCATGTAACAGGGCTTCAGAATTCACATTTCAAGGAGGATGTTGCAAAGGAGACTGAGTGACATATGTAGTTTTACTGTATCATGCTTCCAAACTGAGTGGGACACACTTCCAAATGATGAAGTAGAAATAAAGTGCTTGATTGCCAATGAAATTATTTTGTTGAGTTACACATGACAGGGAGCTTGGATTAGATCGATCATAATCATCAACAGAGGGTTGTATTGTGGCAATTGAATTTGCTGAATGCCCGATCAACTTTAAGGTTCAGAGGTTCAGTATTAGCTCATGCACTATGCGGAGAGAGAGAGTGCACTTATGGAGACCTGCTGGCCTCATTACTGTGAAATCCAGTGATTTCGCCTCTCCCTTGGGTACTGTTCAAAATGTGCATTGTATTGACTAATGTATAGGTTCCACAATGCTTGTGTTCTGCTACAGTGAACCTGCTGCTCCTGCTCCTAGGAAGACTGTAGGACGGATTCAGAATAAATTGGAAGTAATTTCACTGGAGTTATCCCACTTTAATCTAGAATCAGCAAGTCAAGAATCGGGTCCATTTTTTAAAAACAAGTTGTGATGAGTTGGGACTGTATCTGCACAGCTTATGAATTCTGAGATTGCTAAATTGTACTATGAAAAACTGCTTTATCCTCTGTGTCTTTATATATATATATATATATAATGTGGATCAATGGATCCACCATTAATGACAGGCCCTGTAGCAGACATGCACCAGGCAGATACAACAGAACGGTTCTTTGGAGTTATGTACCATATTCAGGAATAAACCTCTTGGAACAATGGGTGAGATGCATCCTTATAAAACCAGTTTAGCTGATTCCTGTCAAGAGACAAAAATAGGCGCAGTACAAACTTAACAGGAAGAGAACAAAGGAGCCAGGTGATCAGCAAGAAGCCTAGTGAGCAGCCAGGGTACCCGACACAAATATATTGAATGTTTGCTACTCAAGGTAAAAAAAATTAAAAGCAGCAATGCTAACTGCTATCAGATCTCTGGTAAACAAAGTTCTCATTGTACTCTCATCTTAGAAAGTAGCTCTTAACCAATAAAATATGGCAGATACCTGAAAAAGGGGGAAGTGAAAACATCACATGGTATCAACTGTGTTTTCTTTTAACAATAACCTCCCTTTCTGCCCTGTACTTACCTCTGTCTCTTCTTTGGAACAGCATACACCGGTAAGTCTCACTTAGTCAAATGCACTAGTTCTATGGTAGGACATTTCCTCACATGGAGGACCAGCTAACTTCAGAGGCTCGTTTGCTAGTTGACATGTGACTGTATTCATATAGCTATGCACTGTCATATTTACAGAACTAACTGCACTTGTGACCTCTCCTGGATTCTTTGAGTGCACCCCCCCTCCCCAGGTCTTGGGCCTCAACCCATGGTCTCTCTCTTGGGGTGAAATCACATGATTCTCCCACACTGAGACTAGGCCTTGGCTAGGCTGATATTCCCTACAATCAGCTGTGATAACCTCAGCAGGTCTGACTTATCTTTGGTACCTGCAGTTCTGTTTCCACTGGAGCAAAGACAATGGAAACCAATGACCAGGTAGCCTTCCTAACCAACATATTATTTATTAGAAGCAAGACATTTAAGGAAAAACAGATCTTAAAACAATAGTCTATACACATGCCTGTTGCATTCCTGAAGGCTTACTATTCCCTGAGTTTGGGGAAGGTCCGGTTTCTTCAGACTCCCTGCAGAGCCTACCACCATGTCAGCCTGTTCTAGTGGAGGCCCCTGGCAATTGACCCAGCTTCCTGTCCTGAGAGGAGCTTTTTAACTGTTTAGTGTCCTTTTGATTTATAGGCTCCAAAGCTGGCAACGTTAGACTTGCTTCTGCACTGGGGACACAATATAGGATCCTCAAATTTAATGGCTTTCCTCACTGTCTTTCAATGTAAGAGTTTATCTGAGAAGACATTGCGTTGCCTTCCCGTTTATTTGTTCAATACCCCCCACTAAGTTAAAGAACATGTGTATGGTAACCATTCTGCAAACCATTATATAATTATACCGTCTCAACTGGATCATATGCCGTATTGACAAAATTATGGCTCAGTATTCTTCAGTTATTATAGAAGCCTCCTATCTGTCACTTCCTTGCACTTGGATTTTATTTAACTCCCTGCCCAGCAAGGTGATGGTGAGATAGCTAAATAACATTTCTAAGAGTATGTCTACACTGGCAGTTAGAGTGCTGCTCGCAGAGTGCTGCAGAGAAACCACTGTTGTGTGTTCACTCTGTGCTCCTTGTGACAGTGAAGTGCATTCACATTAGCTGCTCTTGCAAAAGCACAGAGAGCTGTGCATTCTGATAGATATTCCACTGTGCAGCTGACTGTAGGGCATCCTGGGAAGAGTCTGCAATGCTGCATGGGACACACAGATTCACATGATTCAGGTTTCTCAATTCCATTGTTCCATGGTCATTCTGCTACATAAACTGAAGTGTGGGAGGAAGTGTGACAGGGTATGGGGGTGGGGGGGGGGAGAGGTGAGGGCAGGGAATAGACAGTGTGTTTTGGAGGATGTCAGCATGCTGTCTTGTAGAGTAAGACAGCGTCAGGAAACAACCCGTCCTGAGGCAGGGGGGGAGTGGGAAACTCTGACATCAGTCCTCTCCCACTCTCTTCGGGTCCCAGAAGAGATAGGCAGACCAGCACAGCATGCAGGCTGTCCAAAATGGAGCTTTGAAAAGGGATACATGCATGCTGGCTGTGAAGCCAGCCAAGTTCAAAACAGTGAGCAGAGTGGCCACCGGAGGGATTATGGGACATTTCCAAAGGCCAGTTATAACACAGAAAACAACTGAAGTGTTTACACTGGCCTCCCAGTGCTGTAGCCACAGGGCAGCAAGCTCTACACCTCTCTTTGAGGTGGTTTACCTAGAGCACAGCAACTGCCAAGGTAGTGCACACTAAGTGCTTTGCCAATGTGGACACCTCAGAAGTTACAGAGCTGGGAGATGATTTACTGTGCTGTAACATGCCAGTGTAGACAAAGCTTTAGGCTGAGTAGAGCGGTAGGGTCTGTAAGTGCAACACATAATGGGGAGCATATATGGATGCAGTGGAGGAAAGAGGAGAAAGGAGAAAAAGGAAAAGACCCATTACAATTTGTGAATTAGTTTGAATAAGGACTCGTTTCATTCTACTGATTGTTTGCAACGATGTCGGGGTTGAAATGATATTTGTTTGTCGATTAACATGCCAGTAAATTGTGCTATTAGTAAATTACATTAAATAAGTTATTCAATCATGGTGTAAGTTTTCCTAAGTTAGAGGAAACCAATCACCATCTAAGAATTAAACTACTCACTTCTATCTGTCACATGAAAAAGATACCTGTCTTGTTAAAATGCGAACAAATATTAAAGAGAGGCAGTCAAACTGAAATCTAGCAATTTAGCAAACAAAAGTATTGTGTTTCCTCACGACATTCCACATGGAAACCACATTGACTGAGTTGGAGTCCAACTAACCATATTTATTAACTATACAAGATCTAGCTACCAATATACACTGCTGCTCTGGCAGGTTCAGATGGCTTCTGCAACAGAGGACAGGGAGGTCCACTAGAGGACTCCCAAATTATTTAAAGGGATATTACCCAATTCTTATGCACTGCCAAAAGCGAATGAGTCACAACACTCATGAGTTTCAGATGCTACACCTGTTTTGGAGCCTCTCCATCTCTTCCTGATGCTTGTGTTTTGTTTTGGAATCACATTGTCCTTAAAAAAAACAACAACAAAGCAAAATCGAAATGTTTCTCTCCCATTGAGGCTATGTCTAAACTACAGCCCTCTGTCGGCAGAGGGATGTAAATTAAATGTATTGAAAGTGCAAATAAAGTGGGGATTTAAATATCCTGCACTTTATTTGCATAATGGCGGTCACCACTTTTTTTCTGAAAGGGGGCTTTTCGAAAAAAAAACCCCCCGGCAGTTTTGACGGGGCATTTTCGACAGAAATGCCCCATTTTGAAAGATCCTATACTCCTCATTTTTCGAAATAGGGCATTTCTGTCAAAAATGCCCCGTCTAAGCTGCTGTTTTTTTTTAAAAGCCCCGTTTTGAAAAAAAGTGGCGGCCGCCATTATGCAAATGAAGCGCGGGATATTTAAATCCCCGCTTCATTTGCACTTTCGATACATCTAATTTAGATCCCTCTGCTGACAGAGGGGGGTGTAATTTACACACACCCTTATTGTGTCAAAAACACACAGGGGAAAGTAACTACACAAGGGAAAGAGTGAAACTGATTGTGGACAAAGCCCTTTCAAATGCACAAAGTAAACAAATGTAAAAAAAGAGAAAGACATTTTTTCTCTAATCTCTTCCATTTACAGTAGTCTTAAGCAGCATCAACATTGTAGGTAGAATATTTTCAGACAGTAATATGATTTGTAAGGCCATGGTTTCCCTTTACATTTTTCTCCTGTAACAAGCAATATCAGGCAAATGGTTATGGTTTGTTTGTTTTTTTAAATAGAGGCCAATGTGTTTTACTTGCTTCATAGATACAGTACCTATGGGTTTGTCTTGCAAAGGGTAAAACTGCATTCCCTTCATGCAGAACAATATGGGAATGTGGCTAACCATTGAACAAGCAATGCAGCCAGCTTGCATGTCCCACAAGCAGCAAAAAAACTTCTCATTGTGAGCTAGGTTCTAAAAGATCAGCATTTCACCAAGCCATTCAATATTGTGACATGCTGCTATTGAAGTTTAATTATATCTTTTATCCCACAAAATAATCTAATTCATGCTATAAATCATATCTAGACATGCCAACTTCTGGCATCCTATTTTGTTTACTTAAGATAATTCAATGCAACCTACTTTGAGGTGAGGAATTCTTTTATACTGCTGATGTTTAGAGACAGATTATTAGATTGTTACTATTTTAATGAAGCTGTTCCATAAACATACTAATCAGCTCCTTCCCATTCAACTCCTGCTGCTAATTGCCTCAGTCTACACATTCTAATATGGACTGAAGCACCAAGCTTAAAGTATAATTACTTCAATGTAATTGATTAGAATTATTACAACTTCACTAAATAGGACATAGTTAAAACCAATAAAAATCTTCCTTAGTCAATGCTGATTTTCTAACCAAGGGTATGTCTACACTAGCCCCCTAGTTCGAACTAGGGAGGCTAATGTAGGCATTCGAAGTTGTAAATGAAGCCGGGATTTAAATATCCCGGCTTCATTTGCATCTTCCGAGCGCCGCCATTTTTAAATCCCCTTAGTCGAACTCCGCGCCGCTGCCACACGCGCACGGAGTAGTTCGAATTAGGATCTCTAATTCGAACTACCAGTACACCTCGTTCCATGACGACTAACGGATCCTAATTCGAACTACCTACTCCGTGCTGCGTGTAGCCACGGGCACGGAGTTCGGACTAAAGGGGATTTAAAAATGGCGGCCCCCGGGAAGATGCAAATGAAGCCCGGGATATTTAAATCCCGGGCTTCATTTGCAACTTTGAATGCCTACATTAGCCTCCCTAGTTCGAACTAGGGGGCTAGTGTAGACATACCCCAATTGTGGAAGTGACCATGAAAAGCTTTCCTGCCTCACCCTAAGAATCCTTATCCATGATCTCCTTCTCCTGGATCAGCCCACTCTTGGCTGGCACAGCCCCACAAATGTCCACGGGGGTCTTTGCAATGGAGATGGCATCCTCCCCAAGTATCACAACCAGTTCTTTGTTGAACCAGCAGGTTGTGGGCACAGTAAGGGAGCAGAAGTTTGACTCGTGTGCCTTATGATAGGCATTCCGCAGCAGCTTTGACCTTGGACAGCAGTGTGTCCTAGTCATGGCCCCTTTCGGTCATGCATCTTGAGATCTGTCTGTAGGTATCATAATTCCTATGGCTGAAACTCAGCTGGGACTGGACTGTCTCCTCTCCCCAAATGCTGATGAGGTCCAGCACCTCAGTAATGCTCCAAGTAGAGCAGGGGTGGGAAACCTAAGGCCCAGGGGCCGGATGTGGCCCCCAGCTTGTCTGGATCCAGGCCCCAAGGCTCATGCCCCCTATAGCATTGGGGAGCCTTTGCTGGTGCTCCAGCCCTTCCCCCCACTATCCGCCATGGGGCTGGAACACACAAAATCTACTAGCCTGGGCCCCCCAAGGCTCTGGTGTGTGAGGGGAATGTCTTTCTCCTTCTCAATTGGGGCCACGTTAGTGAGGGGTTGTTTTTCTGTTTGTTTTGGGGTATTTTTGCTTCTCACTTATGTGCGGCCCCCGACTGCTTTTTCTGTGGGACAGCAGCCTCTGACCCAAAAATAGTTCTCCACCCCTGAAGCAGAGGATTGCCTAGTGCGTGGAGCAGGCATGGTCACTTGGAAAGATGTGCTGAGAGCACACCACACATTCCTGAACAAAGGGAACTTTCCAAATGTGGGTCTGAGGGTTGGTCACCTGGGGGCAGGGTAGTAGAATTCAAATGGATGACTAGACAGGCAATAACAGGCATTGTGGAACAGATGTCACAGCACTGTCCTACACCAGAGCACCCCCACTGGCACTGCAGCACTGTACCTTTGTGAAGAAAGCGCTACACCTTTCATGGAGGTGGTATTCCTAGAGTGCAGCAACTGCAGAGTTAGTGCACACTATGGGCCTTGCTAGCATGGACACCTCAGGAGTTACAGCACCGGGAGCTGATTTACTGTGCTATAACTTGCTAGTGTAGACAAGGCCTTAGTCTTTACACCTACACTGGGGTTATGCTTAAAGAGATTTCCTCACTTTTAGTTACAGACTCTGCATGGATCTGTGAACTTTTAAATATAACAAAATTGCTTTCTTAGGGCATGAGCCCATTGTTCTGCAAGACTTTTATAGCAAAGACCAAAAATCAAGAAAGATTCAGATACATTTGGGTTACCACTACAAACCCAAAACTCAAACCAGGCTCACACCCTGTAGCCAAGCAATGGCTGAGTATTTAGCATACACAGGCCTCAACATTTCAGAATGTCAAGCTGTCCAAAATCCAAACCTGGATCCAGATGTGAGTTTTGCAGTTGGCTTCTGTCTTTAATAATAATTTTGTAATTCCCTGATCTATTATAAGCTGGGGAGGGAGAGGAGGACAAAACAAAAAACAAAAACAAAACAACTGGATTTGCACATGCAAAAAATTGAGCTGTTTGAAATCTGGATCGGAATGATGCTGCTTGAACTCATCTTTAGTTTCAAGCAAAACATTCAGTTGTTTTGCATGATTTCAACCCCCAATTAGTCTATACTTGACAGTGGCAGTGTTTTGTTTTACTGAACTCCAAAACTCACAGAGGAATGCAGGGAATATGAAACACCACAAACCAGCCTGTGCATAAACTGCTCTGTGGATCCAGACCAATGAAATTCACGCATTTCTGAATTTGATCCACATTTTAACTGGATGGATGGGTACATCCAAAGAGAGCATCTCAGTGGGGAGGGGGGGCATTCAGTATAACAGAATGTATGCACTCCCTTTTTGTCTCTCTGTAGTCCCTACTACCCCAGCCACAACAAGTCACTTTTAACATTTATCATTTGTCTGCCAGCTTCCTGAGGCAGTAGGTCAACACCTCCATTGCAAAGACCCCCGTGGACATTTCTGGGGTTGTGCCAGCTGAGAGTGGGCCAATCCATGGGGCAGGGGGAACAGCAGCTCTGAAAGGACCTCAAACTATGTGCCATGATTCATACTGCTAGCTGCTTCACTCTGGGAATCTCTCTCAACAAATCACGGCCGCCATGTTTCATTGGAATGAAGTAATGCTTGCCTCCTGGCAAGGGATGGGCTAGCCTCCATAATTCTCAGACAGTATCAATTTTACTGATCTGGAACCAGGGGTGGTGTAATAGACTTGGGGAGGCTAAGCCTCCGGAAATGGGGCAAGAAAGCTCAGTACGCTTCCCCTTGAAGGCACACCGTCCTGCTGCCTTTGGAACACCACCACCAGCAGCTTCTGAGAGGTAGAAGGGGTGTCACATCGTAAGTACGTCTTGTTCCAAGGCAGTGTGGCTCAGTGGCCACAGTCTATAACAGAGCCCTAGGGTCCAGGGCAGTACTGTCTAATGGCTAGAGTCAATAGTCCAGCCCTCAGTTCCGGGTAGCACAGTCTATTGGCCAGAGTCAGTAATCACAGTCTTCAGTTCAGGGCAGCACAGCCCAATGGCTAGAGTTAATGGCTATAGCCCTCAGTTCAGGGCAGCACATCCTAAAGCCAAGAGTCAGTAGTTTAGGGCAACAGCCCTGGTAGGGGGACCTGGGCCCACCCTACTCCAATGGGCTCTGATTCAGGACCCTGTTAGTGGCAGAGTGCTCCACCACTCACTCAGCAGGGAATCCAGCCACAATAAGTCGAGCTCACTTGGGTGAGAGATACCACTCCCACACTCTCCATGGGCTACTTCCTCAGCAGGAAATCCGACCGCAACACGCCAAGCTCAGTCGGGTGGGAGATACCATTCCTGCATCCCTCTGGGTCACTTCCTCCCAGAGTTGGTGAGAGGATGTTCCACATGGTCTCCAGGTCCCCCAATTCCACAGCACAAACGTCTCCCTCAGGATCCTTTGGCACTGGCAGCTCAAGGCAGTCTCCTGGGGCTCTGGCTCTCCTCCTCTGGGTCTCCGGTGGGGGTATCTCTGGAGCTCCAGCAACAGGTTCTTCTCCTCTGGGGTCCAGCCCAGATTGAGCTGAATTGCTCCCTTTTATACCACTCCAGTTCTTGGAGCATGCTCAGTGTGGCTGGGGAGTGGGACTTCCTCCACCCACAGGCCATTAAGCTCTCCTGGTCCGGTGCAATGTATACCCACCCTGGCATACACCTCCCCCCTCACTTAAGTGCAAAAGACTTGCTTCTCTATCTGAGGCAACCTATAAATATGCTTGATCACTAGAGAAGGAAATAAAATTCAGAATAGGCAAAATTATTACAGCATTTACTTTTCGGTTGGACATTTTGAGTTGATTTGCTGAAAGTGCTAGATTTTAGAAGAAACATAACAGAGGCTGGAGGTAAAGCAGTGGTTTGAATTGCTATTCCTCATTACAGAAAGCTTAATTTAATAGCAACAATAGGTTAATTTATATTGATTTATTTGATTTTGTTGGGTTGCTCAGAGAATAGTGGTTACAAACTTGCTGAATGAATTATCTTAAATATTCTTGAATTGTAATTGAAAATATTCGCTCTTAGATTATAAACCAGTCTGAAATTTCTAATCTATTAGTATATACATTACAGTTTGAACTTGGGAATGGAGGGTATTAGGTGTGTGGGAAGGTCTGGATCACTCCTAATTGAAAACTACCTATTTCTCAAAAATAAAGTTGACTGTTATTCAAATGAATTTACCCAGATCAGATTGTCCAGCCATTACACTCAGATAAAGCTCATTATCACCTATCTGTACCTCAAGTATAGTAATTCCAAATCATACAGTTCTCTCTTATCTGCCTTAAATGTAAGCCACAATTAGTTTTTCAAAAAAGAGTTGTCTGATCATGTGTGTCTTACAAACCAATATCGCCCTTGAGTGGGAACTGTAAAATCACAAGCCAAGGCATATACAAAGAGCCTAGCACCTTTTCTACCGTCCATTATCCATGCTCAACAGTAGGGTATAGCCATCTGAGAGATGCCAACAATAACATAAGGAGGTTATTAAATATTATTCATTACCTTCAATGGAACAAAATAGAAGCCTAATTCATAGTCTTTATTCCAGGAAAATACTTGATAGGGCCCCAGGAGATTTTTATTCTCTACTTGAGAAGCCTTTAATTTTGGCTCTCAGCTTAGATCATGGTTACAAATGTTTTCCAACAATCTATGGCCACGGAGATAATCTAAAATCCCCCTACACCTCTCTTTTGATTTACAAAGAGGAAGGCGGCAACTGTGCTTCTTCCCACTCCCCACCCCTATAAATATCATAATTGACTCCAATTGAATATATTGAGAATTACAGTGAGAGAAGATCACATTCTTTGAGATGATATTTGAACGATCCAAGTTCTTCCCAAAGCACTTCCAGCCACACAATGTAATGATCAGGCTTTGCAATCCATTTACCATAAATGAATGACCACTATCAAAGCTCCATTATATATCAGTGAATTACTAGTTAAAATGGATTTGAAATATTTTAGCATAAATGATTCCAGTAGAATTTTGTTCTATTTTTCAAAAAATTATGCCAACCCTATTAAAGAAAAATATAACTGAATGTAGCCTTTTGGCAAAAGCGCTCTCTAACATTTGGTTTTACTCCTTTTCAAGCTTACGTAGTTTTTTTTAACCTTTCCTCCTCCACTTAAATAAAATCATAAATAAAACCATGAAACAATGCACATGGAAAATTACTTAAAATACAAAAAAATATGCATTTTTATACTAGACAATTAAGTCAGCTTAATATGTTTCTTCAGGGGTGTGAAAAATCCACACCCCAAGAGACATAGCCATAGAGGTGGAATGTCTATTCTAATGGGGAAAACCTCTCCTATTAGGGTAGGTAGCATCTATACTGAAGTAGTGGAGCAGTTCAGCTGCAACTGTACACTGCAATGACTTTTCAAATGCAGACAGGCTCTCAGTGTTTTTAAAGGAGCAACCTCTTTTTAAAATCTAGTCAGTGTAAAAAAAAAAAGTCAAAGAGAGCTGGGAGCACCTGAACTGGCCCTTACTGCTTAGTTCCTCATCAATTTTGTAGTTTTATTATCACAGTTTCCTCTTTTAATATAAAATCCCTCTGGTGATATATAGAAGGCCAATCTAAACAACATGCACAATTGTTAAGGGCATGATCCTACTAACACAAAGTCAGCATGGCCACTCACTTGAATGAAGTGATTCATGAGCTTGAGTGTTTGCAGGACTGGGTCCTCCCTGACTATATACCTGGGAGCCACAAAACGGAGGCGTCTAGACTGCATTGCTTTTTCGGGATACTGGAGGAACAAGGAATGTGTCCAAGGAATGCATCCGCTTTTTCAATTTTTTCGGAAGAACGGACGTGCTCTTTCAACATCCCTGTAAACCTCGTTCTACAAGTAATAAGGGATGGCTCGAAAGGGCACTTTTTCCTGAAATTTGGGGCCATGTAGGCATGCCAAATTTCAAAAGAGCCTCTTTTGAAAGTAAAATGAAAAAAGTATCTTTTTCCAATTTAACAGTGCAGTCTTGACGTAGCCTGAGTTTAGACAAAGTGATGTCAAAGTGCACATAGTACATTCATTGAATAAAATAGAGGAAAAATTAAATCTCTTTCATTTACAGTAATCTTAGGTGCTACCTCTAACAAAAGTAAAAATATTCAGACAGAAATGTTAATTTGATGCTGATGGAGCCTTTCAAACTGCTGTCATCTAAGGGAAAAGGAGGCTTAACTAGTCTCAACTGGCAGTTGTACAGTTATATAATATTCTTAAGGACAATATGACAAACACAATATCGTGCCTCTCGCAAACACAAGAGTCACATTTGGTGCACCATAGAGCAGCATATCCTCTGTACTATTGCATAAGCATTATACCTCTTGTATGTGCAATGGCCATCTGACTTGCTAGCCTCACCACTGGTCTGCAAAACTAGCATCAATTCAGACATTATTAAAGGCAGAACATATTCAATTATCTTTGAGAACTCATGCACAATGGGTGACATCCCAGATGATCAGAGACAGGCAAATATAGTATTTATCTTTAAAAAGGGAAACAAAGAGGACCCGGGAAAGTTACTGGAAGAAATTATTAAACAATTATTAAACAATAAATGTGTAAGCACCTACAAAATAATAGGTAATAAGGAATAGCCAGTATGATTTTGTCAAGAAAAAATCAGGCCAAACCAATCTAATTTCTTTCTTTGACAGGATTAGTGGCCTAGTGAATAGGACAAAACAGTAGACATGATGTATATTGATTTTAGGAACGGTTTAACATAGTCCCACGTGTCCAGAAGTTATATTTCATTATTACTGAATATTATCACTGAATATTTTACTATCCTTAAATTGCCAGATAAAATATGACCAGAATTACTGTCTAGCCGCTCTATACATCTTACTCCTAAATCTGTTTCATCTTTGCTTAATGCAGCTGTCAATTTATCCATATCTTGTGCATCCTAATCCACTATTTTTATGCAGAGATGATTGAAAAAGCTGTACCCTTTATGTTTGTTGGACATAAATAGGCAGTAGGTTTGCACTAAAATGGACAGCAAAGAGACAAGAAAACTGAATTGACAAGATTTCAGATAGAAAAACAATTTTAAAGTAAGAAGAATCAATTTTTATTGGTAAAAATCAGTGTCACAGTCAAGGGCAACTGAACTTGCATTTCCCCTCAGTGGTCCAGCAAAGGCACCCCCTTCAGGCTTTCTGCTCCCCAGCCATGGCACTGGAGACCCATGTCTCATTCCCTTCTGACTGGAGTATTTCCAGACTGCACAATTCTCTGCCTGCCCTGTGTTATTTCCAGCAGAGACAGGCTGCCCAAGCAGGCTGCTTGCTTTCTGTTCAAAAACGATTAACAGCGTGACTTCCCAGGGTTATAGATAACACCCAGCTCTTTTTATGCAAGCTTATTTTTTAAAGTAAAAAAAACCACACAGAAAATTTATTAAAATGATAAAAGAACCTACACGCATGCTCATATGGTTACCAGAGATCACCCCAACTCTAACAAGAGCAGACCTGCAAAACCCCGCAAAGGGGGTTTCTTCTAAATTCACAAGGTCCCAAAAGCCATAGTTCAGAACTAGCACCTAGTGTTATGGGAAGCAGCAGGCCTAGTCCTTCCATCTCTTCTCTAAGGATAGGGGTCTCTGTGATCAGGGATATTGTCCATTTCCTGGATCAGGAAGAAGGCCCTGAGGCAGTTTAAAACCAGGCTATTTATACAAAAATCTTTTCTTTGGTGGTCAGTGAAGAACACTATTTGAACTGTGTATCTCTCTGGGGGACGGGGTGGTTTTATAGGGCTCATAACAGAGGAGGTATATTACTATCCTCCTCCTACTAGAGAAAGTGCATACAATTCCTCAATTGACTATACTCAGTTACACTTTTAATACAATAGACCCCAAAGGCATTAAACCTATTTCAGTAAAATCGATCTTAATTCCATAAGGTTTGTCCAGGATTTTACAGGATATTGTCAGTCTATCACAGGATGATCTGACAAGTTCTAGGAGATGTGGTTCCCTAAAATTGGAACAGCTAAATTTAGAAGACTATGAGTATGCTATATAATTCCACTGACAGAACTCTTCATGAAAAAAATAACTACAGAATTAGGTTTTCACAGCAATGAGGCTATCTTTATCTACAGAAGAAACCGTCCCAGCATCACTGGAGTTATCCTAACTGTATGGACATGTATCAATGACAGGCCAGAGGTTGTTAATCTTAATAGAGCATAGTAAGTAGGGGATATTAAATCTGGGGCTCTGTCATTCTCATGGATTCACCACTGGTTTGAGCAAAGCTTTAAAGGAAAAGGTTTGCTCTGACTGATCAGGTGAGGAGAGCAGACAATTTCCCCTTGGAAACCTAAGGCCTAGTCGAGTGGTTTCCAGCCCGTGGCCCGCGAACCCCTGGTGGTCTGTGACGATACTGTAGAGGGGGTCTGTGGAAAGTTTAAAATAGAAATTAAAATAAATGTATGTGGCTCAGGAAGAAGCGTGGGCTGAGGGATGTACAGGCTGCAGACACAGCTATATTGTTTGGGGGCGTCTGTAAAATTTTCATAGATTGAAAATGGGTCCATATGCTTGAAAAGGTTGGGAGCCAGTGGCCTAGTCAATATTACACTTTCCACCCCCCATCAATCTGACTTTCACAAATAGTGTAGCTAAAATTGATGTACTTACCTCGGTGTCTTCCATGTGGTAAGGTCAGTGGGGCTGCTCTTCCATCAACTGTGGCTACGCTTCTCATCCTGGGGGAGTACTGGAATCAACGGGAAAGTGCTTGGAAGTTGATTTATTTGGCATTTATATTCTGTTTAATAATTCCACAGACATAAGGAATCCGCGGCAGGCATTCTTAAGGAATTAAGGCATTTTTTGCCCTTAGATCACTACTTAAAGGGTGTAGTCTTCATCCAGGTGCAGAACTCATGGCCCTAGCTCCTGTGTTAATATAGTAATGGTTACACCAGAACTTACCAAGAAGACAACTCATACTTATATCCAGCTCTTACAAGCAGAATCTCATGATAGTGTTTTGCTGGCATCTTGTCAAGAACAGAATTGCACAAGCCACCATATTTTAATGAAGACAAAGATTAAAATTGGTTTCTGTGGTTCAATGCAGAATTGACATTCAGAAAGAGGAGAAAAAAAAAAAAAGAATCCAAGCATATAATTGATGTAAACTTACCAACACTTTGTTTACTTACCCTCTAAGTAATCACCCGCCAACCCCCCTGCCCACAACTCTTTCTTAAAACAGTTCACAATAAAACCTCAAGGCACATTTACAGCTGGCCACAGACTTTTCAAGGAAGCTGGTGTTTTCCAGCTCCCAAAGAGCCATTAGGGATGTTTCCCACCCACACCTCAAAAGGTAGGTCAGCTCCTTTGACAGAAATAGCCGAAGGACCAGGACTTTCTTACACTCCAGCCTGACAACAGGGGGAGTTCCAAAGGTGGCAACTGCCCTGGGGCCAACGATTCAGAAGGAGTGGTGGTTCTTTAAATCACCATCAAAGCCAGGCTACATGGCTCTGAAGGGAGGGAGGGGAGCCAGTGCTTTGCTCCAGATGGTGCTATGGGCTGGCTGCCCATGGCTCCACCCCTTTCTGCCCCTGCCCCTTCTGGGGGCATGGAGCTGTCCCCCCACATCTTGCATGGGGGCCCACCATGGCTGTCGATCTCACTGTTTAGGTTTTTTTTTACAACAAATTTTCCACTGGTGCTAGCAATGGTGGCTGAGCTATTATAGAAAAGGTCCTAGGCAATTCCAGCAACGTATCACCTACTCCTGCTAGGGACACGTTTGCATGAGATGGTTCTTAAAATTGACGGCAGCCACCTGTGTGCAATACCTTACTCCTCACTGCTATTATGGGTGGAGATACTTGGGCTTTATTGGTAGCTGGAAATTGTAGAGAAATTAGGTCAGTGTAGGCCAGGCCTCAATGGTGTGGGGAGCGGAGAATCTTCAGTTTGTTTTGGCTCTGAACACAAGTCCAGCAAAGACTGAGATATTTGCATTCACCATAACAGTGAATGCTCATGTGATTGTTCTCAGAACATGGTTGGCACATTTTGGTATAACTGCTACATCAGTTCTATGGTTTATAAGCAGCCAGTCATGCAGAGCTTTGTTGCCTGAGAACTTTATTTTGGAAGAGGTAGTTGTAAATAAGCGAGTGAAGCTGGAGCATTGTCTGGGAGCTCTTTCTGCTGGTGGAACTACTCTTGCTAATGCAGAATAAAACTCTTCAAAATATCTTATGAACCTAGCTGGTCTGTGTCTGGCTATATAACCACCATCAAGACCTTGTCCACACTAGGGAATTTAAATGAATTTCCACAGCTGCTAACCCCTGGTTAGCTGCACCAGTGCTTGCTGTTTGATGGGACACTGCTATATTCATAAAATCATAGAATCATAGAATACAAGGACTGGAAGGGACCTCGAGAGGTCATCGCGTCCAGTCCTCTGCCCTCATGGCAGGACCAAATACTGTCTAGACCATCCCTGATAGACCGTTATCTAACCTACTCTTAAATATCTCCAGAGATGGGGATTCCACAACCTCCCTGGGCAATTTATTCCAGTGTTTGACTACCCTGACAGTTAGGAAGTTTTTCCTAATGTCCAACCTAAACCTCCCTTGCTGCAGTTTAAGCCCATTGCTTCTTGTTCTATCCTCAGAGGCCAAGATGAACAAGTTTTCTCCCTCCTCCTTATGACACCCTTTTAGATACATGAAAACGGCTATCATGTCCCCCCCTCAATCTTCTCTTTTCTAAACTAAACAAACCCAATTCTTTCAGCCTTCCTTCATAGGTCATGTTCTCTAGACCTTTAATCATTCTTGTGCTCTTCTCTGGACCCTCTCCAATTTCTCCACATCTTTCTTGAAATGCGGTGCCCAGAACTGGACACAATCAGGAGCGGCCCGAGGCGGGCTGCGGCAGCTAGCTCCCCCAGGTGGAACGCGCGATCGGCGCCCCCGCCTGCACGGCAGTCAATGGACCGTCAATGGGGTGACGTCATCATCGGGCGCCCCAGGCGCCCTGTGACGTCATAATCAGGCACTGTTGAAGGTGGCACCCTAGGCGACGGCCGGGGTCGGCCTATAGTCACGGGCCACCCCTGGACACAATACTCCAACTGAGGCCTAACCAGCGCAGAGTAGAGCGGAAGAATGACTTCTCATGTCTTGCTCACAACACACCTGTTAATGCATCCCAGAATCATGTTTGCTTTTTTTGCAACAGCATCACACTGCTGACTGATATTCAGCTTGTGGTCCACTATAACCCCTAGATCCCTTTCTGCCGTACTCCTTCCTAGACAGTCGCTTCCCATTCTGTATGTGTGAAACTGATTGTTCCTTCCTAAGTGGAGCACTTTGCATTTGTCTTTATTGAACGTCATCCTGTTTACCTCAGACCATTTCTCCAATTTGTCCAGATCATTTTGAATGATGACCCTATCCTCCAGAGCAGTCGCAACCCCACCCAGCTTTGTATCATCTGCAAACTTAATAAGCGTACTTTCTATGCCAATATCTAAATAGTTGATGAAGATATTGAACAGAGCTGGTTCCAAAACAGACTCCTGCAGAACCCCACTTGTTATACCTTTCCAGCAGGATTGTGAACCATTAATAACTACTCTCTGAGTACAGTTATCCAGCCAGTTGTGCACCCACCTTATAGTAGCCCCATCTAAGTTGCTAAGTTGCTATAGTAGCCCCATCTAGTTTATTGATAAGAATATCATGCAAAACCATATCAAATGCCTTACTAAAGTCTAGGTATACCACATCCACCGCTTCTCCCTTATCCACAAGACTTGTTATCCTATCAAAGAAAGCTATCAGATTGGTTTGACATGATTTGTTCTTTACAAATCCAGGCTGGCTGTTCCCTATCACCTTGCCACCTTCCAAGTGTTTACAGATGATTTCCTTAATTACTTGCTCCATTATCTTCCCTGGCACAGAAGTTAAACTAACTGGTCTGTAGTTTCCTGGGTTGTTCTTATTTCCCTTTTTATAGATGGGCACTATATTTGCCCTTTTCCAGTCTTCTGGAATCTCTCCTGTCTCCCATGATTTTCCAAAGATGATAGCTAGAGGCTCAGATACCTCCTCTATCAGCTCCTTGAGTATTCTAGGATGCATTTCATCAGGCCCTGGTGACTTGCAGGCATCTAACTTTTCTAGGTGATTTTTAACTTGTTCTTTTTATTTTATCTTCTAAACCTACCCCATCCCACTAGCATTCACTATGTTAGGCATTCCTTCAGACTTGTCGGTGAAGACCAAACAAAGAAGTCATTAAGCATCTCTGCCATTTCCAAGTTTCCTGTTACTGTTTCTCCTCCTCACTGACCAGTGGGCCTACTCTGTCCTTGGTCTTCCTCTTGCTTCTAATGTATTTATAAAAAGTCTTCTTGTTTCCTTTATTCCCGTAGCTAGTTTGAGCTCATTTTGTGCCTTTGCCTTTCTAATCTTGCCCTGCATTCCTGTGTTGTTTGCCTATATTCATCCTTTGTAATTTGTCCTATTTTCCATTTTTATACGACTCCTTTTTATTTTTAGATCATGCAAGATCTCGTGGTTAAGGCGGTCTTTTGCCATATTTTCTATCTTTCCGACGCAGCGGAATAGCTTGCTTTTGGGCCCTTAATAATGTCCCTTTGAAAACTGCCAACTCTCCTCAGTTGTTTTTCCTCAGTCTTGATTCCCATGGGACCTTACCTATCCGCTCTCTGAGCTTACCAAAATCCACCTTCCTGAAATCCATTGTCTCTATTTTGCTGTTCTCCTTCTACCCTTCCTTAGAATTGGGAACTCTATGATTCATGATCACTTTCACCCAAGCTGCCTTCCACTTTCAAATTCTCAACCAGTTCCTCCCTATTTGTTAGGATCAAATCTAGAACAGCTTCCCCCCGGTAGCTTTTTCAACCTTCTGAAATAAAAAGTTGTCTCCAATGCAGTCCAAGAACTTATTGGATAGTCTGTGCCCTGCTGTGTTATTTTCCCAACATATATCTGGATAGTTGAAGTCCCCCATCACCACCAAATCTTGGGCTTTGGATGATATTGTTAGTTGTTTAAAAAGCCTCATCCACTTCTTCCACCTGGGTAGGTGGCCTGTAGTAGACTCCTAGCATGACATCACCCTTGTTTTTAACCCCTTTTAGCCTAATCCAGAGACTCTCAACACTTCTGTCTCCTATGTCCATCTCCACCTCACTCCAAGTGTGTTCATTTTTAATATATAATAAATATATTAAATATATTTTAATATACATATAATATATTAAATCACTTGAAGATTTACCTGGTGTGGCTCGGGTCCTTAACTCAAATAAGTTTTGTTTTTCTTCATTTAAATCATTGTTCTGAGGTGGGGTTCAATATGCAAGCTGTCCTGGGGAAGGGGACAACCTCAGCCCTCTCTCCCTTGGAGCTTGGAGCCAGGTGAGAAGAACCTGTCCATGGCCATTGCAGCTGCAACAGGCACAGCTGGGAGAAGGGTGCGTGTCCTGCAACTGGGGGACAGACAGACACACCCAGACACACAAACAGACAAACTCTCTGAAATATATAGTAGATAGTGGTCTCTCTTCATCCCAGCCTCCTGCTTGCCCAATGGGGTTATAGCTGTCTCTGGCCCCAACTCTGGCCCCTTGCTGCCCCCTGTGGTCATTCTGCAGTATAACTGTCCTTCCTGCCAGACCCCTCCCTTTCTTTTTTAGGAGGACAATCTAATTCAGGGCACATCCCATTGACCTGACATAACCAAACCCATTCCTTGCTTTAAGTTATGATAATAGGAAACTGCCTACCAAATTTGATACTCCTAGCTCTTACTGTTTAGGAGGAGTTCTTGAACAAACAGACTCACAGATTGACAGACAAACAGATGCACGCACCCTTCTAAAACATATAGTAAGATGATGCAAGAGGCTGGGATACTGTTAGCCATGCTGTTCAGCCAGTCCAGTGTTGGGAACGGCCTCGTCTGAGGGCCCAGGCAGCACTTACCAAGACATCTTTTCTCTGGCCTCAGGTCCTTTGTTCTTGTGCCTGATCATCCCAGTTATGCTGAAATGGGTCTCAATAGCATCCACACACTGCAGCTTCTGAGCAGCTGCATCGCCTCTTTCTCTCCCCTTTCTCCTGCTGAGCAGCTGTACAGCAGGCGTGAACATCCAGTTACTTAGGCTCAACATAAGGAGGTTGAGGAGCTACTGAGCAGCTGCTGAATGCAGGTGCTACTCATGGCCCAAGCATGTGGGGCTCATATACTTCCTGGTCCCATCTCTCTGCCTCTGACTACAGAGACTGAGACAAACTGGGCAGGAGAAGAGGTGCACTGGAGTGGGAGAGGGAGAGATAGCTTGGGATGGTGACTAGAAGGAAAAAGCAAGAAAGGAAGAATAAACAGAAGGAATTGGAAAGAAATAGAAATGAATATAGCGTGATATTCAGCAAAGGGAATAATTATCTGTAGCGGGGGAAATTGGAAATGACCTAAGAAAGGAGGGAGCCCAAAAGGAAGAGAAAACAAAGTCAAGAAAGGGAAAGAGCATGAACAAAAGCAAGAGTGACATGGTAGATTTTATTTTTATCTTAGGGTATGTCTACACCTGCAGCCTATTTTGGAATAGGGCTGCAAATGTAGGCATTCGGAATTGCAAATCAAGCCTGGGATTTAAATATCCCACGCTTGATTTGCATCTTCCCGGCCGGGCGCCCATTTTTGAAATTTACAAGCCCAGAATAACTGCCCCCGTCTACACGCGGCAGTGAAACGGGCGTTCGAAATAAAGCCCTATTTCGAACTACCTGTTATTCTTCCTGTAATGAGGTTTAACAGGTAGTTCAAAATAGAGCTTTATTTCAAACGCCCGTTTCACTGCCGCGTGTAGACGCGGGCAGTTATTCCGGCTTGTAAATTTAAAAAAAAAAAAAAAAATGGCGCCGTCAGAAGATGCAAATCAAGCGTGGGTTATTTAAATCCCGGGCTTGATTTGCAATTCCGAATGCCTACATTTGCAGCCCTATTCCGAAATAGGCTGCAAGTATAGACATACCCTTATAGAAAATTGTTGCTAGATAATATAGGCCTCAATAATAATATGGACGCATAGCCTGGTCGTGGAGATCTAACCGAATTCTGATGGTTTATCCCACCCATCCCCAGAAACATTAGTTGTTCCCACTCATAAGCATTGGTACAATGTGAGGATGAATGGATGAGTGCCAAAGAATCTTATGCCAGCTCTATGCCAATTATCAAGAAAACGCAGAGGATACACACCCAGCAGCTTTTCAGAGGGGAAAGGGATGTCATTTAGGGCAAACTGGGTGGAACCTTTGGAGTGGAATGGAAGTAAAGTTCCATGTTCATCTGTTGAAGGGGCTGAAGGGTTGCTGAAAGGCTCAGTTGTCTTTCTGTGTGAGCAGATAAGTGGCGCCAAATGGCAGATCTGACTGCTGATGCTGCTACAACAGGATAGAATCTCCTGTTCTCAAGACATGTTGTGGGTAAGAGAAACCTCATTTCTTATTTTGTTAGGAACATTGTTACCCTTTTCTAACTCAACATCATTTTCATTTGCACTTCAGTTTAATTTAGCTTTAGGAAGGCCGGGTGCGCTAGTGGCACAAACACTGGACTGAGGTTCAGGAAATGTGATTTTACGCCTAACTCTACCACTGGACTGCCAGGTGACCTTGGATGAGCCATTTCACGCCTCTGGGCCTCAGTTTCCCCATCTGTAAAGTGGAGATAACAATATGATCTTTCTTGCACAGTTTGGAGCGATTACTCTACATCTTGTCCCATGTCCAAAACATCCTGACTGCAGCCATGTACTTATAAGTTTCTAGAGACATGTAGTTCTGGTGGGGTTGGGGGGTTCTTTTCAATTCTGAGCAGTAGATAACCTTCTATTTGCTCTCACCTTTAGAGCTAGGAATGTTGCTCATCCCAGGAGGTGGATATTACTGTCAAAAGAGATTTTCCCTAGTGCTGGAGGCATTCTCAGGTTCTCCTCAAATTTCGGATGGGAATAATGTGGAGAGTCTTTCAAAAGGGATTAAAGCTAATCTTCAAAGATCTGAGAATATATTTTAATTAAAAAGTTATAAAATGACTTCCAGACATCCTACTGGAAGAAGTAATTATTTATATTTGGCTTGATTTTCAAAGGTACCAAGCATTCATGGCTCCCCCTGAAATCAGTATAAACTGTGGGAACTCAACATCTTTGAAAATCAAGCCAAAATTGCCTTTAGACTGTAAGCTCCTTAGGGCAGGGACCTGTTACTTGTTTAGCAAACCTGTTCTTTTGCAGAGCACCTTTGCCTGGACAGCGCTATAGGAGTAACAACCATAGTAATAGAGAACAGATTGATGCTGGAAGTTAGGAACATTTGATGTGGTTCTACAGTCTTTGTATTACACATTATTTTTAACAAAAATAAAGTTCCATTTTATAAGCAATATACAAGTGAAGCACGAATGGAACAACCTATCTAAAACACTCTGGAAACAGAAAGGTGTTTGCCTGCTCACACACAACTTTGGCGTCATTCCCTATTTTAGTTTCTTGAAATAATTTGAATCAAAGGCTGCCAATTAGACCTCTCAGGGAATAAGCAGATTAAGAAGAGTGTGTGTGTTTGTAACTGTTCTTGGAGCACTGAGTCACAAGGCCAAATGATGGTGGGACATTGCTGATACATGTGTGAACACATGCAAGTGTGCACACCCTCAGCCTGTCAGAGAGCCACAAGATCAGTGCTATGCCCACAGCTTGCTATGCACACAATCTCTTGGAGGAGTACTGTCAGTATGCCAGACCCCCATAGGAGCTGACAGTCTCTGTGGACTCCTGGACAAAGAAGGGCCAGGGCCTTGGGTGGAAGGTGTGGGGCAGGGCTTCCAGCTGTCAGCACCACCCTCAATGCACCACGATGACCCCCTAGGCAGCCCTTAGCACTACCTGGAGCATGGCACATCCAGCCCGGTCCAGCAGTGATTTAAAGGGCTCAGGGCTCCAGACGCCACGCCGCTACTGCAGTAGCTGCGGTGGCAGCTGGGAGCCGCAGGTCCCTTTGAATTGCAGGCCCCGGGGCAATTTCCCCCTTGGCGCCTCCTCTCTGTGGGGTCTACAGATCCCCCAGGGGACTTACTCTTCCTTTACAATGGGCTATGTGGCTTCTCCGCTTCCCAAGTCTGAACTTCTGGAGCTATAGCACTCCCGCTTTACACCGTCAGCTCTGTTCAGAGTCCAGCTGAGGTAGATTTGACAGAGACTTCTTCAGAGATTAATGCACCTGCCAAACATTTGTAGGGCCCTTCAAATGGTCTTATCAGAACAGTAGGGTCATTAGTCAGCTGGAATACAGCATAGGAAGTCCTTAGGTTAGCCAAGAGAGACTGAGGTAAAAGCATAGCCCAAGTCCATTCTCATTAACCCAGAGCCCCATCCAAACTGTAGTGAATACCATGTTCAGACCCGGTCTTTCCCGCAGGCTAACGTCCTTGATCAGTTCCCAGATGGGATCCCCAGTTCCTTCCAGCAGCCAAGTCTTAGTCTCTTCCCCTGCCATCCCAGCCCTTTTGCTCTTCAGCTGGGAGATTTTGCTCTGCTTCCTCCCTGAGAGGTGGGAAAATCCATCTCCCTCTGGGCCATTGATTAACAGGTGTCAATATCTTGGTGACTGGATTTACCATTGTCTTCTCTACTAATACGGGGTCAGCTCTTAGCCACTCCTTTATAATTACCCAGTCAGGCTTAGTCAGCTAGGGAACATCCATACCTATGCCTCTTAGGGCTGGCCTACACTGAAAATTTAACATTGGCATAGCTACATCTCCCAAGGGTGTGAAAAATGCACATCCCTGAGAGATGTAGCTATGCCACCAGCCTAATCCACAGTGTTAGGTGGAAGAATTCTGCTCTTGCCCTAGTTACCATCTCTCCAGGAGGTTCATTAATGACAGCAATGAGAGAACCCATCCTGTCACTATAGTGAGTGTCTACACCAAAGTGCTACACCTGTGCTGCTGTAGCAGTTAAGTGTAGATATACACAAAGCTTGCTATCAGAGCACAGAGTCCTTTTCTCCCTACTTGCTTACCATGCAAAATATAGGGCAAGCTGAGGCATACAGAGGAGGGGGTCATAAAGTGTGACAGAAAATTCCCATGTTATCACACACCCACATTAGAAGTCATAACACTCCTTCAAATGCACATATAATCTGCTCGCCTTCCATGTAGTCTCTTTGGTGATGCTGTAACTACAAAGTGACTACTTTGACTAGGAGGCACTGGGGTCCAACGTGTCACATTTGTAGGGTATTATCACTGCATTTCCTGGTCTTGTTTCAAGACTTGTGGATCAATACAGTAACTCAAAGCCTACAGTCAGCCTAAGAGCCCTAAACCATAACCCAGAACAGTGTCTTGTAGGTAAATTAACAAAGCAACTTAATAATGCACCTTCTCAGCAGACTTATATATCATATATTACAGAACCAACATTCACACTTTATGACTATCAGGAAAAAGGAAAGGAATCAGGACTAAATTGAGCATAAACCAGACATCTCTAGAGAACAACATACTCGTAACAAAGAATACTTTCTAGGCACCCTTCTTCCCGCACCCACCATTAAAATCATGCTGTTAAGTAATGCACCTTGTAAGGCAGTGGCTCATTCTTTAAGTCAGGAGTCAAAAGATAGGGGTTCTATTCACAGATCTGTTGATAATTCCCAGGTTGATTTTGGCTGAGTTACAGCTTGAGTTTCAGAAGTGCTGAGCTCTGATGAAAGCCAAAGGGAGCTGTGAGTTGTCATTGCCTTTTAAACATCGTCCACTTCCTTCACTGGGCCTCACTCTTCCCCATCTGTTCATCATCTATAAAAAGGAGCTAACGATGCCCACTTCTGAAAGTTCTTTGAGCCCCAATGAGGCAGGGTGCTAGATAAACGCTAAATATTATATTGTTATAGAACTTATATAATCCCAATGAATTAATACCGCATATCTCCAGGTGCTGGCTATGTCATCAGATGATAATGTGAAATCTCTTAAGACTGTGTTATTTACTCAGAATATTATAATGATAAAAAATGAAAAAAACCTTCACCCTAATAAGTATCAGGCCCTTCAAGAATGGATATTAAATACAATTTTCCAGGTACCAGATGACAGGAATCACAATGTTAAGACACACACTAATTTTAATGATCCTGGTCAAAAGGACTGTCTACTGTGTTTATTTATTTATTAATTTTTAGTTAAGTAGACAATATAAATCTGCCTTTGGCTTTCATAAAAAGCCTTCTTGCTCCATTCTATTTAGTTTAAATTGGCATGCATGTGATTCCACTTGGAAAGCCCAGCCAAATGCAATTAATGTCATTGAAACTCCAGGAGTATACATATATGTTTTCAGTTTAAAAATGGAGTTAAAAAAATCCATAAGGCCTAACTTTGGATTTTTTCCTATTTTTCATTTGGAGGAGGGGAAAGGAGGAAAGGGAGTAATCATAATAATAATAAAAATGTCATGGAAGTAGAAAAATCAGTCCATCAAGCCCATTTTGCTTGGCAGATTGCTTTTCCTCTTTTGCTACAAAATACTTTCTTCCCCAGAGTTTTTTAGATTTCAAAAAACCCCAGCTGGCATTCTAGCGGACTCAGTTATTACTTGCAAAATTTGGGGTAGCTCCCCCTCACCTTTTACTCACAAAACTTGGTTTTCTATTTACAAGTACAGATCCTGATGGCTTATTTGTTATATCCCCCATGCCCCTGTCACTGGTCCTATGCAAGTGACGAGCAGATGAACTGTAAATTAACTTCAGCTAGAAGCCGAAAGAAAACATGCCATTTCTATCTCTTGGCTCTTTCATCTATGGTAATTCCACATGTTTCTCCAAGTCGCAGACTCCTC
Source organism: Rafetus swinhoei (assembly GCA_019425775.1). Taxonomy (NCBI): domain Eukaryota; kingdom Metazoa; phylum Chordata; order Testudines; family Trionychidae; genus Rafetus; species Rafetus swinhoei. Next base: position 101,513,663 of record CM033424.1, on the reverse strand, counting down.
CCTGAGGGAATCACCTCTCCTTTCATTATGAATTAGGCATTACTGGAACTCCAATAGTCTGGAGAGAGACTGGCGGAGGTACCTCTTCTCCATTTCTAAAATGGTTAGCTTGATAGCCACAAGCTGAATGCAGTAAAGAATGGAGCTAATTTTGTTCACAAAAGCTTTTGCAGCTTATTACAGAAAAAAGGTGCTTTAAAAATATTCCTAAAATATGAGTGTTTTGCAGAGGTTACCACAGAAACATGTAGAGCGTATAATCCAAAATAGGATGTCTAGACAAACTCCTACTGTCTGACCTTTTATGTATTTCCTAATACAACCAATCTTGCCAAGCAAATTGGTGACTAAGCAGCAATTCACTTTACACTGTGTCATAAAGGCCTGACAAGGCCCAGGTCACAGTTATAAATTTCAGTCTGGCTACTTCAGCAACTCTCAGCTTCCTTTACCAAGACAACTCCCGTGTGGTTTCTGGGCTGTGATGTGTGCTCTGGATCATCATGAAGTAATTTTGGGGCTGTAAAATCCAAAAACCACAGCTCTGCTGAAAAACAGAGAGCACTTTCATCCAGTAGGACCCCAGAGTTTACATAAAACCATAAAAGGAAGACTGGAGAAAGCCTCTGGTGAAAACAAAATAAAAGGCAGTGATGTTAAGGCCTAGAGCAGCCGTCTATTTCTGGGGGGCTTCGTGTTGGCATCCCTGCCACTAAACATATTAACGACTAACTGCAGTGGAGTTAATAGCACCAACACATGCTAATCACACCCTGATTCACAGCCTTCTTTCTACTCTGCCAGGAAAAAGTTTGTTTATTTATGTATTAGAAGTTGCCTTGTACAAAATTAGCTGTCTCCAATTGTTTCACCACAACAAATTGAGAACCTGCTGTTAAACACTATGCCATCCAGTCTGTTCAGGCTCTTATGCAGAGAATGAGAAAAAAGGATTAGAAAGAGAACAAACACCAACATTAGGGGCCCCGTGTTTAAAAAAATAATCTTCAAAGCCCATAAAAGTGAAGAGATTTTATACAAAACAATTCTTCAAAAGTAAAAACAAAAGTGATTTTTTCTACTTTGTTCCAGAGACAAAGAAAAAACTTGGAGCTTTTTGATGTCATCTCTCAGGCTAAAAGTGAACAGTGGATCTCTGCTTCGCTAGAACAAATATCATTGGTCCCAGCTGCAGTGACATGGTTTGTATAGGGAAATTGTGGAGAAGACTCTCAGTATAATGGTTGGAGCGGGTGAAATGGTGGAGTTCCTAGACAATGAGAAAGAGGGACAAAAGGAAAAGAGATATTGCAGGAGGGAAATGAAATAGAGAAGCAAGACTATGGAGAAAATAAAGGGAAGCTAGTTAATATGTGTACAGCACTTTCAATGTGTAAAATATATCTCTGCTATATATTAATGACTCTTAATATCTGGCCACTCCATATGAATTGTGTCTGCTATAGAGGCTTATTGGATTTTATATATATTTTCTGTGAAATGTAATTTTCCATACTATATTCAGCCAGGAAATAGAGAGCTTCCCTTGGGTGAAGTGCTCATTAACATGCTAGCAGAAACACTTCTAAGGAGGATGTGTGCTCTGATATACAGAGGGAGGTGAGGACCTTGTGATAGGCTCTTAGGGGCTGGCCTTTCATCTTTTGAGCTACTTGTTTTGTTTTTATGTACAAGATCTATTTCCCTCTTTAAAAATTCACCCTTAAGGTTAAAAGAAATAAGAGGAAGGTCTTCAAAAGGCTCAGATATGTATTCATGCTAATCTGAAGAAGGAAATTGTACTTTTCATTTGGGATTTTTGACACGACTTTCATTTTTTGATGGTTATCAAATTAACTTTATGCTTTGTTAAATTAGTCTGGACTACTGGATGGGGCACTGCACAGGAAGCCATTAGATCTAGGTTCTATTCCCAGCTCTGCCACCAACATGCTGTCTGGCCTTAAGCAAGTCACTTTACGTCTCTCTGCCTCTATTTCTCCTCCCAGCCTTTGTCTGTCTTGTCTATTTAGTTTGTAAGCTCTTCAGAGCTGGGACTTGTCAATGTGTATAACGTGCACAATGAAGCCCCAGTAGTGGCGTCTCTTTGTGCTAAATAAAACAAATTAATCATCAGCCCGAACTGTTGAAGTTTGACAAAGTTATGAGCTACAGAGAGGGTCTTAGGAAACATTATCCACAGGCATAACCAGCAGTAACCACTATAATAAAAATAAACCGAACCAAAGTAGCACTCACCAAGGACCTGAGTTGTATGATCCAGAAGTAAAATATAGAATATGATTCTCTGGGGTCATTAGGATTAGGTGCTCCAGAAGACATGCTTAGATTTGGCTTTAGTGTCTTATAAAATCCCAGTGGGCTACAAACTCAAAGGGAAGCAGTAAAATGAATTTGGCTTATGTTCTTATGGCTTAATTTAAAGAAATATCTAAAGGTTTGCGGTGTGAGATTCAGTCAAGAAATAGTGCTCTTGTGGACATCTCCCTAGAAACTCCCTGACAGCATTTTGCTATTGTAAGTCATTGGTCAGGATGCATTATGTGTACCCCGCCTTGCCTGTACCACACAGCTGGCTCTTCTGCTGCAGAGATTCATGCTTTTAGCTCTAGATCAGGGGCTCACCAACTTTTTCTTTCTGAGGCCTCCCCAACATGCTATAAAAACTCCTTGGACTACTTGTGCCAGGGCCTGCATTGGGGAGTTAGCAAGCAGGGCAACTGCTCAAGCCTTGATGCCATAGGGCAGTGGTCCCCAACCTTTTGGGGCTGCCGGGCGCCCGGGGGCGGTGCTACTCACGCGCCGGGCACCCGGGGGCAGAGCCACACACGCACCCGGGGGCAGGGCTGTGCATGGGCCTGGGGGCGGGGCCACCCATACTGCGCGTGCCCGGTGCTGGCGCCACCCATGCGCTGCACTCCCAGGAGTCGGCGCCGGTGCTGCTCCTGAGCCACGCGCCCAGGAGTGGGGCTGCCCATACGCCGTGCGTCGGGGCCGGAACAGCCCATGCGCCGCACACCCGGGGGTGGGGCTGCCACCGCCCGCGTGCTGCATGCCCGGGGCCAGCACCGCTCCTGTGCTGCGCGCCCAGGGCCGGTGCCACCCCTGTGCCATGCGCCCGGGACCGGCACAGCCCTTGCACTGTGCACCCGGGTGCAGGGCCACCCAAACGCTGCGCACCCGGGGGTGGGGCTGCACATGTGCTGCGCACCCGGGGCCGACGCTGCCCATACGCCGTGCGCCCAGGAGGCCGGCACTGCCCATGCGCCGTGCTCCCGGGGGTGGAGTCAGCCCCGTTCACTCGGCGGGCGCACAGAAATGGCCCGGCAGGCGCCATGGTGCCCGCGGGCACCGCGTTGGGGACCACTGCCATAGGGCATGTCTACACAGCAAGGCTAAACTCAAAATAAGCTATGTAACTTGAGCTATGCTAATTGCGTAGCTTAAGTTGAAATAGCTTATTTTGACTTTTGGCACTGTCTACACAGCAGTTATTTTGAGATAAAGCACTCTTCCTCCGACTTCCCTTACTCCTCGTACAATGAGGGTTGCAAGAGTTGGAGGAAGCAGCCCTCCAGCTTGACATTATTTTGACATGTCAAAATAGCTGCTTGCTGTGTAGATGTGGACTATGTTATTTTGGAATAATGCTAGTTATTCCCAAATAACGCTGCTGTGAAGACATAGCCATAAGGAGCGGTGTGGCTCTTCTGGGAGAGGCGTAAAGATCTTGCGCAAAAAAGGGTTTTGGTGCAAAAACAAAACAAAACAAAACCTGTCCACATTGCTTGTTTTTGCGCAAAAAGGCCTTTCACAAAAACAGCTTGAATAAATTATGAAAATGAAGTGCAGCGATATGCTAATCTGCGCTTCATTTGCATAGGCTCTTGCGGCAAACAAAACCAGGTTCATATTCTGGATTTGATTATTTATGTGACAGATCACCATCTCTCACAGCCTGGGTAATGCATTTTCCACATTCACCAACAGACAGCTCTTATAGCTCAGACTCTGTGGAGGACAAAAGAACCAATACACCAGTAATGCTAAAGTGCATTAATGTTACCTTGGACTATCATTCCATTGTTCCGTGATTGAACAAGACTGAATCAATCAGCCAACCTTAACTGCATCACAGAAATAAAAGTGAACTCAAGTTTGACTGGAAACCAGAATTCTTTTGATGTCACTCATGTTAACACAAAAGAGAGACTGGAACTGTGTCCTCTGGAATTCATGAAAGCAGTCTGCATGTGCGGTATGTCTGGTCCTGTATGATCCTCTTGCCCGAGTGACAGTGAACCGAAGGCAGCAAGAGGGAAGTGAACTTGGACGTGTAAACATTTCGAGTCACAAAAGAAAACTGGTTCCTCACAGCCATTACAATTTAAGGGCTGTGACTGTTCTGCACACTGGGGCCATTCAGAATTTCACAACTCTGGGGGAAAAGCCTAAGTCCCCTTTCTCCAAATTGCATGGCTCTGTCCTTTGAGTTAAAGGAGATTTGTTTGTTAAATATTAGTAATATACAGTTTATATAACACAGCTGAAACAGTTTGAATTCTCTCCAGTAAAGGACTGTAGCATACACATGCACACACATGAAACTTCCCTCCCCCCGACAGCATCATGAAAAGAAACAGACCTGAGGGTTACCGTGAAATTACTGGACATAACAATGATCACTGAATGCCCTCAAGTCTTTTTGAAATATCAAATATAAGCCACTTTTCTTTAAAAATGTGAAAATACATCTCCCAAATATACATCACCTTCAGCTATGTTCTACAGCCATTACACTACCACATCAATAACAGAATCGTTTTGTGTTACAAGCCAACGCCTAGATGCAGATACCTATTTGATCTCTGGCCTTTACTGCCCATCAACTTAGGATCTTTATCATCACTTCATAATTACACTAACATCTCTTTAATAAATGCTTTGCTCAAAATTTTACTTATACCTTCGTCATTTGTGTTAAGGGTCTGAGAGTTGAAACATCTAAGGCAAGAAAATGGAAGTTTTAACAACTGATGTATTTTTAGGCTGACCTTACTTCCTAAAATAAAAATGGGCCTAAGCCACCCCCCGTCAACCATACGGCTTACCAGAGCTGCCTCCCACTGCCTGGGCCTTACCCCTGGACAAGCTCTGTACCCCACGCCACCCACAGCTGAGGCTGCCCCCTTCCCCGATCTTTGTGCCATCCAGAGCTGGAGTTATCCCCTGCCCCTGAGCTCCATGCCGTCTGGGGCAGAATCTGAACTCCCGAGCCCTGCTGCCTGGTATCTCATGTCACCACCCCTCCAATGTCCTTTCATGCCTCCTTAGATGGGCACAACTGACTTTTTTGGTAAACTGGCCATTTGATCATCTGCTCCCACCTGCTTTTGTGAAAAACGTCCAAAAAGCCAAGACACAGCCGGCCAAAATGGGACAGACAGTCATTTTGCACTTGGCTAGTTCTATCATGGCTTTGGTTTAAAAAGATAAAAAGAAAATGGCAACTTTGACTTACTTGCTTACATTAGAATATAGTTTAATTCATTCTGATCTTTAGATACAAACCATAAATTAATTTAACTAAGATGATGGCTGGTATTTTTTCTATGTGGTATCTATTTATTAATTATTATTATTGTTTGTAATTCAGCAGCACTCAGAGACCTCAGACAGAGTGGGGTTCCATTGTCTTAGGTTCTCTAAGAAGTAAGTAACAGCTGGACATGCCTGCCTGGCTGCTGAAAAAAAGGGGTGTTAAAACAGCTTATCCTTCAAACCTGTTGTTGAGTATTTTATTTTGGAGAAAATGTCTTCAAATAAAAATAACTCCAATTTGCAGTATGGTTTCCCTGGAAGCAACTGAAAAAGATAACCTGATTTTGTTTTCGCTTTACAGTCCAAATTAAGTGGCTATTTTAAGGTGTTCAGTAACTTACTGGTGTGGAATACATAGCATAACCTCTCTCCCCCAAAACCTCACCATGTTTGTCAAGTGAAGAGAACTCTTGTTGCATGGCAAAAACTGGGGAAGCAACAACAATAAGAAATCTTTTTTTTTTTTTTTTTTTAAATCAGGAGTGACATCCTCAGGCCTGTTCTAGAAGACTGAATTCCTACTGTCATTGACACTGCAGAAGAGAGCCCTAAGGAGGTCTGTCTGCCTTCTGTGGGTCGCCTTGGAAGCCTTAACATGAGGTGCATGCCCGGATGTGGATAGGGACAGGGGAGGTGTGTTGCGGGAGGTCTGGAACAATTAGAGCCATGGTGATTCTGGGCATCACTGTGGCCCATAGCACAATGGGAGGCTGCCGTCATTTGGACAGCTCCCACAGCCATCTGTTTTAGCCCCCAGAGCAACTCAGGATCAGAAGATGCAAAGGTGGCTCAAAGTCACCATAGCCCACTGCCTGCCAACAAGTTATGGGTTCCATCTTCCTCCAGGTTAAAGACTCTAGAGAGGTCTGCTGTCAGTGCACAGACTAAGATTGATGTCTTGTACACTGCTGACTCCTGAACATACCGTCAGAACATCATAATCACCAGAAAGCTCAGACATGTAAAAGACCTATAAGCCTTGATTGTATTAGACATGCACCAGGCTGAGATGGAAGTGACTCCCGTTGATTTCCCCAGTGCAACCAGGAGCTGAATTGGGCACTACAACTCAAGACATGGCAACAGTGCTATGCAAAGTAACGTCATCCATTTTCTCCTTTCCAGTTCCTTAATTCGTATTTTGAACAAAGCTGCTGCCCTGGATCATTTTCACATCATCTTGCATAGTCTAGTCTCACAAAGTATGTTCCTCTTTATGGATGAGTAGCTGCTCAGATTCTGATTTTTGGAAATTCCCCAGAATGTTATTTCGGAGCTGGTTGACACTTGGCTTGGTTTCAGGATTTGTTACAAACTCAGAATTTAGATCATGCCCAGTAAGAGCTTCAGTGAGGCTCAGGAACCACAAGGGTAACTGGCTTTACATGCAGTTTGCTCAAATCTAGAACTCAAAGCAAACCTTAGGGAATATGATAGAAGGGAAGAGAGTGTATGTAGCCAAAATAAAGAAAATGTTTGCACGAACCACTGTGTAACTAAAACAAAAAAGTTTTATGTTGATTTTGCTGTTTCTTCAGTTAGGTTGCCTACAACATATTGCTTGTGTGTGTGTAATTTTGTGCAGCTATAAATGATTTGCAGAGGCTTTATGCTCTCATTTACTGTCCTGTCAAGCTTTCGATTTTGGACCCTTCTCACTCTCATTTTTTATCTAGTTTAAGGAGTTTATTTAATTCCAATTGATTTTTCATTGCCCTGTAGTTCTTTAGTAAAGTCAAGGTGCCCAATTCTATTTAAGTTTTATTCCTGTGAAACAACTCCATTGGCTTCAGTGTGGTTACTCCTGAATTGCAGTTTTGTAAATAAGAGAACAAGTCCTAAGACATCAAAATAAAAGAATGGAGCTCAAAGTGCTTCAAAAATAGCACCCATTTTTACAGGTAAGGAAATTAAGGCAGAAAGAAGTGAAATGACTTGATCAAGATAACCTGGGGTTCAGAAATCTCTCATTTGTCCAGGATGTCAGGGATTCAGAACTACTTGGCTACATCTACACTGGCATGATTTTCCGCAAATGCTTTTAACAGAAAAGTTTTCCGTTAAAAGCATTTGCGGAAAAGAGCGTCTAGATTGGCACGGATGCTTTTCTGCAAAAGCACTTTTTGCGGAAAAGCGTCCGTGCCAATCTAGACGCGCGTTTTCTTAAGAAATCCCGATCGCCATTTTCGCGATCGGGCTTTTTTTGCGCAAAACAATACAGCGTTTCTACACTGGCCCTCTTGCGCAAAAGCATTTGCGCCAGAGGGCTTTTTGCCCGAACGGGAGCAGCATAGTATTTCCGCAAGAACACTGACAATCTTACATGAGATCGTCGGTGTTCTTTGCGAAATTGCGCCAGCGTAGACAGCTGGCAAGTTTTTCCGGAAAAGCGGCTGATTTTCCGGAAAAACTGGCCAGTCTAGACACAGCCCTTCTGTTCACATGCCCTTCAACAGCACTTCTGCTAATTTCTTTATTTATGCTTCTTACACTGGCATCAGGCACCAGAGAAATTTCCCCTAAGTAACCACTGCATAATTTTAGATTTAGCTTTGTAATTCTTTTCTCTTATTTCCCTTTATGTCACACTTTATCTCTTTCACCACTTAATATTATTTCCTGTTTGTTCATTTATTACTTATTTTAGCTTCTTCCTTCCTCTTTGTTGGTTGTCTGCCCCCGTATCTGCCTGCCTACACATGTATACCCTTGCCTATTGTTGCCTGTTTTCTTTGCCAGTATATTGATTCTAATTCTTTGACATTGTCACAGAATGGCTTACCTATTTGACATTTTCTCTGCATGACTCACTGTCCCTCATGAATGGACATGCCTTTCTTCATCTCTTATCCTATATTACCCCAGCTCTGCCTGAAGAAATCTCTTAGGACCTCATCCTTACACTGAACACTCTATTCCTTCTCAGCTCTGAAAGTCTGGGCTCTTAACATCTCATCTTTAGTTTTTAATTCAGCATAGATATGGGCAGGAAAATAAAACTGAAGCCCCTAGATTCAAACATCCATGACCTTGAGGATTTCTGTTAGAGGTTCTGGCCCATCTCTAATTTTGAAGCACACAAAATAAACTGAATTCTTTGGTTAATATGAACATTGTCTTAATAACATTTCCAGTGTTGCGAGGGCTAAATGTACCGTAGTCTTGTTTTTGAAATGGGTCCAGTATGATGACCCTGCAGATTAAAGTGCATGAGGTCTAATATAGTTGCATATGCACACCATGGGGATGAGCAGGGAGTTACAGGTGCAACTGTACTCAGTTTAGGTGATTGCTGAGCTCATTGTTGACAGAATTTTAGGAAGCGAACACAAATTTATGAAGGAAGAAATGCGCTGGTGTAAGGTTGATTGAAGTGGACAGTCTCAGCAGCCTTGTTCACCCCAAGTTCTTGATGGAAATCTTTCAAATTTTGGTCATTGTTTCCAGCCAGAAATCTAGCTAGCTAGGTTTACCAACCCTATGGCAATTGAGTGCCTTCCTGCTCTAAGGCAGAACCACATCATGGAACACTTTCAAAGTTTAAGATTCTGCTACTTTTTGTTGTTGTTGCTGCCTCTGTTTCTCTTCATCCTCAATTCCCTGCTGCTGCTGAACAACATCCACAGCAAAAAACACAACTGGAAGAGAATTATAACCATAGCCAAACAGTAAGTAAGCCTCTCTCCTTTCCACAGAATTTGCTGCATTTCTTATAAATAATCACACCGGTTGAGATTTTCAAAGCTGACTAGGAGATTTAGTCCATGACTCCTATTAAAATCCAAACTAAGTCCTCCTCCCATAACTAAACTCTCAAAAAAGCAATTCCTTCCTATAAAAAATTAATTTCCACTGCTGGAGGGGTGGAACTAAATTGAAATTTCAGGAGCAAGGTGCTTAGAGCTCCCAGTTCATCCATCATCCCAATTTCCTCCAGCCTTCTCAGCATTGATTCCAGCAGCCCTTAAGTACAGCCCCCAAAGAAACACAAGTTCCATAAGAACTTCAGGGTCCTGGAACTTCAGGGTGGGCCTGATTCTGATCTGACACCAGTTTCATGCTGCTATCACTCTACTGTTTCCAGTGGAGTTATTTCTGAGTTATACTGGTGCAAGTGACAGGAGAATCAGGCCCCAAATCTGAATTTTCAAAAGGTTCGAAGCCCCCTTTTTTCATTAACAATCTCAGTCGTGATCTCTCCCAGCACTATCATCATGCTGTGATTTAGGGGGTGTTTTTTTTTAAGATGTTAAACATGCTGGAGATGCTGGCCAGAGGAACAGCAGCAAGAAAGGTAGTGGGAGTCCTTCCAACTCACATTTGATTGATGAGCCCAAAGCATCCACAGAGCCTCTGCAAACAGGGCTTGCAGGAGTAGCTGGGATAGTTCACTTACAGGACTCCTTTTTTTCATTGCTTTTGTCTTTTTGAAACAGATCTTTATTAATAGGTTGTAAGCCTATGGCAGTGGGGTAAGCAAAGAGAGAGGAGAGACTTCACTCAGAGGACAGCTGGCTATTAGTAAAAAGTAAAATTGTAAAAACATGGGGGGGGGGTTAATTTTCAAACTGTCAATGTTTTTTTGTTTTGAAAAATGAAACAATTCCAACAAGCTTTAGTTGATTGAAAAAAATTGGAAACCTTTGTCAAAATTTTGCAGGACATGCCTCCCTACAGCAATTCAAATGAGATACAGATTACACACAGCAAATTAAACCCCCATTAGGAGTCCTATATAAACCTGGTGCTGTAGCCACCAGGAACATGCAGCTCCCCCATGAAGTAGGAGAACCCTATTTCCCAATGCTGAGTACGGGACACTTGATAAAATTACTTGTATTCAAGTGAGTGCAATGGCAACCTATAAGAACTACACAGTACAAACATTCAAATTACCAGCAAGTTGACTGAACCCCTGTTAAAAAGAAATATTGCATAGTTGGAGCCTTTATTTGCCTTCTTGTAAAACTGGGACATCTGGTCACCCTACCATGAAACCAGTGGGAGCCATACGACCACTGTGACTACAACCCCCCGCCCATCAGGTGTGGTTGCTAAGGAAAGCTATAGTTTGGTTCCCCATTTTGTTGTAGCTGTAATGTTAAAAATGGAATTAGTGTCCAACATGTCCACAACTTTCACATTCCAAAGTAAACAGTTATTTAAAATTTTCTCAGCTTTGTGTTAAAGTTGCAAAGTTGCTTCAGAATGTGGATAGCAAGATATAACGTGAAAAAAAAAAAAGCTTAGACCATAGACTGCATTGTAGTCACTACTGCAGTAAATACTCTGCTATTTGTTGCAATATGCAACTAAAGAGGACAATCAATCCTGGAAATCCCAGATGCACAATATATACACACTCACTTTTTGTGTATTTTTTATAAAACAGTTGCCTTTTGCCCCCTCCCTTGGGTATGTTCCCCAAACAGACTGACATCTGCAGAATTTGGAAGAGAGACCTTCCACACACACAAAACTCTTCCGCTGCCAAGAAAAAAAATCAATCTTGTAAAATAACTTTATAAGGTTTGCAATTTTTTGAGAGGTTTTTATTTCCTTCTCTCTCAGCCAGACTTCAGGCTTAACTTGTGGCTTTTCTCACTGCATTTCAACGGTGAAGTGACATATATGTTTTTTCTCTCTCATACACATATTTGTATGGTGTTCTACATGCTGGTAACCATAGTCACATACGGCATAATTTTCTACCTCAAAAACTTCAGATTCACTAGCTTATTTCTTCAAACATCTCAGTGAGCCAATGCAAAGCTGTTTCTTTGGTCAGCATATACAGACCTCATGAAAAATACATTAAACATTACATCATAGGCCTAAAGAAATGTGTCCTACTGTCTGCTTTAGGGGAAATACATGATGAAGATCTTGCACCTCCAGTGTTCACAAATGAAGAGAAATCTCCTCTGGAAGCAAAAATTGACACAATGGAGCAAGCAACCTAGATTCCCAGGCTGATGGTTTCAGTGTGTGACTAGGTGATGAATAGATAAGGTACTAGTAGAAAGCAATCAGGAATTTGTAACATAGTTCCTAGTCTTTGTTGGACCAATAAAATGTGTTGATGTGAACTGCACATGGCTTTCTCTGCCTTATCTTTACATCAGCTCTTAATAGCTTCTTCTCTCAATAATTAGTCAGTTTAATCTGCAGCTAGCTGCCTCTCAGTTTCCTGCATAAGTCTTATCACTCTGCCCAGTGATTCTGTAAGTACATAGATACCTAGAATTAGGTCAGCACTATTGTGTTCATACTGGGGTTAAAATGGCCAGGGATGCAAATGCAGATTGGTTACCCAGATCGTGACCTCTGCATTCATTATTGTGGCCATCTCAGTGCCATGGCTAAACGCTTCTGAAGCCAAAAGGGGCTGTTGCTACCATCTTTTCAGAACACTGTATCCCAGAAGGAGAGGACAGGTTTCCCATTGCCGTTAACAGGATCTCTTTTGTACTCTGAAAACTCACAGCAACAACTGTAGGTGAAGGTACATCAGCATCTTGTACTCACTGTAGCCAGATTCAGTAACTGCTGGATACCAGGGCTAAGAGCTCCATCTTCATCAAGGGCACTTACCACTGTGTTATTAGTCAGCTTCTAGACAGGTACCCCCCTATATGCAAGTCTGTGGCACTGGATAAAATTTGCCATTCATGGTATTTCGTAGGAAACTTGGAAACTATATTCACTCTTGATGAGCTGTTTGGCCACTCGACAGCCCAACATAACATTATTGCCAACAATGTGTCACAATTTACAGCCACATACTTGTGGGCTTACCTTGCAGACTGGGAATGAACTACACTTTGACCACCCTCATTTACCCACAAACAAATTATAGGGTGCCATGTCACAAAGCACAACTACACTACCAAGGACTGTGTGTGTGGTGTCGCTAAAGATATCCCTCCACTGTGGAACTTGAGGGCATATGACAACACCACTGCGCAGTTCCATGATGCTTATGCTGGGGGGAAAAAATCAACATGCTGCTGAACTAACAGCAGAACCTCACAGGCTCAGACACGTCTTCTGCCTGACAAAGGAGAGTGGACCAGTATCTTCAGCAGACAGCTCTCATGATCACTTCAAGATCATGCCTCCCACCTGTTTTCTACTATCCATTAGACCTAAAGTCAGTGGCCCTGGTGGTTGTGAGTAGAACTAATACTATCACCCAGAAGACAAGAACCACCCCAAGTCATTCAACATGTAGGGTAAAACTACTACAAGCGCATTGATGGTTCGAGGTGGTCTGCTGCATGACTGATTGATGTGACCCATTGTGGAACATTTTCCATGCTACATAGTAGAACCATATGCCTCTGCAAAGACACCCTAGTGGCACTATTGGGGAACTTCTCTACCCAAGAATCCATTAAAACACTCTCCAGCCAAGTGCAATTCCTGCACTCCTGCAGAAGAGACACTCAGAGTATGTCCTCACTGCATAGTCAGCCTTGGTAAGTGGGACTCAGGTTTCTCAAGTTGCTGTTTCCAAGCTAGTGCTGGGGTGTTCTCACTGCACTGTGATGTCTGGGTTTAGAATTGCTGGACTAGAATCTCACAGCCATGCTAACATGTCCATGCTGTACTACGCAGACCTTCTGACTTGGATCTGAATCCACACTGCAAAATGACAGTGCTTGGAACTGATTCATAGTGGGACTGAGGCTCTCTGGCCCACCCTCAGAAGAAGGAACTAGGATTTGGGTCCTGAATGCTGGCTGACCTGAATCAGACTGATGTCTGCGTGGAGATGAGGGCTCAAACTTGACTCAGAGCCCAGGCTTAGTGTGAAGGACAGACGTACCCTGAGCCAACCATACAGTCCACGATAAGAACTACCAAGGCCTAGAACTTTGAAAACAACAATCGCATTTAAATTCAGAGGAATATATTGAGATTTAGCAGGAAGAGGAGGAAAATGCTATGTTGGTGCACCATGCAACAGAATGGGCCAGTGCTCCTTAAGAGACTTTTGTATTAAGAAATTCAGATAGTGAAGCCTGCCTTCCTGTCTGGGTATTGAAAGATTGGAAATCAGGGCAGCACAGTAACAGGGACGATGTAGGAAAGCAGGAAGTCAAGTAGTTCTTGTAAAGCTCCTAGGTAGGCTTGGCATATCTGAGGGCCTAACACGCCTCTCACTGCCATGATCTTCTCTCTCAGCTTCCGCAGAGTGTAAGTAGGGTAAGTATTCCTAACTTACCCCTAAGTAACAGGAAGTCAGCTCCCAAGTGTGCACTTGCTAAAGACCTTCTATGTTCTTCAGAGAGGGCCTTTCTTTTGATCTTCAGAATGTAAAGTCAAAAAGAAGGTAAGTGAGTACATTATTAAACGTAGCCACTGTTCTGAGGGATGAATGGGTGTAGGTGTATCCAGTCATGACTAAGCTGGGGAGACAATAACTACTTCTAGGAGAGGGAGTGTTAAGTTTTATTTTGGTACACAATAGGGATGTAAGCGACTAGTCGACTAACCAATAAGCAGAAGCTAATTTAGCTTATCTATTAGCATGATCAACTAGTTGCATTCCTTCCCCCTCTCCCCCGTCACCACTCTGCATTATAAAGGACAGGATTCTGTGTCCTTTATAATGAAGAATGGCAGTGGGGGAAGGGGAAGGTCATGCTGACTGATGGGAGACCCACAGGACCAGGGATTGCCCCAGCAACTTTGCGCGCCGGCTTCCCTGTCCTTTATAATGCAGAGCAGCTGCAGGGGAGGTTATGCTGGGACCTGGTGCAAGTCAGACTGAGCTCTGTAACTGCCTACCCTTATCAATTAACTGAATAGTTGATAAAAAAAAAAATCTATCGACTACTCCATTAGGAAAGTAAGCCTCATTTTAGCATTCCTAGTACAGAACAGTTGGCGGCCACTCCCAGCTTCTACCATGCACGGCTTTCGTTTGAAAAAAATAAAAAAGAAATCATGCTGTATATAAGCATGAAAAGTAGAGAGAGACAGAGAATTTTGCTCCTCATGGGTTCTGAACCATATGGGCATTCTCTCTCTCTCTCTCTCTCACACGCACACACACAATTTAGTCGGACTACCTACATAGAAAAGAAACAGACTATGAACTCCATTTAGCAGCTGGCTAATAATGGCTAAAAAGCCAATTTTGAGGCTCAAATAATTATGTGAAAGGACACTGGAGCTCTCCTTGTGTGTCCTTTGCCTTCTCTCTACTGCAGCAGCTCTTGTTGAGAGGGAGAGAGAAAAAAAAAAACCCCAATAGGCGGGCATAGATCAGGCTTCCTGAGAGGCTGCCAAGTAGGCCTGGAAGGGTAGTTCAAATTGACTGATTTAGCTAATTTTCTGTAAATTAGCTGGTGGGGTGTCTCAACAGGCTAAGGAGCCAGTTATGGAATCTGCTCCACTTGGGAGACTATGGCTTATTATCCAGCCCCTTTTGATTAAGTCCAGAAATGCATACGTAATTGCAGCAAGTTACTGAATCTCTTTCAGCAGTCATACCCCAGCCGCCTGGACTGGGTCGGGTTGTTGGGAAGGCTGGAAGGGTGGCAGAATGGGGAAGAGATGGCTTTGCCGAACCGTTTCTCCATAAGAAAAAGAATGGGAAAAGCAGCAGAGATCTGAGTGTTGTTGCCCCTTAGAACAGAGTGTGCCACATACTGTGTGTGTCAGGCCTGTTTGCTTTAGGAGTCTGTGAAGAAGGGATGGGGGAAGCATGAGGAATCCAGATGAGAAGTAAATGCTGCTCTAAGGGCTAGGACTACTCTCTCTCCTCTTTTTTGCATGTTGCCTGAATTACAGCTCTCAACAGTGTATCAGTGATATAAGCGTGGTCTGGAGTTTATTTTTCTATTTCTTTTTTTGGAGCATTTCCTACCACTTTCGAGACAATTGCCAAACCAGGTTTAAAATATCTGCAGTGATATCTTGTTTCCTGGTAGAACAGAACTGTAATGACTCCCTTTGTCCATATTTTTGGTATGGCTATTGCATGAGGTAAATGAGAAGGCCATGCCGGCCATACTCAGTGCCAGACATGGAGGAAACACAATAAGGGTTGCTTCATTGAGGGATTACCCGTACCATCCTATGAAAACTCCAACCTCCAGAGACTGCCGACGTAACTAATGCAGGCTGAGGATCTCAATCTCTATTGCCACGCAGCCTGCATTAGGTTGTTTACATGAGTGCAAAGCGAGTATCAAATGACCACACCCAGTACAAGATAATGGCGAGTCACCACTCAGAGTTCACAATCAAGAGGAGCTGATTTAGGACAACAGCAGGGTTTCTGTTAAGCTCAGTTGAGGAGGGCCTGAGTTTTCAGATGACATATCCAGGCTCTTTTCATAGATTCAGACTTTGAATTTTGGACATATTTGTGTAATACTGTTGCCAAGCAGCCTGTTTTATGTAGCACTGAGCCACGTAGTGTTACTCTTCGCAAAGGACAAAGCATCAGATCCACAGGCCTGGTTTCCATTACTCTTTATGAGGCATTTGATGCACTGAGAAAAACATGTACCATGCTCAGTTTTATATGCTGGGATTAGATCACACTAAGGAGGCTGTGACATCTAGTGAGCATAGGGCAAAAACTCAAGACGCTCCTGAATGCTCACCCTGCTTTGCCATTGATTAGTGGGGTCTTGGGCAAATAACTAAGCCTGTCAGTGCTTACCTCACTCGGTAGTATTAGGAGTAATTACTTGATGTTTGAAGAGGTAACTCCTTGTGTAAATGCTAAATATTCTTAATGTTCCTTTTTAAAAGGAGTCCCAGTGGGCTTGTGAATGTTAGCATGTCTCGACAGGCAATAATAATAAGGGAGTGAGTCCTCTTCATGTAAGGTGGTGATGAGAGCAGAGTAAGAACTTAGGGCAAGACTCTGGCTGGCCCATAAGTAGGTGCATAAGGATGGTAGAGACTCATCTAGACTCCCCTTCTGCTTTCGTCATTCACACAGAGGCTGGGCAGACTTGAATTACCTGGGTTCAAGCATGCGGCACTCCAAGAGGCGTGGGGAGGAGGAGATAGGTCCATACCTATGCCCCTCTGCGCCATCTGGCTGAGCTGTGGGCCACAGAGGGTAATACGCTGCTTGCCATGACGGGATGTAGTGGAGGGTGCACTGCCTTTGCTCACTCGGGGAAGTATTTTGATTCCCTAAAGCAGACAACCTTTCGCTCCCCTCCCTGAGCAAAGGTGGAGCAACACCAATCCAACTCAGAGCTGTACCTAAATGGCACAACCGAGGTCTTTGCTCAGATTATTTGCTCCTCACCAGGTGGCAGTGTCCTATTATTTTGTTCTCCAATGTCTCTTTTCACACGGACATTCTTTGCAGCTATAGTGAGATTATGACAAAATAAAACTGAATGTTATGCACACCCCAGACTTCACTTATTGAAATGATGCCCACAATGTGTGATGTTACTGATAGGCAACTAGTTTTCTCTTGAGATCCCTTTTGTTTGGCAATTTCATTCTTTCACTCTGAAGGGCCTAACGCGCCACAGTTGGCTACCTGGAGTACTTTGAGAGGTCTGATGGGAATGTGTCTCCTCTTGGTGAATCTCACATGACCCAGAGAACTTATGCTTTAGTGACTACGGCTTGCCAAGCATGCTTGCCAACTGGAGGTGTTGCTGGCACCAGAACAACATTCGCCAGGCTTCCAGCTAACAAAAAACACCTGGGGCTTGGAGGGATCTCCTTTCTTTCCCTTCAATAAGGAGTACAAGGCTTGGGGGAGGTGAATTTGTTTGTGCTGCGGGAGAGACAGGCAGCAATACCATTTTTGGATTTTCACCAACAGGGTCTTCCTTACTTTTCTTTGCCCTTTTTGTGAATGGACTGCCACTCACCCACGGATGTGCCGCATTTCCTGACTCTGTTCTAACTGGATCTCAGCATGGAGCCACAGCGGAATGCAGATTTAGGAGCAAGTCTGGCATGCTGTATATACCACGCTGAACAATACGGGGAAACAAAATCTGAGCTCAGACTGAAAAAAAAACCAAACCCACAAAAGTTTGAGCCCTCACCCTTGGCACTAGAGACCTACAACAGCAGCAGAAACAAAGTAAAATGAAACACTACTCCTTGCATTCTGTAAACAGACTGGAACCTAGCAGCATAGATTAAAGGAACAGTCTTGATATTGTCATGGACTTAAAAAAAATTGGGTCAGATTGTGTTCTCAAGATACATCTATGAGGCAGATAGGAGAGAGCTTCCCAGCCTAGGTAGACAGACGAGTGCTAATCGGGCTTGCAGGGGCACAGTAAAAATCGCCATGTGGATGTAACAGGACTGGCTCAAACTGGGTGCCCAAGTTCAGCCTTCTGGGGCTGGGTGAGGCCAAGCTCAGGTGGCCACCACTGGTGCTGCATCTTCCACACCTCTATTTTTAACGTGCTAGCAAGAGTCTCACCACACAAGCCTGTCTACCCAAGCTAGGAACTTGCTCCCAGCTACAGCACAGACACGTCTGGTATTTACACCAGTGTAACTGAGGATAACTGCATTAACTTCAGGGGCATTACTCTGGACGTATCCTGGGGTCATCAAGAGCAAAGTGTGACCCTATATCTGTATTACCGCACTGTGTTGATAGTAAGCCCCTTGTGGGAGCACCTGCCCAGCAACCCGCTGTCTTCATTTCAGCTCTGCACAGAAGCAGGGTCAGCTTGCACAGTGTTCTTTGCCAGATCAGGGTCTTAGACTATTAACAAATACAAGAGCAACACTTCTTCCCCTCCTGATGCAACACTCCTGATGTAGGAGGCGCCATGAAGCATCTTGCAGTGCCACTGCCTGAGATGTGTAGTGCACACTGCCTGTGGCTATGTACAACTGAGCTGCAAGTGCACCTTTCAACAGTACTGTACTGAAAAGTCTTAAACCAGCTTTAAATCCAGTTCAGAATGCCCACAGTCAAGGTCTGCTCGAGTTTACTACATTTGTAAGCCATTTTAAACACGAATATCCACAAGGCCATAGATAATGGACAAGCAGGGCTGTGGCAGAGCCACAAACGATTATAAAAGCAGAAGAGCAATTCACATCATTTTGGCACTAAACACATGTGTAGCACAGTGATTGCCAAAGAAAGTACAGGTTAAACCTCTCTAGTCCAGCATCCTAGGGACCTGACCAGAGCTGAACCAGAGAATGTTCCGGACCACGGGAGGGCAGTGCTTTCTAGCAGCACTGCCAACACTTCCCCTGCTTACTGCTCTTAGAAGATATGCAGGGGGGTAAATCAGAGCTAAATAACAGCACAGAACACTGAGAGCCAGGATAGATGGCTGTAAACAAACTTTATGGGACTGCAGGAAACTTGGCCACACCCATGATAAATGGACATCTGGCTAACTGAGATCATGCCGGACCATAGTGTGCCAGACTAGAGTGGTTCAACCTGTACCATCTACCTATAGCCACTGCACAGTGACAGCTGAGATGCAGAAATCATTTTCTAAACTTAGATGTTGACATTTTAATGGAGACCTGCCTAACTTACACCAATTTAGCATTCTGTGGCAAGGAAACACAGTGCTTGTCATCTGCTTGCATGAGAGGATGCTAAGGATGATGCGTGTGGGCAACAGGCTGATAACTTCAGTGCACCTTACACTTATTTTCTATATCCTTTGCAGTTTACACTGTTTTACTACTTACATTGGATTTCAGATCAACTTACACCATTGAAAAATTTTGCCAATGGGAATTTCACCTTCTTTCTCCAAGCTATATTTGTCTAAATTTGGCTGTGTGTGGGAAAACACCCTTTGGAGAAGCACAGTAGTTACTGCACAGACACAACTGCTGTTTTTCCAAACGAAATGCACTATTCTCATCTGTTTTAATATTGCTGTAAGTCAGTTTGGCCCACAATTTGCCAGACTTCATTTTTATATTGATATCTTGTTTTGGTGTGTTACAACAGACATGACGAATCTCAGCCAGGAAGAGGTTAGCTTTATTTGTACCAAGAACACCAATTATCTTATGTTAATTTTCAGGCAGATTTCTGTGCTCATAAAATCAATTTTGGAGAGGACAGTTTGGCAACTCAGCATCAGTGGGCTCTGTCATAGAAGGGAAAAGAGATGGGACAGAGAAGGGTGGTTTCCATGCTGCAAAAAGGAGATGCTGGAGAGATTAAACAATGTGTACATGTGGGAAGGGCGAGGCTTTATACAGCAGCATTCATGTGACGTGCTGTGGGCTGGATCTAGAAATACCAAAACCAAAAGCTGAATAATCAAAGCAAGCGTGCAGCTGCCATACTAAGGATGTTAAAATGTGGTTAATTGACTAGTCAACTAGTCGATAGGCACTCCCGGCATTCCTCCTTTGAAATGTACAAGAGCCCCAGCAGGCTTTGCAGTGCTGCCACATTGAAGAACCCTTCCCCCCCTCCCCTTTGCTGCCTTTATCTCATAGAGGCAGCAAAGAGGGGGGATATCAACTAGTCGACCTAGTCAAAAGACTATCCGATAAGCAAATGTCCACGGAGAGAGGGGAAGGGGGGCAGTGCACTGACGTACACGGCCAGGGGGGCGTGGCCGTGTACATCAGCGTTACAGACTCACAGACACTGGGCTACTATATATATGATACTTACTCCAGCTGTACTGCCCGCTCAATTCAGAACAGCTCCAGTGAAGGGATGCTAATACAGCAGCACAAAGTTGCAAACTATTAGGATGTTTGGGTACCCCAGTACTTTATTATTAGACTACAAATCAGTTCATCACGTTTTGGGATGAGAGAAACCTTTGGGATCTTCCTGCTTCTATGACCCACATATCACAGAGAGTGCTCCATTGGCACAGAAAGCAATCCCATCAGGAGCCAATGTTAATCAGAGGTGTGGGAGGAGTGCATTATTCAGTGACAAAAAGCACTGCCTCATTAAATTTACCAAACCCTAATTGGCTTATCATACACTTGGGAGGCATGCTGAGAGAGATCACTCCTAAATTTAGACCATTCCCATGTAGCACCATGCACTGGCACTAGAGCGCTAAACCAGTTTAAATACAGTTAATTCTTCTGCTATTTGGACTATAACAAAAACACTTCCAGAAAGACAGGCAGCAGAAGTGAGGGACTTAGGGCCCTCCAGGGACAAGCAGTGACAGACATAGGCAGTTTGCAAGAGTTAAGTATTAGGTTTGTATATTGCCGACACATGGAAACCCAGACTAACAGAGGGTGTGAATTTAAAGCAGGCAGCCTATTCCTGACTAAAGACTCAAGGTGAGTGAGGAAACACCTATTATTGGACCAGTTTCTGTTGGTGAGAAAGACAAGCTTTCAAGCTCTGCAGAGCTCTTCAGGTCTGACTGATTATGCCTGATTTGCTGTAGAGATGTGAACACTCTTATTCCTGAATAAGAATGTCCACACATGGAGCTAATCAGGAGCAGCTATTTCAGAATAAATCCCTGCATAAGCAACCCCATATTCACAAGTCTCCAACAGACAGAAGGGGAAACTGATGTGCAATGATGAAGTAGAGGAAAAAATGAAATGTGAAACTGGTATTGAGGCTAATTAAGTATAATAAATGGCCTGACACAGAAGCAGATATGGTATTTGTTCCCTTTGACCCACTTTTCAGGACTCCCAAAACTGCAACAGTCAACTTTTTTTGCTTCTCCTTGCCCTTCTTAATTATAATGTGAGAAAGCAAAAACACATGAAAATTGGGCACTTGGTAACAGAATAGCATTTCTGAAATACAGATCAGATCTCTCAAGTATAAAACTACATTGCAGGATGACTAATTGTGGGATGAGTAATCCCTGTCTTTCCTCCAAAACTCTTACTTCACAGTGGCCAAGAAAACATACCATCAGGATGCTGTTATCACATCACACTGGCTTTGCTCGCACTGAGAAAGACAGAGCCTTTTAGGGTGCTCGTGTGATCACCAAGAGGTATTCTTGCTAGCAAAAAAAGGAGCCACTCAGTCTTCATAGTTCATCTTGTACAATTCTGAGGGTGTTTAACTTGATGCCTACTGATGCTTCAAGGGAGCTGTCTTTCAAGCAAAAAGAAAATTATTGTTCTGGAAGGAGATGGATATTCAGGTTGACAGAAAATGAAAACCTGCCTTCTCTTGCTTTCATTAGTCTTCATTATATGACCACGACAGCTTTAATTGCTGCCCCACATACATAAGTAATAAAAATGTAAAATGTTTAAATGAACTGTGGCTCCCAAAAGCCATTATAAAAGATTAATGATGAGTACTCTTTGCTAACTTCAGCCTCCTTGAGAAACACATCTGAGCAGCCCTTGCGGTTAAGATGATATTAGAACAATATTTGCCAGACCACTTGTCTCAAACCATTATGCACCAGGCTTTGATGGTTTTGATTATTCCATCTTTAGGTAGCTTGACTTCTAGACATATTTGATTCCAATTTACTCGTATCTGACAACTTAGCCCAGCACTGCAATCTAAAGCGTCTTCAGGTATTCCAACTAATATTCTGTCTGCAAGAATTGCTTACGCTTGCGTAGAGGGTTTTAACTGTAGGGGCTGTTGTATGGTGGGTCTATGAGCAGCACTCCAAACTTGTCCTGCTAATTAATACTACCAGTACCTAGCCAAAAAGGAAAATGGTACACAGCCACCTTTTTGTTTAAACTGGAGACAGTACTCAATACCCACTTTCCTTTGCAGAAATGTAAATTTGAGTCCTGATCCAAATGTAAGAGCTGAGACCTGTCTCTAACACAGGCCAAACCAAATCCCCAGATCCAAACACTCCAAACTTTAGGTGAGTTTGGCTCCATATCTAAGCCCTGCAGTATTGGCTCCTCTCAAGTTCAAACATTAAAACTGAGGTGAAGGGACCAACCCTTCCTTTCTGCGGCTAGTCAGCAAATCTTCCATTTGTGGATTACAAACTCATCTATCATGGAAATGGTTCAAGAATTCAAAGTGCTGGATTGAACCTGATCCTTGCTCATGTGCTCAGTAGAGGGTGGGAAGAGAAAAGCTAAGGAGACTTCCTCATGCCTCTTTGCAGCCAGTGCACACGGGCACTCAAGCACAAATGCAATCCCTAAGTGCTCAAACAGTTGCCTGCTAGCATCTCCTGAGATGAATGTGAGTCCCAAATAGGGTGGGGAGGAGGAAGTAGTCCGCAGTATAGAAGACTGCACGACACACAAGGGCGCCACTTGCTGTGAATGGATGCATTGCCGAACTTGAGGTTATAGTAGTAATGCTAGGAAATGTAGGAAGGGACAAGCTACCATATGCTTCAGCTCTAACTATAGGGATGAGATTACATCACCCCAGTCTACTTCAGGATTTTATACACCTTCTTCTGAAGCTTTTGGTGCTGGTCCTTCTTGGCAGCACGGTACTAGACTAGCTGGATCATGGTCTGATTCAGTAAGGTAGTTCCTACGTTCCCTTCTTCCTCTAGGCTGACTCAGTACACTCAAACACAATGGTGAATTTAACCATAATGTCTCCTTTCCTGAGATTATTATTATTAAACAAAATTCAGCCCTTCCCTCTTATATCCAAGCTCCCTCGTGCTTTTCTGACCCTTCCCCGGGACTTTATCAGGTCCCCCCAGCAAGTTGTGCTACTGAGGTCCTGCCCCAGTTTCTTTTGCAGCTCCACAGAGCTCTCTAGGCTCTTGGGCTATGTTTACACTACAGGATTTTCCCAGGATACTGGAGGAATCCCGGAAAAACTCCACCGCATCCAGGGAACACGTCTGCTCTTCTGCTTTTTTTTGCAGAAGAGTAGACATGCTCTTTCAGAAGCCCTGTCTTCCTTGTGCCATGAGGAAGAAGGGCTCTTCTGAAAGAGGAGGCTTTTCTGAAATTTGGCCCAGTGTACACAGGCCAAAGTTCAGAAAAGCCTCTTCAGAAAAAACTATCAGAAAAAGGTACCCAAATTGAGGGGCGCATTTTGCGCACCTTTTTCCGATATATCAGTGTAGTGTAGACAACATACTGGCCTCTTCCCAAGGCAGCTGTCCCTTTGTCAGCCTCTATGCAAGGACCCAATCCATCACCACAGCTTGAACACTTAACCTTTAGTACAGCAGCACACTTTGAGGACTAACTGTATTTCCTGATAACAGAGGAAGCCTTTGATCCCTGGGAGAAGGGTGGCAGAGGTGGAGATGGAGGAAGGGTTTCAGGTGATTAGGGTCATGTCCTTGGTGGTGGTCAGAGAAAGCTCAAACCACCTCTCACTTTATCCATGCTGGGAAGTTGGGGGCTCTTGCATCATGTGCACTGGGTCTGGAGCAGCCATGTGGAATAATTAGCGGGTGCTGGGCACCCACTGGTGTTGAGCTCTCCTTTGCCCTCCCCCGCTGGTGGCTCCTCTGACCAACTCCTTCTCTACCTTCCTAGGGCTTCTGGAGCACTGAAAACAGCTGATTTACAGTGTTTAGGAAGCTCCAGGAGGAAGGGAAAGAACAGGAACAGGTTGTGCTTGGGGAAGGATGTGGGAAGGGATAGGTCAGAGGCAAAGGCTTAGGAGAAGGGCTGGGGCAGGGGAGAACTTGGGAGAAGGGGTGAATTAGAGTGAAACAAAATCCCTAGTGTGACTGTAACCTCTTTTTGTTGTTGTTGTTGTTGTTACATGTTGGTTGAAAGCACTACTCCAAAGCAATCTGAATTTATTAGGCCTTTGTTTCTTGCATGGCATAAAGGCACTAGGCCAAGTTCTGCCTTCAGTTACACCCACACAACTGACATGATTTCACTGACGTACCAAAGAGCAGACTTGGCCCTATCGTGCTTAAGGACAAAGGCAGAGTGAGTGGGAACAGAGACCAGCAGGAAATGAGAAGGCACTTATCAGACTTGCTGTCATGCTTATGGACAATCCCCACACAGTAACAAGAAAGGGTTAAACCAAAACCCCAAAGGCAGTGATTTGGCAATTCACTCTGTATGCACCCAAGCAGTAAATACTAATTTTTCCATTTCCCTCATTACAAACCCAGACATTGCACTGAAACACAGCTTCCTCCGTATGGGAACATCTCCTATTCTAAGCTCTGGGATCATTCTCTTTGCCATTTAGAAATATAGAAAAAAGTATATACAGGGAGGACACAGATGTAGGCCTGGACAGCAGGAAAAGCCTATACTCTAAAACACACCTGCTTCAGGCATAAATTTCAGCAAGCAGCACTGGTGTCCCACGAAGAAAACTATACATATAAAAGTTAGGGAAAAATCTTCTCCTAAATTAAAAACCAAAAACCAGCCCAAGTGAAAAACGCTAACCACATGTTTTTGGATTTATTTCTTTACATTCTTTTTCTTCCTTTGTCTTGGCTGGGTTATATATGGGAGTAAAGCAATCTTCAAGGGAATCATTCCAATTGTATCGTTCTGTACTGCTATAAAGCATCCCAGCTGTGTGTGACACATGCTGTAGAATTTAAGACTAGAAATAATTTTGGAAGAGAATGTCGCAGGATAACCTGAGCTGACGGGCCTTCTTACAAACTGTTAACATGGTCCCCATGTCTGAAAAATACAGAAGTGGGTAATATCAGATCTCTGCTCACCCCATTCCTCAAAAAATGACACCGGCCTATTGCTTTTGCATACAAGCATTGGAGTGAAAATGTGACTGTTAGCCTCAGCACACCTGTTTGCTCTGACTGGAAGCTGTAGGACTCTGGAACAAACGATAAGGCCCTTCAGGGATTGAAGGAGCACAGGGATGGGAACACTTCCCTCACAGGAATTCACGGATTTCTTTTTTTTTTTTAATTGTGCCAATTCACTTCACTGGCAACTAAAATAGTTGCAGCTGTTGCAGCATCCAAGATGGGACACAGCTTTCAGAGAGTTAAATACTGGGAGGGATTCATGATTCAGGACTGATATACTGCCTGGAGAGCAAATCTAGTCCATGTTGGCAGAACTTATTAGATGGTAAAAATATTAGAGACAGCAAAACAACTCAGCAACTACATGGGTGACTATATCAATAGCAGAAATGGATATCTGCAGATTTGCCTAGGGCAGCAGAACTCCCTAGAGTAGATCTTGTGTGTCCAAACATGGAGCATAGCATTCACCATCTTCCATGAACAAACAGAAGAAATGAATGAGCAAGGTTCCTGGTAGGAGCTGTAATCAATCCCCTGTCTGTAGGAGCTTAGTTACTAACAGGAACATGAGGTAGTATCTATTTAGATAACTGCATCCATTGGCCTAGGAACTTGTGAAATACTGAATAAGATTATGGACAGTATTATTTGTGCTAAATAAATTCAATAAATCTCAAATCTTTGAAAAACATTCTTATATCCATATCAGGTCTCCTCCACTCCTCTTCATGTTTCTGACAGGTTGAGGTCTGGGCTGCAGCCAAGGCTTGCTACAAGCAAGATTTACACACTATCGATGCGGGGTTCAGTTGGTACAAACTAGCATGCTGAGCCTCCAGTAACTAAAGGTACGTCTACCCAGCACTGACATTATTTTGAAATAACCGTGTGAGCATCTACACAGCAATTTTGTTATTTTGAAATAAATTCAAAATAACGGACAGCTTATTCCGACTTCTGTAAATCTCGTTCCATGAGGAATAACACCTATTCTGAAACAGCTATTTTGAAATGGCTGTAGTGTGGACGCTCCACTGCTCTATTTTGAAAGCTTCTTCCCAGGGCCATCCAAACTAATTACTCAGTGCCTCCTGGGGCTCTATTAGGGGAGTCACATTAGGGAAGCCTGCCTCGGACTAATTTTGAGGCTTCCCGATAGTGTAGATGTGCTATTTCAAAATAAGCTATTTCGGAGTATTTCTTCCGGAATAGCTTATTTCGAAATAAGTGCATAGTGTAGACATACCCTAAAAGTCCATTGTGAGGAAAATCTGCTGTGATAGAATGTCCCTTCCACTAGGGGACTCAGACAGGGCCAGAATGAACATTTTTGCCTCCATTTGCCAGCCAGGGTGAACCCAGCTACTGCAGTGATCTAATTACTGTAATCTTTGCCCTTCCTTTCCACTACACCAGGATTGGGGAGCTTAAGGCCTAGGGGCTAGATGCAGCCCCTGGGTTGCCTGGATCTGTCCCCCAAGGCTTAGGGCCTCCCCCCTAGCACTGGGGAGCCTGCCCTGGCACTCCAGCCCCCCGCTGCCTCCTCACAGCCCCTGGCTCCTGACTGATTTTTCTGTGGGTCACTGACCCCCCCCAAAAAATGGTTCCCCACCCCCTACACTACACCATACCCATGTCTTGTCATTTTCACTTTGATGATAAGCTCTTCAAACCAGGGACAGTGGGCCAAATGCTGATCTAACTCTGGCATAATTCAGCGAATAACTCCTTTGAAAGCTGTGAAGTCACACAGGTCTGAGATTAAAACAAATCAGGCTGATTCCCTTTTATTCATGCAAATCTGTGGAACTATTGGAAGAACAAAACAATTGATAGTATTAGCAACAGAGCTATTTGGAAAAATGAGAACTTTTTTCTGTCAAAAAGTTACCACCATGACCACCAAGAAAAATGACCAGATCTTACAGCTAGTTGAAAAATAGTGTATGAAAACATCTTCCCGGTTTCACATCAATATCTGAAACTGGGATGAGAAACAATCAAGAAAATTAAAAATTCAGAAACTGTCACCCAGCTCTAATTAGTACTGAAATTGTACATAGCAGAGACGGATACATCCTCACAGCAAGTAGAGGAAATTGTGATGCTGGGGCTTCTTCCAATTCTAGTTTCATTTGCCAGGTAGTAGTTACTACATGTTAAAATCACCTGAATAACATCAAATGATTGTTTGGAGAACAGACAGTATAAGAACTATTGTTCTTTTTCCCCAAGGGAAAGTGTTCTATCTAGTATAAATCCAATGTGAATAAAACCAACCACTTGCAAGGCACGGATAGCAAAGATTTCAGTGCACAAACATTCAGGTTTAGCCCTCTAACAGCAAGATTCCTATTCTGCCGTGAAACAGCAATGAATAGGAAAAGCTTTCTGAGTACTGGCAAGGAAACAAGCACATTGTGAACATCCATCATCATAAATCCTGCTCCGCTGTAGAAAGCTACTTTCTATGGTCAGGGTCAACACTAGGTTTATTTGGGACACTCTACAGAGACGGGTGGGCAGGACTTCATTCTAGCTCCCTCCCTACCTGTAGTGGCCCCATCCACTAAACTCTATAAACCCATGACAACGTATCTGGCAGTGCATGCAAAGGCTGCTAGCACATACGCTAGCCAGCCAGGAGCACAAACAGCAAAGCAGGAAAGCTTACTTGGTGCCTTGCCAGTCTGCATCCTAGTGCCAGACCGCAGACAGGGAAGGTGCCGAGAAGATGAGCAGAGAGGAGGAGACCCAAGGTCTCTGAAAGAGTGGGGGGTCAGTCAGTAACTCTGTTATGGGAGTTAACTTGCTGTTTGGTGCCAGGCACCTGGATGTCTGAGGGGCTCTTTGCCACCATAGGGGTAGCATAGGCCTGAGGCCATGCATAGGCATGGCAGAATGAGGCACAGAAGTCCGGAAGCACGGTGGGACCCCCAAAGTTTTCATTAGCAGGCTGAGATGATATGAAAAATGCTCAAACACAGTAGTGCAGTTCTAGCAATAGCAATCAGGCTCTGGCAAAACAAATGAGGCTTAGGCATGCATTCAGCTCCTTTAAGTATACTTAAAACCACTGACGAAGAAACTAGAATTTAGGTGTATACATGTCTTTTGAGATGCCAGATAACCTAAAGCATTTTACAAAGTACCATTTCAGGTACTGGGAGTTCCTTGATTTTGTTGGAAAACGTAGCAGCTCTCAGAGCCTCAGCAGTAAGTCTCACACGTAAGCAAAAACATTAAAAGGGACGTCAGACACCCGATGCCCTGTAATTTCTGATATTCCCCTTGACCGCCATCAGAGCACAACTGCCAAATAGTTTTTGTGCAAAACCCATGAAATCTGAGGTCAGACTGACTCAGTGTCTTTTCTTTCAATCCAATCCATTCACATACATTACACTGAAAAGGATTTTGCACAGAAAGAAATGACCTCTCTCCATTTTCTATTACCCAACAGCACTGATGAAATGTATATTCCGCAGGGTTGTATTGTAATCTCTGTGTTTCAGTGTGTCAGAAGACAGCATATGGCATGTTTATTATTTCTACATCTCATGATGCTGGTTGTAGAGAAGAAGAAGGGGAAACATTAGGGGTTTAGGTCATTCACCAGGCCAGTAAGTAGCAGTGAGATCCGATGTGCTGTCCCTGCTCATGCACACTAATTTACAACTGTCAAGTGTCATGCACAGCATTATATTTCCTACAAATGTTATATATTTCATATATTAACATACTGTAATACATTCCTGAATTGTGTTATATGAATGTTTAATACTTAATTTCCATTACTATTGCTGGGAACAAGCTCCATTTCTGAACTTTAACTTTGGTACATGCTGAATGTCATTCTGGGTTGGGGATATGTTGGTGAAAGTTTATTACTATATATCTAAGTGTCTGTCTACAGTGAATGTGCCTTTCGCTGTAGTACCTAGCTATTGTGATTTATTTTACATCTCAATACTGAATATGGAAGTTCTAATGACCTACTAAAATGGAACAGATTTGTCTGGCTGATTTGACATGGCTGCTGCAGTTAGTGGAAGAATGAGATGTCTGAACTGGCCCTTGTTTTGAGTAACCCAGTGTTCTTTAGCAGAGTTTTTATTTGGGCATGTGGTTTTACAACACACTGTATGTGCTGAGAGCAACATGCGCTGTCTCATTGTGCAATATATTAGTTTCTTTAAATGAAAGATATTAGTGTAATTGGTCCCAGTCACTTGTGTTTTAATATGCCATTTTTTAAACAGGTGACTACACCACGAGCCTGAGCTAGAGGTAACTTCTCTCCCACATTGTTGCCCTTTCCACCTAACTTTAATCTTAATAGCTAGCAGTAAGAACTAACAATTTATAGCAGCTGCCAAGCTAACATGCACACTGTCCAACATGGCCACACTGATCTTGGAGTAAGCAAAGTCTGAATTCAGAAGTTCCTTCAAAAACACTGTCTTGAGTAAAGGAGACACTTTCTTTGCACTTAAGAGTGTAGCGCCATGTAGTTGAACAGTCCTAATTCCACCCAGGAGGGGGCAGCAGTAGATACATATCCATACATACACTCACTAATTTGTTCTCTGCAGCACCTGCATTTAAAATTAGGAGGAAATGAGCAAGGACTTATCTTTATTTTAAGGAGCTCATGCTACAGTTTAACAGACATTCATAGAATTCCCCATTTCCTTTCCTTTTGGTTATGAGCACTGAAGAAGTCTTAATTCAGATTTCCTATACGGTCTTCTTTAAATACACTGAGACATGTCCATTATAAATGTTAACATATGAAATATCTGACTAATAAGCTACACTAAGAAACACAGTTTTATAGTAGGGGGTACACACTTGAGTGTGACTGACTAATATAATGGTGGTGCATTCTGTACAGAAAAAAACTAAACCACAGATATCTACCTTAGCTTATATTTTCAGAGCTGCTCAGATTTTCAGTTCCAAGGCGCACACTGATGTTAAATGGAGTTGTCTGATTAACTTTGCATGAAACTGTCTGCAAACATATAGTACCTCTCTGTGTCCACAAGCAAAAAGAAGAAAATACTTGCATCTTTAAAGCACACTCCAGCTACAAAATGGCAGCTATTGAAATAGCAACATGGGGGTTCTAAGTTTATTGTCTCTCAGTGATTTGCAAATCACCAGTGCTCAATTTAATAGTTCAAAAATGTATTACTCACATGTCACATCTACTTTTGCAAACTCTCTCTGTGATATGAGCATCAAGCTGAGTTTTTTCCTTCCCATTCATCATCATCTCCAGTGACAAAGGATCTGCAGACCAAATGCTGCCTTTGATAGCACCTGTGCAAGTCAGATTGGAACATACCAAATAAGCCTGTTCAAACATAAACTGAAACATAATCAACTTCATTCCCATTTAACAGTGTAGATTCTGCAATGTTACCAGGTAAAAGCAAGATAGCAGATAGCTTCACCCAAGTCTATGACAGCAGTAATAAACACTGGGGGTGCGTCTAGACTGGCAAGATTTTGCGCAAAAGCAGGCGCTTTTGCGCAAAACCTTGCCACCTGTCTACACTGGCCACAAGAATTTGTGCAAGAACACTGACGTTCTACTGTACGAAATCAGTGGTTCTTGCGCAAATACTCTGACACGTCCGCTCAGGGATAAGCCCTCTTGTGCAAGTATTCTTGCGCAAGAGGGCCAGTGTAGACAGCCAAGTTAATTTCATGCGCAAGAAAGCCCGATGGCTAAAATGGCCATCGGAGCTTTCTTGCGCAAGAGAGCGTCTACACTGGCACGGATGCTTTTGCGCAAAAGCATCCGTGCCAGTGTAGATGCTCTTTTGCACAAATGCTTTTAGCGGAAAAACTTTTCCGTTAAAAGTATTTGCGCAAAATCATGCCAGTCTAGACGCAGCCTGGGAGTATTATCACTGTTGTGTAAAAAGTTGCAATTGTTATATTAGTACTTTTCAGAGTACACCTGCAACATCAGAGAGGAAGAAGGATTAACCCTGCTGACCAAGAAGCATTCTTGGAAAGGACTCTTGAGATTCCATTAATACAGTTCCTTAAGTAGCTCAGGGTAAGCTCCATACTGAGCAGCATTAGACTTCCTTCCCCTTACAGAAGGCAGGTGCATCAGTTCTGCAACACTGCTAACCAGAGGACATTGACTGGGCCTTGCAATGAAATGCAGGGCTTTCAAATGTTAGCTCAGGACAGAGCATAACTCATGCCACTAAGCTCCAGATACATGTGAAAGTTCACTTAGACTGTCAGAATGTTGTTTTCACATGGGACTTTCCTAGTTATCATACACCAAGAACCTCTACTGCTAACGAATAAGGTTTGTTATGTACTTTCATGCAGTTTCACACAGGCATTTCCCACTCACCAGGCTGTAGCAGGAAACAACTAGCTTTATACTAGGAGTGAGTTAGTTTTTTTCTTTCTTTCTTTCATTCAATTTTGGCTTTGTTTACACCCAGCTCCTGTCGCTGCTTGGGCACAGTGCAGCGGACTTTATAAAACTCTTCCTTGCTTACACTTTCTTCATGTTGTGCTGGATTAAGTCACAATTAGCAGCCAAACAACTCTTCACTTCCTCCCACGCTGCCCTGGTTGCTTTTTTTTTCTGTGCTCCAGCTTCCTCTTCCTGTCTGCAAACACAGCTGACCCACTACACCCTGTTTAAAGAAGCACTGCATTACAGCAGTCTTCTCAGAGCTAATGAGCATTTATCACAGTTGAAAGAAGAGATTTGAATTGCAGCTGTCGTTTTCCCAGGGTGTTTTGTGTCATGAATAGAAGGCTCACTTCCCAGATGCTACTTAAGTCCTATCAGGGCTCAATCCTGCACTTACTGAAGTCACATGGAATTTTGCCACTAACTTCCATGGCTGTGGAACCAGGCTCATTTGATTATTTATGGTTACAATATGTTTATAGAAAGAACTGTACAGTTTAAGAAGTGTGGAAGACATTTTAAAGCACATGTTTGTGTTTTTCTTTTCAACTAGTCACATGCATGGTTTCTAAGTCAGAAGGAACCACTGTGATCATCTAGGCCAGAGGCCATCTTCTGGGTGGGTGGCCACACTCAGGTCTGTCTCCTCTGTCATTAGGAAGTTATCAATGGCTGTGTGTGCAGGAGAACAATGGTATTGCTGGATGGGTACAGACCTGTTGCAATTCATAAGGAGCAACAGAGTTTCAAAAGAGATGGGGGAGGCATAGCTCAGTGGCTTGAGCAGCAGCCTACTAAACCCAGGATTGTGAGTTCAATCCTCATAGAAGCCATTTGGGGCAAAAATTTGTTGGGGGTGGTATATAGTCCTGCTGTGAAGGCATGGGACTGGACTTGGTGACCTTTCAATGTCCCTTCTAGTTCCAGGAGATAGGCAATCTCCATTGAAAAAAGACATAGAAGTACAATTGCTTTATTGTCACAACAGGGTTTCAACTTTTTAACTGCCATTGATTTCAACTGCAGTTTCAGAGGCTCAGCCCTTCTGAAAATCAGGTCCGCTGAATATTTCACGGGTATTGTGAAATGAATTTGCTGATGCCAAAGCACCAGCCGAGTCACCTTTGTTGTATGGGTAGTAGCCCTGGTCCCTCTGGCTATGTCTACACTGGCGGGTTCTTGCACAAGAACCCTTGCACAAGAACACATCCACACTGCCATGTGCTTTTGCGCAAGAGCATCCATGGCAGTGTGGACTCTCTCTTGCGCAAGAAAGCTCTGATGGCCATTTTAGCCATAGGGCTTTCTTGCGCAAGAAACCCCTGCCACGTGTCCACATTGCCCTCTTGCGCAAGAGCTGCTGCACAAGAGCACTTACACTTGTTAGAAAAGAGCATAGCTCCTGCGCAAGAAGCCCTCTCTTACCACGCTTTACTGTAACTCTTCTTGCGCAAGAGCGGGCGGGCAGTGTGGACACTCTGCAGAAGAATGGCCGTTCTTGCGCAAGAACCCGCCAATGTAGACATAGCCTCTGTGTTCATCAGAGTCAGATTGTCAAACTAGTATCCAGGAGCACAAATTTGCTGATAGCATCACACCCCCCTTTGTCTCAACTTTGGTTGCTCGCCTCTCTCTCTGACTTAGTTCAAGGCAAACAATGTGAGCTAAGGTATATAGTACTGTAAACAACTGCATGGTCAAGGAAATTGATTGGTACTTTGTGGCCACACCAGGAGCTAGGATGGAATTCAAAGCCCCCTGCTCCAAGAGCACAGGACCATGGGCTAAGCACAACCACTACCAGCTGTTATCATGGCACCAGGCGGAGCAGTCAGTTCTGATTCATTCAACTGGTTTCAGTACTTTTCAAGTCTCACTGGCTCTTCTTCACAGAGTCACTAGTATTTGAAAAAATACGTATTTCCTGAAGTTGCTGTGAATGGCCTAAGGAATACTCCAGAAAGCATCTGTGGGAAGTGGTATCTATTTGCCTAATCTACCTATATGTTAAGTTTTAATACACTGTGTATCGTCATGATATTTGAGCACTTGATGGAACAGTAGGCCATTTCTGAATTGCCTACCTATTTCCCTTGTGTGCTTTTATGAGGATGGAGGTAATGTTGATTTGCACAGCAGGAAGCTAAAGGCATGACTGAAACTCACTCAGTATTCCCCAAGGTATATTGTCATTATCTGGCTAAAGTCAATCTATTTAATAGGGCAAAACATAAAAGGAGCTTACAATAAAAAAAAAAAAAAAAAAAAGGATCCTAGCAGGCTGAAACAGTACTTCAGATTTCTCTTACCTAGACAGAAATCTTTGGAAGGGGGTCAGAGAAACAGAAAAAATACATGAGGCTGACAGAGTTTCCAGCAAAGCAGTCCATCGATGGGTGGAGTAAAGGCTGTGGTCACATGATTCGCATGATGCACCACAGTCGAAAGGGAGACCATGTTGCAGTTTACCCGATAGAGAATTTGATTTGGCTAGAAAAAAGTAAAATATTTAGGGTTTGGTCAACCTGGGCCAAAACAAAATATTTCATTTAGATTTCGCTGGTGGAAAATTGACAAAATTCAAGTTTGCAGAAATTCCATTTTCTGTTGAAAAACATTTAGACTGGAAATCCCAGACTAGTCCAACATCTACTTTGATAATCATGTATGAGGATGAAAATCACATAGAGAAAGAATTAAGACAATTTCTGAAGACTAAAATGTCCAGTACGTTGAGTGAATTCAGATCTGAATCTGAAAGTCAACTCTGTAGCTCAGGCCCATTTCTTGTTGAAATGCTGGGAATGAAATACACATATGTGTTCAAATAGCACCCTTTCAGTAAAAATTTTCAGGGCTATTTAGCAGACAATTTAGAAATGTAGGTTCTGTTCTTTCAAAATCCTTTATATGTGTAAAAATAGCCTAAAAATGTCTCATTCGTGTGGTCTTTGTACAGAAAACATAAATACTGAACTATGATAAGCAACTAGTTTCAATTCATTCTTATACCGGGCAGATACAATCCCACCTTCCACTAACACCAAGAGGAATTGCAGTGTTACCCCAACTCTGAATTTGGTAGTAAGGCACTATTCTTTGGCCCTATTTTGACATAAAGAGCACTAAGTGGATTCCCTCTTCATAACGGAAATCTCTAGCAGTGTAAGGCTGCCTTTGGAACTCCTGCACCATCTCTCTTTTGGCTTCTAGAAGAGATGGACTGATGAAGGGAAAGGGGATTAAGGCAGATGTATCCATCTTTTACCCTGCCAATTTCCAGTATAAAGAACTGCCTCTGGTGGAAGGATATGAGTAGCTAGCATAATTTTGCCAGGGGACTGGGCTAGTACACAGAGACCCGAGGAACTAGGGCAAGCAAAGGTGAAATAATGCCATCTATCAAACCCACGCTGCACCAGGTACGCAATGTCCAGACCAGAAAATCTGCTCCAGTATGTATAAATCAGGTAATGATATATTTGATGTCTGCTGCAAATATGCTCTGTAACATTTCATGTTATGTATGCTCTTCCCTGAATCTGTTTGTTATTCATTGACCTAGAAGCAACAAGCAGGGCCCAGGAATAGCATGTGGGATGGAAGGAGTTTTTGTGTTTTGGAAAGATGCCATGTGAGTATTTGGAAACCCTTCCCCCATATTTTCCCCATTTTTTACGTTGAGATTCCCTAAAATGACTAAATTGAATTTGCAGCACATTCACACAGTAAACTGCTAATTCCCTATAATTTAAGGTGGCTAATGGAGTAAAAGCCATGGTGCACATGACATACTGTAAGCAGTAGTAGTATCACCAGCAGGTTTAAATCTTGGCTGCTCAGCCCTTTCCAGCTGTTAAATCTCCCCAAGTTTGCAAAATCCAAAAATATAGTCTTAGCCAAAAAAAAGAGGAGAAAAAAGCAGGTTTTGGCGTGAGGAATGGCTTGATAATTGAATCCGACCAGATGTGAATCTGTAACTGATTCGCTCTGAACGTAGAATTTGGCTACCTGCAAAGAGCAGAGTCAAAACCTCTTTCTTTTCATGCAACAGGATCAAATAAGTTAGAAAAAAATAATCCCTGGCCACTGAAACAGCAGAAAAAAAAATACAGGCAAATAAAAAATGCCAAGTGGTCAATCTGTTTGTTGGCCAAATGTGCAGGAGTTTGAAAAACGGGGGCTGCCTTGTTTTGAGGAGCTGTCCAATGAGTTATCTGCACATGAAGTTGAAAAATGGGCATGTTTTAAAAATGTATAGAAATACCCCTTTGGCTACTACCTGAGAAGGATTTATGTATGCTCAACTTTATACTTCAGTAGAGTGTTTTTGTTTGTTTTTTTATTGAGACAAATTCAGTAAAATGACAAACACAGTCAAGTCACATACATGGCAGAGGAAAGTTTAACTTCGTGGCAGTGCGATGCTATCCAAGGAATTTAACTCCTTGAAATTTGCCATTTTCAGCTGTAGAGGGAAATCTGGAAGGCGCACTTCCAGCAAGACTGTTAGTCAAATAGTACCAGATGCATGTGTGGTATTCACTTTATGCTTTGGATATGAATGAATGTAGTCAGCTAAGCATTTGTTAAAGACAATTATTTTGCTTAAAGAATTCTGGTCAAAATGTGGCTGATGTACTCAGCATGACTGGGTCTCCTGCATTATCACTAGGGGACTTGTGGCAATAGAAAGAAAGGAAAGCTTGTACAAAGTAAGGTAGCATCGTGACAAAAGCAAGTTGCTCAAATGAATTTGGTGTGTGAGCGCATGCTTAAAAGCATCCCTGGTTATAGATGCTTTACTGAATCAGGGTCCTAGTGCCTGTGGAGTGGTAGTTCATTGTGAATGTTTCCCAGTTAAACACAAATAAGCTTATATCAACTTTTTCCGTTTTTTTCCCCGTGATTTGGATCAGTCGGCGTTACGTAGTGCTCCATGCCACTGCAGCATCCGATGACATAACCCAGAAAACTCAAGAGAGGTCAGCCAAGTTTTGATTAAGTTCACATCCTCCTATTTTTTTCTGAAGAAACAAAATATTGATGGGCAAGGTACCATACTACAAAGTTTCTATACCCTTGCTCTTGGCAAGATAGTCTGCCCACAGGTTCGGCGAAATGAGTTTTTCTTCACGTGTGTGCTATATACCCCCAATCCAACATAAAGACCTCATTCATATGTTGAATTAAAAACAGCAGGGCCAAATCCTGCCCTCTGGAGCTAATAGACTTCACAAAGCTTTCCAGGGGTTACAGAACAGAATGTGGTGCAATTAATACAATGGCAATGTACATATTTTATTGCAAGACTAACGTTGTACTGTTTATTTTAAAAATGGATCTGTTGTGGATTTTTAAAGGTGAGAATCATCCACAGAGAAATGAAAATGGATTGTGTTGTTTTTTAAACATACAAGCAAAATGCACTTTGTAAGTTTTTACAACTATTTTCCAGGGAAATAATTGCTTAGTTCAGACCCACTATTATTCAGAACAGAGCAAAACAAAACAAAAAACCCACACTGGTGAACACATTAAAAGAAAAAATTAACAGCCACAACACACACAAACACAAGGTCAATCTCGTAAAGGAAAGATTTCCGCTTGCATTTTTTATTTTATGAATACATACACAAGAGATGCATAATCTTGCATTATCCAGGCTTAAAAGTAACAGATTTTTTTTTTCAAAATAGCTTAAAGAAGAAAAATAAAAATTAAGGACAAAGGAGGTGCAAAATATTCAAAACATACAGTTGATTATCTTGATAAAGTTATTGCAGAAATGCAAACTGTGTGGGTGGAATGAGGGGGTTCAAAGCTTCACTGAGGATATTTCTGTAAATAAATCAAAAATGCTTTGACATATCCCTGTGTTCCTCCATGCACACTTTTATTGACATTTCTGAAGTACAGAGTGAATAGCATCTAAAAATTATATCATACAACAAATTTTTATTTCTTTGGCAGTAATGTCTTTTAAAAATAGGAGAAAAAAGTGTGATTCTGTTGGCAAAAGACATTTACTCCTCTATTAAGATGAGTATATTAGTTGTCTGCAGCAGGATGCAAACAGCTTCAAATAGAAGAGCTTGTGATATATACGTATATAATGTAAAAATGCTTATTTTATATGAGAAAGGAAGATTTCTAGAGGTAACATAAAATGAGCCACTCTAAGACTAGCTTCCAGACTTGCTTTATTGGATCTATTTTCTAACTACAAATTAAGCTGACATATGTCAAACTTTTTATTTTTTTTATATGGCAGTCTACAAGAAATGTTTCATGCAAATTCTACAATGCTAAATACAGGGTAAATAACTGGGATTAAACACATTGGGAATTACAGATTACTATTAGGACCAGTAACAGCATAATATGTACATAGAGCCATATTATATTCTCATGTCTTCACAGTCATGTGCAAATATGACATATATGGCTTTCAATATTTTTAAAAAGAAAGTAAGACAATTGTACAGAATAATATATTTTAAAATGTTTAGGAGAATTTCACTTTTTTGTGAAACCTGTTTAATTTTTATTACATTGGGGTTAATTAGTTACAACCTCAACACAGAGGTGTAGTTCAGGTATACTTCCAGGAGGGGTCACTGATTCCTAAGGCACAATATTACCATTAAACATTTTTAAATTAAAACATGCTTTTCTTTTTTGGTTATATGAAATAAGAAGTCACTGCTAGTTATAGAATAAGCTACTGATTGTACAAAATACAATGTTAAAGACTACTCTGCATGCTTATCTGGTGCACCATAAACATTAGCTAATCTGAAAACATTGTACAGCGCTGCATATTAAACATTTGGTTTCGGTAGTATTATTTTTCGTACATGTAGCAGAGCGTCATAAGGCTTCCATGGAATAATAATTTTATAACTGAACAAATATTTTACACTCTTTCATAATGGTATTTACAATTTCTTTAATTCAGATTTTGCCATTTGGTAAATAAAATGTATTTTGTATGCATCCTTCTTGACTGTCTAAAGTGCTTGCTTAACTGCATGAGGAAAGAAAATGCATACCTGTCTTAGAAGTAACAAACCAACAGAAATAGCTGAAACATTGTTTGCAATCTGAAATGCATTTGCAGAAATGGAAATTATTGCTGAAGTCAGTGCCCTCACCTGGCGATCATCTATGTTACTTGTCATATATAAATATATGCATATATGCTAGTATGTATGTACATGCATACACATACATCTATCGTTTAATAGATAGATTTCAATTTTTTGTCCATCAACCTTATTATTCTGTGCTATTCAACATACTTGTGCTATGACAGAAGCCAGATTAAAATCAAAATCTTAACATGCTATGACTAACAATCCTATGATTCATTAGCAGATAATAAGGACAGTATATGAAAAAAAGAGAAAGAGCTGAGATGACAAATTGGGAGGCTTTTGAAATACACTGAGAATAAGGCAACAGGCTGTACATTACAGCAAAGGAAAAGCTGAAGAAATTCTGGAATTCATAAATGTGTTTGACTTTAAGTAGGGATGTCATTCCCTTTCCAAGCGGCTGTCTTATGATTTTTAAAATATCAGTTGCCAGAATGCAAGCATTATAGCTTCGGCACCTACAAATACTTTTTATGGTAGAAAATTCAAAGCCTATTAAAAATGTTCTGATGCCACAATCTAGTAAAATAAGGCACTTCCAGAGTTGAATTCCAGTGGTGCCAAAAGGCTCAGTGCTGGGGACAAGCAATAAGCTTTTGTTGAGTTTCCCAGTTTTATCCCATGAAACGTGCCATCTTCGAGGTTATTCCTTCCCCTTTTCTTCTCCTCTTGAGATGATTTTCCTTAAAGAAGATATTTCATTGGTTGAAGAGATACTTCTTTGTAGGCAAGAGGTAAATCTTCGGTTACTAACATTCAATAAGGCGGAAGACCAGAATGGTACCAGGTAATGTCTTCAGTTTATTCAGTTATGACAGCTCTGTGCTGTAGCTGATATACCAGCTGAGCTAAAAGTGTATGGATTCAAACTAGTCCAGTATTGCAAGCTATGAATGGACATTGGTGCTGGAGAGGTCATTCCTTATAATTTCATTTACTGTAAAGAAAGAACACAAGAAAAAAAAAAGAATGATTAGAATGAAACTGCTGTACAATTACTATTTCTTCTGCTGTAAAATATGTTCAGTGAAGCTTGTATCAGTTTCTTCATGGTTTTGCAATCATTTTGAACACTAAGTGTAACATTAATAAGTAACTGATACAGGCTGACTTAAGTGCAAAAGAGCAGGTTTAATTGTGGTTATTGACATGCTAAATACACCACACAAGAACAGCAGCATCTTTTATTGCATTAAGCATATGTCACATTTTTAATTAGTTATAAGTAAAAACATATCACTTGCTTTGAACAAGCTTTGAAGCTCAAAGTAACAAATCCTGGAAAGTCTGAAAACACATTCTCTTCTTCATACAAATAGCTGATAGGACGACTTGTTAGCTTTCTTTCTCCAAGAGTGGCATGCACAAACACAAAACTGCCAAGTGCTGAACTGAGCCTTTGAAGCCACAATGCAGAACAGGACTTTTGCACTGTGTGGTATCATTAATAAATAATAATAAAAAAAGGAATGTACGTGTATGTGATCATTAATAAATAATAATAATGAAAAAAGGAACGTGTGTGTGTGCGTGCCCATTCTGGTATCTGAAATGTGAATAAAAATACTCTCCTTTCATGCTGATCCACACCCGTGCACAAGTAACCTTTTTAAAAACCAGTAAAGACTAGGAGCTGGGGAGGAGCAAGTTAAACCCCTGACCAGAAGTTGAAGAAAAGAACAAGCAAGACAGATTATCTCAGCATCAGCCAGTCAGACTGCATCTCCACTGATAACAAGTATTGTTTTCTTTACTTGTGACTCTTCTTTCATTCTCCTACTTCCCCTGCAAAGATCACCAACCCATATAGTTTCCCACACTCAACCTATGTCCATTTATCAGCTTGTGATTTTTGGCAGGCAGACAGGAAATGACTGAACCTGGCAAAGGCCATCTACAGTGAACAGCACAACATCCCTTCTATTTCCACCCCACCTCCCTGCAGCCACTGCCACCACCTGATTTACATGAAGATAGACCAAATGCCATCACTAAGGCTGTCATCACTGCTGAGTTTCCTAACATCACAGGGAGAGGGAAACACATGCCCACGTCATGGAATGACCATGGAAAAGCCCAAGTTTCCCTTTGCTCCTGGGCTGCAGTTTGCTGCTGTCCAGATAACTCCATGTGTTTGTTGGCTAGAGCCAGGCCTGGCTAAAATCAACTTCCTGAAGCAATTAGTTGTTCAACATGTTTTTTCATGAGACCTATTGCACATTTTATAACAACAGTACGTGACACAGTCAGGATTTGTGTCCCAGAAGGTGGTCAGTGGATTGACTGACATCAATGTATGAGCAGGTCCTCCTTCTGCATCGAAATAGCAGTGGTATTGGTGATTATCTATTCATTTAAAAAAAGACTATAAGAACAATATAGAAATGACTTGTAAAGACATAAGAACTCTCCTTGATCATGCCATGGAGTGTATCATTCATATTAATAATCAATGGGAACCAATTTAGGCAACCAACCCCTGCACTGTGACCAGGAAGTACTGTGACAAGGAGGTATGCAGCATGTAACCTACTACAGTAATAATGCCACAGACCAGTTTACAAGGCTCAGAACAGCTTTACGAACTGCACCTGTCCCCTGAACACAAACACATATGCAGCGGGAAAGGTTTTCCATGACACTCTGGTCAAGGAAGATACCTTAAAAAGCATCTCTGGCAATACTTGTACACAACAAATCATGTGGCCCCATGCTTAGCCTACTAGATCACAACTGCCATTCACCCACATTTTTCTCATTCAAAATAATGAAACCCAGTAGTTTCAGGGCCAAAGCTGGGCGCTCTTGAAGTCACTGGGGACCAGTGGGATGAGGGACTGAGTTTTGAAGTTCATGCTCACCTAAAATATGGTTCTCTTACCATAGGTGACCTCGTACTATTTTTTTTAGGTGTGACAGCCAAATACAATTTTCTTCTATAGCAACACATCTGTTTAAAAGCATCCACTCCACCACGCCAACAGCTACTCAAGAGGCAGTTGAATCTTGCCTACAATGCAGCCGTTGCCATTGGAAAGCCACAAGATGGCCAAAATGAGGGAACTAAGAGGGGATAAGGAACCAGGAGGATAGCTGGCAGCCTGGTTCCATAGCACTCTGGTCTACTGTAACCTATAGCAAATTCAGAGCCCCCAAGTCTTTTTCTGGGTGATTCTTTACTTCGTTTCATTTAAAAACCTGCCAATAAACGAAAAGAATAAATCCTTTAAAGTGTGTATTGGAATGAGGTTTACACGGCGGAATAAAGGACAGAAGAGGATGGCTTGATGCAGAAGAATGCCTCTCTTGCATAGCAATGAGAATTGAAAGACTGTAAGTCTAGCAATAGAGAGACAAGTGGAAAATAACATCTGTCTGAAAAGATAAAAGCGGAAGGAACAGCAGAAGTATGCTAAGAGTGGGCTTTCCCTTGCTGCCCACTAATGCACCTGAGCCTGAAAGGGAATGCCCTTCAGTGGGTGGGAGGAAGCAGAAATCATTCAGCCTGTATATGTGGTCTAGAACCAAAGTGAGTGCTCTTGTACGTGAGGTTTGCTGCAATTGACTAATGAATCTGGGCACTTGCTCCACCCACATGCATCTAGCACCTTCATTAAGAACCCTGTTCTCCTGTCAATACCACATGGCTATGGCCAAGCTCCACGCAGCAAGGGAAATGCTTCCCTGCTACGCAGATGGTAATGGAATGGCTCCTGCTCCCTCTAAGATGCCTCTGATCAAGCAAAAACACTCAACCTGTGTTCAGTGAGAGTCGCCTATTGTTCTCATGTCTGGGCAAGCTGTGGATTGCAAATCTGTTATTGCAACAAGGTGGCATGCTGTGTATGGAACAGCAGTAAGTGGCACAATGAATATTTTGGCTTCTGTTTGAGTTTTATTTCTAAAGCCAACTTGGTCTTCGGATTCAAATGACGTAGGGCACATGACTGTTCACTTGTCAAAGCATCCCAACAGTAGCAGTATTTTGCACTCCCATAATGCACATTAACCAAGGGTTTTACACACAGCTATTAAAATAGCAATCACAGAACTCTATTGCAATATGTAGTATTATGCCCATTAAAACATGGGGAAACTGAGGAAGGCAGAATTATCTAAGGGCTTGTCTCCAAAGAAGAGCAGTGTACATGAGAGGGGTATGATTTCTAATGTGTACCATGTTGTGCACTAACTGGCTCATATAGACCTGCTAACATGAACTAAAAGTTTGATAGTGTACAATACTGCAGTACCATTTATATTAATGCATACTAGAGCATTTTAGTTTGTGCCAAAAGAGTCTTTATGGGCAAACTAGCACACAGCATGTCGGTGTAGTTTAGAAATCACACCCCTCTTATGTGCATTGCCAGAAGTCATATGGTAATTCAGGCTAATATCTACAATGGGAGGTTTGCTGGGATAGATATACAGGTTTACTATACTGGGCAAATGTCCCTCCTTTGTTGCTTTGTACCCCACCCCCTGAGTGAAACAGGCTACACTGTCAAAGTGCAATTTTGTTGATTTGACTGTGTCAGCACTAGGGACTTGTGCCTGAGCTTTGTCAGTCAAGGATCACACCTCTGCACACCCTTGACCATACCCTAGGTAGGCATAACTAGGTAGGCAGAAGTCTGCAGTGTAGACTTGGCCACAGCGGCAGATCCAAAATAGAACTAAACACTCTTCACTTTCAATGCGTAGTCTAGAACAATCGTTCCAGTAGAACAATAGATTCCTTCCTGTCAGTTCAAAGAGCTGAGTATGATGATTTACAGCGCATTTGTCATCAGATTTTTTCAGTTGATTTTTCTGATGTTTTTTTTGTGGGGGGTAGAGGGGGAAGGAGAAGTAGGCATTGTTGCTTTGGTAGCTAACACCTACAGTTTCCCACAATGCCCTCTCTGAACAGATATTTTCCATCTTCATGTTCAGCTTTTCCATTGACAACAAGTCAAAAAATAATAGTGCTGAGAAATGCAGGTAACATGTGACCACTGTACCTGTCAGAAGCCTGAAAGAGAAACCTTTCCTTTGCTAAACATCAGATGCCACTGCAGCAGGATGTGGTAAGCTGTTACACCGCAATTTAGTTTAATAAGGAGTTTTTTCTTCTTATATTTAACTTTGCTTTAAAATGTCCTTGAAATGGAAACTTTTGTTTTACTAAATAGCAAAATCAACCTCTCATGGATGCAAAATATAAAGTTCCTGCTTTTTCAAACAGGGTAATTGGATAAAAAAGAAACATGGACTCCTTATATGGATAGGACATTTATAGCAAATGAAATATCTTTTACATTTTTGTTCTATAGTGTGGATTCACATCAAACATAAATAAAAGGAAAACTTTTCTGCAAGCTTCTGCTTTCCTTATATTTGACTACTGCTTTGAATAGAGAGAACAATATTGCCCTTTGGTTTAATAAAATATTTATGCTTCCTGGGCCAAGTTCTGCTTTCCTTGTACATGCAGCTTCAGTGCTGATACACCACTGTGTGGTGTCATTCCACTCAAAGCAAAG
Source organism: Rafetus swinhoei (assembly GCA_019425775.1). NCBI lineage: Eukaryota > Metazoa > Chordata > Testudines > Trionychidae > Rafetus > Rafetus swinhoei. The sequence goes on along the minus strand of CM033424.1, from coordinate 101,469,256 downwards.
GAGTTACATAGGCATAAAATGGAAATAATGCAAATGTGAAACAGGTCCATAAACTACTGTGGTAAATTCTGCACAAAAAATGTATAATATAAGCTTTGCTTTGCTTAGCTGTAGGTGCAAGTGCAGGCATCCTTTCCCCACACACTGCCTGAGTACAACCTCAGCTGAGGCCACTGTAGAGCTGTGCTCTACACTGCTTGTGAGGATGTTGTTGCCTCTTGAGAGGCCTCTTTGCTTTGCTCTTGCCTCTGCCACAAAACTGTAATGCGTCCTATTACATTTAGGCCCTTCTATGGCTCGCAGTTGGGCTGGAAGATGAAGCCCACAGCAGGTAAGAAAAAGCTGCAGTTAACACTTTGATACTGATGTAAGATAGGTAACATTGATTTTTTGTATTATATTACAATAAACTTAAGTATTTGATTAGGATGTAGGGAAGAGGGAATGTGACAAACACCACTTCCCTAGAAGTGTCGTTTTGTTCTCTTTCCTTCCCTGACTACATTTCAAATTTCCGATGGATTGATGTTAGCAAGTTCTTCTGACAGCAGTATGGATCTGATCGGAAGCCCACTGAAATCAGTGACTTTCCATTGACTTCAGCAGACTTTGGATCAGGGCCTGAGAGTCTTGTATCATCAGAATGATGAATGAGGTTCTGGGTTATAGTTACATTCCTTTCCAGTTACATACTTTACCTATAAAAAACCCAAACCACTACTGAAGCAAGAAGATACTTTCAGTGATTCCGCCCATCTGCAGGTACAAGTACAAGTAATGTTACATAAATACACGATTGTACTTTGCAGTTACAAATGTAAAGGTGTTGGTGTTTCTTAATTTTACAAAAGGTAATATGGCCTGACATTTTTAATATTGCTCTGAATTTAAATCCAGAACATAATGGCTTCCATATGCTTCTAGGTTATTAAGACAGAAAGACTAACTGCAGCATGGATGTGCACACTGTACATCACCTGTTCCATGTGCTGCCATGTGCACCCTCTAGCTGCCTTCTTCCCCATACTGGTACCACTCTACATAAGCCCCTGCAAGGCTACAAAGTAATTACAAGGGGAAGCTTGATCGAGGTTTACAGAGGAAATGCCTGAGGGCTCATATCTATCAGGAGGGTTTCACTATACACTGATATATTTAAAACAAAGTGGCATCAAAAAGCCTTTAGTTAATCACGCCTATTGTGAGTCACTAATACGTGTGCATTCCGATTCAGATATTTGTCCCGGTTATACCTCACGTTCAAAGGACTATCATCTCATATTCAAATCAGGCTTTTGTTAACAACTGTTGAATTGCCCATCTATGCAGTGTTATACTATATGCATTTTGCTTAATTAGGATCAGTATGGACCATCACCTTTAAGATGGAACAGAGCAATGGTAGATTGCAAAGCTCCTAGAAATTCTTTGACTGGACCTGAACAAAATAAACCACCTAAACTTGAACATGTATCATGCCAAGAAAAAAAAAAGGCTCTGATGGTATCCTCAAACAATGCATTCTGTTTGTATTGTAGATGTATGAAATCTTGTTTTGATTCTGCTAGGTATTGAGTTTACTGCCTAATCTTTCAGTGGGCTAAGTGTCTTCAGTTCCCATTGACTTCAGTAGATCATCGGTTACAAGCTTTGCAGAGCAGGGACAGCAATTTCTTCTGTACAGTAACGAGTCCACTGTGTGCATTTGGCAAATAAATAATAACATTAATAGCTATATTACCATGTTTCCTTTTAGTCACGTAATATATAATGGCATTTGCTTTTGTTGCCTACAATGTCCATCCTTTGAATTTTCCACTGGAGATTTCAAATCCAGATCCTTAGGGCTCCTGTACCATCATGTGCCCTTATTGCAGATGCTACAGTTATGCAGCCCAAATGCCATATATTAACGTCATCAACAAGGAGTCTGAAGTCACAAATTAACAAGTAGGAAAGAGAAACAGTGAAAGGAAAATGCCTCCCCTGTTGATTTTTTGTTCAAAGAGCAGAGGCTAAATATAAATACATTGACAGCTAGCAAATAGATACAGCTTCTAATGTGCACTCTTTTGAAACAGTAGAGTCCACTTTTGTTGCCACAAAGCCTTCCTCCCCACTCCTTTAATAAGCAACAATTCTCTCTTACTGACAAATGTCATCACTATACACATTGTACAATATTATATAATAATGATTGGCAAAAATGGTCTTTGTTAGAAGTTGTGTTTTAAAAAAAGGAACTATGCTACGAAGAGAAAAAAACAATAATAATAAAGAGGTGATATTAATTCCTGAGGTACAAGTCTGCAACGTGAAACCACCAGATCACTTTAAAACTTACAGAATTAAAAGCAAAACAAGACATAAAAAACACCCAAGCCCCAGTCTTGTGAAGTAATGGAAAATATAACTTCACACGCTCCATACAGAAGTCAGATCTTGTATTACACCTCAGGTGTCCTGGATGCATATAAACCCTTAAAGTTATTTTTATCTGTTAATCATAATAAGCCATCACCACAGGGCATGCTATTTTTGGAAAGAGTGAATAGGACGGTGGAGCAAGTGAGTGACAACAAGTAGCAGGTTTTAATAAAACATGATCCTCAATATGAATGTCAGTTTGGCATGGATGAATAGTATTGTTAGACGTGACTGTCAGCCATTAACATGGAATAATTTTCCTACCTGCAGCACCTGTTGCCTTATTTAGCTTGGTGACTCCAAATAATGCAAAAACTTCCATAGTGGAAGCATTGTGGAGGGTTAAACAGGGAAAGTTCCTCACTGAAGTGTGATGACAGCATTGTGTGGCAGTAACTTGATTGGGACTTTTGATTGGGTGCCCATTCTAAATGAGTCCCAGTCCCCAGCCTCACCATCTCACATCATGCAAGACGTGCTAGTTTAATGGTTTTTATCCACCACAGATGAAAGCCTGGGAGCATTTTGAGTCTCTCTTTTTTTTTTAAATAAATTCTTAGGGCCAGAATAGCACAAAAGTCAAAGGAGCTCCATTGATTTACACCAGCTTAGGGTCTGGCTTTTAATCTTTTTTCCTACATCCAACGATCAGACACTACTATTTTTATAGCAGAAGTTTAAACTCCGACATAATTGGCAGCCTTCACTCAGGCAAAACTCCCCAAATTTAGCAGGAATTTTGCCTGAGAAAAGGCCGCAGGATTTGGCTCCACATGATGCAAGCCACAGCCAACATACAAAACACAAAAAGCAGTAAGGGGACAAATAAACCACATTTTAACCAAAATCATGTGTTTACGTTCATAAGAGCATACATAAGAGAAACAAAATAGGCACAATTGCAAGTTTAATACAGAATTTCCACTCCACAAAAGAACCACGTCAACGTCACATAATGTTGCTGAATTTCAAAATCAGTGAGGACTGAAGTTGGGTGGGATGGCCGAGAGGGTGTGTCTTCACCCCAAGTGGGACTATGGAAGCTACAGAAGATGCAGCTTCCTCAGACCAGCCTTAATTGACAATCAATGATACCTTCCATTTTAGTTTCTACTACAGAAAAACAGCATCCCCGAGGATTCTAAAATCATGATATGAGTCCCCAAAATATCATCACCCTGGCTTAAAAATCAGGAGATTTTTCAAAATGTGGTGCTCCTGGTTTCTGAGCACTTAGACTTCACAAGCTTTGGGTTTTTAACCTTTCTTTCCTACATATGACTGTTACATGTTTTTTTTAATGAAAATTAGGATTTCCACGTCATCTTCTGATTCCAGTAGGTAGGGCCAGAGCTGGTGACAGACTTCATCAGGCCCTGAACAACATGGGCAACGCTCAGCTCCAGGTCTCTATAAGGGGTGGGACCGCTAGTGGAAGGGGAGGGACTAGGGGTAGGATGGTGCTAGGGGTGCTCTGGTGGTGATTTAAAGAGGCCAGAGCTCTGGGCCCTTTTAAATTGCTGGACCCCTGGGTAACTGCCCCCTTTGCTCCACTCCTTGCCGGTGGCCTTGGGTGGGGCTTTAAGAAAAATACCAGATATCACAAGACTCATGATAAAATCATAAGCTGGCAACATTTGAAATAATTAGCCTTCCCTTCAAGGATCTCAAAGCATTTTACAAGCAAAAAATAGCCATAAATAAAAGCTACCTGATGCTCATAGTATCTGAGCAGCTTCCATTGAGAGATGCATCTCTGAAAATCAGGTCATTTTTATTTAAGTGTCTAAATATGTATTTGAGGCACCCACATTTTAAAAGTTTCAATCATATAATTTTTGCTGGTTTTGCAGAATTTTAAGATGACCACGTGATGTATCTAATTTCTGGACCACAAGCTAAACAGCACAAAATGGCACTGGTTTATTTAACAAGGTTGCAAGTCACCAGTACCAGAATTACCTCAACAACCAACCAAACTACACAAAAAGCAACTGATAAGATCCTGACTCGTTTTAGTTTTGCATCGTTTTTCTGCGTGGGTGCTGTCACACACTTTAAACCCCATCTCAGTGAAATCTCACAGTCCTAGCTCACAACTACATTCACCAGTGCCAGACAGTGATAAAAAGGGTGACAATCACAAAGGGGATTGGCCACCGAAATGTTCTTCTTCCACACGTATTTGTATTTTCTTATGAATCTTCATATAAACTAGTTACAAGAAAATGTGAGTAATGTTTAGACGGGGCTGTGTTGTCTATGGTCACAGTGGTTTAGACTGCCATTCCTGAGAATGAGGCAGTTACATGGGGAAGGGGGAAAGACCCTAACTACCCTCAGACCCTGCCTCCTCCACAACAAACTAGTCAACGCCTTAGAGATGCTGCAGAAGCAACAAAGAAAGGCCAGGAAGTAGATATGAGGTGGCACTGAAAATCATACAAGTCTTCTGTATCTGCTTGCTTGCCTGCTCACAATCAAAACAATTTTCAACGCCACTGCTAGAATGGATGACACTGATAATTTTCATGGGGGCAGAAGAGGAGAGGGCCTAGCTCAATTACCAAGGTACTAAGCATATTGCTGAAGTTTAGAATCTGGGAACTACTGTCTTTGGCTTTTGTTAACCTATGTTCAGAATATGACTTGCTACTTGTGCTTGACTGAAGGTAAGGGACGACAGCAAGAAGTGGTGAGGAGAAAGAAAGTTCAAAGCCCAGCACTGTTCTTCCTTTCTTGTTCTATTTTATGTCTCCTTAGACATGAAATTCATCCCTGTGCAGAGGGTCAGCATGTTCCACTTCAGTCCTTAAAACAGAGCTTAAGTACTGCACAAGACTTCTTGTTGGCCTTCTGCAACTGGGTAATTTCACCCTGCATATCTACTATTCCTCTCCCCTTCCTGGGCAAAAGGAATTATGGATAGGGTTGGTCAGTCACAAGAGTTATCATATGGCAACAATACCAGATTATCCAGAGAAAATATATGACTCAACCTGAAATATTCCTGAGATATTCAGTGATTGTTTCAGACTTTGAGTATTTAATACTCATTTTTAGGAGGTCCAAGCAGGTTGGACTAACTGATTACCTCTAACATTTCAGTGTTATCTCTATGGACATATTGGGTAGAACACTTTAATATTTGTCCATATCACATATCCAGAATCACATCTCAAAGCTGGAAAAGGCACACTTGGGTACACCTGGAGAACAGTATATGCAGAAAAAGGACAAAAACTATTTTAGAATGTGTTAGGAAGGGCTGATGAGGATTTCTTATTATAATCAAAGGAGTGGCTTAGCCTTACAAAATATCATCATCACACACACACGGGTACACAAGAGCAAAGGGGAACAAAACAGGGTCCATAGTCTTTATGATTTATTGATTTTAGAATTTTAAAAAAGCCCAAACAAGATTGAATTTCTGTATTGATTATACAATTATTAATCTTTATAGAAGCTTTTCTAACATTGCACATAATGTGCAATTCATCAAAGTATATTAGGTGCCATGGAGGTTGCATTTGATATAAAGGGGTCGTTAAGTTTCTTGTAATTACACATTACTGGAGCTTTAGTTAGTTCTAAATCAAATCCACAGGACATACCTGTATGCTCTAATTGACAATGTAATAATAGGTTGGCCCCTGGTGATCATCAGGAACACTCTTCAATGAACAGCCTTTCGTTAGTGATTTTAAAAGACTAGCTTGGGTGTAGCTGAGGCCTATTGAATAAAATACAAATACATATACATAAAAGGCAGTGTGAAAGAATGATCTTGGCATCACAGGTGAGTTTTCATCAAGTATCCTTTTCCTTTCTCATCAAGGAGCAAGTAAAAGCCCCATTTCTTCTTCCACTGAATCAATGGCAAAATTCTGAGTGAATTCAGTGAATGCAACATCAGGCGTTAAAACTAGAAATACCTTCCGCAGATAACAGGGCATATTTAAACCTTGTCCGAGCAGCTGCAACACTCACGACTTTACTAGAATTGACATGTTCACATCAGGGCCCCATTAGTTCCAATGTGTGCAGAAGATTACATAAAGCCTACACCTAGATATTTTGAAGGTTGATAAATTCACACGCACACTTCACATTTGTGTGCACAAATAGGTAGTTGCTCAGGCAAAGTTATAACTAGGTACTCATAGTGGAAAAAGTACTCTGCAAGGTGCTCTGTGGAGGTCCAAAGTAAGGCACCCCACTGTGGCTAGGATACAGTGCTTTTTTTTTGTATGCCCCAGGACAGCATATCGGCACCTATTTTCCTATTATACATTAATTGAATGGGATTCCCCTCTGGTGTACCAACACCTATTTCCTGGGGAGGCTTGGCTCCCAATGGAAGCCTGCTTGGGACACGCGGTTATTAAAGGGGCATTTTGGCCCCCAGCGCGGCTTTTGTTTTGTTTTGTTTTTTTGCTCAACAACTTTGAGCCTGGAGTACCGGCACCTTTTTTCTTTCAAAAAAAAAGCACTGCTAGTATATATGCAGTAGTGAAAATTCAGGGGCTTGATAATACCGCAACTGCACAGGAAAGAGTTCAGCAAGGAGTTCATAAGTCATGGAGACAGGAGCGGCCCTAGACTAGCTGCCAGCAACTGGCGCCCTAGGCAAACCATGCAATCGGCGCCCCCACCTCCAAAGCCCTCAACGATATTGTGCCACCATTTGGTGCCCCATTGCGCCCCATTTAACTTGGCGCCTTAGGCGACTGCCTACTTTGCCTATATGGGCGGGCTGCCCCTGCATGGAGACTTTACAAGTTATAGTGTCATAGAGCCCTGGTAAGTGTCCTCTTTTCATCCCAACTCATTTCTTTCCACTAGATCTCATTCTAAGGAGCTTCACTCATTTTGTCACAAAATCACTTTCATTCTGCACAAATTTTGGCATTGCCCCCTTTTTTTTCTAGAAAGTTAATTACAGCAGTCCTAAAGAATTATGAAAATGAGGATTTAAAAAAAGAAGTGGTCTTCTTGAATTATAGGGACTTTTGGTATCTCTCATCTTGAGGCTCTGTCGTGTATCTGTTCCACTTTTGGGCCCTGGCAAGTTAAGAAGTATGCCCCAAATTCAGTTTAGTTTTAGATGCCTTTACACCAGTTACCCAAGTTATACGTAAAGAAGGCTCTCTGTCTTTGGAGTTGTTTAAGAATAGGTTAGACACACTTCTGAGAGATGGTCTAGGTATACTTAATTCTTTTTCAGCATAGGGGGGTGGACCAAATGACCTCTTGAGGTCACTTCCAGCACTACATTTCTATGATTCTGTGATTTCAGGGTGCCTTATGGAGTTGGAAGACTGGGTGCTGATGTATTTGCCAAACTACTGATGTGCTTATGTTGGAAAGTGTGCGATGCCTGTAAACAAAACGCCATGTGCACATTTTGAGTGAGGTTGTCATTGTGACCGGAAATACATGCTGATGGCTTGATTCTGTCTGTCAACATCCAGCACAAATTTTCTTCTGTCTGTGAAGATGAGAGGATAGCCCTTGATGATTTGGTGTGTAATCATGGGCTATTCTAAGGAAAAAGACTCGGGAGGCTGATAATATCGTTGAGCTGATGGTGTGTCAGAGAAGCAGAAGCCATTCACTTTTCAGCATGTTGGGGAAAGGCTGACAAAACCTCACACAACATTTGGTCACAGTTATTTGGTCATGGGTATGTCATTTCTCTCCAGTGCTAAAAATGGAGTGTGAAGTTAAAATTGGCAATATGTACTGGCGGGAATGGCACAGACGAAGAGTCATGTGACAAATGTGGTGGGAGTTGTCAGAGAAACCAGATGTCTGTGGCGAAATATTTGTGGCAAGATGACGTGTCCCTTACCATAACATGAGCTATACTTAATTCCATGGGATTTTGTTTTAACCACAAATGGGTCAATTACTAAAAACCCATGGAATTCTAAGAGCCATACATGTTCTGTTAATGCTAGCTGCATTAACCGATTTCAGGGGCCTCATTCTGCGCTCACAGCAGTTTTACTTCTGGATTAACTAAACGGGATAAAACTCTCAACTAATATAACTCATTGTAGTCAATTTGGTCCAGAGGATTTGACCCAAATATTGACCCTAAAGGGAGTTACTCTGGATTTATGCCAGCGTAAGGGAGAACAGAATCAGAACCTAGAGGCCAGATCCTCAGTCTAGCCAGGTCCCTTTGTATTATACTCATGGTTTTAAAGCTATCAGTTCAGGATTTCCACCCTGGCATAGCCAGGGTAGAGTGTGTAGGACCAGAATATTGCTACCAAATTCTGGCTACCAAAACTGTCCCTTGGCAGCCAGGTACAAATTAGAATAGCTCTGAAGTGGCTCATATTGTCTCTGGAGGCCAACTAGGCCCCAGGATTAGGAAATTGGGATAGCAGGTAAAACACCTTTGGTTTTGCCCCTCCTCCCAGGTCTTGTGCCAAGGATAGCTTGCCTGGATCCGAGGAATGGCCCCTTAGTGTGAACTGACAAGGCTATGGAGGGATATTGGCATACAGTAAAGACCAGACCTGGCTGCAGAAACTCAGTAAGTACCACAGAACTGAAGAAATAACCACCCTACCATGGCTACTTCAAGTACCATACAGAACTCTGCTGAGTGCTCTGGTGCTCACAGGAGAGATTTATTCGACCCCATGATCTAATCACTGACAAACATGCTACACGACTTCCACTCTTGAAGAGCTAGGAAAAAGGTACTTGAACAAAGAGAGGCATAGACTGTTCATTTTACAAGCACACTTAAAGAGCTGGACCATAATTCAAAACACTTGCATGGTACTTTCTAAACAATCACTTGCAATCAGCCACAACAATTTGTCCTGCTGCTTCTTGAGCACTTGGAAATACTCAAACATCTCGCCCTGTCGGGATCTGAAAAGCTTCAACAGGTTACCCTGGCAAGAATTATAATTCTGCAGTGCACACAAATTTACAGGGAAATCAACATGCTGTTTGGTTGACTGAGACACAGCGTAGGCAAGAAAATGATGTGAAAGAGCTTTAAAAATATATGAGTGGCCTTTTCACTTTTAAAACCTCTTTATGCAATGAGCCATACTGGCTGCCTCTATCAAAGCACTAAGACAATTGGGGTGACAGGCTCAAGTTTAACCAGAAGAGATAATAACCACCTCCAGCTTCTAATACAGCAGACATGGCAAATCTCCCTAGTGACAAACTTGGGGCTTGCTCCGGAAATTGTGTTGAATGTTCCCAACACTCCAATAAGATCCGCACGTGCTCATCATCTCTGAAAACCAGAACACTGAAGTAAGGTGCTTCAATAGAGACTTAGGTACATAGTGCTAGACCCCAAGGACTGATGGTTTGGCTCTAACTTCAGAAATAACCTGTTGACAGGAAGTAAAAACATGATCGTATCAGATACTGAGCACCCTCAACACCCACTCAAGTATTTGGGAACTCAGAACTGTTCAGGTTTGGACCCTAGAAAACTAAGAACACACTTTACTGGTACAATAAAAAAAAGTTGATTAAAAAAAGGCTTTGATCAAAGACTGTGTAGGCTGATTTGTGTTTGCGCCATACTATGGCATTCCTAGTACACCACGCCTTGTGTAAAACAGCATTTAATTTAGCAAATTATTATCTGCTGTCGCTTCTGTCTACACACATTTCTGAAATACTTTCATTCCAAATTGTTTTGAGAGGAAACATTATAAAGAATGGAAACCTGGCATTTAATCCAGTGGAAACCACCATTGTTTCCAGTTTACAGAATAGAAAAAAAAAATATAAAAAGAATATCAAACATTACTGCTAAGTATAGAGATGAAAGATGAGTAGACAGTAGAGATAGGGAGTTAATGCACTACATGCATTTACCTGCATTTGGAGAGAGTTCTAAAGGGTGGGTCACACTCATCTTGCTGTTTTCTTTCAAAAAACCACGTAGACACATAGTTAAGAGCCAAGTTTCGCCAGATGAACATTTTTAGCTTTTTTTGGGGGGAGGGAAGGGGGGTTACTTGTGAAATAAATACCTTGATTTTTTTTTCAGAGTATAGATGACAGGCTCTTCTGGTCAAGACACACAGCAAATATTTACAGGTGCTGGGGAGACACCACTTCCTCCCTCTAGGCTTCAACCTAGTGTCTGCCACATAATTTTATCCACAGAACAATTTTTTTTCCAGTGATCTGCCAAGAGGAAATAACTTTGCTGTATTGGGAGTCTGGGAATCCTAGAAAACAATCTTAAATCTATAAAATAATTGAAGTGCACTTTTACTGAGCTGTTCAATTCGATTCTGATTTTTATTACAATGTCAACAAGAGTTTAATTTGTTTTAAAGTTTAGGTTCTTAAATCTGAGTGATATACGGTAGTTTACAGCTTGCTGGCAACAGCTACTGTGGAAAAAAAATTGAAAGTGCACATAAAGGCGGGTCTAAATTTGACATTGTGAAAGCAGGGAGCTGTGCCAAGAGCAGCAAACAGCATGGCTTTCCCAGTCCTGGCTGGCTTTAGGGACTGCTCACTATTGACATCAGTCGCTACGGGATACATTTCCCTGCTCTAACAAATCTCATCTGGAGACTGCAATTAAAAAAGAAACGTCTTAAAATGTAATTTCTCTCCTGAAAACATTTGCAGATGTTAACTAGATTGCTAATGGTGTAAGATGTCTGTGGGCGGGCATCTTCCTCCTTATCTGCTATGTCAAATATCAAGATTTCTTTATTTAAACAAAACTCACAGTTCTAAAGGTGACATCTTTTGGAGGACTAAAGGCTGGCTAATTTTTAAAAACTAGATTCCTTGCTGAATTGCAAGATTTTGGAAGGGACTACCCATAAGCCATCTGTTTCTTTTTTACATTCTTTTTTCCCCCTTCCAGTCAGTTTTTAGAGGTAGCCTAATTCAAAAATGAATGTATTCAAAATGGCTACAAATTTCTGCAGTGAACAGATTAAGTAGTATTCCATCCAAACTATAAAATAACAATAACAACAATAGTGATGTAAGTTTTCTGCTTTAGCGACTTTGCCATGTATTTTCCGTCAGTACCCTTGGCCAGTGTATTTTTCTAAGCAATGTTAAATGCATTTAGAGAAACACACTGGACAAACCTGTAAACTGATCCTCTTTATGTGTACATGGGACATGAGAGGGGAATAGCATAAAAATGGATGAGCGTTTAGAAGCACTTGTCTCTGGGGACTCAAAAGGGGGTTTTCTCAGCTGGTTAAAGACTGTGCAAGCAGAGACTTCTGCTTGCACTGACTGCACACGTGTCAGTTCCACCTCTACAGTGTAACTGAAGTGGAACTTTTCTCCGAGCCAAGTACTCTGTGATTTACACAGCCGTATCAAATAACTCTGGAGTACCCTGCAGAAGGTGATGGCTAAAACCTCAGTTCTGACATACACAGCCCAGACAAGGTTGTCTGCTTGCTCCTTCTCTCTCTTTTTTTTAAACTGGCTTTGATTAGAGCCAGAGCCTTGGGTAAATCAGAGGAATTTCTAGATTTTTCTGAGTGCTGTGAGCTCTTGCTGTTTTCCGGTACCTACTTCCTGCCATATCTAAAATAACAGCAGCTGCAGGGGCCTGATAGAGAAGAGTTCCAGGGGACAAAATCACACAAATGGGGTGGGAAAGGGAAAAAAAAAGAAGTGAGACAGTTTTTAGGGAGCTGATAACACACACACTACATCAGATTCATTGTTATGGTTGATAGTCCTGTATGCTGTGGGCCTTGTTGTCAGAACAAAACAAACTCTGTAATTTGGCCATGGGAATAATAACTCTTAGCGCTCTCTAGGATAACAGAGGTAGTTTTACTGCACTTGTCCTATTGTATCGAGTATCAAGTCTTGATTAGCTAATGTCTCTGCAGGCCAGATTAGCAAGAATGAAAGTTTTGAGCTAGAGGCTTTAATGTTCTCTCTTTGTCTTGGCAGTAGATAGCTGCAATGCAGCTTTTGTACATCTATAACATAAGGAGCTCTGCTTGCAAGAAAAACATTATAGAGCACGGAATGCTCGCAAATAATCCCACGTTCAATGGGAAAAAAAACATGAAGGTAATATTAGGGTTGCCATACTGTAGGCCGTGAAAAGTAATATAGAAATTCAAGAGACTTGAAAAAGAAATGAATTAGCCTTATATTCTTCTAATGCCCATACTATTCCATGCTAATGGACCTGGACCTGGTAACATTCCTCAGGGTGTGGGTATAATTCTGATCTCAGGACCATTGGTATAAAATACATGCATCATAACTCCACTTACGTCAGTAGAAACAATTCTGATTTCCATTGGTATAATGAGATCAGAATCAGGCCTCTGTATCTTCCATCGAAAATACATGTGCTATTCACAGTTAGAACCCCATTGATTCTGTAGGAGTCTTCATGCGTGTTATGGAAATTACAAAAAAAATTTAAAGACATTTTAAGGACGTTCAAAGTGATGGCTCCCATATATCGTTCCCATTGTGCACAGATTAGATTCCAGATTATTGTATATGCTATTAACCTTTATATATGAGCATAATATGACTCCAGTGGGATTTGGATCTGGCCTCTAATGAATACACGCAAATATGCATAGTGAGTTACCACTGCATGTTATATGAAATATTTTAATATGTATACAAGAGCACATAGCGGAATAAAAGTAAGGAGGACTGGTTCTCCTCTTTTTACACACATTGTGAAGCACTGTAATTTCACTGACGTCAGTGGAATTATTTCTAATTGCCTCCCACTGTATGTGAGAGTGATGGATATTTGCAATAAGATAGATTTACTCTCCCCATCACTGGGAAAGAAATAAAATTAGAACTTGAAAAAATATTCATACAGAACTATCTTGAAGAAGAGTTCTCATAATAATTTTAAAAATGTGTGTTTTTTTGTCAGTGGTGTGGCCCTCTTACTTTAATTTACCATTTTACTTTTTCCTATTTTAATTCAGTATCCTGATAACTTTATGAATTTAAAATTTCAGATAATGAAAGTACGCAGGGCATAAATTCAGCCTATTCAGCGGCCCTCACAAGCCCTATGAATCACTTAAATCCTGACTTTAAATAGAGTTTAAGTGAAGACTTAGGACATGCATTGGCCCTTGCTCAAAGCCGATTTTAACGACAGTAAATGCATTGTTTCATATTCCACCACCAATATGCCAAACATTGTTGAATGGTCTTAAATTAGCCGATCAAAAGGCTCTCAAGAAGGTTATAAGTAAAAGGAAAGGAAATGGGTAGCCTTGTCTGAACCCTCTTCCTAACAAAAGCAGGATGATACGTTTATATTTCTAATTCTAGACACAGGTTTGTTACAAATTGATTTAATTCATTTAAAAAGAAAAACTAAATCAAGTTTTAGTGTTGTTACACGGCAATCCCACTCCACCTTATCAAAGGCCTTCTCGGCATTTAGATTCCTTCTTCTTGTTGTTTGAGTCCTCCTTAGTAATTTTCATTATTTCAATAAATTTGTACTGACTACAAAGCCTGTGCGATCAGAATATACAAGGCTAGGCCCTGATTCAGCAATCTCTTTCATATGGACAGGGCTCCAGTTGTACACAGCAGCGTGCAGAAGAAGGCCTTAGTTAACACCTTCTCAGGCCTTAAACCTTCAATTTGCAGGAATATTTTACAGTTCTAGTTCAAGGAGACTGTTCACATATCATTGGTTCTCTGTCTGGCTTATGAAAGACAGAGGTATCAGTAGTAGTTAAACTGATTGTTGAGAAGAGCTTTCTTTTTCAGTTATGTACATGAATGCTTTAATAAGTATCAGGGTGATTTTGGTCTGGAAGCACTTATGAATTTCTGGTGCAAACCATTTGGTCCAGGTGCTTTCCCTGAGTTAATATTAAATATAGCTTTGAAAGATTCAGCAGATGTTATACTTTTTTTCAAGTTCTATTTTTTTCTCTGCCAATGCTGGGGAGGGTAAATCTATCTTATTTAAATATCCTTCTGTAATGAATTCTTAAGGTTCAGATGAAAATTATGCATGATAACATGTTGCAAAACTTCTATTCATTTATTTCTGACGATTATGATGATGTCCCTGATTTAGCACATTAAGGCCCTGATTCAGAACCCATTGAAATGAATGCAAAGATTGCAACAGGGCTGGGATCAGGCCCTAACTGCATTTTGAGTTTCATCTTTTTAAAGCTGCTAAGTAAGGAGATTTCCTATTTCATTCCTCCAATCATATGTTCTTGTATTAGTACATTTTAAAGCGTTCTTTGCCTTTCCAGAGGCTAATTGTCTCTGTATTTTTTCATGCAATGTGCAGTCTCATCTCGAATATTTTTACATGTTTTCTAATTGGTGAACCATCTAATCAACCAAAAAAAAAAAATCTATTTTTTCTGTTTTTCTCTTTGTTTGTTGTGTGAATATTACCTATGTAACCCCTTAAGCCTGATTTTAGTGGTTGCCAGCAAGTGAGGTGTGACCGTACTGTACTAGTATTTGTTTGCTCAAAGAGTAATTTTCCAGATTAACTCAGATTTTGGAGTTATTTGGGCCACATTGGACCTTCCTACCAAAAAGCGGTGGGAGGGAACTTTATACATTGATATCTCAAGAGGATATCCACACAAAGATAACACCAAATTATCCTGCCAGGGTCAGAGGAGAAAGTTTGCTCTTCTCTGCCCCATAGAAAACTCACTTTAACACCATGGATCCCCATATATCTTCAGGAGGCCAGAATCATCTGTACAGAGGCTTTGGATCCCTGCTGTGGCTCTGGTTTGCTGGCAGTGCTGCTCCACAGTCTCCTGGGAGGGACTTCCCTCTGGCCATGCTTACTTCTTTCTGTCTGTGTTAATTTTTCCTGTGTGACTTACATGGGACCAGAGCAGGGACAAAATGATCTATCCTGGACTCACCCCAAGTCAGTGACAGTCAGTCAGTGTCATAGAGTTTAATGACAGAAAATCATCTAGTCTGATCTCCTGTATACACAGAGGACCAACACCACCCATACGCTAAGCCCAACAACACCCTATAAAAGTAATTTAATCTGTTTTTTTTATGCCCATCGGTTTAATTTAACACTTTTATGATCAATGCGCTCCCATCACCCCCCCATCCACTGAAATGATCATCTCTAGATATTATTTTGCATAGCAGTTGTTCTTCATTAGCATAGTCTCAGATGTACATCCATTTCCCCTGCCACACACATATTTATCCTTCCCTACTCCTCTCATATCTCATTTGTTCTTGTTCATCTTTTTTAATGGTGATGTTGTATTTCCCCTTCCTCCTATTTATATTCTCTCTCACTTCTCCTCTAATTATACCAACATGAAGTTTCACAGCCAAACCAGCCATCTCTTCTAATGTCAAATGTTACTACGTGTATCTACATTGGGATAGCATTGCGGCAAAAATATTTGTACTGTAGATGAAAAAGATTTTTTTTCCAAACAGAGTAAATATATATAGCCACACATACACACATATTCGCTTACATCCCTCATCAAAAAAAAGGGCCTGCTACTGCAATTACAACCGTGCAGATTGGTCCTTGTCCCATCGTGGCACCCCCCCGTCCCCCGCCATAAGTTGGTCAGGCTCGCCTTGACTATAAGAATCCCTACACATAGATCTGATCTTACAAACTTCTATGCTTTTGACTAACTCAATGGGACTACTCTGTTGCAAGTTTCAACGGAGCTATGCTAAACACCGGGGGGAAGAGCTGGCCTATCACTTGATTTGTAACCAACCTGACTGCCAGAACAACAGAGGAAATGCCTTCCCATCAGCATATCTCCATTTGTTACACTGCATTATAAAAAATGATATTTTGGTTCCCAGTCTTTTCCTTCAGCTTCCTCTGCAAAACCATCCTAGACTTAGGTTTCAACACTGTAAACTTTTTCCCAAGTCTGCAGCAGTTTTATCATCAAAATATTGCAACCCTTTCTGCAACATTTAAAGTTCTCTGCTAGCACACAGAGGCATTAACATCTCTAAAAGGAACTGCTCTCCTCAGTCTCTGCCATTCTAGCAGAAGATGGGCCAGCTCTTCATGTGGTCTAAATGAACACAGTTCCACGGACATCAATAGAGCTTCACCAATTCATGCCCACGGAGAATTTCATCCACTGTTTCTAGTTTTGAGTCTGAAGTTTGAACAGGTTTCAGTAATTCTGACCTGATTTTTACACGTCTAGCATGGATTGCTGGAAATAGCTGTTCGAAGTTCCTGGAATTTTGGAAAGTCCTCCAGAGCAGCTACTGCTGGCTTATGTATGATCATTGAGGAGCACACATACTTGCTGAAGTCTAAAGTTTTTCTATCTTGGAATTAGTTTTTCTTCTCTCTCTTTTCCAATAAGTTTTCTAGCCAATTTTACTGACATTGATGTTCAACAAAGTAACAATCCCATCGCTTATTCTGGTATAAATAGACATAAAGAGGCTGGGACTGAATCTGTGAGTGTGGGTCTGTCTCCCTGAGTGGCAGCTCCTTCAGAAGCCCTCTTTCAAAGAGATCCTGACAGTGCTTGAGAGACCTCTCCTCCCAAACACACTCAGGATGTGTTGACACAATTCTGAGCACTTTGACTGATTCTTCTGCCAAAGAGGAGACATCTGGTCTAATTTTGTACTCCAGTTCTATACTGGTATCACTCCACTGACTTCCACACAGGAACTCCTGCTTTAAACTGGTCTGAGGTCAGAATTAGGCCTGCATAACCTTGTGTCACAGAACATTTAGTGGAGTGGGGAAAAGTCGGTCTATCTAAATATAAAATAAACAAAACCAACAAGCAGTATAAATATGATGTTATTAGTAATAACAGTTCCCCTTGAAATCTCTTTTGACATTAAAGTGTTATACACCCTCATTTTAGGTAAGACAAGCATATTTCACCTCACTAGTATTGCTCATACAATGGTTCTCTATTATAAAGCAATTCTGTCTGGAAAAATCATTAATGGATAATTCAGTTGCACAGAGGTAATAGTCCTCAAGTAAATAGTTCAGTCTATGTTTAAATCTTGGAATGCTGTAGAGCTCAAATTTATTCTAATTTAAGACTGAAAACAGCTAATTAATAGTAGTGACAAAATAATCTTTACGGTTGGCTTGTATTTTCCATGGAAATAGTTGATTAGCAAATACTCAAATGTCTCAAAAACAATCAGTAATTCAGACAACTGCGTCTGAAGACCATGGAGCCAGTTTCACAGCTGCAATCCTGCAGTTCAGTTTGGGAAGGGTTTAAGTACAGCAGAAAGTGCACAGTTCAGAGTATCCACCTGATCTCATATTTCCAAGAAACCCCATTCAATAGACATGGAGAATTTTCAGTGAGGTCAATCATGAATGGAAAAGACACTTACCACCACATACACATTCAAATCAGTGAGGGAAAGTTTCTCAATAGCATATAAATATGACCTGGAATCATTCTATTTTTCTTCCTAATACCTTTTTGCTCTTTCATATTTTGCAAGCCTCGGGGGTAACAGCAACAACAACAACAACAACAACAAAAGCAAGCAGCAGCAGCAGCATTTCTTCCCTCTCTGTCTTACACAGTCTCTAAGAGGTGTTATTTATTTGACATCCATTATTTCTGTTCTCAATGGGTCAAAGTGGGCCACCTTCCACTATCAGTCATGTTCAATGTCACAGAACTCATAAGGCTAGCACGGGGACAGAATTTAATCCACTGACCACACTCCAGAATTCTTTAGTCCAAGTTTCCCTGAAGTCCATACGATAGGTGAGGTTTGGCTGAGTAAGAACAAAGACTGAAATCCTGCCTCCACCATTCCTACCTGGTTATGCACAAGATTCTTTGGAACAACCATAGCTCTGCTGCAGGGGTATGAAAAAAAGAGGCTGTACAGGGAATTCTATGGCCCATTTCCGCACATTTTGTTTAGAAACTGTGTATTGTAAGCCAGGAAACACTGAAGGTAGTCCAAATATTGGAACTACAGATATGGTGTTCTAGGACTATAAAATTCATGGGCTTGTATATTCTTTCAGTATCATCTCGCTTCACCTAATACTCTTTTGAGTTATGGTAAGTTTGAAAAAAAAACCCAACAACAAACCCACACCACATTAAAAGGCCTTTTCAACTTCAAAGTCTGTGAACTAATTTTGTCAAAGAGAGATAGGCCCGTGCTTTCCCACTGCCTGGTGTATCTGCTGATATTTGTAATGTTAAGACTGTGCAGCCTCTCCCAGATGCGCAGGATGAGGTAGGCTTAAGGGGTGATTCATTATGATAAACCTCCTCTTAGCACAGGCAAAACAGTTTCCCCCTTGGTGGCAAACCAATTAAAGTCCCTCTGAAACTCTGAGACAGGAAAGAACAAGAGTTATCCTAATTGACGCTCAAGCTGCCATAAAGCCCGCAAAGAAAGCAAGCATACAAGGTCTATTACTGTACCAAAGCTCTGTCTGAAAAAACACAGTTGTCAAGCAGATGTAGATGAAACAATCAACTTTGCTGCATACAATTCTCCCCAAAGAGACTCCAGTCTTTGACTGTCTATCAACAACTAGATTTCAATGAATGTGGCTATTATGCATTTTAACTGTTAGCTTTGGGCCTGGTCTGCTCCCAGTGAACCCAAAGGGAATGTTGACTTAAGCAGGAACAGGAGCAGCTCTTTCGTTTTTTAGTAATCTAGTAATATTATACCTTGCTAACTGGTAGCAAAGTTCACTTATTCATGAAGTCAATTACACTCTTTATGGGTATAAACTTGCTCATATGCCTAGATGTTGCCTGGATTGGGCTCCATGTTTGTGAACTCTAACGTCTGCTATATTCAGCAGAGATTTATATGTTACTTTTTGTTTACTCAAGTCAATGGAGAAAAGGGTTCTTTCTGAAACAGCTTCTCCACCAGAGTACTGGGACTTTAAGTGGCTCACATGATAATAATTCCTGTCTGGTTAACATTGCACAGCTCAATAGTGACACTCTTCAGAAATCTTTTAAAACAAATATCATATTCCAAAAATGAGCGCTAGCATCGGAACAAAGCTTTCTCAGGAAAGTCTTTGCTTCTGCAAGCCACAAATTTTCTTTGGCACCAGGCCAGGCTTATAAGCAGACGTAAATGTTACTGAAGCTGAAATGCAGCAAGTCCTTCTCCCCAGCTCACCTAAGAAAACTTAAAAAAAAACCCTTCCTGTTTGAAACACCAATGCCAATATCCATTACTATGGAAGTAAGAGAATGAATAAGATGTAGAAGCGAGACGTGATTTTTTTTCATTTAATTGCACAGGGAGTACCAGGGCTGCAGAGTGGAACTGGGATTTAGTTTGAAGAAACGTGGTATGACACAGCCTCAGCATATACTTAATGACCTGTAATGTTTAATGCAAAGGCACATACAAGGCAAGTGTTGTTTCCTGAATACTAAAAATACCATACGATAGCTATAGGTGCAAGTTACTGCCCACTGAGACCTTCCTTTTTGGATGCCTGCTCACCCTTGCTCTTGCAAAATACTCTCATTCAGCAGCCCTGGATGTGACGGGGAGTGGAGGGCACTCAGCCAGTCTCAGAAGGGATCTCAATGCCTTGAAGAATTGGACTTTTAAAGACCTTGTGTAAATGTTCAAAGAAGAAAAACAAAGTTCACCATTAGATTTTATAGTACACAGCATCTAAAAGTTTAACATCAATAGGTTGCATGCGCTGGACTGGGCGGAATCAGGAAGCAACACCTGTTCTTGTCGTTTACAGTTTTGGAGGCTCTCTTTTTGTGAGGCTCC
Organism: Rafetus swinhoei; assembly: GCA_019425775.1. NCBI lineage: Eukaryota > Metazoa > Chordata > Testudines > Trionychidae > Rafetus > Rafetus swinhoei. The sequence continues at coordinate 101,449,030 of CM033424.1, read as the reverse complement.
AGGGAGGGACTATTCACAAAGACTGCTATGGAGAGTGAAAAGGCAACCTTGATATCCTGGCCATGTGTGGTTTAGTTTAATACAGGTTGGACTTCTCTGGTACGGAACCCTCGGGACCTGACTGATCTGGGACAAGGGGATTTGCGGACCCAGGGGAGGTCCCTTCCCTAATGGCCCGCTAAACTGCTGCTTGGCCGGCCGTCACTTCCTGGGCCGGAGCTCTCCAGCTGCCACTGGCCCCACTGCTGCTGGGGTCAGAGCTGCCCAGCAGGGGTCGGACCTCCCTGGCTGTGGCCAGGGTCAGAGCTGCATGGCTGGGGTCAGAGCTTCCTGGCTGCAGATGGGGGCTGGGTGCGCGGCCAGGGCTGGAGCTTCACAGCTGCTGCTGGTCCCCTGCTACAGCCCAGTTGCTGGGGCCAGATCTCTCTCTTGCGGTGTCCCCCCCACGGGGCTCCAGGATGAGTCTCCCCCACTCCCGCGCTACTGCCTCATGGCCAGACCTCCCTAAACCTGGACTTTGTGGTCCAGGAACATCTGTGGTCCTGCCAGACCATGGATGTTGCCAGACCAGAGAGTCCCGGTTAAGGGAGGTACAACCAGTGGTCTACCACTCCAGGTCTAAAGGTCTGACCCTAATGAAGTATTTGAGTCCTTTATATTATTTCTCCTACCCATCACATACAACCTGCATCCTAAATGTTAACGACTCAGCATGTTTTACCACAGTAGCATGTACACTTTTAGCTATCATTAGAAATGAGAAGGATCTTGACTCAGGCATGGGGCCAGGTTTAGTAAAACTTTCCATGAGGAAAGCTTTTTGTTTTCTCCCAAAGCTGCTAGATCAAGCCAACAGGGAGTGAGAGACTGCTCATATCCAGACTGAAGTGTAGACAGTATTACTGCACTTTGTAGACTACCTGCATGTTGTTCTAATGACATCTGGACTACTGGAAATCAGAGAATGAATTCAGAAGTTTTCAAAGGCATAATTGTGGCAGCAGTAGACTAAACGTAATGCCTTGAGAGCCAATCACTTTAATCACAAAGCTGAAATGTATGAAAAAGGATACATTTCAGCAAAAGAATAATTCTGTCTGCTACAGTTCCTGTTCAAATAAACTATATCACCCTATCACGTGCACTTCAGCAATATACAGGAATATAAAAAAAATGAACATATGGTTTAGAGGCAACAGAATTTCATATATACTATATAGGAGATATATGGACTTGTCAGACATCTAACAGTTCAACAGTATAAGCAATTCATGGGAATGACATTAGCAATAGCTCATATTACATCCATGAGGTACACTTTTACTGCAAAAATTATGTTTAAAAGAGCGATGTTTAAAATGAACTGGCTGGTGAGGCTGCAGCTTTCAGTAACACTTTACCTGTGGTTTTGCCACTTTTGCTTATTATTGGGAGTTTAAGGCTCCCAATTTACCCTTTTAGATTAAAAAAACCCCAAGAAGTTTAAAAGAGTGCATTCATGGTCAAAGTACGATAAAACTCAGCTGTACCGAGATAATTATGGAGGCAAAAGCCTACTTGTTTTAAAAAGAAGCTGATGATGTGTTTTCAGTAACTGCTGTCAGCCACGTACTGAAAAGTTCAGACACCTCTTTGTTTATGATGTATATATTTTTGTCACTATGCTGGGAGCTAAACATATACATCCAATAGCATCAAGATCAGAAGCCAACCCTTTATTTAAAAAAAAAAAATGAGGGAGCGGAGGAATTAACTTTCAAAGAATCTGTTGAATGCTCTTAAAATCCATAGCACCTGGAATCAGAACCAAAGGGAAAGTGCTAGGAAACACATTTTAAAACCAGCGAGGGTAGATTTTAACCCTAAGTCTGAGTCCAAATACTCATGAGAGCTGTGCAAGTACAGAACTTGAGGTTTGTAGCTCAAGCACAACTTTATTCAAAACATAAATATTGTTTATTAAATGTATTTGTTATTGTCTAGGTACCAATTCAAATGAAAACTAAGAGCAAGAGTACATAATAACTGTTGACATATGTTGAGAAGACAGATCACAATGAAATCCCTTTCTAGTTGGTACCAATGTGTTACCCCCTTGCTTGTGAAGGTATCATTACCAGTGAATGCTAAGCCATTTCTTTAATGTTTTTAATGTCAGAAAATAATTTCATAATTGCGTGTCATTCTGCTGCAGCTCAAAAAATGTATCAGCCTGGGGGAGTGCCAATCATAACATCTTAATGATGTTTCCTGGCATTAAAACACCTAATTGAATTCTCTCTGTCCTAGCAATATGAAAATTTGGGCTCAATCCTTGCTCTACCCAAGCTACATTAGGCACAGGAATGGGAAGTGGGCCCCGGGAGAGATGACTTTAAGCTACCTTTGGCCTCCTTTATTCTGAATTTGACCAAGGCCCTTTCTGGTCCCCAAAATAAGTTCTACTTAGCTGCTTATGGCCACAATGGGTTATTTCTAACATCTGAGTAAAGCAACCAAAAGTTTGGAAAATTCTCTGAGCCATCTTGGTCAGCAAAACTGAACTGAAAATACCATCTGAATGGACTTGTTTGGCACATGCTGTGACTCAGATCAAGAAAGAGAAACACACAAAAATGTAAAATAAACATTAACTGAGCACTGACATCTCAGTACATGAAATAAAGTTTGGTTCCATGGGTAGGCAAAAGTTCAGGGCCAGTGCTTAATTTCCCCAAAGCAGCTGATCTCTTGGCTAGTTAGCGATAATTCTGCTCTGTTTTGTAAATGGCTGTAAAGCACATTTGTACTCCAGTGGCTTGGCAAGCCAATGATAGCCAATGAGCCTTATTCTCCTTCCTGGTGGCATCATGGCAGTGACTTTGAGCCACATGAACAATATTTTATCTGGTTTTTGTACTCAAGACTCAGTGCTGATAATCAATGATTCTTAAAATGCTTAACAGAATAGAATTTGTCTTTCGCTGTCTGTCTTGTAGGGTTTTCCATAGCTCTTATTGCCCTAGTATCTGAGTTGTTCTCAAGTTAGAGCCTTGTGCAATTCATGGAGCCTTCTCCTTTTCCCAATATAGGAGTCTCTGCTTAGGACATCGCTCTCACACACAGTGTCTTGGCCATTATCACTTGCATTTCTGAGTAAGGACTGTTGGTCAGGGTCTTCAAGGCAACTCCTATTCTTTTTGCAAGGAAATATGGAATTGCCTGGATGGCCACCAGACACAGAGATAAAAGCTCATTTTACCTCTTTCATCTGAAGGACCACACTTTGAACAGTACCTAAGCTCTTACTACTGCGGTGTCAGTATTGGGAGTCAGTCAGAGTCTTGTTTGGGATTACATTTCAGTGCTGTCTGACACAAGAATGCTAATTGAGCCAGACACATCTCAATATTAGGAATATATTCACAATAAAGCTCACATTACTTTTCAAGGGGCGTTTCAAGGATTTTATACTGTTTTTTAGATGGATATTCATGTATTAAAACAGGCTACCAATCTAATCAGTGGCCCAGGTGGCTACTGTTGGTTTTTGTTTGAAATGAAATTGCCAAGACCAACACTTACTTGTCAAACTAGAAGCTTCCTTGGGTTTTCCCTTTATACCATGTTAGCCGAATATCATTACACCAACACTGAAACATCATATACAGTGCATATATTTATATAAACACACTGACTGCATTTTTCCAAGAACCTCTGTGATGTAGATGGCCTAAGTCTGGAACTACTCCAGGCCAAATGAATGAATATTGCTTTGATCCCACAGGCTGAAACTGGAAAACTTCTGTTTATTCCAGGTCCAAGATTACTTAAAAGTTATTAGCAGTAGAGATATATAAATCAAATCAAGAAAAAAAGGCAAGTTTGTGAGACTCTGAATGAAATGTCACTTTGTATAACCATGGTTGGGTTTTTAATTTGTCCTGTGGTGATATTAGCATGCTGTCTGTCTGTTTTAGGGTTTTATGTTGCCACCCATCACCGTTGTATCTGAGCACCTCCCATATAAAATCAATAGCAAATAAGTTGTTAATGGACTACATGGAATCACTGGTATTTCTCCTTTTACAGAGTAGGGCATTTAGTTTTGATTTATTAGATTTTATTAAATTACTTTTAGGGAGAGGGGGAGTTGAATATTGAATTTTGGGCCAAAGGAAGAAATCCTGTGCATTAAAATTAACTTATTTTTACAGCTTCTGTATTGTTTATTCACATAGAGATATAAAAACAAAATGTAGTTAGTTATAAAAGCCTGAAGAGACATGACTGAATCAATACTTAAATTATAAACAGAAGGTGATTTCAATCTATTAAAAATAAAGATGAAATTGTCTCTTTATTTCTTGGCTTGATTGGAATTCTATATTTTCACCTTCAAAATATTATTTACAAAATAAATACAGTCTATATAATGCTCCAAGAAAGAAAACACTTGAAGGTGGATAAAATACAAATGGGAAATAATGGCAATGATTTGAACTTGACTACGGCCCTGTAACAAAAACAAACAAAAGGGTTTTTTTCCTAGTTAATCAGATCCACTGTGTGATATCCTTACTGCCAGCATTTAGTACTTAATTTGACAATTAGCTCCAGTTACTTCAGTGAAACAGTTCATGATGGAATGCATTATACACTGTGAGCCAGGTTATCACAATCAGCCCTCAGTGAGTAATATATAGCTGGGAAACTCCAAGGCTACGTCTACATTGGCAAGATTTTGCGCAAAAGCAACCGCTTTTGTGCAAAATCTTGCCACCTGTCTACATTGGCCGCAAGTACTTGCGCAAGAACACTGACGTTCTAATGTATAAAATCAGTGCTTCTTGTGCAAATACTCTGACGCTCCCGCTTAGGGATAAGCCCTCTTGCGCAACTGTTCTTGCGCAAGAGGCCAGTGTAGACAGGCAACATCAATTTCTTTCGCAAGAAAGCCCGATGTTTAAAATGGCCATCAGAGCTTTCTTGCGCAAGAGAGTGTCTACACTGGCATGGATGCTCTTGCGCAAAAGCACATCTTTTGCGCAAAGGCACATGCCAGTGTAGATGCTCTCTTACTCAAATACTCTAACGCAAAAACTCTTGCGTTAAAGAGTATTTGCGCAAAATCTTGCCAATATAGACGTAGCTCAAGAGATCAGCAAGTTGGCCTCTATATGGATGTTGCAATGACCAAGCTACCGTTCTGAACTGTGCTTGTCAGTCAAAATTCCATCTTTCAGTAATCATTCTTTGGGTATGAGAAGGTGTCTCTTTGCTGAAACAACCTCATAAAAATTATTCACTCCACCTGTAAGTTATAAGAAAGTTAGGGAAGACGGGGTAATCCCCCGAAGGACAGCCGTCTACTACAACGTTAATCTCTGATGAACCGCAGTGATGGTCTGCAAAGCAGCACTGATGAAATATGATTTTTAAAAAAAATGTAAAGTGTAATCTATAGATTGATATTCGCGCATAGAGCACAATAAAAATAATAAGCAGCAATAAAAATACCATGGGCAGTATGGGAAGTAAACAGTGTAAATCAGCTGGAAAGAAAGAGATGACGAGGGAAAGAAGACATACATTATAATTGTGAGAAAAGTTAGTTTTTCAAGTACATTTCTGGGATTCAGAATTATGACGCCACTGCTTTTAGAGAGTGCTCCTTAATTCATGGAAGTTTGGCAACAACAGACTCATGTATTTTCTCTTACTATTGATAAAAGCAGGAATTGTTTCTCTGTCTCTAGTTCTGTGGCCAGTCACAGAATGGCTTTAACTAGCATGATACACACTGAAGTATGAATTCCATCATCTGTCTATAGTGATGCTGAGTGATTTCAAAGTAATGACTGGGCCCAAGTCATTTATGCTGTCAGAGACAATGAGGTGGGGAAGACGGGAGAGAAATGAAATTCTCTTTACTAGAAAACAGAGCACCAGCAGTGTTGCCCTGTAACATGTACGGCACACTAAGAGCTGAAGCAGGTTCTGAGATTGCTGCACTTGTGTTCACTGAGGGGGTTCTGGCTAGAGGATCTGTGCATCCTTGCAACCAACAGTCCTGAGTCCCAGCCATGCCCCTCCAAATGGAGAGCAGCAGAGAACAGCTCTGAATCCTGGGGGGAAGTAAGTTTGCTTCTCTCAGGTGGACTGCAACAACTGCACAGCCTATCAAGCATATCTCAGACTGAGAGAGTTCTGATGTTCCTATATTTCTCTCTTCTAAAGTAAGCCTTTTCATTTTTGTAAAATTAATACATTGTATTAAACAAAAAAAGGGAGAGAGGGGATGATGGATTATAATTTGTGGAGGTGTAATGTGCTGCTCTTCTAGAGGAATAGTCACATGGATGACTATTGCTATGGATTGACTCTTCAATATTATTATATGTAGATTCTGTTAAACTTGTAATTTGTCCCTCCCTCGGTAATCTTTGCTTTCTATCAATCTTTCATGTGATTAGGGTTTTTTGTGTGTTTGTTTTTTGTTTCTTACTTTTTGTTTATTTCATTTTGGACATTGCAGCAGTTTAAATCTTGTTTTGGAAAGCAGTATGCATGTGGGTAAAAAAGATTATGTTTACATGAAGACTTGCCTGTCCTCAGCATAGAAAGAAGTGCAGTGAAGTTGTGAAATAGCCACGTAAAACTTTAATGAACTGTGCTCTGAGTTAAGCAAAGTCCTTTTACTTGTCTGCCATGTAACTGATTAGGATCTCTATTAATATGTTTTCCCAAACCAAAAAGCAAAATGCTATTATTTAAATTAAAAAATACTAATGTTTTTATCCCAATTCAACAAGTATCATGCCATTTGAAATCAAATGAAAACTGTCACAAAATTATACTTAAAAAGTAAAATTAATTGTCTTTTGTTATAATTTCACCCTGAAAGACAATCATATTCAGAAGCTCCTTGGTACCAATTAGTTTCAATATAGACATTTCAAATACATTCCTTTCCCAAACAGCATAGTATATCACATAAAGATATATTGCTATTGAAAAGGAGCTCACATATTGCATTATGGTGAAGGTTCAGAATACTACTGGGATACTTAGCGGTAAGTGCTAAATTACAGCTCCACGAGGCCATATAATCAATTTCCAGATTACTCTCTTTATTATCTTCAGCTACTAAATCTTTGGAAACCAACGTGAGACAAATTTTAGCATTTGAGTTGTGTGTCAGTGTCTGCATATATGTATACATACACACACACACACATTTTAGAAACTAGAAAAAAAATTGGCTACACATTTATAGTAGGACCTAAAAACCCAACAATCGTAACTGCAAATGCCACAAGACTAAAAAGCTATGAGCTGAAGGACATGCCTCGGATTTTAATTTGAGTTTTCTCAGCTGAAGTAGAGCAGTTTATCATTTTGTTCCAGTTAGCAGATTTGTGTATCTGAAATTTCACTGCATTACAAACAGGACAATGTTAAATATGTTTTCACTGCCATTCCACAGCTCACTGGCATAGGCAGAAACCAAGACCATATGGTTAAGATTATTGCAATGTAGCTATTGGTCATGCAGCTTGCTCTACAGTGACTAACAGCATTTAATGCTTAAAAATACAGTTTCGTTATTGCAAACCAAATTAAAGAGCTCTCTCTCAGACAGAGAACATCAGAGCAAAATTCCGCACCATTCCACAAGGCTGTTAATTGCCACTTTCTTCCATCAGAATTCTGAAGGGGGGTTAAAAGAACTCACTGATACAGCAATATGGTTGAATGCAAACCTCTACAGCTGTGGAAGACTTACCATCATCCAAGTACAACTGGTCCAATTCCTCAGGTTCTCGCTTGATCATTACAGGAATAGGGGCCAAATTATGATTACTGTCCTCATGCAACTCTGGCAATGAGAGTGGTTGGTTTGTTGGAGACTCATTTCTTTGAACCTTCGGCAGTTGGTGCTGCTGTTGACCCATTATGGATGAGTGAGTTGGACTGCAGGACTGCAAATAGGTTGGCTCTTGGGTAACAGATGGAACTGGAGAGGAGGGACTGTTGGGATAGAGTGTTTGTTGGTAACCAAGGGAACAGCTACTGCTCAGATGTTGACTCACCTGCGGCTGCAGCATGATGTGAGATGATTGCTCTGGAGAACTTGGGTGCACAACTATAGACCTTGGCACTTCCTGTATGGTAGGGACCCCGCCAGCGGTCTGCTGAAGTCCTAGGTGACTGTGGCCCGGGTTGGTGATGCACTTGTAAGCAGAAGATGAAAGATCATGCAGCTTGGGGCTTGAGTTGGGAGAGGATGACATCACAGTGTTTCGCTGCTGACAGGAAGTGAAGCCAGCCACAAGGCACGAACCAGGATCAGGAGGCATCATGATCTGCTGGCTGTAGTATGGTTTGGAGAGAGGGTTTAATCCTTGGTTCATTGGTCCACAGGTTTGAGCAGGCTCATAGTCATCACTGGGTTCTGTTTTTATAATTGGAACTGTTAAGAGAGAGAGAAAAAAGTTTTAAATAAACATGAGTTGCATATTGGTATGATCAAGTTGGCTTGTGGCTAGGATACCCTTTGCAAAACAAACACCGTCTTGAATAAGACTCTGTGTGTCTTTTGCCTAGTTCTCCCACCCTATAAAAAAAATGAATGAGTCATCAGCACAAGAAAGTCACAGCTGGTTTTAATATTGAAAGGACTATTTTCTTTGGACTCTCCTTCAGCACTAATGTGCTATAAAAATCTATTTGCAAATAGCTGTGCTGCAGTAGAAGCTTTGGACCCAAGGGCTCCATGGATTTGTAGTAATCAAAGCAAAAATTTTAACTTGGATGTACTACTGCATTTCTACTGCTACTGAGGGCCCATTTGATAAATGTCTGCACATTTGGTAAACCCACGTATAATAAGATAGTGGTGGGGATTTGAGTGTTCAACCAAAATAAAACTGCAAAGATAAATGACAACCATGCTACAGACAAGGAGTTTTTGATCATAAGGGGTTTTTTTTGGTTTGAAAGACCAGGAATCTCACTTATTTTTACCTTTACATAACTGTGTTTAATCTCTGCTCCTTACCACCCAGCCAATAGGTGTAAAATATTCAGCAAGTTGGAACCGTCGCCCAGAGATCACAAGTAGGATCCAAACCACCAGTGCCAACTCCTGGAGAACGTTAGTCCAGGCTCTGCCTACCAAGAAGAAACCTGCTCCTACTGTGGACAATCTGTTTTCTTTCATTCCCTGCCCCAAAGGTGTGCTAACGAGGCCTTACCTGTCAGACATGGAGAGAAAGCCCTTCTCTGAAATATGACGACTGGTATAGAATTTGCTACTTCAACACACCTTTGACCCCGCTCTTCCCTACCCCCTCCTCCCCCACAAACCCCTTATGCCTCTCTCTAATAAAGATTATTTAGAGGGGAGAGAGGACTTTGCCTGTCCTGGCTATCCAACAGCATGTGCAGCTCAAAATGTATGGCACTATCATAGGATATCTGTTAGGGTAGGTCTACACTAAGGGCTAAGGTCGAATTAAGATACGCAACTTAAGTGACATTAATTGCACAGCTGAAGTCAAAGTACCTTAACTCGACTTTTGGCACTGTCCACACTGCAGGAAATGGAAGGGAAAACACTCTTCCTTCGACTTCCCTTACCCCTCGTGGAAGCAGGGCTACCGGCATCGACCAGAGTCCCCTCTCAGTTTGAATTAGCGTGTCTTCACTAGACCCACTACTTCGAACCCTGGAAGATTGACAGCAGCAGCTTCGATCTTCTCTGTAGTGTAGACATATCCATTTGGGTATAAAAACAACTATTCTGCTATGGTAGAGTAGATACTAATAAAATATCTCTAAATACCATGACCTAACAATTGAACTCCAAGTGTATGTGTGTGTTTGAGGATTTTGAACCCTTAAAAGAGCTCTTAGAGTACGTCTAGACAGAGGCGCTATTTCAGGTTACATCCAGTGTTCTGAAGTAGCATTTTCCGCATCCTAACAGCATGTCTGTTATTTCGAAATGCAATCAAAATAACAGGCTTGCTAGTCCAATGTCCTGGTAAACTTCGTCCCACAAGAATTAAAGGACTTGTTGGAATAATGGTCTATTTCAAAATTTGGCTCTGTGTAGACAGCACCAAATTTCAAAATAGACTATCTTGAAATAAGCTACACAATTTACATAGCTCAAATTGCATAGCTAATTTCGAGCTAATGCCACTCTGTTGATGCACCCTTAGTCCATTGACTGTGCATGTGTATATTAGCTATAGTAAAATGCTTTTAATGCTCCCAAATTTAGTTCTGGTGAATGCACTTTGCTACTCTTGTTTTACAACCTTATAGTCTCTTGTTAACTTTGCTCCTTTTATATTGTTTCACACACAGCTGCTTGCAACACTCGCTTCAAGATTTCTAGGGCTGCTAGTAAAACCATGCTCAAATACATAACAGATGCACAAGTGCCATTCAAGATGCATGTACAGTGGATAATGGACTGTCATCAGACTCCTCCTCAGATTTTCACCTGCTCACATGCTGCATGCTAGTTAGCCTGGTTAGAAATGTACTGGTTGCAGGAAAGGAGATTCCAAGTTCAGGCAGTTTTATAAACCCCATATTACACCCTTTATGAAAGCACAGGACCAAAGGAAGACACCTTGATGAATAAAGAAGCATAGAAACTTTAAGAATATGCCTTTTCCAAGGTCCTCACATGTTCTACATTAGGTTCACTGTACTAGCACTAAGCCTGGTGCAGCTGGAAATCTGAGGATCACTGAATTTTCTTAATATACCAAAGTTATAGAAACAACTGTGCTACATGATTCCAAATTAATCCACTGACAATTCAGGGCTCACTAATCCTTGCAGTATCTCATTCATTTAAAGCTATGAGTCCATGGGTATGTCTACACTACAGTTAGATACCTGCTCCTGGCCCAAGCCAGATGACCCCGGCTCCTGAGGCTCAGGCTGAGAGGCTGTGTAACTGTGGGGTTGACATTCTGGCTCAGGCTGCAGCCCGACTTCTGTGGATGTAGACATACTCTATGAATCTTATGGCAGCACTGTTGAAGTGGCACATGGGACTGGCGAGGGGAAGCATTGAGGACCACTGATTCGCTGAGCTCAGGCTGTTCTCTCTCACACCTTTGGCAGAGCGTACCTTGGCTTCCTCACTCAGCAGTTGTTACACATTTCCTTGTTTCTGTCATCAGCACATTTAAAAGGGGCAACATAATCAAGGCTATATTCAGTAGCAAGGTAAATGGTGGGGAAAGTTATGTGTTGGTAAGTCCAGTTTCGATCCTCATCACTGCTAGAGCTTAGGAGAGGGGCTTCTGGGTACCCTTCCACTCTTCTGATCATGGGCCAGTCTGGGACTGAAAAGGCCCCCAGAATAATTAAGAACAGCCTGTAGCCATGGCAACTGAGGGTTTGGCCCTCAAAATGCCCCCTATGCAGAAGTGTGTGTGTGGGGGAGTGGGAGGGAGAATAGAACTAACTATCCCAGCTTTGTACAACTTGAAGCTACCCTTCATCAGGGGAATCCATACCTGTCTTTTTCTAGCTTTCCAACTGCTTTGCACTATCTCAGTAGCAGAAGAGGAGGAAAGGATTCAGCCTTCAATGCAGTCCCAATTCACCACTGGTTTACTCCAACTTCACACTGGTGTAACTCCATTGATTGCGCCGTTAGACAGCTGATGGAAGGCAGTTTTGAATCAGCTGACCCTGACATGCTAACTTTGTGTTCAGTGGAGTCAGTGGTATACAACTGGAGTAATACAGAGTTGAATCAGGCCCCACAATAATGAGCAGGTGTAATCTACAGGATGTGGTGGGGCAGAAGAGAGAGGTCTTATAAGCAGAAAAGTTTCAATTTTGATCCTGCTTAATCTTTCACCCAGTTTGTTACTTTTCTTGATATACCACCTCCTCCTCCATCATCAGCATGCAACTTACACAGATTTACTCATGTCATTTACACTAACTTTCATGCAACTCCTAAGTTATCCCCCATTCTTATTCTAATCTGAACTATTTGATGTGGTAGGTAGCAACATCTCTCCAGGTAAATAGTCACTACTTGGATATGTACTGGGAGGTTTCTGAATGAGTTCATCTAAATCATGTCTATTAAATCCCCCGACGAATTTTTCCAATAGAATAAAAAGGTCCCCTGTGTTAAATACTGCTTATCTGCTAATCTCATTACTAATATAGGTATTGTACTGGAAGAAGGGGAAAAAAGCCTTAATGCTGAAATTGCTAAAGAATGTGGGCCTGATTCTCCACTGCCTTACCTTTACAGTTATTTACACATGCATAAAGTGAAAGTAAAAAATTCTACCAAATCTATACCACCTCTATACAAGTAGAAATGTCTTCAGCAGGAACGAGTCTATTGAATTAAGCCCTGTAGGAGCACTGTTTTCAAGGAATGACCCAGAAAAAGTGAGAATCACATTTGCAGAGATGAGTATGTCTGCAAAAAGGAGCTGATGAAAACTACTACATTCCGGGTTTTTTTACTGAGCCTTAGTTTCTTTACAGGAATGGATGTCGATATTTCTTGACTGGTAGAGGAGAGAGAAATGCCACCAATTATTACACAAGACCTACTGCAGTGTAGCTGTGACATTCCGTCCAGTATCTGCTTCTCTCCAGCCTAGGCAGCTCTGTCAAGCTGCAGAGCAAAAGCTGCATAGCGTCTGGGACTAGGCACAAACCAGGAATCAGCTGATTCCTGGCTTGTGCCCAGTCCCCGCTACTCCTCTGCCTCACCTGCCCCCCCATGGAGATGCTGCTGGGGGGAACTGGCTGTTAAGCCAGCTCCTCCCAGCACCGGCTCCCTCTCCCCTATAGAGGCAGCAAGGGCAGGGGGGAAGCGACTACTTGAGGGATAGTCAGATAGTTGACTAGTTAGTTACATCCCTAATACCCAATGGAGCCACGCTATTTTACACCAGCAGCTACACCCTTTAAATATCAGCTTGAATTTTCAAGACATCTTCTAGCCTATGGACCAGTCCAGTGGGTTCTTTTTGCCAGGGCTGTGGCAGGTCATCAGCCAGTAGGAGAGTAGTGGTAAAGCATGATGTATCTGACATAATTTACCATTTACCTTTATGCCTTTTGCTCCTGCTAACTTCAAACCTTTAGAAACCTGAAGGTGGGTATCGGGTATTAAGTCTCAAATGCACACTTCAGAAGACACATTTTCCCCGGAAGCTAATTGCTAGGCCTGTCATTCTGTTTTGGGAGAACTATGTCTCTCACATTGTTTTGCTTCATTTACTTCAATAATATTTCCCATATTATGTGGGGGGAGAAGCCATGTGATACAATGAATATGATTAATAGCCTCAGAGTTAATATTTAATAGAAAACAGCATTAACCCAATCTATTTTACACTATCAGGTTAAATATTTAAAATTGGCTGTCAGCTCAAATGTCTTCTTTAAACGACACCTAGCTGAAAGAGACACTGGGCTTCTAGCTACAAAACAGTGTTAAAATGACAAACGACAAAAAGCCCTGCAGCTGTTCAGAATCTATCAGCACTTTTAGCATGACCTGGACTATTTTTTTAATTTGACATAGCAGCCTCAAATGCCAGAAAGCATGCTGTTTTAGGGCCTCTTTGCAGTGGTAAGATAACACTCTGCATTACAGTCTCTCAGCGGATCATAATAAAAAATTAAAACAGCATTTGCTGCATTCTGAGATGTACCAATAACAACTTACCACAATGAGATCAGAGTTTATAAAAGAGCAAGCAACAAACATGACACCTGATCCTGCAAAGACTCATGCATCAGAGTAATTTTATTCACCTGAGCAATCCCAAGCTTTTGCAAAGTTCAAGTTCTTTCTGTGCAAAGGAGTGATGAACATATTTGATTTATCATTTCTGGCTATTTTAAATATACTTGCTTTTGTGTACATTAGTCTACTGATGATCTTTGACTGTCCATAATTTGAAATATTAAAATGTTCCAAGTTCTAAATTAATACAAGCATCTTAATTGAGCTAATTGTTTTTAAATGACTTGATGATGTCACTTTAGATTGCTGGACTTGTGTCATCTCTTTTGATGTATGTAGATCTGAGATCCATGTGTTGGCAGCAGAACTGGCTATCATAAATCAAAGCTACCTCCAATTCTTGCTCAGGAAGACCAGCATTTATGACATCATATCAAGCCACTAGACTATACAATGGCCCTCTGTGTGGGTTTGAATGGGGAAAAAATATTTCAGTTAGTGTTGCAAGCCTGGGTTTAACTGAAAGGTTTTTCCTGGAAGGTAAAAAGTTAGTATAGAAAAATAAGAAAGAAGAAGAATGAACTTGGCACATTTAGAAGAGGGTTCCTAAAAGCTTTTAAAATGTACACACATATACGTGCATTTATAGACATTTCTAACAAGTCTGTTTGCTTTTACATTTTAGCTATCCAGATGGGTTCATTAAAAAACCTTTCATTTTTGTCATTATTAAGACAAATTGACTGAGAAAATATAATAATTTCAATTACCCATATGTTTATCCTATTAACTGTTACCTAATCGAGTCACATTTCCACACATGTATTAACAACCCAGACACTTAGTGCTCTATAATATATTTATTTTGCCCTCGGTTTGATAGAGCATATCAAATAAAATATCCACCCTTCTATGTGCAGACTGATGTATTCATCTGGAATCTATTTACAAATTTTGGATGCTGTATTAAACACAGTACATGTTTTTGTCATCACTTACACACCCAAAATTCTTGAACTATGGGAATAAATGTCTCTCCACCAGGGACAATTTAGGCTGGGCTTTTCAGAGCATAAGAGAGTTTCAGGATGGAATTCTCTTGCCAGTCAAATTGGCAGTGATATTGGTTGTTAGATTTTTATTTTCCCTTTTTTTGCAGCATGGGATGTTTGCTGATTTGAACCAGAGTAAATGGTGGAGTCTCTGTAATTTCAGGTCTTTAAATCAAGATTTGAGGACTTCAGTAACTAGGCAGAGGTTATAGCCATATAACATTGGTGGGTAGGTGAAGTTCTGTGGGCTGCAAGGTGCAAGAGGTCATACTACATAAGAATAATGGTACCTTCTGGCCTTAAAGACTATGATTGAGATGGGCAGCTAAATGCTATATGTACCTTTGAGACACTCTCTTCTCAAGTAGTCTTGAGCCAAACAGAACAACCCTCTTAGAGAGAACCAGACATGCCTCCAGAAGATATCCCACTTGTTATTTCATCAGCTATTGATCTAGAAGTATCCTAATTCTCACTAATTCAGAAATAGTTATCAATTTGGACTCACTTTTACTTACCTGTTAAGTATCTTTTTCGCGGCTTCAATAGACCCAGCATTTCACCCCAAGTTTTGATTTTTGAGCAAAAGTCAGTGCTGGTGAGCAGTGACAAATTGTCTGCCCCAAACACTGAAGTCCTCTGCTTTGCTGTATAACAGTTGCAGAGGGAATGCAAACTTGCTCACAACACTCTTTCATAGTGTCTCAGTCCTCTTATGGACAGATTAATCATTTGAGTGATTAAGAAGATAGCTCTGTCTACAGGCCCATTTAGTTCTGTTAAGATTCGCTGTGGGCATTCTCCACTATGAACTGTATGAACCAATTCATTTCCTAATGCTCATCCAACAATTTTCGGATTGTAACATCTTGGGGCAGCACTGAACCAGTGTCACCAAAATGAAAGGCACCCGAGCAATCTAGAACCTTTAAGTCATTTATGTGCAAAGCAGCACCAATTCATAGTAAACCAAACTGTGCTCTTTAAATAATTGTGAGGATTATGTAAACCGGGGCTTCTTTTTTGCCTCTGCTTAGCTGACAACTAGCATGGTGTGGTTAACAAGGGAAAACCCAATGATTCCATTAAATTTTTTTCTCCCAGCTAACAGATATTCACCAAGGAAAGAAGAATGAAAATGCAAGAGCATCCTAGGAGCTGAGGGAAGGGGAAAGGAAGCACTTATATGTCATTTAATCTATTTTTTTTTTCATTTTGAAAAAGGTATGTTTTCTGAAAGACTAAGGCTAGGCTTTAAAAACCAAACAAAAACAAAGAACAGATCTGAGTAACCGTAGCACCCATGTGGCAACGTGGCCTACTGCATTTGTCCTCATTTATTTCTAAATGCCTAAGCTTAGACAGCTATGGTGGTGGCAGTGGTGGAGTGGACATGACAATGCTTTATTATTTATTGGGCCTATAAAGAATGTCTTGAGTAACTTCAGTCATTGACCCAGAGGTTCTGGGATGGCAGAGCCTACTTTGGTACAAGGCTAGAGGAGGGAGAGGGAAAGGGGGGAAATATGAAATAAACCCAGTTTTAAACCATGTCCAGTACCCTCTGATTGGACTAGGCTCTGGCAGAAATTACTCTCAGGTAGTCAGGAATCACCTGTGCACCCTAACAAGGCCCTCCCCACCTCTTCTGTACCCTCTATGTCATATTGGGGTAGAAGCTGCTGAAGCATCTCTATGATGGAGGGATGGAGGAAGGTGGAGTTTTAGCCAGCTTTAATTGCTGCTTTATACCACAAAAAGCAATACTAATCCAACTGAACAGGGATGAGGTCCGGCCTGCTGAGTCTCTTGACGAGGATTCAACATTGTGAGACTGTGCGCAACCCTGGGACACAATTCTTGTACCAGGTATTAATATGATGGCCACTAAGAGAGGAACCTAAGAGATCTCTCTTGCTTCCACTGGTGTGAACCACTTATTTATGGGGCTCAGATGACTGCTGCCCCGCATTTAAGGACAGGAATCAGTTACCTTTAAAGCTGTGTGGTTGTTTTTCCTACTCTCGAGTAGCAGTGCTAGAATCACAGAAATGTGGGGTTGAAAGGGACCTCAAGAGTTCTAGTACAGCCCCCTGTGCTGAGGCAGCACCAAGTAAACTTAGGCCATCCCTGAAATGTTTGTCTAACTTGATCTAACAGTTTTTTCAGTGACAGATATTCCACAACTTCCCTATTCCAATGCTCAACTATCTTTATGATTAGATAGTTTTCCCTCATATCTAACCTAAATCTCCCTTGCTGCAGATTAAGCCCATTACTTTTTATCCTACTTTCAGTGGACGTGGAAGATAACTGATCATAGTCCTCTTTATAACAACCCTTAGCTTATCTGACTGCTGTTATCGGGTGCCCTCATTGATGTTATCTCAAAACTAAACATGCTGAGTTTTTTTTAAACTTTCCCTAAGTTTTCTAAACCTTTAATAATTTTTTGTTGCTCTCCTTAGGACTCCCCATTTGTCCACATTTTTTCTTAAAGTGAAGCAGCTAGACCCAGACATACACTCTAACTAAGGTCTCACAGGTCTCGTATATGACACTCTTGTTAATACACTCAGAAATGATATTGGCTTTTTTTCACAGCTTCATCACACTGTTGATTCATATTCAGTCTGTGATCCATGGTGACACTCAGATCTTTATCAGAAGGACTACCACCTACCCAATGAGTCCCCATTATGTAGTTTTGCATTTGATTTTTACCTTATTAAGTATCAAACTTCACATTTTTCTTTACTGAATTTCATCTTGTTAATTTCAAAGCAATTCTCCAATTAGTCAGCATGATCATCCCATATGTGTGTGTGTGTTTTAAGGGTCCTGATGTATATTAATATATCAGCATAGTACCCAAATACACTGAAACGCTATACCTACATCTTGTCTATAATTTCATTTTGCCTATAATCTCATGCAGCACCATTATATGATTAGAAAGTACTTCAGCCAATTCAATTACTAAATGCTTTTTAAATTATTAGGTTGTTCAACACATATCATAGAACACTAGAACTGGAAGGGAACTCGAGAGGTCATCGAGTCCAGTCCCCTGCCCTCATGGCAGGACCCAATACCATCTAGACCATCCCTGATAGACATTTATCTAACCTGCTCTTAAATATCTCCAGAGATGGAGATTCCACAACCTCCCTAGGCAACTTATTCCAGTGTTTAACCACCTTGACAGTTAGGAAGTTTTTCCTAATGTCCAACCTAAACCTCCCTTGCTTCAGTTTAAGCCCATTGCTTCAGTTTAAGCCCATTGTTCTATCCTCAGAGACCAAGAAGAACAATTTTTCTCCCTCCTCCTTGTGACACCCTTTTAGATATCAGAAAACTGCTATCATGTCCCCTATCAGTCTTCTCTTTTCCAAACTAAAAAAGCCTAATTCTTTCAGTCTTCCTTCATAGGTCATGTTCTCTAGACCTTTAATCATTCTTGTTGCTCTTCTCTGGACCTTCTCCAATTTCTCCACATCTTTCTTGAAATGTGGTGCCCAGAACGGGACACAATACTCCAACTGAGGCCTAATCAGTGCAGAGTAGAGTGGAAGAATGACTTCTCGTGTCTCGTTTACAACACACCTGTTAATGCATCCCAGAATCACATTTGCTTTTTTTGCAACAGTGTCATACTGTTGACTCATATTTAGCTTGTGGTCCACTATAACCCCTAGATCCCTTTCTGCTGTCCTTCCTAGACAGTTGCTTCCCATTCTGTATGTGTGAGACTGATTGTTCCTTCCTAAATGGAGTACTTTGCATCTGTCCTTATTAAACTTCATCCTATTTACCTCAGACCATTTTTCCAGTTTGTCCAGATCATTTTGAATTATGACCCTATCCTCCAAAGCAGTTGCAACCTCTCCCAGCTTGGTATCATCTGCAAACTTAATAAGCGTACTCTCTATGCCAATATCTAAATCGTTAATGAAGATATTGAACAAAACCGGTCCCAAAACAGACCCCTGCGGAACCTCACTTGTTATGCCTTTCCAGCAGGATTGTGAACCGTTAATGAAGATTTTTCAGTTCATCTTCAAATGAAGATAAGACTCTACATATAGTAGAGACAGGGCTGGCCCGAGCCATTTTGGCGCCCTGGGCCCCAGGTGCACGGCGCCGCCCCCGGGGCGTGCGGTCCCGCCTCCGGGCGCATGACGCATGTGCAGGCCCGCCCCTGGAGAGCGTGGGCAGATGCACAGCGCATGCGCTATCCAGTCGGCCCGGCCACCGCCGATGGTGTGCAGCCCGGGGCCGCCCAGGGCGGGCTGCGCCTGGCCGTGCAGGGCCCTGCGGCCCCGGGGGGAAAGGCGCTGTTGGCCGGTGCTGCGGGGGTTAATATGGCCCCCGCCCTGGTGGCCGCTGCAGCCCGCCGGGAGCAGGGCGCCCCCCATAGGTTGGCGCCCTGGGCAGCTGCCTGGCTAGCCCACCTCTTATTCCGGCCCTGAGTGGAGACGTGCACTCTGTTAAACTGGAAGGATAGCCCAGGGAAATCTGATTTGTATGCTTGTTAATAATGAAGAGAGAGTATGTATTACATTTCTTTGAGTATGGGGTGAAAAGAGAATTCTAAGAGAGCCGATTAATGTCTTATGCTAGAAAATGAATCATGCAACTTTTGAAAAGGGTAAATCAAGTCAAAATATTATTTTAAAATACACATGAAACAAGTTAGAGCTTTCTAATTTTTTGAAAAACAAAACTTTACTGTTTTCAGATCTCTATGGTCACAAATACTTTGCCTTTGCCTGTCTGACCCAGCAGCAATCAAAAATAATATGGCCCGAGCTCTTGGGATGTTGTTTGAAAGTGAGTTGGAACTAGGTGTCTGGTTAGTTGGAATAGATTAATGTTAGGCATGAAATAGGACTTGTCTTATTGAGATTTCTTGCAATTATCTCTTACAGCAAATGTTCCTTTTTGCTGTGTGGAGGAAATATTATTTAGCCTAACTAGACAAGAAAAGCAACACCAATGTGTTTCTCTTAAGGACTTCCTAGTGACATAAAGGTTTCCTTTTCAGTTTCACAGCCTATATGCCAATTTCATTGGTGGTTTCACTGTATAATATTTTGTTCCATGAACTGATGATTAAATTTGAAAGTTTGACTATGCACATAAAGGTAACACTGGTAAAAGTGATTGTTTTTGTGACATAGTGTATCAATACGTATAAATATTAGGGCTGTAAAATGATTAAAGTTAATGGATTAATCATGATTAATCACAGTTTTAAAAATCACATTAGTCACACTGTTAAACAATAATTGAATAACATTTATTTAAACATGTTTGGATGTGTTCTCCATTTTCAAATAATTTGATTACAATTACAACACAGAATACACAGTGTGCAGTGCTCAATTTATAGTATTATTTTTATTACAAATATTTGCACCATAAAAATATAAGCAAAATAAATAGTATTTTTCAGTTCATCGTATACAAGTACTGTAGTGCAAGCGTTAGATGGTAATAGTGCAATTACAAATACAGAAAATATTTTTACATAACTGCACTCAGAAGTAAAACAATGTAAAATTCTAGAGCATACAAGTCCATTCAGTCCTACTTCTTGTTTAGCAAATCATATTTGCATGGTACCATTGTAGCCAGCACTGAAAGTTATTTATGTGCCAGATGTGTTAAGCATTCGTATTTCCCAACATTCTTCAGCTACCATTCCAGAGGAGCTGCTTCCATGCTGATGACAGGCCCTGGCTGATAATGATCCACAGTAGCACAGATGAGTCAGATGCCACTGGCAAAAGGTTGATTTTTCTTTTTTTGGTGGCTTGGGTTCTGTAGTTTCTGCATCAGAGTGTTGCTCTTTTAAGATGTCTGACAACGTGTTCCACACCTCATCCCTCTCAGATTTTGGAAGGCACTTCAGATTCGTAAACCTAGAGTCGAGTGCGTTAGCTATCTCTGGAAATCTCATACTGGTGCCTTCTTTTACATTTTGTCAAATCTGCAATGAAAATGTTCTTAAATCGAACAACATGTGCTGGGTCATCATCTGAGACTGCCATGACACAACATACATTGCAGAACGTGGGTAAAACCACAGAGCAGGAGACATACAATTCTCTCCCAAGGAGCTCAGTTACAAGTTTAATTAGCGGCATCAGCATGGAAACAGGTCTTCTGGAATGGTGTCTGAAGTATAAAGGGGCATATGAATGTTTAGTGAGTCTAGCATATAAATACCTTGTGACACCAGCTACAAAAGTGTCATGTAAATGCCTGTTCTCATTTTCAGATGACATTGCAAATAAGAGGTAGGCAGCATTATCTCCTGTAAATGTAAACAAACATGTTTGTCTTAGTGACTAGCTGAATAAGAAGTATTCCTGAATGGACTTTTGTCTCTAAATTTTTACATTGTTTTGTTTTTGAGTGCAGTTATGTAACAACAACAACAAAAAAATCTACATTTGTAAATAGCGCTTTCATGGTAAAGAGATTGCACTACAGTACTGTATGGAGGGAACTGAAAAATACTATTACAATGCAAATATTTGTAAACAAATAATATAAAGTGAATATTATACACTTTGTATTCTGGGTTGTATTTGAATTTAACATATTTGAAAATGCAGAACAAAATCCAAAATATTTACAATAAAAATAAATTGGTATTCTATTATTGTTTAACAGTGTGATTAAAACTATGATTAATCACTATTAATTTTTAAACTGAGTTAATTTGTTTTGAGTTAGTCATTTGAGTTAACTGCAGTTAATTGACAGCCCTAATAAATACACAGTTATTGGATTCAGGCCCTCATGCTGCAATATGGTAAAACATTACATCAAGAGATTTAACATTACTCTTGCACCCCCCTTTTTGTCTGCTCTCCCTCCAAGGAGCTGTGAATATTAAAATGCAAGTTGTGGGCAGAGTGCCCAAAACGCATTAATGTAGGAGTTGCCATAATTTATTCATCCCATTGTAAATAGGCAGACTTGTACAACCGGTGTGGGATGTAATCTTCAAAGAGGTTATTGGTTTAAAAGAATATTTATTGATGGAAGTTGTATATTGAGATTAGAATCACACTCAAACATGCATATTATTCATCATGTAAACAAAGGAATTATTAACAACTAGTTCACAAGCTTCACTTTCTCTGCTATAAATATTTATATGTCCTGGGATTATTGTATGCCCCTTTCTTATTTGGTCTCTTTCTCTCTCTCCAGAGGCTGCTGGCTCTACATGACAGATAAACACACAGAGTATGCTGTAACTTGCGCCTATGAAGGTTCCTTTGGTCAATCAATGGCAACTTTCTTATGTAACACCAATTCTTTTACTCCTACTCTACCATCAGCAACAAGCAGCATAATCTGGTTTTACCCCAGTCTGCCATTTTTCATCTCCCTTCACAACACATCTTGATCTCCATTTTAACTCTTACTCACCCTTCTCCTTCAGAGAATTAGACAGTCCTTCTCCGCAGCCTACACATTTTCTCAAGTATATCTTATCTGATGCAATCATCAGAACAGCATCCTCTTCAGGCTCAACTACAGGGCTGATCAGCCACTCCAGGTGAACAAAACCAAATCTGCATGTTATCTAAGCCTTATGATTTTAAATCTCATCTCTTTAATGGAAGTTTGACTTTTTTGGCTTTTAAGCCAATTGGAAGAACCTCATGGTCCAACCATGGTAACAGTTACACATGTGATACTAATGGGAATACTCCAGATGTAAGGGTGGCAGATGATAGCCTTTCAAATGCTCACGTTTAGGGGACAGTTCAGTGATAAGGACCATAGGGCAGATTTTGCCAGTCTAACTCAGGCTGAGCAGAACCCTGACGTCAGTTGGACTGTTTGCTAAACGAGGTACTGCTCAGTGAGAATTAGGGTACCAGAACTGGGGCCTTTTAATTGTGACCAGTGGCCCCAAGATGGAGTTTACAGGTCAAATGTAGCTCTGGAGTTCAGTGTAGGAAGTGACCATCCTTAACCTCAACAGAGAGGTCTCACCCTGACATGTTCCTCTGTGAGCTCTGCAGGAGGCCATTCAGAGCAAAGTGAAGCACTGTATACTAGGACCAGCGAAGTCCATAGTCCAAATCTTTTTATTAAAAATTAGGATGAGCACAGTCTGCAAATGAGTAGTGGCTGATTGACTTCTGGCCAGCGGCTAACAGGATTCTCATTTGGGTGAAGTACAGAAGCCCTTGCATTACAGCTAAATATACATGGCAGGGGAGCTGATGGTGGGGAGGAACCCACTGGCGTAATAGTGGAGAAAAAAGAATCACAGGTGAGATTCCACTTCTCCCGCTGCTCTAGAACATACTCAGCTGCTGGAATGTAACAAGAGTTGATAGCCCAGTTATGATGAATTTATCCACTGTGTAAGTGGAAAGAGGAGTCTGACAAAGCCTTGCCTGCTTTTTGTTGGACTGCTAAATGTCAAAAGTAACATCCAGCCACGTAGCAGCCAAACTGAAATAAATGGTAACAGCACATTGTGTAGAAATGAGCAACTATGATTCATATTTTCACCTTTAAAAAAGTAAAGTAAAAAATTCCCCTCCCCCCAAGCCATTCCATCTGCTTGTTATTCTGCCCTGATTCGAGAAGACTTTACTACACACCTTGCAGCAATCTTGCTGCCTATAAAAAGAAGATGGAGCAGAATACTTGTCAATGCTGATAATATCATTTCTAATATAATTTGAGAGTTTGGGCCTAATTCAGAGTTACAGTAGGCCCAGTAACAAGTTGATTGACAGTGGATGTAAATATAATTTACATCCACCTTTAGGCTCATTTACACAGTTTCTTTGACTTTCTGGCCCTGAACTAACTAAAAGTCACTTTCTATGGGGCTGAATTGTGTGGTAGCACAAGCAGCTGTGAGGGTCACTTTTTCTTTCTGCTTTGGTTTATCTGGGTTTAGCTGCCTGTCTCTCATGAGCGCTGCTTGTGTCAGTCAGTAGCTAATGACCTCTGCAAGCCATGATCTACAACTCTCCAAGACACTCACTCACTCACTCTCTTTCTTCTTCAGGGCATGCCACATTCACCTGTCTTATCTTGCAAATGCATTGAAAAATAGCTCTTCTTTATAACCTTATGCTACCTGACCACTGCTTTTTATAACTCTTTTATCACCTCACAATCGGATTTGGCCCATGTAACCAATGCAATACTATGATCAGTTTGCAGACATAGAAAGAATGCTTATTTTGGCAGCCTCAGATCTGAAAGTTGACCAAAAGTTCCAATCGAAATGTGTCAGATGACTATCAGTAAAAGCTGCTTTCTATGTCACATTAGAGCTGCACTGCTTTGCATCTTCATTTTATTGTTTTCAGTTAATATGACTAATGTAACATATTAACTTAGAAAGTGAGCTGCTGGCGGAAGAGGTGAGGCGAACTGGAGGTGTGAATGCTAAATGTAATCACTAGAAAACTGCTGATTGTGCTCATCTGCAACATAGGAGATAATTTTAGAGCTGAGGCAGGAAGTTGAGTAGGATGCTGAAAAAAAATGTGCAGTGGGCACCGATCACCATTTTCAGATGCACACAAGAACTTTCATCACTTTCATACTGCAGTGCTATGAAACAGTAATAAGATATATCTAGTGATGAAGTACCAGGTCTGCAAAAGAGCATAGCACTCACAACTGGTATTAGATATTCAAAAGAACTTAGCTCTTATTTAGGCATCTAAATAAGTGACCAGATTTTCAGAAGAGCTGAGCTCACTGGGTGCTTACTTAGGTGCCAAAATGGAAGCTGAACTCTTTTGAAAACTGGTCCTACATGGGGTTAAGCAAAATGTCCTGAAATGGATCCAATATATTATTAAGCTTTTAAATGAAGATCATACAGCTTTATCACCAGCATTTAATTAACTAAGACAAGTGGGAGGGATAATATTTATAAGGATATTATTTATAAGGATAGGATAAAAATTACTATTTTTAATTAATTCATTAGCATTAACATAAGTGAAATGGAAAGCAAGATATATTTTGCCAGCAACAACGTATGTAGTTTTTTGGGGTCAGTGTAACAGTGTAACTTCCAATTAATTTCACCCATGGAGTACCAACATTTCTTAAAAAAAACCCCATCTTTTTTAAACTGGAAAAGTTATACTGAACACCCCAAATCTCTGCCATTGATAGCTTAACATAGGGTAAAAAAACCAGGGTGTTTAACAATGGAGCTAGCAGAAGATCTGTTCCATAAAATTTATCTTACAACTCTGAAAGTCTCTTCCTTTTTTTAATTTGATCAACAGTGGTATTTCCTGTGTCTCAGAATAAATGATGACACTTTTAAAATGGTAGCTTCCTGTTTGATTGATCCCATTTTCTTTATTATATTTAACACACTTTAAAACATATGTTACCGCTTTAAGATCAACCAATGATCTCAGCTGCACTGGTATAATTTCAGTAAAGAAAACAGATTTACTTCATACCAGCTTATCTGAGGGCATGTCTTCACGTGGACTCCTAGGGTATTAATAGCAGTGTCTCCAAAGTACTGCACTGTAACTCTCTGTGTGGACACTATGGGTGCATCTACACTGCACCCTTATCTTGAAAAAAGCTATGCAATTTGAGCTATGCAAATTACGTAGCTCATTTTTAGTTAATTTTGAAATAAACTGCTATTCTGAAACACCCCTTAATCCTCGTGTAATGAGGTTGACAGGGACATAGGAATAGCACACCTGTTATTTTGAAAGATACTTTGAAATAACGGGCGTGCTCTCAAGACACAGAATAGCTATTTCGGGATACTGGAAGTATCCCGAAATAGCGCCGCAATGTAAATGTACCCTATAGGTATTAATTAAAAGGTTCCTATTTCACAGTAATGTGGTCCTGTTTGAAGAGGATTACACTGATGCAAACTAGGATCTTTTTAGTTCACCCCTGCAGCATCCACATGGAAAATGTCCAGCATGGCGCTTTGGTGAACACTGCTCTTCACTCCCTCATAGTCTGTCCTAGGAGCAGAATTTGGCTTCTATTTTCAGATATAATTTACAGAAGCAGTTAGGAATTCTTAGTTTTCCCCTGTTATAACAACCTTTCCTGGACTAATAAATTCATTGATAGTTTCCCCTCCTTTGTTAAATATCATTTACATGGTGACCCGAAATGGAACAGAGAACTTCTGGATGAACTAAAAACCCCTCTATGACATCTGTACTCTGCAGACAGCACAGATATCTTAGATGTCACTAAGGCCCTCTTTGTGAGACACAAAATCCTAAAAAGGTCTCAGTGATTTTTTAAATGTACTTGATCAAATGAAATCAGAATAAACTGAGACGTAACTCTAATAGCCAAATAATTTCATCTTCTCAACTTTCTCCAAAATTCCACAGAACTGGACATCTTTAAACCTGCATCTGAGACAGAGAAGTAGGACTACATTTTCAAAGGTATTTAGATGTCTAACTCCTTTAAAAATCTGGACCCTAGTCACACCTACACCTTCTTAACAGTAGCATACATGTGCTGTATGGAATCTCACGGGATTTTAACAGTAGCATACATTTTAAATGTTTTCCTTCTCCTCCAA
This sequence comes from Rafetus swinhoei, assembly GCA_019425775.1. Taxonomy (NCBI): domain Eukaryota; kingdom Metazoa; phylum Chordata; order Testudines; family Trionychidae; genus Rafetus; species Rafetus swinhoei. The sequence goes on along the minus strand of CM033424.1, from coordinate 101,422,626 downwards.
TCTCCTTCAGATCAGGCAATTCCCCAAACCCTACTGATTATGCCCATTAATTTCAGAATTCACTTCCTATTAACATAAATGATTATGCTAATGCTATAACACACTTGTGCTATAACACAAAAACATATGCAAAATGAAAAATATTTAGTACCCTTACTAATGCTATTTCTAGATGAAAATGCAATACACATGCAGAGTTGGCTAATGCTTTTTCACAAGTAACATTACATGATATGCTAATAAAGCCTCCGGAGCAAACATTGAAAAAAGGTTACCATGAAGATTGCCTGGAATGGGTGGACCCTTCAAGAGTAATCTCATCTTTCTTTGCAGAGATTAACATTTTCCACCATTTAACAGTGGGTGGGGAGTTGGGATATTTTAATGGTATGTGGTCATGAAAAATGAGCTGCGCGGACTCCCCTACATCAAAGGGTTAAAGAAATGGCTTATATTCTGTGTGACAGATATGTCCTGGGGACAGAATCAAAAGTTGAAAGGCTGCAGATTGTAGGATAAATCTGTTATACAGTAGCTCCATGCTGCACACCACTGCAGAAATATTTACAAAAAATGCCAAGAGCCAAAGATCAACCACTGAGAAATTCTGTAAAGTGAGAGCTGGGATAAGCTCCTCTCAACAGGGGTGGATCCAAAACACAGAATTCAGAACCAGACTTGGATTTTGAATTCTTCATGGTTTGAGCCTGCCGGGGCCAGAGTTTTCAGGCAGACTCATCTCTTTTCCAAAAACATAACTCCACTTCTCCTCTCTCCCCGCCTTTGTAAAATCTTTATTTTATTTACAAACTTTCTCTTTATGGGATACAGTTCATGATGGAGAAACTCATGATGCCCCAAGAAAGCTCCTGTCCTACCAATTGTTTCCATTTTCAAAGAGAGGGGAATATCCTGTCATGTCTCCACCACAGCCTAGGAAGTCCCTGACTGAAGGGAAGCAGAGATTCTGCCCTACAGAGTGGTCTGCACTCTCTACATGTTACTAAGTTGTACTCTTTGGGTGCTGTACGGGGCCATTCACAACACGTGTGACACAGTGAATCCGTTACTATCTGGATCCACTGCCTGTTTACCCCTGTAAAATGGGGAGAGACAGGCCTGCCGGAAATACGTTGGCTCTGAGACTATGGTGATGCCTAGAAAGTGACCCTGTGGCATGTGAGTGCATGTCAGTTCCTTCCGTCTAACCACATAGAAAGTACCAGCATAAGGCTAGTACCTTGTGGGTACCATACTGTACCTTGGTCTGAGAATAGTTAGCTTATATAAAGCATAATATGTATCATGTAATTTGTGAAGGATCCTTACTGTGCAGAAGAAAGGAAACCAACGGAAGGCTACCTAATCGGTCAATATGCTAGCACTTCAAAGGATAAAAACAGGAAGAACACATGATATGCTACTTGATATGTGTAAAACCACATCTAATACTTGATGATTACTTTGACATTTGCTTGTTTAAAACCTATCGCTTCTATACATTGTGGGATTTTGTATGAACAAGTCAGGAGGTGTTACCTGGACATATTTGCTGCTGAAGTTTTTAAAACCTTTTTATCTAGATAACATAGTAATTTCTGGCTTAACTTTTTTCTTGATGAGCATCATTTTGATTTTCTATAATATCTTGGCAAACTACAAGAAGTGGTGAATTAAATTAGATAAACCAGTGCAGCCTAAAAAAAGCCTTCTTGAAATATAGCATATTAACTAACTGAGTCTGGTGCTAAACTACTAGTCTCATTTTTGCACATTATACATATGTAAGAATAGTGAAGATATCTCATCCCTACCATTAAAGGGCATGATACAAACAACTACAGATATCACCAATACAAAAATATACTCTCTGAATAATTACAGGTGATTACAAAAATATATTTGCCCTTACTACTTCTGTAGGCATAAAGGAGACTATAAACAAATCAGCATGTTTCTTCAAATTATTTTTACATTATATATAAAACAGGTCTCCCAGGTCTGATGTATTACTCTCTTACCCTGGTTCTATACCTGTTAATCAAGGCTGAACTGGTTTGAAGTCCTTGGAATTACAGGGCCATAACACCAGTACTGGAGAGGTGAGTCAGGCCCATGATGTTAAAAATAATGACACTACCATAAGAGCTCAGTACAATAAAGTAGGAGATCGTTCTTCACTTCCTGTTGCTTGGGGCATTATTTATACTAGTGCAAAGAGACTATGAAGAGCTACCAAATCCAAATGGTAGTGCTACACCCACTTTGCACTTGTGTAAATGACTGTAGGGCAATAGAGGTGCTGGGCAATGGAGAATCAGGGCCAGGTAGATGAAAAAGAAAGGAATGTTGTTCTATGAAAAAAGGAGTTGTAGTAACTAGTAGCAGTCAGCACAGACTTGAGTGTTAAATATCTCTGGAAGGTCCTTGAAGAACTAAGCACTATCTGTGGCCATCACAACAGATGTTTATTGCTGAAAGTATCATATAAGAGAATGATAACTCTTCTGTTTTTCATCTGGAAGATTTACACAAACCTCAGATACACATATATATCTACATTGCTGAGAAGATTTGCATAATTACGTTAATTCAACAAAACCTGGGGCAACTATTTCAGCAGAGTCCTTCTATTATATTTAAGGAGTAATTTGCTGTTGTCAAATTCCCTGTTATTTTATGATGCTTTATTTTGAATTAAAATCACGATACAAGTCAGGACTAGCATCCAACTAAAGTTATGTGAAATTCAACATTTGTATTTCATGCAGTTTCATCTAAAATGTTTTCAGGGTTGTTTTCCCTCAAGCTGTAGCATGAAACTCACATATTACTGTACATAAAACTCCCACAAAATGGTTATTTTCACATTGGAAACCCGTGAAAAGTGTGAATTTATGTATATTTTCCTTGCCAACCCATTTCTCTCAACAACCAGGTCATTTCACTTTAAATAAACCTTCATATCTCATCAAAAAGGGTTCTCTGAAACTGAGCCATTTTAAAGTTTATAACTAAATGCAAATTATCAGGAGTATGATGTAGATTTCACACACCTCTCTCTTGAACACACCTAGTACTGGTAGGTTACCAGCACTTCCCAGCATTTGTCAACATGTGGTTCCAAAACACCACAGATTAACACACTTGTGAAAATCCTCAGACTTCAGCCCTTTCCTATACTTAAAGATTTTTATAGGAAACCATCTGATTTCCTTTCCCATTATGCTTTTTAGCAGTGCTCCAGAGAAGGATTCAGCTGGAAATCAACCTTCTGATTTGAATGTTAAGCAAGTGTAGGGGAGACAGATTTCTTACATGGAAGATTCTGGAAAGATGATTGCAATGGGCACTCAGAAAAGGCCTTGTTTTTCTCAAGGGAAAGAAAAACACTTCTTGAGCCAAGTTGTTCAAAGGTGAGTTAGCAATGTCTGCCCCTTCTTGCTGCACTGTATGGCCCGTTCTACAGAGAATCACTGATATAGGTCCCTCTGGCATATCAACTTGACCAACAGCAAAGGGACACTGTAGACTTCACTCCATCTCTGACATGGGGCTAGGCATCTGTCCTGGAAACAGCATTAACTACTCCCCAACCCAAACCAAGGCTAGAACTGTCCTCTCCCCTCCACATTCAAGGAGCTTGTGGTGTTCAGAATCCACAGTTGCCTACAAGTAACACTGAGTGGGAGTCTCACCTCCCTTTGAGACTCAATTTCCAACCCCAGAAAGGCAGGTAGATGAAGGATAGGTGGCAGGAGAAATCCCATGTCACGTCCAGTTCAGAGCACAATACAGTTTGTGGGGTTATTTCGAATGATATGCCCTTTGGGATTGGGAAACTGGGAGAGACAGCTCAGCAATCTCATTCTTTAAAGAGTCTTTCTGATGCCCATGGGCACAGAATTCCTTCTTTCGTCTCACATGCCGCATGAGGAGCTCTTATATGTAGAGCATGTATAAACACAAGCACAATTCAGGCTCCCTGAAGCCATAGGCTTCACAGACAATGAGCAATGCTTCTCATGCTTTAGTTCCAACAATAGGGAGCTCAGAAGTCTCTACCACCATCTGATGAAGTAGGTTCCGGCCCAAAAAAGCTTAAGCTCAAATAAATGTTAGTCTTTAAGACGCCACAGAATTCTCCATTGTTTTTAATCACCAAAAAGAAAACACTGTATTTGGAGGGTATCTTCCTCAGACAGCAAATTAAGAGACAGCCTGGTGGGGCAGCCCACATTTTTTATTTTATAGCAATAATTACAGCCCTAAATTGTTCAAGTGAGCTACAGAATTATTATCAGTTACTTTCTATCTTTTTTTGTATCCTTTTAGCAAATATCTCTAGTTTCCACCACCTGAGGTTAGAAATATATTGTTACCATTAGCAGGAAGATAGGTGAACAGCTGGTACTGGCTTCTCTTTCTCTTTCCGTTGCAGACATAGAAGTTGACCTGAACAGGACTGGTAATTCTCTGATTGCGGAAAGGTGGTATCTCCACCACCAAGGAATTCTACAAAAAAACAAACATGAGAAAGTCAGTACATGGCTAAGATAGTAGCTCTAGACCATGGGTTCCCAAACTGGGGGGCGTACCCCCCTGGGGAGGGCGTGAAGAAATTCCGGGGGGGGGGGGGCGTGAGATGACCCAGCCCCCACCCCATCAAGATTTGCTGCCCCGGTCAGTGTGTTGTTGTTGGTTTTTGGGGTTTTTTTGCTCAACAAGTTTTGCTCCTATTTTTGGCGGGGCGGGGCATGAGAGTTTTTTCAAAAATCAAAAAGGGGGTGTGATGCCGAAAAGTTTGGGAACCATTACTCTAGACAATAATATGTGCACATCAGTTATGTGAATGTCCCTGCTGTGTTTCCAAAGAGAAATAGTATCACTGTAAACCGACTGGTGAACAAGCCTTAGTGGCACTGAAAATTGTGCCTGCAGCAGTTAGTTTTAATTTTTTGGGGCCCTTTCTGGCCAGTGCTTCCTGCAGCTCAGTCTGGGTTTCTTCAGCAATGATTTTGATTATTGGGGTCAGAAGTGTGGAGGAAGGTTAACCAAAGCTGTACCAGATGTATCATATTGGCAAGTGTAACTTGCCAGGGATTTATACTTTAAGAGTAGTTTCCAGAATGATGAAATCAGGTTTGGGCATCACTGAGTGACATTTGCTCATAATGTTTGGTCTGTTCTGATGCCCAGTATAGGTACTCTAGAAAGAACAGAACTTTCTTAGGGAAATTTTAAATAGCGTGATTAGAGCTTACTCTTGGTCTCACGAACTTCCCAGATTTTCCTTTTTAATAGTAAAGCGGGTCACACATCTGATAGAGCCACTCCTTCCCTTGTAGGACAAGAGTCTGGGATCAGAACCAACGTTCCCTCCAATTTTTTCCAACTATGTGTGGAATAAATTTTGTTATGTGCCTCGAGGCATGGGCAGATATGCACCACCAATAGAAACACAGGCTGCCAGTTGTTGGTGCTCTGCTAATCAGCTGGGTGGCACCTGCATATCTCCTAGGTGGCCACCCAAGCGCTCAGCTAACAGGGAACATTAGTCAGATCTCAAACCTTGGTCTCCAGTTTGGCAAAGCACAAAGTACAAAGCACAACCACTTGGTGGTAGATCCGCCCTAACACATCTTACCTTGGAAAATTAACAGAGTCATATGATTATTCAAATATTTCAATGTTCCTTAATAAAATATTTATATTTCACATTTTCTCCAGCCATGTCATTTTGAAGGGTGAACTTTCCAGCTCTTCTCCCCACAGGAAGGTTAGGCCTAGTCAATTCATGAATAGGAAATCTCAAAAGAACACTAAGGGTATGTCTACACAGCAGCGTTATTTCGGAATAACATAGTGCGTGTCTATACTACAAGTCTTTATTTCAAAATAATGTTGAGTTGGAGGACTTCTTACTCCGACTCATGGTAACCGTCATTTCACAAGGAGAAAGGGAAGTCGAAGAAAGAGTGTTCTTCTTTCGACTTCCTGCTGTGTGGACAGCGCCAAAAGCTAAAATTAAGCTATTTCGATGTCAGCTACACAATTGACGTAGCTGAAGTTGTGTAGCTTAATTCGACTTTATCCCTGCTGTGTAGATGTACCCTAAGTGCTCCACGAAGTACTGCTGGTGATTTCTTAGCTTTCGCTCTTCTCTCATTTATTAGTGAAAGAATGTTCCAACAGGTTGATAATAACAAACTTAGCTGCTGAAGGCATCAACTTTTGGACTCAAAAGTTAAACTGTGGCTCTATTTTTTTGATCATCAAAAAACTCTGGCACTTTTTTAAAGGAGTAAGAGTGATAGGGTGTGTCTACACTGCACCATTATTTCAAAATAACTAGAATTATTTCTAAATAACAATGCAAGTGTCTACACAGCCATTCCGTTATTTTGAAATAATTTTGAAATAATAGATGGCTTATTCTAAAATCTGTAAACCTCATTCTATGAGGAATAACGCCTATTCTGAAATAGCTATTTTGAAATAAGACATGTATAGATGCTCCACTGCTGCTATTTTGAAATAGCCCCTTACCAGGGCCATTCTAAGTTATTCCTCCCCAGTGCCTCCTGGGGCTCAAAATCGAGATAGCACATCTACATTAGGGAAGCCTGTCTCGGACTAATTTTAAGGCTTCCCTGCAGTGTAGATGTGCTATTTTGAAATAAGCTATTTTGACATAAGCATGCAGTATAGACGTACCCGTAGTGATTAGTATCCTAGCTCGTTTCAGACTCAGGTCTTTAAACAGTTTGCCCACATTTCCCCTGTAGTTTCCATTGAATAAATTACTCTTTGTGTCTCCTAATACATTGTGGTGCAGAACTGGTGTACCAGAATAGGAGCCATGCTTCCCTCCTATAAATAGCTGCATTTCAGTGATGGCTTCAGTGATCCAGTTGGTAAATATCTATGCTTCTCAATCTGTGAGGCTGATCTCCCAAGGAGTCTCCAAATCTTTTTGGAGAAGGTACAAGGAAGCCAGAGAAAATATGTGTGGTGGGTTGTTTTGTTTTTTTGGCAAAAGCAGAACCCAGAATTGAATTTCCTTCTTTGCTGAGTTCAAAATGGAATTGAGCCAGCAAAAGAAGGGAAAGAAAAAAAAACAGGCTGGTCTTATCCAACTTTTGAAAATATGCTTTTCAAATGCATTTATTTTCAGAGTAGATTTCAATTTAGGCCTTCTGCCCCCACTCCCATTAAAAGAAAGATTTCTAAAAAGGAAGGTCTGAGTACTTGGTCTGTTTCAGGATTGGGGCACAGTGCCAAAGTCCTGGCAAGCCTATTCCAGAAGAAAACCCTAGAAGAAAAGTGCTAGAGAAATGAAACATATTTTTAATTGTGATGTTAAAATATGTAAAGCACACTTACTGGTTTGCACATTTCTTTGTCGGTTTTGGCTTCCATTTCCCACACATGGTGACCATCTAAAAGACAAAAAGTAGAAAAAAATAAATATAATTCTATGCTTTGTTTTCTCCCCTTCTGCCTGAGCCTAGCTAGAGCTATGGACAGCTTATAGAAGTTCTGTTGCAGTGGAGGAAGAAGGAAAATAGTTCTGTCGATAGGCTGCTCAAACTTTGCCCAACCAAGAAGGCACGTAAGTAACTTGCCAGGTCCCATTTAGTTGGATTATAAGGATGGGAGCATGGTCCAGTTGATAGTTACTGGGATGGGAATAAAAAGATTGGGATTTAAAACAATCCACCACTAATATGAGTAACTCATATCACTGCTCTGTGCCTTGGTTTTTCCATATGTAAAATGGGAATATTGATGCTTACCTTCCTTTGTAAAGATTTCAAACATGATGAATGATAAATATTATCAGAGCCAAGAGTTACGATTAAAAAGGAGCAGTGTAAGGAAGGGTATCAAATTATAGCTGTCCTCATCTTCAATAGGTCCCAGCAGGCAATATTCTATTTTGAGATGAGCAGCCTGATACAAGCTGTTCAAGTTTCTGCCACTTAGATCAAGAAGGAAATGAGAAAAATAATACAAAATGTAAGGTTTCCATTCCCTGAGCCTAGAAAAGGAAAAAACATGTACAAATGGCCACAAACTGATCACTGTCCGAGTTCAGCAGCAGGGACACTTGTGGTTTAATGGACATACAATGTCATTGGCGTGAATGGGAAAATTAGACTTGATGTCATCTCTTTTGTATATTTATTGCAGCATGGGGACATGCAAATGCAAAGATTAGTTGATTTGAACTTCACCACACAGCTATTTGCATGTTTTAAAAAACAGCCTCTGCAAGGTACCAGTGAATGCACTTTTTCTTCTCTCTTCTCTTTCATGCCAAGGATGGAGGTGACACATTGTAAATGGCCTGATTTATTACAAATGCCTGTAAATAATATTTGTGTGTACAGCACTCCCGCTGTGAAAGGAATGCTGGGGTGGAATTGGCTTTTGGTGATTGTTTTTAAATCTGAACCCATTTCTTTTTAACATAAAGACACACAGTGTGAATGCTACACACTTAGAACATAGCTATTTTGAAATGCTTTTCTATCAAAATAAATCAGCACATATGCCTTAGGTTTTTTCCTCCATTTTAAATCATACCACCAAATAAAAAAATCAGCTAGAATAAGAATCTCTCCAGTAGGTTGGGAGACAGAAGAGAAGAGCTTTCTATACCAGCCCTCAAATCTCTCTAGCAGGGTCTTTTAGGACTGCCAAGATTAAACAGACCTCGCAGAAGTACAGGGGAAAACTGCGGAATTAATCCACCAGATGCTTTTTCTAAACTGACAATATGAAAATCTGACCACAATCCCCTCAAACTGGGACCCATCTTTTCTCTGGGAAGAAAAAAAACATTAAACCGAAGTAGAAATTAACGTGATTCTGAAAGTATTAGAATCTTGACATCACCACAAGCCATTCGGAGTGACAGTCTGCTCAGCAACTTCTGCTTTGGAAGTGTTTTTACATAGAGAAGTGCAGTCTGGTAAACGTGTGTTGCCTTTGTAAGTAGATGACCAAACATCAGGGTTTTTTGTTATGTTTAATCTCCACCTTGTGAAATGAATGACCTGATTCAGGATTCTGTTTTTATTTCTTGCCAATATTTTTGTAAAGTTCAAAATGGCTCCTTCTGAGGCTAATCTTTCAATTACCTCATGCAGTGCTGCCATTATGTGCTTTTGAAATGTTTATGATGACAAAGAGTGAGTTTTTTTCAGAAACACTTTAAACAATCTAATCTAAACTGTGATATATTAAATAATCCCAACCTGTGTTTATTTTTTGGCTATCATCTGGAAAGCTAATAAGAGCACTAGTTTTTGCTCCAATAAGAAATTATTTTGAGAAAGTCCAGAACTTTGTTCTTTAAGGGGGTGGGGAAACAGATGACTCGTTAAGAGTTGGTGACATTTCATTTAACCAAAACATAAGGAGGAGAAGTTGTTATGAAGCAGAGACAAAAAAAAGTAGACAATTCTTCATGTTACGTCTGGTGAACCGAGAAGGAAATCTCAACGCCCACGGACTGGGATCAACTCCAGGAGGGAAACCTTAGACTACTACGTCAACTCCTCACAATAAACATGTTTTGCATGTTTATACAGTTCAGCTGAAATTAAAAAATTAAAAAAAAAGAGACAGGAATGGAGCAATTTGTGGGGACTTGAAACATCTGCCTCTCTCAGTGCCACCTATGCCCAGTATCCTACCAAATATGCAGGATACAGTCTCTTGTCAGAATATGTCTGAGGAGTGAAGACTGATAAACCACAAAAGTTTCCATTGTAAGTCTGCCACATCTGCATCAGCCTGGCTGACTCAGAGCCCAAGGCAACTCCCTGTCTGGCCAAGGGCCAACAAAAGTACACCAGAGCAATTTATACCTTTCCAAAATGCAAATAATTCAAATTACAGACATAACACAAAGCTGAAGCAGACACATTTCAGGCATTCCCGTTAAAGTTTACTCTCTGGAATTACCGTGTCCAAACGGGCAGTTGTTATACAAAAAAGAGAGAGAGACACCCTCTTTTCCAAGGGACTTATTTTATTTATTCACGTTTAAAAGTATTTTAAAAATTCTCTTTCCAAATCAATGCCTCCTTTCAGTCAAAGTGTTTGTTAAAACATTTTGTTACAGTATATTGAAGTGGCAGACACACAGGAGTCTCTCTCCAAAGCTGATGTTTTGCGTCTCTTTTGGATCATGAAAGTTTTTTGCACTGGGAGGGGAGGCACACCACAGAGAACATTGGGCAAAGCCCACGGAAGTTACTGGAGATGAAATCTTGGCTCCACTCTGGGAGTCTTCCATGAGCAGGAAACCCTTGGCTCTTTCTAGTCGGAATGGACTGTCAAGTCTGGAAGGGCAATATTTAGTGCTGTTTGTCATCATTTACAGCTGGTTTGCTGAGTGTCACTGTCAACTGAAGACATAGCAATTTGTTGGGATGACTGACATTTAAAAATTGATAACTGTGATGTGCCATTATTTGTAGCATGTTCTGGTTTTGAGTGTGCTTCATCCACCTCTGCTTTATCATGCGTTTTCAGTCTATGGTAAGCCCCTGGTGTTACTAGTGATGAAAACACAATACACCTACTTCATTAGCATGGGGGGACTGAACTTTTCAAAATAGAAGCGCCCATTTAAAATGGAATGGCTTAGCAGTGAATAGTTCTTTGTAGTTCTCCTATCAACTGCTCACTGCAGAGTTAAAGGAAACTGTGCAGATGTCCAGAAGTAAAAATATTCTAAATCATTAGGGAATTCCCTGCAGCATGAGTCACAGAAACGGCTTCCCCACCACACCCAACTAGAAGATTTCCACATAAAAAAGGCATTGTAGGCCTGTTTTAACAGAGCAGAAGCACTAAAAAGAAGTTGAGTAAACCTCACAGTATCAGTTACATATATTGTTGTGGTTTGTTAGGCTTCAGTATTTTTCTTCACACAGTTGTAACTTAGAGTCAAAGAGCTATAAACACTTCCCAAATAATTGTTGTGTTGTCTTTTAGCCCTAATTGATTTAAGTCAGCAATTATCTTTAGATATCTCTATAACTGTGTTTACTTTCTACAGGCTAGAAAATTGCTGCTGAATAGTTACAGGTTTAGGAGATCATCAGAATCAAACCAGCAGTTTAGCTGGAAGATTTCATTAAGGTGAAGGTTTTAGAGGCACACAAAAGTTAAGAGGAGGAGCAGCAAGGTCAAAAATATGCCTTATCAAAACAAACAAAAATATCCCCTGGAAACCAGAAAAGCATATGACATCTGTATCTGGTGATCACTCAAGCCTTACCTTTCTGAAATGGACATGACAGGAGACTCTCTAGACACTTACAGTGTCTTGCTTTACTTGAATAGGTTATAAATATTCTAGCTTGCCCAAGAAGCACGTTCTCACTCAAAGAATAGAAAAGAACAGATACTATCTAGGATTTCATTGCCTATACTTTGCCTCCTTCCAATCTGGAGTTATGCCAAGCTTGGCTGCAATGATGAATTGGGCCTGTAGTTTTTATCCTGATATATTTTCAACCAAAGGTATGGCACTACGATCTCCTAAAGAACCCGTCGTAGGATTAACTGTTGTCAGTTTGTTCTCAGCTCTGATTTCCTGAACAGCTCAGTTCACCTTATAATGTAGAAGATCCACAGCAAACTGTGCAATACTGGAATCCAAAGTGAGACACTGTTTGAGCAGAATATGACATGATCATGTGTTCTAATGTTTGGGTGCCCTACTGATATAGTCTACCCTTCATTTATTGAAGTCAAATGTGCATTTCACGGCCGTCCAAATCCTTCCACATTACAGGGGTGACATGTTTTAGATTTATCTTCTAAACTTTCATTCCTTGTAAAGCATGTTCATGTTATTGCTTGACATGGAGATGATAGATTTGCAATTATATCCTGAGGGAAGGGTAGGTTTCTATGCAAAAGAAGAGAATGGATATTAAGTTGGAGTCCTCTCTCTCAGACCTGCAATCAGCCAGCCTTGTGTTGAGATACTATCAGTTCTCACTGGCTAAGCAGGCTGGGTCAGGTGCGCACTTGGATAAGAAACATCCAAAAGAAATCAAGTAACTGTAGGAGATGATGCAGATGATTCAGAAGGTGGCACTCTTCTCTCCAAGACAGTACCCCCTTATTGTTTTATCCACACTGCTAACCAGTTGCTTTATTTCACACCCCATAAGTGGCTGCATTTCACGGCTCAGAAATTCCTAACTTCTAAGGCTAGAAGGGAATATTAGGATCATCTAGTACAGGTTGAGCCTTCTGAATCTGGGACTCTCTCGTCCAGCAAGGTCACAGATGTTGCTGGACCAGAGAGTCCCAGTGCCCAGGAGTACAAGCCAGTCGGAAGTCTAGCAGTGGGGAGCCCCACCATCGGGACTGGCAAACCCTCTCTCGGGGAGCCCTAGTGGAGCATGGCACAGCAGGTCAGCCACAGAGCCCTGAGCCAGGGTGGCAGCAGTGGGGCAGCCGTGGAGCTCCGTCCATAGGAGGCCCCGGCTGGCAGTGGCAGCAGGAGGGCAGTCATGGAGCCCCATCCCAAGGAAGCCCCAGGCGGGTGGGACAAAAGCAGTGCTGCAGCGGCTGGGGAGCTCTGTCCCCAGAGAGTCCCATCCAGCTGACAGCAGTGGGCCGGGGCCAAGCCCAAGCCCTGTAGCACCAGAGCTGGAGCAGAGCCAGCCAGAGGGAGGGGCAGTGTCCTGGGAGGCCGGTGGCAGGGGACGTCCCCGATCAAGCAAATTCCCTCATTTGGGACTGGTCAGGTCCCGAGGGTGTGACACCAGGGAGGTCCAACCTGTACAGCAATGAACAACCTGGGCTGGTGAGTGGGCCACATAAGTAGCCTTACTTCATCTCAGTGGGCCACAAGATAGTCTTAACCAAGACAGTCTCCCAGAATAGGGCAGTTTTGCAAACTGTGCTTGTGAACTTAGATCGTGTGGGGTGAGCCAACTGAACTGTAGCAGTGCCTTGATTGGATGCAGAGGAAGGGCATGGCTGTGTGCAGTCAGCATGCACTTCACTTCACATGCCCTCTCTTTACAGGCATGTCGCTTTAGTAATCCTGGTAGGAAAAAATAACTTCCTGGGCAGCTCAGTTCACCTTATAAGACAGAAACCAACGGAATCTGGCAATCCTGCGCATGGGCAACGGTAAACATGTCTCTTGGGCCACACACAGAACTCCCCCACGATGTAGTCTGACTTGCTCATGAATGACACTGGCCAGGGAACCTAACCTAGTGATTCCTCCAGTAAAGGGAATTATTCTTCCCTATACATAAATGAATACCACAGGGCTCAATAACTTGGGGGTGACGTTGATCCTACTGTACAGACTGAGTATCAGTTTACATTTGCAGAGAGCTTTAGGATGGGGTGTGTGCTGGCAAATACATAACAGAAACATTAACAGCACTGGCTAAGTAGCTGTTTTGTCTCTGGAAGGGTATATAGGGGAAAACATTGTTTAGAGCTACACAGGAGAATGCCTTGTTGTATATACAATAAGGGCCTTTCTTTCAACTGCCCCAACAACACTCGGCTTCATTTACTTTAGTGGTTTCTTGGATCTTCACTAATAGGGACTGAGTAGCAAGTTTGAAAAGTCCCTCCCTAATCTATGTAAACAAAAGGGTGTAGGGCTGGACTAGAGCCAACTTCAAAGCAGCTCCATCCTCTGCCCGCAATCAGCTCCTCTCCCCTTGCTGGCAGCACCACTTGTCTGTGCCCACCTTAGTCTCTCCCTCTACTCTTCTTCCTGATGTGGGCTCAGGCTCTGTTCTGATACCCATATCATCTGCTAGTGCTTCTTTCAATCATCTTTCCCCTTCTCTCCTCTGGTTCAACTGTTTTCTCCATTGGCTCTTCCCACCCCCCCGTCAAAAGGACCCAGCTGCATGCTCCCTCCTTCCACCTGTTCCCTCTGCTCTGCCAGACAAACCCCTCCAGACAGCAATTCCCTCCGTTGTCTCTTGCATCTCCAGCCATTTTGCTCACCATTACATGAAAGAACTCTTTTATCTGCTCCATTTCCCCTTTTGGTCTGACACTCTCCCCAACCTGTTGCCTTTTCCCAGAGAAATCAAGGCCAGCTGGGGTGAGGAGATCTGTGCGGGGATAAAGAATGAACAGATCTCCTGCTAAGTATCTGCACTTCTGGATGCCAAATTCAAAGCCACCATTAGCAGTTCACCCATCAATGGAGTGTATATATTTATGACAATGGTTGGCTTTTGTGTGTATTTGTATACACATTTTTGCCACATAAGGCTTAGCTTGTGTTCCTATTCCTAGGTATTTTTTGTAGGCTTGAGCTGAGTTTTGTATTCGAATGCACACAGAATCTTTGGTGCAAATGCTAGAGGGTTTTTTTTTCCTTCCAAATCTCTGTTTAAATAAAAAAGCTTAATTGAACAACAATAATACAAACTCATCAAGAAGCCATGTACTAAAAATGCTGTGGCTTCTCTGTATCACAGCCTGGGTAGACACCCACCATCTGAAAACCAAACCCATTCCATTTTCTCAAATGGGGAGATTCTCAGACTGAGACCCACACAAAGCAACAGCATCATGCTGACTTCTGAGGACAAAGCATTTTGCAGTGCCTATAAAATGTTCCTTTTTGTCAGCTTTATTACATGGTTTCTAGCACATTGCATTATTTTTGGCTCACCTAAGCCTTTCAAGTTAACTATCTTCTGAGACTGATCATTTAAATAAAATACAGGACTATGTAGCACTTTTAAATAAGTTTCTTTGCTAAAAAACTGACAGAATTTGGAGTTCTACGTCTGATGCCTCTCAATGACTCTAGATCACATATATTTCTTTTAGAGATGTAAGAGAATAGTTGAGTAGTCGACTACCCGATAAGCCTAGGCTTATCAGGTAGTCGAGTTGATTACTTGACTACTCACATTTCCCTCCCCCTGCTTGCTGCCTCTGATACAGAGGCAGCAAAGGGGGGGGGGAGCAGGAGTCAGTGCTAGGGGGAGCCGGCTTAAAAACCGGCTCCCCTCAGCACCATCTCCGTGGTGCTGCCTGATACCTCTCCCTCCCCCCCGCCGTGCTGCTGCCTCTGATAGCTGCTTTGTGGCAGCAGCCCTTCAGGATGTGGAGCAGCCTCTGCTCATGGCAGGACTGGGACTGCCATGGGCAGAGGCTGCTTCAAGGCAGCCTCCCCTGGCTCCCCCACCCCACACTGCTGCTTCTGATGCCTCTTCTAGCATGCCCAGCTCCCACTACATTTAAACTGCAGAGCCACAGCAGGGATAGCTCCTGGACCCAGTGCGAGCCGGGACTGAGCACCTTTATTGACTAATCGTATAGCTGATACAAATTGTATCGACTACACAATTAGCCAATTACCCACCTCTAAGATCCTTCATTCCTTTTTCAAGTAAAATCATGGGCTTTTTCCTCCTCTCAACCATCAGCCCTGCAAACGGCTTCTGGAACACGAAATTCAAGCTGAGTACTTTCCTTTTCCGACATTATCAACAGTAGTAAAATGGTTCTTCAGATCAAATTCTGTAGGCCTACCCAGGAAACTCCTCTGCCTTCAGATTATTCTCTTCCCCAGCAATCCTGGTCCAACTCCCTCAGCTTAATCCTGCCTCTCATACTTCTCTAAGGCACCTCTTATAAGTCATACAAACTTATTACCCGCAAAACTGAACTTCAAATCTTCCTTTCCAAGAACCACTCCTTTCACCCCACCCCCTCTGTCGTCATCCACCCCCTCTGTCATCATTGACAGCTCCACCATCTGCTCCCAAAGCACTTGGGCCTGTAACCCAGGAGTCATCTTCAAATTCTCCTCTCTTACCTGCTGCAGCCAAGTAGGGCCCAAATCTGGTCATGTACCAATCATCTCCCATCACGACTGTTGCAACCTCCTCTCCAGCCTCCCCAGGACCCTCATTGCGCTCCAGTCAAAATAATAAGTACTTCTTCCTTGCATGTCAATGTGAGTTTGCCACTCCCCAGTCCTTCTGAATCCCTCCACTGGATCCCTCTGCTCCAACATCATCCAGTTCAAGCGTAATGCCCCTGGTATTCCCTCCCTACTTAACATGTCCATGTCCTCCATGGCACTCCTCTCTGCAAATGATACGAGCCTTGACAGAGCCCCTTATCTGACTATTTATCTCTGAACTTCCTTTATACTTTCTTCCTCTCCTCAAGTCTCTCCCCACTTCTACCATGCCACCTACAAGACATTAACCTACTAATAATGGCCAAGTTGAAGAGCAGTTAGAGCTATTTATTTACAAGAGATGTACACGATAGATACCAAAATGTATATGTTCTGACTGTCCCTCCTTTCCCTCTTCATCTACCACCCTCTGCTTGCCTTTTTAGAACGTAACCAGCAACTGTGATTTCCTATGTGTTTGGATAATAAATATTGTGGCCCCTCGAGGGAGGGAGAGGGAAAGAAAAAGAATCTTATTTTAGTCACAAAAGCAAAGAGACACAACTGCAAATGCACTGCTAGCTACAACTCTGTATAAAAAGGTGCAATTTTATCATCATTTTCCAGGCATGTTATCATCCTTTCCAGGCTGGTGTCCCATCCCACCTCTCCCAAGGGTCAGAGTTAATTCTCCAAATTCTGATTCTGCAGTCAGTTTTTTAAGGAAATGTAGCACTTCTGCCTAGCCCACCAGGTTTGTTTGCAGAGTAGTAGGGAGTGAGGAAAAGGGGAGGAAGAGAAAGGAGTCCTCTTGCCAGTTTCACACAGATGTAACCTAAAATTCACAAGAATGCTCAAACTGCTGCCTGGCAACTGGACTTGTGGTCTCCAAGTTGCTGTCTTAACTGAAGGAATTCTGGCAATGCTGCACAGCCAACTACAGATACCATCAGAGAACCTGCCCCTGCTCAGTTCAGTCAACTTCTGCACACCTGAGTTTGCCATTACACCTTGGTTAAACCTGATTGAAAATACAGCATCTTTTTTAAGAGGCATTTTGCCTCAACCACACTCTGAGCTTTACTATTTAGATCTACAGTTCTTTAGCTCATTGAACTATTACCTAGCTCTGTGGATGAAATGTATCAAAGACCAGAGGCCACATTAAAGTGATGCACTTTATCCATTAATATAGTATGCAAGGATCAGATTGTACAAAGCTGAATAGTTACAGGTTTAGGAGATCATAAGAATCAAACCAGCAGTTTAGCTGGAAGATTACATTAAGGTGAAGGTTTTAGAGGCACACAAAAGTTAAGAGGAGGAACAGCAAGGTCAAAAATATGCTTTATCAAAACAAACAAAAATATCCCCTGGAAACCAGAAAAACATATGACATCTGTATCTGGTGATCACTCAAGTAACACAAGTAACACCATTCCATGCACAAGGCACCTGCTTTGTTTCTCAAATATGCATCTTTTGCCTCCACTGTAAATGTTTGCATCTGACCAAAGGCATTTAACAAATACTGCTCTTAAATGTGACAAAGACCCCCTGGTGTGACTTAGTGATGCTACCATCTCAAGTCTATGGATGCTGCTCTCCCATTTTGTCTTGACCATTCCTTAGGCTAAAAAGCCAGGGAAATCTAAAAGGTGCTGACATTGCCAAGCTACATCACAGCTCCTGCATATGCATTTAAAGAGATGACCATCTAATGATCCCATGACTTCATGATACCACCAGCCCAAGGTGGTTTCTAGTCAATGGCCAGAAACCCCTTCAGCTACCAATATATCTCTAGGAATGAGTGACCTTCACATGAGCTCTCTGCTCCCACCTGTATGCCTCTCAAGTTTCTAGTTTATCTCACTTCACATAATTCAGTGAAGAAACTAAGCAGAAGGTGTGTGCTGACCTCTGAGAAACTGGCAGACAAAGGCAAAATTATGTAGCGTTTGCTCATCTCTAGGAGCATTCTTATTTCTTATATGAGCCACAGTTTGATTACCAGTGTGTAACCTTAGCCTTTTTTGGCTAGTTGCCCCCCCAAATTGTGACTGCTACTGAGCAATGGAAAGATCTCTGAGAACGCAGGATCCTTTACTGAATGGCGCTCTGCCAAAACTCTGGTCACCAGTCTCCACGTCACATCTCATCAAAACAGACTCAGAACATGAGCTTTCCAATGCATCAGAGAAAATGAAAAGCATATGGGATTCCTCAATACTGTCCATTACGTGCAAAGTGGCTTCAGGAACACGTCAGTTATCCGATGTTTTGTAAACTTATTGGCCTCATGCAACCACACTGCATTTGAATGCCTGCTGTATGAAGAAGTTTTGGTTTGGGCAATATTCAGGAGGCAAAGCTGAGATTTCCCAACTAGTTTTCTATGCTTTTCAGCAGATGTTTTACTATGCAATCGTGACACCCTGGTTCTGTTCTTTGCTAGAGATCATGAAAAGTGCAAAAACAAAATCTGCAAAAATGTTTGTTCACATATCTCAATGAATGTATGTTGGCTGTAGACCCTTCTCTTTAGTGTTTGCTGTCTGTGAACATTCAGTTGATCAGTTTTTACTCGCACAAATGTTTACAATAGGTGAATTTAAACTTACCTGGTGAAATACTTGCTGAAAGCAAATTTAAAATGTGCTTTTTCTGAGCATATGAACCAGAAACCTGATGTTCTTTAACAATCTTAAATCTTTTCTACAGCTCCCATTACTAGAGCCGAGCAAAAATTTTCTGGTGAATAGTAAATTTACCAGCAGCTGCATCTCTGGGGGCATCAAAACTACTAGTGAATTTAGGTCAAATTTGGGAAACAGTTTTGGGGGGGAAAGTGAAATGTCTAAATGTTTTGCTTTGATATTTTCAAATGAACTCTTTTGATATTTCATTTTAAATCAAACATGAAAATGTCATTTCAGATCAACATTCCAAGTCTTTCACATGATCCAAACAAAAGTTTGTTCCATCCAGAAAAAAAATCAGTTTCAGTTGAAAACAAAGCAGATTTCACCCTAAGGTTTTTAGTTCATTTTCCAGACCAAATACAAACATATTTTTTTTAAAAATTTGTTGAATATTTTTTTGCTTGACTATACCCCTTTCCATGGCATCTAAACCTGGTCTACACTAGTCCAGACAAATTGGCTTAAGGTATGCCATCTTGCATAGCTGGATTGGGCTTACCTTCAGCTGAGCCATCGCACCATCTACACTGTGGGAGGCCAATGGGAGCATGCACTCCCACTGGCTTCCCTTGCTCCTCACAGAACGAGGAGTACAGGACACAGGTGTGGGCTGCCCTCAGCATTTGATTTGGGGGCGAACACTAGGCCTGCTAAATTGAATACTAGAAGATCGACCTCCGGAAGGTCGATCTTCTCTGTAGTGTAGACAAGCCCTAAGTGCGTAGCTTCTCTATGAGCTTTACCTGCCCTATCATGGAATAGAAACAATCACAGCTAAGCAACACAGTAAGTGTTTGAAATAGCAAGTAAGAGAATAAATAATATTTATAAAAAGCTGAGTTTAATAGCTTCTGGTAATGACTACATCTGAAAAAATCCTGTTCTGCAGAAACAGACAAAATAAGATGACATTCCTTGGCATCTTAGACTTCATAGATTCAAGCATAATATCTATGGACAGACAGTCTTGTAGTTGGGTCTCAGAATATGTAGGCGCTAGAAATCAACACTTTCAAAACCACTGGAGTCATGCAGAAATACAGTAATACTATCTTGTGAGATTTACTAATATCCATGACAGAAGCATGAGAAATGTTTAAGCACTTACATTTGTCACAGAAAGTACAAATCTAAACCCTTGTCCAGAAAGAGACACCTCTATACATTAAAGGTAAAAAACTAGAACTTTGGATTGAACTTCTTATTGTTAAAAAAACAGTTCTTGGATAATCTTGGTCAGTGAGCTCCTACCTTTCAGCTTGTTAACACACTTACCTCCTGATCTGATTAGTAAGCATAGAACCAAATGAGTGTGTATGGGGTTTAAAATGCATTAGTGGAATGCTGCCTTACTAAAAAAGAATAAAGAATACATATGTAACCCCATGAAGAACTATTTGGCATCATAGCTGAAAAGTCTGGAAAATCACTTGCCAGTAATGAGCATTTCAGTTCCTTAAACCTGATCTATTAGTCTTTGCTGTCCTTTGGTGCTCTAGATCTTGGTTTTGTTTTTGGCTGTTTACCTTATGAAACTTTTTGCGAGCTATTCTGTAGAGAAGCTGTTATTTTTCTGTCACAGTAACTATACACTCAGTTTTGGGGCCACACCATCCATAAAGATATTGCTGTAAGGTAAATCAGCAGTATAATCTCCAATATGGTGATTTCAGGGTTGGTATAGTACTGTCTTTGTGTTTGCCTTCTACAACTTGCAAATTAATGCTGCTACTTAAAAACTAGTTTTGGAAAACAAATTACTCAGCGCCATCCATTGTCACGTTAGAACAGAACTTATATTCTTTGGCTTTATTGTATCAGAAAGGAAATATTTTGTCACTTGTAAGCCAAGCGTACTTCTTTGGAAAGCAAATATGTTCCTCATTGTATCAAATTAAGTAAATAAAATGTGCAAATGCTTGTACACAAATATTAAGCTATTTTGTTTTGTGCTCATGTGCTGCAAACATCTTGCCCAAAGTTGTTAGAAAGTGTCAAGCACATGACTTCTAAAGATGATAATAAAATAAACAAACAGACCAGGCTTCTCTACTCTGTCTAACGTCCAGCATCAAAAACTGAGACACCCGGAATCACTCGTCACTTTTGAAAACCTGGACTCTTCTGTTTCAAGCAGGAGTAAGAAACCACAAACATTAAATGGAGAGGTAAATTGGGAAAGCAGAACATACATAAGGGTAATGTGCAATGAACAAAGTAATCGTGGGACCCACTGATGTAAGGGAATTCTGAATTTAAAAGGTCAAACTTCTTAAGCATTCACATTTTTACTTTTACTATGGCTGAGTTTCTTGGATGCACGTTTTAGCCTGACTTTCATCAGTGGAAAATATGGTCTGATGTGCAAGCAAGAAACCTTTGACCAAAATCCTTTGAAATAAGGACTTATTTCAGCACTTCAACTTTTTTATGGTACTATAAGACGTCTGAGCAAATTAAAGTACGCTCCTGAAAGGAAATATTATTTATTATAACTTCTGCCTTGATGCTGTGCTGTGTCACCATGAAATGCTACTTTTAAACAAGCCCTTTTTAATACAACTAATCCCCTCAACAAACCACTTTCTTCTCCATGAGAGATGCAGTGTCTGATAGGCAGTTTTAGTATTTGAAACAACGTGAAATGCTTCTTTTGCTGAGAAAGTAGTAATTAAGGGGTTAACTGAAAACAGGACTGCTGCCTCCTCAGTTCAAGAACCAACTTGATCATTCTTCAGGGATTCCCTCTTGTATGAGTCATTTTAAAGATATACTCCCCATGCAAAGAGGCCAGGATAATGCCATTCCTCAGGAGATTACAACAGCTGAGGGTTAGCCGTTAAAGATAGATAACTCAGGGCTCAGTGATTATAATCCACTCAGCAGACATAAAATGATTTAGACAAAAAATCCAATCCGGCATTAACCAATTAAACATGCAGAATATCACAATCTTAATCACATTAGGTCTACACCCTAGCCTAGGGATTTTGCCTGAGTAGGGTCTACAGAATGGAGCACATGTAGCATTATGTTAAATTATATGTAACTACTACATTTTTTTATTATAATTTTTTACAAGGTCTACTACATTTATAATAGCTGAAACCCTGTAGTTAACTGCTACTCCCTAGAAATGTGATCAACATTCAGATTTAACAATAATCACAAAAAAGTGAGTAATGTCTTAGGTCACAAAGATTCGTGACCTAACTTTCGGGAAGGGGAGGGAGAGCGAGAGCACAAAAGAGAGAGACAGCACACTGAAACTCCATTTCCTGCTCTACTTTTATTTATAAGCAATAGTTGGAGGGTCCGGGGGATAATTGCCAGTTAATCCCATTGGAAGAATGAAAGTAATTGAAATTATTGTCTGTTTTTAATTTGAAACAAAATGTAATGGTTTTGCTGAAAAAACAATTAGGAAAAGCTTGTCACGGAGACAATGGTGTATCATGCTCAGTTGGTTTCAATGTCATGTTACATTAGGTGATGCAGCAAATGAGGAACTGAGCCTAGGAAACTGAAGCAAGAGGAAAAAATCCGTTAAGTAGACAACTTATTTAGTGTCACTTTCTGAACAGAGCCATGATCTTGTCTAAGAGGTTCATCATTTTACAGTGAAAGGCAGATGCTCTTTTTGCTACCTTTTATGGGATCTTGGATCTGAAGGAGATTCTGTCACTAGGAAGTGCCTTTGATACCCATTCACTTTTGTTGGCGTTCAAGTTGCTGCCCAGCATCTTGCGAGACTCAGCCATTTGAATGTACCAAACAAAGTTTTCGTTATATAAGTACAACAAACCTACTCAGATTACTTAAATTGGACTTTGATTTATACATGGGACTGGACTTTCTAATATAAATATATGGACTACTTACCATTGATAGCACAGTAGCTCCTGATTCTTTAGACAATTTGGGGGAAGGGAGGGATTCTTTTGATGTGAGTCGCATGCAGATAGAACCCAGAGCTTATGGATTTCCCTCTTCCCACAATCCCAGGTGGCCCAGGAGTCTCTCTGTGGCTACATCTAGACTGGCGCGCTTTTGCGCCAGAGCTATGCAAATGAGGCTTAGCGTTGGAATATCGCCAAGCCTCATTTGCATAGCTAATGAACCGCCATTTTTGCGGAAGAGGCTCTTGCGCAAGATGGGGCTGTCTACACTGCCCCTTCTTGCGCAAGAAAAAACTAGCAAAGCCGTTCGCCTGAAAATAATCAGCATAACAGCTTTGCTCAAAAGGGTTTTTCTTGCACAAGAAGGGGCAGTGTAGACAGCCCCGTCTTGCGCAAGAGCCTCTTCCGCAAAAATGGTGGTTCATTAGCTATGCAAATGAGGCTCGGCGATATTCCAACGCTGAGCCTCATTTGCATAGCTCTGGCGCAAAAGCGCGCCAGTCTAGACGTAGCCTGTGAGTTTTTCTATGTGAGGTGGAAGTGCTGTATTATTTGTAGCCATTAAGTGTATTATGTAGCCATTCAGTGTATTACATACTTTGTAGTGTGCTCACCTGTACACTGATTTCTTATTTAGAAAATCTTTAAAAATTACATTTACAGTAGAACCTTTGATTTACAAACACCAGAGCTACAAACTGATTGGTCAACCACACACCTCACACCTCATTTGGAACCGGAAGTTCAATCAGGCAGCAGCAGAGACCAAAATAAAAAAAAAAGGAGAGGGGAGCTTAAAATACACAAGCGATGCTACCTGCCAATGATTGGATAGCTTCATATTCAGAGTTACCCTTTCAAAATTTTTCCAATGCAGTGAGAAAGTAAAGCAGAGAAAATATGCATCAAAGAGGGCAACCTTTAAGGCAGCTTCCTTCCTGTAATGACTCTAATCTAGCTTTTCACTTTTGAAATGTCATTCTAACCCATTTTCACATAAGGACTAAATAATAATGAAACCATCTTGTCTTTCCTCTCCCCAATTCACTCAGACTTTGGAACATTTTTTTAAGTTGAATTTCTTCCACTTTCTATAAAATAGACAGATGTTTGCATTACTGCTCGGGCACATCTGGACAGCTCCTCAGCAGGTGTGAAATCAATGTCGTTCCAGTAACCTCAAAAGTAGCCCTTTGAAGTCCGTGGAGCCAATTTTCACCAACAGAGGACCTGAGCCATTCCCACTAATGGAGATATTCTTAGATGTAGTTTTGATTCCCTAAGCTATGTCAAATGAGAACCCCACTGTGAAATTTCAGACAGGCCCTTTGAGTTTTTCGGAGCAGGGCGGATTCTGAAGGGAGCACTCTGAAATAAATTCACAATCTATTTTGATTTGCTAACGAGATTTGTTAGGGAGATTCCCTGACTCAGCACACAGCATTGACAACAGTCACACAGCAGGGAAGTGCAGCCTCACTGGAACAGAATGCATGGTGAGGGTTAAAGAGACAGACTGTCAAAGCCTGCACTGTGAGATGCTAAGTGTTCGAGGAGCTCAGAAGACAGCTTGCTGTTCAGGGGGTTGCAGCAGGCAGCTGTGGAATGTACAGTTTGTGCCAGCACCAGGGAAACCCTTTCCAAAACAAGAATACTCTTCCTCCTTAATAATCTCCTTTCAGAGCCCGCCTTTTACGCACAGTGCTACTCTAGGGCATTTTATTTCTGATGAGCTAGATGGCTATTTTGCATTATCATTACATGAACTACAATCGCTACAGATGCTTTAAGATGAAACTTCAGAGAAGGCCTTACCCCATAAGGTGCTGACTGCCCTCAACTCCCATGGACTTGGCGGTGAATTGGGGACACTCAAGATTCTAGGTCAGTCCCAGAAACTATAAGCTTGATGAATAAAAGTGTGTGTGAGGAGGGGCGCCGGCGGGGGGGAGGAGGAGACAACTTTGGTTTTTAATGGCAAAACGAAACTGTTCCTTTGAAATGACTGAGCCTACACCGGACAGGCTTTTGACAATGTTAATCCTCTTAACTGAACACCTAATAAATTATCAAAGGCCTTCAAGGCTTACATTTTTCTACAGAACCTGGCACTGAGGATTAAAGGTCTCTATTGTCAATAAAAAATTTCACCACAAAAGGAAAAAGAAAACCCTCCCCCACCAAACCCAGAGCACCAAGGTGTAGCCAATGCAATCTCCCCACTAATTATAAACATGTTTAAGAAGCGGCAGCATCTTGCATGTCTTCACACTTAAATGTGATGACATTCTTAGAATGCCTTTCACTAGAACAACTAGAAAACTGTGCCAGGCACAGTTGTAGTTTTCTACAAATATAAACTCCAAACTCTCACTTTCACTGTCACAACTGTATACCTGGCAATGATACACATCCGCAACTATAATTGCATTATATACACCATAGCATGATCCAGAGCTGAGATCACATACACAGCTCCCTCCAGTGATGTGGAAAACATGTAGAAGAAAATAGGATGACAGTATTTGCACTATCAGCATTCAGTAATCAAACTCCCATTGGGCTTTAAAAGAAGAAAAGGATGCAGACTGTCTATTTTTAAAGAAAATACCTGGTGCTTTCTCCACAAAGATGACTTTGGAGTCTTGTAGAAAGTTGTGGCCAGACAGGATAATTTTTTTCCCTCCAATCACAGGAAAGCTGTCAGTACTTTGCTTCTCCACCAAAGGCAGTTCCTGAGCTGATCTTTGAGCTACAGAGTTTTAAAAGGAGAAGAAAAGAAAAAACAACCAACAGACACACACACACACACAAAATCAGTAAATATTGCTTAAATAAGTGACCCCATGTTTACTTTATTAGAAACTGAGTTTGATATAGAAAATCGAGAAAATTCAAGAGGTCTATAGGAAACTCAGTGGTTTTAAGGGCTTTAATTGTAAACAATGCTTTTACTGTGTAAGATACTATGAATTCAAAAGAATCATGCAAATAACATGCTGTTTAGTTTAAAAAGCCAGTTTGTTCTATGCTGCTTAAAAAGTGACGTGTGTTTTATTTAAAAAGGAATTTCCCATGTCCAAAACATAAAGCCATATTTTGTGATACATCTGGCAAACATTTATATGGTGCACATGACAGCAAGGGCCTCTGGTCCAAAATAGACATAAGTTACTGAATCCCCGGTTTGCAATTCTGCAGAATGTCACACAGTACTCATACAGTTACAGTCCCTGGTTGAAGAGCAGGGTTCCCTTAAAATCTGAAGACCAAATGTTATGTGGACTATGCAAACAGCATCCTACATCCTCATGGCACATATTTTTATCATTCTCAATTGAGGTATTCAGCTAGCACACCTGGGCTTCAGAGAATGAGGTGATACTTCATCCATTTTACTGGCTCCTCCCTGCCTCACGTGCACCAAGTTATTTTGGAATTTTCAACTCTTGCTTATTTCAGATTTCTACACTTGAAATAACACACTTTTCTTGTAGTTGTCATACTGCAAGAATATTTGCTTTGTTTGGAGATATTACACTGCACTTCTGCTTAGCCCACAGTATTTTACACTGCAGCTCCTGACTTACATGGCACACAGAAATAGCCAGCCTAGTTTTTACAGGCTAATTAAATCTGGCACATTTACACATAGGAGCAGATCAGGATATGTGCTTCCCTGAGTCATTACAGCCTGATCTACTCTCGTTAATTTAATTGGGAGGTAGGATCAGGCTATACTTGTTCTCAGTTTTGTCTGTCCTTGTAGACACACTTCAGGCTAGAATCTGACCTTTCACAAAATGTAGCTTAAACAAGCGGTTGGGGCTTGGGTTGCAGGCCCAGGCCCCAGGAAGTCTAGCACCAGCCCTGGCAACCCCATTTAAACAGGGTCATGGTCCACTCTGGGGTCCTGACCCACAGTTTGAGAATCACTGCTCAGTTAGTTAGAAACTGAAATTGTGGCTGCTAATCTGAGCCCAAAAAAAGAGCCTCCAAAAGCTTGTGGCATTTCATCCAGCATTCAAAGCTACAGGCATTAGAATGAAACTTGATTATCCCCAGCTAGACAAAAACGGTAAAGCTAAATGAAGTGACAGTCTTTTTCTGTATTTAAAAGGCTCATGGAGCAAAATGAAATGGGAGTCTAGAGGTGGGGGGCAGGGAAGTCTATGTCCAAATCTGACAGGTTTATAAAGTGATGTTTGTTCTATTAAAAAGACCCCAAGACTGAAGGTCAGATTCTAGGAATTTCCTGAAACTGTAGTAAACTAAAACTAATGCGGCATCTTTAAATATCTCACTGGCTCCTTGTCAAAGGGACTTTTTGGTGTGGGAGAGATGAGGCTGGATGGGAGCTCTCCAAAACTCTTAATGGCAGTTACCCCTGTGAAAGGGCCTCTCTGCTTAAAGGAACCTGCCCAAGTCAATTCAAGTTCAAACACCAGCTTAACATGGCCCTTAAGTATTGCAAAAGCACTTCCTGTAGGAGTCAATGCACAGGGGACAAGATATTGTTTTGCCAAGGAAATGGGTAACATTTTTCATGCCATGTAAAATACATTTTTGAGGCAAACAGAACATTTCAGAGGATGGACAGATGCAATGAAACAACATTTATCATACTGACAAGGACAGACTTTATGTCAGGCAATTGGTTGTACAATACCTGGCAAGAGTAAGAAGGCTGTTGCTACTTACAACACTCAATAGGATTGGATGCTACTTGCAGAGACAGAGTTCTTCCGTTGGGTTGTGGGATGTGAACTCGGAAGACCAGCCGCACTCGTGTATTCTTCCTTCCAATGTCTGTTTCTCCTTTTCGTAGTTCAATATCTGAATTTCTAAGTTTTAATATCCCAGCACAGTCAATGCTGTTCAAAAGATGGCACGAGAGATTTCAGCTAATTCACTGCAGGTTCCAGAAAGTCACATGTTCAACATTTCTACCCCTTTTTGTTTATTTATTTAAAACCTGAGTCCCAGTCTAATGTCTTCATAGGATCTTTGGGACAGATAGGAATTCCTACTAGGTAGGAGTACCCTCTAGTACGGCTAATCCTGCTAGATTTGCATTGACAGATCAAAATTAAATATTGCAGAACATTAATTCATAAGGTACAGAAATACACTAAAACAAAATGAAATGGCAGAAACACAAAGATATTGGATATGATTACTATGTATGCACGTGTATTCCTTTTGGATAGGGAGTTCTAGCACACATTTTATTACACTGGATATGCACAGGGTTCAGTTTTATTTTGCAGTTAAATAAAATACCCAATGCACATTCAAACAGTTTCACTTCTCCCCTCCCTCCCAAGCAGTGTGGCCATACATCCGGTTTTGGCTAGGACTGTCCCTTTTTTAATCCTTGTCCTGGCCATCCTGACTTTTTTGGCAAGTGGGTGTCAGTCCTGTTTGCTCTTGCCAGAAAAGTGAGGCAAACACCCCTAGGGTGTGTCTAGACTACAGGGTTTTTTCGAAAAAAGTGGCCTTTTTTTTAAAAAACTTCCCCTGCGTCTAGACTGCTGCCGCGTTCTTTCGAAAGAAAATCAAAAGAAAGCAGCAGTTTTATCGGCCGTGGAAAACCTCGTTTTACGAGGAAGAACACCTTTTTTCGAAAGTGCTCTTTTGAAAAAAGGCACTATGTAATGCAAACTGTGTTTTTTCGAAAGAGAGCATCCAGACTGCCTGGGTGCTCTCTTTCGAAATAGCGGCTTGCTTTTTCGAAAGTACTGGTTGTAGTCTAGACACTTTTTCAAAAGAGGCTTGCAGTCTAGACGTAGCCCTAGTGGGCACAGAAGAACATGCTGGGGGGTGAGCGGTAATGCCAGCCCTGTGTGGGGAGGGGTTGTCTGGTGGAAACAGGGATTGGGGTGAGCAGTAACCACTAGCTGGGGGGGTAGGGGAGAGGGAGAGACAGGTTTTGGGAAAGCAGTGTCCTCAGCCACATGGAGGGGAGGGGGGCAGGGCTCGGATGAGTGGCGACACCAACCCCTGCAAGGAGCAGGCTGGGCTTGGATGAGAGCCTTGTGTGAGAGAGAGGCAGGGGGAAAGGGAGACAGAGAATAGGCCAGCCCCATGCACAGAGCGGAAGGGGGACAGGGTTGGGCAAGCAGCTCACGCTAGTGTGGTGTCCCCTTTTCCCTTTGGGAAATATGATCACCCTGCCCCCAAGACATCTAAGAATTCTATTCAGGAGCAAACTGAAAGATCATTCATAGGTTCATAGATTCAAAGATCTTTCTTAGCTCCTATTTAAAAACAAAGGAATTTAATTAAGGATCTAGTTTGAGACCCTGATGCATCAAAGCACTTAAACTCACACATAACTTTAAGCAGCTGAGCTGACCCATTTGAAGCCAATGGGAATACGCATATGCTTAAAGTTAAATATGTGCTTGAGTACTTTAGTGAATACGGATGGGATTTCTCATTTACTTAAGTGCTTTGCTGCACTGGTGCTTAAATGCACATAACCATAAGAAAGACTTGCACTTGAACCCCATTGTTACGGTTTCACAAAGGGAGTGTGAGGCCTAAACCATAGAGATATAAAGTCCTATAAATGTCAAAACATTGTGTGTGATGCTTGATGGGACTTTATTACTGGAGTTGGGTGACTTTTTTTGGATGAATAGTTTTTATACTGAAAATTGCACTGTGTGGAGATCAAAACATCTCACCAATTTGGGGTGAACTGAGCAAAACAGTTTTAGCCCAAAAATGGGGAATGGGGGGAAATTCTGAAAAAGCCAAAATGTTTTGTTTAAAAAAATGTGGAAATGAAATGCTTCATTTAACTAATTAAACCTTGTTTGTTTTTTCAGTTCAGCCACAAAATCAAAAAAAAAAAAAAATCAGTTATTCACCTAGCTCTGTTTATTACAACCTTGCCAACTTGCTGTACGAAATCTATCAGTTTTGGCACAAGATCATTTCAGTCGCCTTTAACATAATGATTATGGCAACTGAAAAAATAATACATTTCTTACTTGTCAAAAAATCAAATAGAGGGCCAAACAAGTACTCTGTGGGTATAAAAAGGTGCAGTTCCAATAGCTGTGTCAATTAACACCAGATAATTTGACCAAAAGTGTTGCAGGGCTATTCTACTGTATAGCAAAATGAAAGTCTAGAGACCCAACATCTTGAGCCATCAATCTGGTCCCTGTTAGCCCTGCTACAAGTACCACTGTAGCAGTTATAAGATGAATTAAACACAGAGTTTTAGCCTTAATTTACACCAAGATTTACTGGAGTTAATTCAGATCTCTGATACTTGTTGTGGCTGCTGCTGTTGTCTGCATGTTGATTTTTTTAAGTGTATGTGTAAATAAATATACAAATATAAGACTATGGGTGACTGTATGGCCCTATTCCAGTCAATGGGAGTTTATCCAGCAACTTCCATGGAGCCAGGATTTTACCCCATATATATATATATATGCACTAGGTGAAATTCACCCCAGTGCAGAGGACCCATACAAGGTTCTTTGTATTTCTTGAGACCTTAATGCTGGAGAGTAAAAGATTTGAAGAGCCTCATCCAAGTCTTGTGAACTGGGACGAATTTCACTCTCCCAATATTGTCCTAGGATGAAATTCACCTGTGTGAAGAGAAACTACACATCTCAATGAAGACCTCATTTGGGAATTAAAAGAGACATAGGCCTCTCTGCACAGGAGTGAATTTCATCCTTAAAGCTTGCAAGAATAGTTATACCTTACATTTATTTCTCACTTAGAGCATCTTTGCCACCATTAGTTCCAATAAGTTTTGCTTCTACTGTCACATTTTGTTTAATCTTGACTCAAACAAATTTCATGGTGGAAGAATAAGGATTCTTTCTCAAAGATGTTCTATTTATTTATTTATTTTTAAAAAGCTAAATTATTTGGAAATATTCTTTGTGAGGTTTCCCCCAACCCGCGGCTACATATTAACTGGCCTGTTTCTTGTAGTACTGCATACAGGAGTAAAGAGGTGTCATGTTTAGAACCTAAATGCAGGAGCTGAGATAGAAGATATTTACAGCCCTGTAACTGAGATACTCATTTTAAATGGCAAATAAGGACATTGACTGAAACTCTAGAATGGCACTAAGCAGTTGTCATAAATATTTGCAAAGGGTTATTTGGGGAAGAGGGGGGGTTAAGCAGATTAGGGGCAATTCATCCAAACAGATCTTTGAAAACCTCCTCGGAAGTTAGATTATTTATAAGATTCAGCAGGGGAGAAAAAAGCAGCAGTATACACTCAACAAAAAATTCAAGAGGGTAGACTGAGAGGAAACTGCTAAGCAATCAGATACAGTGCATAGGCCTTACATTGCTCTCATCTTGTTTTCTGGTAGAAGTGGAATTTCCAAGACTTTGGTGTTGGAAAGTATTGTTTCATGGCTGGTGGTGGAAACAGTCTTCCCTGTGATTCGATGAACTTGGTAGAAGGCATGAGGTCTCAGCAGGCGGTCGTCTGCAGTCCCAATGAACAGCTGTAGCGTGAGCGGCTCACTTTCTAAGTAACCATGTAGCTGGCAAGAGAACAGAAAACTCCTACTAAGCACCATCCACATAAACTGTTGGGAATCAATTAAATTTTTATAAGCAAGAGAGTCTCATTCAAGGAGAAAACTTGTGACAGGTGCTAAGTGTTAAGCCCCCTTTTTTTTCTGTAACATTATATTGGTACAATAAAAAGGTGCACTCAGAAAACATCTCATTATTCTCAGTTACCTGAGGCACTTTAGTTGGAGGTAGCCTTTGAACAGTCCTGCTGCATGCATTCAAAAACTTCATATTACCTCTCTAGATCAGTGTTCTATGAAAAACAATGGTGTCAATGTTCCACAGCAATACTAAGGGCAGCAAAACCAATGGATGAGAGACTGGAAGGGATGATCACAATTCAATCCTGAACTCCCTGTATTCCTGCACCATCACTAGCAAATTGTGGTCTGTGTACCTTCCTTTTTTCCCAATTTATTTTTATACTGGTGAATGCTGCCTGGGATAGACTGGGGATAGAATATATGCATGAGATTATTTGTTCACCTAAGTGTCAGATTCTTGGATAATTTGCACCCAAATCTCATTGAAGCCTACAGGCCTGACTGCACCCACTCAGAACACAAGAGCCTCACTGACATCAGAGTTGTGACTGACATATGCTGGTGTGAGAGCAGACTCAAGCCCATGGATTAGAGTTAGGTCTCACATACACTGGTGTCAACCCACGGTGAGTTAAGTCAGTTATATTGCTGCACTGATGGAGTTGCATAGATGTAAGAGAGATCTGAAATTGACCTAATGGGGTGGGACATGAGCAGCTGACCATACATCGTGCTGGCTTACAGTTCAGATATTTACTCCAAGAAATTCACTAACAGAAGCAGCAATTCCTCTTATGATACTGATGCACATTTTTTAGATTTAAGTGAAGCCCAGACTAAAATGGGATCAAACGTGAGTGGACTGTTGCTACCATCAAGCAAAGGGTGACCTCAAACTGAGACAATCTTTGCTCAACCCCTGCTGATTTGGCTCACCTGGCTGATCTGTCACCTTCTGATTATGAGTCTCAGATCAGAGTTTTGGCTGAAACACCACACAGCACACTCAGACCAAGCAAATCCAGCCAGCAGGTCTGTGTAGAGTGTGGGAGGAACTCTCCCGTCCTAATTGGTTAAGTCTCCCATAGTGTCCTAGTGTCTGAATGCCAGCTGGCAGATAGGAATCCAGGAGAACTGGTGATGGCTTTCACCACTAACGTCATGCCATGCCAAGCAGAGCCTATTGCTGTGTACAAAGTATGTGTTAGTCAAACATAAAGGGCTCTATCATTTCCTCCTATTTATGGCTTTGTCACTAAAACAAGATGCATCGCAACTAGCTTATTTCCTAATCCTAACAACATCCTCCAATCAGACACAGAAAAGTATTAACAACAAAAACTGGTTTTGAATTTTTTGGCTGCTAAGCTCCATGCCCACATCACTGAGGATACAGCAGGGACCTGAGAGAGCACTGGGTGTACACTGGTGGTACATAATCTTCCTAGTTTGTCAGTAGGGTATAAGATTAGTGCCCTCCAATAACAGTTCACACAGAGTTGCCCAGGTGCTATAAGTAGTCATTTTATGAACACCATTTTCAGTTGCTGCATGTGCAGATGCAACACCAACCCAAATACAGGTGAAAACTATAGCAGATGGCTAAACCTGAAGTCAAATATAATAGATATTGGTGTTTTGCCTCCTTTTTCTCTTGTTAATACCTCAGGAAACCAGTTGTGTGGGGGTCAAAATAACAACATGAGGTCTGGTCTTCTTGTGGTATTGCTACCATACAGGGAACTGAAATACTGTTAGCAAACAAAATCTCAAGCTATTTTGGCTCACTCAATTCCTTCTTGAAGAATTGCAAAAAAATCCTCTATACTACAAATACAAACATGAACCCCTCTCCCCAGTAGATACATGTTATATATTGTTACATCACATTTCATGTTGCAGGTTCTAACATAACCACAACGTCGGTCAGGGAATTCGCTCCCATATGCAGCTTTACACCATCGGCCAAGTGCACTGTGCATTTGGTCACCTTCCTCTGAAGCCTCAAATATCCCTGCCTTCTGCAGTGGCAAGACTAGAATTGTTGGGCCAAATGGTTTTATCTAGTATGGCAATTTTTATATTCCTCTCTAAAGTACATGGAGGCAGGGAAAAGAGCGTGAGTAATTCAGCGACAGTATTTATCCATTCTGCATTGCTATAGTAGCAATTCACCTGCAGTCTGAGCTAGAAGTGTTTTAAAAGCATTCTACTTTTTTACATTAAAATTGCCAGATATAAAAGTAAATGAAGTAAAATTAGTTAGAAAGTCTGAATTTTTCAGTTAACTTCTTCCTCCTCCTCCTCCTCCTCTCGGTTTCTCTCTCTTTAAAGAACTAGTTAGATTGGCCCCTCTTACGCCCTTACATGTAGCAACAGGTGGCCTACGACCCATTTGGTTGAATGCAAGTAAGCATGGTTTATTATGGGGGAGGTTTAAAGCATTATGATTTTCATTAAATCTTCTGAACCCCCCCAGTACATGGCACTAAGCCAATGCTAGTACTATTATAAGATAAAAGGAGACCTAAGTCTGAGCGTTCACTTCAAACAGGTAGCATGGTCTGTATCCCTTAGTTCAATTAACCACTTCAACAGCCACAAGCAGCAGGGGAAAAAGCCTTATTTTCTTTTGAATCAGAAACTAACATTAGCAGGGGCCTTCTAATTTGCTGCCTGAATAAGTGTAAGAAGTTACAGCTCCAAGACTTTCAGAGAGAAATTTTAACAAAGGATGTACTTTTCCAGCAGGGGTTTATGCCACAAGCTTAAGCATAGCTGAAAGAAGGTTGTATATCACTGTACTGTAGCAATTCTCAGCTTCTTGTTGGTTTGATTCTACATTTACCAAGATTCTCTATCACTTGTGCTAACTTGACCATCAAACTAGCAGGGGCTTCAGAACACGTTATTATCCTCACAGTCTTTCAGGTTTAAAAGGAATAGCTTTGTTTTTTCCTACTTTAGGAATCTGACTCCAGCTGTTAATCTTGTATATAGCTACTAAAGTTTTATTATATTATTAGTATAGCCAGTCCAATTAAATGCATAAAAGAGTATTGTACACAAAACACTTGATTCTCCTTAGAGACAAAAAGGACTTGTAAGTATATACATTTATACTGTATATGAAAATGAGATGTTCCACCTTTAATTCCTAATGTCTCAAGATCCAGTACAAGCTGTGATCCTGTGGTACAGGCACCTCAATGTGATTCTGCCCCTGCATGCTTTAGAGTCATAGCTGTTTACTACAGTTACCACAGCAGACTCAATACAACTATCCTAGAGCAACCTGAATTCTATTTTGCCTCATGCCTCATCAACATTTCTAATCAGAGAACCTTAGCATTAATGTAAGGGGCAGAACTGGTGATACTGTAAGAGGTAGAAAGAATACAGCTGGATCCTTGGGTGCTAGGGGGAATATAGAGGGCTGGCAAGAAACATATTTTTACTTGTAAATGGAATGAATGTTGATTTGGAAGTCACTGAAAGAGATGACATGTATAACTCCACAATGCTACTTTTAAAGATTCTCTTTTCTAACTCCACTCACTCTTTATGGATGATGAAAAATTAAAATAAACATGCATGGAGTTATATTAAGGAGTGTGACTTTTTAGTTAAGAGAGACTGAATGAAGAACTAGCAAAGCCCTGACTCAGCAAAAGAAGTGAAGCATATTCTTAAGACCCTATTTGTTTTGCTGAATCAGGACAAAAGGATTGAAAAAATGGTAGCCTTTGACCAGGCTCTGCTATTACCAGACTGTTTTGTTTAAATCAAAGTTGCCTAATAACCTCAGCTGGTGATGAACTACTTAGCTGGCTTTGAAGACTTATTCCCTGTTATCTATTTAGTTCTCAATCTGAAAATAGATATTATTCATGGTAGCCAATGCACATGGACATTCAAGCCCCAACAAATCATTAGATGCTCCACTGCCCCCACACTGAAAAAATATAAATACATAATTCAGATAGGTTGCTCACTTAATACAGAGCTCACCTACAGTCCTTATTCAGACAAAATTTCCATTGACTTCATGTTATACACCGCAATGGAAGTTTTGTTTGGGTAAGTGCTGTCAGACCTAGCCGTGCAGTAGGAGCCATCTGATCTCAAATATTCATTTCCTGTTAAATTTTATCCATTGCATCATGTTAATTACGTTTGCGTTATGTCACATAATCACCTATGCCAACAGAAGCAACAAAATGTAATGCAAGGATTAACATTTAAAAAGGACACGTACGGTGCATGCCTAATTTTAGATCAGGCAACCACTATCAATAGCTGTGACAGACAGACTTGGGCTTTTGATGAATTTTTGGCAGCAAGCAGATGTCTAGAGAATGGCCTAGCTTTTGCTCTCTCTGAACAAGTCACAAGAAAGAATATCCTGCCACACCTCTAACTATTTAAGAGTTGTCAAATTCAGCAGTGTGACAAGGACCAGGTAGACAATGAAATAGCCAGAAGAGTCACTTGACTTTTACAATTGTAAGCAGGTAAAAGAAATATGTACAAGATGGCTGTAAAAGGGGAAGGCAGTGAGGGGGAAAGAGAATGAACATTCCTATTGGTTAGGAAAAAAATGTACACACTCACACACGTGCCTATTTTCCATGCATGTTCTGGAATACTGTATTTGGTTATAAAGATTTCTGTATCCTGGCTTGCAGCATGGGATGCATGCGTCATACACCCTATTTTTATCTTTTCCCCTCTGCAACACAGTCTCAAAGCAGAAGCTCTTCTCTTAATACCCCAGTGGTTGAACATTGGCAACAAAGTTGCTCTCAGCTACATTCATCATAATAAAAATGTTGCTCTCCTATAGATCACACTTTATTTGGCATGAATATGCCTTCACTTAAAGGGCTCAATTTTAATTTTAAGTCCCCTGCTGAAACAGTATAAAAGAGGCTTTACTGAAAATGAGAATCAGACCCCAAAGTTTTGGTGAGGGATTTTTTTCCCCCCCTTGTGGAGTAAATTTGAATATTCAGTGCAGTACCTTCCTCAAAACTTTGTTTTAATGTAGATGATGCAGACAAAGCTTAAGGGCACAGGTAAATCTGTTTTGGTTTTGGAGTGAAAATAGGTCATCTTCTATTGTCATTTTGACTAATTTATGATTAATATGTGCTTCTCAGTTTTGAGAGATATCCTTTAATATACAATATCAAATAGCATCAACGGATATTTGCATCTGTATAATTTCACCTGGTACTGGAGATGCTGAACTTGGTTCTTCTGACCTTATGTACACTAGTTTTACACTGACCTAATGGCACTGAAATCAGTGGAGTCACTCCTAATTTACACAAGTGTGATTGAGATCAGAATTTTGCCCTATGTCACCGTATGTAATTTTGTGCAACAGTGAGAAACAGGATACACTGGAAGGCAAATTACTTTGCTTGGCTAATCATGCTAATGTTGCCTGCAGTAAGATTTCTTTTAAATTCCTAAGCCCTGAAGTCACTTCTTTCACAACACCTTCTCCCACCGAGCTATCTTGATTTTCACTTATAAACAGCTATTCATCTTGACAGTGCCAAAAAAAAAAATCCCAACTTTTCTCTATAGTACGTGCTGCATGCAGAATTGTATTGCTAATACTGGCACATCCTGTCCCTGGAGTGTTCTAAGTGCTAATAGATATTGCTGTAAGAGACAGAGAAGTACGGGGGAAACACCAGCACCAATATCAAAAAACAAAACAAAGCAATTCCCCACCAACCTCTGAGATTTACTTAGAAAGTAAACTTTTAATCATAAGGTAGTGTTTTTGGAGGAGAAGATGGGACCAACTCCAGCCTCCCAAAATAAGCATACTGAAACTTTGGGAACTTCTGGATCCAAATTCTGCATCTTGGGTCCATCTTCAACTTGCAAAATTAAATTAGCACAATGATAGGGTTGGAAGGAATGTGATGGCATTTGAAAATTACAAGTAGGGCTGGCCAACAGGTTATCTGAATGGGAACATTTAAAAATCCCCTTGAAAATGTTACCACAGGCTGTCATATTTTGTAAAATGCAATGATTTGTGGACATTATCCTATCCTAATATGCCATATGTCGCGTCAGCAAAAGTGGCCATTTTCAAGATTGGGAAGTAAATTTCAATTATCTAAACTGGAATGTTTATTTTGAGAAAGGTAGTTCAAATATGTTGTATGTTTCCTTCCAATCTCTTTATGCCTTTGGCATGTTAAAGTATCTGTCAAAATACTTTGAAAACTACCTGTTATAACAAATAGACTTCCTAAAGCTATCTGAAAAAATGATCCCATTCTGAAAGGCACACAAGAAGAAGATTTAGTTGGAAATGAATTAGAAAATGCACACACTTGACTGAAAGAATAACTAAAGCAATGCTGACTGCTCTATTCCACATAGCAACTTCTTGGTACATGTGTTTACTAGCTTCACAAATAGTACTTTGCAAGGAGTAAAGTGCTATTCAACACAAGGGTATCATAACCTGGCCTCTAAGGAAGATAATCAATATTAATACCTTGATTTAGAAAGGATTTTTTTGACCACCTAGTACATGGAAAAAAATGCAGAGATTCTTGGTAAACTGTTTGCAGCTATCTGTTCGCAAAAAGGTAAACAAGGGAATTAAATCTAAGACCTATAAAGTAAATGCTGCATACATATATAAGCCTCAGAACTGTGAGCTATGTACAATATTGCTTCACTGAAACACCGCTCAGCCAGTGTGACTTTTTACAGTATTTGCACATGATAAATAATTAATAACCAACACAATATTCAAGTTTTTAAAATATCTTTAATATTCAGCTTGATACAAACATTTCAATTTCTTCAGTATAAAAGAGAATTTCAAGATCAATTTGCTTAAATTGATCTTGAAATTTATCTAAAAAATGTGTATCAGTATCATGAGAAGAGTTGTGGATCCTACACCATTTAGTACTGAACACTCAGCACCAAATTAATGATGCGGGATCATCAATCTGAACTTTGGAAAAACAAACTAAATGCAGTAATAGAGAGCCTAAGAGTAATAGAGAGCCTTGCCCCTTTTGGGAAAAAGAGAAGGGTGCTCTTGTGGGCAATGATTATCATGTGGTTAAAAGGAACAGACATAGGAGTCAGAAGACATGGGACTTTTCTTCTCTCTACCACAGAAGTCCTTTGTGACCTCGGGTAAGTCATGGCAGAGCCATGCTTCAGTTTTCCCATATGTGAAACATTATTTCAATGTTTAAAGCCTCTCCAGAGCGCTAGACTGCACAATCTTTTCCTCTGTGTAGAAAGCCAGATACTGCGACTGTGCCAAAAAGGACTATTAAACAACTATCATACCCATCAAAATAAGCTTTTCTCCATCCAGCCTCTGCATAACCCTGCTCAAACTCCACTCCTAGGGAACACTTGGGGAACAGATGAGCCTTAAAGAGCTCTGCAGCATCAGTAGGGGATGGAAAGGAGGAATGAATTCCAGATGCCAAGCCACTAGCCTTCTCCTATTTAAACCAGGGGCCTATTACCTTAATTACCCCCACTAATCAGGGTCATCATTTCAGAGAAAAAACCTGGTGGGGGAAAAGTTCTAGCAATATGCAGAACGCTGTACTTTGGTTTAGAATAAAAACCAACTGATTTAGTATATATTAGATCCCACAAAATATTGCTGAGGGAAGGGGAAGAAGATATAATGGAGCTTTTGGCCCTTGAAAAGTTGGGAGGACAAACCAACATGGGGGACAGGACATGGACCAAATGCTGTAACACTGGTCAAGGGAGATGGTCTGTAAGATAGAAACAAAAATATTTTGGGCTCCATAGATCAAAGATATACCTTAAAATTCACCTGAAAATCAACTAGCAAGCAGTGCAGATGTAGGAGTTCAGAGGTAGTGTGCTCTCTCTGGAAAGTATCACCAAATAGATGGGTATCTACAATTTGCACTAGCAAATGGTCTTTAAGTGAGGCTCAGGCCGAGTACATTCGAATAATTCAAACCCAAGATGGCAAGAGCACAAGTAAGTGTCCAGCTGAAAGAAACTCACTTTTTTCTGACAATTGCAAATTATGAAATGCATCCCAGGCAATCTTCTACCTGCCCATTGAATTACAGCATCAATAGGATCCCGGGCTGGAGGGTTGTGTGCAATCACTGAAGGTTCTCACTGAAATTCTTTCCTTTTGCAGTTGCATCCTTCAACTGTTAGCATTACTTCTACATGTGTATGGTGTCTCAGTTATTGTTACATCACTGAGGTGTCATTTATTCCCCTCCCTTTCCTTTGCCCAGAGCCATACTGCTTTGTGCTGGGGATAACCCACCACTGACACAAAATTAAGTGTGGGTTAGCACTTTGAGTGAAGAACTCACAGAACACTTTGTTCCTGTGGGTTAGGGGGTTGATGATTCTTGGGAGCCAGACTCTTCTTTCTAGTTTTGCAAAATTAGATTCACCGTAAAACTAAGGTCTTGACCATTTGTCATAATTGATGAGACCATGGCTCTTTTGGAAAAAGTAGAGGTGCCAACCCTTGGACAAATATCATCTCTGTTATACAACGTGTTCTGTGGTGAATGTGCATAACAAAAGAGGCATGTCTAGCTTAAAAAAGCCAAGCAGGAAGATTTGAGAGTAAAAAACAAATTTGCTCTTGCAGATCTGAAGTTGTCCTCTGAACACAACATCTTTGGCTCAATTTTACATGACTACTTCCTTGCATAATTATGTAAAAGTGATTTCGTGTCATTCTATTGTGTCATAACATGTGATCTCATCAGTCACCCACAAATCAAAATGTAGCAAGACTGCCTAGAGTTTTTGTGCTGTTTGCAGGATTTTTTTTATTATATACGAAACATATTTTTCTAGGTTCACTGGAGCTTTGTTTTAAAATCCAAATGTATTATTCATGTGTCCAAATATTAGAGTTGGTCCACAAATAAAAATAAGCTGGCTCCCATCCTCAAAGGAATAAGCTTGGGCTGTGGGTGTAGGGTGCCGGGGAGGGGGGAGCAGAAGGAGGAGGAGAGTGAATGGAAAACAGCTGGAGTGTATTTTATGTGCCACTTTCCTGTGCTGCCACTTGGACTTTGCTTTGACAGTGCAGCAAAAGAGCAGCTGTTCACATCATGATGAATAAAGGTCCACATAAAACTTCCAGCTGCAAATATGCTGTGAGGAATTAATAATCTGAATGTAATAGAGATGTTGTGCACTCAGTGACT
The DNA here is from genome assembly GCA_019425775.1 of Rafetus swinhoei. Classification (NCBI taxonomy): domain Eukaryota; kingdom Metazoa; phylum Chordata; order Testudines; family Trionychidae; genus Rafetus; species Rafetus swinhoei. Next base: position 101,382,216 of record CM033424.1, on the reverse strand, counting down.
GGCTCACTAAGCGTTTAGGTCTCCATCGAGAGGAAAAACAGGCTTCGTGGCTGCTGGCTTGCAGCACATCCATGAATCTCCTGGGCTAACCAGCTGCAGAAGCTGCTCCCTGTTTCTAGGAGGGATTTCCCACCCCAGAAGCAGCTGCACAATGCAACCACTCCAGCCTGCATTTTTTCCAAAGTCATTAGACTCTGGGGAATGATGCCTTAACTCAGGGGGAGTCTTCCTTTGACAATTTACACATGTAAAGGGGAGGCAGTTTTGGGCACTTTGCGCCTACACACCCAGTACTTAAGGCTGCTATCCTTCTGCTCTGCCAGTAAAAGCAATGTGAGGAGGAGGAGAGATTTTCCAGTCAGACCGAGGAGAAGCCCTCCCTGTCTCTAGCTGCATCAGCAATCTGACTAGTTTTTCCCTTCCTCTCCCCTCCCCTGACACACCTCTCCGCATGCCAACCCAGGCAAGAGGACTTACTCCTGTCCTAGAGTTGTAGTAGTTTTCCAAAGCAGCATGGCCTTCCTCATCCAGGGTGTGGAAAATAAAGAATCGGTCCCTGGCAAAGGGTTCAAGGGTTTAACAGGGTTCAAGAACGAGGTAAATTCACGGAGATTAGGTCCATCACTGGCTATTAGTCAGGATGGGTAGGAATGATGTTCCTAGCCTGTGTTTGTCAGAAGCTGGAAATAGATGACAGGAGAGGGATCACTTGATGATTATCCGTTCTGTTCACTCCCCCTGGGGCATCTGGCATTGGCCACAGTCAGAAGACAGGCTACTGGGCTAGACAGACCTTTGGTCTGACCCAGTATGGCCCTTCTTAATAGTCTTATGATTGGGGCCCACTAGACTCAGGTAGCCCATTTAAATTAACTCTCCTCATGAGCAGCCCCATGATTCCTTGGTAGGTTGCAGCTGGCCCCTCTGCAGCTTGATGATGTTTCCTCTAGATAGCTTGGCCTGCTGCACATATACCATATGTGACCTTTAGTGGCTTTTGTACTCCAGCTTGCTGTCTGTGTTTTTATCTGGACGGAATCCACAGCAGTTAGAAACTGAAGCATGAGAGACTTCCAAATTACCGTTAAATAAACTCAGTTGTGCAATGCAGAGAAGGGCTGTGAAAGTTTCAGACAAAATTATCTCAGTGTTTTTTCCTTAGGTCTCCCATTTAAATACTGCGAGCTTGATTCTGATCCATAAAATCAGAACTTACTCCATTGAAGTGAACAGAGTTATACCAGTGTACAAAAGAGATGGCTTAGCCCCACATTTGCGGTTTGGGGGCCAGCGCTCCCCCAAAGCTGCAGGGCAGCACAGCTTCACAGGTGATTAATCAGCCCCGCCCAGTCAGTCAGCTCCGTGCAAGGAGTGAACACTGTTAGGGGCCCTCTTCCCCTGGGGCCCTGCCCCTGGCCTGACTGAAAGTCGAGCCACAGTGCTCCATGGTGGGAACCTAGGCTGCTGTGCGGAGCCCACTACCTGCCACTTATGCTGGGAGGGGACCGAGGTGGGTGCAGGCGGCTATTGGTGTTAACTAAGGCTGGCACTGGGGGAATGAGGGGGCTGGGGTGTACCGCAGCCCTGGCCCCTAGAGCTGCCATGAACAGCTGATAGCAACTGCTGGAGCTGAAGCCGTCTGTTTGTGGTGGCTGGGGGGGCCAGAGCTTTCGGTGGACCTGCAACATTTATTTGCATATTCATTATTTACATATTGAATATGCAAATATGCAAATAAAATGATGCCAGTCTGCCAGAAATTTGTGAATTGGTTTGCCAGTCCGCGGTATAAAAAAGGTTGGGAATCACCGATCTAGAGTATGGAATTTGCAGGCTTATTTTCTTAGCTCCCAAATATATGTTGAAAATTAATATAAATCATAGTATTTGTATTACAGTAGCACTCCAGAGCCCCAGATGAAGGCCCTGTTGTGCTGGGTGCTGTATCAACCGAACAGAAAAATGGTCCCTGTCCCAATACTTCCTTAGTTAACAGCATTAACTTGAGTCAGACACACCATGGGCAAAAGCTGCACAAGCTTTAACACGGAGACCTATCTCATGCTTCTCAGTCCCTACCTGCAGCAATCAGCCAGGTCCTGAGCCTCTTTTGGGCCAATGCTGAGAATCCTGTCCAAGTGAATGGTTTATCGAATTGACACATGGGAATGGGAGGAAAGCTCCAAACTCACTTTGCACTGGTTACCCTGACTAGGTTTTGAATATCTCTCCAGGATTAAAACAGATGTGCTGTAACCCACTCTGTTTATTTACTAGAGCTCCCATAGTCACTTCCCAAACAGAAAAGAAGTCACGGTCTCCTCACAAATGCAAAGAGGTTCAGCAGAAGAAGTATATATAGGGAAGCATACATGATTGTTATGTTCAATAACTAGAGACAGAGAAATGCAAATGATCCCACACTTACTCCTCAAGTTTCCCAGGGGGGCATCATGAGTTCTCCGAAGGGATATGAATGAGGAAAGGATAGAGTTTGTGGGGTTTAGTTCAGGGAGAGAGTTGACTGCAGAAGGGACAGTGTGAAAGAAGAAACGGGAGGTGTGAGAAGCTGATAAATGGGTGGATGAGACTAGTATCATTGGTGGAGTAAAACAACAAATGGCCTGGTAGCACTTTATAGACTAACGAAACATGTAGATGGTATCATGAGCTTTTGTGGGCACAGAAACAAGGGTGCCACTTCCTAATTACTCAGAATCACACGTCTTTGAAGGTGATAACATGAATCTTAGTGGTGCATGGAGAAGACTCTACTAGAGGGATTCTATTGGAAGGGAAAAGGAAGCATGCCAAGATCAAAATAACAGGCAAGGCAGATCCTTTTTGAATGTGGAGGAAAGAGAATCGGGGAGCAGAGAGGAAGAGATTTGAGGGATTGGTAGAGGCCTCTTACTCTACAGATAAAGAGAAAAGGATGATCCATCTTAGAAATATTGAAAAGGAAGAAGTGGCAGAATTTGGACATGGCTTAGATAAGGGGCTAGGGACAGAGATAAGCTAAAAATCCACAGTGTACAGACTTAAGTGATGGAGAGCACGGTGGCGTTTCAGTGGTAGTAGAGGAAGAAACAGCGGAAAGGGAAAATAAGGAATTTGTTTTGGGCCACATTTGGCTCATCTTCATGGCAGGCTATCAAGGAAGAGAGGTGAGAGAAACTGGTCAAGATGCAAGTTGGACTGTTGGAGACAAGTTGGGTGTGGATAGGCAGATGTGAGAGTCATTATGATGTGGGAGGTTGTAAAACCTTTAGGAGAGGATGAGATCACCCTTAAAACGAAAGTGGAATAAGAAAATGAGAAGACCAAGGCAGAGGCCAGTGGTATCCCCAGAAAACATGGGAGAGGCGGACCCACCAAAAGAACTGTTTTAGACATAGTACGAGAACCAAGAGGGATCCATATTAGGGGAACGCCTCAACCCCACCTTCTGTTCTAATTTCTGATTTGTTAGTTTATAATTTGTTTACTTTCTTCATTGTATTCCTTTGTTATATATGGTCATGCCTATTCGCTTTCAGAATATGACCTGAAGAAGTGGGTCTGCCCCACAAAAGCTCATCACCTAATAAACTATCTTGTTAGTCTTTAAAGTACTATATATTTTTTCCTTTTGTTTTACCAAGCTTTGGGAGAAGGAGGAATAAACTGTGGTCTTGAAGTAAGACTACAATTTTGGAACAATCTTATTGACCATATTTTTTCCGTAGTACTGTACCCTAAAATAAAATGTGTAGACAATATATTTGGGCATGTGTCAAGCTTGCAAGTGTGCAATTCAAGATCTGTGCATGTGTAAGGGTGAAAGAACTTTAAAAATCCAGCACTCCAGCACAGAAATGCTGATTAGCCAAAAGCTGTGATATTCCCAGAAACATAACCCATCTGAGAATCAGGCTGACAACATAGCCTTCTGGCGCAGGAGAGATTATAGGGACATCTTTGTGTTCCATTGGGTGATTCCAGTCCAGAGCTGCTTTGTAATGACAATATTCATTTGGCTGACTTGCAACAGATCAGTGGGATATACAAAACAAATACACAGTATTCATAAGACCCACCACCACTTAAAATTTAAACATTTTTAAAATGTAAAGCTTACTTCATCCTGGGAAGCCTCCCAGTAATAAATAATATTTTGCATTTTAATAGCACGTTCCATCCACGGACCATAAAGTGCTTTAAAAAGCAATTAATTGAGTCTCACAACACGCGTCTCAGGTGGGTGAAATATCATTACCCACACAGTGCTGAGAAGGAATCTGGGGCATAAAGAAATCAGTAACTCAACAAAGGTCCAATTCAGCAAAGCAACCCCACAGTTCATCAAAGCAGAACTTTAAATTGATTTGACTGTGACATAAGCACATCCCTGGAATGTTCTAATGAACAGTAATGTAAAAGTCATATTTTTAAGCTTTTTATATTAAGATTTTTCTCTTTTGCTAGAAATGATACATCAACATTTCTGCATGTATGGGATACAAGCATCAGGAGCCAGGTTCTTGTTCTATAGAAGACAACTGGAGTTTGGCAACTGATGTCACTGGGACCAGGGTTTGGCAATAGCATTTATCAATTCCACAAAGAGCAGAATTTAACAGAATGTGCCCCATCATTTGGCACTGCTGTAGTGTTGTAGAATTCTTAGGAACTTAACGATGTTGTGTCTTTAAGAGTTGTTTATTGCTTTGAATGGGTTTCCATTTGAAATGTACACCTTGGACTTTTAAACCCTAATGTACATATTGTCTGTGTGGAAACAAAAAGCAGGAGTTCCTTAGTTTGACTGGATAATGAAACATTAAAAACAGCTGTTTTTAAACCATTAAACCTATATTAAAAATCATATTACATAGCTCTCTGCAACCTGTATTTTAACCACCTGCAAGTAAACTGATCACTGCCCTATTCAAGCTGTTACAGTAAAAAATATGCAATTCTTGCAATTATGTCTTAAAATACATATAGGGTGGAGTAAGTTTGTTTGACTTCATTCCATGGACAGTTTTACTGATGCTTATTTATAAAACAGATGTTGAAGTGCATTCTCTCTTTTTCATGGCTCATAATAAGGAAGATCTCATAAGATGTGCTTCAAGAGTAGAGAAATGATAAACCCTTAATCAGAGTAAAAGCTGAAGTCTAAGTAATATGTCACTATCTTTTCCACCTATTCAGTTTTTTGTCAGTTGGAACAAATATTGATTATAAAAGGAAAATGTATATTGTGACCACATATATAGACATTGTATTAATATATTTACAGATTACAATATGCCTATGGGTTTGATTCTATTCTTATAACAGCCCAAAAATAAAAAGTTATAAGTCAGGAATAATTCCAATGAAATTCCATTGGTATAAAACTGGTGTGAGACTGAAAATGGACCCTATTATGTATTTTTACATGGTACTACACAGTATACAGCCCATGATAATTATGCTTTATGTAATTAGTAGTAGGGAGCAGGGAAAAAATCATTTGCCCTGAGATATTACTTTAAGAATAGAGGACAGATGTCTAGTTACTGAAGCAGACTTGTAAAAAATTAATCACTTGCCTCATGCAGGTTAGCTGGTATTTTGAAGGTAGGCTAGTATGGTTCATAAAGAAGCATCTGGCTTTCGGCAGAACTTTTCAATTTTAACTGTTTCATTTCAGTTTGTGGGTGCAGGTCGACACAGAATAATTTGACAAGTCGGGAGCAGATTTACTGATTTTTAACTCTGGATCATGATTTCTAAATTGTAACTAATATTGCAAGCAAATAAATCTTAAATGGTTGACCTGCACTCTCAGAGTCCTTGGTCACTCATCTAATATAAAGGACTGAAATTGTACCTCCATTTTAATGTCATTGAACCCAATCCTCCACTGAAACAGAAGTCCAATGCACTACATAAAACACTACACTAACTAAGGCCCAGATCTAGTAAGCACTTAAGCACATGCTTAACTAAGCGTGTGAATAGACCAATTGACTTCAATGAGGCTATCTTTGTACTGAAAGGTAAGCATGTATTTAGGTGCTTGCTGGACTAAGGCTCAAGGGCTCTGTTATCGAGGTGGGAATAGCCTGATTAGGAAATCATGTAAGGGTAGCACTTACTAATGGTGCTACCTTTCCCTTTGGGGTAGATACTCCACCTCCCACAAGAGCAATAACTATCTTGACAGGAGAACTCCTCTCATCAGCACAGCACTCTCTATATTGGGGGTCAAATTGGTTTAACTACATTGCTTAGGATTTTCCATACTAGGGATATTGGATAATGTTTATTTTAGTAATCTTGTAGCTGCAAAATTTTTTATCAGTTACACAATTACTGAAATACTCCCTGAAAGCAGGACGAGCAGGCTGTGAGCTCCCGGCTCTGGCTCCACTCCTGTGGAGCCCCCTGCTACACTGCGCTGCTGCCTTTGTATCAGAGGCAACAGCGCAGCGTGGCAGGCAGAGCTGGTCCTCAAGGGGAGCTAGTTTAAAATCATTTCCCCATGCAGACCGGCTACCACCTGACACCCCATGCTGCTGCCTCTGATACAGAGGCAGCAATGTGGGACAGCAGCAGCCCCTGTCTGTGGGAGGCGTGAACTCCCCATTGACAGAAGCTGCTCCAAGATTCCACCTCCCCCTCCCCACATTGCTGCCTCTAATACAGAGGCTCCACAGGATCTGGTGCTCATGGGAAGCCGGCTTTTAGGCTGGCTCCTCCCAGCACCAGCTCCCACCTCCCCTCCCCACAGAGGCAGCAAGAAGTGTGTGTGTGCATGTAGTTGTTAGTATTAACGGATAAGCCCAGGCTTATCAGTTAATCATTTAAACAGCTTTACAGCAACGTCCCTATTCCATACCCTAAAGTGTTGTAGTTATGCTGACAGAAGCTGGCAGTGTAGATAGACCATACCTAAATTTCAACACGCAGAACATCCTAGGAACTCTTCTGTCATGAAGCCTGGAGTTCTACTCCATTGACCAGAAGATCCCCAGAGATCAACACTGACCCAAGCAGATCCACAGGCACTTCCATGCAGAAGCCCCTTACCTCTCTTCTGCCACTCAAGCTACCTGGACAGTATGCTGGTCCAAAGATTTTTTCAAAATGGAGGAGCAAGGTTCTTTGTGTCCTGCCCTTTCCTGTGCAGAAGTCCTGCACTATCTGGCCCAAAGCATTTATTTGTTACTCAGCACGACATGCTGATGACTCCAGTACTTATCGATTGAGGCGTTTAGACGTTGCATATTACTGAGTGCTCGGGTACTTCTAATTTGTTTTTTACTTTCACTGGAGACCAGTTGCATTAAAAACTGGATCGGTAAAGACTCATTCTAGTGGTCTGTGCAAAGAAATGAAAGGCAAGAAAAGCTACCCAGTTGGATTTTTCTAGGATCTCTTAACCTTTAGTCCCATGTTGTAGAATTAGGGTTTGTTTCTTTTGTGAATCTGGCTGCCAACATTAGAGGCCCATTTTCCAATGCTTCCTTGGGTTGGCAGTGAATGTATTCAAGCTGTGTGAATCTTACAGAACTGGAGCCTTCTAATTTTGCAAGTGTGATCACAAATATTTCTAATCAGCCTAGATTTATTGAAAATGTTACAGAGTAAATACTGTGTACAATGCAGGGACCACTTTTCAACATTAATCTGAATAGTTTTCTCAAAAGACAGAAATCTGTTAGGCCATGCAGTTAACTGCTTGTCAATTTTTATTTGCTATGACCGCAATCTTGCAAGCAAAGAGCACGACATCATACAGACAACACAGAAGAATCTCTCTCCATAGACACAGGCTGTAAGTCAAGAAGTGCCCTACAATAAGCAGATGGCTGAAAGGTAAGGAAAGGGCAGGAGTAGAGAGCTGCTACTTAATGGTCTCCTATGAGTATCAGTCAGAGCAAAGAGATTATGAATGTCACTGTAAAATAATAATAAATCATCCTAACACAGGATGCTCAAAAAAAACCCATTCACACTGTACACGATACCTACAACTGAAAGATGCCACCACAACTAAGTATTCAACAGGAGAAAAGAATGATTACCCTTTTGCTCTGCTTTTCCTTGCTTTTCTTTATTTTATAAAAAGTTTCCTTTCACTATTTTTAGACCATTAGGTTATATGCAGAATACACCAAAATTGATCAGACAACAGGAGCAGACAGACCTAGTTCTGCAAATTGGTTGACATAGATTCCTCCCTCACTTTCCTTCCACATCCAAGCCTGGTGGAAAATATCCACTAACATGCATGTAAGTAGTGCAAAAGCAATATTGGCACTGTCCACATCACATCTATCACCATTAAAGTACAACTAGAAGATCATCCACAGATCATAAAAACGTTTTTGTGAGATTCTCTTGAATCCCTCATTGTAAAAAGCTTCAGAGGGGTAGCCAAGTTAGTCTGTACAGGATAAACTTAAAAAACAACAAATAGTCTGGTAGCACTTTAAGGACTAACAAAACATGTAGATGGTTTGTTAGTCTTTAAAGTGCTACCAGACTATTTGTTGTTTTTTAAGTTTATCGTTTAAAAAAAAACAGACAGACAAAATTGAAGGACTGAGAAGGAGGGAAATTGAGAATAGATATATCCCCATTAACTAGTCAACAGCGTAATTTTCAGAGACAGTAAAGGTAAAACAATAGAGGACATTCTAGATCTGTTTGACAGCTTTTCTTCTTCCCTCTTCCCTGAAATAAATACTTTGCTGTTTATTTGGAGTGGCCCTCTAGTGTGTTTGATAAAGGCTGTTCCAAACTATGCTCATTCCTAAAAATCAGATGTGACCCACTGGTCAACATACGTTACATGTCCCTATCTATGCCTAATCTACAGAGGATTATTATTAATAATTATTTGTACATAAAAGTCCCAGGCATGGACTAGGGCTTGGCTGTACTATCACAGGAGTTGTTCTGTACTAACACAGGAGTCCAGAACAAGACAGGCACCAGACAACAAAACCCCACTAGCCTAGGACCTATTCCATGAGCACAGCCCTGTGCTTTTTCCTTCAGGGACGGACCAAACAGCCTCTGAAGCAGGGAGGATTGGTTTAAATAGCTTTGATTTAAATCTCTAATTTTAATCATGATTTAAACCATCACGCAGAAAACCTTGGTTTAAATGAGCAATTAATCATTTCAATTATACTTTTAAAATATTTTCCTAAAGGATGGTTGAGTCTTATTGATTAGCAACCTTTAAAACATGTTGATTTACAACTAAATATAACCTTTATGTCAAATTTGGTGCTTCTATTTACTAACCAGGAGAATACACTCAGTACAGCTACCAACTAAATAAATACCCAAATAATTGTGTAACTTACATGTAATCAGATTCTTAATTTTTACATTTTTATTCTATTACAAAATGGTGTATAATAGGAACACTTAAAAGACAGGTTTTACCCCATTTATTATTTGCTAAGTGGTGGCTACTTTTTTTAAAACATACGATTTGCATCTACTTCTGTCTGGACGGAAATTCAATTTAAAATAAACAAAACTAGCATTTAATTTTTGTATGAAATAAAACTACCTTAAATGTGAAGGACACATAATAAAAAAGTATCCAAACACATTTTGCATCTAAAATTCATTTATTAAACATAGGAAATATCCATAGTGAATTTAACAGATTGATTCTAGCCATTATGTTCTTCAAGATGTTAGAACCCTCTCATAACCAGTTTTTTACTAAGAGAAGAGGAAAACAACTTTTTTTTTCCTGTCAACTCTCGGTTTTGCAACAGTGAATGAACTAATCATTGAATTGAACTAGCTGAATAAACCAAAGTGATAAAAACATTCTCTCTTCACCTGAGAAGAAGCTACTGCTGATGTAAACACTGGTTCCGGGTACTTACACAGCAATTTAAACTAGTGAACTGGTAGAATTTCTTTAAAAGTTGACAGGAGACATGTTCTATTTAATTTTTAAATTTAATTCATAAGTTATTTAAATAGGTTATGATAAATTTAGGCCATAACAATTTTTAATTTAATTTTAAAGGTATATTATTTAAAACAAAGCCTATTTAAATGGGATCACAATTCCAATTTTAATAAAGCTCTCCTGCCCCAGACAGGAAGGGACTTGGGGACACGGGCACTGGGAACACCAGAGCTCCCCTTCCTCAGACAAAGGGGAAGGGAGAATCACCTGGGTCCCAGGCAGGGGTGAGGTTGTCAGGACACAGCACAAGGGGGCTGGGTTCCTGGGCAGGTGTGTGTGTGTGTGGGGGGGAGGGTTCAGGGCCCCAAGAGTAAGGAGAGGGAGGATTGTTTAGAAAGCCAGACAGGAGATGGGGATCCAGGTGGGCGGCAGGGAGGCGGGGGGAGAAGAGGAGACAGGGTCCCAGCAGGGTTGCAGCAGGCCAGGAGGTGGGGTGCGGGTTGCTGGGCAGAGGCCGAGCCAGGGGAGGAGAAGAGAAGGGGAAGGTGGGGAGGGTTGCAGGACAGTGGGCAAGGGCACACAGGTGGGGGGACAGCCAGGCAAGGGGGTTCACAGGCAGGGAGTTGCGGGGAGAGAACACAGGCGGGGGTGGCCGGCCGGGGGTACACAGGCCGGGGCCCAGGGGCCCAAGGGGCGGGAGGCGGGGGAGTTGCAGGGGACGCATGGAAGGGGGGTGGCTGGCCGGGGGGGGGAGCACATGGGCGGGAGGGGGCCGCACTCACTCAAAGGTGAAGAAGAGGCTGCCGGGCTCAGCGTCACCAGCAGCAGCCGCGGCCGCCCTGCACCGCCCTTCAGGAAGCACCCCAGCAGGGACCGTGCCTCGGGCTGCTCATGCAGAGCTTCCAGCGCCCCGGGGCCAGGCGCAGGCTCCGAGCAGCCAGGTGCGGGGCTCCTAGCTTGGGGCGACCTCTGTGGGGCTCCCTGCCTGGTCCTCCTGCAGGCTGGAATGCCGCCCCTGAAAATGTGCCGCCCCAAGCATGTGCTTCCTTTGCTGGTGCCTAGAGCCAGCCCTGATCTAAGTATAAACCAAGAGACAACAGATGGACATAGGCAGGGGAATGCACAGAAACACAGCTTAGCTCTTTAGCTGAAGGTGTGTAGAGACTCCTTGGTGTCCGCCAAAGCAATGACCATTAAATACCCTAAACATCCAGCACCATCATCCTGCTGTATGGTCTTTTCCTAATGGAAACAGCATTTTGATCATAGACAAACCTGAGGTTTGTTAAATTCCTCCAGTTAGATTGACTATCTTTGCTACCCGCAGGGCTCCTTTAGCAACAGGAGTAAGTGCCACAGTGTGGCAACGTAAGCATGGGCAAATGGCATTTTTTGAGAGAGAAATGAGTGCATCCTCCACTTGTGGCAAGTGGCAATTGTGATCCTCACTTTAAATGGGCTGTTGTTACAAACTACAGAGATCTGTCTCTAAAACCCAAGTCTCAAGGTGAAGATGAAGCAGCACTTTAACTTGTCAGAATATCTTGATAGGCTGACACATGGACACAGATAATTACTTTCCTCTGGAGATGCTCTTCCAGGGAGGATTGCTGCTACTGGTATAGCCATGCTTATGTAGCAATCCTGTGGGAGCAGTTTTATGTGACGTAACCAAAGACAGCCCTCTTGCTACAACTCCCTCTGCCCACCCTCCCCCCAATCCTATCTATTGGTGAAAAGCTTTCAACAAGTTTTCCCCCATTTGTTAGATTTATGGAAGTAATAGCAGCGGTAAAACATCTGCCAGATCATTCTACTTTTCAGTTTTGATTATCTGCCTGCTAGTTTGACAAGAGCTTTAACTATGCAGATGCAAGAAGTGTGAAAGCCATTCAGCTTAGATTTATTCTTGAGTGATACCGGCTGTCTAAAATGGGGCTATAAAATCTAGGCTCCCTGTCTGGTTTGTTGTATGGCTTTGTGCTGTTAATTGCACCTGGCTAACAGGTGCTTTCTGAAGTCTTACATTCTTACTATAAGAAAGGATTATATTTCTATCCGAATGAAAGGGTGGTGCTTGCTTTTAAGCAGAAGTTTAAAAAGTCATATAGAAGTAGTTGATCCTCTCCTGGTAAAATCTGATAAAGGAAATCACTGCTTACAAATGTGAAAAAATGGCCTTTTCTTTTGAGAGGAAGAGGAACAAACAATTTAACATGGGACCATTTAACACCCGTAATACCCACCATGAAGTAGTACCATCCAGCTTATGTGTGGAAAGTCTATCGGAATGGATATCATTTTGGTCAGTGGCATAAAATAGCATATCCATTCCTCTCTACGGATCGGCATGAGTTAAACCCAGGATGGATTTACTCCCATGGGCCTCTCTAATTCCTTTGATTCATCCAGTAGTGAGTCTTTTCTGTATCTTCAAGAAAGCTCATCTAAGTTGGGCCCCAATCCAGAAAAGTAAGCACACACTTAACTTTGATTTAGATGAGACTGGCCACATGCTTAAAGACAAGCACTTGCTTAAGTGTTGTGATGTATCAGAGCCTTGGTGTAAGAGATTTGTCTGCAGCTCCTTTCCCTGGAACAACATTCCTGAAACTTGCCAGCTCATTAACTCTTCATCTCTTTTCAAATTCGTCTGAATTTTTTTTTTTTTGCCTTATCCTACACCTCTTCATTTCTCTCTCCTTCTGATATTGTTCATTTAACTTTCCAACTCTATTCCCTAATTCTGTAAAGTATTTGCAATACAGTTGTGTGAAAAGCATACTACCAAAAAAAAGAAAGATATATTGAGGTGTAAAAGCCTGATCCAAATACATTTGTGACTGGTTGGGCAGGCACCACCTCATAAAGTTAAAACAATATGTTCGCTATTGGCTAAACGTGAGACAAAGGTAATAAGCATTCCTGAGATCTGAAGTCAGCTAGACAGCCCTGCCGTCAGAGTTTGATCCCTGAAGCCTTCGAACCACCATTTATGTAATAGGTTATGTATCCCTTGAATATTTTTGATGAAAAGGCTAACACTCTACAAGTGCTAAAATTACAGCAATCAGTTAAAGAAGGTCACCTGCCTAGATTTTTCTAAAGTATTTAGGTGACTAAAGATGCAGACAGATGTCTAGTGCCAAAAGTTCTTCAGCACTGATGGATTTCAATGGGAGTTAGGAGTTGACTCTGGACAGGCATCTTTTTAAATCCAGGTAGGGATTTAAATACCTTTGGAAAACTGGCCCAAAGTGCATAGATCAGATGCAAAAGGGATCATTTAACACCCGTAATACCCACCACGAAGCAGTACAATCCATCTTGTGTGTGAAAAGTCTGTGTGAATGGAAATCTTTTTGGTCAGTGACATAAAATAATAGGCAAGGGCATTTTATGGCTATGAAAAATGAGAGAGTTGAGGACACTCAGCTACTTACAGGATTAGGTCCACTTCTGCCTTTACACGCACATTGTGTAACCACAATAATTTCAACAGAGAGTGGAATAGAGAAAATATGTTTCCAATATTAATGTGTTTTCAAGTGACATATGAATTCTAACTCCAAGTTTGCCTGTCTTAAAAATGAACTAAGACTACTTTTCTTTCCTAGCCATACACCTACCTCAAACTGCTGCTGATACTGCAGAAAATTCCTTACATTCTTTATGTATAAGTATTCAGATAATAAATAAGATTTTGAAAGCAGTTCTTAACCTATTCCATTTTGTTTGAATATTTTCTTTTACAGTTCAGTCCAGTCCATTACGGGAGTAGCTAAATGCTTTAAATATACATTCTTGAGCATTTGGACTTTATCTCTCATAGATATACCACGCCCTGCTTGTAAAAATGCCATTAGAAGCAGCCAAAATACTTTTCTTTCTCTAAAGAGGAGTTATTAATTAGAACAACTATATACCTTACAAATACCTTACATTTATAATGTAAACGCCTTTCCTCCCATAACTATATACCTTACAAATATCTTTCCTCCCCTCAAGTGCTACATAACCAGTACCTATCAGATTACTGACCTGCAGGTGAAAAGCAGCCACCTCCAGGTAGAATGCAGCATCCATGTTATACAACACTAAACAATCATGTTTAGAATGAAGAATGAGAAATCTCTCTAACCACAAGACATTTTTAGACTCTCATAATGTATCAAATTAAACTTTGGTGTAACTCCGTTGAAGTCAATTCACCCAAGCTGGAATTTGTCCAGAAGTATCTAATGCATTTGTCTTAGGGTCTTCTATAATGTCCAATACCATAGTATCTAATTACTATCCAGGAAACCCCAGGGTTAACATCTTAACTCTTGCAAAAAGTGCAAAATCATCATGAACAACCATGTTTGTTCCTGGCCTGAATTTTGCTTCTCAAGCAGTCAGATTCTCAATTTTCAAATTCATCTGAAATATATATGGCACCTCCACGAGCATCATATGCCCAATCTGGCTGGGACACTGATTCAACACTGACTCTGAGGGGTGAATGCCACCTATTAAACACTGAAGGCAATTTTGACTGGTAGCATATTTCCACAAGCCAAGGTATAAAAGCTCTTGCCAACCATTATCTCATTACCACTGACTAACCAGCTCCTTTGATTTACCAGTGTTCTGAAGCATTATTAGCTTGGTAGGTGTGTCAGCTCATCCTGCTCTCCCAACAAGACTGATGATAGCTTGGGGCTGCCATGGCAGCTCCACACCCAAGCAGGCAAATATGCGGGAGTGGAACACTGCATTAGGCACGCTCAGAGGTGAGCATCGCCATATGCAATTTTAAATGCAAAATAAAATAATCATAGGTAAATGCATGGAGGGGAGGGAAGCCAACAACCTGTGGGGAAATCCATACTACCTGCAGGAATCTCTAGTAAGCAGGCTCTATATGGATGATGCAAGGAGGCTGGGAGGCAAACAGCACCCTTCAGTCTGGGAGTCAGAGCCCCAGGATTGCAACTCAATGGGAGGGAACAACAACTACAGTCCTTCTATGTCACTTGCATGGGGCACTGTGGGATAGTGGACCAGTGTTAACATAGCTCTTGCAGCCCCTCCCCATACTGACCCATTGCTTGATAATAATGATGGTGACCATGCCTACAGCATGCAGTGGGAGTGGGGTAAGCACCTACTGGGCATCAACTTTGCCTGTATTCCCATCATGTAGCCCCAATGTAAGGCGTCAATGGTGCCTTCTGCAGCATGGATGAATTTCCCCTGCGTCAAGGAGAAGGGGGGATCTATAGGAAAATTAAGCTCACACCCTGCAGAGCCTCTCACGTCTGTGAGGGGAGCCTGCTCTCTTTCCATACTCTCTCCTGACAGTGAGCATGTTTCCCTCAAAAGCTGTGGCTCCCAGCTGCTGCTGAGCCTTTTCCTCTCCTCCTGGGGGAGCGAATACTGTGAGGGAGCTAATGCTGACTGGAAAAGAGTTAAACATCACTAGACAAGAGAAACCTCTTTGCCACCCCCTGTATTTGGGGACATACCACACACAGCGATTGCTTGCTGGCTCCGTTTCCCCCGTCACCTAACACACCCTGCAAA
The DNA here is from genome assembly GCA_019425775.1 of Rafetus swinhoei. Lineage (NCBI taxonomy): Eukaryota > Metazoa > Chordata > Testudines > Trionychidae > Rafetus > Rafetus swinhoei. The sequence continues at coordinate 101,366,723 of CM033424.1, read as the reverse complement.
TGTCTCCAAGGTGTGTGGGAAGCATCTTTGGGTCTTTTTTAGTGTATTTTTCTCCTCTGTATTGCTGAAGGAAAGGGAAGATTTTTTTAAAAGTTTAAAAACGAACCCTCCAAATGTAACAGGAACAGATATAAACAGCTCCTGGAGCAGGAAAATAGGAAGCAGAGTGTACAGGGGAAGAAGTGGAGGTCAGCAGCATTTCAAAATGGATTTCAGTGACATATCACAGTCCAAAACACTAGACTGTATCAGAGTGAAGAGCCTGGACCAAAACCCCAGATCAAAACACCCCCAAAGACTATATAAAAAAATCACGAGTATGTGAACTGTAAAAACTTGGTCTTATCACTATATCTATATCAATGCTGGTCTGAACAGAACCTAGATCCAATTTTCCCTGCACTCCAGAATATAGATATGAACTTTGCAATTGTGGTCTGTCCCCAACTCATCAGACAGCCCTCTTTTGCAGAGAACTTTACTGCCCAGTTGAACATGCTCACTTCCCATGCTCGGGAGTTCTAAATTCTCTCTTTTTTTATATAAACAATGAGTAGTTGCGTGGCACTTTAGAGACTAACAAAATATATAGGATCATGAACTTTCATGGGTAAAATTCACTTCATCAGACATTGACCCTATCTGGTTCTTTTATATACAGGAAACCTCCGACTTCCGACCGCCCAAGTTACGACCCTCCACACTTACAACCCTTTTTCTAAGTGCAGAAGGACAACCCCGACTTACATCCTTGGCCCACATTTACGATGACGCATGGCGCCTATCATAAATGAGGGTTCAAGTTAGGACGCCCCCGACTTGCGACGCTTCCCTGGGAACCAATTATGTTGCAAGTCGGGGGCCACCTCTAATTTATTTAAAAAAAAATCCAAACAAAGAAACAACACTGGCCCAAGCCAGATAAGCTAAGGCTCACACTGCACAAATTGGGATGGATGAAGAGAGGGTTAATCTGGGGAAACACTTCTCTATCCATGTAGCAGGGGCAGTCATCTTCTGTCTTCTAGTACCTGTGGCTCTACTGTGCCAGTTATTTGAGTTCCCTCCACCAACATCCTTGCAGTCCTGGGCAACAGGCTATTTACAACATACCCTGTGCTTCCAGCCCTCACCTCAGGACCTGAGGTCTCCCTTCCTTCCTTGAGGTCTCTGTGAGAGTGGGCTCAGCTAGTCCTGTTCCTTTCTCTCTCCTACCAGTGCCTTCCTGTGTCTGTTCGGAGCTGATGAACTAATTACCACAATCAGCTTTGCCTGGGGGCACTAACCAGCCTCAGAGTGATCAGAGTGGAGGCTTGCCTCTTAACTCCCTGCATTCTACCCTTTGCAAATGTGGGGGATTACGGTGAGAGGGGGGCATAGCATTGAATCTCCCTGCTATAACAGAAGGATTGAAAAATAGATTCATCCTTATCAAAACAACAGATCAAGCTGAGTACTTACTCTTTTTAAATTCTTTCCTCTTCCTGCCTTTGCCACTCGTCTGCCTCCTTTGATTACCCCTTCCTTCCTTTCTGCCGTCCTCTCTATTCAGAGGCAACATACTTCATTCCCTGCATACTGCAGCAGGAGATTATAGGGGAAGTGCCCAGACACATGTAGACCAATTAAATGTTGGCAGCGTATCCAGTGTTTCCACTACGCGAGTTGGAAATTTTTAAATGTCAAGTTGGCCACTGTGGATTGATGCCTCCCATCTACATTTCTCTTCATCAAGCAGCTAACAGAGTAGGCATTCATTGTCGTCAACTGTGTTGCTGCAAATCTCACTTTAAGACCATTCACAAATGTTCAGCTAAAATCCCTCCTCTTTCAGCAGGTCTCTCCCATAATCCCATGCCACCAATGACTTTTAGCAAAAACAAACAACAAACTATGACTGCAGACTCTCACTCACTCTCTCTTTAGCGATCTCACAAAATATAGACAGCATTGTCATTCTGTGTAGCAAAACACACTATCGTTGTAAAAATGTCTATGAAAGAGGAACTCTTGGCAGGTCCTTTAGTTTTCCACGCAACTCAGCAAAATATTATGAGGGCTTCATCTTGTTCTTGAGAGAAGCCTCATTAAAATGAATGAGATTACTCACATGAGTAAAACAAAGAGGATCCAGTGTATGACACTATTTACTTAAATATTGAAGATATAGAAACTGAAACGTTTAGAAGAATCCATTAGTATGATACCTGAGTATCATTTTGAGCTTGCATAATTCCTTTAAGTAATGAGTTAGATAATAGATTTTAAAGCTGATAAATACATATAGGCTTTGTATGCACAGACTTTACATGATCTGAAGCCATCCAGCAACACAACTGGTCTCTGGAAAGGATGTTACTCCCAGAACAAACTTCGCAACTTGCTTCAAGGCAATCATTCTGAGTATAGACCCAAACCTTGCTGGACTTATTCACATAAGCAGCCGTCAGTGGTAACTGTATCGTGGGAGTAAGGGGATTAAGATGTGAGCCTTTACACACAGAATTCATTACAGGTCTGATCAAAATACAAACAGAACTGCTCTGATACAGGAGAATCTCAGAGTTACGAACACCAGAATTATGAACTGATGGGTCATAAGTTACATACTGAAACCGGAAATTTGCAATCAGGCAGCAGAAGAGGGGAATAAAAGGGCAAATACAGTACAGTACAGTGTGAAATGTAAACTATTAAAAATAAAGGGAAAGTTAAAAAAGATTTGACAAGGTAAGGAAACTGTTTCTGTGCTTTTTCATTTAAATTAAAATGGTTAAAAGCTGGGGTTTTCTCTGCATAGTAAAGTTTCAAGGCTGTCTTAAGTCAATGTTCAGTTGTAAACTTTTGAAAGAACCACCATAATGTTTTGTTCAGATTTATGAACAACCTCCATTCCCCCGGGGTCTGTAACCCTGAGGTTATACTGTACTGTAATATGTGTTTGGGGATGGAGGAGGGAGGGAAGGAAGATCCTTCCTTTAAATACATCTTACTAGAAAAAACCCTGCTCATTGTCACTCTGTGTAGCACAAAGTACCATAATTTTTGAAATGTCTATGAAAGAGGAACCTATTGCAGGAGCTTTAGTTCTCTGTGCAACTCAGCAAATTACTATGAGGGTTTCATCTTGCTTGTCTTGTTACTGAGAGAAGCCCCATTCAAATGAATAAGATTGCTCACATGAGTAAAACAAAGAGGATCCAGTTTATGACACTGTTTTCTTAAATACTGAAGAAGTAGAAACTAAAAAGTTTAGCAGAGCCTGTGATACTAGACTAGGAGTTCAGATACATGCCCTAGTGACTTCGGCTTTGGACAAAGATCTAAACATGATACATGAACTAAAATAGTTCTTCATTTTCTACTACTTCATTCCTATCTCTGATTTATTTGGTTACACATTTCCATGATATTGGACCCAATTCTGCCATCCAATAAGCATTCACAGATCCAACTGGACCCAATAATAATAATAAACTTGAGGAATTAACCCCACTGACTTCAGTGCAAATTGCATGGGTGTAAACCATATATTTGTGAAGCTGGGAATCAATGTGTAGATAAGACACACATTTATTTGTGTCTTCTTACTTAATATGATACAACAGTAAGAAGGCAAGGAAGAAAACAATCATATACAAAGGTCTTGCTTTACTAAAGCCAGTCTATGGAACTAACGGTATATACGATGCTACTTGTGATCATTAAAGATCTCTTGGCATTTTTTACATTTGCAAGAGAAGAAGCTGCTAACCAGTGTGCCAAGATAAACAAACATCCTTGCTATTACAAATACCCATACCTGCACAACAGGATGTCCCCCAGCAGAGGCCTTTACAGCCCCTCGACTTCCCTCAGTCTCATAATGAGCTCTGTGATGGGATTTGGGCTGCTCTTCAATCCGAAGTTCATAAGGTCCTGAGTGAGATGGCAGCTGCCAATCAAGGGCAGGCAGGGATGGGCTGTAATGGAAGAGAAAGTGTATTAAATATTAACAGCAAGTATGCTATCATTGACCACAAGAATCTGGTTCTATTACTTTAGAGACCATGTTTAGCAGTTCATCCTTCATCATCTTACACTTAAAATTTCATCAATATGGATGTCATGACATAAGTAATTTAAAAGGCAATGGTTATTTTATGAAGATTTATGAGTAAAGCATAATTGATGGGCCAGATGCTATCAGATTTTTAAACAAAATGGAAAATTTTCTAAGCATGGTTTAAAAACGCTTTAGTGTATTGATTGTGGAATCAAAGGACAAAGGTGGATGCAAAGGAATTTAAAGAGTGGTTCTAGTCTGAAAAAGACTATTACATTGACATTTTGGAAGCTCTACATTTAATGTATCTCGCTGACTAGACCAAATCTGCTTCGTTTACAAGAAAAAACACCTCCATCCCCCAACTTCCGTGCCTGAAAACCTATGCTGGAGTCTCAAAATTAAGCAAGGTTCTTTCTGGGTGATATTTCATCAACAATGTAGATCTTCAAGCAGAAATTAATTAAGAATTACATTGCTGATGATTATATACTTCCGGAATAGAATCCAGCTCAGACTCTTAGCTCCATATTGACTCTGCAATAATAACAGAAGTAAAAATAATAGAGGCATTTTGTCACTGAACAATCAGTCATGGCTGAATACAACAAGAAGAAGCTGAAGAATTTACAGAGCCATTTTCAGAGAATCACACTTTAAAATAATGTCGAGAGAGCATTACTGAAAGAAGTGTACTGTTTATGTCAGAAAATAAAACCATTCGTTGTAATCATATTTGAAAGGCTCAGGCTCACTGTAACTTAATTGGTCTTAAAATTAAAGCAAGCCACAGATAGAAATAATAAGTTTTAGGTCTACTGCATAATCCTTCAAAGCACTGAAACTGGTAGTCTCTTAACAGAGTGACCTTCAAGCAGACCATCAACCAGTCAAACAGTACAACAAATTTACAAGAGACTGTTACATACTATGCTTTGCATTTATATGGTGCCTCATCATATCTGGGCTCGGTCATGCACCATACAAATCAGCAAAAGTTTTTCCATTAACTTGAACAGCAGCAGGATCAAGCCTAGATGAGAACCTCAGTTTGATTTGCAGAAGCATTTACCCCATTGTACAGCTGGGGAAGCCAAGCCAGAGACAGGCTAACTAACTTGCTCAAGTTTATATAAGATGGAGTGACCTGAAGAAGAGCTCTGTGTAAGCTAAAAAGTTTGTCTCTGTCACCCACAGACATTGGTCCAATCAAAGATATTACTTCATGCACCTTGTCTCTGTATGATGGAGTATCATTTGGAATTAGCCAGTCCCCTGCTCTGACCACAATCCCACAGTCAGATGGCAGGATACTGGGCTAGATGGGCCTTTGGTCTGACCCAATATGGCCGCTCTTATGTTCTTATGCTACAGCCAGGATTTGAGGAGAGGGAAGCAATGCTGTGAATGGGGCTGTTTGAAGTTCTGCCATTTACACTATGTGATCTACCAGAGATACCCTGTCTTCAGATGGCTTATTTTACAAAGAGGCAAGTATAGATGGGTATACAGCAGAGACAAGCCAATGATGAATCATCAGACATGAACCAGTAATTTAAAATATCATAACACATACATAGTGCTCAGTAAACTCCGAGACACTAAAAGCAAAGCTATAAATGAGATGAGATACACAGGGATGACATTATACCAATTAACTATGAGCATCCCTTTGACAACCCTGTCAGGCTCCACTGCTTGCTTAGTCAGCTGGAGGCCTTTGACATAAACACAGCTCCATGGTATCCATCAAAGGTGAGAACAAAATATATTAAAAAAAAAAAAAAACCTTTCCCATATAACAACTTAAGGAATTACAATTGTGAGGAGTTTATACAGTGGGTATGTAATGCATTCTCCTTATTTTCAAATCATCTTGCATAGAAATGAGTCATCTTAATCTCTATGGAGGCCAAAAGTGCAAGCGAGGTTCTATTGGATGCACATAGTGTACAAGCAAACACCCTTTCAACATGAGGCAGAAAATTACATCTCCGAATTCTGGTGACTCCACAAACCAGTCAAAATGTTAGTCATTTGCGTCAGCACTAAAGCCCCTTAACAAACACAAACCCAATATCCTCCTCCCCTTGTCTAACAGGGCACATCTACATAGCAGGGCTAAAGTGCGTAGCTTAAGTTGAAATAGCTTAACTCAGCTTTACCTCTACACAACAGGAAGTCAAAGGAAGAACACTCTTCTTTTGACTTCCCTTACTCCTCGTAAAATGAGGGTTACAGGAGTCACAGTAAGAAGTCCTTCAGCTCAACGTTATTTCGAAATAAAGGCTTGTAGTGTAGATGTGCTCTTTGTTATTTCGGAATAACGTTAGTTATTCCAAAATAACACTGCTGTGTAGATGTACCCATATTTAGGACCTGACTCTTTACAGAAATAAACTTGCTTAACTTTAGCCACTGGGAGTTGTCCCCTTGACCCTGAAGTTTAAGACTAGTCACAAGTCTTTCCAAGACTGGGCCCTTCATCTAGATATGCTACAAAAGCTTATTGATTTTTCATTTTTATTCAGTACCTCTTCACCAGTGTTCCCTGTAAGCTGAGCGCTTGGGCAGCTGCCCAGGTGCTGCCCAGCTGATTGGCAGAGTGCCTGCAGCTGATCACAGCCAGCAGCATGTGTTTCTATTGGTACTGCACATTCACACATGCCTTGGTGTGCATAACAAAATTTATTCCACACATAGATGGAAAATCTTAGAGGAAACTTTCTCTTTACTAGTATGTTTAATTGTAACCTTGAGCACATGTCCATAATTATAGGCAGATCTAGTAGCACTGTACTGCCCAACACTTCCCATTATAAGATCTTATTTTCAGTTGGTTTTAATTTTGCCAAATGTTAACCATTTAGGCTGAAATTTTCCAGGCTGTGTGTCTTCTGAGACTGTTTTTTGGAAAATGTCATCAAAATGATTCAGCCATTTCTGAGAATGAGGGTTGGGGAAAATACACTGTTTTGCACATGTTAACCATTTTTGGTGACCTTTACTTTGAACAGCTCTATTATTACCATAATTTGGAGCAGGAATGGCCAAGTCATAAACTTTAAAAAAAAAAAAAAAAATCACACTTCAGGAGACTTTTTCGCTTAATAGCTAAAATCTCCAAAGATGCCTTTGTCATTGGGCATAGTCAATATAAGAACATGGGAACGGCCATACTGGGTCAGACGAAAGGGGCATCTAACCCAGTATCCTGTCTGCCGACAGTAGCCAGGGCCAGGTGCCCCACAGAGAATGAACAGAAAAGGATCAGGGGTGACTGCTGGGGAGTGTTACAACCAGGGCACTGGCCATGTAACCACCTCCGACATGACTCCTCCCTGCACCCCCCTAGCCTAGGGCGATGGCCCTTCCTCTTCCTGCCCCGGACCAGCACCTACTCCACCCCGGACCCTTTCTTTCCCTACCCCTGCCTCTGCTTCAGCCACACCCACCTCTTCCTACCCCTGCTCTGCCTCCACTCCACCTCTTCCCTCAAGCCCCCTCCCGCAAGCAATGCAGCCCACGGATCAGCAGGGGGCCTGACATCAGCAGCAGGGGTTTGGCCCCCCCTCTGAAAACACTGGCAGTAGTGGAGACAAGCAGAGTGACCTGATCCCAGCCTGCTCCAATCCCTCGGGTCCCATCTATATCATTCTGTTTCCTGCTGCCGGTAAGTGTGGGGTGGCAATTCATTCCATCCTTTCCTCCAGCCCCTTCCCTCGAACGACATGTCTGGGAGCCAAGGGAGTGGAACAGGCTGGAGCTGAGCCACTCCACTTCCTGCCACCACCAGTGAGCTCAACCCCAGCTGCTGGCACCAGCCCACCCACCAGTCCCCAGACTCCACAGGGCCCCCCAAAGTGCAGGGCTCAGAGTAAATGGACAAACTGTCCATAAGATGAGATGGCTCTGCCCAACAGCTGCTGGTCCCTTGCGCCTTCCCGCTCCCTCCTCCCCACACACAAAATGGTGTCAGGGAGCATGTGGCCGTTTGCGCCTGCCTCCACATCGCCCCAGGGAGCCATCATCAAGGGAGCCATCCTCTGTCATCCACTGCCAGATTCTGGCAAACAGAGGTGAGGGCCATCATTCCTGCCCATGCTGGCTAATAGCCACTGATGGACCTAACCTCCATAAGAGTGTTTTTTAACCTATAGACTTTCCCACCCCACAGGGTCCTAGAGCCCAGGCTCCAGCCCAAGCCCAGATGTCTACACAGCAATGAAACAGTCTCACAGCCTAAGCCCTGCAAGTCATGTCAGCTGCATGGGCCAGCTGCAGGCTTTTCTTTGCTGTGCAGACACCACTCTCCCAGTGGTGACCAGAATGCACACGCCCTCCCCATAGCGCAACTGAGCATTCTCCAGATCTTCCTAGGTCCTTCCAGTGACTGGACTGTGATGCACCATCCCCACAGGGTGGCTAAACATGCTCCGGCGCTGCTCTTCGGGGTCAAAGGTGGCTACAGACTCGGGAGGGGAGGGGCACAGGACCTGAGAGCAGGGAGCTGTCTCTCTTGGCCTCTCAATGACCCTCCATGCTGCCTGGGTTCCAGCCTGGGGAGGGGGAAGCTGCCTGAATCAAACGCAAAACAGACAGACCACAGCGTGGGGAACTGGAAAGGAGTAGATTGGGACTCGTAGTGGAGAGACTGGCACTGGAATGGGAGGGAGAAGACTGGGACAAAGAGCAGGGGAAAATACCGATGGGGTCAGAATGAGATCCCTGAAGGACTGGGACTATGGGGAAAAGCCTGAGGAATGGACACCGAGATTAAGCTAGGGAATGGAATTGGGAGAAAGAGCCCCGGCAGGGGAGAAGAGACAGCACTCGGACAGATTTAAGGCAGAAGGAGATACGCTTATGGGAAATGGGCAAAAGAGTCTGCAATGATCACTGTCAACCTGTCTCTTGAAATGAGGCCTCACCCAGGTCCAATTACTCCAATCAATCCATGCCTTCATGCACAAGAGCCTGCAATGAAACCCCAGAGAGTCCAGAGCCTTGCCAGTCCCCTGCTGTCAGCAAATATTTGTGAAATTATCTGGCAAAGTGTGTGTGTCATCTCCCACTAGTGCTGGTACACAGAGAGGAGGACAATCTACTACTATCAGTTACTCCATTAGCTCAAGTGCCAGAGATCAGCATCGTGTATCTAAAGGTTCCCGCTGATGTCAATAGGATGTAGATGTCAATAGGATGCCACATGGTGGGCATTTCTGTTTTTTCAATTTCTGCACAGAAAATCTTAAGTCTGGCATCATCTAACTTGCACGCGTGACTGTGATATTATATATACACAAACTACTATAGTTGTTCTTAACTTGCCACTTTCCCTGAAGATCAATTTAGCATTAAAGTATTTGTATTCCAGTAGCACTTAGAAGCCCCCACAATGGGCCCGGGCTCCCTAGGGCTAGGTGCTGCACAAACATAGATCCCTCGGTAGCTAAGATTCTCTGGTACTTTTTTATACTTACTATAGGATATATCTTGAAAACTGTCAGTCCTGAAGTTCTTTCTCTGCGAATGCTTCTGGTTGAACCCTGCACTCCACAAGCCAATGGGAGGTTTGCCATTAAATACAATGAGGGGCAGATGAAAATGTTGGGCTACATGCACAGCCCACACTAAGGACTGGATTGGAGCTGCCCTGCCCTTGCAGGGCACTGCATGGTAGAGTCACAAAGTGCCTACTAGAGCTCCTCAGTGTGGAAGGGGAACATGCTGCTACTACACCTCTTCATGGGATTTTGGCTTACTATTCCCAACGTGGACAGCTAGCATCAGGGCTGTGGCTTGCCTACACACTTAGGGGGGACTGTGTATCCCTGAGGCATTAAGAGTAGGGCAGCTCACGCAAGCATAGGAACTGCTATTCTGTCTGGTTCTTATGCAGGCAACAAAAGGAAAAAGGAGATGAAGAGTGATAGGGTTTCTTAGGGCGGCCCCCAGCACAGTGCATTCACACAAGCAGAACCTGGCCCTTTGTTACTGAAAGGCAGCTGGCAAGTGTTTAAGACCACCGTTGTGTACATATTGTATCCTGGATATACTTCTGTCTGAAAGATTCCTGGAAAACTTCCTGGAGAAACTCTATTTGACTGTAACAATAAGTAACAAAGACCAGAGCAAAACACCTGCATATCTTCTCCCTATGATCAGCACACATATTTAAACAGATGTTTCTGGTTTTAGGTATGCTCATATTTAATAGATCTTTCTCCTCTTTTGCTGAGGACACAGCCTCTATCAGATTAAGACATTTTACCTCTAAATTGAAAATGCACTAATCCAACTACTGGCAGACAGCTTGGAATCTTCAAATGCAAAAGGATAACAAAAATAAAATAAAAATAAAATAGGTAAATTATCTCAACTTTCCTGATTTTTCTTTGTTTAAAATCTTTAAATTAGCACATAAAATTGTAATAGAATTAAACTACAAAGGAAAATTACTAATCCCAAGGTAACACCAGTCATAAAAATCTGGTTTGCTCTTTGCTTCTGATCATCAAAATTCCACTATGAATCCTGACTGATCATAAATTGACAATTAATGATAGTTTTCCTGATAAAGGAAGCAGAGTGATGAAATTAACAGGTTCATGGGCTGTGCCTGTCAGAACGATTTCCTATTTTAGGTTATCTTCATCATACACTTAATTTCCTGCAGCATAATATGATTAAAGGAAAACAAATCATGGAGCAAATATTTTAGTGTTAAAAAAATTATTTTGAGTGCTGAAAAGATCCCAGTCAATTTGGGAGAGCTCTACTCTACAAGCCGGGGGACTCCCATCAGAGTTGAGAAAAGAACACTGAGACAGATCCTCAACTGGTGTAAATTAGTGTCACACCACAGACTTATTTACACCAGATGCTCATTTGCAAGAATGAAAGTTTTCTCCTGTGACATGATAAATCCAGCTGTGATCCTTCTAAAAGCCATTAGCAGGCCTGCTTGTTTCAAGTCAGTTCACCAACTTGGTGTTAACTTTTAAAAAAACTGGATCACCTTAACTCAGTGTAAGTGGGACATATGTCAGGCTACAAGGTTGGTGAATAGTGACTTATTTCACCTATCCAGATAAACTATGTGATTAAATCAATTGTAGTTACACAATCACAATTATCAATCACAAATTAGCCAGTCTGACTGATCTCTGTCCTTAATAGAAAAACGGAGTTTAGTGGACAAAGAATATATAAAAAGCAGTATGTTACCATGTCAGTTGGAATAAAATAGATGTCGGGTAAAATTTTCACAGGTTCCTAAGTGATTTCTGGGCCTAAGCTGCATTTTCAAAAGTGACTTGGGCTTTTAAATGCCTATGGCTTACTGAAAATCAATGGGATCCAGATTTCTAAATGCCTACATCACTTTTCAAAAAGGAGCTTATGCTCATAAACTTTTGCAGATTTTACCCTTTAATGGACCCTGTTATATTTAAGGGTCTCAGCATTGTGACTGATCTTGCATGAGGTCTAATTCTGATCTCACTTCTTGTGTATCATTGTAAATCAAGAGTAACCAACTGAAGTCAATGGTGCTACACCGGTGTAAAAATAATGTATTTGCAAATCAAGCCTTAAGTGTGTTCCAGTGCCTAAGTACAAGGACAGGGTGACTGAGAATCAGGCCCTTATAAAATCTTTCTTATCACTCTGATAGTGTAATGGGGTTCCAAAGTGGGTGGGAACGACCCCTGAAACATCCCCAGTGCAAAATGTCTTCCTAACCATTGAAGAACTGGTGTAAAGGCTCTGCACTGGCCCTGCTCCCAGCCCCAGCATCAGAGACATGGCTGGAATGTATTTTACCATGACAAGTGTCTGCAAGGAGACCACGGGATGTAAAGCCTAAGTCCTGCCTCTGCACAGCTCAGAATGTGAGAATGCTAAGGTGCCTTTTATCATTTTGATAAAGCCATCTTCTCTTCTCCATTCTCACATCCATCCTTGTCCTAAACACTGGAAAGGTGCAACGGAGAATTAGGCCAGCAGGGCAGATTTAGTGCCTTTGTTCTCAAACACTTATGCATTTGAGTAAATCTACTCATGCAATTAGTCCCACTGAGCTCAACAAGCCTGCTCCAATGACTAAAATTTCCCAAATGTGGAAGCTTCTGTAGTTATTGGGTCATCGAGTTGGAATGTCCTGGCCTATGTTAAAACCTTTGTGTTGTCCTTCTAACGGTCTTGTATTTTTATATGTGAGTAGTTAATAGCGTTTTGGAAAGATCTCTGATATCATGCCAAGAGAAACGTTTTTCTTCTTTAATGCCAATTTCTATGGTGAGCTTCAGTTTCATGACAATTGATTTTTAAATGACCAATTTACATTGCATCTTTACCCTCAGACCAACAATATTAAGCCTTAAAACAGCAGTTCAGCCTTACCTATGGTTTAAAAGGAAGGTCTTGACTGCTAGTAATTATTAAAGGTTTCGTTGTACTTTTTTGCAAGAATAGGGACGTTAGTACCAATGCCCTCGGTAGATTCTAGTGTGGTAAGCAGTTATACTTGGTGTACCTATTATAATTATTATTAATATTTATGTTTGACTAGAACTCCAAGACAATGAAGATGGAAGTTTCATAGGATTCGTTTCTGAAGACACAGTCCCAGTCCTGAAGTGCATGCAACACAAGTAATATATTTACTGTCTATTCCCCTTGTAGGTTTATTTGCATAAATTTTCTCACTTCCTGTCCTACACAGTTGAACAGTGCAGCCGTAGGCTGTTAAAACAGATGCTATGTTCCATTCCAGAGTAGCCGCATTTCTTTGGCATGTGAATCAAGTGACTCCTGGTTTTAGTTCATAAAGTACTTTGGGATTCTTCATGATGAACGGTAGTATGTAAATATACATTATTATGCTCAGTGGCAATGCTTATGAATTTGAGCATCCTATAATCCATGCTTCAGAATGTATTGGCATAAACAAAAATTTAGTCCCACTGATTTTTCAGACAAGACCATGGAATGATCAAAGAAATATTTCATTAAAAAAACCAGCTCAGTTAAAATGGAAGGTCTCCCTCACTGCTCTGAATTTAATATTATACTATGCTAACACTAGCCATCAAAAACACAAAACAAAGGCCATTAATAAAAAATCTCCCAAGGGAGCATGGACACATTCAAAACAAGGGGAGAGAAGAGTTCAGTTTTACTAAAGCCTCAGCATCGTATTACAACAATCGAACAAGCTCAGTACTTTAGCCACACAAGATACCGTAGCAATCAATTTTACCTAAACAACAAACCTAACACGTGGTTATATGAGAACTGACACCAGTCCTCCAGATGCCTTGTTATAGGGAGTAGGCTGCATAGCTACAAAGACTTCATGCACACAGAGACTGTGTGGCCACTGCTACACCCCACTGCTGGGTGTTACTAAGCACCAGGGGGCATCAGTGCTGGCTCATCTTTACGGGATGGAACCATGGTCTCCCCGACTTTGTGACCCCGAGATGCAATACTTTCTGATGGAAAAGGCCATGCACTCCCCTAAGCACAGTAGCTACATTTCTGCTCGACTCACCTGTATGCTGCAAGGAGAAAGAGGGAAGGTAAAGAAAAAGAATCCCAAATATATTACTTTAAAATTTAGTGGGGACGGGGAGTTATTTGTGACTTTTGAACACTTGGCATTTACAAAACAGGAGGCTTAAGAATTTAACATCAATTCCATGGAAAAAAATGTACCCGAGCACAAAGACCAAAAGTGTGTTTGCCACTCAGGTAGGTGGGCATCCAGTTCCCCAATTTGTGTTTGTAAATTACAGCTTCTATGTGTAAAAATACATGAATGTGCATTTCTGTGGGCACAAGCACTTCCATGTTTTTATGACTGAAAATTTGAAGCTGCAGCTCAAAAGTTATCTTTCAACCTTTAGGGGGGAAAAGCCATACAAGAAACCATCCTAGGGAACTTTTATAAGCCCACGTGAAACTAACATTCCATTACTGGAAGCTCCTTTTCATGTGGTACACCTCATACATACCATGCATCTGACCAGTGAACCTAGCAATACTACACAGCCCTATAATTAATGGAAACACAAATGTTATAGGCCTTCGCACTTTGGGGATTCATGTGATTAAAAAAGAAGCATGATATACCAAAGGAAGCTGGGGCTTGTCAACCGACAAGTAAAGTCTCTAGGAAACTTCAAATGTTATATAGTCCAGACATACAGATCTATCAGCTCAACAGGCAAAAAAGCACACCTTACATAAGGTTTTCAGAAATCTGGATTTTTTGTGAAATGAGATACCAGTTGTTTTTGATACTATAATGAGAATTTTTGGACATGCCAAAACTTATTTTAAAGCCTATTTTCTAAATCTTTGTTAAAAAAAAAATCCTAAACACTGTTTGGTCACAATACTGCCTTTATCTATGCCTATAATTAAAAGTGAAATAAAATTTAGTATTTCTAGTTTGGTTTTGAACTTATCCTTCATGCACATTAGCACTAAAACATTTTTAGAAATTATGCCTGATAAATATAGAAAAATATCTGTTTCCAAAATAAATGGCTGAAACAAGTGTTTTCTTATATATTGCACTTACTCTAGAAGAGGGTTTATAAATGGAAGATGATCCTTTTCTACAGATTGTTGTGATAGTACAATTCAAGAGGATGGCTGAGTCACGTTTTTATGTTTGCTTTGTCTTATGTGGTCTACAGCTAAATCACTAATGCAATAAAAGTGAGATATGCACTAGACAGCCTAATAACAAAGATCTTGGAATAAAAACTAGGAAGTGATCTTCATAATATTCTATCTTCTCTCCCTTCTTCTTTACCCTCCATATAATAATTTACCTTTATAGTATTTTCCAACATAGATGAAGAACTTTTAGATAGCAGATATTCCATTTTGCTGCATTTTTTTATCAATCACCATGTATCTTGTAAATATCTGTTTTCCTTATAACATGTTCTACATACTAAAGCTAAGTACATAAGATTAAAGGCTAAGGTCCGGATTCTGCAGAGGGAGCCATGTGGGCAGATTCAAATTAATCTGTAATGACACGTCTTGAATGGGACTGTATGCAGATACATCCAATTCTGTACTTAGATCCATAGTACCCCATGCAGAGTTCCAGGGACTTTAGTGAGTCTATGTGTGAACACAAGATTTCGCGCTATCACATCCTAATGTAGGATTTGGGTCTGTGTACCAAACAATCGCGTTCCCATTGTAGGCAATGGGAGTTTTATCATGGAACTCAGAATCAGAGTCTAAATTGTCCCAATCCTGCAATTCTATGCATGCTTTGAACCCATACTACAATTAACAGACGTTTTAGGTACACAAGGATGACAGGATCAGGTAAGTTTGGTTGAGGTAAGAATTAGTCTCACCGCTTATCTATCCCTTCTTTCTCTCTCTCCTTCCTTCCTTCCCCTCCCTCTCCCATAACCTATAAAATTATTGAACTAGTTTTAATTGCAATGAATGTAAAAGTGTCGCCAACTTTAGAAACAATTTTAAAAAATGGTTTGCTTTATTGTCTAAGGACCTCTGTAGATAAATCTACAGAGATATGGCCCTTAGCACTGCAAATAGCTTGGTTGAAGAAAACTAATAAATTAGGGGTTAAGAAAAGTAAAGAAAGAAATCCAGTGATTTTCCAAATCACCTTTTCTTTTTATTAAAATTATAATACACATTCAGGAAGAGATACAGAAGATAATTAAATATGGTTATCTAAAAATCCGTATGACAGAGTGGATTTTGGAATGTGTATTGTTTGTTGGAACCTAATCCTACAATCCCTGCATTTGAAATAGAACAGATGTGTAAAATAACAGGAAAAAAATCCAGATCTGTTGTGACAAATTCTTATCCAGTTTTTGGAAAGATTTAAAATAACAATTTCTATTGCGTAGTCTGTGATCCTGTTGACGTCTGTTCAATTGCCCAGCACTCTTTCATATACATAAAATGAGAGGGTTTTTTGTGTGGAAGGAAGCGTGGTCAGTGTATTTGATTGGTGAAATAACTTAAAATCTCATTTCTACAGTAGCTTCCAGCTGCCCCAGAGCATAAGTTAATGAGATCACATGGAAACATATTGCAAACCAGGAAACATATTTTATACAAGACCAAAACAGTGGAAAAAATGTTAAATACACAGCATACGGACGCTCCGCTTTGTACATTTCACCTTTTTTGTTTGCATTAGCACATGGGAATGTTGTATGCATTCTGATCGTATATGATAAAATGCAAAGAGAGGCTTTCTGTAACTGAAAGATATTTTTTGTCAAATTGTATTATTTCCCTTGAAATTTTAAACAAAAAGAATCCTGTATCTTTCAATGAATTTAGACTAGTTTACACTTTTGGAGGGACAGCACGAAAGCTTTTTTAAATATGCAAGAAGGCCTTAAGGGATTTGTCTAGTACTAAAAAACTCTAGGGCCCAATCCTGGAAGGTGATCAGTACCTTCATTGGAACAAAGAGTGCTCAGCCTCTCCTGGCATTCGTTCAGCACTGTACAGGATAGGGATGTCAACATGCAGATGACACGATTAACTGATAAGCCTAAGCTTATCAGCTAATCCTGTTGACAATATGCACACAACCACACCGCCGCCTTCCTGCCTCTATATCAGAGGCAGCAAGTGGGGAAGGGGGAGGAGGTGGAAGCCAGTGCCCAAGACCACTGGATCCTGTGGAGCTGCCTGTTCTCCCACTCCTGCTGTGCTGCTGCCTCTGATAGTGGGGACAAACTACGAACTGGATGGGTAGGTGGTTACGGAGGCAGGGGGTCAAGGGTGATGGGGCACTGGGAGAGGCAGCAGGGGCCAAAGGTGAGAAGGGGAGTGAAATCAGGGCCAAAGCCTGCCATTGCGCAGCCAGAGAATTGAGCCCAAAGCCCCATTCTCAGGGGATAGGACCTGGGGACAGAGCCCAAAGCCCCATGACTGGGGCCTGCCACCCACCATCCCAGAGTCGAAGCCCAATCCCATCACCCCTGGGAAGGTGTGGAACTCTCTGACTGCCTGCTCTTACAACTTGAGTCTGCAGAAGAGGGGTGGGGCCCAACCACTGTTGATGGCTCCTGGGGAGGGGCTCACCCATATCACTGCCCAGGAGGCTATGGACACACAAAAAGCCCCTGCTGGACGCATGTGGCCACAGTGGTCTCATTTGAGAAATGCTCCTTTAGGTCATTCTTGAATTATGCAGACCTATAAAGGAGGAGGAAGACTAGGTTTGAGGCTAAAGAGGCATAGTACGGTTTATTGTGCTACAAGGTGCCACAACTTGTTTAGTTGGGTTTTGAAGATAGCTACTGATATGAAGATGCTGCCTTGATTAAGCTGTGAAGTGGGGAGAGACGAGCGTGGTGGGGACAAGTGTTTTCCCTACATATTCACCTTTTCCCTTTAACATCATTTAAAGACACTTGGCTTGTTGTGCCTGCAAATTCATTG
This sequence comes from Rafetus swinhoei, assembly GCA_019425775.1. Lineage (NCBI taxonomy): Eukaryota > Metazoa > Chordata > Testudines > Trionychidae > Rafetus > Rafetus swinhoei. The sequence goes on along the minus strand of CM033424.1, from coordinate 101,349,199 downwards.
ACTTTTATGATCAGAATTAGAGGTTTTGGACTTAGCATTTGAACTGTTTGAAAGCCAATCTCCTACTGCATTATCCCAAGGAGCATCACCCTCTGTGTTCACTCTTTTTCTAGGAAAGCTTAAGAATGAAATGCTGTACATGATGACAGGACATGGTTATTACTCTTTACAAGTCTGAATATTATTTGGCTTTTCCTTTACATTTTTTTGCTGACAAATACTCTGTTAGTGAGTGATAAATAAATGGGACAGGATGTATTTTGTAAAAACAACAAGGAATCCTGTGGCACCTTAAACACAAAGGGTATGTCTACACTTGCACCCTAGTTCGAACTAGGGATGCAAATGCAGGCAGTCGAAATAGTCAATGAAGTGGGGATTTAAATATCCCGCGCTTCATTAGCATGATCTCGCTGGCGCACTAGTTCGAATCACAGCTGATTCGAACCAGGAAGTGCGCGCCGACGCATTGATTCGAACAAAACCCCTTGGTTCGAACTAACGTTACTCCTCAAAAAATTATTTGAACTAGCGAGCCGGCGAGATCATGCTAATGAAGCACGGGATATTTAAATCCCTGCTTCATTGACTATTTCGACTGCCTACATTTGCATCCCTAGTTCGAACTAGGGTGCAAGTGTAGACATATCCTAATAGATTAGTGGGCATAAGCTTTTGTGGGCAAAGACCTACTTTGTCAGATGCATCTGAGTAAGTGGGTCTTTGCTCATGAAAGCTTATGGCCAAATAATCTGTTAGTCTTTAAGGTGCCACAAGACTTCTCATTGTTTTTGCGGATGCAGATTAACATGGCTACCCCTCTGAGGGTACGTCTAGACTGTGGGGGGGTTTTGGGGATTCCAGAGGTATCCTGGAAAAACTCTGCCACATCCAGGGAACGCATTTTCTCTTCCACTTTTTTTTGCGGAAGAGCAAACGCACTCTTTCGGAAGCCCTGTCTTCCTCATTCTACGAGGAAGAAGGGATCTTCCAAAGAGAGGGATTTTCTGAAATTTGGCCCAGTGTAGATGAGCCAAATTTCATAAAAGCCTCTTCCGAAAAAAAAATCGGAAAAAGGTGTAGTGTAAACCTAGCCTGAGACTGATCTATTTTGTGTTACTAGTTCCAATAAGATCTCTCTTTTTTTTTTTAAATAAAATAGAAAAAACAATGTCAGGAAAAAAGCTTTGTCAGGCACATAGCAAAGGAAGGCAGATATAGCTTTCAGGTGAAGAGAGCTCAGTGTATCTGGGTATTGTACTGCATAAAATAACCAAGTCATATTGTGCTTTTATGCCCTGAATAAAAAGCTGTAGTGGAAAAAGCATTGAAAGATCCCGTTTAGCATAGCAGACACATCTGTGAGGCACACCATTATTTCACAAGGAAAAAAATGAAATGTTGAACTAATTAACTAAACCCAATGGTGTAGCAGCACCATGTTGTCTTACTGACTGAGCCACAATTCTGAATGTACATTCCTTTGAATGTACACAGTTCCTTATCTCTAGACTGCCAGCAATAGGGTTCTAGTCTCCTAGGAAAAGACTACTGTCTTGCCAATTTAACATCTCCCCACCCCATGGGTGACTCTTCAAACTGCATTTTTATCACTCTGTTTTAATTAGGGTCACTCCATACACCAAAGAAGCAGTATTAGAAAGTGGCAACATAGAGCTGTTAAATCTTTGTGGGCGGAGGAGTGGGTGGGACAATGTTTGCAAACACAACTGAACAGGAAAAGGAGAAACAGTGCATATAAAAATGTCATTCGAATGTCTTCATAGATTCAGGAAGCCTTACCTCATGTATGATGTGGGACACAGAGACTTTGGTTTGGCCCATTGGTATGGATGCTGCGGCACAGAAAGGAACTGATCACAGAAGTTTCCTTTCCTGATGTGCTGAAACCCAGAAAATTCTTCTGGTGATAAATCAGCCGTCGGTGATATGGTCCCATGGTCCTCACCACTTGGTTCAGTCTTGAGTGTCATGGATGGGGTATGATCTATTGCAGTCTTTCTAGACTTAATAGGAATCCCATCATTCATGTCTATTGTGCTGTCAGTGGTAAGGGCATTGATAGCTGCAACTATAGCAGAACTGGTATACTGGGTAGTATTTCCCAGCCATGTATCATCAGTTACACTAACCCGAGGAGAACTGTGAGGAGAAGGTGTCGGAGAGTGGTGTGGTGAGTAAGAAGTCTGCCTGCCATTTAGGCTGTATTTTCTTTTGTTACAGGGAGAAGATGGTCTCGAGTTGCGAGCACTTAGCCAGTTTTCCTCCGTTATGCTTGTTCTGGGAGACGTAGATGGAGAATGTCTTGGTGAATTAAGTAAAGTACAGGCCACCATACTACGCTGATATCCTTCCTCCGTGTCAGTGGTCTTAGGAGACACACATGGGGACTGCCATGGAGATGTCTGTGGCGAAGTATAAGGATAAGAATAATTGGATTCATAAGATGAAGCTTCAGAATTGCAACTTCTGGAAGACAGGCTACTTGCTGGACTCAAGCAAGATGGGTCTCTGTAAGCCTCAATGTTTGGTAAACTCAAAGTGGCAGTAGAAGGTGATCGCTTAGTATTTGGGATCGCTTCCTCAACCTCAGCATCATGGAAAAACTGGTTGTTATTATGGTGCAGTCCCAGATAAGACGTTATCTCTATCCTGGGGCTTTCTAGTGCTTGAGCTCCATTAGGTCTGACATTAGGAGACAGATAATATCCAGAGGCTCCACTGTCAATGTGTCCTCCATATCCAGAAGGATGATTTGTTGATGGGACAATTGAAATGACAGGATTGGATGTCTGAAGGCCATGACATGGAGCTGACAATGAGGAATGTGCCACATTTAGAGGCAAACCGGCATTTATATTTGAAGATGCATAATTATAGTGTTCTGAAAAAATTAAAAACAGAAATGAATGACATGAGGATGTTGCACAAATATACTACCCTACAAGCCTACTGAGTCTTAGTGGAGCATGATGCTATAAGCCCATGAAAACACTGGCCTTCCTGAGCAGTCTACAATGCAGACATATGAAGTTGTTCAAATACCAGAGGCTGGTACTTTTGAAAATGTTGGTATCATGGTGGCACAACAAGGCAAACCATTTCTGGGGAAACCGAGTTTCTGGATTTTCAAGGCATTCTCTTTGAACAGTCTTAGATACAAACCTTAAAAGCAGAATCCTGCCTTCTAATCACAAAGCTGAAAGACTGCACTGGTACTGCAGACAGAAATTTGCCTTTGGTGTGCGCCATGGTCCCCAGAGAAAAATCAATAATAGTTAAAATAATACCCAAGGTGGAAAGAATATAATACAATCAACATGATCAAATACATTGCACTGAAATCACATACAACTGGAATATAATATGTTTCCACTATAATGTGTTTCCAACTGGTTCCAGTTAACAATTGGTTTATGGAACAGAACGAGTCTACTGGCTTACTCTGGTTTCTGGGACAAGCCAGCAGAAACCATGTAAAGCAGGGCTACTCAGCACGCGGACCATGGGCCGCATGCGGCCTGCAGGTGGGAGCCAAAAAAAAAGTAGTCAATATAATGATCTTCTGTTGATATGCGTTTTAGTAGTTAAATTCCTGGACTGTCATTGTTCATTAAAAGTGCTGCTGTCATATGGGTGGAAATTGGGTAAATATTTCATTTTATTAATATCAGCAGAACTGACTTAAATGGGGCCTGTGTGTTGTGTAGTCTTGCCTTAATCTTTGTATTTATGCCTATCAGTGTGAAAGAAGCTATTTGCATATGTTTACATATATATTTGCATGTAAATACAACCACACTTAAGGTGCGGCCCTCAGAATGTGCTGAGAGTATCATTGTGGCCCCCTGGGCTTCCAAAGTTGAGTAGTTCTGAGGTAAAGGATTCACTTGGTGGTGAAATACACTGGAATTCCATCATATATATAGTAGCCCAATGTCTGTGACTCTGTAACACTGAAACGCTGGCTGTTCCCTCTGGGTGGCGCTGTTGCCTCCCACCATGGCACTCGGCTGACTTCTGCGCCGCTCAGCCAGGCCGCTGCGGGGAGCAAGCGGAGCAAGCGGCCGTTTGGGCTCCCCGCGGCAGCCCGACTGAGCGGCGCAGAAGTCAGCCGAGCACCACGGCGGGAGGCAACAGCGCCACCCAGAGGGAACAGCCAGGGGGCAGGGCCTGGACAAGCATGCATCTCTGACATCAGGAAAGGGTGCCGGATTCAAAGGAGGAAAGCGGAGCAGACACAGAGGACTCGGAGGAGACAGAGAGGAGAACGGAGGCGGAGGACAGCGAGAGAGAGAGAGAGTGAGAGAGACGCAGCAGGAGGAGAAGAGAAACACAGAGTGAGAGGCGGGAGGGGGAGAAGAGAAAGAGAGAGAGACGACGAGAGAGGCAGGAGGCGGACGAGAACTGAGAGAGAGAGAGGGCAAGGCAGTAGGAGGAGAAGAGAGAGAGAGGCCATTTGCACCGCTTGCTCCCACGCGGTGGCCCGGCTGAGTGGCGCAGAAGTCAGCCGAGCGCCACGACAGGAGGCGAAGGGGGGCAGGGTGGTGACGTACACGCCCAGGGGGCGGGGCCTGGACGAGCGTGCATCCCCGACGGAGACAGAGGAGAGCGGTGAGAGAGTGAGAGGCAAGAGGGGGAGAAGAGAAAGAGAGAGACGGAGTGGAGAGAGAGTGAAAGGCAGGAGGGGGAGAAGAGAAAGAGAGAGACGGAGAGAGAGGCAGAAGGTGGAGGAGAGCTGAGAGAGAGAGAGAGAGAGATGGAGCGAGAGACCGGAGGCTCAGGAGAGAAGACCGACGTGGAGGAGAGATCTGAAAATCCCGTCTTATGACGGGCTAATTGGCTAGTTAATAAATAATGTCCAATAATCCTCTTATTGGTTAAGCACTGACTGTGTTGCCTCACTCCACCCACTTCACAACTTTAATTACAAGACACATTTTGAAGTGCTGGTCCAGTGACACAGTTGGTGCAGAAATCAGAAATCTAGGAGAGTCAGAGATCACAAACAATTCCATTTGAATTGCTGGCTTACTGAATGACCATGCCTAAATACAGTTAAAAGTCAGGGTCTTCTGTCTATTTTGTTACAAAGGGCTACACTGTGCTTGCTCTCACATGGTGTGCTTAGGTTTGAGACTTGGAGGAAGGAAAGGAAGGAAGGTTGTACAGTCTCTCTCTCTCACTCACAATATCTCTGTGCAGGAGCCAGGGATATATGTCATACTGCTCTGTGCTAGTGCCCTTGTGGGGCTGCAGCCTCAGCCTTCCCCATCACACAAGGCTGCAACCAAAGGCAATGCATACTCCACCCTAGTGAGAGATGCGGCTGTGGGCATAACTCCCCAGCACTCTTACAAACACTATCAGGCCCCATATTGGGAAAAGAAAACAAAGCCTTGCTAACATAGCCCCTGCGTTTTGAGTTCAGGCACTCCTTTGCTTTCAATTTAATTCCCTGAGTTACAAACTACAACTAGATCTATTCACTTTCAGTGCACCCGCGTTTTAAGAATTTTGTTACTGTCTTCATTCCTGAATGATAGTAATAAAGTAGTAAGGCATCCCCACAACAGCAGACCTTTGCATAGTGTTTGTTTCCTTCCCTCTCCAGAGGCAAATCCCCCAGGCAGTGATCATGCCTTACCTTGCCTGATGAGATCCGGAAAAAGCTTTGTTAATTTCCACAGCTGTTATTCCCAACCTGACCCAATCCTCAGTAGCACCGAATATGCAAATGAGCTTGTTGCACCAGTGCCCTGGTTTACTCTGTTCTTTTTGTTTATCATCTCTACTCAGTTCAATGCCATTATCCAGCTACGTTGTATATTTCTTAATGACAATGATTCAAAGAAAGATTATATTTACATACAATTAATACTCCTTAGCTCTTTGATAGATGTTCAAGCTGATTTATATCATGTCAGACATTATTAATGTATTTGACACCTATTTGAATCACTTTCTACTTACCCTTAGGAAACTGGCTATTTACCAAGAGAGGTTCATTAAAATACACTAGAACACGTTACAGATGAAACAGGACTTTTCAGAATATATTCTAGTCCACAGTGCACTTTAACCAAATACTGTGATGGGAGGAGCGAGCTTAAGAAATATGCTATTAAAGAAAACTAACCATAGTGTCACCATTCACAAAGGTAAGTAGTTTTGTCATCCTCTTCTTTCTTCCCAGCAGCATGCAATTAATAAGATTAAAATAGTTCCTCATTATTATTAATAAATCTTGTTACCTACATTATTTAAAATAGTTCTTATTTCATGCCTAAGGTTAGTTTATATTACACCATCCCGTAATCTGAATGATAGGGAGTAATTTGTAAATAGATTTGCATCTAGCATAAGATAGCATGGTCCAGAGCTGGCAGACAATGGACTGAGACTCAGGACACTATGGTCTAGTCCCAGCTCTGCCACTGATTTGCTGTGCAACCTTGGACAAATCACTTTGCCATTCCCTGCCTCTGTTTCCCCTCTGTCTTCTCTATTTAGATTGTAAGCTCTTACTAAGCATTGTACAGCATATAGCAAAATGAGACCTTGATCTCAGTTGGGGCCCATAGGCAGTATTGTATTTTAATAAATAATTATTAATAAATTACATCCAGGAAATAATTTCCTTCTGTGGTCAGAAATCATTCTCATCAACTAGTTAAAAGATTCTTCCTACAATGCAACAAAAGGGCTAATAAAGAATAAAGAATAATAGTAATAATAATACCTAGCTAATAAGTCTTGGTGAAATGCAAAAAAGGACATTTGAGAAACATAGCTTTTAAGCCAATATAATTTTAGCCAATATAATTAAGGACTTGTCTTGGAATCCATAATAAATCTGATTTATAGCAAACTGGTCATCATTGATACATAAAGCTCTAATAGACACAAAGACTCTGTGCCTATTTTTTTAAAAATATTTAAACCACAAAAAAATCAAGGCATTATATCTTTGAGTGGCTTCTGACCATGCAAAATGCATGTCCAACAAAAAATTCATCTAGACTTTAACATGTGAAGTGAATTAACATGGTGGATAGTGACAGCTTTGAAGGTACCATTTTGGAAATTAGCTCAACAGTCTGCAGCCAATGCAAAAACATGAAGAGAACCCTGATCCTCCACTGACTTGTGTGGAATTGGTGGCATTGCACAATATTGAAGCTTGTGTTATGTTAGCATATAGCAAAGATTGGAAGTGGACATCTTGTTTTGTGACAACTATGAAACATACTACTTTTCACTTAGAAATCCCCTTTTCTCCTTTCCCGGATTAAATTATAGATTTCAATCCTTCTACACAGCCTTAGGGGCCTGATCTTGCAAAGTGCATGGTGCCTCTGGAGAAGTGTTGAACACACACAAGGATTTGATTTTGTTGGTGGCATTGTTGTTTAAAGGGTGACAAACCCGGGCACTTCACATGGACATCAAGGGGAGCTAAAGTTATTCAAGCTCTTTTCACAGATTTGATAGAGTTTAAGGCCACAAGGGACCATGGCTCCTAGTGTGACCTTTTGCATATCACATCAAACTTCTCTCAAGCACCCCTATATTGAGTCCAGTGACTTTAAATGAAAATAATTCTCAGGAGGCCACAAGTACAAAACAGGAAAGACCAAGGGGCCACCAATGCCTAAGTTTCCTGCAAGGGCAGGAAATTGAGTAGGTCAGATTGTATGCCCCAAAAAACCGTAGCAAATGATCCTTTCCCTCTCCCATTTTGATGTTAAGATCCTATAGAGAGCAATCCTCTATATTTGTACAGCCTTTAGCATACTGTCCAAATTCAGTCCCCAAAGAGAACACCCATACCACCTAGGTTCCTGCCATTCTGATCTGGGAGAATATTCCTTCCCAACTGCAAATTTGGGGATCAGTTAGACCCTGAACATGGGAGCAAGAGACACTCACCAAGAGTCTAAGAAAGGATTTTTGATCATCAGACCATTTCTATTTAGATGCTTAGATCCATATTTTCAAGAAGCCTAAGGGAATTCAATGGGATTTGGGCACCTAATTCCTTTGGGTCCCTTTGAAAACCTCAGCCTTGAGATACCTAATTTCTGACATCCAGATTTGCAAAGCGTTGTGACATCATTAATTAATGCATTTGGATATTGTGCACATCCATCCCAGAGAAGGGGGCAGTAGATGTAGGTAAGACAAATGCAGCACATTAAACCAACACATTGAAGAGTTGCAGTAATAAACTTGGAGATTTGTGTTGATTTAAAGTCCGAACTTTGGCCTTCATTTAGTGATGCTCTGGGAAGTGGAGGGTGGGTGTCTCCAAGATTCCAGTGTGGGATCCAGTTGTGTGAGACTGGGAGTAACTCCAGCACTGAAAAAGTGGCAAGTGACATCTCCTCAGGATGCAGTGACACCACTCTTCCCTCCACAAGCCAGTTTCAGTGCCAAACAATAGGTCATCCCAAAGGTGAAAAAAAAATGACACTGGATTCTCAAACCATGTCTCATAGTGTCCACATCGAACTGTCCAACTCAACACCAACTAAATACAAGCCTGAAGCAAAAATCTGGATTGGAACACACCTGGCCCCTAAGGAGGGGTGGAAGGTTTGAAATCCAACTCAGCTCCAGATTTCACCACTGGCTCTTCTTTTTAACAAGTCAGAACCAAGACCCCCAGATGCAAGTATCCCCACACTCCAGGATATTTAAAATTCAGACATGGATCCTAACATTACAGGCTTCAGAGGAGTAGCCGTGTTAGTCTGTAACTTAAGAAAAAAGCGGGTGGTCTTATACCACCTGAAGAGACTAACAAAAAAATATAGATAGTATCGTGAGCTTTCATGGGCACAACCCACTTCTCTTGCTCTTGTGGGTTGTGCCCAGGAAAGCTCATGATACCATCTATATGATTTTGTTAGTCTCTGAGGTGCTACAGGAGCACTCTTTTTTTTGGGGGGGGGGGTCTTCGGCTTTTCTCTTGTTTGGTCGATCCACTCCTATAGACAATTATTCTGTGTTTATACAGAGGGCAGGTCAGTAGATTGCACACTCCTTAAATAACACTTTTCCTGCGGGACTGCGCATCCCTGAGAAGTCGAATGTGTTGCCACCTCCCCACGCCAGCTCCTAAGCCAAGACACGCACAAACATTGTCTCCCCCAGAGACCCAGAGGGCAGCAAGGTCTGGCAGAAGCAGCACTGGCGTGCCTCCCTCCCCCTCTTGTGTTTAGGCCAGAGAGAGAAACATACAAGCCCCTTCCTGCCTTCCCCCTCCCGCCACTACTTGTTTGATGCCTCCCTAAGGCGGGGGGGATCACGCAGCGTCTCGGCCCCGCGCCGCCTGCAGCAGCGGGGACACGTCGTCCCAGCCCTGCAGACACCGGCCAAGGGCTGCCGCCGCTGCGTTAGTCTCCGTACCAACCTTTGCCAACGGCGCAAGCATCGCCCTGGTTAAACTGGAACAGGACGTCAAAGTCAAACTCGGGCTCTTCCTGCAGGCCAGTCATGTCCCCGGCGCGGCGCCCCAGCCAGCTGGGAGACAGGCAGCACTTTTTCTCAGGCTCGGTCCCTGGGGTCTCGGGCTGGAGGGGGGTAGAGCCGAGGGGCTGCTGCTCCCGCTCCCGCGCGGCTGAGAGTCAGCGGGCCCGGGGGCTGGGGCAGCAGGCTCCGGGCTCCGCCGCAGCGCGTGGGTAATTGAAGCCGCCGGCGCGGCTCGCTGCAGCAGGTACGCTCGCCAGGCGGCTCCCGGGCTGTAACGTGACCCTGCGCCTGGGTGACCCTCCCTCTCGCCGTCTTGATGTTTCCGGGTTTGGATCAATAGCCCCGCGGCTCTGCCCGCGCCTCTCGCTAGTTCCTTGTTTTTAAACAAACCCCCCGCGCGGCTTCAAGGGAGACGCGTTCCCGTCCCGCTCCGGCCTTGGGCAGGTGAGCCGAGCCGAGGGCCCTCGCTGCGCTCCTGGTTTCCGGGGGCAGTTCTGCTGCCCTTGCAGACTGATGTCTCCCTTCGGTCCCCACCTTCCCCCGCCTTTTCTTTTTTTGTTGTTGTTGTTGCTAATATGAGCAGTAAAACTGAAACCCGCGCTCCCTTCCTCCCCCGTCCTAGGGACACGTGTCTGAGCGCCTCTGACAGCAGCACCCAGTGCTTTTCTCCGCCGCTTGTGGTTACCACTCCAGCCAGAGCGAACCAACTCTCTCTCTCTCGTGTGTGTCTGTCTGCGTGGCGTGCATCCAACCCTCTCCCCCACCCCCCGTTTTTGCAGTGACCCTGAACTCCGTGGTGTGTTTTTTTTTTTTTGAAGCCCTGGGACTCAATAAACTTCGAGCAAAGCGAAAAGGCTGCAAAGGATCACAACCCCCAGCTCCAAGGTAATGGATGGGGAGCTTGTGATCCCTGCCGGGATGGGAGTAGCCACCCCCAGAGAACCTGGGGAATGAAGGGGTTTCTGTTTCACTCCCCCACATCGTCAGACACATTTTAATTGCCACCGGTTTCAAGTTTCCCGCACCGCGCTGATTACAAAACAGGGGAGAAAAAAGTTCTCTTTTCTTGGCTAACTGACAAGCCCCTAATGATGGGGCCTCCGGAGGATGCTGATGCCGAGTTGGCCTTGCCAATCTGTGTGGGCTGAAGACGTCAGGGCTGCAGTCTAAAGCTGGGCTACAGTCGAATGGTGTTTTCTCCTCGCAGCAGTGCCCCCAATATTTATTTATTACTGGGGGGGGTGCTAGCCGTAACATTTTGTGTTTAGTTGCAGCACCCACTAGTGCCGACAGCCATAACACACACGCGACAGCAGGACTTTTAGTATAATCATTTGTATTGTGAAGGGGCGGTGGAGGAGGACATTCCCCATCTACTGTCTTCAAGTTCAGACCAAGGGGAATGTGCAGGTTGTTGAATGAAAATCTACAAGAGAAGCAGGAGCGTCGCTTTTGCCCCCCTTGACAGAAACAGTTGCAGCGCTCTTTGAATGGTGCCTGCGGCATTTTACCTTGTTTTGTTCTAAAAGTTACATCTGAACAAGACTGTTGTTCTTCTCGCTTTGGAAATATATGTATTTCAGATTAGACAGACCGGTTTTAAATACTACAACATGCAAATGACCTCACCGCCCTAGCAGCCAGCACTGAGTCTGAAACTGTTGAGCTCCCAGCATTTTTAAGGCTGAATTTCAAAGGCATATTTTAAAAGCAGCCATGGAAACGGTATTCCCTTATAAGCTCAGGGAATACCGTTTTCCAGGCAAATGGCTGAAAACTCCATTACAAAGTGCCAAGAAAAAACTATATACATTGCATCAGAATACCTTCTACGTTTTTTCTTTCTCTCTATCGCAGTGCTGTGCGGCAGTAACACACTGTCTCTCATGATTTACACCGTGCTAGCAAACATCTGCCCTCCGGCAAGTTACTACGCTGATATTGAACTTGTGGGAAGTCTCTGACTTCTTACATGATTGTTTCAAATACTGCTAACCACTGACATCTCCTCCTCCTCCTCCTCCTCTATCCCCCTGTACTTAACACTCCAGAATTGGGAGCAGGGATGCGTTTTGGAGAGAAGAAGCGAGCTGTGGTGGATGTGCACATCACATCTGGGCACTGGATTGGCAGGACAGCCTGCTAAACCATTGTGCAATGCTGGTGTACCAACCTGCTGTGCCTTTGCTCCCAGCTGTTTGTTCTAAGCAGCAAGGCTGAATCACCAGTGTATGGGAAAGGCCTTGGCATCAACTTAACACAAGCCTCTGGAAGGTTCGCTAAGTAGGATCACTGAGGTGGAGAATGGAGTTTTTATTCCACTGACGCTAATATATCAGCCCTCTCTTTTTTTCTCTGCTGCCAACACTATCCAAGTTAGGCACCTCCATCCGTATTCAGGCATTTCAAACCGAGGCCTGATTTTCAAAGAAGCTGATGAGCCAGGGGAGTGCTCAGCACGACTGAAAATCAGGCCATGTAACTGCTGCCTACATATGGATTTGGTGCCTACCTTTGGGTTGAAAATGCTGGGTTTTGTGGCGTTGCTTTCTAGGCGTTGCTGCTTTCCGCTCAACCTATGCAAAACTTCGCCTGGAGCCGACATGTTGCGAGTTTCATTTTCTTTTCACCCAGCTACGCTCTTCTTCTAATTTAGAAATAATTCTTAAGCAAATGTTTACCTTGGGTAGCCTTTCGGCTCCGAATTATAGCTAAAAGCAACCAGAAATCTACTCCCGGATCAAAAAACCCAACCAAAACCAAAACGCATTAGGCCACTGGTGTTCATTCGAAGGGAAGACATTCCGTAAATACAACATCGTTCCTACAAATGACCAGTTTTGCTTCTCTTCCGACCGGTTCACCTTGCTGTAACAAAGGAAATACCTTCAACAATTTGATACTTGCTTTCTCTCTGAGCCCCTGCCAATGGTGCACAAGGAGGAAGAGGGGATAATAAAAAAATATCCGCTACTTCCATTTCTTGTCGAATCGTTTTCATGTTTGGCTCTACCCCATGGGTGCCTTCGATATTGATCGACGGGTCAGAGCTATTCACACACAGTTTGCTCTGCCAAGCCAACAAATACTAGTGTCCCGCTACCGGTGAAATGTTGAGATTGGCATATGGCCCCCGAAGAACTGTACTGTATAGGAATACAGAACTCAGGTGAGGGAATGCTTTAAGAGTGAGTTGAATGTGCCCTGTCTGTTATCAACCTGGCTTAAAACAATGCTATTCAACTGGGGAGCCCCGGATTGCTTGTGGGAAAACCTGTTCTATTTCTAGAAAGAAAAGCTCTATGAATGATTGCAAGGTTGCAGTACACTCCCCTTCCCACCACTACTCCCCCTTTGGGGCAGATCCTCAGCTGGTGCAAACTGTCATAACGCCATTGACTTCAATTAAATCAAAATGACAAAACTAGCTAAGGCTCTCACCGCAGTTGAGTTCACTACAGTCTGAAAGACGGTTTAAGCTTTAAATAACGGTAGTATGAATTAGTTTTAATTTATAGACTCAGGCTCCAAAGGATCATTGTGCTGATAAAACTTTATTTAGTAAACCCCCCCCCACCCCGACTGATGCCATAAATTCTTCACAGTAAAACTTTAAAACAATATATTTTGATCGTTGCTACTTGGCAGCGGTAAGCCTTTATTTGCAGAAAGTCAGTTTTGTAGAGTTGGTCTATGTATTTACTGGATTAGATCATTCTTTCTGTTGGCCTAATTTCTTAGCCCCTAATAATGTATAAACAAAAAGTGAATTATGGCAGATAGCTTGTGACAGTTTAGCCCAGGCATCGAAAAAAGTATTTAATTAAGCAGGAAGCCATAGAAATAAAGATGATTATTTCTTTTTTACACTTCCCCATTTATGTTTTTGCTTGTTTGTCTTCGGGATTATTTTTTGGAAGTTGGCACATGAATTGTCTTTGAAGTTAAACATTTTGGAAGCCCACTTTTGAAAGTTCAAGAAGGCAAACATTTACTAATATTACAATATTAGTTATTTACTAATATTACAATAAGTAACTTTCGTCTAAAGAGGCGTTTGCATGATTTCAATCTCAGAATCCAATAATCCAACAGCACCTGTAGCTATTTACGGAAAGGGTTCTTTCAATTGAAATAAACCTCTCTAGTGAAACCAGCTGTGCAGAAAAGGTAGCCACTGAAGATTAGCCTAAAACATGCCTGTGCAGACACAGAAAATAAGAGGCATGCTCCCTACTTCAGAGCTGCTGGAATAAACGCTATTGATTAATTTCACTATCAGCTTTTTTGTCACCTGGTCCTTTTTAAGATGTTTGGCTTTAATTATACTGAAGAGCGGTGTATCAAATGCCTTCCCACATTTTGAAGACTGAAGGCTTGAGTGTATACTGAACACGGTGACTGTGCTGATTCCAAAACAGAAAGCTGAAAAGTACACTACACCTGCCAAGAGATGAAAGTGACTTATTGGTGCTACCGTGTCCAAAAGAGTCTGTCATTCATAACACAAAGAACGACCATTCCACGGAGAGGCTGTGATTGTAATACTGCTTTGTAAAATAATAGTTTTATGACTGCAGAGAGGAAGACGCCTTCGGGAAGAAAATGTCCTGGGACTAAAACACCCGTTGGATCATTGGATCAGGCTCTTGGTTAAAAAAAATCCCCAACACTTAGTGGTTACTATATTTGCAACCCTAAATATGGGCCATCAGTAAAATATTTCGAATATCCCGAACACAAGATCTTTTCCAATTAGCGTGGCGGGTGCATTTTCCTGTTTAATACATGTTGGGACTATGGTTACCTAAAGAGCACTCAACAAAAGGAAATGAGTTGTCATGAATAGCATAATTTATAATAGAATCTCATGTTATGAATTAGAGTATAGTAAGTGTGAGACAACGTTCCCGCTGGTATATATGGAAGAATAAAGTAGTAAAAACTTTGGAGTTGTTCGTTTTGATACCCTGGGAGGAGGGATCATCGTTATGAGATTTCAGATTACCCTGAGATTTTTGTTTTGTTTTCACAGGGTTTCTCATTTTTTGAAAGGTTACAAATCATGGGTTTAATTAAAGGGTGGCTTCTAGCAGAAAACTATATCGCACTTTATCATAATCCAGTCGCTATTTGCATGCTAAGAATCGGATGGTTCAAAGTGATTCAACAAGCTACACGCGCCCTGCGCTCTGTAACTCGGTTGGAAACATTAGCACACCCAGCGCGCACTCAGACGTACAACTCCACGGGATCCTGGGATGCCTTTAGCGGAAGAGAGACCTGCCCCACTGGGCTCTGCGTTAGTCAGATTAAACCCACCAGGCAAATAGCCCCCGGCGGCGCTGGGCTGTTGAAACCCAAGCAGCCCCTGCGTGTGATTCTGACAGGTCCGCCCCAGCCCGCTCCATTGTGTTGCGCGGTGCAGCCGGAGCCCGGCTCCCGGAGCCAGAAGCCCGGGCCAAGTGCACGCAGCGCAAGAGGGAAAGGAGCCACCTATTGGCAAAAAGGCGCAGTCAAACCTCAAGGCTGCTCTGGGGAAACACCAGGGGGACACCGCCTCCCAATCACTGCCGCCCGCGCCAGCAGCGGCCGGCCGGTCCTCCTCCGCCGCCACCCCAGTGGCCCCGGGCACGGTCCCTTCCATCCTCCTCCCCGCAGCGCAAAACCCGCCGACCGCGGGAGAGCCGAGCGCGTTACCTTCCTCCGCTGATTTCATGCTGCCGCTGCTCGGGCGGGACGAGCGCTGCGGAGCCACCGAGGTCGCTCTCCCACGAGCTGGCGGCGGGGGTCCGGCTACAAAGTGCTTGGCAGCGGGCAGGCCAGGGCTTGGCATCCACTCGGCCAGCGAGGGGGGAGGGCGGGGAAGGGGGAATCCCTCGCTCTGCCTCTCCCTGCCCGCTTCCCCCGCGCTCGGGCTCGCTCGGCACCTGGGGCGAGGTGTGTCACCCCCCCAGCTCCTCCCCCAAGCCCACAGGCGCGCGTCACTGGGCCGCCGCCGCCCCCCGGGCAGTGGCACTCAGGAGAGCGGGCATCGCCCGGGCACTGGCGCTGCGGCGGGCCCGGCATGGGAGACAGGGAGCCCTGGGGAAGTTCGTCTCGCTCCCTCCCTCCCGGGCTCTTATGCGGGGGTGGGGAGGGGGGTGATCAGTGAGCACGGCGGGTCTGTAAGTCTCGCTCTGACGCAGGGCTGCGCGGTCCGGCTGCCTTTTTAAAGCTGGAAAACACCCCCCCCCCTTTGCCCCCCCGCCTTCCAGTCCCAGCCCTCTCCCCGCCCAGCCGTCCCGTGATGTCACGGGGCCTGCCAGCTCCTCTCAGCTGCGCTCGCGAGCCGCCAGCGGGAGGCTGCGGGCTTCAGCGCCAGGGGGCAAAGTCCAAGCCGGACCCCCCCCCCCACACACACACACCCACCTCTCCTATTTCTGATTCTGTGTGAACTGGAGCGACTGCGCGTCCCTCCCCACCCCTAGAACCCCGCGTCCTCCTCCTCCCGCAGCCTCGCTCGCTTTCCAAAAGTTTGCGCCTGTTTCAAATGAGTAAGCATCGCATCTAGCTCCTGAAAGAAAAGGAGCCGGGAGAGGAGAAATAGCCCTGCATGCTGAAATCATTATGTAAAAAATCGCAGGCTTCCCTCGCTGTGGAAATTTGGAAAAGAGCATCCACTGGCAGGCAAGCGAAAGGAAAATCCCACTCTGCTAAATTACTAACAGACTCGGCGGATTTGATTGCAGCCGCTCCGGCTTTATTATTCGTTTATTTATTTCTTCTGTAACTCGCAGAGCAACACGGGGTTGCCTCGTTACATATCTTAGGAGCCGGGGGAAAGAGCCCCCCCCCCACGCAGAAGGGTCCATCCACAGCCCCCAAATAGCGTCCCACAGGACCTCAGTTCAAACAGGACAGTTTCAAAGTTTGCAGGAACTTTCAAGTAAATGGGAGTGACAGGCTTTGAAAGTGCGCGGGGAGGGGGGGTCTAGTTAAATCTTTTCTTAATTAAACGCATTTTGCCTTTCAGCTCCTACCTTCTTCCTCTGCCCCCACACCTGGCAAAAAAGGCCATAGTTTCTTGTTGGAGTTGGACAGCAGCAAACGGAGCGGTAGAGCGGTTAAAATAGCTGGGGTATGAAAAAATCATAAATCTGCTGCATGACACCCAGATGCGGTTTAAAATAAACCCAATATAAACGAAATCCTGTCTGCTTCTGGGGGAACAGGAGGCCATAGAAGAATCTCTGAGGCCAATTATTGTACTAAGTCATTATTGAAAATGTTCCACCTCAAACAATGAGCCCCGAGAAAAATAACTGTCCATTCAGATACAAAGAGGAAGACGTGTCTTTCAAGGCGGACTTTTCAAAGACTTCTGTCAAGAATCTAAGGGGGGATTGTATCCATCTATAAACATGAAATTTAACTGAGCTCAATGTTTGCTTACTCTAGCCAACTTCAAGTAACTTATTCCTATAAGAAATGGAACCAAATTACTAATTATGAGAGAGCAAAGATCTGATTGTTTCACTTATCTATTTGTTACGTAAGAGGCTTCCAGCTAGGAAGCGTGTGTCGGAAGATTTAGATATACTTCTCTGTATACGTGTGGGGAGGGAGGCTGGGGTAGTTATTTCTTGTACTCTCAAGTATCACTTTCCCACATATTAAAGATGCCTTCACAAAAGTGAAAAATCATTTAGGAATCCAAGGAGAAGCCTGTCTAATCTATCTAGGTTTTTTTTTAATATTGTTATCACTATGGTAACTGAACGTGTGGGCGATGGATGGAATCGGCCCTGAATAGTAGCCAATTTTTTTGGAGGGGGGAGGAAGTTGGGAGTTTTGGAAGTTTTCCTCCCCTAGTCGGGCACCTCTCATTCTTTGCAGAAAAATACTAGTAAACCACATCGGTGCTACATCAAATGATATTTCTCTAGAATGCAACATTTACAATAGCAGGGGACCGTGACACTTCACGTGTAGGGATAACCATAAACAGTTTGTTAAGGGACACAGTATTTTACTTCAACCCTCTTCACTTCGGGAGCAACGAACACTCTTTGATTTTGAGTTTGTCTTTGCTTCTGGGGGACTTCGTGCTTTTCAGTGTCAGATGATACCCGGGCTCGTCACAAGAGGGGTGTTTTCTTCTAGGGAGGGGGAGCAGCGGGACAAATGAGCCACACGGTAAGTGCGGATGACAAATCGGAGCTATTACTTTAGTGTCTCTCTCTCTCCCTCTCTTTGCCAAAGGAATTTTTGGAGCTATCTTTGCAGATGGGAAGGGCTAGCGCCAACCCTGTGCGCTGTGGAAAGAGGTTTGGGGAGGCGTAAGGTCAACCAAAGTGCTTATTTTCTGCCTCCCTTGCTGAACGCGTCCGCTGTACGTTGTAATGGGACATTGATTTTTAGGAGCACTTGCTCAGCGGTGGGAGGAGCAGGGAGACCCTTTCCCAGGAAAGTAGAGAAAACGCAGACGCCCAGCGAGTGAGGAGTTACTCTCTGCTGAGCACAGACACAAAGCGGAGTCCCAGCAAAACACACCCACACCCACATAACCACACAGAGCACAGACCCAGCAACACACACACACGCACACAGTCTCAGCCACACACACACACACACACGCACAGAGTCCCAGCACACACGCACAGAGTCCCAGCAACACACGCACAAAGCAGAGTCCCAGCACACACACACACACACACACACACAGAGTCCCAGCACACACACACACACACACACACAGAGTCCCAGCAACACACGCACAGAGTCCCAGCACACACACACACACACACAGAGTCCCAGCAACACACGCACAAAGTAGAGTCCCAGCACACACACACACACACAGAGTCCCAGCAACACACGCACAGAGTCCCAGCACACACACACACACACACAGAGTCCCAGCAACACACGCACAAAGTAGAGTCCCAGCACACACACACACCCACAGAGTCCCAGCAACACACGCACAAAGTAGAGTCCCAGCACACACACACACACACAGAGTCCCAGCAACACACGCACAAAGTAGAGTCCCAGCAACACACGCACAAAGCAGAGTCCCAGCACACACACACACACACACAGTCCCAGCAACACACACACACACACACACCCTGCAGTGTAACGCACAAATATCCAGAATCCCAGCAACCGTTCAGCACTCCCCCCCCAGTCTCAGGGCGCTCTGGGTTTCTGGGGCCCGGCCCCTCTCGGTGCGCTTAGGGGGCACGGCAGAGAAGCACGAGAGCCGCTCTCCCGGGCTTTGCCTCTTTTCCTGCCTGCGCGCAGCGCTTTCCTTCCCCCCGCTCCTCTGCAGTGACGGAATCCCCAGTCTGTTTCCTCCTGTTTAATGCCGTTGCCTGGACCACCGTGGCCGCGCTCCAAGTCCGAGGGAGTTTTCGAAGGCGGCGGCGGCAGCAGCACCAGAGCCCGCAGCCAGCTCGCCGTGGCCGCCTGGTCCCGAGCCCAGAGAACCCAGAGCGCCGCTCGCAGCTGGCCCCAGCTCCAGTTGTTCCTGACCGTGCGCTGGTCTCTGGCGCCCGCGGCTGCCACTCCAGCAACGGCCTGCTCCTACTCCACCCCCTGCTGCTTTTCCCTTCTCCTCCCTCCTCCCCAAGTTTGTTTACAGCCGCTACTAGGAGCGACAGTTACTCGGGTTTTATTTTAGGAGAGGGTGATGACTAACAAAGAGCTTAGTACAGAAAACAACCCTATTTTTAGACGGCTGTTGTTTTAAAGGATTACTGTAGCAAATACACCCTCTGCATTTCTAAAGCCACTTCCAGAGGCCAAGTCCTTTCTCCAGGCCCTTGCTGAAACACACAGAGGCCTAGCCAGCTCCTGCAGCTGGCGCAGGCTCATGGGTTTGGTGGGTTGGGATTTTTGTTTGTTTTGCTTTTCATTTTCCAAATCAAATGGCTAAATCAGGCCCATAATTACTATGGATACAATGGGTTTTAATTATTTTGGTGTTGGCAATACACAACTCTGCAGCGCTTTCCACAGAGAAGGGACCAAGCAGGGGACCTTCAAAGCAATTCTAGTGAAGTCGGGTCACCCAGAGGAATTAGTCTCTCTCTCTCCTTGCAGTGCTTGGACCTTCTGTAGCACTTTCACCTAGAGAATATAGATGGCTCCTGGTTTAGCTTTGGCTCAAGAGTTCTGTGCTTCCTCAGGTTGCAGAAGAAGGCTTGAAGAAGACGAGCACAGTGCTGCAGAGAGATCTGACTTTTCCTTACCCTGCACTTTACCCCTTATTTCCATCTTGATGGTGGTGTGGGAATGTGTCATACTTACAAACTATTAGCCTAGCACTGGATTTTAGGGAGTTTATTAGAGAAGACCATTTCAATCATCTACCTTGCCCTCCTGCATAACAGAGGCCTGAGAACCTTACCTAGTAATTCCTGCTGGAAGCCTAATCATTTGTGGTTAAACTACAGACTGGACACCAGCACTGTGTTCTGCTGGGTACAGAAGACCAAGCAGAAAAATGAATGACTACCAGAGGACTGCTCACATGTAACAGCAAGAAACACACCCTTGGTTGGTGCTTTTTAGTCAGTTGGTCCCTCTCCCCCTCTCCCCTTAGAAAAATGAGCTTCCAGGTGGCTTAAAAATGACAAGTTAGATATCTTCAAGTCACCAGGACCTGAAGAAATGCATCCAAGAATACTGAAGAAGCTGACTGAGGAGATATCTGAGCTGTTAGCTATAATCTCTGAAAAGTCATGGAAGATGGGTGAGATTCCAGAAGACTGGAAAAGGGCAAATAGAGTGCCCATCTATTAAAAGTGAAATAAAGGCAACTCAGGGAATTACAGACTAGTAAGCTTAACTTCTGTACCAGGAAAGAAAATTGAGCAAATAGGATAAGTAACAGCATGGATTTGTCAAGAACAATTATTGTCAAACCAAACTGGTGCCTCCTTCTGACAGAATAACAAGTTGTGTGGATCGTGGAAGTGGTAGATGTGAAATATCTAGACTTTAGCAAACCTGTTGAAGGCAGGGGAAGGGGGGGGAAATGTGTCCTGGAGATTCAAAAGGACCCAGAGATCCCAGCTGCCACCACAGAAGATACTGTGGCAATGGCAGCAGCTGGAGCCCTGGGCCTCTTTGAATGCTGTGGGAGTGATAGAGCACAGCTGTGTGTGATTGTGAGAGCTGGAGAGAGGAGGGATATCACAGTCTAAAGGCTGATTGTCCTTGGCCCCGCCCCTTCTGCTTTTGGCCCCACTCCTTCCAGGCTGCGCCCCCGCCCCCCCGTTTCCCTCCACACACACACCTTGCCCCAGGGCCTGGCAAGGCTGTCAACCTTAATGGACTTTAGCAAAGCTTTTGATACAGTCTCACATGACCTTCTCATTAACAAACTAGGAAAATACAACCTGAATGGAGCTACTGTAAGGGCAGTACATAACCGGGTGGATAATCATTCCCAGAGAGAAGTTATCAATGATTCAGTCATGCTGGAAGGGTGTAACCAGTGGGGTTCTTCGGGGATCAGTTCTGGCCCAAGTTCTATCCAATATCTTCGTCAACAATTTAGATAATGCATTAGAGAGTACACTTATAAAATTTGTGGACCATACCAAATTGGGAGAAGTTGCAAGTGCTTTGGAGGATAGGATGAAAATTCAAAATGGTCTGGACAAACTGGAGAAGTGGCCTGAGGTAAATAGAATGAAATTCAAGAAGGACAAATGCGAAGTACTCCCCTTAGGGATAAACAATACATTACAAACATACAAAATGGGAAATTAATGTGTAGGAAGGAATATTGCAAAAAGGGATCTAAGGGTCATAGTAGACCACAAGCTAAATATGACTCAACAGTGTAACACTGTTGTTAAAAAAAAGCAAACATCATTCTGGAATGCATTAGCAGAAGTGTTGTAAGCAAGACATGAGAAGTAATTCTTCCATTGTCCTCTGCACTGATTAGGCCTCAACTGGCATATTTGTGTCCAGTTCTGGGCGCCACATTACATTTCAGGAAAGATGTGGACAGATTAGAAAAGTTCCAGGAAAGAGCAACAAAAATTATTAAAGGTCTAGAAAACATGATGTTTGAGAGGAAGATTGAAATAATTGGTCTTGGTTAGTCTGGGAAAGAGAAGACTGAGAGGGGACATGATAACAGTTTTCAAGTATCTAAAAGGTTGTTTCAAGGAGAAGGGAGAAAAATTGTTCTCCTTAGGCTAGACAAACATCTGTCAGAGATGATCAAGATCAGGAAGGAGCGATAAGCTGCCTACAGATGGGGCGTGGCTCACTAGGGTTGGCCGCTGGTGGGGCCATCAGATGCTTTATTTAGCTGTTCATTGGCAGGTACGGTTGCTCACAACTCCTGTTGGCCGTGTATCAGCATTCCCAACCAATGGGAGCTGCGGGAAGCAGCATCAGCTGGGTCACTGCTTTCTGCTGTGCTCATTGGCCAGGAACATCAATCCATGGCCAATGAGAGCTGCAAGGAGCTGTATTTGTGGATATGCAGGTAAATAAATCCTCTAGTGGGCCACCAGGAGCTAGCCCTGGTGAACTACCTTATTGTCTACTCCGGTGTAGATGGTGCTTGGTCCTGCCATGAGTGCAGTGGACTGGACTTGACCTCATTGAGAGTCTATGAGCACTATTCTAGCTGTCCCAGGAATGAGGAACAGGGAGAGGAACAAGCAAAGGCCTTGTCTACACTGGGAACATAAGGAGTGTTTGTTAACCTATGTTAAAGAACAATGGTCAGCACTTAGAAGAGAAAGATTCCAGTGCAGGCACACTGACAGGGGGTGAGGGTGGGAGGGCAAAGAGGGCAACGACCCTGGGGCCATATAAATCACTGCTGGAGCAGTGTGGCATGCTCTGGGTGGTTCACTACAGGTTCAAGTGTCACTGAGGGCTGGCTGCTCTTGTACTAGTGTTTTAAAGCATGTTAGCTTCCTGTGGTCAACCTCAGGGTGATGGTTGATGGACATGGAAGGGGAAAAAAAAGCCACAGTGAGCTCCCACAAGGATCAGTTCTGGTGCAGTTTTGTTCAATATCATAACCCATGATTTTGATAATGGCATAGAGAAAACACTCAAAGTTTGTGGACAACAGAAAGCTGGGAGGGGTTGCAAGTGCTTTGGAGGATAGAATTAAAATTCAAAAGGGTCTGGACAAAGTGGAGAAATGGTCTAAGGCAAATAGGATGAAATTCAATAAGGACAAATGCAAAGTACTTGGCCTAGGAAGGAATATCAATTGCACACATACAAAATGGGAAATGACTACCTAAGAAGGTGTATTGCAGAAAGGGATCTGTGGGGTCATAGTGGATCACAAGCTAAATATGAGTCAACAGTGTGACACTGTTGCAAAAAAAAGCAAACATTCTGGGATGTGTTGAGAAGATTGTTATAAGCAAGATGTAAAAAGTAATTCTTCTGCTCTACTTTGTGCTAATTAGGCCTCAACTGGAGTACTACATCCAGTTCTGTGTGTCACATTTAAGGAAGGATGTGGACAAATTGGAAAAGTTTAAAGAAGAGCAACAAAAAAGGTCTAGAAAAGTCTAGAAAACATGACCTATGAGGGAAGATTGAAAAAACTGGGTTTGTTTAGTCTGGAGAAGTAAAGACAGAGGCTACATCTAAACTACAAGGTTTTTGCACAAAAATGTGTGTTTTTGCGCAAAACCCGCGGAGTGTCCACACCTCAAGTGTGCTTTTGCGCAAGGAAATTGACAGTAAAATGGCAGAATAGAGGGCTTTTTGCTGTGTAGGTAAACCTCCTTCTACGAGGCATAACTCCTTTTAGCGCTACAGCTGTTGTGCAAAAAAGTATGTGTGGACGCTCCGCAGGAGTTTCTTGTGCAAATACAGCCTATCCGAAAAAGCACAGGTGTTCTGATGACCATTCTGTGAATGGCCACCAGAGCTTTCTTGTGCAAGAGCGTCCATGAGGTGTGGACGTGCTCTTGCACATGAAGTTTTTGCGCAAAAACTCTTGCACAAAAGGCTTCTTGCACAAGAAGCCTGTAATATAGATGTAGACTGAGAGTTGTAACAATTTCCAAGTACATAAAAGTTTATTACAAAAGTAGAGGGAGAAAAATTGTTCTTAACCTCAGGATAGGACAAGAAGCAATGGGATTAAATTGCAGTAAGGAAGGTTTAAGTGGGACATTAGGAAAAGCTTCCTGTCAGGTTGACTGAGCATTCGAATCAATTGCCTAGGGCAGTGGTCCCCAACGCGGCGCCCGCCGAGTGACCAGGGCCAGTCCTGCCCCAGGCGCGCGGCGCATGCATGGTGCCTGCCCCGGGCGCATGGGTGGCCCCACCCCCGGGCACATGGCATGTGCGCGGCCCCTCCCCCAGACGCGCGGCATGTGCACGGCCCCGCCCGCAGGTGCGCAGCGCGTGAGCGGCCCCACCCCCAGGGGCCCGGCAGCCCCAAAAGGTTGGGGACTGCTGGCCTAGGGAGGTTGTGGAATCTCCCCTCATTGGAGATTTTTAAGAGCAGGTTAGACAAACACCTGTCAAGGAGGGTCTAGATCAGCGGCTCTCAAACATCATTGCATCGTGACCCCATTCTGAAAATAAAAATGACTATGTGACCCAAGGAGGGAGGACTGAAGCCTGAGCCCACCTGAGCTCAGATGGGGGTCTCCCAAGCTGTAGCGCAAGGGCTTTATCTGCAGGCATGGGGTCTCTGACCAGAGCTGCACCAGCCCCGGGCTGAAGTCAAAGCCTGAGCCCAGACATCCCATGCAGTAGTGCTCCAGCTGCAGCCCCAGACTGCAATAAATGTAACACCAATCCCAGCCACCTCATTAAAATATGGCTGTGACCCACTTTGGGGTCCTGACCCACAGTTTGAAAACCACTGGTTTAGATAAAATTTGACCTACCACGAGTGCCGGGAACTAGACTAGATGAGGTCCTCCCAGTCCTACGTTTCCATGGTTCTATGACACTTCCACAGAAGGCAGAATGAGTCACACTCCACAAGGCAGAGCTTCTGATCGGCTTCCCCCCTTCTGGGCATCTTTGCAGGTAAAGGAATAAATTGGCCCTTAACTCTCAGTCCTCATGCAAAGTTATCCCATTTTTACTACTGCCACATATTTACATAGGAACAGCTACAGTGTGGCACTGAGGTTACAGAGAAATATTGTTCACGATAAAGAAATATATATCACATTATTTTAAAAGTCTCAGAGTGGTCGCTGTGTTAGTTTGTATCTGCAAAAACAATGAAGAGTCCTGTGGCATCTTAGGCTATGTCTACACAGCAGCGTTATTTCGGAATAACTGACATTGTTCCAAATAACAAAGTGCATATCTACGCACAAGCAGTTATTTCGAAATAATGTCCAGCCAGAGGGCTTCTTTACTCCTCATTTTATGAGGAGTAAGAGAAGTCGGAGGAAGAGTGCTCTATTTCAGAATAAGTGTTGTGTAGTCGTGCCCAAACTTGAAATAAGCTATTTTGACGTAAGCTACTCCATTAGCATAGTTCAAGTTGCATAGCTTATTTCGAGTTTAGCCTTTCTATGTAGATGTACCTTTAGAGACTAAGGCTAGGGCTACACTAGGGAATAAGTTTGAATTAAGATACTCAACTTAAGATAAAATACATTAAGATGTTTTAAGATACATTAATTGCGTAGCTTGAGCCGAAGTATCTTAAATCAAATATTGATGCCGTGCACACTGCAGGAGGTTGATGGGAGCTCACTCTCCTTTCGACTTCCCTTACTCCTTGTAGGAGAAGGACTACCAGTGTCAACGGGAACACCCTCTCAGTTCGAATTAGCATGTCTTCACTAGACCTGCTAATCAAATCCTGGAAGACTGACTATTGCAGCAATGGTAGTGTGGCCTAACATTAAATCAGAATTAAATTTAAATTTAACAGATTAATCTCAACGGTGCCACAGAACTCCTCATTGTTTTTATATTATGTTAAGTCATTTACTCTTATTTGTGTGTGTGTGTGTGTGTGTGCGCTGTGTGTGTGCATTTATCTCTCTCTTCTCTCTCTCTTCCCAAGATGTATGCTTCATTAAAGACTTGGCAGGTTGAGAAGTATGTCTGGTCCCTCAAGTACAACATAATGACAGCACTTCTCAGGCAAGTTTAGAAGCTTTTATCCTTTCTGTTGCATCTCTTTGTGAGAGACCTTGTTTTAGGAGCATAGTCCAGTGGATCACACACTGGATTTTGTTCTATTCCTGATTTAGTCACTGGCCTACTCTGTGACTGAAGACAAGTCATTTCACCTCAGTTTCCCCATTTGTAAAATGGGATTACTAATATTTACATTCCTTTGTAAAATGTTCTAAAATCTATGAGTTCAAATGTTCTGTAAGAACTTAGTCTTCTTAGTTTTAGATTCAAATTTACCTTCCTCATTCTGTCTCACATGTATTTGCTTGGAATATGCTGAACAATGTAACAAAAGCTACAGATCTGGAAATGTTTCTTATGTTACAGATATGAATTATTACACTTTACTAGAGGCTTCATGGCCTATTACATTTTAAGTGGCCACCCTGTTTAGGTCCTTGCTTCCACCATTTGAACTTTGGCAGCTTCTGAGACATGAGCAACTGTCCAGAAGTTTATACATTGTAACAAAATGTACAAAGTCTCAAACCTCCCAGCCAAGCCCCCATTAAACACTTTCTAATCTCCACCTTTGAAAATTGCTAACAGGATTTGCTGGAAATTGAGAATGGGCAGTCGATTTTTGTAGCTGATACAACATTATTTAGCAAACACATCATTGGACATTTCAAACACCCTGCAAATACACACCGAGGTTGTCTAACTGCCTTACAATGTCACAAAAGTAAGGAAACTGTGAAAACCAACAGGCTCAGTGCAGCCTGCCATCTCTCCAGACACAGCCTCTTTCAGAGGCTGCCAGAAAACATTTTACCGCTTTTAAGGTGCATTAAACTTACCAGGACAAATGCCAGAGGAGGAATTTTGTGTGCTTGAATAATGTTGTAATTTACCTTATAACTGGTCTCATTACGACTCAGAGTGCTCTGTTGATTTACCTGGCTTTTGATTTAGTGGGCTTTTTTGAAAATGACTGTTTAGGAACACAGCCAGGCACTGCAGGCAAAAGACCCTAAACCCTTCTGGAGGTATAGTTGCTCATTCAGACACTGATTTTTTAAATAAAGAGACATCCGACAACCACTCCAAATCCACATCCAGGGAAAGGGAGAGTGAATTAGACAGAGATGATGGTTCACAGAAATAATTCCATAGACATAAAATATGCTCACATTTTTACTGAATCCTAGGGATGTGAGGGCAAGAAGGGGGTATTTAGCTTTATTTCCAGATGTAGTTTCTCTTTTGTCTAGTGTTCCAACAATATAACGTGCCATATCCACTCTACGGATCTCACTCATGCTCAGTAGGTCAGTGGTTCTCATTTTTTTCCATTTTAGCACTCCCTTTTCCACAGTAGACTCCCATTCCAGCATCTGCCTCCCATCCAGCTAAGATTTAGCCAGGGTCCCCTCTGGGAAGAACCGGGAGGTTGCATGTCCCTGTCATCAGTAGTTCATAATCCCCAGGTTGAGAACCCATGCAGGGGGGTGTACATTTTATTGGCTCCAGAGATCAGGGTTACAGACATAACAAGCATAATGTATTCAGCAGATCACCAGTGAAAAATCCATAGTTTTTTATCTTGTGACATTTTGATTCACTGCAACTGGGGAGGCAGTCTGGTTCTGGTGGCCAGGGCACTGGACAGGTAGTAAGGAGATCTAGACTAAATTTCTAACTCGGCCACTGACCTACTATGTGACCTTGGCCCTTCACCCCATTCAAGAGATCACCCTGCCCCATGACTCGCTTTCTCATCTGTGAAATGAAACATTCGTACCATGTAAAATATTGATACTTTACCCTCCTTTGCAGAGCTCTTGGAGATCACTGGATGAAGATGCTATATAGGTGGGAATTATTATTATTATTCTTAATTAGTATTAGTAGTATCGGTGACTTTTTCTTAGTTCATATGACAAAGCAAAAATAAGAAGGGTTTGTAACACTGGATGCTACTAGTGCCAGGATAGTTCTGTTTGTTACTCGAGTTCTCTGTTTTCTAATGAAGTGAATGGGATGAATATTTTGGCCTTAGCTTACATTGTTTAATTGAGTGAAGACATGGTACATTTTAATGTGGCCTCCAAACTGGCAGGAGAGCCAATCCCTGGGCGGCAGAGTGTGGGGGTGGAAGAGGATAGATTACTGATGCCTAGAGAGATTCAGACCTTTAGTATAGATTCATTCTTACCCACTGTGTGGCTTACGCCTAATTCATTTCTGAGGCAGGCTTTCCAGAGTCCCGTGATTCAATTTTACAAGTCAGACTATGATTCATGACTTTCTGCTCACAGAATGCAAGGAAGACAAAATGTGATTGACTGCTCAGCTCAGGGCCGGCCCGAGCCATTCATGCGCCCCGGCCCCGGGAGTGCAGCGCATGCACAGTCCCACCCTGGGCACGCAGTGCATGTGCGGCCCTGCCCCCGGGGCACCAGCGCATGCGCTGCCCCACCCCCGCCCGGTCCGGCGGCACCCCGGGCCACCCGGTCAGCCTGTAGCTTGGGCCAGCTCTGGCTCAGCTCTATGAATCGTCCAAGTTCCAGGGGTGCAAAGGGCTGTGAGTAAGGCACTCGAACAATTCTGAAGTAATTTTGAAAGGTCACTTCTGCTTCACCCAGCTGCAAAATAGGTACCTGATCTCTCTGCTCAGGGCACTCAAGTGTTGTTGGATGTGATGCTGGCCACATTACTCTCTTGTATACCATTGAAAAGGATGTGCCTAAATGTCATCAGTCTGACAATTTTGACTGCAACATTGTGATACCATTGGGGAAAAAAAACCAAACAGCATTCTGTGGTGTACTGTGGGAAATGTTGTATGCAAGACACAAAAAGTAATTCTTCCATTCTACTCCACACTGATTAGGTCTCAACTGAAGTGTTTCATACAGTTCTGGACACCACATTTCAGGAAAGATGTGGACAAATTGGAGAAATTTCAGAAACGAGCAACAAAAATGACGAGAAGTCTAGAAAATATGACCTATGAGGGAAGATTGAAAAACTGGGTTTGTTTAGTTGGAAGACAGAAGATTGGGAAGGGACATGATAGCAGTTTTCAAGTATCTAAAAAGTTGTTACAAGTAGAAAAATTATTCTACTTAACTTCTGAGGATAGGACAAGAAGCAATGGACTTAAATTGCAGCAAGGGAGGTTTAGGTTTAACATTAGGAAAAGCTTCCTAATTGTCAGGGTGGCTTAAGCACGGAAATAAATTACTGAGGAACATTGTGGAATCTCCAACATTAGAGATTTTAAAGAGCAGGTTAGACAAATT
Organism: Rafetus swinhoei; assembly: GCA_019425775.1. Lineage (NCBI taxonomy): Eukaryota > Metazoa > Chordata > Testudines > Trionychidae > Rafetus > Rafetus swinhoei. The sequence goes on along the minus strand of CM033424.1, from coordinate 101,320,298 downwards.
CCTATCAGGGATGTTCTGTATAATACTTTGTCTTGCCATGAACATAGGGGACTGGACTAGATTACCTTTTGGGGTGGGTCCCTTCCAGTCCTATTATCGTATGATTAACAACATTTCTATTTCAAGAGAATTGAAACCAAAGTACATATGGTTGGAGAAAAGTGATAAGTAAATTCAACTCATCACCCTACTAGCTGCTCAGCTAGTCCTCCCTCCTCAACTTTAGAGACAAACATCAAACCTGACTCTCCTTACTAGGATCAGAAGAGGGAGTTGCTGAGGGAAAGAAATTTCAACTCAAACTGCAGGAGAATGTTCCACAGGAATTGAAATTGTTGGTGAAGTTTGGTAAGCCAAGACAGCCAGGTTTCACAAACTCTTTCCCCCTTTGCAAGGTTTCCAGAGACATAACATCCAATCCACAGTTGCTCAGTTTATGAAGTCAGATATTTTGATCACCTAAGATGACATAAGTGCAGGGGAGAGATTTTTATTATCTGTATTGACTGAAGATAATGGGAGAAGGAATGAAACTCATGTTTCCTACATACACTTTCTCCTACGTATTGTCAAATGAAGATCATTCCCATTAGACCACCAGGAATAAAACATTGTTTGAAATAAAATGTATATCCGCTTTTATTGAGTCATCTTCCTTGTGCCATGCATTTACACAATTCTTTAGAAACACAGCAAGATATTTCCCCATCCCCCTAGTGTAAGATGGGCAAGGCAAGGCAAAACACTGAGCTGTATTTCAGAACAGGCAAGATGTGGTGGGATTCTGAGGGAAGAGGAAAAGGTGGGAAGTATTTCTAAAATCAGACATGGATATTAAGGTGGCATATGGCAAGCTAGAGTAAGGGGGGTAGAAAAGGGGGTGGGGCTGTTCTAGGTGTAAGGGACAGAAAGATAGATGCAAGCCAAGAATAAGAGAAGAGCATGAGGGTTAGTCATCACTGAGAAGCAAGACATCTAGCACACCAACCATTTTCACGTGAAAATTCATCCTTGAACTCACCAGGTGCAAGTCTTCTGAGTTTGAGGAGCACTTGGGAGTGTGGGAGAAGAATTAAGGTGGGGGAGTCCTTGGGCCATTTTGAATGTGCACAGCAGGATGATTTATGAATTTGGGATTGAGAGGACACTGTGCCCTGAGGTGCTCTTTAGCACTGGTCTCAGTAGCAGCCTTGTGGGTTCTTCCAGGCCCTGCTGCCATTGTAAGGGCAACAAGATTAGGTCAGCTGGAGCCTTGGTCATGTTTCTCTGCTAGATGGCCAACCCCTTAAGGGCCACAGACACTGCTGACTGTGTTAGCTGTTCCCACTTGCCCACCAAGCAAGCACCAGCAATTCAGACTTTCAGACTCTGTTTTCAAGCAACCACTAGCAACCCCGTAAGCTGCAGTTTACTCTCTCTCTCTGGTAGTTTATGGATCACAGAACAAAAAAGGATGCTGATCTATTCTCAGAGGTAAGTGGCCAAGGGAGAACAGTATTTTGATCATGTGATATTATAGCCAGCAGATAAGTGTATATGAAAGACAACTTTGTTTGCACAGCACCACCTGCTTATTGTAGACAATACCAGAGGGAGAAGGATGATGCGGTGGTGAAGAAGTTAATTTGCTTCATCACCAAATTCCTGTGTGACGCTCAGCTAATCTGTTGCTCTGTGCTTCGGTTTCCCATCTTCAGAATTGGTATAATAGCACTTCCTTACCTCAGAGGGGTGCTGTGAGGATAAACACATGGACAGTTGAGAGGCAGTCAGATAGTATAGTAAGAGGCCATGTACGTTGCTAAAATAGCCAAGTTTCTGGTCGCTTTGTGGAACAACTCACATCCATAATGTTAATCATTAGCTGTATATGAAATGTACAAAACCTGCAGCACCCTTCTAAAAGTATGGAGAACCACCAACAGGAACCATCAGAGCAGATGAACCTTAATAGTTTAAGGAATTCAAGGTATTTAAATGCTAACTTTTTAAACAAAATATTCTTAGGTCACATGTACTTGTCTTCATCAAGGGTTTACTGTATGGCAAGCTCACACTTACTAAGGCATGCCATTTTAAAGCTATAGAAAAAGGGACAGTTCTTAAATTCCAGACATGTACATTTTTCCACAAGGGCAAAATTAAAAAAATGTCTCATCCTATTTTGCCACAACTTTCCAGAACAGCCCACCTCGGGGCTGAGTCGAAACATGAGACATTTCAAGTGACAGGGTTTTGATTTGTTAAGACTTTCTAAAGAGAATGAAAACCAGAAATCATGCTGAGATAGCTTTGGCATTAGAGTACTGTTCAGGGCTGGTGGGCTCCTATATCTCCAGCTAAACCAGCGGTTCCCAACCTTTTCCAGATGGGGACCCATTTTGACAATCCAGGAAGACTTGGTGATCCAGGGCAATTCAAAAAATGTGTGAATGGCTCCTTAAGAGCCACCTGGGGAAACACCTGGTGACCCTTCTGAAATGTAATGGTGACCCATATTTGGGTCCTGACCCATAGGTTGGGAAACTCTGAGCTAAACTATGGGAGCTGTGAGTGCTAAGAAGGTCTGAGAAGTGAACTCTGGCAATATTATGATTCCTGACACAAAAATACTTAGCATTTCTGTCTTTTTCATCTGCTGATCTCAAAGCTCTTTCCAATGATGGTTACATTTTACCATTTCTACCTCACAATGGAGAAAGCAAGGCACAGAAAAGTTAAGTGATTCGCGTAAGGTGTCTCAGGCTATGTCTACACTACAGAGTTTTTTCGGAAAAACTTCACTTACATGCGCACTGCAATTGCGCTCTTTCAAAAGAAAAGAAAGAGCTCTTTCGGAAAAAGGCGCATGTGGCTGGGGAAGAGGGAGTTCTTTCGAAAGACGAGGAAAGAGGAAAATGCACAAGTGCCCTGGTGGCCACTCCGCCCATAGCAATCACAGCTTAAATGGGAGAGAGAGTCCATTCAGTGTGGACGCTATCTTTCGAAAAAGCAGATCGCTTTTTTGATGTGCTTTGGTAATGTGGACGCTCTCTTTTGGAAGACTTTTTTTGGATGATCTCTACCAGAAAAGCTTCTTCCGAAAGAAGCCTGCAGTCTAGACGTAGCCTAAGTCAGTCACTGGTGCAAGCAGCATCCACATGTCCTTCGTGGAATCTCATTGCTTTGGTGCTGAATTCCTGATGGTGGCTTTTAACCATCTAAGGTCTGACCTCAACTCATTCAACCCCAGTTTCTTTTGCTCCGATATTTCTTTTGACAAGGGCATTTCTACACACTAGTCACTCTGGGTCACATCCACCAACATACTCAGGTCTCAAAAGGTGGGATTTAGGAGCCCTAATCCCAATTTTAGGCTCCACTAAAATCCACAAAATTTGCTTAACCCCTATGGGTGCCAAATCTCCCTGAGTGCCTAAGGTTTCAGGGTAAAACTTCCCTAGGTGTCTGTGTTTCTGCATCTGCAATGCCCCCAAATTGCCTTATTGTAGGCACTCAGATGCCTATCTCCTGCCTAAGCCCCAGCCTGATCCATGAGCCAGAAGACGACTGGAGTTCACCTGCTTACTGTTTTGGGTCCCATTAAAAATCCAGCAGGAGGCAGTGGCACCACCCAGCTGATTACTTTTAGCTCAGCGGTCAGAGGAATTGCCAGGCAGATGGGAGCCCCAGGTCCAAGTCCCCTCTCTGCCTGCAGGGGAGAAAAGATTTGAACTGGGGTCTCCTGCATGTCAGAAGCGAGCCATAACCAGTGAGCTGTGGGGCAGTCTGATGCAGGTGTCCCTCAGTCTCTCCTGTTGCCGACATTCCACTGGGGCTAAGGGACTAGAAAGAGAGAGAGACTAGCCCCCGGCCCCCCCCGCTCGAGGAGCTGGAAGGCCCTTGGTCCAGGCTGCTGTTGGTGTTTGTTTTTTGCAGGCCTGCTGGGGCAAGTGGCAGGGACAAGGGGAATGGGGGAACCTGCAAGCGTTTCCAAGAACCTAGGGCCAGCCTTACCACTCACCTTACTGACAGGGAATCCCACCGAAGTCAGAGGACCATCGATGGAGAAAGGGGCTATTCAATGCAATAAAGCAGGCTGAGTCCAGCTTTCTGTTTGCAGAATCCTACTTCTGAGACCTGCCTTCCTTAATCTTACACTTTTTCACCCCGTACAGGGTCACAGTTAGACATGGAGCCTTTTCTGTCTCCTTTAGGCACTCCTGTGCCATCGCCAGATTGCTGTTCAGCTGCCTCCTTCCAGTGCTGAGCACGTTATACCCTCCCAAGCTCTTTCTCGGGATGCAGACCCAGCAGTCCTTACACTAGACTCATCACCCTCCCATGCACGTTTTCCAGCCTGTGGCTGCCCTGTTTTGAACGCCGAGGTTAGTTCTTGGAGCACCAGAATTCCACCGGAAAAGGGCCAGAAGCAGTGGAGTCGTTATCTCCTTTGCAGCAGAATTTGTTCCTCTCTTTATACATTTTTCTTTGCTTTTCTTGCAGCTGTTACTGCTTGCTTCCCCCTCCTCTCCCGCACCTTCCTACCATTACTCACCACTATCCTCCCCCCCCGCTGGCTTTCTTCATTCGCTCACTTCAGCTCTGTTTTATTAAGCTTGTATTGAAACGTGCTGTCGGCTCTCCCTAAATGCACAGCCTACCATTGTGTAATAGCAAATTCCATTGTATTAGCCCATTTCCCCAGTGTCTTCAAATTCTCCTGTAGTCTGGTGCATTCCTATTAACTTATCAACAGCCTCCTTCCTATCATGATGTCATCTGTGTCTGGACACCCAGCAACTCGATCCAACCTCAGGCTCATTTATGTAAGTTTTAAAGAGAACAAGTCTCGGCACAGAGCCCTGAGGGATCCCACTGATTCGCTTTTTCCATGCGTATGGGCCTACTTCTCTCTCTCTCTTTCATTTCTCTGCCCATGGGTTGTTGTTTTTTTCACACCCAGTGCTGCTACCTTAACTTGGATACTCTTCATTAACTTTGCTTGTGATACGTAATCAGAAACACTGTTAAACTCCAGGAAAAGCAAGGCAGGGCCGGCTTTAGGCACCAATAGGTTGAGCAATTGTTCAAGGCCCTGAGCAACTTAAGGGGGCCCCCTATTAAGTGTTGTGAGTCCCCCTAAAATATTTCTGCTTATGGCACCCAATGGGCCAGCACTGGCACTGATGCAAGACCACCACTTCACACTTCCTCTCTTTTCTCTGTCTACTGGCTTGAAACTTATGCTTATGAATTAGCTTGATGACTAGAACCTAAAGGCCTCAACTGAGATCACTCTGCTAGGCACTGCACAGACATGCAGTAAGAGACCATTCTTCCAGAATGTCCAGTATAAATAGACAAGATAGACCAGTGTAGTGAATGAGACTGGGGGAGGAAAAAAATATTGTTATGCCCATGTTAGAGATGGAGAAACGAAGCACAGAGAAAAAAAGTGAAATATAGTCAGGTTTTGCCAACTAGATCTACATGGGGGTGGTGCGTGTGTGTGTGGAGATGTAGCTACTGAAATATGGCGAGGCACCTAGATAACTTTTCATTTCCATTTGACATTGCATTTCAAATATGGTAAAAATGCCTGAACATTCTCTAATAGAGAATAGTGTATTATCTCCCTTTTCTCCTTGCTCTTAAAAATCTGCTGAACTGCTCAAACACTCACCCCCCCCTTCCAAAAAAAAAAAAAAAGAAGTATTCCACAGGCTTGGATCTTTTCAGTTTCCTGGATGGAAGTTACAGCAAGTTGTGAGACATTGAAAGTGGAGGGAGGGTGTGTTGAGGGTGGGGGGTTGGAAACAGAGGCAGATTTAACCCAGTGGCTCCTAAAGAATGCATTAATCTCCTAGTGACAGAAATTACTATATGGAAGTGCCCCTATCCTATGCTGTGTCAACTGTACTTGATATAGCTCAAAGCAGTTTACACCCACCCCATGATTTGATCTGGAGCTGGATGGCTGCTAATCCAATCCCTAGTATAAAGTAAGTAGAGCAGCCTCAGGGCTTCTGTAGTTCGCATTGGCTGTCCAGGCCTGTAAAGGTTGTTTTGGGGGATAATTGGGGCAAAAAGGAGCTCCCTTTTGTGACGGGTTCCCCCCGCCCCCGTTTTATGAAATTGACTTATGGATACAAATATGCATAACCCGAAGATGCTTTGGACAAAATACCTCATGTAACTTATCAGTTTTAATGTTTCAGTCCGCTGGATCAGTATTTCTTATTTTGGTGTGTGTATCGTTCTTGTATGTAAAGTTAGAAATACGGGGGATGGAAAGGTTTATGGTTTTAAATGTGCCAATGAAAGCCATCAAGGGTGTTTCCCTCAACGTGTGGTGATCACCTGTAAACAGCCTCTTTTGTCCTTTATGTCTAAGCCATGGCTGGTCCTCAGAAGACGTGATCACCAGAACTGGTAGGGTCTGACCAGGTAATTTTCTATGGAAGGGGAGAGTGTAGAAACAAAGAATTCCTGCCCAAAAGGAAGGCTATTTAAGATGCAAAGTTTTCAGGCTGTCTTTGGCTGGCATGACATTCCCCAAAGAATAAACCAGAGACCCCAGGGAAACAAAATCTTCCTTGGTTTGGAGGTTTAGCTGAAATAAGAACAGTTTTAGGGTAAGTTTGCAATAAGCTTTAATGTGTTAGAACTAGCTATGCATTTTCTATTTTAAATTTGTAATTTACTTTGCTCTGTTTTCACTTGCGACCACTTAAATCCTACTGTTTGTACACGATAAAATTGCTTTTATTTACTATCAAGCCCAGTGTAAATAGTCGTTACTTGGGGGAGCAATCATTGTGTACATCTTCCTTTCATTGTTGAAGGGGGCTTGCTTGAATAGTTTATTTGGGGGTCTGATTCCAGTTGGGGGTTGGTTTTCTGGATGGTGTGCCCCAAACTGCATTCTCCTCAGACCTGAAGTGATTCAATATCTGTATTGCTCTTTGGCGCTGGAGGGTGGAGGGTGGGGGGCATCTCAGCTCTGTGCCTTGGCTGTGGGAGACCAGGACATCTAGCCCAGCAGGACAGGGTGGTGAGAAGCCCCAGAGAGCAAGGTGGTGAGTGGCAGTGACTTTATCAACACACCAGGAAGCAGCCCCCATGGGGTCTTCTGTAGCTGCATCCCGTCAGACCTTTATCATAGAAATGTACTCTAGGAGGATGTGTTTCATAGGATCCACTTCAGCAGCTCTACTGCATCAGAAGGTTCCTTCTACTCAGTGGGACTCCTTAGAGAGCTGGATCGAATGCTAAGGTTCAGCCCAATAGGAACACAGGACGGGAAGGGGATCTCCTGGGTCAGCAAGCCCAGTCTTTTGCTAACACTACTATAGCAACCCCATCATATAACCCACCACCTCCACACCTCTACCTTACCACCTCCCTCTCCTTTTCGTTCCATTTTCCTGCTCCCCTAGAAGTTTATAGCAAAATCCCCATTGTCAAGAATGGGAGCCAGTTGAGGACCTAAATGTGGGGCGGATTTGCATTGACTTGGGTATGATAGAGTAGAAAGAACAGCTAAGCCCAAAGGATTTGTTGTATTATGCAATGACAGAATTCAAGTTCTGTGGCATTTTTAATGGAGCAAGCATAAAGAAGATACAAATGTTGGGGAGTCAAGTCTGTCCATTAGCAGCCTGCATGAATGCAGTCTAGCTTAATCCATTTTTGATAGGTGCCTGTGAAGAGAATACCACGTACAAACAATTAAAATGCACTGAATGCTCTCCAAAGGGAGCACACAGAACTGGAAGGTCTCACAATGATCTGTCTCTTCTTGGGTCACATTTGAAAATGTCTCTGAAAATCAGAATCTCCATGCAGCTGGGACAGGGAACATTCTTAAACATGATCAGGCTCTCACTTCGGACCGTGAGACACTAACCAACAAGTGCAGTTTATTGCTGAGTATTTGTGTGCTGGAGAAGTTTTCCACAGTGCCCACAGATGTTTTGCAGGGTCAGCTCACCCAGCTCAGAGTCAGGCTTCTCGGCACCCTGGATGCAGCTGTCAATTGTGCACAGCCAGAGAGCCACTTTTCTCATCCAATAACCTTGCAGGGCATCAGAAGGGACCTGAGGAGATCCTGGACATTTGGTTGGGAGATTTCCTTCATGGATTGCATTGCAGTGACATGTGGTCAGGTATCAAGACAGCATGATGCTCAGTTCTCCTCAGCATCCAAACTCTGCTTTGTCCTCTCCTTCACACACAGTTTTCCTTTTTAAACTCAGGGGCGGCCCATCCATATAGGCGAACTAGGTGGTCACCTAGGGCGCCAAGTTAAATGGGGCGCCAAATGGTGGCGCAATATCATTGAGGGGTTTGGAGGTGGGGGCACCGATTGCAGGGTTCGCTTAGGGCACCACTTGCTGGCAGCTAGTCTAGGGCTGCCCCTGTTTAAACTAATGCCAAAATGAAGGCATCTGAGATGTCCCCTAGAATGTCCGAATATGCAAATTCTTCTCCTTGGCCCAAAGGAGTTGCTCTTCTCCCCGACCCTTCCTGCCAAACAATTCGGTCCATCTTTGTTTTGAAAAACTAAAAACAAGGTGCCTGTAATGTGAGTTGTAAGCTGCAGCCCCAAGGAAAAAGACCTTCCAAATGTGCTGTATGGGAAAAATGCTGTTGGCAAGTATTGGTGTGTATCGATAAAAGGGCAAAAGAAACACACACATAAATACAAAGCCCTGGGCAATTGAACCTTCTGGCTAGCTACAAAACAGGTACAACGAAGAGAGAGTAATCTCCCACACACTTAGAGGTTGCCTTTATAGGCCCACAAAGTCTCCCTGATTTTGAGGAAACTAGAAGCATAAAGGAGAATCTTAGCCTTTATTTAAGTAGGAAAAAAGTTTTGAGCCCTTCTCCAGGGGAAGGCAGCCTTGAAAGTACAAGCCAATTGCTAGAAACGAAAGCATGTTCCTGATTTACTCTCCAGTCCCTTGTAGCCAACCAGCCATGGGCTTCGGGGGCTATGAAATCTGTAGCTATATATTTAGGATGACCCCAGTTAAGGAGCAGACGGTGCCATCCAGCCTCTCATTTATGGCATGAGGGCCACAGCAAATGCTCTACTGACCCAGATCCTCTCCTTGAGCAGCTGAGTTGACCCACACTGCTCAGTAATATGAAAGGCACTGTTGACAAAGGAATGAGAGCAAGAGACACATTCCAGCTCTGCTGCTAACTCTCTGTATGGTCTCTGGCACCTCACAGAAATCAAACATTTTCAGTGGAGGGTCAGGCACTGAAATCGGGGTGCTGAGCACCTGCCTCTGCTATTGGCTGCACCTCAGAACAATCAGGTTGCATTTACTAACTTTATATACCCACGCTTGGAAAGGTTGTCCTTCATCTTGCCAGGCCTCAGTGCCCACATCTGCAAACCGGGGATCACCGTTTTTCCTCACCCCCGGAGAAGCTACAACAGACAAACACCTAATGATTGCAAAGTGCTATGCATAAACTCTAACATTCCCCACAGCACCTTCAGTGATCGGGCACCCAGGAGCTCTCACAACTTCAGAGTACCTGCCCCTCACAAGTCTTTTCTAAATGCTGGCAGCTATGCCCAGACCCAGAACACAAGTCACTGGGCTCCGCTTCTCCTACTGCAGGAACCAGGGAAAAGAGGCACCCAGTACATGCACCCACATCTTCACATGCTACATACACATCATCATGGATAGAGTGCAGCATACTAGGTGCTGTCCAAACCTATGGCAAGCTACAGCCACAAAGCACGTATATCATCAAGATATGTTTCCTAGCAATACCAACTACCCCCAGCTGGCCCTGGATTTAGCAGTTACTAGCTGGCATGGCAATCTCAAGCTGGCTCCATTCAAAATGCGTCTTGTGGGGAGATTTGAGGAAGAACAGTGTCGTGGCTTCATAGCTCAGGTTGGGGAGGAAGCTCCAGGTGTCATGAGGAAAGACAGACAAAGTCAGATGTTGGTGAAGTAGACAAGCATAGGGTTAAGGTTGGCATGAGGGAAGAGAGAGAATTGTGACGTTCCAGTTAAATTTAGGGTTTATGCCAAAGCATCGTCTTATTCAACTACCCCAAAATCTTCCTGGTGCTTTGGGGTGCTTTAGAAAACTGACCCTAAGCCTAGGAATCCTTTCTAGTTGCACGGCTGACAGAATTGTTACAAAGGCCCTCCCAAGTCTGGCAAATAATTAGTAACTCTTACGATCAAGAACTGACACGAGGAGATACAAAGTCTTGTTGAAATGAGACAGGCTGTTCTTCCACCACCACTAGAAAGCCTGCATTTGATCGTGAAGCATAGGCTGCAGCTGAGATAAGCCATACACAAAGATTCAAACCACAGTGTAACACATTTCTTGACTGCTCATTACTGGTTCGTGAATGGGGGGAAAGTGTTAAAACCCATCCTTGATGCTATCCCCTAAATACACCTCAGACCTGATCCTGAGGGTCGACCGGTCGACCAGTCTCCCATTGGGACACGGGCTGCTTTGGTCATGGGCTTTCCAGTAAGGGCTTCATGGTGAGGATGTTCTTCCATTAAAAGATAGACTGAGGACCCAGACTCATTTCCTACACAGGCTTTGAACAGCCAAAGACTTTTGGTCACTGTCTACCTGGGCTGGAGTCAAGCCATTGACAAAATAACCTTCATCTCCCGTTACCGATCTCTTGAGATATTTTAAAAACAGATTCCAAAGTGTAGAATATGTCTGAGTTTCATGCCAGTACAAAGAAGATATTGTTTGATAATTACATTTTTAACAGTCCTTTTTGGAGCAATGATTTCTGCTTGAGCAAACCTCAGTAATATGCAGATGTGTGAGAGAGGTATCAAGAGACCATTTACTTACAAAGCAACTTAAATATGTTTGAGTAAAATAGTTCTGAAGTATCTTGAAACAGATTTTTTTTGTTTGCTTGCTCTCATTACTTCTTCAAAAGCTTCAGGGAGTAGCTGAGTTAGTCTGTACAGGATAAACTTAAAAACCAACAAATACACAAAGAAATAAAGTGTATTTCTATTTGTTGTTTTTTAAGTTTATCCTGTACAGACTAACTGGGCTACTCCCTGAAGCTTTTGAAGAAGTAGACTAGAAGTAACACTGACAGAAGTAATGATAAACTTGAAAAACAACAAATATACAAAGAAATAAAGTGCTTCCAGACTATTTGCTGATTTTCAAGTTTATCATTACTTCTGTCGGTGTTACTTCTAGTCTATTTCTTAGTTTGCATCGCCCCCTTCTGGACTCTGCTAGGATTGCATTCTCAACAAGGAAACTGCTCTTTGAATTGTTATTGTCATTATAAATAAGAGACAAAGTATGTGAGGTAATATTTTTTGTTAAACCAACTTCTTATTACCTCACCCACCTTGTGTGTGTCACATCCTGGGACTGACACAGTTACAAGAGTACTGCAACCAATATTAGAAAGAAGACACAGTTGTAAGGTACACAGCAGGCCAAGGCTAAAGTAAAATATAGTTAGTGGTCTTCACTCAGATCCAAGTAAAAACTGATATAAAGAAGACCTTCCCACAGGTACCAGTAATTCAAATGGAATTGATATCCTTTTCTGGAGAACTCCAATGTTATGTTAGAAGTGTATGTGCATTGCATTTAGAGAGCATCTTTGTGATTAGATGAAAAGTAGCTACAGGTTGGGGCAGATGTACTGTTTACAACATACAGGTTTGTGTGGTGGATTTGGAAAGGCCTTCTCTCTCCAGCACGGTTATTCTGCTGAGCTTCTGCATTCAGCATGTCATGCTAGAGCATTTTCCCTCTTTGTATCTATGCTCTTTGCATCATTGTGCACCGTGTGCTAAACGCTCTCACAGTGGAACGTCCCTGATACTTTCTAATGCCTGCAGCAAATAAGATTCAGAATTCACGTACAAATCGGTATCAGGCTGTGCCTCCAATTTACTCTTCCTTCCCATTCTCAAATGCCAGGAAACACCATAAAGAAGCAAACTGGACACCCCAAGCCAAGAGAAGAGAATGGCATGACAGTGGACGCTGTGGGAGTAACAACAGTATGTGATCTGTTACTAATTTACAGGCAGCATTTTGGCAGGAGATGTGAAATTTATTTTGCATACAGTAAAACATGAAACCAGTTAATTTAATTAACTTTGCTGCCTTCTATACCTTGGGCTAATGAGAACCAATTCAATTCCATAGTAATTAACTTAAACAGCGCAAGCATAGTTTCCACTGCTAGGATTAAAGACATATTTTCATGTAGCTCATGCAAAAGGATGGGGGCAAAGTTTGAGCAACCAGGCTCCGTGTAGGTTGGGAGAAAATGGAACTGACTCCCCAAACCACAGGTCGGCCATGTTTTGCAGCTTCAGTGCAGCCACTTTCTAGCAATGGCCTTCAGGACACGCCCCCACACAAATACTCCCCTGGCTTGCACCCATGACCTGTGCAGAGCCAGCTGTTTGGAGCTGGGGTTGAGGATCCATCCATCACACAACAGAGGGCTCTCTACACGGAGGTGCAATTTCATAACATGGTGAAGGTATTTCATAGAATCATAGGGCTGGAATCATAGGGCTGGAGGTCATCGAGTCCAACCCCCGGCCCAAAGCAGGATGATTTAGTTAGGATTCAACCCAGCCAGGGTGGGCTTTGTCAAGCCAGGACACAAAAACCTAGAGGGATGGAGATTCCACCACCTCCCTAGGTAACCCATTCCAGTGGCTTCACCATCCTCCTCTCCTGTATTTTATAATACACCATGTCATGTTTCCTATAGTGAATGAATTCAATTTGAAGGAGCCGTAGCAGTTACTCCAGTTCAAAATAAAAATACTATTCACCACAAAGACGTATATGCTGAGGATATGTACCTGGAAGCTTTAGCTTCTCCATTCCAATCCCTCTCTGCCATGCAAAAAGGCCACACTGCTCACAGATCCTGCAGTTCTGTTGGCATTGCTGGTGAACTTGGGACAAGGCATGGGCACTGGGCAGCCGTGTGTGCAGGAGGCTGACAGCAGTCAGTTAAGAAAAGACGTGGTAGCAACTCTGTCTATTAAGCTCATGTTACTGGTTCACTCTGTAAATAATCCGGAGAAGCTAAATGTCAAACAATGCACAAAAGCACTTGCAGGTCTAAAATTAACAGGGTTACAATTTTAAAGATAATGGTTTGTTTCCTTGTAACCCAAATTAAGGCACAATTTCCTTCCTCCAATTAATTCACAATGCAGCTCCTAGGATCATCTTCCTGGGCTTTTTGTTCTGACTACCTCACTCCCCTTGGTGAATCCAGTTTAAGACCATCCTATTCAATCCTCTTGTCTTCACTTTATTTGTCTCCACCCAGGTGACGCCCACCCTACTTCCTTCACCCTTGTTCCATTCTTGTCTTCCTGCTGCACTTTTGAATTTCTCAGATAATGCCTAAGGCTACCAGTGTCCCCTGTAAGCTGTGTGCTTGGGAGGCCACCCAGGACAGATTCAAAAGCCCCTCAGATGATTAGCAGAGCACTCATAGCTGGCAGCAGCCGGCAGTACGTATTTCTATTGGTGGTGCCACATAAAATTTATTCTGCACACGAATGGAAAAAACCAGAGGGAACACTGAATTACTCTTTCAGAATTCATTTGTAAAGCTACTACCTACCAACTTCTCCTTCACATCCCTCTTCAATCCCCCCCAACTTTGAGAGACACATTTTTATTACCTTTGTCTTCTCTTTTGCTTGCCTCTTTCTGTTCATTGCACTCACTTGTTGCATCTCATCCCAGGATATAATACATTTTTCAAAGCAGTAACTGTCCCTACGTGTTTGTACAGCACCTGGAACTGTGGGGTCCAAATCTTGTTGGCTACCTCTAGACATTACCTCAACCCATACATAATGATATCCTACTTGAGACATTTAAAAGGATTATTCACAGGGCGGGTACCTACCATTTTCTGAAAATCAGCTGCTGTCTCCAAAGTTGGGCACCCAAAACTGAAGGCACCCAAAAATCACTGGCCACCTTTTAAAAACTTAACTGATAATAAAGTTAACAGTGTGGGAGCAGATAACCAATTCTGAAAGGTTTTACTCTCTCCCAACTCCAACTGCCCTGCACACAAGAAAGGCACCATATTTTTGAGTATTGGCTCTGTCTTTACAAGTTGCCTGGGACCTTTTCTCTCTCTGAACTACACTGGACCCTCCAATCTTTTCTATTTTGGATACTGAAAAGCTCTCACATCTCCTGTGACTTGGAGAACTGCTGAAGTAGAAAAGTAGAAAACAGCCAAAGCAGCAGGGAAAGGAGGTGCTTGAAAGGCCCCTCTCCCCCAAAAAAGACAAGGGAGGGTAACAGGAGAGGACTGCAGGAAGTTTTTTGCCTTTCCTATGTTAATCTGTATCCCTATAATTGTCAGAGTGCGTCTTATCTGGAGTTTCCCTCCAAAATTTCTGCCTAAACCCAAAGCAGAAGATTGGGTGCGGAGTTCACAGCTGAGTTCAGCTTGCCAAAAGAGAAGAGAGGAACCGAGGCCACCAGTCTTTGCTCAGTCACCCGCACCACACGCTGGCCGGATGATTAGGTCTCTGATGGAATTACTTGCTGTTCCTTCTTTTGTTTAAAATTGGCTGGCACTCAATTATTGTCACCAACACCGAGCCACCCGCAGACATGACTGGGCTTGAGTCAACAGCTCCGAGATCACCATGCTGCAAATTCAAGGAGCCTACGGGTGTCCTGATTACTCACAGGACAGAGCTACTCAGAACATAGCCCCAGAGACAGGAATAACTGGAAGATGCTAAGGGAGAGACTGAGGCAGCTGTGGGGGCTACAGCAGAACTCCCAAAAGGCCTGTGGCATGATGGACACCACACTGGTGGAGATCCCAGAGGTGGCTCCAAGTGGTCTGCTGTGGCCAGAGACCTGTCTGTTCACTCTTGCTCAAGGACAATGCATTTTGCATAAAGTGTCCGTTTATGTTGACAAAGAACTTGGTGTGGGCCCTTTTTAAGCAGGTGAGAGTCAGCAAGGTGGACTCTGGCTTTCCCTCTCTCCAAGAGGTCTGTGGGATGGAGGTCAGGTGTTGGCCCCATTTTCCTAATAAATACACATGATAAGGAAGCAGCCAGGGTAGCTGACAGGTTGTCAGGGTAGGAAGTAACCCAGGAAGAAGGCGGGACTTGTGACACTTCCTGGGGAGCTCAGGGATGAGAGGAACCTCGCTACCACCTGCCTTTAGTGTGAGGAGGCCTTGTCTAGACCTGAAAGATGTCAGCTCCCTGGTTTTGCCAGCCACAGGCAACACAAGCTCTCCCCTCTTAGCCTACATAGGCTCTGCTGTACCCCTGAAGTTTAGCAATAGCTATGCTTCAGCTCCCTGAGCCCTCCTGGAGTGCCCAGCCTCTGGTCCACTGGGCAATCACAGAACTCACAGGGCTGCTGGTTCCCCAAGAAAGAGTACCCCCGCTTTCACCTTAGATCACAGCTGCACTTAACACACAGCACTTGGGTATGTTTACAGTGAAAAGAAATACAAGATACTTTCACAAAGTAGAGAGCTTCCAGAAGCACCAAGTATTGTGAAAAGGAAGGTTACATATAAAATAAAATCAAAACACACACTCTAGAGCCCAGAATGAATGACATATTCTGTCTAATGAAGTTAAACTCAAAGTCTTGGCAGCATTTGCTAGTCAGCCCGGCTGCGAGCCTCCTTTCTTAAGAGCGACAAGAAGTCCTGTGGCACCTTGTAGACTAACAGATTTATTGGAGCATAAGTTTTTCATGGGCAAAGACCCACTTCATCAGATGGATTTCCTGGGCAAAGACCCACTTCGTCAGATGCAGGTCTTTTCTTAAGAGCGAACATACTGACAGTGTCCTCCATGAATCCAGAGTGCTGCAATATTCCCAGTTATGTCCCCCACAAATCCATTGCCTAAACAGAATATCCTCTCCCCCTAATGCCTTGCCCCTTCCATTTTGGTTTTGTCCTGCTGTTTTCCTCTGCTGTGATTTTGCAAGCTAGTCATTAGCATCAGGCTCAGTAATACAAACTGGCTGCCTTTGGGAAGTGGGCAATACTCACATTCCCAGTGAGAAAGAGCCAAGTATCTCTTCCCTCCTACCTGACAGGATCATGTGTGTCACCTTCTGGTGACCTGCCTTAACTCACATACCTTAAGAATATAATTTGCAGCCCCGCTACATAATGCCTTAAACAAACAATGGTACATACCTTTTGCAGTGAATATGGTGACCGCAGGCTCTTAATAGAGACCTCCTCACATGCCTCACGTAGGGTGAATTATTACAGTGCCTTATTCCCCCTGAGTCAGGGTGCCCTGTAAAATTCTACACAACCCCTTTGCATCAAGAAGTTTCTAGGTCATGGAGCTCGAGACCTTCACATGCTGGCCTTCCTCCCTTTCACAGCGGCAGCCGTAGAGCAGGACGTAGCCGAGCATTGCTCTGGCCTAGAGTTGTCACAAGATTTATGTTTTTCTCTGCACTTTGATTTTTTGTTAGTTTTGTTTACAAAACTAAACAGATTTACAATCACTTGTGATGTGCCCCACTCTTTCATCCCTCGCCTGTTTCCTGTGGATGGCCAAAGTCTTCCTGGAACTGCGCCTGCAATGTCTCACAGCACATCGCCAATATACTGATGTATCCGCCAGCACGACAGACTTTCCTGTAAGAAACCTTCCTTTCATTCCTCTCCGGTGAACTCCTCTGCTCATTTTGTTCATCTGTCTTCCATGGCAGAATGAGTTACTTTGGTGTCAAGAAAAGAGACTCACAAACCACCACGTACTAGATCAGTGACTATGGCTGGCTCTGCGCTACAGCTGAGGTATAACCTCTTTCTGCCCAGCTCACCTGCCATTTCCAAGTAATTGCTTTTGGACAGATGGCAGGCGAGTGGCGTGGTTGTGTGACTAGCTATTTGGCTCTTTTCCCTCTTTCTGACAAAAGAAATCTGCTTCTGGTCAAACATGGATAGCTTATTTTTCTCTGTGCTTTTTCCATTTCAGCATCACAGCCCAGTTATATAGGACTTAATTATCAGTTTAACAACAGAAGTTCTTCAACTAGGGCCTACTTGCATTCATGTCTATTGATCCCAAGATGTTCCCCTGCATGTAACAAGGATTTAGGACAAATTTGTGCAATTAATACTCTATAGGCAACATGGAAACACACATGGAATAATATTCTACCATAGGGGAGAATTTGCAGGGATTCAGTTTGACATTGCTGTTTTATTGTTAGGTCGGCGTGTACCCCGACAGTGATCTTAGCGTATGATAGAGAAAGTCTGTGCTTGCATAAGGCTCATAACTTTATAGGGAAAGGCTTGTTCCTAGAGCTGGCTGAAAAAAATAAGCCTATTTACACCAACACACTTCAAATTTGTTTTTTGTGTCTAAGTGTTTGAAATACCCATGTGAAATGTTGGTGGGTTTGTTCAGTGTTTCTATTGCTCTAACTGTAGGAGAATACACGTAGCCTTAAAAAATGACAACTACATCCAATTAAAAAGCAAATTGAACTTTTTAAAGAAATGTCTTATTCCTCACCAAGATCTCAGTTCTAGGCTTTCTGGCTTTCCCGCCAGAGTTGGTGGAACCACAAACACCACATAAGGTATCAGCAACCAAAGAAAGAAGGAGTTGAACTAAATTTCTGGCAGCTCAGTAAACAAGACAATGATTTTCATTTATTATTTCCAAATGTGTTTTGTTTGCATGGGATAGGCTTCAAAATTTCTCTTGGTGACTGGCAGATTTTGAATATAGATGGGCCATGCTCAAAGTGGACCCTTGGATCCATATACCTGCACTTTGGAGCCCATGTCTATAATGCCCAATACCCTCCCCTTCCCTATACATGGATGGGACATTCTGATCCATATACAACTCTCCAATTCACCTCAGATCCCGCTTCTAAGCATCATACAAAAAATTATACAAAGGAGCAAACAAGACTGTAACCAGCCATTTCCACACAGGGACCCAATATTCAGATCTGGTGTGTCTCCTGCCAGCATATTTTTAAACACTATTCCCTGTATTTTACTAGTCTTTAAAACATTTCAAAGCAAAAAGTGTATCCCAAAAAGCCAGACCTTAGCTGGAGCCATGGAGGAGGGGGCTGAGAACCTGCAGGTGGTAGCTCAGAGTCTGGTGCAATAGCATCAAATGTGCACTAGTCCCAAACCTGTACACGGCGGATGGGAGTGAGTGAAGGGTTTGAACACCCCCCCCCCACCCCATGGATCTCCCATGGGGCCAATTCCAGCTGTCTGGGGGAAGGCAGGAGTGGCATGCTGCCTGAGCCTTCCTTCCCCATGCTCCAGCCAGCCGGGTGAAGGCTGGGGTTGATTTCCACCCCCCTCCCGCAGGAGCGAGGCCAGGGGGCAGGGCTGGGCTGCCATGGCAGGAGCGGGACAGGCACCAACCAGCTCTTCCCATGGCTTGGGCCGGGCTGCTGCAGCCGGGCCAGACGGGCTGATTCTGCCTCAGGCCTCCTGGGAGGCCGGGGAGTTTCTGGAATATTGTTTTTCACTTACGGCATTACAGCAAGATCCCAGAAGGTAATTTCTATAAAACCTTTATTACTGGATACATTTTTAGTATAACAAAATCATTTTACCAATCACTGTTTCCACTCAAATTTTTCATTAACCTCACTTCTGCACACTCATTGCATGACTATTTTGAACTCCTTTATATTTCAAAATATTGCGGTCCACATTTACAAAAAAACACTCCCCCTCCCAGAAGTTCCTGCGTACGGGCCGGAGTCCAGACCTGCAAGCGTCACCCTCACACATCTCACATGACACTCACACATGCAGAACTCATACCCCACAGCTAGAGCTGAATTCATGCCGTCAGCTGGGCTCCAGGCAAGTAGGAGGATTCAATCTGCCAGTTGACGAGGCAGCCACCACCAGACACTGTGACACAAAGAGTAGGTCTACGCTGCACTTCTCTTTCGAGAGAGGAATGCAAATGCAGCTGAGCGAAATTGAAAAAAGCGCGGATTTGAATTTCCCACGCTTCATTTGCATAATTGCATCTGGGCGCTATTTCGAAATACCCTATTTTGAAAAAAGAAACATTGTCTAGATGCGGTTATTTTGGAAGAAAACCCTTCTTTCGAAATTGCCCTTAAACCTTATTTTATAAGGAGTAAGGGTAATTTCGAAACAAGGGTTTTCTTTCGAAATAACTGCATCTACATAGTGTTTCTTTTTTCGAAATAGGGTATTTTGAAATAGCGCCCAGACGCAATTATGCAAATGAAGCATGGGAAATTCAAATTCACGCTTCATTTGCAATTTTGCTCAGCTGCATTTACATTCCTCTCTCAAAAGAGTAGACATACCCAGTGTAGACATACCCATACTGAGCAGGCGCCTGGTAGCCTCTCTCATCCATTTCTAACCCTCACTGAACCATTCTCTTCCCTCTGCCTTGGTTTCTTCCCCTTCCCCCATCATTCTGTGATTTATCTGTCCTCCCTCCACTCATGGCACCTCTATCCTAGGGACTCCCTTCCTTCTCCAGGCAGCCCTATCCTTTGTATCTTCTCTAGCGATGCCCTTATTTTGTCTGTCCTTTTCAGGGTCCCTTTTCTCTTTGGTGGCTTCTTTCCTTTCTTTTTCTTAACCCATCTCCGCTGTCTCTTTCTTTCCACCTTAAATCCCAGAGTGGTCCTTCCCCCAGTCATGCATCTGTATTATGATCATTATTTGCATTATATTAGTGGCTGGGGAGTCAGGAGGATGGTCATGCTAGGTGTTTTGCTAATACAGATAAAAAAGATGGTCCATTCCTGCAAGACCTTACAAACACTCTCTCGATCTCTTTCCCCTTCTTTTCCTTACCACTGGGAGTCACCCCCTTCTGTGGGTCTTGAGGTGTCTCTCCTTTCCCACTTCTTACAGCCTTTCCTCCTGAAAAACTATATCCAACAGCACCTTAATGCCCTTGAGTCACCAGCTCTGATGTGCCCTGAAGTACATTCAGCCAAACCCTTCAGCTCCCTTAACTATTCAAAATCAATCCCTCCCTCAGCCATTTAAGGCCTCAGCTATTCCCTGTCTTTTCACTCTGCCATTCAGCCTCTCCAGACCCTTTCCAGCATCTACAGCCTTTCAGTGCCCCCCTCTACTCCGGAACATTGCTATCCTTAGACATCCAAAAGTCAGGCCTCCTAAACCTCAGGATTTTAACAGATAAAGGTGGGGCCTAATCGGGTCTCATCTCAGACTTTGACCCTTTAAACCTTTTAAAGCATCGTTCTGCATGGTAAGAGCTAGACATTTTTTTTTAAAATGAAAGTTGTTCTCTTGGAATCACATGACCTAGGAGTTGGGACTTCAAGCCAAACACCAAATATTACACCACTTGGCAATACTGAGTCTCTCATTGCCCACCTCTCCTATATCCATACCTCAGACAGTGTCACGTACCTGGGAGAGGTTACCAAAGTGCGGAATGAGAAGAGCTGAAGAGTTGACAAGTAGACAGAATGGCAGCTGCTGTGGGGGACTGCATGTAGGAGAAGGCAGCAGCTCAGTTTCTTCCACTGACCGGAGATGGATAGCGTATTTTTTCAGGGATGAGCAGCAACAACAGTATGGTCAAAGAACCTCCAGGTTTTCCCTCCAGATAGCAGTGGCAGCTGTCCATTTCCTATGGCCCACATGCACTCCTTTCCAGCTTCGTGTTGGAAAGCCCAGTCAGGGAATATTACAAATTCCCAACCCGAATTATGGAGAAAAATTAGCAATTTGCAACAGACTTGTGATGCAATTGCCTGTGATTTGCCTAACTACAATCCAGTGCATGCTTTGTAAGAGCAAGCTGATGCTTAGGAACCAAATGCAACAAAGACCATGGAAAAATTTAAGTGAGTGCTATAGAGGAAGAGTGGTAATGATTCTGAACTCACAATTCACAATTTAATTCTTTGTTTAAAGTTACCGGAACACCCTGACGAGAGCCTCCCTGAGTGTTTCTTTCAGGTGCAACAGTGATAACAAATACAGTAGCTGCTTACTCCAGGAAGAACGAAAGCAAGGAAACAAATATTTGTAATGCTCTGCAATTTCAAAGAATCACCTCTTTTTGGCATGACTGGGGACATTTCCATTATTTGTATCGCTGTAATTCCTAGAGCCCCCATATTCCAAGGACCAGCCCCTGGCTAGAAAAATGTGGTACAAAGTGTGTCCTGGAATTGCAGGAATGATGCAGGGAGGAGCAAGGGGGAAGTAGAATCTGAACAAGGGGAATGCTTAGCTGCAATTTTATCTCAGCTCTACCAAGATGGGAAGAGTTTGTAGAATTGGAGGCTATATACTATTGCGGAGCTTTCCTTCCTTATTCCTTCAAGGTATCAATCCGTGAAGACTTGCTGTAGAATATCTTGATTGAAACTATGCCTTCGGTTGATGGAATGGCAAATAGGGTTTTGAGTGTGATTCCCCCTTCGAGGAAGATTTTATTAGCAATTGGCTGAGCAAATTCCCCACTCTCAACAACAGCTGTGAACCCTGCTGAGGGCATTTGTTGGGTAGTTAATATTTATTGGGAAGTATATTGCTTTGAGTGTGTTTTGTTTACCAAAGAAACTCCCATGCCATTTAACATACTGTTAAAGATATTATGCCTCCTGTTTGTTTACATATAATGTTCAATATGGACTGTCTGTGTTCATTTATGCTCATTTTCTTCTCTGCGGGGTGGGGGGAAATGGTAAGACTTTTTTTGATTATCTTTAATTTTCAATTGGGTTATACAATCAGCATAAATAAGAAATTATTCCAGAAAGTTCTTCACGCAGCCTGAGACCCTGATTCTTCTACTTACAGCAGTGTGAAAAAGGTGAAACTCGTTTCACCATTAATTATAACTGGTGTGTATGGGAGGAGAATCAGGCCTATGTACAGAGATGATTTATATGTCAACACAAAAAGGGTTACTTGCCCTATAGTAATTGTGGTTCTTCAAGATGTGTTGGTGACACAGATTTCCCTCTTGGGGACCAATAAGAAGTGGGCTAATTGCTTGAAGGTATATACAAAGAGTCCTTATAAAATAACTAGAGTAGCTCTACCAAAATTGGCATCAATAAGGAAGCCTCTAGTAAGAACAGTGTCTTATAAATATATGGATTAAACTCCACATAGCTGATATACATATTTTGGATATAAAGACATTACTCAAAGAGGCAGCAGAGTCTTCCTTAGCTCTAGTGGAACGAGCTCTATTATGGCTAGGTAGATCTTACCTGGTTAACTCACACCACATTCTCGTTCAGCTGCAAAAAAATTCTTAGGCAAGCTCTGTGAGAATATAGGCCATCCCATTAAACTCTATTATCAAAGGCCACAAACAATCTGGGTGTGTTCCAGAATGATTTAAGGTAAAACAGTACCCTTAATACAACTATACGAACTCTAGACTTCCCCAGGGCTTAGTGAGACTTGGAAAGAGAACCAAGGGGGTGAATGGATTGATTTATATGGCAACCTTGGGCAGAAACTTGGCGTGCTGCACTGTTTTATTCACTTTGCATTCATTTCATAATACACTAATACTTTGTTTTAAGCATTGTAACACAGTATTTTCTGAGCTTTGTGCAATATTGCTACCTGGATATCACTGTGAATGAAATGTGGCTGAGTAACACAAAAGAGCACAACATTCCCTTTATTTACCTTCTACAGGGAAAGCATCTTATTGCTCCAACAATATCTTAAGGAAAGCAGGCCTGAATTTGAAAAGTTCCAAGTAGCCATTAGAGCCAAATACTTTTTGAAACTATTTTGCTGAGTTTTGGTTCCATCAAGACTATGCCTGAGAAATAGTGTAGTACAGAGAGACCTTTATTTCTTTTGATGTGGACCACAGAGTAGAACAGCCCCAAGAAAGCTGAGGTTAAAATAGGGTAACTAAGGTAGGATAACAGAGGGCAATTGGATATGCATGAAAATACCCACCACACTGGAGAAAAAATTAGGCTGTTTCTAAAGTGTATGATGGTTATTCTTTTCTCTTGTGATCAGTGTATGATTTAAAAATAAATAGCATTTGTAAACTCTTATCCTGATGTAAAGCAATTTTGTATCTAATGAACTTGTGTTGGACAGACTTTCACAGAACACTGTGAGATGATCAAATATTTCACTTGTCATGCATTTCAGTTTGGTTGCATTTGGTCTAATAAACGTATCTACAAGAAATGCTTTGCCTATCTGTATGATTATTTTACATAGCTACTATCACACTAACCTTGCAGTTTTAACATTCAATATTTTTAATATATACACAAAACATTCAAATATGCACATATATAAATTAGCTTTCAATATAACTGCATTAAGAGAACACTATTCCTTGTATGTAACTAGTTAGAGTTAGGATTTTATTCCCCCTCACATCAAAGATATGTACACATAATTTATGTATAATAGAGGGATAGAAATAAAGATATCAACCATATGTAAGCTTTTGCTCATCTATTCAATTTAACTTTTTGATTGCTCCCAATAGAAGTCATTATTATAGTTTAACAATAGCTGTATATTGAGGACTACTCTTTGCTAATAATTGGTTGATTAATTCAAACTGCTTATATACACCCAATGGGCCAAAATAATCTGATATTTTATTGGAAGAAAGGTGAAATTGAAGCAAATTAGCAAAAAAAAGGGCTATATTTAGCAAATTTAAATATGACTGTTTAAACTAAACTTAAAATATAAACTAACAGAATAGCTTGGCAATTGCCACATAAAATGAGGAGAGGTTTCTGCTAATACAAAACAGTGACATCTTGTGGGGATATATAGAAATGATATTTCCTAAGGGCACAACAAAATTTTTTGATTATAATGATATGTACTTAAAAGAAACATTGCTACAAAATTTCAATACAGATATCTGTAATATTTGGTAGAAATTAGGCTTTATTGCTTTTATAATGAAGAATGCAACTGTAAAAAAAGCAGTTAATAGCTGTTACAAGACAAAAAAACCCCAAACCCTTCAAAAACCAAAATAAATGGAGTGAAGTGCAGTCCAAATAGCTCGGCAACAGTCTCATTGTCTGGAAGTGGTTAGGTTATTCATCATCTCAAAAGTTTCATTCATACAATATAGTATTTGTGACACAGGGGCATATTATCAGACAGTAAATATTTTATGTTGCAAAGAGATAGCCAAACATAAAACATCTATGATAAAAATTAGATGAATATAAAGTATTTTTAAAAATGTACAAATATCTCATTAACAGAGAAGCATGGATTAGCTATGATTTTTTCAGCTGATGAAATACTATACCAAATAATCTTTTACATGTTTCTTGAAAAAGCAAACTTACATGTTTCTTGAAAAAGCAAACTTACACACAGCAGGAAATAAAAATAACATATATGTGTTACAGTACAGAACATTTAGACCTCTCAGACTGTATCATTTTCTGGGGCAGACCTTAAGCTGATGTAAAGTGCCACAGCTCCATTGAAGTTGATGGGACTATTTTAATTTACACCAGATGAGGATCTGTGCCTCTGTTCTTTACCAGTTTTGTATCTAACAATCTGGTTCATAAAAAAACATAAGATGCCTGTTGGAAGATGAAGGATTTTCCTACCGTAACATTATTTTTTTTCTTTTTACCTGAGTAACTGAAGTAAACAGATTACAAGGCAATTTAAACATATTAGCTAATACAATGTTTACTAGACTTTTGATATATAGAAATGTACCTTGACACTATTTGCAATTTTACATATACAAACTAGATAGGAACTTTTAAAACATATTTACTGAAAAGCAATGTCTGATATTCTGTACAAATCAGTAAGTGCAATGGAATTATGTACAGAAATTTTTACAGATTTTGTGCAAGTTGGCTTCCATGTGCATTTAAAGAACAGCTGTCAATGTCACAGAATGCATGTATCTGTTAATATTTACTGGTGTTAGGAATGGAGAATACAGAAAAAAGGACAACAACTCCTAAAGTAATACTGTGCTATGCAGACATCTGTACATCATTCAAATAGTGCATATTATCAATGTTTGAGGATTAGCAATATATAGCAGCAAATACAGACAATGGGCATTTACATTATCTAGGCTTTTTATACTGTATGTAAGTGGGAATGAATATTCCTATATAGAAGCAAAAAGGAAATAATAAGCAACCTCTTAGGAAATTATTTACTATTAAATAAGCTTTCTATTCAACCTTCAGGAGAACAGTGCAGTTGAAAAAAAACCCTTTACAGTAGCAATCAGCATTGTCAACTCAAATGTAAATTGAGTTTATTTTCTATTTGTAGCAACTGAAAAAAGTTAAAAAAAAAATCAACATGAAGAAAATGAAGTTTATTTTACTTCTGATAGTATTATCAGTAAAGTGTAGTTCTCTATGTTATCTAGCAGACGTTCCCTCCTCTTTTTGTGCTGTGTTTATGCCATTTGTTTAAAAGTTTTTCTTTCTTTAGTCCAACCAAAATATGTTGTCACTTGAACACAGTTTGTGATCTTAAGCAATTCTCAGAGTGGCATGGTTGAAAAAACTGAAGGAATACTGTCACATTTACGAGGTAAGCTTGGAGTAACTTGGAGGAGAAAATTTACGCTTCAAGTACTTGAGAATATAAAGTGGAAGACAGCTTACAACAGTGATAGCTGACACTTTCCACAGGAAGGTCAGAGTCGTGATAAAGGCAACATCTGTAGCAATAAAATAAGAAAATACATTATAAGAGGCGCTGGTGTAGATTCTTAGACTTCCATGGTGCAAAGACATTAAATAGTTATACGCTGTTTTCATAAGCTATTATTCAAAACTGTGCTACAAATTAATGCTGACTAAATGAGGAATACAATTGTAAGCTCTAAGTGTTCTCCATTATTATTATTATTATTATTAGTTAATGTTATCTAATCAATTTGGGCCCTATATAGGGCTTTTAGGACCTCTTTTGCCACTCTTCTACTCTGTGTAAAGTGGCTGGAATGAGGGTGAAGCTCTCCCCTAAGACTCAGAACATTTCCAATATACACAGTGGTAGACTCTTGCACGTCCTGCTTCACTGTTACAAAAAAGTAACCATTGAATCAAAGTTGCCATTGATTCCTACTGGACATTGCAGTCAGTTTTTCTTGGGTACAGAACACGTTCTCACCAGGAAAACTCCCCATTAAACTCACTAATCCACTGAAGAGTTAGGATTTTTTTTCATTTTCAAATGCTTTCTCTTGTTCTTATAATGTCTTTTCCAAGGGATAATGCAAATTCACATTTAGAAATTTTAATATTACTAGCGGGTTGTGCCCTGTGCTCGTTACGCTCGCCAACCCCCTCTCTCTATGTATGTATGTATGTATGTATGTATGTATGTATGTATGAATGAATGAATGAGAGAGAGAGAAAGAAAACATATTTTGTATCCCTCCCTTGCCCCAATATTCATTTAACTTTAGAAGAGAATATTAGCCAAAAAATAGAAAACATTCACAGGAGAAAACTCAGCATTTAATATCACCACTAGTATAAATGGTGATACATATGCAAGCTGAGACATATGTGCTGTGTGTCATCAACTGAGAGCTGTTGATTATAGAAATGAAGATCAAGTTAGAAGAATTAAATTACTTTGGTCCCCTACCCTCGCACCTAAATTATTGGAAGAAATAGGATTTATATTATTCCTATTATTCAGCAATACTAGACATCCCACTTCTAGTCTTCTGTGACATTTTGGAACTGCCAGAGAAATTCTACTGATATTTATAAATATCAGATTATATTCTAATAATATGCAAATACCACAAAGCCAGGTATCTGGAAAAACATGTTGTTAACTTGCTTATAATTTATAATGGGCTTATGAAAGAAGCCCTAGTTTATTCATCCATGAACACTAGAAACAGTAATGTCTTTATTTAATGAGTTTGGCTTTGTTTCTGTATTTTTTAATCTTTGAGGAAATTGTAATTCAACCTACCTAAGAAAGCTCCAAAAGACACTCTGCCTATACCTGTTACAAAGAAAGGAAATAGGAAAGGGACAGATTTATAGAAAAACAAGGAAATTAGAAAAGATTAGCTATACAAAATGAAACAGGTAAGAGAGATCAGAAAGATTTTATAAGTGGTATTAATCAGAATAATTTTAATAATTTCATGCTGTGCAATAGAGTTGAAACAATATGGCATTTTGGCATTTAGTATCTATTTAAAATTAAGCATGCTTTAAAAACATAAGTACCCAAGTTATATCACTTGAAAAAAACTAAAAAGTGTAAGTTAATATATCAACAATCAAATGAAGTTTACAAGTTTAAAACTGAGTTCAAATTCACTTCAGAAAGATGCAGCATGAGAAATGTTAATGCTCTGGTAATTCTACTAATCATTAGTCAAAATATGTCCCTTGCAAAATATATAGGATTTAGCATTAAGTCTGCTTAACTACTCACAAGTCTGTATGCTCTTGTTGTAGAGATATGCATAATGAGCACAATTCAACACTCTTCAGCAATGAGCAACTTAAAAGGTAGGATACAGTCAAATATTTTAGTTTTTAATCTTTCCAATGTTCACATGTTGCCAAATTTGTGATTTTTATGACTTTTAGAAGTTAAACATGCTCAATCTATCTAAAAAGCCTTTATTTAATTAAAAGTTCTTATTCATACAAAAATAGAGGCGGACATGGCTTATTTGTACATGGTATGCAAAAACTTCATTATCTGATTGAGTTTAGGCAGAGAAAAAATCCTGGTTAGGAGGGAGACACACACGGGGTCTCCAGCCAAGAGAGGTGATGACCAAGCAGACAGGTACCTAGAGTGCCCACAAGGGATCACAGAGGGGGAATACGGGTGCACTTGCCCTGAGCAAACCATAATAAATCCTTTCTTGGTGTTGAGCAAAATTGTGGCCATTTGATCAAAAGTTGAAGATATTTGTCTCCATTCTCACTGGTGCCTTGCCATGTGCAGTCCTTCTGTGGCGTTTCAGTAGATAACCCACTACCTTCCATTTAAAGCCTCTGCCTACAAAGAGAAAGCCCAACAAGGGAAGATCCAGAAGGATGCAGAGTAAAAATGTCCAACTCAGTATCTGCATGGTGGCATAATTACAATGCACCTCTCCTGGCATCTAGAAAGTAACAGGAGCATCCAAGAGCAAGAGGTGAAGCTTTTTTAATGGCAACTTCAGACCAAACAGATCTGTTTCCTGTGAGTATTCAGCTGTAGCTACAGAAAACCATAGGAGAGAGAGAGATCTGCTGACTTGCATGACAAAAATCAACTTTTAGTGCCATTTATTCCAGTTAACATTTCAGAGACAATGTAGTTAAGAGAGAAGGAGCTAGATTCTATTCTACATTCCTGCTAATTACAGCTGTGAAATCACATTGACGGCTAACTGAATTACACAGGTTTCACTGAGCAAATAATTTGATCTGAAAAATCAGAAGGAAAAACTCTCAGATTCTAGGGAAGGTTTGTGGGATTTGCAATTCAGTTTTGCCCACCCTCTATTCCCCTTTGCCTTCTAAACTGAGCACACATGACACACAGATATATTTCAGAAAACTGAACTTTAAATACGAATGTGCATTTGTCATTTTCCTAGATACCTGCCTGGGGAACGCTGCACCACTGTGTGCATGAAGAATTCCTGTCTCCCCTACAAATTTATTTGCTTCCCTTCAGAAAAATGACTTTCTGATTGGGAACCAAAGAGAAGCTGCAAGAGCAGTTATGAGTTCTGCCCCAAACAGTGCAGGCACATTGTTTTAGGTGCTTTGAGCAGCCAGCAGAGTTAAATAACTGGGGGGGGCTCAGGAAGCCATGGCTGGTGGCTCCTGCCTTGTAGTAGGCTCAGATGCTAGTCCCATCTGCATTGGGAGCAGGAGAAGATGGGACTAGCTCTTCACCTGCAAGGAGAGGCTGGCACAGACCCACCTCCAAAAGCCTCATCTGGCTACAAGAAGCTCTGTACCCTTCTCGCTTCCTGCCTTCATTACTCCTCAGCTGCAGTGAAAGGGGCATGGGAAGCTGCTCCCTGTCCTCCCAAGCAGGGCTGGCTTGAGCCATTCCCTCGCCCCGGGCAGCGGGCATGCGACACATGCGCGGCTCCGCCCCCTAGCGCATGGCGCAAGCACAGCCCCGCCCGCCGGCGCGCTGCGCACCTTAAAGCTGCAATCGGGCGCGCGGTGCCTGATGGCAGCTCTAAGGGGCGCCGTTCGGCCCCCAGCCCGAAGCGCGGCGCAGCTGCCATCAGGCGCCTCCCATAGGTTGCGCCCCGGGGAGCTGCCTGGCTAGACTCCCCCTTAATCCGGCCCTGCTCCCAACGCCAATGCATCTGGACTGCCCCATAACCGCTCCTGCTGAGCCTCAGCCCCCACATCGAGAACTCCCCCAACAACATCCCTGCACCCAAACCCCTATGCTTCCAAGTCTGATCCCCTGCATCTGAAGCCTCCCTCTCCTCCTCCCCCAGATACCCACCTTACCTGCATCTAGAGCCCTTCTGCACTCAGACCTCCTTGCGAAGCCCCACCCCCCACATCTGGACTCTCCCTGAGCCCCTATCCACTGAACTCAGAAACCCCCAACAAGCCCCTGAACCTCCAAATCCTCCCAGAGTCTCCACTGAGATATCCATACCCAGATTACCCCATGCAGAACCCTTTGAGCTCACACCTGTTTCCCCTTACACTAAGTCCTTCCATACTTGAATCCTGCAGGGCTGAACCGACCTGTTCACACCTGCATTGAGGGCCCAGGGTGGGTACATGTGCAAGATGCTGTCCCTCTCTCTTGCTATTTTGATGCACCTGGTATGGGGATTCAGGAACCTGGGATGTTTCTGGGGCAGGCCCAGGCCTTGCACTGTGTCAGGGTTGGGTGCAGCCTCAATGCTGAGTCTGTGTTCAGATGTGGGAGACAGGTTGTAGGGGGATTTCCCACTTCTGTGCAGTCAGTGACCTGTGCGCCCCATTGCCGTGATGGAACCTCCACATTTATTTATTGACAAATTATGCGGAATTTTGCAGCATCATATATATAGTAGCCCAATGTCTGTGACTCTGTAATGCTGAAATGCTGGCTGTTCCCTCTGGGGGGGCGCTGTTGCCTCCCGCCATGGCACTCGGCTGACTTCTGCGCCGCTCAGCCGGGCCGCCGTGGGGGAGCTCAAACGGCCACTTGCTCTGCTTGCTCCCCCACAGCGGCCTGGCTGAGCGGCGCAGAAGTCAGCCGAGCGCCACAGCGGGAGGCGAAGGGGGGTGGGGCAGTGACATGCGGCATGACAGCGGCTCCAGGCCCCGCCCCCTGGCCGTGAACAGACCCTGGCTGGGGGGAGGGCAGGGGAACGAGGGGGAGGGGGACGTGGAGGACAACTGGGAGGCTGCAGGATCAGTGCTGAGGTGAAGGGAAACGGTGCAGGGGGCAGCTGGAGCTCATAGGCAGCCGCTCAGCCGGGCTGCCGCGCAGGAGCAAGCGGCGCAAACAGCCGTTTGGGCTCCGCGCTCCCCATGCAGGAGGAGGAGGAGAAGAGAAAGAGAGAGTGAGAGGCAGGAGGGGGAGGAGAAGAGAAAGAGAGTGAGAGGCAGGAGACGGAGGAGAGCTGAGAGAGAGAGGGGAGGCAGTAGAAGGAGGGGAGAGAGAGAGAGAGACGGAGCGAGAGATCAGAGACTCAGGAGAGAAGACCGAGATAGAAAGGGAATAGGACATGGAGGAGAGACCTGAAAATCCCGTTTTATGATGGGCTAATTGGCTAGTTTTAAAATATTGTGCAGTTTTTTCTGAAGAATGTTTAATGTTTTTTTGGTGCAGAATTCCCTCAGCAGTACTAGATGGACAAAAGGTAGGGCAACTGAAATTTAATATAAGAAAAATAAATCTTAGCCTGAGTTTCCTCTGAAATTGTCATTTAAGGATTTTTGTACAATGTCTTCTGCTTCACATTGTAATCCCTTATAATTTAGTGATACACAAACCCTTTTATGTTCTTGGATCGGATCTAATGAGACTCATTGAAACTAGCTTCCACAAACCAACAGAATAAACCTTCAGCTCTATGCAAAGTCTGCTACACACATGGACAAAATGCCTTCTTAGTACACTAAAGTGACTTTACAGGCCAGGTTTCAAATCTGGTTTAGATCTCAAAAGATAAAATTTATACTTTATTTGTTACTGAATATTTGATTGCAAAGGCTTTAGGGGAGAGACTTTCAGGTTTGGAATGTGTCTACCATATTAGGTGTTGCTGTAATTCAAGCATCAGCAATGCCCATTACAATATTTTAATTGAGAGAATTAAATGATAGGTCATATTTAAATTGCACAGGGAGAAATGGCATGGAGAACACTGAATACTGCTAGTAGTCATCACTGTACCAGGCTTTGGCCAGCAGTAATATATTTCTGGACATTACCTTAGTAGTACAAGCAACAAATATTTTTATTCAATACAAGAAAATGATCATTAGGACTGGGAATATCTTTTTGGATTGTTTCTGCCACCTAATGAAATAGGCTTGATTATTATATACAGAAATATTAAAATGCATTCTAACTACTATCTGGAGACTTGAAATCAACAAGTTAATAAATTTCATGTATATTTCTGTAAAACTTTTTATGTTACAGGCGTAAAGTGTTGATATGTCACTGGGATTTATCTCACTAAAACACTTCCCTGCCATTGCAGATGCCTGAGACATTGATGCACCTCAGTCCTTCCCGTTATTCACCTGAGGTGCAAATAGTTCTCTCAGAAATATATTCCTTTGGCCTAATTATGGCTGTTGGATTTGGAGTGAGGGTGGCTGGGTGCTGTCAGGGCCTGTGACATTGATGAGGTCACACTAGATGATTTGGTGGTCCCTTCTGGCTTTACACTATATGACTCTAATGGCAGGTCTACACTATGGGGTAAAGTCGACCTAAGTTACACAATTCCAGCTTTGTGAATAAAGTAGCAGGATTCGACATAGCTTAGGTTGACTTACTGCAGTGTCTACACCATGCTGGGTTGACGCAAGAAACTCTTCTGGTGGCTTACCTTAATGCTTCTCATTCCAGTGGAGTACTGGAGTCTTTGGGAGAGCAATCTGCGTCTAGCGGGTCTTCAATATACCCACTAAATTGACCCATGGTGGATCAATTGCTGCAGCTTCGATCTCCTGGTAGTGGAGACAAGCCCTAAGACTTGGACTACACAACTGAGTCAGGCCAAAGCAAGGCAGCTTACATTAACCTGACTATAAGCATCTACATTGAAATTTTGTTCCCACTGACGTAGGACACCAACGCCACAAGAAGTGTGGAGTCAATGTAGTTAGGTTGACACAATGTCAATGCAGACACTGCACTGCTGACTCATGGACTGTTGCTGGCTTTCAGAAGCCATCCCATAATGCCCCGTACTGACAGTTCAATCATTGCAAGCATTGCTGGTGAGGATGTGCACTGCTGACACAAGGAGCCAACTGCAGACATACACAAGCGATATAGTTACTGTGGTGGCTGTATGCTGATGGAAATTAATCAGACTTAATTTTGTAGTGTAGATGAGCCATAAGGCCAGGTCTACACTACAAATGTATTTCACTATAACTACCCCTCCACAAACAACAAATGACCTAACTCCCAGTGTCAGCAGTGCTATGCAGCTGGAAGGGCTTTTCCCACTGACATAGCCATCATCCATTAACTACACAAACAGGAGAAGCTCTCCCATTGGTATAGCAGCTTTTTAAGGGCAAACCAGCAGACCAGCACTAAGGGTATGTCCACACTGTAATAAAAAAACCCCACACAATGCAACATATGGAATCAGGTTTCAGAGCTCAGACAGCTGATTCAGGCTGAGGGGCTACAAAATGGCAATGTAGACATTTGGGTGTGGGCCCTATCCCCAACCCAAATCTCTACACTGCAATTTTATAGCCCTTCTGCCTTAGTCTCATGTGCATGGGTCAGCTGACCCAGGCCAGTCATGGGTCTTCTATTGCAGTGCAGACACACCCAAAGTTTTGGAAGCTGGTACTTCGGAATGGTTTTTCATTAAATTATATCCAATTTCAGTACTATATGTCTAATAACTACTCAAAGTTGATTCGAGATGATAAGCAGTTTGAGTTTTTGTCCCTGAAACAAAGCTGACAACAAAATAAGCTTATGTGACTTGAGTAAAATTGTCACAAACTGTATAAAAAAAGTTACAAATGCTAAAGAAAAACACGATAGAGCATTTTAGAATTTGTGATTAAACATGTCTTTACATTCAAATTAAAATAAAATTTTACTTGTTGAAGCTCTTTCACAAAGTATAATATTACACATTTGCAACCTAACATGAGAAAAAGATTACAAAGAATTGTATGTTAGAAAGTGTATTTTGCAGGGAAAGATTTTCCATAGCTACTTACCAAAATATTCATTTAGAAATGCAAGAGAGGCCACATAGCAGCCAAGACTGAAGAATTCAGCCACCACCATTAACCAGTGCCATGTTCGTATGGTCAGTGCAACCATCAAGAGTTCAGTCAAAATTAGGGCAGTAAAAGAAATTGCAACAACATGTACAAATTCAGATTCAAAAAGGAGAAGGGCTCCATACATCAGAATGCCACCTAAAACAAACAAACAAACACCACAAAAAATTTGCACAGTGAATCTGTAACTATATTTTGGGGAATTCACCTTTACAAATGCAGGTTGAAAATGTATTAGTTACTGTGAAAACATTCTAGATAATTTTCTTATTTAAGAACAACACTAAAATTTATTTTTAGATCATGTATGTAAAAACAGAAGAATCGAAATGAAATGGTCAAAAATTAAAATATTACTATTAGAATATTAAACACAATGTAGTGTAATGTATCTGGTCAACAATTAATTATATTTTCAACAATCTCTCATTTATTTGTAGCAGTAGATAAAATGTGAACAACAATTCGTAACAGATTAGATAATTCGGATTTCTTAAACAGTACTTCTATCATGCAATGAAAGAAAACCACTGTGGAGTGTTTGCAATATGATAAGTGCTCGTTAAAAATTTTTGGATTAACATTTAATTAAAAACAGATAAGATTTTAGGCAACATATATCAATAAAAATACCAAACCACACCACATCCTGAATAGATCTGGCACACTGCTTGATAATTGATTTACAAGATAAACAGAAAGCAATTTGTATAACGATGAATGAAATTTTAAACTTTGGAAATTTAATCTGTGATTGAAAAACAATATTGTTAACAGCAGACAGAAAAACTTTAGTAAAATTAGGAATCTCTCCTACCTTGGTAAATACTGATTAAAACCCAGATGAGGAAGGTTTTAAATGACAAGGATCTACCCTAAAGGAAACAAGAAAGGTTAGTTAAATACAGCAGAAAAATCTACTTGATATGCAGATTTCGGAGAAGCATTACTCTGTCAAAGGCAAATGTTAATTTTACAATTACACAGAGAACTTTTATATGTGACATGGGCTGCAAAGTTTTTGTTAGACACGAATCTTACAGATTAGCTTGAAATTTATGTTGAAAAATCATAATATTGGCCAAAATTGGGAATACAACAGTTGAATATAAAGAAAAACCAGGCATTTTATTTTTCACTGTTATTGGTTTCTCTTTTAGAAAGACTCTAGTTACATTAAAATTGTTACTTGGTTTGCTTTTAAATTTTTGGGAAGGACTTTTATCTGTTACATTTTAACATATGCATGAGAGAAAACAATAGTTTGGAACTGCAGTACTGAGTCTCAAAGATACCAAACAAGACCATAATTCGTATGGTACATGCTAACTGTCCCTTTAAACAGACAAATTCTGCTCGTCAGAGAGACAAGCTTTTAAGCAACACAGAGCTCTTCTTCAGTGGTGGAAAGGTACGATATTACCCTGTCTCTAATATCCTGGGACTGATACGGAGCACTGCATATTCCTTTAAAAGTCAGGTAGCCATTTGCTAAGGCACAGTGCCCATTTTTGTATTCATTAAAACAATAAAAGCTTATTACTTTAAAAGTTTTTATAGATTATTTCCTTACCCGATAATTTTTGTCTTCCCGTGGCAGTAAACAAATCATGGGCCTAATCAAAATTAATTGGCTTACACATGTATAAATCAAAGAACATATAATTTAGTTTGCATGTGTATATGCCTATGTGTCATGCATCCTATGAATGGATTTATGAAACTCGTTAGGACTTAGAAGAAAGTGCAGGCACTGAAAATACAAGCAGGCATAAAAAAACCCATCTGTTTCTGCCTATGAAAGAGCTGATTACACCCACACAGATGTGAATCTGCATTCAGCAAAGAAATGGATTTCAAAATAGCATGGCCACAGACAGTGATGAATTAACCCATTCTGTTGATGTAGGCTGAGACTAAAAATATTATCTTGGTCTTATACAACTCCTTATCCTTTGCCTAGAATTGCCTAGAATACTGGTCCCAAGTAAGGCAAACAAACCTGTTAAAATATGTTTAAGAACACACACTGAACACAATTATGCAAATGATTTCATAGCCAGAACAAAATACACATCTAAGTCAAAGGCAAACCTAAATAATTTAAGAAAAATCGTCTATGGATTTCAGAATTTTCCCTCTGAACAGGATATGTTGCTCTAGCACTGGACCATGGCTCTTCTAGCCCACAGGTTACAAGCAGACAGCTATTTCTGAAAGTGTGGGGGGAATGGACTCTTGAAGCTTGATTCACCCCTGCAGGTTTAGAATCTGCCCAGGAGAGGAGGAAATCTGCACCAGAGGTAGGGATTCAATCACAGGAGGGGACAAGGAACAATTCCATCACAGCATTATTTTATGACTCCATGCTGGCAAAGATGCTGAAACATTCTCTCACTTGGGTGTCTGGCCCCTCCCATATCTAGCAGCCTTCACCTACATTCTAAGCTTTGTCCACTTGTCCTGAATCCCTCAGTATACCAGGGAATGGTACTTCTCCTCCTTCATGTGTCTTTCCTGTATTGGATTAATTACTCTTCTGTACAGCAGAGTATTACTGGTCCATAACCACACATTGATTAGGTTCTATCTATAAAGACAATACAGTTCTCAAGTTTCCTCACATTCTTAATTTCTTCCTCCTAAAAGAGTACTCTGGGCTCTATTATTTGAAACTCAGTGCTGTAGGGGCCAAACCATGGAACCTACTGACTCAGATTCTTTAAACACTGGATTTGGGCTTTAACAAAAATTTAGTCTGTATTTCACAAAACCATTGCACAATGTTACAGAGCCTAAGGTCTCATCTACATAAACAATTAATTTGCAAAAAGCTGGGTGTGAAACTACCCCAAACTGGTCTACAGACGTTGTCTGCATGGGCCCTACAGATGTGCATTAACAGTTGGTTAACATACTCTAGTCTAAAGGAGACTAGATCAAAGTGCATTAAACAACTGTTAATGCATGTTAGCATGGTCCACATGGATAGTTTGTTGCAGGCTAGATTCATACCCCAACATCCACAGACTAAATATTTAAGTATGCAAGCCCCTAAGTTATCTGCATTAATTACTCTTTGGAAAGGAGCCTCTTTCACATAACACCAACAACATTCAATTAAAAAAAAAAAAAAAGCACTAGACCACCGCTGGCAGCAAGTGGGGCTGAGCGGAAAACTATCATGAGCTGAAGATTTCAATGTCTTGAAATGCTAATTTGAAAAAAGGGGGGGGGGGAAGGGGGAGACAAGAGTGGGACTTTCAAACAGCTAAGAGAAAAAAATCCCCCTGCTCTCCAACACTCCCAAGCCTGAGATAAAATTTAAAATAAAATGGATCAAAAGACTTTGGGCAGAAGAAAAGCAACTGGAAGTGACTGTGCATCAGGCACTGACAATAAGCTGCTGATAGAATAGATCCATAAACAGTTACATTAACTTCTGTAGAGGTGTCTGGAGAATTTGACATATTCTAGAGAGGACTGATCTCACTGTATCCCAAGCGATTACAGTTATTTCAGACTCACCTGACCAATCATGAATGCTAGGTCCCAGACTTTTTGTAGCTTTCTGAGGAAAGCTGGAGTGTGATTAGACTCCTTGTACTGGTAGGAAAAGGTCAAATTTGCAAGTTTCCTGTGACTTTTGTAGCATCCTGAAAGCCAGGGCTGATTGTACCAATGTAAAGGACATTCTAGTTCAAAGAGAAGTTCATACTCCAAAGGGAGCCACCAGTCTATATTGCAAGCCAAGTTCTGCAAATCCATTAGCTAGTTTACAAAATATAAGTTGAAAGGAAGGCACAATCCAGTGAACTGGAATCCAGATTTTGGTGGTAAATTTCAGAGACTCAGAGGAACAATTTGACACACTAATCTCGGACCCCTAGATTCCTCAAAATTAATTAGATAACTTTATGAAAAATAGAAATTTTAGTCTGGAACTAATGTTTCCCCTATTTTTATTCTCTCTTCCATTACTATTTTCTGGGACAGTTTTCCAAATAGCTTTCCCCTGGCCAGGAGACATTGTCTTTTTTCAGCAAGAGGTGTACAGCTGACAGAGCTGGAGATACCACGATTTTTATTTGTGATGTGCCTGAACTCTTTTGGAGGTGCAATTTTGTCAGTAGGAACTGATGGTCAGTGGCAAGTTGAGCACCCCTTCTGAATGCATATATCCATGACCATTGACTGCCATCCTAATGAATCCATCTGGCCTGTAATAGGTCTACCTTCAATCTTCTGGTGACGGAAAAGCAAGTCAGCAATCACCATGCAAATTCTAGCAGTTGCTGCCGGTCCTTGTTCTACCTAATATCAAAATTCCTGAGTATATTTGTCCAGAGACCATTATCCTTTACTTCCAGCTCACTGAAGTTGCCCATGATCAGGATGACATCTTTTCTCAGTTTCATTAAGGATTGTCTGCAGTTGTTGGTAAAAATTATCTGCAGTGCATTACCGGACTTGATACTATTGGGAATGTATGCTGCAACAAAGGCAAAATGCCATTAGCCAGTACAGAATCAGACAATCTGATTGGGTAAAAGCAACATGTATTGGTCTAGTTATTAGGCTAACCTTGATAAAAATTAACTCCCTGTCCATTATCAGCCTTGAGCTCCATTTTATAATCTATTCAGCATTAACATTATGGATGGGACATCGTATAGGTGGCAAATGTCAAAACCTTGATCAGTGGCAAAGACAGTACGGGGGGATACTTGAAAGATATGGACATTTGTATAGCAGCAGCTTCTGCTATGTCCCAGACCATGAGTGGCCTCTGTAGGCTACTGTGACGTTAAGCCTGGTATAAAGCCATGTATCTACAGAACCCCATTTATACTGTTTGACAGCGAAATGTGGGTGTGGAGGAAGAATGAAAGACACCAAACTGACATTTTTTATTCTTATCTTCATCAACCTCTCCATATTAAGTGGCAGAACAGATCAGAAATGAGGCTATCTGAGACCAAATGCAGCAACCGCCTCCATCAGCACAGTTTGACTTTGGTGGCTTTCTTGGAATGGACATACTAGCATAAAAGATCAATGTATTCTGAAGCGTTTGTGCCAATGAATGCTGCTATATGGACAGCTACATGGTTGCCAAAAAGCCCGAGAGACACAGTAAGATTCGCAGTAATGGACAATCTGAATATCCAGTCGTAACATCTTAAGGACCTAGCTAGAAACTGAACCAAGAGGTGTTTGGTCTGCAAGTAGATTATGATCCTTTAAGAATTGCCACGATGATGATGATCTCCATTGGCCTAAGGAACAAAAATCCTGAAACTATTTTCAAATATGGATGAAATCTTCTTTCAGCAACTATGCTTACCTTTTTTAATATTATGTTAAAGTTTTGCATAACAAAACAGTATGGCTTATCACCAGTTGAAACCACTGAGATTACAGCTTGTTCAGTACATTTGAAAAGTGTTTTTTATAAATAATTTGGTTTGAAGAGCTCTTCTGTGGTTGAAATATTTGGAATGGGTCTTATTTATCAGAACAGGCAAAAAATTATGATGCACAATTGCACACTAATTAAAGCAGGGTATGAGAACTATACACAAATGGTAGTGTGATTATGAATAAGGAATCTGTTAATGAAGCTAAAGCTAAAACCAGACCACCACAGATTTTAAAAATGCCTGGTTGTCATATTACCAGAAAAGATTATCCAAGTTTATCTAACATGGTGAAAAAAGCTGAATTTCTCCTTAAAATTGTATTTCTAAAATTAAAATACAATTGTAAACTTAGAAAACCTGCCATAAATTATATTGCATTATATATTCACTTAAGTAGTAGTAGTAATAAACATTATTAATATTATTACAAAGTATTAACAATAGAAGAACACTTGGAAATCAGAAGGCCTAATTGTGAGTTTGTCTTACCTGAAACATCTCTTCAGTGTGAATATAACAACTTGCAATGATTTTTGTGCATACCAGAGTCAAAATAAATATAACTTATA
This sequence comes from Rafetus swinhoei, assembly GCA_019425775.1. Lineage (NCBI taxonomy): Eukaryota > Metazoa > Chordata > Testudines > Trionychidae > Rafetus > Rafetus swinhoei. The sequence goes on along the minus strand of CM033424.1, from coordinate 101,280,748 downwards.
TTTGAACACTTTGTATATTCATACCTTGGTGAGGTCCTTATAAAGTTCTGGATATAGCAATGCCATTTCTGGCTTCACATCCTGATCCAAAACTAAAGAGAAGACTGGAAACATTGTGTATATGGTCGCATACCTTAGGAAAAAAAATAGTCTATGTGAAAATCATTCAATTGTACTCTTTATGAAATCTATTAACATGAAATAATCCTTAAATAGTGATTTTTCAAGTTGACTAAATCTGGCTTAGTGAAAGTTGTACCTGTCAGCGCGGGGTAACTTACCCACACACATTTGCAAATACTAATTTACCTGATCCTGGGCTTCTTCTAAGAGTTGCCAATTGTGTACAATTGTGGGACACAAATACACTAACAAAAATTTAGACAAACCTACCACCTAACTTATTACAGTCACAAAACTTAATTCAATTTTGAAACCAGACAAGACAATAAACTTACTGTTGCATCTCCTATTGTTAGCATCTTTCTAATACAATATGAAAAACAAATATGGAAACAAGTGTTGTCACATTACTGAAAGATGGCACAAGTGAATCAAAAGATCTCAACAGCTTGACCAATAGGCTGGGTTTTTAATAAATATATGCTGTCTTAGGACCAATGGATTTGAAGACCACAAATCATTTACTTTTGATATGGTACTCTAGAAGATTTGTAAATTCTTTGAGAACTTCCTGTATGTCTATGAAGTGGCTACTGTAATGGGGCCCTGATTTGGTTCGGGTCTCTAGATGCTATTGTATTAAAAATAATAGTAAATATAAAAGTGAGGGGGAAGAGGGCAGCGGATTAAGACAGACACAATGCATGGTTGCTGCTGAAAAGAAATCCTGAAAACATGCTGACAAAGCAGTTCCTTGTAACAAGGCCATCTTGGATGCTTCTAGTCCTGAGTGTATGCAGGAGACAGAAAGACTGTGTAGCTGATTTGGAGACAGCCTCTATGGGAAAACTTCACAACCACTAGCCCTAGTTTCAATTTTTAGCAGCAAGAAGACTATGATATTCTCACTTGGAGGTTTGGGGGCAAGGGGAGGAATCAGACCACCAGCTGAAAACTGGTTTACGGGAGCCCCCTACTTCAATAAGCAGACTGACAGAGCCCTGCCTGGATACAAAATGAACTGTGGATATAAGTTTCTAGATACAAAATTTGCATTTGCAGAAATGAGCTGTGGATATCTACATCTTCATCCATGGATGCAGATACTTGCAGATATAAAGCAGGTTTGCAGAATCTGCAGGTTTGCAGGGTTCTACAGCTCAAGAGGGCTGCAGATGACATCAAACACAGCTGCTACAACAGACTGAGAAGTCCCCTTCTTTGAGACAGCACTCAAGATTGGGTTTCCCTAGGGGAGTGCATATCCATATCAGTGCATACGCAAGTGTAGGCAAGGCCTATCTACCACTGTAAAACAGAAAGATGGGCAAAAAGAAGGGTCATGGGTATTAATTGATAATCTAGTAGCTGCAGAGTAACAGGCAAACCTATGTGCTGTAGCGATTGCCAACAAAAGGGTCAAAAGTGATTGTCAAGAAACAAAGGTAGGCCTAGATATATACCTTATGTGAAATCTAGGCATGGTCTCTTTAGCACTTCCCCCGCCTATACCTGACCTACCTTTTTTCCTTACAAATGTAATTAAAAGAAATATACACACACTGGGAAGACACAAGATCCTCTGTCAACAGTGCTTCCAGTTGGAGTGGGATGTAATCCATTCACCCCATGCAAAGCTCAAGGTGTGGGTGGGGGAAGATTGTATCTCTCTCCATGGTGAGTGGCCCTCAGCAGACTTCTCTCTCTCCCACTCTGCCCATGCAAGTGAATGGGGCGCTAAAGCAGAGGCTACCAAGACTGGAAAGGGGCTAGGAGGCTCCCAGGACCTTCAGCAGGCACCCTGCCAGGTAGTAACTCACAGCAGCCCCAGGCTGGGTGGGTGAGACACTCACCTTGCTTCAGCCCCACATGCTGGGCTGCCATCAACCCATACCAGGAGCCTGGACACCCATAGGAAAGCTGTATGTAACTTTCCAACTTTTAACCTACTTTTAAATTTTAAGTGCCTCTAAGCACATGCCTACTGTGCCTAGCTGGAAATCTTGCTCTAGTCATAGGCTGCAGTGAACATGGCCACCAAGGAGAAGAAATGAAAAGCACAAGAGTTAGTCATCTGCTGGACTAGAGGAATCACATGGTTCTCATGTATTGAAGGCTACCAAAGAAAACAATTGGCAATGAGATTACATTGACCTTTCTGCACGTCTCCATAGGAAGGCAACATCAGAAGTTATGAATAACTTAAAAGATTTAAAAACACAAGCACTCCAAAATCACTTGGAATTCAGGCCAAGATTTTCAAGATCAAGAGCTTATAGTTAAACTTCTAAATCTATACTGATGCACATAAATCTAAATATGTCACATGCTACGTAAAAGGACTTGTTACAGCAACATTTTGAGGAGTTGTGCATTACAACTGCACAGGATCCAGTCATGCCTGAACCTGAGCTGCGACTTGAGCATGTGATCTCCTGTACACTGCTTTGAGGTCTTCAGATACTCCACATGCAAAAGGTATAAAGCAATGATTTCGGTCAGGTAACAAAGCACTGTGTTTTCACCCCACTTATACTTGTAAATTTCAAATGTGGGCAGCAGAACAGTGTACATACAGTCCAACCTCAGAAAGATCTTTTAGGGTGGAAAAGGTGTAAAACTGGAAACTGATGATGGAAAAAGGTCCACAGGAAAAAACATGTGTTACATTCAGTTACAATTGAGGTGCTTCACTAAGCTGGATATGCCCAGTTATGTGCAGCTCACTTGCTTTTGCAGTTGCCATAATGTAGGCATTTGGATCAGCGGCTCTGATGTTGAAATCAAATTAGTTTTTTTAACTTTTACTCATACACCTCAGTATTTGGGATTGTTTTTCTTAAAGGATTAGTTTTATTTCTACAAGGCCATGCCAATGGGATACCTGGTATCTTGTGCTACTTTTGAGAGGTTCAGCACTGAGGAATGGTAAAGGAGGTTGGTTGCTCTGTGACCCTCTGCTAAATGGATGGTGTTTTGAACATACAAGCACCTGTTAGCTTGTCAATCACAAATGCAAGAAAAACGTGGCAAAAACTAGTATTTTCTTAAAAAAATGAAATTATACTGAAATAAATGTTACCTGGTATTAGAACTATTGACTGTAACTTACCCTACCATTAGGAATCCCTGGTACAAAGGGATAGAAGCAAAATAGAAGACTGAGGAAAATACAGCCTTGAAAAAAAGAACACATTTTAAAACTATTAGTTGCTTTATAACAATCCCTCTCTAAGCAATGCAATTAACTACAACTCAAATTAAATTATTAATTTTAAAACTTTCACAATAAATATTTTTACATGCAATGACATGTCAGCATTATAGAAACAGAAAAGTCTGAATACCTGCATAGTTGAAATAATAAGGCCCCTGTGCATGACAAATTGACCAAGCGCTGCTGATCTTTTGTAACTATTTCGACCATGAACCATCAGCAGCCTTCCAATGTGTTTAAATTGTGTGATAGAAAAGTCAGCTGCCAGGGAAGCTTGTTTTCCCTCCTAAAGCAAAAACAAAATGCATTTTAAAAATATTACATTCTACGCAAAATAGGATCTTGGAAAGTGTCTCAACAGATTAATAATAAAACAAAATATCCAGATTTCAAAATTATAAGCAGCAATCAATTTGTAACTGCAAAAATTACTCCTGTATTATAATAGATAAGGTTAAGATTCTGTCACTTAGTAGACATCAGAGACAGGTTGCAGTCTATAAACAAAAATTAATGGAAGCCAATGACCTGTGCCTAACTTTTACTAAAGATATGCTGAAGGAGGGAGAGACTAATAGTGGGAGCACTGCTCAGTAGTTTTTGGGGGCCACCGCTCCAGCCATGGGGCTGGTCATTGTCTACTGCTCTGGCGGCCCCAGGACTGGCCATTGTCACTGCTCCTGCAGCAGGGGCTGACCTAACCCTCCCCTTCGGGTGTTCAGCTCTGGTGCTGCTGTTTCGGCAGCGACAGTTGCTCCAGCCCTGCCATCACAGAAATCATGGAAGTCTTGAAAAAAATCACTGAATCTGTCACCTCCACATGATCTTAATAGCAAAGCATCTGAATGATCAGCATTACAATGTATTTAATTTAAGATATAAACTACAGTATATTGAATACTCTGAACAGTCACTGATGACTGCTATAGATACACAATCACCTAAGCCTGACTTTTTGTCAGTGTAACATATGTACAAAATTACTTATAAGGATTGTGCTTTTCTTAATTGTTTCTACTTACAAGATAAAAAAAAAGACTATAGCTAAGAAAATATTAATACATAGATTTTATGACATTTCTCTTAAATACTTAAACAACTATTTATATTACATTGAAAAGTGTGAACTATACCAATGTCCTCACTATCAGGCTGTAGCATAATTACAATTTAAAAAGAAAGCTCATAGTACAATGCTATTGAAATCACCTGTAGGATTATGTACATGAAAATAGATCAAGTTACCTTGCCTTCGATTCCAATTCCACAATCTGCTGCTTGGATCATGCTGACATCATTTCCTCCATCACCTGGAAAATGCCATTGCAATATGCAGTTATTCAAACTCTTTCCCTCTCTTTAGGCACTTTTTAGTAATGTAGTATCATTAAGTTCTTGCAATTTGAATGTAGATTAAAATAAATATAATGTCAATGATCAAGATATATTTGCTTAAACATTTTTTTAAAAACTTATTTCAATGGATCATCTTTTACTGTAAAGAAACTGTAATATTTGGAAGTGAAATACTTTGAAATGCTGAGCTATAACCAATACTTAGCATTTATTTCTCACTATTGCCATCTACTGTCCAAATTTATCCAATTCTTGTTATTTTGAATGAAACTAGGTCTGGCACTCACCTATAGCACATGTTCGTTTTCCAGTGTGGTGCTGTAACAGTTTCACAATATGAGCTTTCTGGGTGGGGGAACATCGGCAGCAAACGACAGCAGGGCACTGGCATGCCAGCTCTACAAATTCATGCTCATAGTACTTCAGACAAACCTATGGAAATCAACATATTTCATCCTATTTGATCTTCTGTTCTTAATTATGACAAGCATCACAGTACAGGTTCATTTCACTAATAGAGACACTTGAAGGAAAAGGAAATCCCTCCTTCTGCTATCATTTTGCTTGAGTGACAGCAACAAAATAATTTTACTCACATTCCCTGGACCTTGATTTTTTTTATTGTAAACTATCACTCTTAGAGCTGTTTCATTAGTGCTAATAAGAGAGACAAAATTCCAAATATTCACAGTACCAAATCATATTGTGTACACATTTCATTAATGTAAACCTGGCTTAAGCAATTGCCAATAAAACAATAAGGTTTGGTTTTCTAGTAGAGGTGTTCTTGATTTATGGCTTAAACACAACAGCAATCCCGACAATGGTTTAAAGAACCGAGGTAATTTTTGAAACATTTTAAAACAACAGAGTATAAACAACCCTTTCCTTTTCATATGAAATTGTGCAACCAAATTACTTTTGACAGAAGTTGAGGTCATACCTCTAGAGAGTCTCCAGATATCACTAAAGCGCAGTCATGCTTCCTTCTAAAAGCATTAAGTTCTAAGTGAGCTTCTCCTCGACTTGTTACCTTCAATAAAAATACACAATCAAAATTTTAAAAATTGTTAAACAAGTTTGAATTGAAATATCAGAGAAACTATTTAGAGAAACCAAGACCAAAAAACACCTGATCTTCAAAGTGTTGTACCCCAGTGTGTGTAACATCTAGCAAGGAGGTTTGCATGTCTCTTTCCCATCTTGTGTGAAAGAACTGAGATGTGAAAGCAGTTTTCACATGAGGCAAATTTGTGCAAGCAGTGCCTCACCAAAGTGGATCAAGGATGTACAAATTATGCATAAAAAAATCTCTTAAAACCTTTATGTGGGATTAAGTCATTCAGGTTTGGTAATTCTTGATAAACTCTCTAATTTACAAAAATGACATTGCTTAATTATGAATAAGATGTATATAGAAAAATATGATGTGGCTACTTTAGTGGTTCTATTAATTTGGATGAGAAAAAGTAAAACCCTAAAATGTTCAAGAGGCACAGGAATACAATTATTGGTATTAATCCTTTTAGGAACTTGCAATTGATAAAGTTTTCCTAAGTATGCAATACAAAGACTAGTTTGGATATGAATAAGTACCATGGAGTCATATAATACACACAAATCATGACCTTTTCCAGGGGTCAGAGAATATCATTATACAGTAATGTATTTCACATAATATATTACAATATGTAATCGGATTTGTGACATGCAATATGAGTACACAATATAATTTTGAAAGGACCAAATTAGAATACTGAACTTGCAACATTTACAATATAACCATATTAAAATGTACTAATATAATTATAAATATAAAATGTTAACTTTCAAGTAGACTTTTTGTGAACTATCACATACAAAATGCAGTTATTAGTGTAAAACAAAATTTCTAAACTGTTTCACATGTGATTTGGGCCCTTTCAACAGAGATTGGTCAAATCAAATTTAAAATGGATGTGTCCTTTGTCTCCTTTGCTCCCATTTCCCCTCGACATTAGTTGGGCCCTGGGTCTAGTCGGCCCACAAGGCTGGGGAAGGGGCTTTGAGAAGTGGGTGGGCTGATGCCTGCCCACCCTAGGGCTTCAAATAGGAAAATGGATGAGCCTAAACAGGTTTTTAATTTGGTTGGGGCTAACACTGTTCTTGGCCTAAGACAGACACAATCAAAGGCTGTAAGTCTTGAACCTGTCTCTCCAACAGTAGGAACTCTAGGTCTGGGTCCTGTTAGCATACAGCACTTTGTATTGGATTAATTGCATACAGAGATCTGCAAGGATATTATGATGCAATTCAACAACATGGTCCAAAAATAACAAATATGGAATTATTTCTCCTTCCCTTCTAAGTGTAGTGTGTTTTGGGGAGGCTGAGGAAGGAAGAGAACCAAGCTCCTATTCTGTCTGCCACCAGGGACTGGGGCCCACTATTGTGTCTAGCCATGGACATACCATATTTTTGTGATTTTTCAGGTTCCTCTAAAATTGATTATGTTCAACTTAATATTTACTTCAATTGCCAGTCAGATTTAAGTACTGTAATAAGCTAAAAGCTTTTTAGTTAAAACTGGTTGTAATGGCATAGACAAGACAGAAAATACATTTATATAGAATTCTAACTAATTTAAAACTTCATGTATTCTAAATTAATGGTTCCAAGTTGATCTCATATTACTAATCTAAATAATGAAAATAATAATCTAACTCAAACTAAATAGATGTTATTCAGGAAGACTTAATTTGCAGTATAACAACATGGAAAGGTCAACAAAAATTGATCTGAAGTTTTATCAGAAGAATTAATAATTTAATTGCAAATAGGAGTCTGCAGGGCCTAATTTCCCATTCTGATGCTTCATAAGAACTGAAATTTACATGTAAATTATATTGAAATAATTATTTCTGTAGGTGCAAGTGGCTCATTTAGAACAAACAGACATTATATGTCTGATCACACACCATAAATCAAGGCTTCGGGAATCTATTTTTGTTTGAATTCAATACAGTTGAAGTTATTAAAATATAACAAAATTTATATAAATACAGATATTAAGTTTGCATTTCTATAAATTTTTTTTAAAGAGACAAATGAGAAAATACAAGTATTTAATTTGAAGAGTGTGGAACATTAACACTTCTGGTTTTCTGCTTTTAGTCTGAACCCTTGTTCTACAGAAGAAATGTGTTTGGACTCTCGCTTTTATCTGTAATTCAGGAGTAACTCAGCGGAAGTCAATAGAGTTATACTACTGTAAAACCAGTACTCTAGGACTAGGAATGTTAAATTTAGATTAATTAACTAATTGAATAGTTGATGGGATTTTCATCGACTATTCGATTAGTGTATAAAGGCACCTCCTCCTTTGAACTGTAGCAAGAAGCGAAAGCCCCACAGGGAGCGTGGGGCTTCCTTTTGTAATGTACAAGAGGTCTAGTGGGGTTTTCATACATTTCAAAAGCAGAAGCCCCGCAGGGAATGTGGGGCCAACGGGGACTCATCCGCTGGCCCTGCGCTCCCTGTGGCACCTCAGCCTTTGAAATATACAAGAGCCTTGATGGGGCGCTTGTATATTTCAAAAGGAAGCCCCACAGGGAGTGCAGGGCCAGCGGGGAGTCCCCTGCTGCCCCCCACTCACTGCAGGGCTTCTGCTTTTGAAATGTACAAGAGCCCCGGCAAGGCTCTTATACTTTTCAAAAGCAGAATCGCATCAGAAGCAGTGCAAGTGGAGACTGCTTCAATCTCTGCTTGCGCCGTTTCTGCTGCCCCTGTCCCCCATGGAGATAAAAGCCGGTTCCTCCCCAGCACTAAGCCGGTTCCCCTCAGGACCGGCTCCTGCTCCCTCCCTCCTTGCTGCCTCTCTCTTATAGAGGCAGCAGAGGGGAAGGGGGGAAGTGGCTAGTTGCATCACTGGTCAACTAGTCTCTTCCATCCCTAACTAGGACAAGAAGTCCTTTGTGTACCACCTGGAAGAAGTTTCTTTAATGATGTACGTAATACTTTATAACCACCATCTTTAGTCACCAACTTAAAATACAGTTTCTATGGAATTGTAATATGACTTCCATAATAACAGCACATTGACGTAGTATAACCAATCCTATTAATCATTAATTTGATATTCATGGGGTAACAATGGCCATTTGTTAGGCAGCATTTATTTCACTCTATTTGATGAGGCCAGTCTTAAAATACTATCGGGAATTATACTTACGGGTCTGAAAATATGAATATCTTGAGTTCTAGATACCAAGTGGGAACTTTTTGCAATACAAGTAGCTGTCTCCAGTTTATCTCCTGTTAACATCCATATCTGCAAAAGAATTTTAGGGTTAATTCTGCTGAACATTAGATCGGTTCTCAAAAGCTGAATGATATCCGTTTCTTAGTCTACTGCTCTGTTGAATCTGATAGCCAGGAGAATGCACTGGCTGCACATCTTTAAATGAAACAAATTAACAGACATATTTTCACGACAATTGCACACAAAGGATGACATTACATGGTGTCCCCATTTAGGCTCAGCACAAACTCAGTTCAGGGGGAAAAGGAGGTGGGTGGATTATGGAGATTTAAACCAATTTTGCATTCGCCCAGTCTGGGGATGTTCCAAGAACTGGAGATGCTCCTTGACCTAAATTATAGCAGTCTCTTGGCGCTGCCCCACGGGCTACAGCATTACTTAAAATCTCTGGCACACATACAGTGGCCCTGCTGTCAACATATCCCTGCTGCCCTCCACCCTTCTATTGGGGCTTGTGAGGAGGCTTTGGTGGTAGCCTTATGTCTCTTCCACAATTCCTGTGCAGGAAGACTATTCCTGCCCCTCCAGACTGCTGTTTAGTTTTCTTAATCTAATTGGCTGGAACCAGCATGAGGAAATCATCCAGAATACATTGGGCACTATACAGTTACATGGGAACACCCCAGACACTTACAATTTGAAAGGCTATAGTTACAGATACAAAATATAATTAAAATGTCAGTTAGGACTGGCACATATTTTGTTGTTTTTCTTTTCTTTATGTTTACCATCTATCCCCTCTGCTCCTCTACTTAGCTGATGCCAGTTATTCTTAAAATATAAATCATCCCGAAAACAGCGAGGGGAAAGGAGAGAAGAGGCGATGGAGAGACAAAGGAGGAAAAGTTGGCGAGTTGAGTGAGTCAGAGAGACTGTGATGCAGAAAGCAGAGAGGAGACTGAAGCAAACAATCAGCAGAGAGTAAAGACCCTCTCTGATGGGCAGGCCGAACTACTTCATGGGTATAAAGGGGAAGAGATGTCCTCAACTAGGACATGTTGGATTTGTGTGGTGACAAGGGGTCCAGCCCACACCTTAAGCCCTGCTCTATTGCTCCAAGCTATCTGGCTTACAGGGTCTGTAGATCAGGCCCACCTCTAGGAAGTGCTGCTTTTACTATACCAGTCCATATACTTTAGTTTGGGTGGAATCTGCTGAAGTCTGGTGTTCCCAGAGTACACCCATGCAGCCAAATAGGCTGGGGTAATTGTGCAGACACACAAAGGGAAAAGGGCTGTTTTCCCTTCACTCCCTTGAGAGAGTCAACTTGACACCATTTATGAGAAGAATAGCTGGGAGTAGTGGAAGGCAGGGAGCTCCATGGAAGCCTACTGGCTTCTGAGTAATAGAGGGGAGGGCATATAAGCCACTAGACACAGAACTAGCAGCTGAGATGCTGCAAGAAGGAAACACAGCAAAACGAGAGCATGCTGTGGGGGAGGGAACCCCTATATATATATATATCAGAACACAAGTGGTGGTCTCTGCAGATCCCAGTGAGGATCTGTTGGAGAGCTGCAGCCAAATTAATTACTGTGACCTTCAGGTTGCAGACATACAGGGCAGGTTCTCCTTTGGCAGAGGATTTGGTTCCCTGACAAACTGGAATTGCACTGAATAACTTAAAGACAAATGTTGTACCAATCCTGAAGAAAAGAGATTCTGTGGGTCTGAATAATTAGAGGAGTAAGCTCACCATTAGTAACAGAAAAAAATGATGATGAAAATAATTGTCCACAGTGTAAAGCAAGTTTAAGAGGAAGTAGCAGGGAAGGAATAATATGGCTTTAGATCACAAGCCAACATCTGATGGAAAAAGTGAGAATGTGGATGAAAGGTGTTTGCTGCGTTCATTGACTTCAAAAAGGCATTTGTTTTGGTTTGGAGGGAAGCATTATGGAAAATACTAAATCACATGGAATTCTTGCAATTATAGAAGTTATACATGAAGATTCCTATTGTGTTGTAAGAGGAGGTGGAAGACCGAACAACCAGTTCAGGTCAAAGTCTAATGTAAAACAAGGTGGTGTTTCATCATGTTTTTAAATTGAACATTAAGATTGTTACATGAGTAGGAGAGCTTGACAGTGAACGATCAAAAGTTAAGCTCCTTAGCTTTTGCAGATGACACTATATAACTGGGAGATCTGTTTGAATGAATGAAGATACTCTTTGTGGTAGTCAATATGGATTTAGAATAAAATGTCAAGATGATGAAATGGTTGCATCTTGGAAAAGTGACAATAAAAAGCATGCTGCAATACAGCAGCTGGGGAAGTCACAGAACAAGTAAAATCTTGTGTAGTTAGAAAGCTTGATCAGTGAGGATGATGCTAACGTTAAAGAAGATGTGTTTTAGCAATAAGTGCCACATGCAAGTTAATGAAATTATGAACTTATAAACTTTGCATTTGGTACCAAGGTGAAAAATGTATTAAACCAACATACTAACAGTATTACTCTATAATTTGGCAGCAGACATTGGGATATGTCTACACAGCATTTTGGAGTGAGTACCAGCACGTCTTCCAATCCAAGTCAACAGACTTGGGCTAGTAGAACTCATGTTAGCATTCTGAAAAGACTGTATAGACAGCGCTTTGAAGTTGTTGCTCATGACAGAGTTTGGATTTTGAAGCCTACCCTCTTCCCTAGGCTTTGGAGCCCAAGCTTCAGCCTGAGCTATAACTTCAAAGTGCTATTTTCAAAGCACTAGTATGAGCCCTGCTAGCCCAAGTCCATTGGCCTGAGCTCAGAAGCTCCCTACTGCTCCCCTCCAAAATGCTCTGTAGACAAATCCAAGGCGGCTGGAGGTAGATGGGAGTTCTTCTGAAGATGAACATGGAAAGTGTAATGATTTTAAGACAATCAAAGGAGCTAGGTAACTAGAAGGTAAAAATCAGGGTACGCGATTGGCTGCAATCGAAAAGATTATGATGGTGGGAATTCTGTGAAATGTAAATAGTTATAGACTGCCAAAAGAAAATAATGCAAACACAATCAAGGTCAGCTCAATCTAAAGGCTGACCAGCTGCCAGATGGTGGGATGTTGTACACAGGGACATGGCCAGGCTGGTCTTAACAGAGGAACAGGCCATGGACAGGAATGAATGGTGACACTGTAGTGCTCCCCAGGTCAGTAAAAATGACTTGGGATTTGAAGAAGTAGTGGTGGTAGTAAAAAAGGAAAAACTCAAATTAGAATGTATTATTCCTATACATATATTCGTCAGTATGCGAGACACTGAAATGCTAACTAATGTTATTGCAGGAACGCAATATTAATTCATCTCAATTTTTTTAACAAATATAAAACTGACAATGCATCTGATTCAGTTTAACCAAGGCCAACTCTGTACAAATGTCTTGGTACTCTTCTTCATAAGAGATATTATGTCAAAGACAGATGCAAAAGTGTACTGGAAAGCAATATATTAGCACTAGAATGATAAAGATCCTTTTCCCTATAAGAAAGGGTTACCTGAGGTCAACTAGGAACACCTGACTCCAACTACGGGCTGCATTAATGGGACTGTTATGAGCAAGACGCAAGAAGTGATTCTTCCCCTCTACTTTGCGCTGATTAGGCCTCAACTGGAGTATTATGTCCAGTTCTGGACACCACATTTCAGGAAAGATAGAGAAATTGGAGAAGGTCCAGAGAAGAGCAACAAAAATGATTAAAGTTTCTAGAAAACATGAGTGATGAGGGAGGACTGAAAGAACTTCCTGCGGCTCCCCTTGGCTGCAAATGGCTGCCACAAGGCTCCATGGCTACAGTACTGGTAAATAAACAAACTGGAGCAGCCCGCTTACAGCTCTCTCAGAGTGGATCTGCAGACCACTTTGAGAAACACTGATCTAGACGATGCTTGGTCCTGCCATTAGGGCAAGGGACTGGAGTTGATGACCTTTCAAAGTCCCTTCCAGTTCTAGTATTCTACGATTCTATGAAACTAGTGCCAATTCTGACAGTGGTTTTATGATGTGAACACCTAAGTAGAATCACTAACTCTTGAGCATGAATGGCAAAATAATATTAGATAAATTCATCTCTTTGCACAGGCTGCTGAAGAAGTAGACACTTAAGGGGAATCAAATTTATGGAAGGAAAGGGGGTTTGTATTTTCTGTTTGCAGATCACTAATATTTGTTTTTACAATTTACACCTACCGATTTGGGGGATTTGTTCATTTTTATTCTGTACAAATCTAAATACTTATAAATACAATACTAAATAAATCTGTTTTGAAAAAATGCACACCCACAAAATGCTAATTGCTTTTTGCTAGTATGGATTTAATACCTTTATTCCTGCATTTCGTAGCATCTCCAGAGTTGGTCTAACATCTGCTTGCAGTTGATCCTCTACTCCAGTGAGGCACAGCAATTCCATTTCTCTTTCCAGACTCTCCACAACAGCAGCCACCTTAAGGGCTCTATCATGTATGCTTAACTTTGCTTGGTTATATCGATTCTGTTTTTGCACAAACACAAACCCCTTATATTAGAGAGAGTTTAGAGAACTAGCAATTACGAAAAGTAAAATCCACTGATCAGTCAGTATATCAGTGCAAGTTTCCTAGCATGACACAGAGTGAATGAGCAGACTTTATAAAAAGCAGGCCTCATGACACCTAAGTAGTGATTGTCCTTGTCTTTCAGAACTAGTAGATTTTTATGTTATACCGACATTTTTAAATTAAATTTAAATTAGGATCTCTGAAGCTGTATAACCAGAGCCCCGCCATACCAATTTCACAACCATGTAAAATGTGTCACAGATCATCTAATCAGCCCTCCCCCAGGAAATCTGATCTTCCCTGCTGCTTGGAGCCAAGGATTCTTAGATGCTAGTCCAGCTGTTCTGGGGACGGACAGGAGCTGTCTTCCATGGCTGCTCTTAGACAGCTCAGACCCACCTCCAAGAGCTGGGCTGAGGGCTACCATCCCCTCTCTACCACCATCCCTAGCTCCTAGCAGCTCCAGATCCAGGTGCAGAGCTTTTGCTTGTGGTAGTTACAGATAGAGCCATCTGAGCTCTGGGCTTCTGCCCCCTGCCATGCCATTTGGGGGTCAGGGCTGCCTGGGCTGGGGGTTTTCCAGGTGTCTGGCTTCCTCTCTCAGCGGCTCGTCCCAGGGCTGGGATTTTACTCGTGTCAGCTACTTCTGCACCCTCCTGCTTCAGCTAGAGTTCAGAACAGCCCTGACTCAGGGCTTCTGCACACACATAGCCTACCAAACCAGGGCAGCCCAGTTCAGAGCTTCCACCCTCTCCCTGCTCTGCTAGGACTTGAGACTGTCTGAGCTTGAGGCTTCAACCCCACAGCTGCAGCTGGGGCTGAGTGCTGCTTCTCTCATGACTCCTGCAGGGGCTCAGAGTGGCCTGGTAGGGGCTTCTGCCATGGAGCTTCTTCTGGGGTTGGGGTACCCATTTTTTCTGGAGGAATCCTGTCCTAATCTGTCCCTACTGTGGACTAGCAGCTAGGAGCACCCACTTGGGGTGCTCCCAACAGCATGGGGGAAATCCTACCCATCTCCACCTCTGGGAAAACCTCTAACTGCAGGAAGCTGGGAATACAGCACAGATGCCATTCCACACTGCCAAATCCCATTTTGGTTCAGGACCGCTATGGTTACACCACTATGAAATTTCAGATGTAAACATCTGAAACCATGAAACTGACCATTTTGAAAACCCTCAGGCCATGAAATTGACCAGATAGACTATGAATTTGGTAGGGCCCTAGGTATAACAAACATCCAATGGTATCCTAAACACAACTATACAACATCATGTGAAAGAGATTTTGGAGTAGTTGTCACGGAATGTGAAAAGCTATGATAGAATATCACAACATTTCTGTTTAAACACATTTGTTATTACTAATATTTTAAATCAGTGGTGGGCAACCTATGGCCTTCTGGGGCTTGTACTGTGGCCTGCGGATACCCTGGTTGCCTCCTTCCCCTGTGTGCCTCTCACACACCAAGATACCAGAGCCATCCCTGTTTAAATCAAAATTTGATTCTCAAGTCACCTTCATAGAATATAAATAGCGGTATTCTTTATAAAGTGCTTTGCTTTCTTTGAGCACAAGAGCTATGCCTGGAACACAGATTCCTCTATTTTCATACCTCAAAATCTTGGTACTGCTCTTCTGTTAATGACTTCTTGGCAACCACTAGAGTGCGCAATCCTTCGCGTGCCATGTTGCCACACTGGATAGATAAAAATACAAAAGACTAATGTAGGTAAAATAGCATGATATTCTGTACTATAGCCCAATGATTGGCATGTAGTACCTATGTTTACAGAGAGGAATTACAGACTAGTCAGCCTCACTTCAATACTTGGAATGATATTGGAACAAATTATTAAACAATCGGTTTTTAATCTCCTTTGCATCTATACTGCAGGGTTTAACTCAAAATAAACTATGCAAATTGAGCTATGTCAATTGCGTAGCTTATTTTGAAATAGCTTATTTTGAAATTGGGACTGTCTACATAGCACTTATTTCGAAATAGAGCACTCTTCCTCCGACTTTCCTTACTGCTCGTACAGCAAGGGTTACAGATGTTGGAGTAAGAAGTTCTCCAGCTTGACAGTATTTTGACATTATTTCGAAATTATTGCCTGCTGTGTAGACGTGGACTCCTAATAATGTTGCTGTATAGACGTACCTCTAGAGGATAAAATCCATGTCAAGAAAAAAAAATCATGCCAAAATTAACCTAATTTCCTTTTTTGACTAGGGGAGCAAAATCTACTAAAATATGAACTAATCACAGAAAGTGCAATGAGCAAGGAATAGTATTCAGGACAAGATTAAGATTTATTGGGAGGTGGAAGAGTCATAGTTTGAATGAAGTTGCTTCCATTAGAAAACGGAATCTGACACCATAAATAATTATAGGAATAACTAATCTCCCCCTTTCCTGCATATAACACATCCGTCTACATACTCAGGGAGCTAAAGTGCAGACTGCCATTTGGACCACCCTCAAGAAAGTCACAAGGCTGAGTACAGAGTTACAGGAATGTTAATTTCTCTTGTACCACAACAAGCCTTGTAGCTGCTTGGGCTTGATAGTGAGACTAGTTTCTTATGAGTATTCAGCATAGTGGTTTTAACCCAGTCTTATAAGTCCTTTATCTCATATTTTTTTCCTTTGCCAAGCTGAGACAAATAAGTAGTTTGGATCCTTGTAGAGCACCAGACATTGAGAAAAGCATCTGATACCATGCATGGCTCATGAACTCTTAGTTGAAAAGGAAATTCAAATCAGCTTTGATAAAAATGATATAATGTACATTAAAAACTGGCTAAGAGGCTGTGATGTAAATGGCAAAGTACTGAATTGGAGGAAGGGGCCCCGAGAGTTATGCATGAATCAGTGTAAAAAAAGTACTATTTCACATTTATATTAATGATTTATGAAGGAATCAACGGGAAACAATTTACAATGGTATGACTGCAAAAAAGGCTAAGGTAAAGGGCTAAAACGTATACTTGGATAGATGAATATTAAAATGTGGAAGGTGAAGGAAAATAATAGTTGGGATGCATGTAAACGACAAGCAGGAAGAGATTATTGCATGTGGTATGCAGGGCTATCAGTAGAAGTAATAAGATTCATCTTATTTTTTTTAAATGTAGTCAGAATATAAGGTAAATCTTCCTGACAAAATGGCATTTTAGCCCAGTTTTTCTCCACTCTTGATAGTTAAGTTCCCCTTCAGGAAACCGAAGCCAATCATGCCTCCTTCAACTCTGTTTTCTGTTATAAAAGGCCTACCTAAAATGAGCAGAATATATTGTTAAATGGGAAGCGACTGTCTAGGAAGGAGTACTGCAGAAAGGGATCTAGGGGTCACAAGCTAAATATGAGTCAACAGTGTAACACTGTTGGAAAAAAAGCAAACATGATTCTCGGCTACATTAACAGGAGTGTTGTGAGCAAAACACGAGAAGTCATTAGGCCTCAGTTGGAGTATTGTGTCCAGTTCTGGGCACTACATTTCAAGATGTGGAGATATTGGAGAAGGTCCAGAGAAGAGCAACAAAAATGATTAAAGGTCTAGAAAACATGAGCTATGACGAAAGACTGAAAGAACTGTGCTTGTTTAGTTTAGAAAAGAGAAGACTGAGAGGGGACATGACAGCAGTTTTCAAGTATCTAAAAGGGTGATAAAAGGAGGAGGGAGTAAAATTGTTCTCCTTGGCCACTGATGATAGGACAAGAAGCAATGGGCTTAAATTGTAGCAAGGGAGATTTAGGTAGGACATTAGGAAAAACTTAACTATTAGGGTGGTTAAACACTGGAATAAATTGCCTAGGGAGATTGTCCATCACTGGAGATGTTTAAGAGCAGGTTAGACAAACATCTATCAGGGATGATCTAGACGCCGGGTAGATGAAGGCTGCTCATTTTCAAACTGTATTTTTAATTATATCCGTGAAATAATTTAAATTTACATGAAAATAAATGCAGTTCCAGCTACGATACCAATACCAATGATGGCATCAAATGTTACTGAGTCACATACGTTACTGTCATCAGTAAATATAAATGCCAAAATAATTAGAGAAATACATTTCCTTTCTTAATAAAAGAGAAAAGACCCTTAATCACATGCGTTAAAATTAACTATGTTTTTAGTGGAGCGAAAAACAATTGAATAGAGTAGATAATGGCAGTAATGCAGAGTGGGTCTGTTAGAAAAAATAAGCACTGGGGGAGGCAGGAAGGACCACAGATGATGCGTGGAGGGAAGCCTGGTGAGCCTGTGGGGTTCAGAGGTGGTGGGAGAGGGATAGCAAAATATGTGTTTGCCCACAGAACATTCTTGTTCTTGCTAGATGTACTACAGTAAACAGAATTTAACATTCCCCCATCTTTAACCATCATTAATTTGCTCCCAGTATTTACTCTTTTGGAATAGCTAGGGACGGAATCAGGGGGGTGGAGGGATCCCTCTCACTTTGGTTTTCCTAACTAAATGATAACACAGTATGCTATCATTAGTTAGGTCATTTGGATTCTTCCTGCTAATCTTTTTGACTGAAGTTTTAGCATTGATTAAAACAACTTTTTAGATGGTTAAAGCATATGCAATAGAGCTAAGGGTACGTCTAGACAACGTTTTATTTTCGAAAGAGGATATGCAAATTCTGCAGGATCTCACTTCTTCCGCTCTCTCTTTAGAAAGTGAAAGTAGTCTGGACACGGTTTTTTCGGAACCCCTCCCCCTTTTTGAAAAACTGTGTAAACCTCATTTTTTAAGGAAGAGTGGTTTTTCAAAAAGGGGTCCCCGCCCCGAAAAAACTGTGTCCAGACTACTTTCACTTTTGAAAGACCAGCTTTTGAAAGTGAGATCAGAAGAAGATATGAAAATTCCTACAGAATTTGCATATCCTCTTTTGAAAATACAGCGTAGTCTAGTCATAGCCTAAGACATGACTGTCAAGGAAATATGATTTCTCTGTAGCAAAAGCATTTCTTGCTGATCAAAAAGATTACACCCTAAAAGGAATCTTTAAAAAAAAAAAAAAGCATAAAACAACTGTCTTAATGAAAACCAAGCCTGATGCTGGCCTGTCTGGTGTAAAACACTTATTGATTTGACCTCATAATGTTAAATAAATTAAACAAGTATTTTACAATTAATTGTGTATCATTATCGCCAAAAGTAATTTTTATGACATTTTGCTAGGTCTTGAGGGAGTTTAATTTATTCATGTCCCTGATTAAATCAAACTGCCCTGAAGCAGATATTGATTCATATTGCCAATACCATTATGAACATAGATGGTGTGATCATTGTATTACCATATTGTCTGTATGCAGGGTCAGTTTAGGATGATTACTGGTGCCTAGTGCAGCAACACAGTGGAAAATAATTAAGCAGTTTTGAAATGTAGTCTGCAAATAAATATATACATGGAGCTAATATTACTAAAAATTATGTTTATATACACATGGTTAAGGAAATGTATTTCATTTTAGCTACATCCATGACGATATTTCAGGATTCCTAGCCAATTGTACAATTTAACAATAAAGAGACTAATAGGTGCTATATATAGAATATTTCTCAAAAATATTTAGGTTTTATGTGTATATTTGTTTTGGAAGGAATATGCTACATAACAAACATGTTTTTAGTCTTAGGTCACTATGTTATTCAGCAAAACTATTACTTCTACTTTTCTTTCTGAGTTATACAAAATTTGTAAACAATTGCAATTCCTTAAAACCTATTCATGATGCACTTAATTGCATTTCACAATTCATTATTGCTTTGATTCAGAATTTCTATTTCTGAACCTATTCCAATAACATCTGTGGTAAAGAAGACAATGTGGTTTCTCCTTCTGTTCTTTGCAAATGTCAGCTATAAAATATTTTTCCATGACAAAATAAAGTACTCAGACTTCTTTACTTAATTTTCTACTCAACGTTGTTTCTCAATTATATTTGTTACCTCTTCTTCTAGCCAGTCATTGTACTGTACAATGGTGGACATTGCAACATCTGCACCTTTCATATAAAAGGTGATTTCCCCAGTAGATTCATCCTGCAATTTTAGAAAAAACAGTAGAAGAAATATTTTGTCCATATTGTTTAAATCAAAATGACCACACTTTTAAAACAATCTGATCGTACTTTAATACAGTAAAATAAATTTGAAACAGCCAGTAGCAGTGATGATCCCCCTTTAGCATAAACCTACCACCTTTCATAAAAGTTGTCAAAATGCTTTACAAAAAGGTAGGCAAGTTTTATCACTCAATTTAATTAATTTTATCCATAAAATATACACATCTTAGTCTGTAGGTGAAAACACACAATTAAAATCTACAAATTGATAGACTGGATTGAATGAAACATCTATTACTCATCAATGTATGTACTATGAAAAAGGCCTGAATTATGGACATCTAACTAAAACTCAAAAATTTCAAAAATAAATGAAGCCCTTAAAAACGGAAGCCATATACATCATCATAATCATTGTTATAAAATGTGGGATAGGTAAAGAGGAAAAACAGTTACTCACCTTTGTACTGTTGTTCTTTGAGGTGCGTGTGTGTCACGTGCATGGCTGCTGGAAAGTTTTTATCTAGCTGCTACTCATGCTACTTATTGGGTTGGCTGTGGAGCCCCCTCAAGTGACGCTGGTGTGACAACCTATATACGACCCTGCTGTAGCAACAGCTTCTCAGTTCCTTTTTTTGCTAGCTACTCAACAGCGGGGAAAGAGGGTGGGGTTATGAAATAGATATGAACAACACATCGCGAAAAAGAACAGTTACAAAGGAGAGTAACTGTTTTTACCTCGAGTGCTTGCTTATGTGTCTTCCATTAGAGATGACTCACAAGCTTTATCCAGGAGGAGGGGTTGGAGTCAGAGTGTGGCTGACCCACGGACCATGGAGCCAAAGGCTGCATCCTGTCTGAACTACCGCATGATTGTATAGTGCGACATGAAGGTATGCACTGAGGACCAAGTCGTGGCTCTGAAGATTTCCTTGAGGGGCACATGAGCCAGGAAAGCCTCTGAAGAAGCTTGCGCTTATATAGAGTGCCGTGAGAGGCAGTGGGGAGACCTTAGAGAGATCATAACACACGTGGATACATGTGTGAGGTGCACGATGCATTGCAAAGAGACAGGTAATCTCTTCACACGATCTGCCACCACTGGTTACTCTGACAGTGGGGAAAGGTGGTGGGAGTTGCGAGGACTTGCAAAAAGGCTTGGTCCAGTCAACGTAAAGCGAGTACACTCCTCACATCAAGGGAATTCAGGTGAGGCTTCAGGTAGAACATGGGGAGAAAAATGTCCTGCCCAGTGTGGAAACTGGAGCCAACTTTTGGAAGAAAGGCCTGGTAAGGTCAAAGCTGAACCCTGTCTTGTGGAAGACAGCCTACGGGGATTCTGACGTCAGGGCGCAAAGCTCCCATACCCGCCAAGCAGAGGTAATCACAAGCAGAAAGGCCATTTTCTATGAAAAGTAAAGCAGGGAGCACATGACCCGAGGCTCAAAGGAAGGACCTATGAGCGCTTCAGGGACATCAGGTACTCCAGCTGCTGAGGTACAGAGGCAGATAGAGGGTCCAGACTGCACTGCAGGCACCAACATGAAAAATACTTCCACTTGGCAGAGTAAGTGAGCCTAGTAGAGGACTTTCTGCTAATAAGGAGGACCTGCTGAACTTGCTATGAGCTGCCCAACTCAGCTGGGTTTAGCCACGAAGCCGATACATTGTGAGGTGGAGGGAGCAAAGGTTTGGATGGCGGAGGCACCCATGATCCTGCGTGATGAGGTCTGGGAGCAGAGGAGGCAGCATAGGCAGTTGTACCCACAGCTCCAAGAGAGTGGGGTACCAGTGCTGCTGAGCCCATGCCAGGGCTATCAGGATAACATTCACACATCTCTGCAGAGTTTGAGGAGCACCTTGTGGACCAACAGGAATGGGAGAAATGCATACAGGAGGCCAGTATGCCACAGAATCAGGATGGCACAAAGAAGTTACTCACCTTCGTGCAGTAACGATGGTTCTTCAAGATGGGTCCCCATGGGTACTCCATGGAGATGGTGTCGGGCTCGTCCCGGTGCCGCAGCTTGGAGATTTCCAATAGCGGTGTTTAGCCGGGTTGCGCATGTGAGATCAACAGGTCATGCTGTTTGCGCCCTTTGATTGTTGCGCGCACCCGGCTCCCCGCTCAGTTCCTCCCACCGTTCGATATCTGGAAAGAGAGAAAAACAACTCTGGAACAGGGAGGAAGGGCAGGATGTGGAGCACCCACGGGGACCCATCTCGAAGAACTATAGTTACTGCATGAAGGTGAGTAACTTCTTCTTCAAGTGGTCCCCAGGGATGCTCCACTGATGGTGACTATGTAACAGTACCCCATATTGCGTTTCCAGAGTTAGGGTTTGTCAGTGACTGAAAGTACTGCTGAAGTCACCGAGGAATCCGCTGCCAACTGCCGAACTATTGCATAATGGTTCATAAAGGTCAAATTTGGGACCATGAGGCCGCTCTGCAAATGTCCGGCAGTGAGACTCCGCGGACAAAGGCAGTAGATATTGCTACTGCCCTGGTGGAACGTGCTCTAGGAAAAGCCTGAAGGGGCTTGTTGCAGATTGAGTAGTAGGTATTGATGCAAGAAACTATGATCTTCGAAACATGCTAGAAGGATAACTGGTTGCTCTTGGAGCGGTCTGCTATGGATACTAGTAGGTGATCAGTTTTGCGCCAGTTCCACGTCCTATCGATGTAAAAAGCTATAGTTCTATGTACATCCAGGGTGTGGAGTAGCGATTCTCGAGCGGAGGCATGTGGTTTTGGATGAAAGACCCTCAGAACGATAGGTTCGTTCACATGAAATTATGAAGAAACTTTAGGAATGAAAGTTGGATGAGTGCGTAACATAATCGAGTCTCTGTTGAAAACCATGAAGGGTGGTGTTGCCATTAGTGCTGTGAGTTCACTGACCCTATGGGCGGATGTAATTGCTAATAGAAATACCACCTTCATGGTGAGCATGGATAGTGATGTTGTGGCTAAAGGCTCAAAAGGTGGGTACGTCAAGGTGTCTAGTACCAAGTCCAAGCTCCAAGAGGGGGGTTAGGGTCTTCGGAGAGGTTTGAGGTTTGCTATTCCCTTAAGCAATCTCTTAGTCAGTGGATGAGCAAAGATTGAATGCCCGTTGATGGGTCCGTGAAAGACACTAATTGCAGATAAGTGCACTCTAAGAGTAGAGATAGAGAAACATGTTTGATCAAGAGATAGTACATAATCAAGGATTTTATGTATCGGTGAAGAGTATGGATCAATGTTGCTGTTATTACACCAAACCGCGAATCTATTCCATTTTACCAAGTAAGTCTTCCTTGTAGATTCTCTTCTACTGTGCAAAAGAACCGCCTTCACCCCATCTGGGCAAAGGCGCTCCTCTATGTCGAACCAGCTAGGAGCCACGCTGTCAAATGGAGGGTCTCCGGTCTCGGATGCAACAGGGAGCCGTGGCTCTGAGAGAGAAGATCTGGGAGGGAGGGCAGAGGACGCAGTGGTTGTAGGGACATCCTGTGGAGAAACAGGTACCAAGGTTGTCTTGCCCAAGCCGGTGCTAGGAGAATTACTTGAGCTGAATCCTCTCTGATCTTCTGTATCACCCTCGGTATAAGCACCGTCGGTGGAAACGCATAAAGCAGAGGTCCGTCCCAGTGGACTAGCAGCACATCCCCAAGGGACCCTTTGCCTATGCCCCCTCTCAAACAGTATAGATGACATTTTCTGTTGTCGTAGGTAGCGAAAAGGTCTATCTGAGGCGATCCCCAAGAGTGGAAGATGCGGTTCAGGACATCGGGATGTATTTCCCACTTGTGGTCATGTGGGAAATGTCTGCTGAGTGTGTCTGCCATTATGTTGCTTGTGCCTGGTAAGTAAGATGCTATCAGGGTGATGAGGTTCTGCATGCACCAATTCCATAAGCGGACTGCTTTTGCACAGAGCAGTCAGGAACGCGCTCCTTCTTGACAATTGATATAATACATAGTGGCTATATTGTCCATCAGAACCCGGACGGTCGTACCGGTAATGTGCGCCTGGAAATATTTGCAAGCAAGGAATATGGCTTTTAGTTCCAGGAGATTTATATGTACAACGGCCTCTGTTGAAGACCATCTCCCTGTCACGAACATGCCACTGATGTGTGTGCCCCAGCCAACAAGGGAGGTGTCTGTAATCAGTTGGCTTGATGGCTGTTGATGTTGGAATGGAACCTCCGCTACTAGATTTTGGGGGTTCAACCACCAACCCAGCGATCTGTGAACTAGAGCCGTTGGATTTATCACCTTGTGAGTGCTGTGTTTTGTTGGGGTATATACTGATGCCAACCAATGCTGCAGGCAGCGGAAATGGAATCTCGCATGGTGAACCACAAAGGTGGTGGCAGCCATATGACCCATGAGGCAGAGGCATGTGAGCACAGTCACTGTAGGGGCTTGGATGACGACTGTGGCTAGCTCCTGTATAATCTGAAACCGCTTGAGGTAAGTATTCACGAGCGGTGGTGGAATCTAGTCGTGCTCCTATAAAATGTATTATCTGTGTAGAATCTGCTCGTTGGTTATGAGTCTGAGCGATTGGAATGTTTGTCTGGCTACCGTGATCATGTGTAATGTTTCTTGCCTCGACTGGTCTTTTATAAGGCAGTTGTCGAGGTATGGAAATATAATCACACCTCTACGCCGCAGGTGAGCTGCTACAACTGCCAGAGTCTTGGAAAAGACTCTGGGGGAGGATGCAAAGCCAAACGGTAGAACGCGATATTGAAAATGATCATTGCCCATGGTGAGGCGGAGGAAACGTCTGTGAGCTGGACGGATCGTTATATGAAAATACACATCTTGCAATCGTCCTTGTCCAATGATGGTATTATCGTGGAAAGGGTCACCATTTTGAACATTGATGGCGGAGTTACTTGCTCAACTTCCTGAGGTCGAGGATAGGCCTCCATCCTCCTTTTTTCCTCTCTGTGAGAAAATACCACGAATAGAACCCTCTTCCTCTGAACTGGGGAGGAACGGCCTCTATAGCTCCTATGGACAGCAGACGCTGAGCCTCCTCCTTCAATAGGGTCTCGTAAGATTGGTCCCTGAAGAGGGACGGGGTTGTTGGATTTGTCGGTGGTATGGTCGTGAAGGGGATGGTGAACCCGGATACCACAAGTTGTAATACCCAGCGGTCCAATGTAATAGCCGCCCATTGAGCTTGAAAAGGTCGTAGTCGATGGTGAAAGAGATAGGTAACCTGCTGTTTCACCTTTACTGGAAAGACTTGCTGCATGCCCTCGACGGAAAAGTCAAACTTGCTCCTTTAATTTTGCTGGTTGGCTGTATGGGGTGGTTGGGGTCATCTGCGCTGTGGATGTTGCCTAGCGTGCGACTGGTCTATAGGTCGTTCTTGATGATGTTGTCTCTGAAAGGGGCAGTCATACCTCCTCTGATAGGGATAGTACCTTCTGCGCCTAAAGGGAGGTTATACATCCCCAAAGTGCGGAGCGTTGAGCAGGAATCCTTTCCCGAATGGAGGACCTCATTTGTTTTTTCCGCAAATAGTTTGTTTCTATCAAATGGCAGGCCTTCCACTTTCGTTTGATGCTCCTTGGGGACCGCAGCAGAGGTAAGCCAGGACGAGTGTCTCATCACTATTGCTGTCGCAGTGGTGCGGGCTGCTGTGTCTGCCACATCCAATGAAATTTGTAAGCTTGCTCGCACTTCTGCGAAACCTTCTTGCACATAGGATTTCAAGAGAGGGCGCTTGGTTTCTGGTAAATACTGAAGCAGATGAGCTATCTTCTCATAGTTATCAAAGTTGTGGTTAGATAACAAGGCAGCGTAATTCGCTATGCATAAGAGCAGGGTTGCGGAAGAATATATCTTCCTACCAAATATGTCTAATTTTTTCACATCTGGCGTCGTCTTGTCCTGTGGTGTTTTGGCACGCTGTTGTGCTGCGTCCACCACCAAGGAGTTTGGCTGTGGGTGATTAAACAGGAACTCCAGATTTTTGGAAGGGACAAAAATATTTCTTGTCCGGTCTCCTGCAGGTCAGTGGGACCAACGCTGGTGTCTGCCAAATGACTTCTGCAGCCTCCATAATGGCTTCGTTGATAGGGATGGAAACTTTTGCACTGTGTCTTGGGTGAAGATTCTTCAATAGCCAATACTGCTTTGTTTGCACCTCCGTTAATTGGACCTCCTGGGACTGGGCAACCCATTTGAAAAGGTCCTGAAACAGTTTGAAGTCATCCAGCGGAGACATATCCCCTGGGAACACCGCCTCATCAGAAGAGGAAGACGAACGGTCAGGAATTGGGATTTCTGTCTGTTGGTCCTCCACTTCTGACAGTTGGCCCTCTTCAGGTTCAGACTGCTGTGTGGTTGCGCCTGGACTACGTACAGGAGGGGACGGCTGGCGATTATGTGGTAACTGCAGCGACATATGTTGCGCTGGTGGTGGATCAGAGCGTGGAGATTGGTGACATGCACTTGTGATAGCAATGACGTGCAGAATAAGGAGAGTCATGACGGTGGTCATAGTATCGGTCAAATGGGTGAGGTGACGAGTACCTGGACAATCTGCAACTTGGAAATCGCCTATCATAACTGGCATGCGGGGATCGATGCGGAGAGTAAGAGTAATGTGGTGACTGCCTGTGCAGCGGAGAGTAGGATCATCGCCTGTAGTGATCATGGAAATCAGAGCGAGCTCTGTATGGCGAGTAGTGAGACCTATCGTAGTAGTGATGTCTTGGACTGTCCTGGAGGTAAACATGCTGAAGTGGCGACCGGGATAGTGGAGGCGAAAGGGAGGGACCCGGTGAGAATGTTGGAGATGGGGAATGGGGACTCCCCTGTCTCTGTGTTTTACTAGTCGCGTTAGCTGGTGCTGTTGTTTGTGCCAGTGCTGGCTTCTCTACCGGTGCTGGCTCCTGCCTGCTTAGCGACTCCGCTGATTTCTCTGCTGGTGCCGCAGCTGTTTGCACCGTCGGATCGTCCTGTGGTGCTGGCATCAGCGCCAGCTTGTTGGTGCTGGTGGAGTCCCCTTCGGTGCCGATCCTGCTGTGGAGGGTGGCCGTTGCTCTGGCACCACATGCGGGGTTGAATGGTGCGGTGCCGGTGGCTTTAAAGCATGGGCGCCACCTGTCGGCACTGAAACTGCCTTCGGTGCCAAGGGAGATCTCCCAGGGGCCGGCGTCCTCTTTGTTTTTGCCCCTGACCCTGGCGCCGAGGGGCAGAGCCAGAGGTCCCTGGCTTATCTCCTGCGCTGATCCTATTTATAGGATCAGGCAGCAATAAGCATGCTGGGGACGCCTTTCTTTTCTTTTGTGGAGCCAGCTCGGAGGAGGAGACTCTTCTTCTCCGTGTCCCCCCTGGTTGTTTCGCAGCTGATGAGCCTTGGGTCCAGCGTCTTGTCAAACAGCAGCATTTTCAAGCGCATTTTCTGTCCCGGCGGGAGCGGGCTGTCAGTTTCAAGCAATGCCCACATTTTGGGGGGATGTGAGCCTCCCCTAAACACCGTATGCATGCTGAATGCATGCCGAAGCTGCGCTACACAGGGCGCACTTGTTAAAACCTGGGGATCCAGGCATCCTTGGGTTATTGGTGTTTGTCGGGTTTCTCGTCAATTTCAGACCGCAGCTAAAGCTGCTACCGGCTGACTGGGAAAAGCTGCGGTTCAAATAACTTGTTAATGATCCTCTTTTCTTTGAATAACAAAGAAACGTTGAGTAAACAAGGGGGTAACCTATTTACAAACTAATTTTTTTTTTTTTTTTTACAGTTCTGAGGAGACTGAAAGCACGCTGAGGAGACAAGAGCTCTGTCTGAGGCCAAGGACAGTTGAGAGGAACTGAGCGGGGAGCCGGGTGTGCGCAACAATCAAAGGGCACGAACAGCACGACCTGTTGATCGCGCATGCGCAACCCGGCTGAACATAGCTATTGGAAATCTCCGAGCTACGGCGCCAGGACAAGCCTGACACCATCAGTGGAGCACCCACGGGGACCACTCGAAGAAGAACTGCTACTTACCCCGGACTGAGGTTTCAGAATGAGAAGAAGTGAGGGTACTTCCGATTGGTTCACATGGCATAAAGGCTGAGCTGGGGAAACTCCCAATTCCAGAAAATGGTATGGAGAAAATCCAGTCTGATGGACCATTTGTGGGTGAAGAACAGCGGCGGAGGCAATCCGCCAGCAAATTCTAGGCCCCGGAAGGTACAAAGCCTCCAGGCGAATAGCATGGGCTATGCACAGTTCCCACAAGTGAAGGGCTTCCTGGCAGAGACGGGGAGGACCTGGAGGCCTGGTGATGCCTGTTTGTTGATGTAGTACATAGCAGTTGTATTGTCTGTCTGGACCGCCACATACTGACCCTGAAGATGTGGCAGAAATCGAAACACACAAGGCTGACTGCCTTGAATTCATGAACATTGATGGGGAGCTGCAGTTCATCTGCTATTCACATCACGTTCATGGTGAGGTCCCCTATGGGAGCCCCCCAACTGAAAGTGGATGAGTTTGTGGTAAGAGAAAGCATCTGTTGCAGGGCAAGGAATGGTACTCCAACCATCACCAAACAGGGATCCAACCACCAACGCAGGGAGAAGATAATGTGATGAGGCACTGTGACCACCATGACCAACTTGTAACACCCTGGCCAATACGCTGACACCAGCCAAGACTGGAGAGGAAGGAGTCAAAGCCTTACAAATGGGACTATGTATGTACATATCGCCATGTGCCTTGGATTCATGGGGCACATCCAGGCCATGGTCACTGGAAAGTCGGCAAGTGATCACAAGAGCTGGGTCAATGCCTTGAACCACTGCTCTGGCAGAAATGCCTGAGCCATGGTGGGATCGAGCGCCGCTCCTATAAACTTGATCCATTACCTGGGCACAAAGGTCAATTTGTCAGGACTGAGGAGCAGGCCCAGGAACAGAGTATCCTGAGTGAAGGTGATGTGAGCTTCCATCTGCTGATGGGAGCGGTCTTGTAAGAGCCAATTGTCCAGGTAAGCCTGAGGAAGGCTGCTACTACTTCCATACATTGAGTGAACACCTTAGTTGCCAAGAGACATTTTTCGCTGCCAGACCCAGAGCCAAAGGTGATGTGAAATGCACCGAAGCTCTTGGTGTCATGTTTTGCCTTTGAAGCTGTAAGGTGGACTCCATAAGAAGCTGCTTAAAATGAAAGTTTCACTCCTTTCTGGACTGAGGCTTGAAGGCCTTGCAGATCTTACACTTATCTGCTTGGTGAGCTTCCCTTAGGCACCCAAAGACAGGAGTCGTGGGTGTTGCTCATTGGCATAGACTTCTGGCCAGAAGGGCTTGAATCCCTGGGACCCTGGCATGCCCCAGGTCCCAGAGGGAACATGGGAGAGAAGGGGAAACCCCTTTATTCTTGCTGCTACAAGGCTATCTATTAACTATTATTAAATGAACTGACAAAGCTAGGGATGAATGGTGCTTGCAGTGCAAGAGAGCCAAAGTTTCAACAGCTCTCACTAGTAGTAAGAAGGAACTGAGGGGCTGTTGGGTCAGGAAGGTAATATATAGAGCGTTGCATTGATACCACCCCCGGGGGCTCCACAGCCGATCCAATGGGTAGCAGCTAGGGTAAAAACTTTCCGGCAGCTACACACCTCCATTGGAATACATACGAATGGACAATTGAAAAATAATATTTCCACCCAATTAGGCAATAGAAAGGACGAGTGGAGATATTATATACTTCTTGAAGAAGCTGCATTATGTTTTAATGAAAATTCATTTGATATGATTATATACAGTAATACAAAGTTATATCTCATAAGCTGTTATTCCACAATTTACAAATGACTTTATTAAGAAAGTCTAAAGATATTTTTGTGCAGATGAATTTCGCCAAGAGTGAGTAGTAATATAATTACCAATTAAACTCTATGACCACAAATCATTGCTAAATTAGGCCCATTTTTGTAAAATACAGTATTTTACAACCAGGTTCAAAAACCAAAAAATAGACAACAAGAATTGCCAGCTTTTGATATCAGTCCTTTTGCTATCAAAGTATTTCCAATTACATCCAATTACAAAAACAGTCCTAAATTCAATTTATTCTTCTGTGCATTATTACGGAGCATTTCTTGTTGCTGTGGCAGAGATTGTTTCAACATTTCCCTTATGAGCCTCTATTTCCAGCACTTTGGCCTGGATCCAAAGAGAGACCTGGGTATTGCAATACTGAGCTCTGAAATGCCTACCTTTTAGGTGCCTAGGAAAACACAGGAATAATGCTGCAATCCATACCTGAAAATGGAACAGCTTCAATGGGAGAGATTTAGGG
The DNA here is from genome assembly GCA_019425775.1 of Rafetus swinhoei. Classification (NCBI taxonomy): domain Eukaryota; kingdom Metazoa; phylum Chordata; order Testudines; family Trionychidae; genus Rafetus; species Rafetus swinhoei. The sequence goes on along the minus strand of CM033424.1, from coordinate 101,250,837 downwards.
AGTCCTATGTCAGAATATCCCATAGTTCAGTTGTTAGAACATTCTCCTGAAGACCAGGAGACTCCTACTCTTATTCCTATTGAGACATCATTTCTGCCCCCTCAGGCAGAATTGCCTAAGTGTAGACATATGTGAAGTTATGTGACCTAAGTGGGCTATAAGTCATAAGGTATGCCCTACAGGACGACTCACTCTAGTAGGCTTACCTGATTTGGACCCTGTATATGAGGCTGGTGGGTGAATGCCCATCTTCCCCCGGCTTGAGGACCATTTTGGAGTATAGGCAAGAGATAAATTCCTGGAACAGCAATGGGCAACCTAGGGTAGCGAGTGGACCGCAGGACTGGCCCTCCCTCATCTCAGTGGGTCATAAGGTTGTTATAACCAAGACAGTCTCCTGGGATAGGATAGTTTTGCTATCTGTGCTTGTGTACCTACAATTTGTGGGGTGTGCTGACTGAACCATAGCAGTGCTTTAATTGGATGGAGAGAGAGCACACAGTGCTCACATTCGATGTTGCGTGCAATCAGCATGCACCTCACTTCACGTGCCCTTGATTTATGTGCGTGTCACTTTAGTAATACCAGTAGGAAAAAAAACTATACAGAGGGAAACCAGTGGAATTTGGCAACCCTGCAAAACACAGATGGTACTTGAATATTACTCTTAAGTTCCAGAACTTTAACAGAACTATAATAGATACAAAGGGGACATTTTTGGCCCTGTTTGTGGAAGCTAATCTATGCATGAAGTATTGAAATGGCCCCATGCTGTTGCTGAGTTTTGCCTAAATGGAGCATCTTGCAGCAGAGACTTTGCGTTAGTTTTCTAAAGTATCTTGTTGAATATTTTGTTGACAAACTAGTGTTATTTACATCTTCCAAGTTTTAGGTACCTATAAAAAAAGCTCTTAGTAAAAACAAACAATTTAAAGAATATTAAAAACATTTACCCGGACTATGATTCCCATACGTTTGCTCTCAGATGTGAAGGGGAAAATTTGCAGAATATAATACGTTAGAATCTGTCCTCCTGGAGTCTTCAGTTGCATTGAGGTCAGATCCCTGTTAACCAGAGTAAGACCAACACTCTCTGTCCATTTCACCAGAGCTACCTAAAGAAAAACATGTTGGAGCATTAAAGGTCAATTATATCCTTGTGTAAACTACTCTAAAGCCAAGCAACTGACTTTAGGTCACTAAGAAAAAACAAACCTCATGCATGGTGGTACATAATTTAAACAGGGAAATATTTTTTATACAATGACAATACAACGATAGTGGTATATGTATTTTTATAAACTCACTATAAAGCATATAAACATGTGTATTTGAATTTATTTCTCATACACAGAAAGTTATTCATTGAAGAGAGGTTGTACCATCCTTAGAGTTTAGTGTGCAGAAATATTTTCTATTAACAGTTCTAGTAGTAAAATGAATTAGCTTTTCTAAAGGAATGTGTTCATTTAGAGTTAACAGAAGACATACCAGAGCGTGTATGCAAAACATAATACAACTGTTTTCTACACTGTTCACAAAATATTAATAAAAAATTAACACAAAATAATTGGACTATTTCAATGTTAAGCAGTTTTTGCAGCATTGTGGTTTCATAGATGTTTACTTTTTACAAACAAATAAAAAAAACTTGTATTAAAGTATTTTTCAGCATACTATAATCTCTTAAACCTTCAGGTTGATTACATTTCCTATAAAATGTACTATACCTGTGTTTCTGCTTTGTAACCCACATATAAAACAACTCTATGAGTCAAGATCAACCAAAAGTGCTTAGAGAAGTAGTTTATTTTACTTAGGCAGGTGATGGGGGTGGGGGGGGGGAGACTGCTGCAATGTACACATTTCATAAACACTGTCTAAAATTAATTTCATTGTATCAGAAATACACACCCTAGGGAACAGTGAAAGAATTACTGAGAACTTCATAGATTTCCTCCAAAGAAGCAGCATTTTGAAAAGTTGCTAAACTTTGTAGCATGCTACTTACCTTTTGTTTTGTTGCACAATGCCCTTTAAATACTGCTGTATCCTATTTTTCAACAGTCTTAAAATGACCATTGAAAATATTTAGCAAAATCCCCGTTAATTTAGGAAAACTACTTTATCACAAAAAAATTCCTTACATATTCAATCGGTAATTTATGTTAATAGATTTATTCTCCAAATTTCTACTCCGTAAACTTTCTCCCCATTATCAAACAAGAGCTGGACTAGATGTCTAAATACCTTCAAAAAAAAATCTAGCCCTAGGTTTTCAAGGATGAACCTGACTATTGTGCTGAGGGGCCTATGTAAGTGTGTCTTTGTATAGGGCCTCTGCATTGAGGGTCAATTTCACTTCCAAAAGTTAAACCAGTACTGAAATCTTTGGCTGGCATCGATTGTCATAGTTCCATTTACTTCAGTGGAGTCATCACAATTGATGCCAGCTGAGAATCTTCCCCAAGGTACATAGATTTTTAATTTTGTATATAGATTTGTATTGTGTTTAAAAAATTTTGTAAGCTGCCTTGAATATTTTAAATAGAGAGGCGGGGTAAAATATTTTAAATAAATAAATAATAAATAAATAGATCACTCTGTGTAGCCCCTTTTGGAAGTTAAATTAGAAGGAGGTGACCTGAGTATCCTAACAGACTAATACAGGATGTTGTCTATATCTAAATTCACTGTAGGCACAAATAAATGAAAACATGGAAAAGAGATGGCTATTGGAGGAGGAGAAGAACATTTAAAAACAAGATTCTTAGCTCCAAAAATCACAAAGAAAACCTATTAAAGATTTTCTTCTTCAATAGAACTAGCATATAAGCTGCAAATGATCCAATACTCCCAAGGTTAATTTTCAATTTTCACAGTGAAAGGTTAGTATTACAGTCTGACCTGTAAATTGCATCTTTCTGTTAATACCCTATCATCTCATTTGTGTCCTTTTGCAGCTAGGACTTAAGCATTCTATATCTGGTGACTCACATGTGTTTATTATTTAGTTCATGCTTGGCTTCACAGAATTTGAGTTAGCAGTTTGTAGCACAGTTATTTTAGAGTATACCTGGGCTACCACTCTTAAAGTTTATTTAGAATTGACCACTAGTGGTACTGTTATCTAACAGGGTAATAAGACACAAGAGTCAACTATGTGGTTGAAAGGCTTTAGCTTAAGATAATCATGTTAGATTTACATTGGTACCAGCCAGATAAAACAGGCATTTGACCAACAGGACCCTGACAATATTGAGAAGTGATATTGTGAAGTCCTAGCTTCAAACACCAAGAGTTTTCTAACATTCCTAAGCTGATTCTCCAAATGTTGTTCTGTGCATGCAAGATCTCATGCCTTAACTTGGTACTAATGACCAATTTTCATCAAAGGATGGCTTAACCTCACTCTTCTTATCTTCTTGTTTGCTCCAAATCTGTACTTGAGTTTCAGTCCTAGGCAGCCTGGGATCCTTGGGGAAAAAGTGTCAAACTCTGTCTGATGACTTACAAAATAACCATCAAAGGCCTGCATTAGCTGCAAAAAGTCATTCAAAATGGAGAAGAATGCTTATCCAGGGAAAGAAATAGGACGGTGTGGCCAGCCTAGTTTGTAAAATAATTTGCAGTTTGCATTTTTTTTTAATAATTTGAGTTAGTCTCAGTTGTGTTTAACATTACACGTCAAATGTTTTGGATCAGATAATTTGTTTCTTTATAAAAAGTGGTAATATTAAATATGCACTCTCAAGTTAAAATGTATATAAATATTAGTAAGTCAACCTTAAAATGACACAAACGCTCTACCTTTGAAATATAAAGTAGATACTTTATTCATTTATGCTAAGATTTTAAAAAATAGGAGTCTAATCTTAGGCTCCTAAATTAATGTTCCTGCACCTAAATTAGTGGTCTGATAGTCAAACATACTGAATACCTCTATTTTCTTTTGATGTCAAGAGGAGCTGCTTGGGTTTTATCACTTTTAAAAAATCAGTTCACTAAATTAGTATCCTAACTTTAGGCTCCTATTTTTAGAAGTTCGTATATTAGCATAAGTTACAGATGTATATGCACAGCCTATTTTGCAAATGTACACAGTAACTCTCATAACAGTTATTTTTATAACAGTTGTACTTAGCAAGAACAGCAAAAGCAGACTAATTATGCTTACCTCATTTTGTAAAGTGTTGTAAGTGCTATGAGATTTTTCATAAGAAAAATGCACTACACTGAGTGCTATGCTACATACAATGACTTGGCCAGCCAGTAGAATGGGCTAATCTGTTAGGCATTACCGGATTACCAAGAAACCTGCATTTCAAGTTGGTATTTAATTTAGTAGGAGATTTAATATTTTTCCCACATGAGGAGTAAAGGCAGACTGTACTGTGCATGACTGTCTGGCTGACTGTGAATGTGCACATCTTGTGAGGCACATGCAAAATGAGACAGCGCCCAACAACAGCTATTAGTAGTTTGCACAACACCACACAGTCCTTTCATTTAATGGCAACCTAGTCATCCTGTTTAAAAATTGTATAATCATTTCCCTAACAAAAGCACAAAATGAAAAATGTAAAACTAAACTGGGAAGTTTCTAGAAAACTGCATAAAAATAGGAAAGGTTGCTAAATGAGAAGAATGTAGTTACCTACCACATCAGTCACAAGATTCTAGTATTTATTTAAGATAAGAAAATGAATGGTTAAGGACATCATAAATCTTACACTGCACATATAACCAAACAAATTATTCTAATCAAGTAATAAAAATGTGTATTTTATAACACAGCTATCTTAACTCTAACCTAAAATACACATTATTCTTTCATTAATCTCATAATACAAATATAGCCTTTTGAAAAAAGGAATAAAATGTGTACATATACGAACAACTGTCATACTGATCAGTCTGATAAACTCAATCTACATAATTTTATTACTATCATTAATGTTCTAAATTTTTTTCAATAAACTTCATCTGTAACTTTATTCTTAGGAAACAGCAATAACAAATTCTTTACTGCAAAATTATGCATGCCAATTAATATTTATTTATTTATATATATATAGCAACTGATAATATTTCTAATATATCTTAACAACTTAAGATACTTAAATAAACAAGCCTCAAATAAAAAATGTATTAGTCAGACTTAAGGTTTTGGTGAAATGTGCAATGTTCAAGATATTCAGAATGCAACAGATCCAGGAATCGATTTTTAAGTGCAAAGCCTATTCAATGGTGGGAGGAAGAGTCAGAGAAGCCTCATCTCTTTTCATCTTCACAGCATAATCTTCATATTAATTCTGGGAAGAAGAGGTGGGAGGAAGGCTTCAGAGCAACTGAGCCTGCCTGTCCCTTTCTCTTTCCTTCTCACGAACTCAGGAGTTGTCTATTCCTCAGGCATCCATCCAAACACCCACTACCTGCTGAGACTGGGGACACAGGGGACCCAAACAACGCATTTATAACCCAAACGATGCATTTGTTAGTTAGTTCTGGAGATTGTGTAGGATTAACTATCCCGCTTCACATTTTAAGTGATTAGTTTTTATTAGTGATGTGATATTAAACTTGTGCTAACACAATTGGGTTTTTAAAGGAAGTTTTCACCCCCATTCCTCCCCTGCACCTGGAAGCAGCTCCCATCCCTTCCCTCTTGCACATTGCTAAAAAGCTGCTGCTGGTCACATTCTAGTGCGAACCCTGGCAGAAATCTGGGCAGAAATGCATGTCACCCTGCATTCCTCCTTCCCCCATGTCACCTCAGGAAGATGCTGTGCCAGGTACAAGGAGAGGTGGGTCCATCCTGAGAGCCCAGCCAGGCATGGAGTACAGTGTGTGCCAGGCAGGAAGGGTGAGAGAGGAATAAGAGTGTGTGTGTGTGTGTGTGTGTGTGTGTGTGTGCGCGCGCGCGCCCGCAACACCCTCCTTTATCAAACCCTAAAACCTTAAAGATAAGAAGGTAAATAAAAAGAATCCAGCTATGCAGTTTTTCTTTTTAAGAGGTGCTCAGTCAACTTAATGTTAATTTGAATATTTGTATGATTTCTTGCTATTGAACTTGCTTGAATACAAGTAATTTTATCAGGTGTCCCATCTTCAGCATAGGGAACTATGGTTACCCTAGACAGCTTGAATAAGTTCAAATTAAGTTGAGTTATGCATGTAAACTTGTGGATGGATCAGAATCAAACATTTAATACTGTAAACTGTACAATATACCTCCGCTATAAACTGTTGCCTCATCTTGGCAAAGATAAAATTTTAGTGTGTTTCTATGAAACCATGTTCAAATAGCTCTTTGAAGAAAGACATGTAGCTGCTCTAAATTTTTCAGATAATATTTACTCAGTGTACTTTATAGCCCATGAACCAAACTCCACTTTCAGTTTAATCAGTATAAATTGCAAATAACTTCACTGAAGCCAATAGAGTTATTTTCAATTTACACAAAATCAACCTGTTATACAAAGGACACACAGGGTATGTTCAATGCCATTTTTAAATAAAGACTATTCTTGTAGAACAGGTAGAAGCAGGGGAAAATGTTTTCACTACTACTCTAATACTAAATGTTTCCAGTTGTTCAAGTTGTTTTCTGCAACAATAGTTCAGAGATGATTTTGGCTAGCAGTGAAGAATACTCAGTGACTGTATTCCTTTTATATTTACAAATGATTAGTTAATGACTGACATTTGTATTTTATTATATTTAATTAGCAACATTCACGGTAATATATAATAAAATTATTAACTACAATTTGATCAGCTGGAAAAATGCCAGTCAATATTCAAGACAGGACATAGAGTAGTTATTCTTTATGGGTCTCGAAGGTCATGGAAGTGATGGGTTTATGCTACCGAATAATTTGCTCTTCACAAATACATTGACAAAACACCACAATTAGTCTTGCTTCAAAAAACACACATACAAAAATGAATTAAACAATACAACATGTCTCATACATTACATCTTTACTTTTGTAAACACAAACACTGCTTCACTATGGATATATCATTTCCCTTTTCAAATTATCATCTTTGTGTCCTTGTAATTAATGTTAGAAATTCTATTGTCTCTTGCATATTAACATTTGAATGAGACAACTGACCATATCTCAATGTAACATTTAAATATTCAAAATGTTGGAGTTAGATGTCTGTGAGTATACAAACAGGAAGCAGGAAAAAGCATAAACAATAAATAGCTAGCATATGAGTGTAGGCAGTCATTAAAAACCATGACTAATCAATCTTTCTTGACCAAAGGAGGCCAAAGGTCTTGAAAGGCTCTCGTTCATAGCATGACTCTGAATTACTTGGGTCTGTGACCTCTGAACTTTATTGCTCTACCTACTTAGTTTATATCCTTTTATGATTGTTCATTACATTAGATTAGCACTGGCTTTCCACAAGTGATGTGAACATACACTTATGACAGTTGAGCAAGAGTTGTTTTTGATTTTGTCAAAGGGTTTCCCAGTATGTACATGTTGTTTGCTATGCTGTAGAGGACAGAAGTGACAGACAAATGAAACTTTCCACTCTTTCAAAGAAAATGAAATATTGATCACTTATCATAAGAAACAATGAGCCTGGTATAAGTAGAGTTCACGTTAAGAATACAAAATCAGTTATCTCAGGCTACTCTAACATCACAATGAATGCATATTTTAGAGTGAAAGTATCTACTACTAAATGTGCATTTTTGTCACAATACCATATATAAATGGAATGATGAAGAATTTCAAATGAATTGATTCATCATTAACTTTCTATTGTGGCTTTCATTAGAATAGTAAAACATTTCCTGTGTTTTCCCACATGGAAGAACACTTTATAGTTACATGGTATATAATTGTTCATATAATATCTATTACAAAAAATGACACTAGATTTTATAACACAGAATACCACCAATAAAATAACATTCACTCCAGATCCATAAGCAAAATCTAAGAGAGCATAATTGTAATACTGAGGAAGTACAATGTATAAAACTAGTAAAGTCTATTAAATGGTAATGTTGCTTATTAACAAAGTATGTTGTGATAGGTCAATGCTGAGGTTAAACAGAAAACATCAACTGAACCATTTCCCTAAATAAAGCTCCAGGGTGCAATATTCAGAGCACTTTATTCAATAAAAAATGCTTTTAAAATGGTACTTTGGTGATTGGGAAACATTGGCATCATCTGTCAACCTAACTGCAGGAAAGTTCAATAAGCTAAACAATGAACCATTTACATTATTTTCCTTAGGCTCCAGTGATTTGCAAACATTGCATCAATAGAGCTCTTAAAAAAATTATGATAAAGACCTCCTTCACAGACTTTTTTTGGTCATGATGCAATGTTTACATTATTTACATGTTTATAATATTGATATTTTACCTAATAGCAATAGTCTATTAAATTAAAAGACACTTGTTTGATATACTAATTTTACTAGTTTGAAAGAGAGGTAAATTAACTTTAAAAGATAAAAAGTACTCTTAGGACTGTATCTTCATAAGATATTTGGTAAATGATTTTGCTTCATTAGTTTGTAGTTTGAATTCTCAAATTTGGGTAACTGAATACATAGCACTCTGAAGATGGACACCTATGCCTTTTCTCCCTTAAAAGCAGCCTGCACCAAGTTTACTTCCAGACTCATATCGCCTTGCACTACTTTCCTTCTTCCTATCCCCTTCAAACTATGAAGTTCCATTCCCACTCCAATCAGCCACACTCAGCCTGCCAGTTATTTTGATCCAGTTCTTCCTCAGCTGGACAATCTCTCTTCCTGTTTCCCCCATCAGCTTCCAGTCCTGTTCCTGAACCAGATGGCACAGTATCAACACTTTCCTGTGTCCACACTCCCTGCTATCTTAGGCACCATATCAGTTACACAGGGCCCGCTTCTTCTATGCTCAGGCCCCCCAGCATCAATCTGATAAGCTCCTGATTTCCTTTTTCCTCTAATTTCTCTTTTCAACCCTCCATATAAAATCTATCATTTATCTTTTCAGCATCCACCAAAGTGCTCTTCCTTTCTGCTAAGTCAAATTCCTACCTACTTCCAAAAGTCAAGCACTTTCATGCTATCCTATGCTTGCCCTCATCCATTAGACAAAAGTTAAGTTTTACACTTTTACAGCAGGTTTTTCAGGCTCCACACAACTTCCACGTGGGCACAGAGTTACTACCTGAGCTTATGTTACTCTGATTTAGGTCAATCTTTGATTCCAAGGTCAAAGGAATGTTAAATCCTTAAGTCATCTGCGAGTAATATTTTGTTATTTGCTTATCTAAAAAAAATTCATTATTACATTTTACTGTATCTTTCTGAATTCCTATCTAGATTTTAATCGTAAAGCAATGGATGACTGACTTAGCCTGCCATTTTAATAATTTAAGACTAAGCCAGTTATTCATATGGATTCACTTTACAGTTCCTAGACCCTATGGACAGTAATTATTGCATATGAAATACCCATAACCCTGCCTGGTTCTATATGAAGGCAAATGACAACAAATATAATGGGATGGCGTTTCCTAGAAATACAATCTGTAATTTGTGTCTATGTTGAAAAATTACGGCTTGAGGAGCCAGGATTGTACTAGTATTTTATATGGCAAATGTTTCATATTTATTCCACATTTTCAGCAAGCACAGCATCTATCTTAGCCCCCTCAGGGCTGGATTACCTCTTCTGAGGACCCAGGGCTAGTAGATTTGTGGGTCCCTCTAGGCTTTGGGGTGAGGCCAAAAACGAGGGGTTCAGTTTGTGGGAGGGGGCTGCTAGGGAACAGGCTGAGGGTTACGGTGCAGGACCTGGGCAGGAGGTAGGGTGTGGGAGCAGGCTGGGAGTGGGGTGCAGGTTTTGGGTGGGAGGTTAGCTGCAGGAGCAGGCTGGAGGTGTGGTGTGCAGGGTTGGGCAGGAACGAAGGTGCAGGAGTGGGCAGCAGGTCAGGGGTCTAGGAGGGAAGGGCAGTGTGGGAAGGGGTAGTGGATTGGGGTGCTTACCTGGCACAGCTCTGGGTGGCGCACAGGTGGCTCTGTGGAACCCTACACTTACAGGCACCGCCTCCCACCACTTCCATTAGCAGCGAATAGGAGAAGTGGTGGAAAAGCCTGTAGGTGAGTGCTTTCCAATGCTGCCATTCCCCCAGCCGGGGACTGGAGGAACATCAACATGCAGAGCTGCTTCCTCCCTCCCACCAGGCAGAGCCAATCATGCAGGGGCTTTAGTGCTGGCTGCCTGCTGCTTCCGCCTGCTGCGTGTGTGGAAGGGCCAAGCCCAAGCCTTGTGGATTGCTAGATTAAAGGAAGCCCACGGGCTGTAGGTTCTCCACCCTGCTCTAAGCACGCTTAACTCTTCTTTAAACACACAAATCATATTTGACCCCTCATGTGTTTGCTTATGGAAATCTAAATTAGGATTGGAAACATGCTACTTTGTATTCTTCTTCCTCAGAAAGGATACAACAAAAATATTTCTGTAATTCTATGGGTTACTTTACTTCTGTGGAATTTTGAATCCTGAGCTGTGTGTGTCTCCCATGAGCATACTCTTCTAAGAATTTAATCAGATAACATGAATGATACATTTAGGCCCTGATTTAAAAATGCATCCCTATTCAGCACAGCACTAAAGCATGTATTTAACTTTGATAATATGTAAAATACCACTGACATTGATGGGACTTGTGCTTGACTTAACTGATTTAAACGGAATTTACGCACATACTCAAAAGTTAAGCATGTGCTTATGTCATTTCCTGTATTTTTGAGCTTTAATTTGTGCTGAACATTATAATTCAAATCTTTCCAAGTTGTCTAGGGTTGCTTGAACTAAATGTCCTTTATGCATAGATTTTTTTTTTTAAATCCACTCGTGCACCTAATAAGTAGTGTCATCCACTGCTTCACCCATGTCTGTAAAGGGTAATCTGGTTCTTTGTCATTAAGAATGAACATTTGTATTCCTGTAGAACATATGCTGCATTACTATATTCTAGAGCAAGGTCCTGAAAACCAATTTATGTACTCAACTATTTATTTTTACAAGTACAGTACTTTCATATCAAACCCACGAAGTTGATTCCACAGCTTGATTCAGTCAAACAGGTAAGACCACCTCTAAATACAAAATATCAGCTCAATCTTTCATCTAATCAGCATATTAATTTATTTTCTCCATGTGTTTGTAATCAACATTTTTTCTTGAAGACTATCCTCCAAACATTAAATTGCTCAAAATTCTGCTCTTAGGTTAAAGAACTTTTTTTTTTAAAAGAAACTCAACGTTACTCACAAACTAAAACATTTTAACATGGCATACTAACCTCATCAGGACTAGAAGCCTGATAAGTTCGATTTTCATCACTGAAGTTCTGATCCACTTCTGCATATTCTGTTTCTCCAGTCACTCCAGCACGAGATTCGTAAACTGGGGTCACATTGTGACACAAAGCAATAGCTTTCACTGCTTCATGTATCCGACTGCTGACAGTCTTGCGGACCTTGGGTGCTGAGGACTGCATTTTTCTGGAAGGTGTTGAGCTAGTACTGTTTCCGCTAGATTGGGACTGCATCTTTAAAATAAAAAAAACAAACATCCTAGGCAATGAATAGTGGATAAATTCAATGAAAGAAAGAAACTAGATGAATGGCAATGTACACCTAAAAAACTCACCCCTTGAAAACAACTACATGAGGGAACTAGTTTTAAATCTTCTCAGGAGTTCTAGGCTTGTAATCAAACCACAGTTCTAATACAGAAGTTGGAAGTCTTTGGCTTTGAAGAGACCTAGGAATATGCAAGGGGTGTTGTACTTCAGTCCTGATCTATATTGACAGAGCAATGTGCATATTATAGCACATCATCAACCTACTATGCATTTCTCTTTCCAGACCTATCACTTCCTTAATTTTTATGCATTTTAGTTTGAGTCTATATGCATTAGAAGATTATTGAAAAATGAATTTGCTCTTTTATCTTCTGATACTGTAATATAATATATTATAGTTTTACAAGTGACCTTTTATAGGACTTAAAAATACCCACTTAGTCAACAATGTTAAAGCAGGTACCTAATGAAAAGGGATATTTAAATAGTGTTTGCTTTGATCCCTGATACTGTAGGCTGCAGAGTTCTCTTCTCCTGTAAATCCTCTCTCAAAACCCGCCTTTTCCTACAGTCTCTCAAATAATGAGCCTATAATTCAATCATTTTACATAATAGCTTTGCTTTTAAGCCAGTAACTAACTGGACAGGCAAGGAACCATAAACTTTTTCCCAGTATTTCTTCCTCTCTCCCATGCATGTTGTTTTCTCTCTTACAACTCAGTCTTTCCGTGGTCAATTAAGAATATAAGTATTTTAGGATGGGGACTATGACCAATATTTTTTAAAATGACTAGTATTAATATGTGCCTGCTCTTCAGAGGTTAGATGCTGAGGACTTCCTGAAAACCAGGTCCCTTTAACTCATGTCTAGTTGGACATTCCAAAAACGATACACCTAAAAACATCACTAGTCATTTTTGAGGATCGTGGCCCATGTCTCTTTGTCTCCAAAGCAAAATATACACCTCTGGAACTATACGTAGACCACTGATTTTTGCCTATTAATGAGAGATTTCTTTATCAATTAATCTAGTTCATGTAACAGTTGCTTTACAGCATGAACATTTTCTCTGGTTTTGGCAGGGCACAGAAATCTAATAATGTAAAAGCTACCCATTTGGCAGGTGGCAAAGAAAATAAGAATACCGATTTCATTTTAAAATCATGTTGTCGTTACAGTAACCACCAATTTAACACCATATTTTTGTCATAATCCAGCCATGCTCAGCTGAACCTGACTGCATCTCGGAGTGAAACTGATTATATTTGATTGTTAATCTATTTTGGAAAAGGCTTTTTTGGTTAGATTATGAAATAACTTCTTTTCATCTCACCAGTACAATCAAACACTTTTTGCTTCAGAGTAACTCAGATATTCTTTTTACAAACCAAGCCTTTTCTCTCCCGACTGCATGTACTGATCTGCTGAACCGTGAACATTCTGCCCATCAAATTACAGTGCTGTCTAATAAAGGGTTTAACTTTCTGCTCATCTGGCACTGTTTTTCAGCTACTGCTTTAAACCTCTGCATTTGCATTCTGCTAACACTGATGGCATTACAGCTGCAAATAAATTAAGCTGATTTACTCCTTCTGAATTATGTTATGTTTATTGATGCTTGTATAATTTAATTTCACACAAATTCCATTAAAGATTATGCCCTCTATCACAAAATGCTTCCAGTGGGGAAATATAATCAGGTTATAATAGATTTGTGTGTTGCATTACAGTGAACCTACTAGACTATTGTCATCTTAATAATAAAACAGAACACAAACAAGGGATAAAAATCAATGTCACATAAGAACCGGTGTCTGTCTAACTGGCAGCTTCTATTACCATAAATTAAATAAAAAGCCTCACTATACATTTTTGATTGAAACAATTGTTCAATAGTTTATTTTGTGTAAAGGGGTTGCTTTATTTTCTGTTTGAAGTAGTTGCTTGCAATATAAAACATAATTAAAACATTATTTAAATATTAGGTTACAATACACAACACTGAAATACAGAAATATGTTCTAGAAAAATAACAAAGTTGCTTTCCACCAGCTAGTAACTGCTAATCCGGATTTGGAAATCCTTGTCCATACTGGAAAAATAAACTATTTTTTCCTTTTTTAAAATTCAGGGGTAAATGCCTCATAATTATAAATATTTAAACTGTTGCATAGCAGCAAATATTAAATGTTTATTACAATGTAAAATTAATAAGCTAACCTTTTAGGTAAGCAAACATTTATGCAGTGTGCAGTTCTTTTTAATTAGAGATATATTTTCCCCAAAGTGAAATTAATGTTTATGAATACACCTCTAGGTTAAAATAGTAGTTCAGTCTCCATACCCAGTCAGCCTTAGGAGACTCTGCTGATACTGACAATTGTAATTGTTTTATTGCTGTTACTGTAGACACCTAACATGATCCACTAGGACAAACAATTCTTTTACATAAATCACCTAACAGCCATCACATAACAATGACTTTCAGTCAGTGTTATTGTGGTTTGAATTTGGACTGTTGATCTTAAGGAACAAAAGCTCTATATCCCATTTCCAAGATGTATTGTTCCATAAGAAAGCTATTGTTTAATATAGATACCAGCTAAGTAAGCGGCTATATTGACCAGGAAATACAGGAGAATAAAGATATAGTAATGTGAATGGATGTAATGCTAAAGACCACAATTTTATTTGTTTTAATATTAAAACATTATACAATATGTTAATAATAAAAATATTATTGTTTAAATCTTAAAGGGGGTTTGTCACCCCAACTCATTTCTCCATACCAGGCATTAATTATGTCCAGTATGATATTAAATGGCTCTGCACCACACAACCAAGGTTACCTTGCTTAGCTCAACTTCTCCTACATGATTCATCCTAACATTGTCCTGCAGCAAAGGGGAATTAGAATATAGATGAGGGATAGTTCAGTCTGTACAATTTACAGGGTCCATCAAACCTTCCTGATCCTGTGCTCAGATTTACCTTGGAATTGGCCCCTTGGAAACCCTGGCCTATACTGCATACCAGCCACCAATTTTGACAATATATATTGACAGAGACAAGGTGGGTTAAACAATACCTTTTATTGGGTCCAATTTCTGTAGGTGAGAGAGACAAGCTTTCAAGCTACACAAAACTCTTCTTCGGGTATGGGAAACGTATTCATAAGTATCAGTGCTAACTACAAGATTGAACAGATAGCTTAGCATAAATAGCTAGCACATATTCTAAGGGACCATTGAAGGTGAAGTGACCCATCAATATCATTGTACTTTCTTCTCAGAGCATATTCAATGGAATCTCAGTCTCTGGCTGTAGATAAGAGATTTCTTAGTATGTTTGGAGTGGTTGCTGCATCTGTAAAGGTAGGCTTAGTGATTTGTGAGTTTCTTGTATATCATTGTTTGTAGGGTTACACTGCTAAAG
The DNA here is from genome assembly GCA_019425775.1 of Rafetus swinhoei. Taxonomy (NCBI): domain Eukaryota; kingdom Metazoa; phylum Chordata; order Testudines; family Trionychidae; genus Rafetus; species Rafetus swinhoei. The sequence continues at coordinate 101,235,771 of CM033424.1, read as the reverse complement.
TTGCTCATGGTGTCCAGGGCATTGATGCTCATTTGGGAGTATTCCAGAGAGAGTTTTATGGGTTGTTGCTGAAGTTGTGGTGGAAATCTATGAGGGAGTTTAATCATCTGACCAGAGGATGAAAATATCATCCATGTATCTCAGGTATATAATTAGCTTTGTGGTGGTGCATTTGTTCAGAAATTCTTCTTCAACATGGCCCATGAAGACACTGATGCTTTGGGGGGCCCATCCTAGTGCCCACAGTTTGGATGTTGTTTGCTGTTGAATATAAAATGAATGAGTTTGGTGATTTTTTTGGGGATGTCCAATGTTTTGTAACTATTTGAGATGGACAGCTATGCTATCATTGTGAGGGATGTTGGTGTATAGGGCAATGATGCTCATGGTGGCAAGGATAGATTTATGGCTTGTGAAAACAATGTGTAATCTACTAAATAAAATTTTGTCCTATGGAAGGGGAAATTCTACTTCACAGTCTTTTGCATTTGCCATATCCCAATTTCTGTGTGTATTCTGGGCAAGTGGAGAAAGGAAAGGGAGGTACTAGAGGCATACCTCCCTGAAGAAGAGCTCTTTATAGCTTAAAAGTCTGTTTCTCTCACCAACAGATGTTGATCCTATAAAATACATTACCTCACCAACATTGTCTCTCTAATATCCTGGGACCAACATGGCTACCACACTGCGTATACTGACAGGCATTTATTAATCACTGTTTTCCCCCCTTCTAAGTTTTTTAAGGTACTTTCATCTTTCTTATCTTTTCCTACCAGTCCTCCATGATGCTGTGAACAAGACGGGAAAAAAGACAAAACCAAACCGTACAACAGCCACCAAAATCAGGCCAATATTCCCCACAGGAGGAAAAATATCTTTCCCGATCCCCAAATGTGATCAAACTAGCCCACAACAAGCCTGGAAAATCAGCTCTGAAAACAACAACACTATAAGGCAAAGTGAGCAGAGTGGCTTTCAGCAGCAAGGTTTGTTGCTGTATAACCCAGGAGTGCTTAAACTTGATGGGTGACAGGGAATATGTATGGGTATTCATGGGAACCAACCTACTTCCTTATGCCATCTGCCAAAATGGCCACTGGATAGCAACAGGAGGTAGAATTCTTCTCTTTTGTACCTTAGCACAATTTCCACATGTGTTCTGGGCAAGTGGAGAAAAGGAAAGGGAAGTGCCAGAGGCATGCTGCCTCCAAACAGGACCCCCAAGGGTTGGCCATTCCTTGACAGTCCAATCAACAACCTTCACTTCTCATACCAGAAGATAGGCAGAGGCATCGTAATATTCATAGCATATCCACAATTTCTCCTATTGGAGTGCACATGCACAATTTAGTTTCAAAAGGGATACACGTAATAGACTATACTCATTTCTGAATGTAGCTGGAACTATCCTGCAGGGACTTGATCAAATACCCTGTTTTTAAATATGTTAGTTTCCCCACTTTCTTCTTTTTTTAAATGTTATGCTGTTTGTAATCCCTGTTAAGGAATTTAATAGAGCACTCCTTTCCCTATCCTTCCATCATTATCCTTTTGACAAGCCTTTTTTTCTTTACTGTTTATGCAAGTTAACATGGCTTTACAATGTTTGTGTCTTTGCGATGAGTATCTTCAAAGATGCAATTAATCTGACCAGCATTGTTCTAGGTACACAGTGTTATCTGCAATTTGGGGTCAGTTTGCTGATGTCTGTCTATGCTTCAACAGAGAAAAATATTGAATTTTCATCAATTAATAGTACTGGATAGAAAAAGAGTTAGACTCCTAGAGAGACAGTGGGCTATGAGACACATTTGGAATCAGGCAGGCATTACAATGTATTAATTTTAGAGAAGGCAAAATTGTTGCCCTAAACTAGAACACAGAGGATATCCCTTTAAGGGAAAAAAATTCTATAAATGGTAATACTTTCATAATTCAATTTTTAGATCCCAAAACATGGGAATGCCCCCCAAATCCTGAGAAAACTTGCCAATATTAAGGAAAATAAGTTGTAAAATGAGATACCTGTGAATATGAATTGATAATGTGATTCTGAATTTCATCCATTGTGTCTGTTCCATAAGACACAGTACCTAGATGGAGGCGCTTAAATATCATCTCATTCTGGGTAAGTGTCCCTGTAATAAAAATATCAGACTGATCAGGAAAAAGACACAGTACTACATAAGAGATTAGTTTATATATTTTGTTCCTTTGGGGGTGGAGTGCAACAGATTATGGTTAATCTAAAATCTGTAAAACAACGAAGCGGGAAAGGTCATCAGTAAGCTATTGGTAGCTACTGTATTTGCTGACAAAGGGAACTAGAAAAGATCCCATTGAAGACCATCAAGGATCTTCCTTAACAGCCAAAAAGGCTACTGTTGAGTGAAGCAAGATGAGGGTCAAAGTAAGTTACCACCTTTTATTCCCAACTATTTGCACTGAAAGAAGAGACTAATACTAGGGTCAGACATAAAGCTCAGGTATGTCACAAAAACACCAGAGAACACCAACAGAAGGCCACAAAACAAGCTAAGTTTGTCCTTTTTGGGTAGATGAATCATCAGGAATTGCAATCAGTTCAGTTAATTTAAGAAATTTAGTGCAGAAAAAGCAGGATAGAAAGCTGTGGAAGAGTCTTTCAGCCTGGAAGAGTCACAGCTTCTAGCTTCAATTTGGAAGCAACTCAACTAGATATTTGCCCCCAGTGGACTGATAGAAATGATCTAGGCCTGAGTAAAGCAGTGACATTTTCATCTAAAATTAAAATGAAAGGTAGTTTTCAATATAATTCTTTAAAAAAAAAAAAAAAAAAGAAACTAATTTCCCTTTGGTTAGTGAAGGATGTGCGCCCAAATGAGCCACTGCTGGGAAATAAATGGAGGATTATTCCACAATGAATGTTTTCTCTTTCCTTCTGACTTTTCCCCTCCACATAACAGGGTAGGTAGATTTACCAAAGTGGTTAAATGTTAATGTTCCTGATGCTTTTGCTTTGGGTCTCTGATGTTGGAGGGAAGGGGAAAATATCCACTGCCAATATGTTAAAAGGGAGGGGAACTATTGAAGGGAAGGCTAATTTTTATAAGATTGCATGGTTGTACCGAGCAATCAGCCTTAATGTTAAAAGTATTATTGCACTATAGTGCACAGAGAAGCCTGATAAGAACTTTTCTAAAATTACGGAGGGTATAATGTCATAGAGTTGGGAAGAACTAACCATTTTCCAATAACCCAGAGAAACAGCCAGGAGAAATTCAACTACGCTAAGGAAGGAGAGAGACAAAACGACCCACAAATTGGGAAAGATGTTTTTGGTGAAAGTCACCCAGTTGTAGAACTCCTGACCATAGGAAGTCAGGACGAATTCAAATCTCATCTCTTTGTAGAGCACAATGTCTGTTTTATTCAGGCTTCTGTCTACAGGGGGAGCAGAATCCTAACATTTGTCTACAAATAATGTACGGCCTCCCCAAAAAGACCTATATGTTAAAATGTCACCAGGAGAGAGGCAGAGAAGACGGCCCTCCCAGGAAAACATGGAAATCTTGGCCATCTTGTATTTGGTATCCAGATAACATTGTGATTAGTGCTTTGAAAGTACAGGTTGAAACTCCCAAATATGGGACTCTCTGGTCCGGCAACATCCGTGGTCCAGTAGGGCCAATGATGTTGCTGGACCAAAGAGCCCCGGAGACCAGGAGCAGGAGCCAGCAGGGGTGGAGAGTTCTGCCTGGGCCAGCAGCAGCTGGGCCATGCCGTGACTGGGGAGCCCTGGCCCTGCCCTGGGGAACCCCTGGCATCAGCTGGGCCAGGCAGGCAATGGGGAGCTCCCGACCTGGTCAGAGAACCCCCAGCATTAGCTGGGCCAGGTGGCAGTGGGTGAGCCGTGGGCCAGGGAACCCCATTAAATCCCCAAGTGGCAGTGGGACCGGTGGCAGTCAGGTGGCCTTGGCCGGGGAACTCTGGGAAATCCCCTGGCTGCAGCAGCCTGGGGTGGCTGGTGCCCCATCCGGTAACTCAAGTTCCACATCAGCAGGGCAAGGTCGCACTATGGAATCCCCGGTGGCAGCGAGGCCAGGCAGGGCTGGGCGTCCCCAGCTAGGGAATGTCCTGCGGCAACAGGGCCAGGCGGCAGGAGGAGACCCTTGGCCAGGGAACGCCCAGCGGCTGCAGGGCCAGTGGCAGCCAAGCAGGGCTAGCAGCAGCTGGCATCCTGGCAAGGGGAACCCCAAGGAACTCTGGTGGCAGAGTGGGTAGCAGGGCAGAAGCCCCAAGGAAAGGGGTCAAGGGAGTGGTGCAGCCAGCAGGGGATCATTGACCTTCCCTGGTCCAGCAAACTCCCTGGTTCAGGACCAATTGGGTCCCGAGGGTGCCAGACCAGGGAGGTTCAACCTGCATAGGAATGGGAAAAAAATCATAGTGGGGTGCCTACAAATTATTCACTCCAGTACGGCAATTGCAGTACCGCAGTATCTTTCTAGTTGTAAGGACCTTCATGATGATAATATACTAACACAATTTAAAAAACTTAAAATGGATTTTGCTTAGAGATCCAGTGTTTAAATGTTACATTTTCTGTGACAATCAGTCACAAAAGGAAAAAGAATGTGCAGTTAAAAGTCTTTGCATAAATCCTCAAAGATAAAAAGATAGAATCCTGAGATATCTGCATTTTAAAAAGTCAATTGCAACACTTTGCATTTGGCCAAAGGGTAAAAAAAAAAAGTGCTGTTTTGTGTCAAAGGTTGTTTACTTCATATTTCTAACACTTTTCCATGATATATATGAAGAAAGACTTTCTGACAAATAGAGAGAATCAAAGTGGTCTAGTATAGGTCACTGGAAATTAACATTGTTTCCGAATTTGACAAATTTAGCCTGTAACCAGAGTAAGCCTGGAATTTCAGAATCAACATAAATAGTATGTTTTCAGAGATCACTTTACATCTGCAAGAAACTATGGGGTGTCAGTCATGGAGCGACACTTTGGTTCACCACTGACATCCTTGATTTTTAGAAAGCTCTAATTGAAGGGTGGGTGTTTCAGGGTCCATGATGAGTCGTGACAGGGCACAGAGAGATCACCACCAACTTGGTTCTTCTTTTAAGCTCACAGAAAGATTGTACATTATTTGTATCTAATCCTTACTGAATGTGAATAAAATAAACTATGTTTTGAGAATTTAGTCAGCCAAATGGAAATTAATCCAGTGTGCAGATATTGCCATTATATGCTGTTTTGCTTCTTGTGAGTATTTAAAGAATGGCCCTAAGTTCCCTCTCTTGAGAGGCTTGCAATTTAACAATACTTTTGTGTTAAAAGTCTAAGAAAAATAATACTTATTTTAAAATCATTTTTGTATATGATGATAGAGGACTAAAAATCCACAAACAATTTAAAAATACAGCAAGGAATGCTTCACACTGAAATTTATTCCTATTTGTAAATGCTTATTTTTGATAGCCTGTCTTTGTCCCAGTATGACAGTACAAAACAGCAAGTCATAGGAAAAGAGCAAGTTAAACACATCAGACACGCTATAATTAGTGTTTAGAAACTAGAACTTGTTTAGACATTTAACATCCAGTTTATGCATCTGATATAGGGTACTTCCATTAGTGTTCTTCACAGATATAGTCATGCTGTCACAGTCATAAATCTTCTTTCCCACTTATACAGTGCACATCTACCACTCCCCCTGTCCAATAATACACAAAAAATGAAATTTAATCTCAATTTTTGTATACCAGCATAGTAACAGCTAGACTATCACTCATTATAATAACATTAAGAACATACACATTACACACTGGATAATGATTCCAAATAAACTGTATTTTCCTTCAAAATTAACCAGAAAGATACTTAAACTCAGTTTTTGCTTAAATATTATCCAGAACCATTTTATTATGTAAAGTTAAAAAGGGACAGAATTTTTAAAGGCTTATTTGTGAAAAGTGTAGACTTTTTTACAGAATTTATATGCAATTAAAATAGAACATTAATATGAGAAATAGAACATTTCCAGAGATAGTTGGAAAGTAGCACACAAAGAATGAAATCCTGAGGTATCCATTAAAAATAATTTGTAACTCATTCATCATCATCTGGTTGTCATCTACAGAATGGTTTGCAAGGAAACTCTTAATGACTGAGGAAAGTAATGAGAAATTATTTTGCTCTCATTCTTTATGGGCTAGTTTACATGAAATAAAAATAAAATACTTATTTTATATTTCTCCCTTCAAAATATTCATATTTACCAAGAGCTTTTTTGTAGCTATATTGAATTTCAAAATATATACAATCACGTTATGCTACAAGATGTGAAGGACTAAGACATTAGTTTCTGAAGAATTTAAATTTTCATTTTAAAAAGCTAAGATTCTTGTCTCTGTGGCTATAAAAGGTAAACTTGCAACTGTAAACTTGCCATGTTATCTTCCTGAATCTGTAGATAGATGATGCCAGTACCTTTCCAGTGCCCATACAAGCTTAGAGTGAAATTAACAATACCCTAGATTTGGTAGATGGAGGGAAGGATGAAAGAGGAGAACTGAGTTCTAACACATAGAAGTGGGTGCTGAAGTTCCAACAGTTCTTGCCCTTCTCATACTAGTTATAGAAGAACTGCTAGCATCCTTTTTCTTTGACCATAATAGGAAAACAATCTTTGGCAGATTACTTTTAGGTATTAGATACATTTTCAGTGTCTGTTCAAAAGTCTAATCCAGATGGAAGAAAATTAAAAAAATGATAATTACAACTTGCTAAAGCTGCATGGATATAATTTTTACTATGTCTGTTCCCAAAATCTAATATGTATGGCTCCATATACAACTGCAGATTGTTGCAAATTCTTACCATTGTGCCAAAAAACAGAAGAGTTTGTCAACTTTTCAATACAATATCTCTATTTCTTGTCTCCCAAAAGTGCTTCAGACACCTTCCTGTACATTACAGTAGACCACCTGAGGTCTAATGTCCATCCCTTGTCTACGTTAAATTTTTGTTTCTAAGTTTCTCTGGTTGAATGAATGGTCACAACACTGAACTGGGCAAAAAAAATATCTTGCTAGTAGTCTCTTCAGAATATGATGCCAATTAGACATCTCATACTACTTCCACAACAGTAGTTCTCCAATAGTTGTATTTTAAGCTTTAGTCTCCTAGCAGTAGATTAGTAAGACTTGCCAATGTAGAAGACCTTTAGCTGTACAACTGCTGACAATGAGCATTTTAAATATCTATAATTTGTGTTTCTAACACAGTTTGTTTGGTGTGGTCTGTCTCTCATGATGGATAATGGGGAAAACAGTAAAGATAAATTTACTGATAAGTTTAGTTTTAACAGCATTCTTTTACAAATGGGGTTTTATCTGATTTTCAGAATTTCCTTGAGGTGAATGCACTTTTAACTATTTCTAAAAATATAACTAGGCTAAGAATTGTTAATTTGAAAAGCGTGCAAACAAAGGAAGAAATGCAAAGTTCTTTTCAAGCATGGCAGCCATCATACAAGCCTCCATCAAAGTATATTCTTAACTTTGTTTTTGAATGTGGTTACCACATAAGGAAAATATCTTGACAAAAAGTTAATGTGTGATTCCTAAAGAAAAATTTAGCATGCTCTTTAATGAAGCAGAGTTTTTGCTACAATCGTATCATTAAACACTGAGCAAAGCAGGCAAAGAGGAAATTAATTTCTAAGGAAAAAGTCCTGCAGGCGTAATTCCCTGGGTGGCAACAGATGTGATTCACAACAGAGCAGTGAAGAATTCTTTTTTTGAGAAGCAGATGCAGAGCTTTCTGATCAAATATTACTAGATTGTAATTTGGCCGAATACCAACATTTTAAAAGGCCACAATAAAACAGCAAGTAAGTACTTGCAATATATAAGCATTAATAACTTTGCCAGGAGTTAGAAGAACATATAACCTTTCATGCAATGTGTGTATTTTGCTTGAAAGATACACTTGTTTAAGAGATGAAGATCCTTAGCTGCTGTAAATCTGCATAGTTCTATGGAAGAATGTCCTGGTGATTATCTGGCCCAATATTTCAAAGGTGAATTTTTGTCCTCAATAAATATACAAAGACAAAATTCTAAGAAGAAAATAGAGAGAAAAATATTGGCCTCTACTGGAGGGAAAGAGAAATAACAGAAAAAGCCACTAGGAAGCAGTAACATGCAATACCTCCTCCCCTTTTCCTTGAACCTGTATATCTTTCATATAAACTATGTATGGCCTAAAGCACATTGAGAATTAAGGAAAAAAGAAAAGAGCACGTGATGTAGTCAAGAGAATAGCCAGTCTTTTCTATGAAGCATGTTCTCTTCACTCCTATCAGTGGGATCACACAAGAATGCAACCAGCAGAATAGTGAATGGTAGTATGCGCATCCTTTGGTGATATTTTCACTTCTGGTGAGGGTGCTGGCGGGCGTGGTGGGTGGGCACACAGAAAACATGAAAGAAGGGTCCTGTTGATCTGACTGCGAATCCACTAAGTTGGGACTGAAGTTTACTGTAGAATTCCAACCTCTGAGGATTCTCCAGTTCTCAGCTACTTCTCTCCCTGCTCTCTGTTCATAATGCATCCTTGCTGGACCCATGGATTGTGTAGGGGAGCATGTGTCCTGAAAAGGACACATTTAATCCCATAGGATTGTTGGGTTTTTTGGTTATTACTTGGGTCTCTATACATTTTTATACTAATCAAATGCACTGGAAGCAAGGGGGGGGGGCGGAGGTAGGAGCACTGCAAGTAATTCAAAAGATTCATTTGTAAACAGATAATTGCTTAAACTATACTTTTAATATTAAAGTATATCACCTCACATGTACAGGAGACAATTTAAAAAAGAAACCCATATTAATACATAGGCCTCTAAGCAAAGGGCTTTCCCAGAAAATTATGAATCTCATTACTCTATGCACCTGTTCAACTGTTATGGTTAAGTATCTGATTTGATCAAAAAATACCCTAAAATGTTAATTACAGAACTCAAATGCAAGTCTATGAATACATAAATAAGTATACCAGAAAGACTATTTGTGTTTATTATAAATGTATACTCTGGCTGTCATCATGAATGGCAGAAAGCTTGAAGTTTTGCATTCTGAATGTCAGAAATGCTCAATAAATATAGCCAAATATCTTTGTTTTCCCCTTGTGATTAGGATTTTCTTATACCCTGGAGAGGATAAAATATCATGCTCAGCTGCCCTTGGAAAACACTGGAAACAGCATTCCCCCTCTCCCCCCATAATGGATGACGCCTTTCTGTCAAACTTATATGTGATTCAAGTCCAAACAACATGGCATTTGGGGTAATGGATGCTATAATTAAAATGTGAGTCCTAAAAAACCTGTTGTTTTAGTGGGTGTTCTTAGTAATGGCTTTGTTCTACATGAAGATAAAAACTCCCTAACAAAGGAATTAATGTATTGCTTTAATAGGCTGCACCCTGAGTTAAGTTTTAAAATTTATGAGTTCTCTGCAGCATTGTTCTTTAAACAATGGCATTGTCAAATGCAACCAGTGAGAAGATTAAAGTTCTCCCAGCAGATTAAGTACAAATTATCTGTCCTCCTGTTTCAGCATCATTTGTTCATTTATCACATAACGTCTAGTATTTCTGGTCAGTGTCAATATGCTCTACATCCTTGCAGTTAACAGATGTCTTCTCTTGTCGAATGAATTACTTTATGTTTCACGCACTGGTGGCCGCAGATGTGTCACTATAGCAACATCATTAATTTCAGATCTTACCGGAAACATGCACTCCAATCAAACCTAATTATACCACATTGCTTTCTTGTCCCACAATAAGGAAACTATAATGCAATTATTGGGATACTTCATTTTCTATTCTACTGTGGCAAATGAGAGAGCCACTGTGATGGACGCTTCTTGTCAAAAAGCTTATTGATGAAGCACAAACCCAATTTACAATCATACAAAGGACTACCTTGCAATTATGTTAGTAATGTAATGCTCCTTACACTCAACAACTAATTCTTAATCATTCCAAGTAAAGCTTGGACCACAGTATAAGATTTGTGCAAGCTGCTTTCTGTATTCTCTTTTCATTTTCAATATTGAGAAACCTGAGGTCTTTGCTTGTATAGAAATAGGACCACCCCTTTAGATCTGCTTTTATAAGATCAGTCACTTGGGTGGGCTTTTAGAATTGTTGTGCTTTTTTTAACCGTAAATATCCAAACTTCAAGGGGAAGTTAAAAAGTGAGTTATTTAACAAATTAAATTAATAATAATGTTTTGTTAAAATGAAAATACCAATTGTAGTAGACAGCTCTTTTGAACTATTTATAACCATACTAATGGTAGCTAAAGGCAATTATATACAGATTCAATTCATTAACTTAGTGCTATGTTTATGCTTGGGCTAAATCTTAGACTGAGACACCAAATACCTGATGTAGGTAAGAAATCTGGATAATAAACTTGGATTAAGGATCCTCACCATGATCTCTCCAGGTACTGATAGTTGTATCTATGCACCTTTTACCCAGATTACACAATTTAAAGTTAGCCAAACACATTGACTTTTTTTAGTTCCTTATAGTATTGCTATTTTATAACCTTTTACATCATTTAATTCCAACAGCGGTTCTCAAACTGTAGCAACCCGAGTACTCCCATTTTGATTTTAAAATTTCCATGGACCTCCAAGCCAGCTTCTAAATTGCCCCCCAAGTTTGAGAACCCCCTGAATTACAGCTTTGATCTGTCTTTCAAAACTTTGGAGATAGTGTTTGGATAAGCCCTTGATTTGACAGCTAGTTATCTTCCAAATTATGTCTTCATGTGCTAATACCCTTAAATATGCACCTATTTAGCCACAAATACATTCCAGTATGAAATGTGCACAGTGAAAGATTGGCACCCAAGTGGCCTCTATTTTTCTAAAATAAATCAAGCCTCGCGTGACTGAATTTTGTATGATGTGGTATGGTCTAAGCAAAGTCAACCATATGCAAAATGTAGGGCTTTATTTAAAATGACCATTCAAATATGGGTTTTAAACATTCTTTTCTGGATTTAATAAAATAGTATTTTACATCTTCACAAAAAGGTTATTATAATTGAAAATGTTTATATAAATACTTTGTAAACTCTATGACTCATTTTGTTAATCTGCTAAATGTCTTACTAGATCTTCAACTGAAGTTATTAGATGGCAACTTTACTGAAAAAAAAAAGTAGCTCTCAAGCAGAACAGATCTGGAGTCATAGCTGAAGAGTAGCTCTGTGCAGCCTGAAATTTTGACTTTTCCAGCAACAGAAGTTGGTCTAATAAAGGTTTCTCTCTCAAGGTATGTCTACACTAGCCCCCTAGTTCGAACTAGGGAGGCTAATGTAGGCATTCGAACTTGCAAATGAAACCTGGGATTTAAATATCCTGGGATTTATTTGCATGTTCCCGTCTGGTCACCATTTTTAAATGCCACTAGTCCGGACTAACTGCCCGTGGCTACATGAGGCAGTTAAACGGTAATTCGAACTAAGTCCTTAGTTCAAATTACCTGTTACACATCATTCCAGGAGGAGTAACAGGTAATTCGAACTAAGGACTTAGTTCGAATTACCGTTTAACTGCCGCATGTAGCCGCGGGCAATTAGTCTGGATTAGTGGCATTTAAAAATGGCGACCGGACGGGAACATGCAAATAAAGCCCGGGATATTTAAATCCCAGGTTTCATTTGCAAGTTTGAATGCCTACATTAGCATCCCTAGTTCGAACTAGGGGGCTAGTGTAGACATACCCTCATATCCCAGGACCAACATGGCTATAACTCTTCAAACATTTTTATCTATTACTGTAAGAAAAGCTATTGTTTAAAAGATATTGTAATTAATATCTCCACAAAATAAATATGCCTATTTTAGCAGACTGATTGATTCAATCCCAGAGAACTAAGAAATGAGTAAATGAAGCCAATGAAATAATGCTTTATACAATATTCAACCACTACAATAACTAATAGACAGCTAAGATTATAACAAAGTTCCTCAAATCTTTGCAAAATTATAGGGATATATCGGGGTGGCCAACCTGTGGCTCTTTGCTCAAAGAAATGCAGCTCTTGCTAGTTTGGAGCCACACACCCGAACTGGTCACAGCCATTCTGCGCACGTTCTCCAGCGCCCGGAAGGAGAAGCACATGGCTGGGTGGTGGCTTTGGTGAGACCCAGGGATTGGGTTAGAGTGGGGGGGGGAGGGAGACTGGGTGTGCTGGCTCTGGGGGAGGAGTGGGTGCATTGGGTTAGAGCAGGAAGGCTGGGAGTGCCTGGCTCTGGGGAAGGGGAGGGGCATTGGGTTAGAGCAGGAAGGCTGGGGGTGCCTGGCTCTGGGGAGGGGAGGGACATTGGGTTAGAGCGGGGGGACGGGGAAGGGGCTGAAGCACCTTAAACTCAAAGTCTTCATGGATACAGAATAAGTCAGCCAACACAGATGTCATATTTAAATTCCAGGGCAAAAAAAGAAGCAGCATGTACCTGGTTTACACTGTGTTTCTTTAAAGAAAATTCAAAGGCTATTGTTTGCCAGGCTGAAGCAATTATTCTGAGATATGAGTCTCTCCCTTATTGTTTTTGAACCTGTCATATATGCAGTTTGGGACAGATCTGAATTTTTAGAACTATAAAAAAGCCATAATCTTCACAAGTAAAAAAAAAGAAAAATGAGGAACCCATACCAGAGATCAATATGCTGGAGTGAAACAGGCACTTCAAATTGTGCTAATTTACTTCTCAGTTCAGTTTTATTTTTAAAAATCTCACAGGACGTAATAGGGCAGTAGTGTTAAATTTAAAATACATGGTGAGGATGCTTATTTTTAGTGTGAGAATATGACTGTATTTTCAAAGTTGTTTTTTAAAAATTTGATATTCGTTCTTTGTCAAGTTCTCTGAAGATCTATGGACTGGTTGTGAATTTTTTAAGTGACTAGAGACTTTTGTATTGTTTTTTGTCCGAAATGTCCTGTAATGTTATTTTTATTACTACATTTTGTGTACTAGATAGATAGATATATAAAAATAAATATATGGCTCTTTGCACTCTATCCACAGCTATTTTGCTTCTTAGTCTCTAACTGGTTGGCCATCCCGGGATATATTAAGGGAACATGTTTATCTAGTCATTGATAACAGACAATGGTTTGGCAGGGCTTGTCATTTGGGATTTTGTGGACCATGAAAGGAGTGGAAGGGCAACAGAATAGACATTAAGAACAGAGCACAGGCCCAAATGTACACTTTTCGTACTTCCAAGTTGTTCTGTTAAGGGTTAGTGTGGATGGTTGTGTTAATTTTCTGAACATACCATATCACATTAAAATAAGGGAGAGAAACTTGGAATATGAAAATGGAGTAGCACAGGCCAATAGAGACTCAAGAAGAAAACAGATATACAGGTCTTAGAAAAATGGAGAATCAGAAGTAATAACAGATGACCATCACTTCAGTGCTCCCTTAAAAAACTACCATTTGGAAGATGATCTTTATGACTAGCTGTTTTGGCAAAGACTTGCTCTCTTATAACCCAGTGCCAACTTTGAGTCTTAAAATATTTTCAAGGGAATGAGATTGCAAGGGTGCGCAGATGAATATGGCAGTATAAAGACTAAGGGTATGGCTAGACTACAAATGCGCTCCATACTTTGACAGAGTCTAGCCGTACTCTAAAATGGCACATAGCATCTTTTGAGGTAACTCACATGGGTGATTTAGGACATAATCCTACAAACACTAGCAAGTATAGTTCACTATACTGAGTGGTCTCATTGAAATCAAGAGAATTATTCATGGATATAAGTTCTGTGTGTGGTAATAAGGACTTTCAGATTCAGGTCCATAGGTCCTTATTCACCAAAATATGTAAGCACGTGCTGAATGTTTAACTTAAGAAAAATCAGCAGCTGTTTATCCCGTTATACACAAGGAAAAAAATGGAGTTTACATATGGAAAAAATATCAAATATAAAAAAACCTGATGACACTGCAAAACTATTGACACATATACCTGTTTTATCTGTTAGTAAATATACTAAACGCCCCAACTCCTCTGGTATGGTGCTGGTTCGTACAACGGTTCCCGGAATATTGTCATCCTTCATAATCATCCATCCATAGGCTGCTTTGCCCATGTCCAAGTTCACACGTAAGCTGCAAAGTAAGAATATAATCACTCAGTGTAAACGCAAGACAACATCATAAAAAGATGAAAATCAGAAACACAAAAACGTAATTGAAAATTGAACTAAAAACTGCTTTTTATTGTAACATCAGCAAAGTCTTGAAAAACAGCTTTTTATTTGAACTTCAAACACACGGAGATTATAAACTCTTTGGAGTAGAGACAGGGTTTTTTTTTTTTTTCTCCGTGTTTATACAGGCCTTAAAACATGGGGCTGTGTTTGGGATTGCTAGGTGCTACCACAATACAAATATATATTAATAGGTCTACTTGGCCTTTCAAAAAACTATTATGAAATTGCAAGTGTGTGCAAAGATTAGAGAAAATATTTATATTGAAAATATTTATTAAAACATAATATGCATAATTCAGCACAATTATAAATAATTTCAAAGGATGACTACTCGATTCCTTCATTTATACATAAGCTAGCATGACTTCTCCTTCAAAATGCAACCAATATACAAAAGGTGCTGTAAATGTCCCATCAACACTAGCTAGTTTTCCTTTCAGAATACAAAGTTATGACTAGTGTCCCAATCTTAAAACCAATGAATTTCACATCTTTACCTAGACAAGTCAGTCAACCAGAGTTGATTTCAGCCCCATTTCCCCTGCTGAAGATCATACTATGCCTTCATTTAAGACTGGCTAATACAGTGTTGTCTGTTTAAAAGTGCTGATGGGGACAGAATACCAGCAATTCCATTAAGATTCCCAACATGCCATCTTACAGCAATACCAACATGGCAGAAGTTCTGAAAGCCTTTCAAATGCTTCCCATCTGTCCCCTTGCCATCACTGTATAATGGATACAAATGTCGTTATTCAGACAAGCAACTGAGACTCACTTAAGGAGTAGTAATTTACAGATAGCTACCTGCCATATAGACAACAGGCAAGCTTAAGCAGAGTTGTATGATATTTAGCATTTTCAATACATGCATTTTCATAGTGAAATAAATATTCATCTGCTAGTCCTTTTGTAATTTGCTCAGCAAAAGACTAGGCTTAGGCTAAAAAGAAAGACAAGCTTTTCTGGACATGTTCCACCCGTCCCCCCAAAGATAATTCTCTACTATTTCCTTACTTAGCTCATTCTTTGCCATTTTTGTAGAATCTTAATCACCTGCAGGGCTTCCACCTGGAGATTTATTCTGACTAGTCTGTAGAGTCATGAATAAGAATGTCCAGCTTCACGGTAAAATTTGTTAAAGCAAGTAAGACAGGTAAGAGAATGGGGGCCTGATACATTTTTCTTTAAGAAAAAATGATAGGTTCATTAGAATTCTATTTATATGATGTTTCTCAATCCCAGATCTTTCTTCTTATGCTTGGCAGTGACTGCATCTCTTTATATGCCCATAGCACACTGTTGATAGTACCAAAATACTAATCATGGTAAAAGCCTTGTACAATTGTTTTTAATGTTATTTTTCTACTTGAGCTTCATAGTAAGAGAAGGTAAAAGTGCCGCTGAATGAAAAATCTTAGTATATAAAAACTTGTGTGTGTGAGATGCTGTGCTTGGTGCTGTACAGGCTTCACATTAGTTTCTTAAAAATACTACTTTTAATCTTTTCTTTAAAACACTTTTATGCAGTAAGAAAATCTTGATTATACTGCAAACGAGAAGATTTACCCGGTGTTACTCGGGTCTTTCAGGGTAGGAACAAGGGTTGGGGGGGTGAGGAGGGGCTCAGGGCAGGGGACTGGTGGTATGGGGTGCAGTGTTGCAGGTGAGAAGTTGAGGGTGCAGGAGTCAGAGCAGGGTAGGTGTGAGAGGAGGGGGTTGGGAGGTGTAGGGGGCTCAAGAGAGGGGGTGAGAGTGGTCAGCAGCTGCTCCTCAGGGACAGCCCGGGGCAATGCGGGCCATGCCACTCCTTGGGGCTGGGGCACTTGTTGCCCCCACGTGGTCATTCTCAGGTATAAATGTTCCCTGTGCTGGTTGCCCCCCCATGGTCATTCTGGAGTATAGCTGTCCCTGCTATCACAGACCTTCCTTTCTATTTGATGAGAAACAAATCACATTCCACATTTACCCTTTTGTCCTGGCACAACCAAACCCTACCTTGCTTTAAGTTAAAAGAGAAACTGCATACCAAATGTGGTGGTCCTAACTCTTACATGTTTAGGAGGAGTTCTTGAATAAAAACACTCACAGAAGGATGGACACAGACACACAAACTCTCTCAAATATATAGTAGATTTGAACTTTAGAATTTAAGATAAAGTACCTAAAAGGTGGCACGTGACAAAAGCGCACATATCAACATAAAAAAGTGACCTTAAGAGAGGGCAAGAAGTTGGGGGAACAGGGAAAACTACAACAGTAGTAAGTGAAGAAGCCTGTAGTAATGATCCTCTCAAAGCCCCCTTCAGTCCTACGATTCTATGAATAGGGTCAATGAGAGGGAAATATCAACTTGTAAATATGTTCAAGATTTGAAAGGCTTCTATATAAATGATATGAGCATGGGGAATGAGCAAGAAGAACTAGTATAGAAACTAAGTTACAGCTAAATTATAAATGGAATATTTATATTGGGAGGTACTGCTTGTTCAGGAAGGTCAGGCAAGTTAAAAGGCAGGTGTTGTCTTGTACATCAAGAATGTACACACTTGTTCGGAGTTTGAGAAGGAAGTGAGAAGCAAACCACTTGAAAGTCCTGGGGTAAAGATAAAAGGAGTAAAAAAAAAAAGTAGGGGTGATGTCATGGTACATTTAATGGTCTGCTATAGACCACCAAATCAGGAGGAGGAGGTGGATGAGGCATTTCTAAAACCTGATAGCAATGGAAAACTAACTACCCAGGACATCTGCTGGAAAAGTAATACAGCAAAATTTACAGTAAGCTCTTTGAATATATTAGAGTTTTGTTTCAAATAGTGGGAAAAAAGTGGAGGACATAACCAGGGAGACTTTGCAGTACATAGCCAGGGTGTTAATCTGTAGCCTTAGAGCAGGTTTGTGCAAATATCAGCCTGCGGGTCAGATCTGGTTCACCGGGGTTATCTCCTGGTAGGCCCCCACTACTAAATTTACTTGCACAGACGCAGGTACTAGTGATCACAGCTCCTGTTGGTTGTGGATCATGTTCCCAGCCAATGGGAGTTGTGAGAAGCGGTGTCCTAGTCCGCGTTGCTTCCTGCCACTCCTATTGGCGAGGAACGGCGATCTGCAGCCAACAGGAGCTGCCATCACCAGCACCTGTGGCTATGTAGGTAAATACAGTGACAGTGGCCTGCCAGGGGCTAACTACGGTGAACCACTGCTGTCTTATTGTCCACTCTGGTGCAAGAGGGAGACTGTGATAGAGGAAAGTATATATCCGATTATGAAAGGGGAGTGTTCCCTGAATTACACCCTCCAGGGTTAAACTGAAAACTTTTAACTAGCCTCCCAATACCCCCTCCCTAATGGCCTTCTACCACTTCCCAAGCATTTCCAGGAGAAGCTGATGGGAGAAGTCAATGGAAGCACTCTAAGCAGCTGCTGTTCCTCCTCTGTTGCATTTCTTCTTTTGGCTACTTGTTGCATGACAGGCCAGAGAGAAGACAGTAGCTCTGTCTGCTTCATTGCTTGCTTCCCTGCTACACTATGGGGGTCAGAGAGACTCAGAAAACAGCTTGGCCTAGTGTAGAATAGCTCCCCTATTCCAATCAACCACAGATGGGAAGGCCAGGGTGGGGAAAAATAGGAGAGGCTGAAAACCACTCACCAGGTACAACTCCTATAGACCAGTATGAGTAAAAGTGGCTTGGGACTGTTTTAACTAGCAGCAGCTGGCAACAGTCCTCTAGCTGTTGCACACTAGCTAACAACCACGGTGTGCTCTATCCATTCTCTTTTCCCACTCCATCAAGTCCCTTTGCACCAGGGTTCATGAGGAGGAAGGCATAAGAATAGGCCAAGTTGACTGAAATGCTAGGGGAATTTTCAGCAGTATGTGTTAGGTGGTTTCTGCTGTGTTTGCACCACCTGAGAGGAATAATAGAACCAAAAAGAAAATCTGCCTGCAAGTATTAACTGAGGGCCACTGGCCTTTCTTAAATAATATATTTGACCATGAGCTTGAAAAATCTGAACACCACTGATGCAGAGGTTCTAAAGAGCCAGAGGACCAAGTAGGATACACATGGTTTTCCAGGAGCCTGCAATTCTGTGCAACCATTGCCTGGCATTTATAGAGACAAATATGCTGTGGCCCTGCTTTTTCAGAAGTTGCTTGAGAGAGACAGGGAACAAGTTAGCATGTACTTAATTGTTTTAATTTATACAGGCATTTAAAAAAGCTTCTGCTTTAAGCACACCTCAATGCATTTTAAAAATACAATTATAAAAACAGCCTACTCCAGTAACCCTCTTTATCAAACAATTAACATACCCAATCCAACAGCTCAAATAATCATTACATTCTTTAACATTTCCTAACTCCCAATCTCTTCCAGCTAGGAAAAGTAAATAGGAATTCCAGTGTCCTAAGGTCACCAAACTAGGACTATTTTGGGTTACAGAGGTATGGAAGTGAAATGGCTAGCTTATTTGTAAATGATCTCTAGCACATGTTTATTTCAGTGAATTCTCTCCTCCAAGCAAATGGAATGGATGATTCTCCAAGAAAACAGGACACAGGTTCTGTGTTTGTACGGTGCCTAACATAATGGAGTCCTGGTCAATTATTTTTATTGGCAAAGCACCTAGAAGTCCTAAGGCTTCTCGGTGCTTTGCCAATACAAATAATTGTGATTACTCTTGAGTTCTTTTCACACAGAGATACTGTACTCCATTAGAAAACAACATTTATGGTTTCATTTGATGCCCCTTGATGAAGTTTACTTCAAAGATCTAAGAGGGACAGGGCTTTAGATTAAAAAAGAGATCTCTTTGCTGTATGGCAATTGAGTGAAAAGGCAATTGATTTAACTTCCTTCAGGTGTTTCAGTGTTTCCTGTAAGTACTGAAGTAAAAAAAAGTCTTGACTCGCCAAGAAAGATTCATCCTCTTGAGAAAGACACAAACTTTTGGTTGAGGATGACAGTGAATACATAAAGTATATACATACTGAGGTGGTCAAACTCATTCTCTGAGCCATGTATGACAATCTTCAAACATTCAAAAGCTAGGGCAAATTTGCTTGGGTTTGGGGTTTCTGTCCTGCAGGGGGCACCTGCTGGGGCTTTGGATGGAGTGGGGGCAAGGCCTGGGCAGAGCTAGGGGTCAAGCACCCTCCAAGCAGAGGCACCGAATTTCAAAAGTACTGGGTGGGGGAGCATGGTGCTCAACCCCTGGCTCTGCCTCAGGCCCCACCCCCATTCCTCCCCTTCCCAAGTCCCACCTCCCCAGTTCCATCCCCTCCGCTGAGTACACCACATCCTCTCTCCTCTCCTGCCAGCTTCCTGAATACCATGAAATAGCTGATCATGGTAAGTGGGAGGCGCTGATCCATGGGGTCCACTGATAGGGAGTTGGGGGGGGAGTGATAAGGGGCTGCCAGTAGGTACTTAGCACTCACTAATTGCACCCCAGCCCCACAGCACTGGTACCTATGGCCTAAAGCCCCCACTACTCTTTGGAGAGAGCCTCTTACCTACCACCCCACTGCAAAGCAGAGGTCCCGAGCTTCGCCCTAACTCCCCAGTTTGGTAAGTGGAGAATGAGGTGTGTGAGGGGGCTCCTCAAGCCACATTTTAACTGTAAAAAGACCCCCCACGTGGCTTGTGAACCATTGTTTGGCCACCCCTATTATGTATGCATCAGGAAATGATGAAATATCACCAAGGAATGGCAAGATAATTTCAGATATCCTTTTAATACATTTCCTAGATATGCTCAAGGAAAAATAAGTTTATCCTAGAGACAGACATAGTGAGCTGAGAAAGCCTAGTTGTTAATCATCCTCAAAGAGGAGTAACGGTAGAGATCCTAATTCGAACTACCTACTCTGTGCCGCGTGTAGCCGCGGGCACGGAGTTTGGACTAAGGAAGATTTAAAAATGGCGGCACCCGGGAAGATGCAAATGAAGCCCGGGATACTCATTTGCACCTTCGAATGCCTACATTAGCCTCCCTAGTTCGAACTAGGGGGCTAGTGTAGACATACCCTCATATACATATATTTTAGAAGGTCCTTTGCCAGGAGAGCCAGGATAGAATTTAACAGCACACTTGCCAGATCATAGAAGCAGGACAGTCTGATATAGTCCTTTTCGTTAGTTGAATTTAGTCACTACAAGAGGCAGGATGGTACTCAGGGCATCATCAAGGTTTGTTTGTTTTTTTAACCACATATAGATTAGTGATATCTAGGATAGGCCTGAGCTATTCTGAATGTTGAATATGAGAAAGTACCTGGAATAAAACCCCTTCCCCTATTTTTCTCAGAAGCAGATGTTTTGTGATGGTTAGGAGTGGATGAATTGCATATATATAGCTTCCCAAAGGCACTCTCATAATTGACAGGAAGAGATGGGCAGGCAATGATAACTATTCATAATCTGAAGGATTCTTTAAAATATGGTCCTGCAGTTTCACTGAACAACTGTCAAGTCTCAAGATCATTGCCCTTATGTGTCCTAATTGAGTTTTTCAAACAGTCTGGAAGGCTGACATATTTTCTTTTAAAGTTAATGGAAATTGTGTCTGTCCTTCATTGCTTTGAAAATTTCTGCCTCTGCCACTCCTATACTCTGCCTGTACTTAAGCATTAGAAGGCTCTAGTGACCATTAGGCCTTTCAAATTAGGCATTTGAAAGTAAAATGCCAAAAGTCTCCCTCAGAAATCCTGTGAAGCTGTTAGCACTGATGGAATGGCTATACACAATGGAGCCTTACAGTGTTTAAAGAAAGGAGGCTTTGGACACTTCAGTTTCTACTGCTGTTGAGGCCAAGCATGTCCCAAAAAGGATCGTATCAGGCAACTCTGAATTCAGTCAATTATCTGAACACTAGCTTGTAAACTTCCAAGAAGGTACATTTCATGCTCCACTTTCTACAGCAGAAGGCAGTAGAGGAATGAAATACTGAGCCAAGATAATACAGGTTCTTTGTTGCTTATACCTCTTTGTAAAATACCCTCTACCTGGTCCTTAAACTTTTTGAGCGTATTTTTATGGTAGGTTGTCTAGCTTCTGAATCACATCCAAGTGTATTTATGCATACCTACAATCAACTATTCCTGAGGCAGTAGCTGCACTAAAGGCTGAAGTCAGTCCCACCTCGGAAGCTTAGGATTCTGTGTTGTCATTAGTTTGGTTAGTATTTACTGTGCTATAGCTGAATACACCATCAAGTTCTCTTCATGGAAACAGAAGTAAGCTGATAAATAGTTCTTAGGGTTGTATACTAGAGGCTGGGTACAGACAGTTCTTAGTAGAAGGTCCTTAGGTTTGAAATCTCCACTGGCCTGATAAAACTTGACTTTTTCCATCTTCAAGTCATTATTCAATATACAAATTGTAATTTTTGCATGAATGGTTGGGAAGGGCTTATTTACATCCATTTTATTATGGCAAGTCTAACTTACTTAATGATTACAATATTAAATTCTGTGGGTGGTTTTTATTATACGTATGCCCAGACTATGGTGATTTTTGCTAACAAATGAAATAGAAACATAAAAAGGTACTATGAATTGATATTGGAAAGAAACTAAGAAAAATTCTTTGCTTTCTGTAATTTTAGAATCTCTTCTCTCAGAATTGGTAGTGAAAGTGCGTGGAAGGAAGTTCCCAGCCCTAGGCAAAGGACAAGTAAAGCCCTATAGTAGAAATAACGGAAAGACCTAACTTAAATGATCTAACTGTAAAACGAATGTAAAAGACTAAAAGAATTAGTCTACTCAACTTAAATTTCACCTTGATGATATGCGCCACTGATCAGACCAAACTAAAAGTCTCTTAAATTACCAAAGGCAGAATCACTGCTTACATATAACAAATGGATATTTAATAATTTTATTTTCACTTTTATTGAACAATCTATATGCTGGCCATGGACCAAACACATTTGGAGCTATTCCACAACTCTAGTTTGCTATTTGTCCTTTTCTTGCTGAGTAATGAGCCCACATCCTGGTAATTTTTTTCACAAGTTATACACTCCCCCAGAAGTTACTGAAGAAACTGAGTAATCAGATGGTCGGAGGCAAAATTGCTATGGATTTGGAAATGGCTAAATGTCACGCAGAAATACAAAGGTTCAACTTAATCATGACAAAAGAAACTGCAGGTTGCTATAGATTGTGCTAGGTTCTCTACTGTTTGATATATTTATGATTGTCTGGAAAGGGAGCATGCAGATAGGTGGCAAAGTTTTCAGATGATAAAAATATTTAGGTTAAAAAAAACTGAGCAACTTCTGAGACCTAACCAAGTTATATGAATGAATAACACACTTGAAGATGAAATTCCATGTTGGAAGATGAAATTCCATGTTGGAAAATGCAAAATTATGCACATTAGATTGAAAAATGCAAGCTACTCAAACACATTCTATATCCATGACAAGACAAAGACATTACCATGGACAGCTCTATTAAAGACCTAGTCTCAGTGTACCATGGCCATTAGAACTCAAAAAAAAGTGAGGAATGACATTTATAAATAATTTTTATATACTATACTAAAGCATTGGTATACTCTCCCCTATTTTTTCCCCAGTTCTGGTCATCTGATCTCAAATAAGATACAAAAAAAAAAAAAGACAGTGTTCAAAAAGGGATGACAATGAACAGCTGCATGGTGAGACTTTCATATTAGGAGAAACTGAAAAGACAGACCCTTGAATTTCAAGAGATGAATGAAATGTGACTTAATAAAAGCATACATAATAATTGAGATGTTCCGATAGCTATTCTCAGGCATTGTTAATATTTCCTCCAACTGACTAGGTAGCTGAAGCTTATTTAGTTCCGTGACATCTTCAATGGTTATGTCCAATTTCTTGCAAAAGAATTTGGATGCACTTTATAACAGGACATTAATTAAACTGGAGTCAAATACTGCATCTTGTTACTGAAGAACCATGGAGATATCTGCTGGAGAAACAGGACTTGTAGGAAAAATCAAATATAAAGGAAAGACAAGAAGCTCTTGAGCAGCATTTGCAGAGATTGTTTGTTGTTCTGGGCTAATGGGTTCAAGGCCATGGTAATACCACAGCTGTCATCCACATTTGACCAGGCCTGGGCAAAGTACACCTGCGAGCTGGATCCAGCCCACTGAGCCACCGGATCCAGCCCGTGGACGCAGTGAGGAGCCCCAGGCAGGATCCCCTGCTTGCCCCGCACGCTGCTCAGAGAAGCAGTTACAGGGCCGTTTCTGTTTAAAAACTGTGAGCCCAGAGGGGAAGGCTTCAGGCATAACTCCCACCTCCAGCACAATCTTATTGGTTGGCTTCCAGCCAATGGGACCTGCCCATTTGAAAAACAGGCAGTACACAAAGCACCACATCCTCTTCCCCCAGCTCAGTTATTCACACAAGCACATGGCCATGCAACCTATGCAGGTGCAGGGCAGGCAGGTTTGCTGGCTGGCTGGCTGAGAAACTTTTTAAGCTCTGCAAGCA
This sequence comes from Rafetus swinhoei, assembly GCA_019425775.1. Taxonomy (NCBI): domain Eukaryota; kingdom Metazoa; phylum Chordata; order Testudines; family Trionychidae; genus Rafetus; species Rafetus swinhoei. The sequence continues at coordinate 101,211,964 of CM033424.1, read as the reverse complement.
TTTAGCTCTGTAGACTGGCAGTCTGGTTGCGCTGCTGGGTGGTAAGTCTCTTGGCCAGAGCCTGCCTCTGGCGCTGCAGTTCCTCTCTTCGCAACCATCTGCTTCCTAATTCAACATACCCAAACACTCTGTCCGTCTCCTGCACCCATTCCCCCTCCCAGATCTGGCAGCCCAATCCCCTTCTACCTAGGTTGCAACCCAATCTTCTGCACCGCAGCTGCCTCCCCTCAGTCACAAACCAAACCCCTGCACCCCCAGTCTCCTGCCGTAGGTCACAACCCCCTCCTTCCCTAGGTCACATTCCAAAACCCTGAACCCCATTCCCACACCCTAGGGGTATGTCTACACTAGTTCGTTAATTCGAGCTAGGTAGGCAAATGAGGCGACCGGAGATGCAAATGAAGCCCGATTTAAATATCCCGGCTTTATTTGCATGTTCGCCAGACGCCATTTTGAAATTTCACCAGCCCGAACTGACGCTGCGCTTCACGCGGCAGTGAAGCATCAACTAAGTCCTTCGCTCAATTAACTGTTACTCCTCATTCCACGAGGAGTAACAGTTAATTCGAATCCAAGGACTTAGTTCGACTAACGCTTCACTGCCGCGTGTAGCCGCAGTGAGTTCGGCTAGTGAAATTTCAAAATGGCGATCGATGGGAACATGCAAATAAAGCCCGGATATTTAAATCCCGGGCTTCATTTGCAACTCTGGTCGCCTCATTTGCCTACCTAGCTCGAATTAACGAGCTAGTGTAGACATACCCTCGGTCACAACTGTCTCTTTCACCCAAACTCCCTCCCAGACTCCACTCTCCCTCCTGCACCCCAATCCTTTACCCCAACCTCCATCTCAGACCCTGCACCTCCTCCATTAATATCCTGGAAGAGTGTGGCCCTAAACCACTTTCCAAAATTTTGGAGCGGCCTCCCATCAAAAATTATTGCCCACCCCTGTTATATACACTGTGTTGTATAGCTGATAACAGCCAGCACTACCTGTTGCCATTGGGGAAATCATAATATGACTAGAGCTGCTCCAGACCGCCAATGGAATTTTCTAGCTCTGTAATACATTAATTGCCAACCAAGGAAGTGTGGCACAGAATATGAAGTGCATTTTTTTAAAATGAGAACTTGCAGAATTTGAAATAAAACTCAGAAAATAGACCTAATTCAACACCACTATATTAGCTACCTAGAAATCTTCATTTCCAAAATTTCTAATTGTGGCTGCCAATGGCTCAATTACTACAGGAAACAGAACTGCAAAAAACCCTTTATTCAGCAGCATGCTGGCAACTGATCTTACATACAGAGCTGGCAAGCGTTTAAAAATCTTCCAAACAAAATTTGTTGAGAATTGACTAGAGGCAGGATCATTCAACCCATATAAATGCCATGTGTGTTACCTAATGAGAATAACATATATTTCACAAGAATTTCACAAGGATTTCAACAACTTCGACCCCACCATCAACTTCAGCCTGGACCAGTCCACACAGGAAATCCACTTCCTGGACACTACAGTACAATTAAATAATGAACAAATTTCCACCATCCTATATTGGAAACCCACTGACCGCTACACTTACCTTCATGCCTCCAGCTTCCAACCAGACACAATTCTCAATCCACTGTATATAGCCAAGCCCTAAGATACAACTGGATTTACTCCGATTCCACAACAGACAAACAACTACAGGATCTATATAGAGCATTCTTAAAACTGAAACACCCACCTGGAAAAGTGAAAAAACAGATTGACAGAGCCAAAAAAGTACCCAGACATGAACTACTTCAAGACAGAACCAAAAAAGAAAACAACAGAATTCAACTTGTCATTACCTACAGTCCACAACTTAAACCCCTCCAACGCATTATCCACGATCTACAGCCTATCTTGGAAAATGATCCCTCACTCTCAGAGGCCTTGGGGAGAAGGCCTATTCTCGTTTACAGACAACCCCCCAACCTGAAACAAATTCTCTCTGGTAACCATGCTACAAAGCTACATCATAAACATCCAGGAACCCAGCCCTGCAATCAGCCCCAATGCTAATTATGCCCACATCTATACAAGCGAATTCATCACTGGAGCCAACCATATAAGCCACCAAATCAGAGGTTCATTTAACTGCACATCCAGGAATGTAATCTATGCCATCAAATGCCAGCAATGCCCTATTGCAATATATATTGGACCAACTGGACAGTCACTACGGGAAAGAATTAATGGACACAAATCAGATATCCGGAAAGGGAACATACAAAAACCTGTTGGGGAACACTTCAATCTACCTGGGTATTTATTAACAGATCTTCAAGTGGCTGTTCTGTTACTGACCAATTCCACAAGTGAAATACACAGGGAAGGACTGGAACTACAATTCATTCACAAGTGTGATACTCATGCTAATGGATTAAATAAAGATACCGGATGCCTGGAACATTATCAATCTACCAAACAATGAAGGTGCCAATGATTCTTTGTCTGTATTGTATCTGGTGTTAGTACTCTTCTTCTCTGTTGCCTACTAATGGTTCTTATCTGCCTCTTTTTTGACTATCCAGTCTTTAGGTGCTTGTAGACTATTTGTTTTTCCTGTTACATTCCAGCTCGGCTTTCCCCTTGATATTTTTATACCCACTACCTCTTCTTGTCCCCCCCCCCATTTTTTTCCCTTCTCCCCCATTTATTTTAGTTCTGTACATCCAACACTCTGGTCATCTGAAGAAGTGGGCTGTGCCCACGAAAGCTCATGATACCATCTACATGTTTTGTTAGTCTTTAAAGTGCTACCAGACTATTTGTTGTTTTACATTTTTATATATTTTTTTCATTTACACTAAATAGACAAAACTACTAGTCCTCTTTAAAATAAGTTGCCTATAGTCTTCAGTGAATTAAGTCTCCATGATCTCTAGGCATAAACAAAATAATACTAGTGGTTCACACCAAAAATAAAACCATACCAAAACCTTGCTCAAGGGGACAAAAGCCACCTGAGCCATATCCCAGTCTAAACCTAGAGTCACAAGGATCAAAGAGATTTGAGGCATTCAGATGTATTTAGTTTACTCAACAGAAAAACTTCTCTATAAATGCAACCAATATTTGAAGAATAGATACTGGACAACAGTCAGTCAAGTTGTAAGTATGAAGTGATTCAAAGGCAGCACCAAAACTTTAGTAATTTCTTCCAGTTTCAAGGAGCACTCATACAGCGTTCACCAAAAGTGAACCCAGTTCTTGCCTGCTACCCTTCAAAAAACTATGGAGGGCTGTTAATACTTTCAAAACAGAAGGGAATGTCATTCACTTAAGATCTTGTTATGAAAGGCCAGAACTCTGATAATATCAAGATTATAGATAAACAGCAACATGACCGTGGTAGAGATTCACATATGTGGATTTTCCTTCTATGGAGGTAAGTAGTAATGGCCTCAGTAACCACAATGAATACTTGAGCACAGGTTCTGAGAAGATCTTGCAAAAAAGAAAGAATGAACAAGGATTTTATTTAAAGTAATTCACAATGACTCCACAGAAATCTACAATGTATTTTAATGTCCCTCTGTTTGCCTTTGAGGGACAGGGAGCCTAAAGATATAGTGGAATCCTGACATCTCCCATATGTTCTACCACCTTGTATCAATAGAGGAGGTCAATGAAAAGACTAGAAGGCTCTTTCAGTATTGAACGAGTTTCTCAAGGATCTGTCTCTTCTACCCTGTTCACCTTGTTGTTTTATCTACGTGCCCTTCATCAAAGATATACGGCCATAGATAAAACACGAATGGAGTGAAGTAACTAGTGGTGTCTCCCAAGGGTCCGTACTAGGACCAGTCCTATTCAACATATTTATAAATGATCTGGAGAAAGCTTCAAAAAGATTTCACAAAACTAGGTGACTGGGCAAAAAAATGGCAAATAAAATTTAATGTTGATAAATGCAAAGTAATGTACACTGGAAAAAGGGATTGAGAATAAGACAGAGAATATCTTATTGCCTCTATATAAACCTATGGAACTCCCACATCTTGAATACTATGTACAGATATAGTCACCATCTCAAAAAAGATATATTGGCATTGGAAAAGATCTAGAAAAGAGCAACACAAATGATTAGGGGTTTGGAACAGATGCCATATGAAGAGAGATTAAAAAGACAAAGATTTTTCAGCTTAAAAAAAGGAAACTGAAGGGGATATGATAGAGGTCTATAAAATCATGACAGGTATAGAAAAAGTGAATAGGGAAAAGTTATTTACTTGTTCCCATAACATAAGAACTAGGAGTTGCCAAATGAAATTAATAGGTAGCAGGTTTAAAACACACAAAAGGAAGTTTTTCTTCATTCAGCACACAGTTAGCCTGTGGAACTCTGTGCCAGAGGATGTTGTGAAGACCAGGACTCTAATAGGGTTCAAAAAAAGAACTAGATAAATTCATGGAGGTTAGGTCCATCAATGGCTATTAGCCAGGATGGGTAGGAATGATGTCCCTAGCCTCTGTTTGTCAGAGACTGGAAATGGATGACAGGAAAGGTTCTGTTTGATTATTGATGATTACCTGTTCTCTTCACTCATTCTGGGGCATCTGGCATTGGCCACTGTTGAAAGACAGGATACTGGGCTAGATGGACCTTTGATCTGACCCAGTATGGCTATTCTTATGTAGATGATAATCTGCTTAATTGCTGCAGTGCAAAAATCTGCTCTAAGCCAGATGAATCAAATACATATTTCCATTTAGTTTTTATAAACACTGTGTATTAACCTATAGAAATACCAGAACATTTCCCAGTATGGATATGTTCTGTTTGTAACAGCTAGTTTTTCCCCTCAACTAATTTCCTTTACCTAGGGAGAAGACTTCAATTCCCTTCCCCCCATAACTGTTTTAAAAGCATCTCACAGGAGAAGAGAAGACAACTTCTACCTCTTCATTGTCATTATTCTCAGAATTGTGATCTCAGGAGTTTTACAGTTCAAGTAACAAACTTGAGAATAGGTCTTCACCTTCCATATCTAACATCCTGAGGAGAGGAAGAAAAGTGTAGTGACATTTGAACAACAGTATGATCTGAGCTGTTTATTTTGTTGTGAGTGGGTGGTGACCTTATACAAGGCTGACTCAAGATTAAAAAAAGTCAGCGTGGGAGTAGACGTGTATGTTGGAAAAGAAAGTATGTTCTCTGCTAGATTCCTGTCTGTTCTTCAGATATCAATATGTCACATCTCAGATCTCAGTTGTGTATCTTTCCTGAAGCATTTCTTGTCAGACTCTCTCATGTACCTGATAGAACTAATTATTTTACACAATCAGAAAAGATAATTAAAAGTCATTCAAAAATAGCATTCCAAGTGATATGCCAGGACAGTATATTTTAAATGGAGAAAATGAAGTCTATTACCTGGTGATGCAAGGAGCAGTTCCTCCATCCTGGCTGAGAAAATATAGTTATAACAGGTGGTCTTTCAGGAGGGCAGATGTGACAGAATGATCCTCTGCAAGCAATCGAGTTACTACAGAGCCACTCTACAGTGCTACTGCAAGCACACAAGTTGCTCTTTTAGGGGATGAAGGGAAACAGATCTTGCCTTTGATAAAAACTGCCATCAAGTTACCACCTGACTGCCAGAAGGCTTATTCACACCCTGTATGTGCTCCTCTCTAGTTCAGCCTCATTCAGGACCACTCATGCTCACAGAAGACAGCCGGGAGTCAGTACACAGGAATTCAGGATGTTAACAAGCAAACTAAAGATTTTAAGAGGTGGGTAATTGGCAAATTGTGTAGTCGATACAATTTGTATCGACTACACCAGGGGAGGGCAATAATTTTTGATGGGGGGGGGCCACTCCAAGATTTTGGAAAGTGGTTGAGGGCCGCACTCTTCCAGGATATTAATGGAGGAGGTGCGGAGTCTGGGATGGAAGTTGGGGTAAGGGATTGGGTGCAGGAGGGAGAGAGGGGTCTGGGTGGGAGTTTGGGTGAAAGAGACAGTTGTGACCTAGGGAAGAGGACTAGGGTGCATGGTTTTAGAACGTTACCTAGGGCAGGGGACTGCGGTGCAGGGGTTTGGTTTCTGACTGAGGGGAGGCAACTGGGGTGCAGAAGTCTGGGTTGGAACCTAGGGTAGAAGGGGATTATGATCTGGGGCAGGGGACTGCGCTGCCAGATCTGGGAGGGAGTATGGGTTCAGGAGGGGGGCAGAGGGTTTGGGTATGTTGAGTGGGGGGGAAAAGAGTGTTGGAGAAGAGAGGAGCTGTGGTGCCAGAGGCAGGCTCTGGCCAGGAGACTTACCAGCCAGCAGCCCAACTAGCCACCAGTCTGCAAAGCTAAATGGTTGCAGAGCTTAAAAAGTTTCTCAGCCAGCCAGCCTGCCCCGTGCCTGCACAGGCTGTATGGCCATGTGCTTGTGTGAATAACTGAGCCAGAGGAGAACGGGGCGTGGTGCTTTGTGTGCTGTCTGTTGTTCAAACAGGCAGCTCCCATTGACCAGTTTTTAGCCAGATGCCGGCCAATGGGGTTGTGCTGGGGTTGGGAGTTGTGCCTGAAGCCTTCCACCCTCCCCTCCTCCAGGCTTACAGTTTTTAAAGAGAAACAGCCCCGCACCACTTTTCTAAGTGGTGTGTGGGGCTGCAAGGCAAGAAGAGGAGCCTGTGTGGGGCTTCCTGCTGTATCCCCAGTGGCCGTATTTTGCCCAGGTCTGGACTACATAATTAGTTGATAAGGGAATGTGCTCAGTCCCGGCTCACGCTGGGTCCAGGAGCTACCCATGCTGGGCTTCACAGTTTAAATGTAGTAGGAGCTGGTGCAAGCTGGGGCTGAGCAAGCCCGGCAACAGGGATATCTCCCAGACCCAGTGCAAGCTGGGACTGAGCTGGGCTTGCTGAGTCCAACAGCCCCTGCCCGTGGCAGCTAGGGTTGGCCATGAACAGAGGCTGCTCCAGCAGCAGTCCCTGTCTGCTGGGACCCCCGCAGACAGGGACTGCTCAATGTGATGCAGAGCAGCCTCTGCTCGTGGCAAACCTGGGCCTGCTGCAGGCAGAGGCTGCTTTACAGCAGCCCCCCCTGCACACCTGCCCACACTGCTGCCTCTGATAGAAGCAGCAGCACAGAGTAGGGGGGAAGGCAGCACGATGCAGACAGTTCTGGGGGGAATCAGCTTAAAAGCCGATACAGAGGCAGGAAGGTGGGGGTGGAATGTGAGCAGTTGGCTTGACTAGGCTTATCGGGTAGTCGACTACTCACTTATGTCCTTAAAGCAAACTTCTCAGTTCAACCCTATAACAAAATATATTTGCCCCCTTTATATTTTTATAACCCTTGGCTTAAAATGTAGGGTCTTCTGAGTAACATAGTGAACTCTTCTTTCAAGCAGAAAACCTGCTATAAACTTCTCCAAACCTTTTTTTCGCATGCTCAGAGAGGGATGACAGTCTACATCCACAATAAAATATAAAAGCTTCAGACAAGTAGCTGAGTTAGCCTGTAACAGGAAAAACTAAAGATAACAAATAGTCTAGTAGTACCTTAAAGACTAACAAAACATGTAGATGGTATCATGAGCTTTCGTGGGCACAACCCACTTCTTCAGATGACTGGACTTTTTACCTCAGTTGGGTCATTAAAACCCTTTAATATTCAGTAATATGCAGTAATAGAAAATTAATACATGCCATACAGTGGCACCACTCAAGAAATAACAGAGTTTTTATACCAGTGGTGGGCAATAATTTTTGATGCGGGGGGGGGGGGGGGCACTCAAGAATTTTGGAAAGTGATCAAGGGCCACATACTTCCATATTAATGGAGGTGGTGCAGGTTCTGGGATGGAGGTTGGGTGCAGAAGGGAGTTTGCAGTAAGGGATTGGGGTGGAGAAGAGGGTGTGGGGTCTGGGAGAAGAAGGAGGTGAAGGAGGCTTGGGTGAAGGAGGCTGTTACCTGGGTTAGGGGACTAGGGGGAAGGGGTTTGGGTTGTGATCTTGGGCAAGAGGGGGTTGTGACCTGGCAAGGGGACTGGGATGTAGGAGAGGAGACAGAGGTTTGGGTTGTGACCTGGCACAGGGGATCAGGGTGCAGGAGGGGGAGGCAGAAGGTTTGGGTTGTGACCTGGGGCAGGGTATTGGGGTGCAGGATCTGAGAAGGGATATAAGGTCAGGAGGAGGGCAGAGGGTTTGAGGTAGGGGACAAAGGATTGGGGTGCTAGAGGCAGGCTCTGTCTGGGAGAATCCCTTCCTCACCCACTCCCACACTGGCTGCAGGCACCATGTGGTTTTTGAACAGCTTCAAGAGCCTGAGGAGAGAGGAGACAGCTCCCACTGGCTGGTTTCCGGCCAATGGGATTGTGCTGGGGGCAGGAGCAGAGCCTGAAGCCTCTCTTCCCTCCCCGGGTCTCACAGCTGTTCAAACAGAGCCCTGCAAGTTCGCAATGGCCGCTTTTCTCAGCAGCGTGCGGGGGTTGGCAGTAAGTCTGTCTGAGGCTCCCGCTGCGTCCATGGGCCATATCTGGCAGCTTTGTGTGCCAGATCCAGGCCGCAGAGGTTACTTTGCCCAGGTCTGTTTTGTACAATCCATAAAGAGAAAGATTGCCCCCCCCTCAATTCTACAACACCACTCTTTCAAATAGAGTTCAAATATTCACAGTAAAGAAAAATGGGGTCGGGTAATAGCCAGTGGTTTACAAAGAAACAAAGCAGGGCTTGGGTATGACAGCAAATCATCAGGCTTGGCTGACAAAAAGTTGAAAGATTTCACTCCACTTTTTTCAGTACATTTACAGTTCAGAAATGTACGTTTATAGAGAAATGTCAGTTTAATTGTAATGATTAAACAAACAACAATTTAACTAGAGAGAGAAGAAGAACTTTTTGGGACATAAATGATAACTTAACAGGCAAACCAGCAGGAGTCAGTATGTCTGACACTAGGAACAAAAGGTGAAGGTCAGTGGCAGTGGAGTTTCCTAGGAAAGGCTACAAAGCAAAACAAGACACCTCCTGCACTTTCAGAATGTCTCAGATAAGGATAGAAAGCCAGCTTGTTAATACTCACATGCATCTCCTAGTTTCTATGGCTGACTGCACTGAAGTTAGCAGAAATTCTGTTTAATTGCTATGCATAGTTGAACTTTGCAGGATACTTCAAAATTTAAAACACTTATTTTTTTGGCTTGGCTCAATGCTTCACTTTTTGTGGGCCTCTGCTAATTCTGGGAAAGATTAATACAGTAGCTCTACTGAAGATTAGCAAGGATCTTCAGTTTTTTTCCTATAAATTCAGTTCCTTAATTAGAGATCATGAATTTAACAGCAGCAGCTCTGGCCTGCAGCAATAGATTCAAGAATCCTGGTTTAAAGGATTTGTTCACATAAATAGATGGTTTAACAGTGCACACAAATACACACAGAGAAGTTTTGTAGCACAATAAAGAGACACTGTCAAGAATAAATGTTAGTTTATATGCTATTTAAAAGAACCACCAAATTTCCACTGCTTCCAATATTCTTTTAAAATCTAGAAAATACTTTCCCCCTCTCTATCTGTGCCCTTTTCCATTTGACAAGTATATTTAGTCCTCCCAACTTATGAATGTGCTGTGTTCCAAAAAATTGTTTGTTAGTCAGTTGTTTGAATTCGGAACATACTTTCTCATAGAAACCATGTTATAAATACCAGTGAGGTTCCCATGCTAGCCCACAAAAGCTTATTTATCTCATAATGTAGCTGAAATACTGTATATTTGCAATGAAAAATAGTAGAAATAGTTTTTGTTTTAACCTTGAATGCTGGTACTTGAGGAAAGGCAGGTTTAATTAGAGGAAGATGAAGAGGTAAGTGGAGATTCTGAAGGGGATTTCTGGGCATCCCCTGGCTGCCCCACTCCCACACTGCTGGCTTTGCATGGCCTCTAGAAGCCAGCCCCCATCTCCTGGCCATTCCTGCTCCTCTGCGCTGCACCCAGCCTTGGCTCAGCAGGAGGTGGTGAGTGGCGTGAGTATGGGACAGAGGACTCTAGAAGAGCAGGGGGAGGTTGTTCAGCCAGTGGTTGAATAGAAGCAGTGGTTTCCTCTCTCCAGCTGCTGGTTGTGCTACCACCTCCCCTGCTCCTGTGGAATCCTCCAGTCAGCACTTGCGCTGCTTGCCACCACCTATGCCCCTTGCCTGTTCCCCCTAAGGCTGCAGGTGAACTTTTGTTTGGATGTGAGGATGTTTAAATTGGATGTTTGTTGCAGTTGTGAGAAACTATTTGACTCTGTTCCAACCATCAACATATGTGAACTTCCATCATAGGCAGGGGCATTTATGGACAAAGATAGGATACCCATAGAATCCCTTTATCGCCTTCTATACTATACAAACTTTTTTTGCTCTCCTTGAACATACAGTGGCATACTAAATCTGAATTTATCCAGTTTTCTGAAATTCCCAGGTACCGACTATACTTTTTTTTTTGTCTTGAATAGCAGTGAATCCATCATTGGTACTTAAATTAACAAATTATCATCTAAACAATTATCTTTATCTTAACTCACAGATGGAATTTCTTATTTCTGCTAAAGCAAACTATCAGAAAAGGAAAAACTATTCTTAGCTACATAAAGCTTCTTGTTGCAAGTTTTACAACAAGATTTTACAAGACAAGATTACAAATATTTATGTATGGGTATATCTACACAACAGCATTATTTCAGAATAACTGACGTTATTCCAAAATAACATAGTGTGCGGCTACACTACAAGCCTTTATTTCGAAATAACGTCAAGCTAGAGGACTTCTTACTCTGACTCATGGTAACTCTCATTTCACGAGGAGTAAGGGAAGTTGAAGGAAGAGTGTTCTTCCTTCGACTTCCTGCTGTAGACAGAGCCAAAAGCCGAATTAAGCTATTTCGACTTAAGCTATGCAACTGATGTAGCTGAAGTTGCATAGCTTAATTCGACTTTAGCCCTGCTGTGTAGACGCATCCCATGTGTACTAGTTTATCTGCAGTTGCAATATACTGTACTCATGCTTAATGAACTAATTAATTTAGGAAAAGTTTCTATTTGGTTATAGTATCTACCACTTCTTTTTTAAAAAGCCCTTGCAAAAGAGCACCTGGATGATATAGCCATTAAGTTATAGTCAATCTTATTAGTGTAGTGAAAAAAGTTATGTTTTTATTCAGTATTTTAACTAGAAAGGCTAGAACACTTTAAATAATTGAAAAGGGATTAGAAATTACAAATGCCAAAATAAATCAAATATTTCATTCAGATACACATGTTTTCTAAAACTGTATCCTCTGATATACCAAGATTGTATCCTTATTAATACATTTATGCTAGTAAAAGGATTAGATAACCTGATTACTCCAGCAAGATGAACATTAATACAAAAAAATACAACAGTATTGTTTTCTGTAGAGTGATCCTTCAAGAATCAGCAGATTTGTTGGCACCTTCTCCTTCAGCTTCCTGATAAGATCAATTTCCTTCACAATGAGAACTGAGTATAAATTTCAAGAAAGCCTCATTCAGTGAAATTAGACATCTGTGTTTCTCTCTTGTTTTTATACATACCTGATAGGGATGATATAGGAAAACAGGAGGAGGAACCGAAAAAGGTTGCGGTACCAAGGGCCTACAAATCCTTGTAAGGTTACCATAACAATTGAAAGGGCAACTAGAGCCAAAAACAGGGCTTTGGTCAGTTGATTCAGTTCAAGGTCCAGTAAACCAACCTAAAGGAAGGAATATAAATCAGTAAATATAAGTTAACCATAAATGATTCACATATTGACACCTTATACAATTATTCAATTAGAAACTAGCATTAATAGTTTCCATTAATAGAACCATTAATAGTTCTTTGAAATCTGTTTTTATTATGTTCAACTGAATTTGAATAACCAAATCAGAATTCTTTTTCCACATTTACATGAGATGGAAGTTTTCTGTTTACAGGCCAATCATAATTCTAACAATCACAGTGCAAGCTGTCCAACAAATACCTTTTGAGATATCTTATATCTGACTTGGAGACCATCACTTTTTGAGGTGTGCGTATGTGGGGGTGGGTGTGGATGAAAATTATTTCCTTCTATCACATATTCAGACTATAGCTTCTTTTGAGCAAAACAACTGAATCTCCAGGATTTCTCTGTAAAATGGTTTACTTAATTCATTTGCTGGTATAAGACCACCAGTCTTGGTAAAGTTCAGAATTAAGAGTCAGATATGAAGTAATACAAAAGATATGAGCAACATTAACACTGCCTGTAATTTATAACTGAAGAAATATCATTTTGGAAATATGATCTTATTTCATCAATTTCCCCCCCAACCTTTAGATTAAAACATAATAGGTATTTATGCTATCAAATCCCTCTTATTAGTAAAGAAGCTTTTCATAAATATTGAGATATTATTTATTGGGACAAATACTAAAAATAAATTTCAAATATTAATTATTATTTAAAATGGCAAAATAGAAACCGGGTTTTCCATAAGTAAAAATGAAAATTCAGTCTCTGATAAGGATTATCCTAAATCACGTGTTACATTAGTAGATCTCCAATTAGTTGTTTTGTTCCTAATTAAAAGAGATGTTTTAAACTATGTAACTAAGACTCCCACTATTCTGATAAATGTCTATTGTATGTTAACTATTTGAGACCCACGTTTTTGGATCATCTTTTAGTCAGAAAATGTGGGAAAATTGTGTCAGCAAGGCATGCCTAAAACCCCCATTGTAGAGACTCTTATCTTCAGACCCCGCCAACAAGGATAGTAAAACACAACAGTTTCCAGATAACAAAATCTGCAAAGGAACTATATTTAAATAGTTCTTAAAAATTCCAGCATTCTTGCCTGAGCATGGGCTGTCCCTTCCCTTGAGAACTAGGCAGCTGAAGACCACAGCGGCTGATTTATCAGCTGCATTTAAAAAGCAGCACAACGAGGACAAATATCTTGCAATTTCCGCTGCTTCAACTACTACATAGTTTATGCTTGAATTATTGAGAAAAATAGGTTTTTGGATTAAAATGAAGAAAAATTAAGCCAGGGAAGTAGAGCATGTTTCAAAGCCCAGATCTTTTTGCGTTGACAAAGGCGGTCTAAGTTTCAGGCCTCGCTGAGGATCAGATGAAGTCATTATTCATTCAGTCAGGGAAAAAAGACTCAATTACCTCAACCTAAAGATGCTATCAATGAATGCAAAGTGCATATTTTACTCTATTCATCCAAATCCCATTAAAAAGTGAAAGGAATGATTTAATCTGGCCTTCTAGAGTTGGTCTTTTTTTGTAATAAAATAAAGAATCACTGTCTTGCAATATGCATAACCACTACCTCAGGTTTTTTTCCTGTATCATAGCAGTGAAAGACTGTAAAAGCCAAGACAAAACCTAACAGAAATGAATACAAAGTTTCTTTTGAAAAAAAATGCCACTCATAGGACAGAAACATTAAATGTAGCCCACTGCACATTGATATGTAGCTAATTCAAAGCATTAATACCTTTCTAATTGACAAAGACGGGGATGTGAACATAAGAGTTTGAAATCCAACTACAATGTTGTTGGAACTGTGTTTAAAATCAAGAAGAAAACTTTGAGGTAAAATATTTTTTCAAGTACACAAATTCTTCTTTCAGGTGTAGTGATTAGTTGTTATACAAGTTAACTTCCCCCTTACCCAGTAGACTGCACATTGCATTACTGTTATTAGACAATCTTAACATTTCTATTTGCCATCCACAATGAAGTCAATATTACATGTCAACAACCACTCAAAAGAGAAGGAACACCCTCATGTAAAAAGTTTTATACTGTAATTTTACATGTACAGTAGATCCTGAAATCCAATTATTCGCTATTTTATACAGGTAGTTTAAAAAAAAAAAAAAAAAAAAAAAAAAGTCTGGCCACACATGTTGAAGAAAAACGTAATTAATTTTTAAAAAATGTACTGTAGTGTAGTGAATTAGGTAAGATCATATTTCACTATATACCTCATTGATTGTGCTTTTACCAAGAGACTTCGAATATATATTACCAATGAGGAAATGAAGCTTTCCATAGTCATAAGAACCTGCGTAGCCCCTAAAATATTCATAAGCAGCATAAGTAATTATGGCTAAATAAAAAGGTGAAATAAGTATACTAAGTATATTTCAACATTTATTGCAATTTCCTATATTTGTAAAACAAATTTCACCTGCTTGTCTTAATATTTGTCCTGTTTGAAACAAGTGTTATAACAGAATTAAATATGCCACTGGAAATTTTAATCTCCAAGGGAAAATTTGTATATAATGTCTAAGACAGCCAGAATAGTTTTGCAAAGGGGCTGCTCTAGGATAATGAACACAATAATTGCTTGTATAATCTAAAATGCTACTAATGGCAACAATCACAAATCCATTTAGCTCCTCTTTAATTTATGTACCAAGTTTTAAATAGCTAATGGTTCTCAGTAAAATAATGGTTTATACCAACAAAAAAGGATAAATATGGTATTCTCCTGCTTAAACAAAACAGGACCCCCCAATCTATTAGTTTAGTTTTTAATTTTATTTATTTACATTTTAGTCAATGAATGATTAAATCTTCACAATGTAACACTATAATTGTATGTCAACAAGCAAGGCCTAAGTCACACTATTGCATCAATAAACTTAATTTTTTGTAAGGAACACTGAAACTGTCAAAAACTTTGATTAAACAAAAGCAAAACTGTTTGATGTATAGCAAACCTATAAGGTTTAATCTAACAAAAACATTTTTCACAGATGTTACACTACTATTCTTTCAACGTGTCTAAATATACAAAAGTTCCTGACCTATAAAACTTTTTTGAAAAGGCACATTTTTGAGGTATGTATTTCTGTAAAGTTTATTTAAAAGGTAATCATAGTGCAGTTATCAGTCAGATTCTGCATGGACTAATACTGTATTGACTGCAATGGAGTTTCATTGCATCTATGGTAGAGGACAGATTTGGACCTCATTTGCATTTCAATAGCTCAAAATGTCCTGACTACTAAAACAGACTCTGAACTGAACTGTTTTCATTCAAGAAATATCTATTGAAGTATCAGGAATACCACGAAAGGCAGATAGACATAATTTAGTAATTTCAGATACTTTGTTGTATTCTCTCTCTCACACAATTTTCCCAATCCACATTTCTCAGCTCCTTTCTTTACATTGTGGGTTAAAAAAAACCAAAGCATATTTAGAAAATGGCTCGTATACAGTTATTCATTCTCTCACTAGCTTTTTCTCTCTCACACATACACACACGTGTTGTATGTTTTTAGTGAACATTAGACAGGCACATCTGAAGCATTATTGTTTATCATGTCAATCAACTGTTAAATTAACATATTTTTACCATTAATATGTATTGGTTCAATAACTTATGCTTCAAAGGCTTCCTAAATAAAATAATAAACTGAAATATTGCAATCCCATTTCAAATTTTAATCTGTTACTAAATATGTATTTACAAATTCAGATTTCAAAGTTTATAAAAATTTACTTTTGCTATTAACTGTAATAGATTCAAAGAAACTCCTGTGATACAATCCATCAGCTTTCATATTATTCACTAATTTGTTAAATAAGGGGAGCACACTGGGTAACTGATTAAAAAAATTCTAATATTAAGAGTTTGACTCAAGCCAATAAGAAAGGAATTTAAATTTACACTTTTCCCCTTAAGTCATCTTATTATGCCCAATTAATACCAGTGTAAAATGTTGTATATAATATGATATTTTGCACCAATATCTTCCTGATCCTTTTAATGAATATATACAAAGCCAAGAGAAAACAAACATTTTAAAAAAATCGACAACCAATGAAATTTCTAAAATGATCATTTAGTAAAAAAAGTTTCTCTCAGCCACTTTCTCTGTTTTTTTTTTCAGTTTTTAAATACATCACAGCCCTTTGTTTAATCATAAGAGGAAGCAATTCCCCAAAGTGTTTCCAAAGTTATTACAAGTCCTGCACTTTTAGGATAATTTGCCTTTTTCTTTATTGGCAAACTACATACAAATTGGTGAGCACTATTCTAGCCTTTACAATAACAACAATAAAATATTCTAGTAAAGCATATATTTATAGCAAAAGTTCCAGAAAACACCAATCTGGGTCCTCAAATGTATTTATATGAATTTTCTAGTAAAAATATATGTAACTTTTACATTGTCCTTTACACAAAATTTCGTAGTGCAAGCTATTATTTGGAAATGTGCTGAACTGTTTCATTATTTGCTTAAAAAACTGAATTTAATAGTTATGCTAATCCAGTTTGAAGGCAACTACTGACTGTAGGTCTTTTACATTTTGGATTTGTAATACCACCTTAAAATATTATACATGTTATCCACTTAATTTTGTTACAAAATATTTTGTATGATTAATTTTTTTATAGCTCTACACAAGAGAGGTTAATGATAGTTTCTTAAAAAAAATAGACATGTTTTTTCCACAAAGGATAATTAACACATTTTAAGAACAATGCCACTCAGTATTTGTCACTTTTTGTTATTTTCTTTTATATTAATGAGCTACTTTTGTAATCTGCATGACACTCGTGTTTGAATTAAGTAACAATACAATCATCTCTTTAAAAATGTATTTCTGGTTTGGTATCAAGTAATATTTATAATTTTGCTCGGGAATATAAAATAGAAACTTACACATTTTTCCCTCTTTAGCTCCCTCAAATAAACAACTGATTTTCATTGTCATATATTCTTACAGTCAGAGAACTAAATATATATATAAAAAAGTGGCCTGAATTTCAGAGATGTGCATATGACTAGCAATTCTGAACTATAATTGGAGTTCTATGTGACTTTTATTTAGGTGCCTCCATAAGGGATTAAGATTCCTAAAGTAAGGCACCCAAGTTTAAAAACACCGGCATAGTTTTGATGACTTTTTTTAAATCCTTTCTCTTTCAAATATGTGATGTGCTTAATTATAACAGAATACTATTTACTCTATGTTCAAATAAGCTGTAGCTTTTACGAAGAAAATAAAAAAACAAATCAAGGTGAATTTAACCAAAAGAAAGATAACTCATACCTACCACACAATGGATTATGAATCTTAACTTTATTTGTATTCCTATTGTTTCTAATAGTCCACACAGCTTGAAAAAAGCTTATCTGCCTTATCTCCAGACACTCCTGAATTTATTATTATCTCTTACAAAAACCCAGTTTTACTGGCTGATGACTTTTGTTGCATTATTATTTTTAATAATAATAATGGATTTTAATATTTTGCCACAATTCACGGTGTGCTTCAAAGCTTAAGAAATAGGCAAGCAATTTCCTAGAGGGCTGTTATATCAGAATTTGGTCAGCAGAGGGTGCTCAAGATTGATGCTATCGGCTGTCTTTTAGAAAACTCATTTGGTAATACTGTACAAGTTAAACAGCTGTGTTTCTTTACTGGCTCATACATAGCCATATAGTTATAGTACAGTGCTGCTAAAACAATGGACAGCATTTTTATTTTACTATTATATTTGAAACGCTACTCAGAGGACTTTATTTTAATGCATTTTCAAATCTGCATTGAAACTTCGTTGTATTTCTGTAATTACATTTTCTTCTAAACAAAAGTAAGTTACAACAATCTCCATACTTGACAAGTAAACTCTTCATTAGTGGGTGCTATGCATTGGTACCCTACATTCTTTAACTATTTTAACTAGGGATGTTAGTGTGTAGCCATTTACACAGTTAACTGATAAGCCTGGGCTCATTGGTTAATCATAATGGTTACCTACACTCTTCCCCACTTGCTGCCTCTATATCAAAGGCAGCTGGGGATGGGGGAGACAGAAGCCGGTGCCTGGTGTTCCACGGAGCTGCCTGCTCCCCCCCCCACCCCGCTTGCTGCCTCCCATAGAGGCAGCATTGGCTCCCATGGAGCCTGCTGTGGAGCACCAGCTACCTGTGGCGCAGTGAGGGGGGAGACATGGGGGAGCCCATATATGCAGAAAGCTGGCTTTCAAGCCAGCTCCCCCGCGCATACTGGCTCCCATCAAGCTGACTGTCCCCACCCTCTGCTGCCTTCTACAAAGGAAGCAGCACGGTGGGGCAGGTGGAAGCCGCCTGCCCCTCCCCACCCCCCACTGAGCCAGTAGCACAGGGGCAGGCAGGAGCTGGTCCTCCCTCTCACGTGCTAACCTGTAGTCGCTAAAAAAATCCAACAGTTACACGTTTACACAAATACATGTTTGTTAACATCCCTAATTTTAACATAATATAACAGCTACACATTAGAACAATTGATTAAAATGTACATAGAGCATACTTACTAAGATTAATATCGTCTAAAACTCTGTATATGTCTTTTGTGTTATTAAGAAAATATTCTGCTCTTTTAGAAGCGATTAATTGTAGATAGTTTTCACAAAACTACTCATCAATGTTGAATAATTACTTCAATTGCCTGAGCCATCTAGTGGCATGCAAAACCACAACATTCAATATAATTTAATGCAATCAGAGGGCAAAACATTCTTTTTTTATATAATCTAATTAAGTTAGCTTCAATTTTTCAAATTTAATTATGTAAAGTTAGGCACTTTAAATAAAAATGATCTGATTTTCAGAATTTCCCATTAAATCCAATAAAACTTGAGGATAGAATCATAGAACACTAGAACTGGAAGGGACCTTGAGAGGTCATCAAGTCCAGTCCCCTGAACTCATGGCAGGACCCAGTACCATGTAGACCATCCCTGATAGATGTCTATCTAACCTGCTCTTAAATATCTCCAGTGATGGAGATTCCACAACCTCCCTAGGCAACTTATTTCAGTGTTTAACCACCCTGACAGTTAGGAAGTTTTTCCTAATGTCCAACCTATACCTCCTTTGCTGCAGTTTAAGCCCATTGCTTCTTGTCCTATCATCAGAGGCCAAGGAGAACATTTTTTCTCCCTCCTCTTTGTGACACCCTTTTAGAAACCTGAAAACTGCTATCATGTCCCCTCTCAGTCTTCTCCTTTCCAAGCTAAACAAGCCCAATTCTTTCAGTGTTCCTTCATAGGTCATGTTCTCTAGACTTTTAATCTTTCTTGTTACTCTTCTCTGGACCTTGTCCAATTTCTCCACATCTTCCTTGAAATGTGTTGCCCAGAACTGGACACAATACTCCAATTGAGGCATAATCAGCGTAATCAGCGCAGAGTAGAGCGGAAGAATGACTTCTCATGTCTTGCTCACAACACACCTGTTAATGCATCCCAGAATCATGTTTGCTTTTTTTTGCAACAGCGTCACACTGTTGACTTATATTTAGCTTGTGGTCCACTATGACCCCTAGATCCCTTTCTGCAGTACTCCTTCCTAGGCAGTCGCTTCCCATTCTGTATGTGTGAGACTGATTGTTCCAAACCTCTGAAACTCAGGCCACTTTTATCTAGATTCTTAAAAACAAATAACTGAAAAAGTTTTCAGCCCCAATTTGGTTTTTTTTAGTAACTTTATATTCACACATATTTTATACATACTGTTAACTGCTTCTTGAGCTTCATTTTCACATTACTCAATAGTTCAAAACCTTTTAAAATTCATCATACACAGAGACCCTCGCATATTTCATCAGTTCTCTTAAAAGTAAGAGCAAAGGGCAACTGTTTAAAGGGATATTTAGAGAAGATGACTTTTTTCCAAATGCCAGGGGGTAAGAACATCAGGGTACACACTTAAAAAGCCTGATAATATCATCACAGAAGTCAATGGAATTTACAAAGGTGTGAAACTAGAACGATGAAACAATTGGGCCTAATGTGTATG